>OX493404.1:4800000-7200000 GCA_950371165.1 Lacanobia oleracea
TTTGGTTCTAGGACATGCTGGTTTCCTCACAATGTTTTATTATTATGAGGTAATAAATAAAAACAGTTACTATACAATTTCATTATTTCTCCTCCACAATAAACTCTGAAACTCTTCGTGAATCGTAGGACAACTCATTCGTTTGAAAAGACAGTATCAAATATCTCTGACATTACAGATATTTCCCAATACGCAAGGTGCAGCAAGTTGACTACAACCTAATCAATTTAAAATCATCTTATAAAAAAAAAAAGAAAAAATGACAACGCCTTGTGCACGCGCAGCCCTAAATTTTACGCGCAATTTTAAATTCCGAACGTCCATTGTTGTCGCCTATCCACTCCTATATCGGCCATATTTTATTCCTGTAACACCACCAATGTACTTAGAGCCCTGAGAACTCGAAACATAAGTGGCAATAACATTGAAGTCCACAAATTGTTCGGAGTTTCAGGGGTCATGGTTATTTGGGCATGTAATCGCTATAATGTTCAAGCCATCGTTGTCCTAATAAGGCTGGATTCTACATAGTTTGCAGTTTTGGTGTTGAGATTAGCCCTGAAATTGTATTATTGAAAGAGAAAATAGTTACATATTGCGTGTTGGTTGAATAAGCGTGTAAGAGTGGGTGGAATGATTTGTAATGTCGAGCAAAATAGTCGATTATTCGGATTAGCTCGTTACTTTGTAATACGCTGTGGAGATCTGCGGGATTAAAGCCAGCAATGGCAGATAATGCCTTTAAGAAATTCTTTGGTTGATTATTATTTTTGTGGTCGTGAAATATTAGTTTCTTATTTTAAATCTTGATCTTATTTTACACAGTTGCCATAAAGTCCAATAAATATATTTTGTATGTATAAAATATCATCAGCAACTTATTTTTTCCGACTCTCAAACTCTTTTCGAAGAAGCCCCGAAACCACCAACCGCTCAGCTTCTGCATCTAATTTATAGTTTATTTTTCTTTATAAAGCTTCTCAGTACCATCCTGGAGTCTGGATTTGTACTCGGTAAATGGTTATAGACGGGCTCCTTACTAAATGGAACCTAAACATTACATATTGGTATGTGAGGGTACTATACCTCTAGATACACCTACAAAAGTGTATCTAGAGGTCCTCCTGGGACTCCTGGTAATTCTTCAAGAGTTAGACAACTAACTCTTCAAGAATTACCAGGAGTTATACTTTTTTGAATTATTATTGATACCCACTCTCTCACCTGACGGTAAGCGATTATACACGCTTGCCTAGAAGTACTTCACTCATACTATTTTCTCTTGACTTTAAAACCCCAGGTTGCACATATCCGGACACAAACAGGACTCGGGCAGAGAATTCCACTTCATAAATTATGTAGAATTTTTATTAAAAAAATCGATCACCACAAAGTTCTCACGCTTAAACCTGAACAAAGCCATCTTATCGTGTTTGGTAGCTAAGTTTTAATATTTTTTAACAAGTGCCATTGATACTCCATTGTTCTGTATAATAATTATATCCAGGCTAGCCTTGCAGGCTTGTCGTTTGTTCTTTTTTTTGCTGGGTTGTGGCGTGTAAAGAATTCGAAGTGTTTTGACAAGGTTACCGTTAAATGTGTATTCAACTAAATCATGGATACAATCTGGATGATGGGAGGCACATCCAAGTCCAATAGTGAGAAAAGTCGGGCTGCTAATGATGTTGAAGATTCTTCTTTTTCTTTTTCTTATCGTGTGGCCAGTAATGTCTAGAGGAGCTCGTGGCTAGATCCCACACGGCCGCACTGGTCGATCTTCAAGGTTAAGCAACGCTTGCCAAGGTTGGTCTGTGGATGAGTGACCATCCTCATATACCGAGTTTCCTCCTTTAAGCATGTTAAGCCGTTGGTCCCGGCTGTCATTTGTAGATCTTTGCAGTCGTTACGGATAGTCAGAAGCCAGTTAATCTCACTTCAGTCTTGCCATGAAGTACCGTGTTACCCAGTTACTGGGTTGTGGAGGTCTGGTAGGCAGCCGCTCCGCGTAAAATACTGAAATTCAGCTAAATCCGGTTTGGCTGGAAGCCGACCCCAATATAGTTGGGAAAAGGCTAGGTAGATGATGAGTAATATCTAGCCAACCCATACACCCTAGTATCAGAGTTTCTAAACCGCCTCAAGGGCCTCTGACTTGGTTTAGTTGACGACTGCCATTTGGCGGCCGGGACCACCGGCTTATACGTGCCTTCCAAAGCACGGAATCATCTTTTTATCAGACAATCAGGTGATTCAAGCCTGCAATGTTCTAGCCAAACTGGAAACAACTTTACAAAGTATGCTTCTCGTGAGAATCGAACCTACGACCGAGGTCATAAGGCAAACGCCTAAAGCACTCGGCCACGGAGGCAGTTTTAGAACGATGATAATGTAAGCTAAATCACAACGTATTGATAATGCAAAAATTAACTTGTGCTTGTGCATATATAGACTTGTGTTTTATAATATCTCTGAATGCGTTCGTACTTGGCTAATCACCGTTGAGTTTATCCATTGCGACCAAAATTCATCATCTCCTATGACTTAATGAAGCGGCAGATGTTGACAAAATTGCAGATATGAATGAGACTTTCATTGGAAAGACTATAGCTTGCAATGAAAGAGAACGTCTGTTCTCTACACACATGTCTATATTTGGTAAGTAAAGATAACAAAAAAGATACTTTTATTTGTCAAAACACACATAATTATACATGCAGGATTTCATACAGGTTTCACCCAAATGGCGTACAATAAAAATAGGTAAGTCAGTAAAAAAAAAAAAAAAACATAAAATGCCACAAAACTGTCAAATAATATTGATGTGGTTAGGCTTTTGCCCAGCAGTGGGACATAGCAGTCTAATTAGAAAGATAGATAACATAATGCAGAGGTGTAAAGTCAAAAGATTTCCCGCGTACAACTTACCGAGATTTAGTACTGTGATAAACCTTCTTGAGAGCTTTATATAGCTGGCAGGGTCTGAAAGCTTTGTAATTGTCGAAGGAAAAAATAAAAGAATATTTAAATAAGTAAGAATGTTAAAAGTAGTTTGGTTTTATCGGTGTCACTGTGGAGTAGCTGTCGAAAGCCTCGGACACCATGATCTTTCCTGCTGCAAGAGCGCAGGCCGCATAGCACGACACGCTAGCATGATATTATTCATCGAGCTCTTGTCACCGCCGGCGTACCTGCAGTATTAGAACCTAGTGGCTTGGCAAGTGACGATGGGAAGAGACCATATAGTATGACGTTGGTGCCGTGGAAGGTGGGTAGGCCTGTGGCGTGGGACGCAACATGTGTCGACACCCTTGCGCCATCACATGTTCCAAGTGCGGCGAGTTGTGCCGGCGCTGCTGCTGCAGCTGCTGAGACCCTCAAGCGGCGCAAATACTTACCTTAATGGTAATTACAGTTTTGATCCGTGTGAGGTCATAGGGTTCAAGTGCGCGTCTCCTTTTTAAGGACATATCTCGCCGACTGATTGACACTTTGCGTGGCCAGAGGGCTGGCTCGTTCTTTGCTCAAAGAATTAGCACTGCCATTCAACGTGGCAATTCTGCCAGTCATCTAGGCACGTTTCCGAATGACGGCGATGAGGAGGAATTCTTCGACGCCTGAATGTATATGTTTTTGTATATAGTGTAGATTGAATGTGTGTATCTATAATTAAAACTAAGTTTGGTTTTTGTCATGTATTGACTTCCAACTGGGCAAGGACCCTTAACAACTCAAACAGTGTTTCTATTCTACTTATACTGAGTGATATCGCAACGGTAGTAACCTGCGGTATAACAGAACTGAGTTCACGCAAAAATAAACTGCAGTTTCTCAGAAATTTTATTATTAAAAACCAAAAAGAATCGCCAGAAATACGCTCATTCCCCATACATGTGGCCAAATAAGTGAACAAAGAGTTATCGTTCCTGGCGGTCAGTTGGTACATTTTTATTTTTGACAAGTGCCATCGATACTTCCCATTGTTCTGATCGACGCAACTCCTGCTTGTTACTTTCCGATGTGGATTAACGATGTGGTTGCTTTTGACTGGTATTTTTTAAGGGTTTAAGGAGTAATGAACGGGGACCAGATTTTGCTCGTGGCTAAATAACAACAGCCGCACGGGTCGATCTTCAAGGTTAAGCAACGCTTGCCAAGGTTGGTCTGTGGATGGGAGACCATCTTAACGTAGCGAGTTTCCTCCGTGCCTCGGAAAGCACGTTAAGCCGTTGGTCCCGGCTGTCATTTGTAGATCTTTGGCAGTCGTTACGGATAGTCAGAAGCCAGTAAATCTGACACCAGTCTTGCCATGAAGTACCGTGTTACCCAGTTACTGGGTTGTGGAGGTCTGGTAGGCAGCCGCTTCGCGTAAAATACTGGTATTCAGCTAAATCTGGTTTGACTGGAAGCCGACCCCAATATAGTTGGGAAAAGGCTAGGCAGTTGATGATGATGATGAACGGGGACCAGATTTTATTTGGAAGATTGTGCTAAAACTGGTACTCGTGAATGCTGCATGTAAGGAGTAGATGATATTCCAACTGAAGGAGCAGACCTGCATAGCAAAGATCCCTAGGAGATGCCTGAAAGAAAAAAAAAGCAATGTCTCTGGTCTGTTTTCCGAAGAGCACAAGAATTACATTAGGAACTCAATGACAAAATTTCAGCAACATATTATTATAGAACACTTGAATATTACAGAATATGATGGAAAAAAAAATAAAACAACAAGACAGAAACTGCGTTGTCTCAAAGTAGAATTTACGCCACAGATACTCTCGCTCGAACTGAAACAAAAAAAAATCGATTGAATTTATTTTAAGTTTCCTAGGTGATCGGAAAGTGCCTCAAAAATCACTAAAAAAGATTACATTATTTGGTGTCATTTATTTTATATTTACACATTTTTCGGTCTAGCCCTTCAGCTCGCAAACGTGCGATAAGGAACTCCGTTCCAAAAGTCGTCTGTACGGGTGTTGGTAAATCCTAAACTCGTATACTTAATATATAAAGCTGAAGAGTTTGTTTATATATCATCACGCTAAGACCAATAGCAGCGGAGAAGTAATGAACATTGTGGCGCAGACGAAGTTGCGCGGTTTGTTTGCTTGAATGCGCTAATCTCAGGAACTACTGGTCCGATTTGAAAAATTCTTTCAGTGTTAAATAGATTGAGGAAGGCTATAAGCTATATATCATCACGCTAAGACCAATAGAAGCGGAGCAGTAATGAAAATTGTGACGCAGACGAAGTTGTGCGGGTCAACTATCTTAATATAAGCACAGTATAATCCACCTCCTTTCCCGATCTTCCGACTTTCCCTCCATCGTGTTCAAGCATTTAAAACGATAAGGAGTCCTACCAAAAACGTCAGACAATCAAAAATCCCTGCAGCATTACCGTGCGCATGCGCATCCGAATTCGTTTTCGATTCAATCGGAATAAATTTTGACGTGCTCGATTTTCGATATATTCCTTTGCTCTCTTATGCTTTTTTATTCCTTTCGAGCATAAGGCGAGGACAATGCGGTTGGGGCGTAACGAATAACTTGATTTATAAGTACGCGTGTGCGCCGCCGGCCTTGCTTTGGACATCGCTACTAATAATAAGTCTGTGAGTATGATATGCCTTGTATGTGATTTTATAAATGTATGGGAGGTTTACTTTATGTGGTTGGAATTAAGCGGTTTGTTTGAAGATTTTCTTTTTACGATTTTGTGGGTTAAATGTTGAGTGAGAAATAAGTTTTTTTGATGTTTTATACTTAACATTCTTTTTTTGGCGTATAAAATTCATGGCTGGGTGTTCAAATTGCAAAATCTACAGTCCTGAATTTTTAATCCTGTCGTGCCTATATTATTTACCCGCAACGCTTGAGCTTTACAACGAAAGAAAGTAAAATTATTAATTTATCGTCAGTTCACATTACATTATCGGTACACACCCATAAAATAAAAAAAATACAATCACTTAATAATATATCTATACCAATATACAAAGCTGAAAAATTTGTTTGTTAGCTTGAACGCGCTAATTTCAGGAACTACTGGTCTAATTTGAAAAATTATTTCAATGTTAGATAGCCCATTTATTGGGAAAGGCTATATATCATTACGCTAAGTCTAATAAGAGCGGAGCAGTAATGAAAATTCAGACGCACACAAAGTAGCACGGGTCAACCAGTAATAAAATATGAAGTTTATACCTCACGGCTGCGCCAAATAGATTCATTGGTCAGACGCTGGTCTTACGTCAACGAAGATGAAAAAGACGAGAGACGATCCAATAATTAAAACAAAACAACTGATCCCAAAATCAAATCTAGATACACAAAAAGCCAACCATCAATTCTTCAAGCGAAACCAAACCCACCATCTAGTGAAGAGTAATACCATGATTTGTTCAGCACAATAATAGCCTGTTAGGTAGGCTTATGCATTTTGTAGGCGCAAATGCCCGTTCAATCGCTTTTATGGTGTCCTGTGTTGTTCTTAAGGGGAATTATAGCGACTTAGTGCAGATTAATGCTAGGTTCAGCTGCTGATTTGTTGGGGGTTTTCAACTGATTTAGTTACAATGAAACTGAGTTGGTTGCGAATTGAATGTCCGAATGATGGTCGTCAGCTTTAAGATTGTTTTTTGTTTTGATGTTTTATTCTGGCAGGGTCGTGAAGTGTGGTTATTGGTTTAATATATGTTTGACTAGCTGACCCGCGCGACTTCGCTCCCGTCAACTGGCTACCCTACCTACCTTACCTACCCTACCTACCCTACCTACCCTACCTACCCTACCTACCCTACCTACCCTACCTACCCTACCTACCCTACCTACCCTACCTACCCTACCTACCCTACCTACCCTACCTACCCTACCTACCCTACCTACCCTACCTACCCTACCTACCCTACCTACCCTACCTACCCTACCTACCCTACCTACCCTACCTACCCTACCTACCCTACCTACCCTACCTATTTACCATTTTTAAACTCAAGTACAAATCTATGTACCACATTGTATGAACCGTTACTTAAAGGATTATAAGTTGGGTAGTTGCTTAAAAGCTGCCCTGCATTTGTTTGGGTTTTTTAGATTTTGCTAAATTTTATCAGTATTTTTACTGCAAAGACTGGCCGGTAATGGCAGAAAACAGCTGAAAATCCTGAAGTGTCTTTAAATGCTTTACTTGAAATAAAAGTCTTGACTTTGACTTTGTGCAAGAGGTAGAGCTCGCATCGTGGAGAGAGAAAGGATTTTACGCAGCTGTGGGACATAACAAGCTTATAATAGATATACATACTTACTCGTAGATTCTAGTTTTCAATCTATTAATAACTAGCTGACCCGCGCGGCTTCGCTCCCGTCAACTGGCTACCCTACCTACCTATCTCCTTACCTCCCTAACTACCCTAACTACCCTACCTACCCTACCTACCCTACCTACCCTACCTACCCTACGAACCCTACCTACCCTACCTACCCTACCTACCCTACCTACCGTACCTACCCTACCTACCCTACCTACCCTACCTACCCTACCTACCCTACCTACCCTACCTACCCTACCTACCCTACCTACCCTACCTACCCTACCTACCCTACCCACCCTACCCACCCTACCCACCCTAAACCCACCCTACCTACCCTACCTACCCTACCTACCCTACCTACCCTACCTACCCTACCTACCCTACCTACCCTACCTACCCTACCTACCCTACCTACCCTACCTACCCTACCTACCCTACCTACCCTACCTACCCTACCTACCCTACCTACCCTACCTACCCTACCTACCCTACCTACCCTACCTACCCTACCTACCCTACCTACCCTACCTACCCTACCTACCCTACCTACCCTACCTACCCTACCTACCCTACCTACCCTACCTACCCTACCTACCCTACCTACCCTACCTACCCTACCTACCCTACCTACCCTACCTACCCTACCTACCCTACCTACCCTACCTACCCTACCTACCCTACCTACCCTACCTACCCTACCTACCCTACCTACCCTACCTACCCTACCTACCCTACCTACCCTACCTACCCTACCTACCCTACCTACCCTACCTACCCTACCTACCCTACCTACCCTACCTACCCTACCTACCCTACCTACCCTACCTACCCTACCTACCCTACCTACCCTACCTACCCTACCTACCCTACCTACCCTACCTACCCTACCTACCCTACCTACCCTACCTACCCTACCTACCCTACCTACCCTACCTACCCTACCTACCCTACCTACCCTACCTACCCTACCTACCCTACCTACCCTACCTACCCTACCTACCCTACCTACCCTACCTACCCTACCTACCCTACCTACCCTACCTACCCTACCTACCCTACCTACCCTACCTACCCTACCTACCCTATCTACCCTACCTACCCTACCTACCCTACCTACCCTACCTACCCTACCTACCCTACCTACCCTACCTACCCTACCTACCCTACCTACCCTACCTACCCTACCTACCCTACCTACCCTACCTACCCTACCTACCCTACCTACCCTACCTACCCTACCTACCCTACCTACCCTACCTACCCTACCTACCCTACCTACCCTACCTACCCTACGGGATAAAAAGTATCCTATGTCCTTCTCCTGGCTCTAAACTACCTCCCTGCCAATTTTCAGCTAAATCGGTTCAGCCGTTCTTGAGTTATAAGTGAAGTAACTAACACGACTTTCTTTTATATATATAAAGATTACTATCCATTTATTTGATCGCTTCTCTCACACCCTCTAGCTTCTATTTTCAGTCAATTAAACCAAACAGTTCTATTTACCATTTTTCAACTTTAAACCATTATCATAACTTTATCTCGACTTCTCTCAACGACAACACTTAAATAAAAATTCCTAGCCAATCATAATACGTTCTTATTTCCATCTTTGCTTGCAGCATCGGCTTCTCTTATACATTCGCGTTGCAAAATTGGTAGTCAGTGAGTGGTGAATACAGAAGGTGGCATTATAAATTTAAAACGAGAGCCTCGTTAAAATATCGAGTTTTGTCCCTTTGTTTGTTTGTCTGTGCGTGGGGTGACGTCAGAGATGATCGTGAGGGTCTGTTGTATCGTCAAGGACTTTTGAAGTGGGTGAGATTATCATAATTTTAAAACTGTGTGGACAGACGAAGGATTTCTTGTGAAGTCGTAAAAGTGCATTCTTCAAATTAAACTCACCGGATACAGCGGAGTATCATTATTTTAAATGGAGTGACTGATCTTCGCAATCCAGTAACTGGGTATTGAGGTAAGGCTTGGCTAGATTAGGATCAGATTTCCTGGCTTCTATCTGTACGGATTGTCGAAGATCTACAAATGACAGCCGGGACCAACAGCTTCACGAGCATTCCTAGTCATGGAGGCTTTCCGGTATAGTCTTGGCCACCCATCATTGTTTAATCTCGAAGATTGAACCATAAGCCTATTTAGCCACTTCTCTATAAATATGCATTTTTCATTTTACTAAACACAGCTGTCTTCAAATCTTTTTTTTTAAGATTAGGATATCATGCCGCTCTGGGTGAAGCAGAAGGGTGTGTCAGACTCTTACTGACTACAACCCATCGCAACGGGCACGCAAAGGGCATTAGTAGGAACACTGTTCCTCCTAATTTATTTCTTATGCTTTTGTTCGATCTGCTAGATACAAGGTAAGAATACATTGGTTAGAAGTAGTGAATAAAACCCGGAGTCAAATGTAATATACCAAAATATTGACAAAATCAAGAGTACATTCACAACTGTTATCCCTCGTAGGATCAACAGAACCGTTCTGTTAAGTAAATTTACTCTTCACGGCATGTAAGAAGCTATGTTTGTATACAACATGCTTTTTTATAACGACAATGGGGCACTTAGCCGTTGTAGATTGACAAATATGTTTATAAATATTTTAGATTAAATAAAATCAAGTTACCTTATACCATCTTGTCTGTGTTGGTCATGGGAATTTAAGATTGAGATTTTGCTCTTGTTATCAATTTTTTAGGGTTTCGGAACCAAAGGGTAACTAACGGAACCCGATTCCTAAGCCTCCGCTGTCTGTATGGCCGTCCATAATTATGTCTGTCAGTGGGCTGAATCTCAAGAACCTTATCACGGTTCTTGAGATACAGCCAGCTGACGCAGGCGGTTGAAATTTTCAGTTTGTATTTTTATTACCTCTATAATAATTTAAATTAAATTAAACTAAAAATCAAAGGGGACTCCCTACTCCCATCCAAGAACATTAATAAAGCGTATTTTTGGTTTATGGTACGGGTCCCTTCGTATGAGAGCCCGACTCACACTTGGCCGGTTATTTTTGTTGCAAAATGATGCTTTAATTCTTGTATACTAAATAGAGTTAAATCGTTTAAATATCAAATGAACAATGCGGGACTTATTTGGTTCCTTTAAACTTAAGAATTAGCATCACTATTGTCGTTGAAGCATAAGCACTGCCAGACATACGCCTCCAAACATCATCAATCCGTGCTCCCACTCTTCTTTTTCTTCCCTCACCAAGTCACCACCACTACCTTTTACGGCTTTCCAACGCTATGTCTTTCAGAACACGGGCCACTCCAGAACCTTACGAACCCATCAATCTCCAGTATCCAAAATATGGCGGAACTATTTCAAATAAATTTGCAGGAAAGTATTTTAAAACCAAAAATAAAGACAGAAAAAACATATCCGAACCATAAACTGAACTCAGCTTCGTGAATCAGAGTGGTTGCAAAGGCGGAATGGAACCGATCTCTTCCCACATAAGTTCGTAATTAAGATATTGATGAGGAGATGATCATGCGTGCCCATTGAATCCAGTGAAAGGTCACAGACCTTGCTCAGCTTTTATTTTAGCGGATACGGCTGCGATCTGCGTTTTGGTAGGGTTTGCATATTCACGTACTTTATTGCAAAGGCATTATTGAAAAACAATAATTTTATGGCTTCAATAGCTTTCCTAGCTAAGCTTTCCCCTTTTCTTTCAGATTTAGGAGTCATTCATGATGATGGTGACCTTCTTGAACTTGCAACACAGGAAATGATGCAACAGTCAAAATATTTACTTCTTCCATTTACCTCTGTCTATCGTCTCGCTATTATTCACTCCCTTGTTTTTCATGGCTTTCCTTGCATGAAGTGAAAATTATATTTTTTTTCCTACTCCTCCGCTATACTTTTCTGATTAATTTCGTTGCAGAATCCTAGACAGTTTAATCGTTTCTCGTGGGACTCGTCGGGTTTCATTTGCTCGGCGTTTTTCTGTTGGTTGCCACTGTTGATTCTGGCTGTCAGGAGTTGGCTGTCACCGTTGATTCTGGCTGTGAGGCATTGGTTGGGAATGTGTGACGGGTTTGTCCCAAAAAAAAAATCCTTGCATAATCCAACCTATATTTTTTGCACTACCGTGTAATCAAATGCTTGGTAAAGAGAACATTGCGGCAGCTGCAGCTTTCATGCTAAGTTTAACTCAACATGGCCCTGATACAGATATTTTTTTCTGGAGACAGTGATACCGTGTTCTTCTTCTAATCGTAAAGTCTAACGATCCCACACAGCCTAGTGTCAGAGTTTCTAAACCGCCTCAAGGGCCTCTGACATGGTTTATTTTGCCATACTGGAGTGAATTATGATTGAACACAGTGGTTCAGTATGTATAACACAAAATCTTACTCAACCAACTCGTGCCATACTGTAAGTCATCATCTGCCTAGCCTTTTCCCAACTATATTGGGGTCGGCTTCCAGTCAAACCAGATTCAGCTGAATACCAGTGTTTCACGTGGAGTGGCTGCCTACCTCCACAACCCATTAACTGGGTAACACGGTACTTCTTCGTGCCATATTGTAAGTAATAAAAGTAATATAGTCCTGAATTAATTTGAATAGTCCTAAGTTTTCATATCATTTTCGAGTCTTGGATACTCGATTAAAAATAAAGTTCTATTCTATTCTAAAGCAAAATATAATGACATTGTTTTTCGCCAACCCTACCCACGCGGTGGCCAAAGAGAGGGTATAATACGAACCGGTCCGGGCCCACCAGTGCGTACCGAACACATGCTTATCCTTACAGCCCGTACATACTTAACATAAAGGTATTTTAACACTTTATTTACATCACGATATGGCGGAGAATGAAGCGACGCACATCGCTGAATTTTTATTGATGATGGTGCTATTTTAGATTTATCGACTGCGAGTTGCGTTTGAGGATTTGGTTTCTAATTTGCCTGATACTAAGCAATGATCCCTGCTTGCCTTTGTTTTTAGATGGGGAAATCATCAAGTGACTGTTGAGTAAATGAGAGAGACGGAGTTATGCATGATGTATTCACCAGGCATAACTCCGTGCCACCGTAGGTGCGGGTCTGCGGACGGCGAGCATTGGGTGGCTCGCCGTCTGATCAGAACCAGGCCCGGGTCGACGGCGCGCTGTGTTCTACGCGCGCCTCAAGGAGCTGTCAGCATTGGGGCCGCTAGGTCTAGTGCCTGCTGGGGCTGCGGACTTCGTCCGAAAGAGGCACTGTACCCTGGAACGCAAAGGGCACTAGGAGGAACACAGATGGGTTTTAGTTAATAAAAGTCTAACACTCCCTCCTGCTTTACCCAGAGCGGGAGGAGTCATTTAATGATTTCCCATCCAAAAAAAAAAGGCATAACTCCGTCTCTCTCCTATCCCGTTGTCACCACTTAATCATGATGGTAAAGACTTGTCATATAGGGTGGTCTCAGGGCGATCGGCGTCATACCTATAAAATTCGTCTTAGAGGCAAGTACCATTTTACAGTTCAATACCTTCCTAAATAAAATAATATTTCACACAATTCATCTTTCCTTTTTCTGAGTCTGCTTTGCTGTATTCTTCTTCAACGTTTCCTAACTCCTGTAGATCGCGACCACATACGACGCGTTTTCGCGATCTTCTGTGATGTGGAACGCTCAAAATAAGCTGTCTCTTACAACCCTTTTAATCACATCTTCATGTCATTCGCAATTTGTCAAAAATGTAAGGAAATTGAGGCGTTGTTGACAAATTGCGACTGAGACGCAAATGTGAACGTTCTTAAAAATTTGTAGAATTGGCCCTCTGATCATGGCCTCTAGATAAAATTAAATCTTATAGACGACAGCGATTGTCGAAATGACAACTTGACATTTCGTTGTCGTCAAATACATTTGAGAAAAAAAAAACTTTTTAAGAAAAAGCTTTTATTCTAATGCTCTAAAAAGAATAAAATAAAATTTTCCTTAAAAATTGATCATAAAAGTTTGACGCAAGGTTTGCGTAAGTACCTACAAGTATTTGATTTATCAAAATTTTAATTTCTTCTTTTTAGAGCATCTAAATAAAAGCTTTTTTTTAAGTATTTTGTTCTTTTAGTTTTTACTTTTTAGTTATCGCTGGCTATGATTCTGAGTCTATTCTATTCCGCCATCTTAGATGTTCCACCATATTGGATTTAGAATGACGTTACATTATTTTTCGAATTACTCTCAACAAGCCCTTTCATTTGATACGCATATTATAGAAGTCTATAAAAATAACTATTCCGCCATCTTGGATGGTCCACAATATTGGATTTAGAATGACGTCACGCTTATCTTATATTGTCATCCAAACTAACCGTGTATACAACATTTCAGCTTATTCAGTTGAAGATATCTTCTTCAAAATTGAGTAGCAAGATTCCACCCAAACAAACATACATTACAAGTTAAATAAAAGCTTTTTTAAAGTTTTTTATTCTTTCATTTTAGTTTTTACTTTTTCTTGGCTAGGTTTCTGAGTCTGTTCTATTCCGCCATCTTGGATGTTCCGCCATATTGGATTTAGAATGCGTCACATTATTTTTCAAATTACTCTCAACAAGCCCATTCATTTGATACCCATATTGTAGAAGTCTATAAAAATAACTATTCCGCCATCTTGGATGGTCCACAATATTGGATTTAGAATGACGTCACGCTTATCTTATATTGTCATCCAAACTAAACGTGTATACAAGATTTCAGCTTAATCGGTTGAAGATATCTTCAAAATTGAGTAGCAAGATTCCACCCAAACAAACATACATTACAAGTTAAATAAAAGCTTTTTTAAGTTTTTTATTCTTTCATTTTAGTTTTTACTTTTTCTTGGCTAGTATTCTGAGTCTGTTCTATTCCGCCATCTTGGATGTTCCGCCATATTGGATTTAGAATGCGTCACATTATTTTTCAAATTACTCTCAACAAGCCCATTCATTTGATACCCATATTGTAGAAGTCTATAAAAATAACTATTCCGCCATCTTGGATGGTCCACAATATTGGATTTAGAATGACGTCACGCTTATCTTATATTGTCATCCAAACTAAACGTGTATACAACATTTCAGCTTAATCGGTTGAAGATATCTGCTTCAAAATTGAGTAGCAAGATTCCACCCGAACAAACATACATTACAAGTTAAATAAAAGCTTTAAAATCAGCAGGAACGGGGTAACTTGTCCTTTAACACAACCTTGACAGAACTTATACCGTTACCCACTCAACTTAAAAACCCGTGAAAGTCACCCAGAATAAAAAGTGTTTGATTAAACCCAACACAAAGAAGTGACACTTTCAACACCCACATATTAACAAAATAAACATGAAATAAACAAAAACTCGCGAATTCTAACAAAGTAAGTTTGTGTTAAACAAACAATGTTCTTTACAACATTAATTAGCAGGTCCTTGATAAATATTTTGTGTTTTGTTGACTTTTTCTTATTAATTTTTATGTTTTTTCCTCAGTTACGTCAACGTGAGCAAAGTTTACGATGATATTGATTTGTGTTTTAATTTCGTTTATTAATTTCTGTTTTTTGGGTTTTGTACCTGATGGGTAACCAACGGAACCCTAAGCCTCCGCTGTCCGTCTATCCATTCGTCTGTATGTCTATCAACATGCTGTTTCTCATGAACCGTTATAGGTTCGTAGACAATTGAAATTTTCACAGAGTGTGTATTTATATTGCCTATATTAAATTAAAGAGGGCTCCCATACAAGGAACCGGTTTTTATTTTCGGTTTATGGTTCAGAACCCTTCTTGTGACAGTCCGACTCGCACTTTGCCGGTTTTTGTAAGTCGTACCAGGTTAGGTTTGAGATAACATAGGGCACCGCAATACGGATAAATTAGGTTCGACTGAGTTATAATTATAAGCGAGCAAAGGTTAGGTTGCTTTAAAACCCTGCAGACATATAAATAGGAGGCTTGGATCTTGGGATTCTGGGGTCCCAATCTTTTAGCAGGTGTAGATACGAGTGCCAACTTGCAAAGGCCACGTCAGACATTGCACACGGAATGGGTCACTATTTCACCAATCAGCTATTATACCAATATACACTATCAAATAATTATACCGAAGAATAGTTGCGGTTGTTGCAGGACTATTGCAGAATGTGGAGTATTATTATTTAGTTTATTAATTTTTTTATACATATATGTTACATTTTTAAATATATCTTTAAAAAAAAAATTAACAAAAAAATACATTTTAAAATATAAAAAATAGTAGTCCGCCGGTGTCAGGAGCAGGGTCCAAGCTACCGGTGGTTAGGTTTCATTATTATTTTTATTGTTAAAAATAAATAATGAAAGTTCTCAATAATATTACTCGACCAATGACACAGATATATTGCTTGGGAGAAAAACAAACAGCCGGTGTCGCCATAAAAAAAAACAGAAAGAGAAAGAGCAGTAGGTTCTTGAATGTGATCGGTCCAAAAAATTTCTTAATAAAATTGATATAACCGATAAAATACGAGATAGTAGATAGTATACTCGTTTGCGACTGTAGTTAAAAAAATGTATGGAATAAAAAAAAACAACTGTGTGGTTAACTAAAGTTTTACTTGCTTACTTTGCTTGCTTGTTAGTTAACAATTTCATACATTTTTTTTACAACAGTTGCTAGCGAGTATGAGTTGATGAACTGCCTAGCCTTTTCCCAACTATGTTGGGGTCGGCTTCCAGACAAGCCGGATTTAGCTGAATACCAGTATTTTACGAGAAGTGGCTGCCTACCAGACCTCCACAACCCATTAACTGGGTAACATGGTACTTCATGGCAAGACTGGAGTCAGATTAACTGGCTTCTGACTATCCGTAACAACTGCCAAAGATCTACAAATGACAGCCGAGACCAACGGTTTAACGTGCTTTCCGAGGCACGGAGGAAACTCAGTATGTTAAGATGGTCACCCATCCACAGACCAACCTTGGCAAGCGTTGCTTAACCTTTAAGATCGACCCGTACGGCTTTTATTATTTAGCCACGAGCTCCTCCTGTTTTGTATTTAAGTTTTCATACATTTTTTTAACAACAGTCGCTAGCGAGTATAGATTATTAAAACTCATGGTTGACGAGCAGAGCTCTAGAAGAAAATACATGTTACCAGTAATATCTATTCTTAAAACGTCCACACTGCTTATTTATATATTATTTACTAAACTTAATGTAGCTGCTATTCGTGAACAGCTGAGCAATTTAGATTTCAGTCTCATTAAGGAAATAGAGGATCCTAGTGAGGCCATGAACAAGTTTGTTAGTATGTTGCAAGATGTGTTAGATTTTCTACTAACATGTGATTATAAAACTACAGAAGAGCTTCTTAAAGTTTTGAATTAAAACTACACATGCAAACACATTCAACGCAAGCGCACAACACTCACACAACACAACTCCCTCACAAAACTCACACAACTCCCTCACATACTCACACAATACTTAAGCTATTTGCTATTATAAGTTATCTGTTGCAGGGTCAGGCGCAGTTGCTAATTTTTATTGTTTGTTATTTTACAATATTTCAATTGTATATAAAACAAAAAATAAGTTATTATTATATTATGGTATACATAATATATGGACTATATGGACTGACATGCGCACCTTAAAATCATCATCATATCACCCACGTCCACTGCTGGACATAGGCCTCCCCCAAGCGTTGCCACAACGACCGGTCCTGCGCGTCTCACATCCATCGCCTACCCGCTTAAATATCACAAATGGTTAATCATTTGCGAATTTTCAACGTATATTTTCGCTGATAGAATGAGACTTGGTTCATGACAAAGTCAAATTTCAAAAGTGTTTGAACATCAATTTTACAGAAAGACAATCCTCCAAACCATCGACTCGTCAAAAGTTTCTAATGATTTGGCGGGAACGAAGAAGTTACGCAACACACACCCCAGAAGTGACATTCTATCAGGAATACCTGCCAGTATTTTCATATTTAAATGCCGTATATAATCCGTTATTCCACCATAGTTAATGCTGAAGGTACTAAACAACAGCCAGCAAAATACGACAAGCTACTGTGCATAATTGTAATTTTCATAATAGCTTAACTTTAAGGCAGCGTACATGGTGCTTATTCAAGTATAAAGCGTAGTACATAACAGAGACCGTTGGTTACGCTGTAGGTGGCTAACGTGTGTACCACCCGGATGTATTTATGCATAAGGCTGTGTACACATGGTTTTAGTTGGCTGTTTAAAGTTGATGCTATTGTCAGTAACGATAAAATAGGCACAGGTTGGGCAAACAGTTGGTACATTTTGTGGAATAAGCGGGGACGGAATGATAAAAGTTCATTTCTTTTGGCTATTTTTTAAACTGCTTTTAGGGTTCCGTACCCGAAGGGTAACCAACGGAATCCTATTTTTAAGCCTTCGCCGTCCGTCTGTCTGTCAGCGTATTTCAAGAACCTTAATAGGTAGATACTTGAAATTTTCACAGTGTGTATTTCCATTACTGCTATAAGAACAAAAACTAAAAGTTTAATTAAATGAAAAATGAAAGGAGGCTCTGATACAAGAATCGTGTTTTTTTTCTGTTTATGGTACGGAACCCTTCTTGTAAGAGTCCCACTCGCACTAGGCCGGTTTTTTTCATACAGCACAAAATGCATAATTTTTAGTGATCTTGCAAGATAATTGTTTCGGGTCATTTCGATGAGTCTCTATTTTCTCCCATGATATCGCAATGGACATTTCTTACAGTATGATTATATCTAATGATTATTTAAAATAATCCCGGTGAGTTTGAGCTGGGCTTTTTTTGGGCAGAAAATATCTGCCTCTATTATCTTCACTATTTAGTCATCTGCCTAGCCTTTTCCCAACTATATTGGGGTCGGCTTCCAATCAAACCGGATTCAGCTGAATACCAGTGTTTTACGTGGAGCGGCTGCCTACCAGACCTCCACAACCCATTAACTGGGTAACACGGTACTTCTTGGCAAAACTGTAGTCAGATTTACTGGCTTCTGACAATCCGTAACGACTGCCAAAGATCTACAAATGACAGCCGGGACCAACGACTTAACGTGCTTTCCGAGGCACGGAGGAAACTCGGTATATTAAGATGGTCACCCATCCACAGACCAACCTTGGCAAGCGTTGGTTAACCTTAAAGATCGACCCGTGCGGCTGTTATTATTTAGCCACGAGCTCCTCAATTATCTTCACTATTTAGTGCACAGCGAAATTACGAATGCATAAAGCAATTTTTTTTAATTTGAATAGCAGAATATTAATTTAGTTATTTTGCTACACAATGAAAATTAATTTAAAATAATTACCAATAAATTGGCGAAACACACAACATGAAACAAAATAGCATTATCAGTGCACTTCCATTACAAATCCATACATTACCCTTCCCAAACTGAATATATTACAAATAAATACATTACTCTCAAAACATGGCCGAGGCCTAACAAATATATTAAATCATTTATGTAAATGAGTCTGTTAAAACTTGTGTAAGCGATTTAACACAATGCGAATGCAGTCGGGGACAAGAAATACGACTATTATGTCTTTAGTCATAACTCATAGTCAGAGTGTTTCTAGTTACTATGCATTATGTATTGCTTTATTTAAGGACAAAATTTTTCATCAGTTTTATTTTGTCGTCAGACATTTTGATATCTTGCGAATCTGGAGTCTGGAATCTCCGGCATAACGTAACTTTTTCGCTGCCAATGGTACTTAACGCCTCGTATCACCGGTCAGTACCCAGCTTTAAATTTTCCCAAGGGAACATACTTCCGGATACTTATAATAATATCATATGTCTAATTCCGGGATATGGTCATGAAATGAAAAGTAGCCTAAATGCTATTCCAGACTATAATCTGTCTTTTTGCCGAGAATCATCCAGATGTGTTCGGTCGTTCTGGCGTTATTGAGTACCAAACATATCCATCAAAATTTTCGCATTATGGAAATAAGTTAGGGTATGTTTTTTTGAACCGCCAATGGCACTGGGCAGGGCACATAGCTCGCAGAAAAGAGTAGACGGGGTCGAATGGTTTTTATTAGGCACGCGTTTGACCACTATCCTACTTAATGGTTAGCGATAATGTGGTCGAAGATGGAGCACGCGTGTCTAGAAGTAACCTATTCACTCTTGACTTAAAGACTCCCAGGTTGTAGCTATCAAGAAACAACCTCTGGCAGGGAATTCCTCCCTATCTGTAAGCACAATAAATGTGTTAGAAGTTAATTAAAGGTTAATTTATTATGAATAATAAAAAAATATAAACACATTGTACGTAAGCGTTTCCAAATAAAATCAATAACCAACCTCGAAACACATCAATTCCTCGTAGCTCCACCGTTATTTAAAACACTGGCTCCGCAATCAATGGCAGAACGTCGTTACCACCACCCTTTGTGCTCACCCCCGCTCCAGATAATCTATTCCGCGATACACTGGATACGTGTAATCGAATGCTGGCTAGATTTATATTGAACTAGATTCGAGACTAAGTGAACGGTAAGTAGAAATGGGGGGAGTGAATTTGGTTAGATAGAATGTACTTTGGATAGAATGGGATGCTGTGGTTTGGAGAGTTGGTTTAGTTACTACTAAATCACCTCTAGCACCTTACTAGGTGTAATCCCTGTTTACACTATACTGTGTTCATGTGTTTGACCACTGATTAAACTCATAGGCCAACCATCTATCCGCCAGTGTTGCGGAATTTATTCGAATCAGTTACCGCGGCTCGAACGCAAAAGGCATTTGAAGGAACGTACTAACTAACAGTCATTAAATGTCTTTAACCATAACGGTAAAAGACATTTAATGAATTATATGTCTTTAAACATAACGGTAAAAGACATTTAAGGACTTCCCATAAAAAAAAATCCATTAACCAACCAAATCTAGAAACTGTTTTACGTTTACAAAATGTGGCCGCGTGTTGGAAGATGGGCCAGTCAGTTCCTTTCCTGGATTCAACCAATTTGCCAGCAGTAGGAACAAAACAAAAATTAACTGTGTGTAAAGTCGGTTTACAAACGATAATTTGACGTGATAAGAAAACAATTGAAATCTTAACAAACAAACGGAACGCTTGCGGAACGTGACACTTATTCGTGCGCGCAGCCAGCGTTCAGCGATTTATAAAACGTTATCACGTCAAAAAGCGTTTTTTTTTTTACTTTCGATCGGCATGCGCTTGACCACTATCTCACCTGACAATAAGCGATGATGTGGTCGAAGATGGAGCACGCTTGCCTAGAAGTAACCTATTTGAGTTTCTCTTTTGGAGTTTCTCGCCCTTTTTTATAAGAAATCTATCTTTGCGAGTTGAAAAATAGAGTCAACGTTCAAAAATACCTTTTGATGGTCTTATTAAAATAAATAAATTGACTTTAACATTCTACTTAATGATATACCTACCAAATTCTTACTTTCTCAAAACGATTCTGCCGAAAGAATTTTACTGAAATGACTCCCAATTATTTCTCTTCTACCTAATTAAATTATTTATAAAGAACGAAATTAAACACAAGAATTCGACAAATTAACATTAGCCGCCATTACTTATTGTAATTCGAGACATTTTTCTACAAAAAAAAAAAAAAAAACGAAAAGGGAACACAATCACACGTATTCCACGAACGAAGGACTTTGAGAGTCAAAACTAAACTTTACTTTTCCAGAAACAAGGTACATTTCTGGGTGGTACAAGCGTGTTGGGAACAAAATGATAAAAAGCATAAAGGTCCTTAATCACTGGAAACAAGATGTCTTAATTAAAAACCTGAATCTTAACGAACGCATACGAATAAATTAAATTATTAACTCTTAAATAACTTAAGACTGAGATTTATTGCTGTTATTTTTCACAGGTGACCTTAATTTGTTACTTTAATGTGGTCAAATATTTAGTTTTTAAAGGGTGATTATGTGGTAAAAATGGTCGCTGTAATGAGGAAAAGGAACGAAGACTTTATAGTTACTTCTAAATCTCCTAAATTAATCATTTTCAAGATTGTTTGCGGCTCAAAAATAAAATTTAATTACTTATTCTCTAAATTATACTTAATTTTCCGAAAAAAGTTTTGATAAAACGCAACCATTTAACCCAAGGTCTCAAATACGAATGAATCCGCCAACGTGTTAATAACTTAAATTAAGAATGTGATTTCTTAATTTAAGTTATCTTCACTATACCGATGCTTTTCAACTTCGGTACCTACTCAGTATCACAACGAAGAAAGTTACAGAAGCCTAACTCAGTACAATAAAGTTAATGACCGATTAAAAAAACTGCATTATTATTGTTAGCTTACACGTGAAAAAGAGTAAACAATAAGAGATTCTTGAGGGACTTTGAGGCTGTGATGGACAAAAGCCTCCAAGTCCAAGTAAGGTTACAGTATTTGCGCCGCTTGAGGGCCTCAGCAGCCGCAGCAGCAGCGCCGGCACAGCTTGCCGTACTTGGTACATGTGATGGCGCAAGGGTGTCGACACATGTTGCGTCCCACACCAGAGGCCTACCCACCTTCCACGGCACCAACGTCATACCATCTGGTCTCTTTCCATCGTCACGTACCAAGCCACTAGGTTCTAATACTGCAGGTACGCCGGCGGTGACAAGAGCTCGACGAATAATATCATTAATGCTAGCGTGTCGTGCTATCCGGCCTGCGAGGTCCGAGACTGTAAAATTATTATATTATAATTACTTTATGTTTTTGTTAGAACTGGCCACTTTTGTTTATTCATATGGCAAGCTCGCCACATATCCTACCACTGTAACTCCTGAACGGTATTTGAATGACAGTGAACCTTTTGCGATCACTTTTACAGCAATAAAAGTTCATCGAATATCGAACGCTTAAATGTCCATTATCGACGAATGAAATTGTACCTCCCACGGGCTTATGCAAAAATTAAAAAAGGAACTTCTCATTAGCATCGCTCCAGGTCGCTTTTAACGTCTTAATTTGAATTTGGAAGCGGTTCCGAGCAAAAAGTTGAGTATTTAATCAGGTGATACTCCGTGATACTGGCAATGAACAGAACCCGTTGAATGCCAGATATTTTTCGTGTTTTTAATGGCCGTAATTTTATTTTAAAAGAAGTGTTCTTTTTTGAGTTTTGTCGTTGATTACGTTGTAATTATAGGAGGGTTTTGCCGCGAATTCACTTGGCGGTTAATTAAATTAAATGTGAGTTGAGATTATTGCTGGGTACGAATGCTGATACGCATTTTATCGCGAGTTTACTCATAAGTATGATACGGTTGAGTTTGAGATAAGTGAATTGAATGGCAAATTAAAGATACTGATCTTATTTTATCATGTCTGATATTTTTAAAGTTCCGGTATTTATTTCCTTTTATTACGGATTTAAACCTGTGTACTATAAATACAGTGCAGTTATTCATGAAGTACATGCTTATGTTTACGTTTTGTTAATAATAATACGCAAAAAAAAACAACAAAAATAATAATTGCAAACTAAGTACATTCATAAACTGTGTCATATTTTTAAAAGTTGTGTGCGCTATAAACTGTCTTATTTTTTTAGTCTTGGATACTGTGAAATAATTTGTCAACTTAATTTACAAAAACCAAATTGGATATTTTTGTATTTAATTTTATCACAGTGAAGATATTTCAAAAATAACTCTATCAACTTTTCTTTCAACCAGTAGGTAAATAAAACTCTGTCCCTCAAAAACGGTAGCAGTACCTTCGCAAGAAAAAAAAATCAAAATACAGTGCAGAGCACTTCAGTAAAACCAGTTGCACATTTATACGTGTAATTAATTAACAATTCAGCTGTTAAGGCGGTGACTGCCGACTCGACTCTCGAGATCGTATCACTTCTTAAAACCAGAAGTTTAACGGGTTACCGGTGCCATTAGGGATATCAAAACACTGGTCTTTGCACGATGAGACCCTAAAGATGGGGAAACATGATCAATTTTAAGTGAATGGTTGCTGGTTAGGCTACAGTCACAATGCAAATTGGTTCGTCACTTCGAGGTCAGTTTTTGATTGCAACATTAACCTTACCGTCGCAGTTTGAGTCTGAGTTTTTACTCTAAATGTGACACTGACCTGACATTAATTAATTAACCCTCAAAATGTACCTACTCATGTAGAGGTATACTGTACCTGTCAATGAACTTCTAATAAAACGCTGTACTGATTTTTTGTGTAATTGGCCGTAGGTGGCTTTACAATTTTATTGCATTCTAGTTTGCTTTTTCTTACGCCAACGTTTTACCAGGACAACGTCTGTAGGTTAAATGTACAAATAGTTATTTAGTTTTATTTAATTTGAATTATACAACATTTTTGCAACCTTTATTGTCCTTTAGTCCATTTTGCCTGTGAAGGTTGCTTAAACTGACAAAACTGTGCGTGTATTGTCACCTTTACGCTTTGGCTACCTGTAACGGGTTTCAACAAAGGTTCGTGTAGTCTTGATAACCCGAACATGACGAATGCACGCGATATGGGACGAGTATGCTCGTTTTACTCGGTGTTACTATTATTTGAGCTTTGTGATTAAAGTTGGAAGTTTTGATGAATTTAAGTGCAATGCCTGTTATTGATATTCATCATCATCACAACAGCCAAAAGACGTCCACTGTTGGATCTAGTCCTA
The DNA here is from genome assembly GCA_950371165.1 of Lacanobia oleracea. Taxonomy (NCBI): domain Eukaryota; kingdom Metazoa; phylum Arthropoda; class Insecta; order Lepidoptera; family Noctuidae; genus Lacanobia; species Lacanobia oleracea. The sequence continues at coordinate 4,823,994 of OX493404.1, forward strand.
CCCCATATGTTGCTGCGGAATCTGTTCGAAAGAGGTACCGTAGCCCTGGAACACAAAAGGAACACGGATGGGATTTAGTCAGTAAGAGTCTGACACTCCCTCCTGCTTCACCTAGAGCGGTTATTTGATGGTTTCCCATCCTTAAAAAAAAAACTCCATATGTCACCACATCAACCGATCCGACCGATCATCGTCGGATTGCGATGCGTGGAAGAGAAAAGATTCCCTTTTCTGCCTTCTCTATTTTCCAATTATTTTCTTCTTAAGGTCGAAAAGTACCCTCGCATGTAAATTCAGTAGCTCAAAATAAAGCCAAAAACTTTATAGTGTACATATATGCTGTTTAAATTAACCAGAGCTTCTAATGTCCAATTCAATACATTAACAGAATGCCTTGTTGCATTAAGTCCGCCTTTGTACCACTATTGTACATGAAGTTTAAATAAATAAATAAATAAACAATTTCCTGATACTCTAGTAGGGATCTCCTAATTAATAGCAACAGTTACTATCGCAATCCAGACTTCTTGTGGTAACATTCATGCAATGTTTCTGTATTCCATCACTTTTTTTCTTAAGGTCAAAAATAAAAAATATCCTCCCATATCTGAATTCAGAAAATCGGCATATAAGCCGAAAACTCAAAGTTCACAAGGAATTAGTTCAGCTATGCTGTTTACGCGAATTTTTAAGTCCAATCCAACACATTAGCAATTTCCTCCAATTGAGGAGCTCGTGGCTAAATAATAACAGCCGCATGGGTAAATCTCTAAGGTTAAGCTACGCTTTCCAAGATTGGTCTGTGGATGGATGACCATCTTAATATACCGAGTTTCCTCCGTGCCTCGGAAAGCACGTTAAGCCGTTGGTCCCGGCTGTCACTTGTAGATCTTTGGCAGTCGTTACGGATTGTCAGAAGCCAGTAAATCTGACTCCAGTCTTGCCAAAAAGTACCGTGTTACCCAGTTAATGGGTTGTGGAGGTCTGGTAGGCAGCCGCTCCACGTAAAACACTGGTATTCAGCTGAATCCGGTTTGACTGGAAGCCGACCCCAATATAGTTGGGAAAAGGCTAGGCAGATGATGATGAGCAATTTCCTCCAATGTCTGCTACCCTAGTACTCTCACTTTGTGTGGCCGTTAGCAAGCGCTAGCTATCAATGTCGATAAACTGTACCAACATCCTCCTGCCCTTATCCCATGTTACTCGGGGTCGGTGCCACATATTTTTTTCTTCCATTCTGTCCTACTAGACGTCACGTTCCATCCACCTTTTCTTTGGCCTGCCTCTCCTTCTCCATGCATCCACATTTATATTCATAACTCTTTTAGTTATATACGTTACATCACCTCATACATAACATCGAAATAGTAATACTGAGTCCAATTCAACGCATTGACAATTTCCTCCAATATCTGCTACCCTAGTACTCTCACATTGTGTGGCCGTTAGCAAGCGCTGGCTATCAATGTCGATCTCCTGATTAATAGCAACAGTTGCTATCGCGATCGGACTTCTAATTAATTGGACATCCAGCGGCTTCCTTAAGGGTTTAGCGATATCTTCATTTGGACAGTGTTAGTTCTGGTTTTAGATAGATGTTAGGGATAGTTTGTAATGAAGATGTACTTAGGCGTGCTATGATCGGTAATTGTATAACAGAATTATATTTAGGAAATATTGCAAAGTTACGCCACGTCCGTCTCTGTGAGTACATTCGTGTGGGCAGTGTTAACAATAATAATAATAATAACAAAAAAATATTTCGGAAAACATCCATATGGTGTTAGTATTTGGACTTACAAACTATGTTAGTATTCACCAAATTGTTTTAACTGCACTAAACTATAAAAATTTTAAAATTTTTCCTCAGCACCGGGCCCGCAGCTATGTCTACGGGACCAGTGCATCAGAAATGCAGTCTGGCTTCTCCGCAATAACCTTCAAGATGCTATTGGAGCCTCCACGTACCCTACGCATTAGGGATGCCGTTCTTTTCCGCATGACAGCCTCAAAACTGTCTATGCCTGCCTCAGCAAACATGCCCGACGCACTACAGAACCGCGGAAGCCCCAACAACACCCGAAAGACATTGTTATACTGAACCCGGAGGGCACTGTAGGCCCTCTGCGTATACCTGACCCACAGACTGCAGGTGTAAAACGTCTGGCAGTATGCTTTAAACAACGTTATTTTCACACCGTATAAAGATGCTTTTTTGCATACCGTTGAGTAATGTCAATTGATGTATTTTAAAATATTAACAGAAATCTCAATTATGTTGAGGATAACTTTCAGTCTAACCGAAATCACATAAATATTCACGTTGCCATTTTTGTCGTCATACATAAGCGGCTCACTTAATGTACCTGACATAAACTACCTCTAGGCGCGATTTTTTTACAATAAAAATTAAAAAATGCATTAGAATTATAAAACACCCTGTCAATAATGTTTACGTTTCAAAACAGTTTCACTAGTCCATTCCGACCCGTCCTTGGAACACAAGCCTCGGACTGCGCTCGCTTCAAGATGTTTCAAACTAAAAATTTCATGCGACATTCAAATTAATAATATTTTCATTAAAAAATTTAAATGTTCAGAAATATCATTTTTATCACTGAATGTGTAGTAGGCATTGGATAGATGAATTCAGGAAAGATTGCAAACTCCCGCTGCGTCTGACTCTGAACATTTGTATTTGTATTCGAAAGTCTTAAGGCGGATGCTCCAGGGTAGCCCGCGAAATTCAAATATTTTTATGTTTTTTGCAATTTGCCGGTCAGTGTGAAGCTGTATGTGGACCAAATACGATCCGCGACCGTAACGCGTATTTATCTAAAGAATTATAACCATTTTAATCATCAATATAGCCCTCTAAGTTCATGTTGCTCGAAAGAATGAATATTTCAGAAATAATCATTCCGTCTGTGAGATCGTATTTGGTCCACAAACAGCTTCACACTGACCGGCAAATTGCAAAAAACATAAAAATATTTGAATTTCGCGGGCTACCCTGGAGCATTCACCTTAAACTAATAAATCAATAGATATCTATTATTACTTCATTTAAATGACTGCCTGAAAAACAGATTGTTACGTTTTCTTTTTGCTTTGACTTTTTAAAATTAATTGTCTGTTCAATTATTTTTAGGTAGAATTTAATGTCTAGACTTGTACCAATTACGTTGGAGTCAACTTACAGTCTAATTGAAATTAATTTGAATCAGAAATTCCTACTTTCTGCTAGAAATTTCACCCGTGAGTCACTTTTCATCCAATGCTTTTAGCTGATGAAGCGTGATTGACAAAAAAAACGTCGCATTCATAATTAGGTAGAAAAATGATTTATTCACACTTACAATTTGAATAGGAGAACAAAAAATACAATAATTTCTATAGGTTTGTACTTTTAATTTCAATCTATCCAAAAACGTTCATAGTTGAGCCTTTTTAGGGTTCCGTACCCCAAGGGTAACCAACGGAACCCTATTACTAAACTTTCACTGTCCGTCCAACCGTCCGTTCGTCCGTTCGTCCGTCTGTCTATCAGAGGGCTGTATCTCAAGAACCGTAATAGATAGACAGTTGAAATTTTCACAGATTGTGTGTATCTATTGCCGCTATAATAACAAATAATAAATTTTAAGAGAGAAAGAGAGAGTTCGACTCGTACGTGGCCGGTTTTGAAGCACACATTCTAATTTCAAATTAAAAAGCAAGTGCTCAAAACCATTCAATTGAAACTGCCAAACTGTCCTCACTTGCCTTCAGGCTAAACAAAACTGACGACGGAACAGATCAATTCTCATGTCAATCTATGTTACATAAAACAAAGTTTCATGGGGGCGAGCAACTATTTCCAATAAAAGTGTGTTAAAACTTTTCAGGTAGCAATCGGAAAAATGTAATCAAAGAGATGCCATGGGAGTTTTTGATCGGATGCTGTCTGTTTCAATGTTAAAAAGAGTAGTTTCAAAAGGTTAGAAGTAAAAAATAGATTAGTTGATTGGATTTATTTGCTTTGTGTCTTTGTGTGTAACTACAAATAAAAAATAACTGTAACAATTGATTGATTTGTAACACAGGGTTTGTAATAAATGAAATACAAAAAAAAAACTTAGTAAATTATTTTAATTAGTTATTTATTTATAGAAATCACAGCAAATTATGTGTTACTAAAATCTGCTTTAATTTAGTCACACGAAAAACAAATTATCAATCACTATGCATAAAATATTGAATTAGAATCATTTTATCAGGAACATTTAATACAATGAGAGGAGCTCGTTACTAAATAATAACAGCCGCACGGGTCGATCTTTAAGGTTAAGTCACGCGTTTCCTCTGTTCCTTGGAAAGCACGTTAAGCCGTTGGCCCTGGCTGTCATTTGTAGATCTTTGGCAGTCGTTACGGATTGTCAGAAGCTAGTAAATCTGATTCCAGTCTTGCTAAGATGTACCGTGTTACCCAGTTAATGGGTTGTGGAGTCTGGTAGGCAGCCGCTCCACGTGAAACGCTAGTGTTCAGCTGAATCCGGTTTGACTGGAAGCCGACCCTAATATAGTTGGGAAAAGGCTAGGCAGATGATGATGATGATGATGATGATGATGCTATAGGTTATATATATCATCACGCAAAGACTAATAGGAGCGGAGCAGTAATGAAAATTGTGAGCGAAGCAGTAATGAAAGTCGGTGCAAGTAATGAAATTAATCCTAACATACTAAATTCTCTCGTTATGTTAAGATGGTCACCCATTCACAGACCAACCTTGACAAGCGTTGCTTAACCTTCAAGATCAACCTATAGAGATATATAACATATAGCCTTCCTCAATAAATGGGCTATCTAACACTTAAAGAATTTTTAAAATCGGATTAGTAGTTCCTGAGATTAGCGCGTTCAAGTAAACAAACTAACTCTTCTGCTTTATATAATAAGAATAGATAATAAAGCAGTCGGTATGGATGTAACACCAAACAACCCATAGTTTGTGTACCAACCTCACAACCTCAAATCTAACAGGTTTCATTTACAAGTAGTATTTTATTTTATAGTCAATGGCTCGGTCTCACAATATAGATATAAATCAAATGCCGGGCACTGAATTAAATCGCTTATATCTCGTTTTATCGTTCGATCGCTTGCTCCTTCACATTATAAGCTTACATTCTGTGTAAAGGGTGTTCCGAAATTGTATTGTACATAGTGATACATTTCACTGATTTGTCATATTTCGTTTATTTTTAATCTAATTTCACTGATTTCTCATATTTTGTTTATTTTTAATCTAATTTCAGTTTTCAAAGTGGAAATAGAGAATATTTTAGTCTCTTCTACCAAAACTATGAGCAAAGGCCTGACGTTCTTCTATCCACATATTTCGGTTTTAGGTTAATATTGAGTAGAGCTCGTCATATTTCCTTCCAAGTCTGCCACGCACAAGATGATGCAGGACGTTTTCCTAGAATAATTGTGAGTTTTAATAATAATGAATTAAAAAAAAACATTTATTGCAGAATTTCTTCCATAATTTGTTAGTAACAATGCAAACTTATGAACTAGTGTTAGTAATATTTGCATTATGAGCCTGCATGAGGCACGCCGATCCCGGGGAATGTCTACTTGACTGCATGCAGTCGTATCCACCGCCCCAAGATTGGAGAGTCCCACCTATCAACCAGCGTTCTAAGGATGCGTTAACATAACATACCTTAAATATCGGAAAATGTTCAAAATCTTGAACATAGAAAGGATTGAAGGGCGGCTTTAGCGCAGCAGTGGAGTAGGCTACTTATAATAATAACGTAGAACTTCCATATTCGTTATTTTTGGTACTTCATCGTCCACGTTATCAAGCACCCTGTACACAGAGCCGCCCGCGGCGCCAGTCATCGTCGTCCACCGCTTGGCTATAAGGTGTTATTTTCGACGTAGAGCAGCGCTATGCATCTCCTTGACTATTTCCCTTCAAAAATCTCGCGGGAGCCCTTAACCGAACGATGAAAATTGCATGCACAGGCCATTGTAGGAACTTGGTAAGTACCTAACAATTCGACATGGATAGCGTCTTTATTTCCACGCAACAAGGGTGATTTTCGTAATTCAAGCGTTGCGGTTGAGTTGCGCAATAATAGTACTTATGATGCTGATTTTTTGTAGGTATAAAGATTACGTTTATCGCCGGATTGATATGGGAAAATTACTGTGGCTGTATAGAATTACTAGTATTCTCGTGTAAAGTACCACCTTTGATATTAGAGAGCATATTTCTTGAACTTGAATCGATGTCTTAAATCAGTTTTGTCCAAAAAAGCAAGCTTTAAAAAACTTTGAAAGTACAACTTGTCACTTTCCTTTCTGGACTCCAGAAAAAAATCAAGACAAATAGGTCATTTTCTCTCCAATTCACCTGAATCCGTCATTAACATGAATAGATATTGCTCACAAACAACTCATTTCCATTATTCAAAAAAAGAACTTAAAAATAAAGCTGCCCTCCACACAACGTAAAAGCAAAACCACAAAAGAAAATCCCCAAATACCCCATTAACATTTCAGAATAATTAAAACACCTTTCTGGTAACAACCTTTTGAATTGTACATTAATATCAAACGACAAATTTGGTCTTAACTCTTTATAGGGGTCCGAGAGACCGCAAAAAGCCAACTTTTCAGTGGGACTGGGACTGAGACTGGTCCCATTTAAATTGCATGGTTAATATATAGTGACCCGTCCCAATAGAACTCGGCTAGCCATCCGGAATGGCATTTTGGGCACATTTCTGTTGTTCCACTAAGGGTACTTCACATTGAAAAACGAGTAAACAAAAGTATTTCATGGGGAAACGAATTCTTTTTGTTAAGGAAAAATACTAAGTAAGTTTAAAAAGTTTCGGAATAAAATTAATTGAACACACACAGCTCTATAAATATCTCATCTACCTAACCTTTTCCCAACTATATTGGGGTCGGCTTCCAGTCAAACTGGATTCAGCTGAATACCAGTGTTTTACGTGGAGCGGCTGCCTACCAGACCTCCACAACCCATTAACTGGGTAACACGGTACTTCATGGCAAGACTGGAGTAAGATTAACTGGCTTCTGATTATCCGTAACGACTGCCAAAGATCTACAAATGATAGCCGGGACCAACGGCTTAGCGTGCTTTCCGAGGCATGGAGGAAACATACCGAATGTTAAGATGGTCACCCATTTACAGACCAACCTTGGCAAGCGTTGCTTAACCTTGAAGATCGACCCGTGCGGCTGTTTTTATCTAGCCACGAGCTCCTCATCAGCTCAGCTATATAAATATCTCTCTGTTTATTATAATAGATCTTAACTATCACATAGTCTAATAGTCAAAACCCATTAACACCTTTATTTTACTCTAAACTCAATTATTTGTACGACCATTCCAGGGTCGGCGACATATGTTTTCTTCATCTATCCTTCTCTACTCGTCGTCAGCTCAGAAATCATAATCTTTATCTAGATTTAAATATAGAATAGAATAGAAATCATTCGTTTGCCAATAGTGTAAGTACATAAAATAGTTTTGTTATCCGAATACATTTTACCATTGTTTAATATTCACGAAAAGAAACAAAATCGTTATACAATAAAGAACATCAAATTTAACAAATAGAGAAAAATTATTATTAAAAAAAAATACTGTTCATTATCATTCATTCAAAATAATACTGTCAATAATACCTATATACATGTCAAAATTAGAGACGTCAATGGTAATAAAGTCGGTAACTGTTTTTTTTACCACAATCACACCTGATGGAAAGCGATAGATAAGGTCTATGATGGAGCGAGCGTGCCCAGAAGATGCCTGTTCACTCTTGATTTGAAGGCAGACGGGTTATATGTGGACGGGAACACAGATGCTGGCAGAGAGTATAATAAATGTGGAAGAGAAGAGAGAACTGTCAAGTAAAACTGTCATACTAGCTACTAAACTAGCTAAAAATTATCCAACTATTGAAAAATCAGCCCAAAAGGTTTTAAAACTTTAGCTTAAAACTATATTCAGTATATACTATTTACAATCCATTCCATAGGAGTCGTTACCAGATGATCCCATTCATAGCTAATCTTACATTTGCATACTGGCAACTTTACAAAAAAAAAAGTTAATATATGAACGCTCCCTTACGGCTTTGTACAGTCGGGCACGGCCTATTCAAATAGATTCAACTAGAATAAGCCCGACTTTTGATGGCAACTCTATTTATTTATAAGTGTACACTATTATTTACTAGCTTTTGCCCCCGGGTTGGCTCGCTTTAATATCGAGCAACTAAAGTAGCCTATAGCCGTCCCCAAGGTCTGTTCTCATCTCTACACCAAAATTTATTGAAAAGCGTAAAATCATACATATATTTTCTCAATTTAGATCTATATCTATACTTAATATATAAAGCTGTAGAGTTTGTTTGTTTATTTGAACGCGCTAATCTCGGAAACTACTGGTCCGATTTGAAAAATTATTTCAGTGTTAGATAGCCCATTTATCAAGGAAGGCTTTAGGCTATATATATCATCACGCTAAGACCAATAGGAGCGGAGCAGTAATGAAAATTGTGACGCAGACGAAGTTGCGCGGGTCAACTAGTACTGTATATAAAGCTGAATAGTTTGTTTGCTTAAACGAGCTAATCTCAAGAATCACAAGTCCGATTTGGAAAATTCTTTATAGCCCATTTATTGAGGAAGGCTATAGGCTATATCATTATCATCACACTAAGACCAATAGGAGTGAAGCAGACGAAGTTGCGCGGGTCAACTAGTCATAACATAAGATAGGAATTGCCCAGAATAAATTTCGTCACTACAAAGGCAAAGTACTAAACTGCAAAAAGGGATTTTACAAGAGAGCAATTTAAAAACAAAAATGTGACTACGCCAGTAACTTCTTAAGTATTGCTCAAATTGCTAGGAGACCAAGACCAATGTGTAGAGAAAAGAAACCGAATCTAACCATATATAAAACTCATTTTAGCTAAAATGGCGCTTCAGTACTTTCGCCTTTTTAGTGACCATTTAGTTTGCGAAAAAAATGCAAAAGTTTATAATTCGAATGTGGGTAAATTATATGGAAAATCTTTTTATGACACCTTAGCGAAAGATCCTGAAATTTCTCGCTACGGCCTGTATTTGCTTTAAAATTATTATTGTATTGCCTTACATTAGTTTTATAATATTTATATATAAAGTTCGTTTTGTTTGTCCCTGTGCTAAACTGCACATCATGCTTACATTTCAATCCATAGACGAAAAAATTTCATCAATAACGCACACATTGCTTCGAATACTTTTAAAATATTAAACGTATATTATTATAACAGGCTGAAAAAACAGTAGAGTGAAACAAAGAAACCTACACAGTTATCTATATTTAGCCAAAGATCTGAAGAAATGCTATTATCTGATTACAAATTAATAACGATCCCCAATAATAAAAACCCGAACTTATCAGCCTTAAAAAGAACCTCTAAATAACCTCAAAATACGGCTCATTGTTAAAGGTCGGAGACACTTTTTCGTTCATTTAATTGTGGTCGGAAAATTCAAAAACAAACATATAAATAAAAGTTCTTCGCCCACACACTTGAAACGGTATCCGCAAACCTCTGCATTTATTATTTTCTACAATCCGTTGAGAATTACGGAGTACTTACAAAAATTGGAGAGCTATTGATAAGGTATTATAGTGGAGGTGAATTTAATATTTTTTTGGGGAATAATAGATTCTATATTTATCTGTGCTTGCCTTTTAGTTTGAGTCATCATCATCTGCCTAGCCTTTTCCCAACTATATTGGGTTCAGCTTCCAGTCAAACCGAATTTAGCTGAATACCAGTATTTTCCGCGGAGCGGCTGCCTACCAGACCTCCACAACCCAGTAACTGGGTAACACGGTACTTCATGGCAAGACTGGATTCAGATTAACTGGCTTCTGACAATCCGTAACGACTGCCAAAGATCTACAAATGACAGCCGGGACCAACGGCTTAACGTGCTTTCCGAGGCACGGAGGAAACTCGGTATGTTAAGATGGTCACCCATCCACAGACCAACCTTGGCAAGCGTCGCTTAACCTTAAAGATTGACCCGTGCGGCTGTTATTATTTAGCTACGAGCTCCTCGCCTTTTCGTTCGAGTATTAATTGAAAACCTACGCTCTGTGTAGGTTTTAAGATGGTCCTGAAAGGATCAGGATCCTAATTGTAGTAAAGGGAAGTAATCTATGGTATTAAGAAGATTACACGTCGTAATATTTAGCAGATTACGGACAGCGGATATCAACCAGTTATATTAGGTGGATTAGAAGATGGCTGCCAATAGGCTTTGACAAATTCTACCAGCGATAACGACTGTCAAAAGACTGGCCAGAAGCACTAATCAGAGTCGCATACAGAGGTTGCTGTTGTTGTTGTAATGACAATAGAAATACTCTTGCATACTCTGTCGAAATTGCAAGTTTCTCCCTATAACGTGTACATGAGATATAGGTATATATCTTAGACAGACAACGGACCGAGACGGATCTCAAACATTTTTTTTGTTGTCAATAATTTTAATCGCTGAAACAATACCATTAGTGTTACCCTTTATACTTTACGATATCAATACAATCAGCCAAATCCTGAAACTTTATTATTTTCAACCAAAATATAATTACTAGTTTCTTTATTTACCACATCCGAAATTCCTCCGTCACTGTCTACCAGCATCGTTTTAAAATCATTCATCATTCAACAAGGAAGATCTTTCTGCTCCCCAGATTTATTCGTGTTTGTATCGCCACTCCCCATTGTGGCTCTTCTAATGGCTTCTAAAATGCTGACTCAGGCTTACATCATAACATTTATTTCAGGGGTTACTGGACGTGGCGCCCTTGGCTAAGATTTACATATGTATGCAGGTTTTCTTTTATGCCTTAAAAATGATAATGGAGAGCTTTTATGGTTCGTGTGAGTGGTGGTGCAGAAATGTGCAAAAAGTATTAGTGTAGTAAAATTTTCTTGCCTGTGCTGTACTTTACCGCTTCTGCATTTTATAGTTTCGTAGTATGTTAAAAATCCTTGTTCTATATATTGAATCCTTGGTGCTGTTCGTTCTAGTTAATCCTGAATCATGAACGTAGATTACTCTTAACATTAAACTTATAACTTGATCCGATTTTGAATTTTTTTTTATTTGTAATGGGTTTGCTCTTGACTCTAATGTCAGAAATGACAGAGACAAAATCTACGATGGAGCGATACTACCCAGAAGGAGCCTGTTCACTCTAACTTAGAAGAGATTAGGGTTGTAAGCTTTACCTAACATTTTTACCACTCCAATCAGGTGGAGCATGTACATCAATCTTATTAATCCAACTATTATTCATATTGCAACATAGATCCGATTAGAGCTTAGAGCTTGTAGATCCTCTCTTAGTCCCTGACTAAGAGAGAATTTCCCGCAATTCTTACAGGAACGAAAAAAAAACGGGATATGCGCGTACGAAGTTGTATGCAAAAGCTAGAACACTATAAGAGGCATAAATAATTATGGGTCCTTAGATAACTTGACCATTTACCTTACTTATTGACATCCAAACTTCTCGAGGATCCCGTGGCAAAATAACAACAGCCGCACGGGTCGATCTTCAAGGTTAAGCAACGCTTGCCAAGGTTGGTCTGTGGATGGGTGATCATCTTAACATACCGAGTTTCCTCCGTGCCTCAGAAAGCAGGTTAAGCCTTTGGTCCCGGCTGTCATTTGTAGATCTTTGGCAGTCGTTACGGATAGTCAGAAGCCAGTAAATCTGACTCCAGTCTTGCCATGAAGTACCTTGTTACCCAGTCAATGGGTTATGGAGGTCTGGTAGGCAGCCGCTCTTCGTAAAATACTGGTATTAAGATAAATCCGGCTTGACTGGAAGCCGACCCCAATATAGTTGGGAAAAGGCTAGGCATATGATGATGATTGACATCCAAACTTCTACACTAATACTATTTCAATACGTTTAAAGCCTTACCCCAACTATGTTGGAATCTGCATCCCGATGTAGCTGAGTAACAGTACTTTAAATAGAACGACAGCCATATTGACCATTTTAAGTAAGTCATTAAAAACTTCCATCTATTATTTTCTCGTCCCAAGGACAAAAAAACCTTATCCAAAATTACAAAACCCGCGAAATTAAAACGGGCATCATTAAACAATCGGATTCAGCGGGAGTGTTTCGAAAACACCTTTCAGTTCTACACAATGGAACTCAACAATGTTGCTGTATTTACATTTAAAGTCTTCTATTCCGGATGAAACCTTCTCGAGATATTTTGAGAAAGTATTAATTAAAAAAATAATTTGTTAATTTAATTGTAAATAACAATTAAATTAACAAATTATTTTTTTAATTTGAACAACATGCGTGAAATATTGTTGCTAGAAAAAATTGGTGTTTTCTTTTGTTATCAATAAATTCAGTAAGTTGCTAGCGATTATGCAGCATTCCATATGTTAACAAAATAGCTGTAGTAATACAAAAAATAACTGGCCAAGAGAAAAAAGCACGAAGGGTTCCGTACCACAAACCTTAATTTTTATTATTTGTTGTTACAGCGGCGAATTTCAACTGTCTACCTATTACGGTTCTTAAGGTACAGCCCGCTGACAGAAAGACAGAGGTACAGATGTACGGTTGGATGGACAGCGAATGCTTAGTAATAGGGTTCCGTTGATTACCCTTTTGGGTACGGAACACTAAAATGTTACTGAAACTGAAAGAATATTTTCCCATATTGACCATATCAGAGTTTTCCTTTCATCATCACCATATCAGCCGAAAGACGTCCAATGCTGGATATTGGCCTCCCCTAAGATACCAGGTTTTGCCATAATCGCCACGCTTGGCAGGCGGGTTGGCGATCGCAGTGTATGGTGTTGAGTTTTACAGAGAACGCTGCTGCCTATTCTCTGGCGAGTCCCTTAGTCGCCTCTTACGACACCCACGGGAAGTGATGGGATGGTATTATGTATTATTTTTCCTTTACTATAATATAATAACATGCTTCTCCAACCGCCTGACGAAGAAATCCAAAAGCTGCAATTAATTTCTCTAACACAAAATCCTCATTGTAAATCACAAGATCCGCTAAATTAAAACAGACATTAATAAACAATCGGGTCCAGTGCGAAGTGTTTCGTGAACACCTCTCAGTTCTACACAATGCCGTATTTACATTACAAGTGGACTCTTCCGGATAAGGCCTTCTTGAGGTCGGCAGGCGTAATGTGGAAATCTTTTGTTGGGATCAAGGTGGCACGGATATAGAGCGAATGGAAGTGCTTTAATTATTTTTTCTTGTACGCTGTTCAGTAAAGGCATGCTATGTTTTTGTTAAAATATCAATTTACCATAAACTATACTAATATTAATAATGCAAAAGTAACTCTGCCTGTAGGTTAGTTACATTTTTGCGTCTTAACGCTAGTATGGATTTGGTTGAAACTTGTTTATAAGTGTACTGGCAGAGAATAGTTTTTATCCCGGGAGCATGTATCCATGGAAAAAAATTCGACTTGCGTGGGCGGAGTCGCTGGCAAAAGTTAGTAATACAATATTTATAACTGAAAGTTTACTTAAGTTGCAAGGTGTGTAATATTTATTTAAAATGTGTGTTAATTTAAGCAATAATCATAATATATAAAATTTTTGCGTTACTGAGTGAGTGAGTGAGTAGGACTGTATGAAGGAATAGGCACGTATGAAGTCGCGGGAAAAAGCTAGTAAGATATTTTTATTTGTTGCATACTTTCCCTTATGAGTTAAAAAGTATATCACCAAATCATAATTAGGAGCTCCTGTGACTTTCAAACCCAAGTTTGCTATTATTTTCTTTCATTGAATGATCATTCTCCTTTTGTAAAACAAAATAGGTGGGTTAGTGTTAGATCAACAATCTCACTAACACTTGAACCCATTCCTTTACCTGACACTAAAAATAAATCCGATACGCCTGCTCGAGGCACATCCAGCGCGATGTGTCCAGATATTTATAGCCCAAACTGGCCTTTTGTTCGGCGACCGCTTTGTTGTCGCTACTACAATAAGTGTTAAATGTCCCTCTTGGACCAGGGTTGGCTGTAAGTTAATGTCTTTATTGTTACTACAGTATTTAATATACATTTTGATTTATAGAATGTAAAGGAAGCTGTAATTATTAAGATTGTTTAAATTAAAAGGCACCTGTTAGTAGCAAGACTCCCTGACCAGAAAAAACAAATTACAATAAATTAAGCGTGCAATGGATAGAATTCGAAACAAAACCATTCGCCAGAGAATTACAGTCACTGACATTGCGCGTAGAATCAGCATGCTGTAGTGGAAGAGGGCCGGCCATGTCTGTAGACGGACAGACGGTCGGTGGAGCAGACATGTGTTAGAAAGGAAACCGTCTATGGGCAAACGTAGTGTGGGACGCCCCTGCGTCACGATGTATCGATGATTTAAAGAAAGTGGCTGGCAGCGGATGTACGCAGACTGCTCAAGATCGGGATGGTTGGCACTTTTTGGGGGAGGCTTACGTTCAGCAGTAGACGGCAATTGGCTGAAATGATGAAACACAGTCCTATTATAAATGCATAAGCAAGCCTGCTGTTACGCTTTGTAGCCTAGCACCTTGAACAAATTTTGATGAATATTGGCAAGATAAATGGAACTCTGAAGACGTTTATGGACTACTCTACTACGAAAAAAGCAGCGGTCAAGGACTAGTTGTCTTATGAGTCATATGTGTCACTGGATTATTGCAAACTCCGTCAGATCATAAAATATCTTGAGAGATTATAGACTCTCGATAAATCGTCAACTGAACATTTTTTCCACGATAATTCGAATCCAAATCGACATTTCGTAATCTCTCCACGTCGTACCGATAAATTGTGAATTGTGAACAAACTGGCATAATAAATATTCCGTGGTTTAATCCTAAATCAAAAGCGCTTCAATGCTAAATCTATGAATACTGACAAAAAAAGTTTGCTCATCCTCAGTCGTCCTACGGCCCACGCAAGATGTTTAACCCAAAGGAAATGGGCGTCACCCATGAGTTAGTTCTCTGTCAGCACTTGGACTGTGATCTGAAGATGATAATAACTGACGAGCATCGCCAACATGTACTACTATAAACCATTTCCTTGACATTACATGACGGGGATTATATTAGACCGTGTTTGTCGCTCTTGTATAGGTTTATTTATGTAGGTGTAGGATAGTCCCATTTCATCGAGGAGCTCGTGGCTAAATAATAACAGCCGCACGGGTCGATCTTTAAGGTTAAGCAATGCTTGCCAAGGTTGGTCTGTGGGTGGGTGACCATCTTATCATACCGAGTTTCCTCTGTGCCTCGGAAAGCACGTTAAGCCGTTGGTACCAGCTGTCATTTGTAGATCTTTGGCAGTCGTTACGGATAATCAGAAGCCAGTAAATCTAACTCCAGTCTTGCCAGCTGAAGTCAGCTTCCAATCAAGTCGGATTCAGCTACATACGAGTGTTTTACTTAGAACGGCTGCCAACCAGACCTCCACAATCCATTAACTGTACTTCATGGCGAGACTGGAGTCGGATTACCAGGCTTCTGACTATCCGTAACGACTGCCAAAGATCTATAAATGATAGCCGGGAGGCAACGAGGAAACTCAAGACGTTAAGATGGTCACCCATCCACAGACCAACCTTGGCAAGCGTTGCTTAACCTTGAAGAAAGCGTGCGGATGTTATTATCTAGCCACGAGGTCAATTAAATACTGCACAAACGCCTCTCCCAAACTGCGCTTCAAGACTGTGTTCTCAGCCTTCTGTATCCAGACCAATCCACATTTTTATTTCGTTCCAGCTCGCCCAAAGTATTCTGTATTCTCGTAAGATATGCTGTCCTCTATTGAAAGTGAACCATGCTTAAATTCTTTTTTTGCAATTGAATTTGACAAATTGGGTCCAACAAGGGGTATTTCTAAAATTAGAAAAGAGCATAGATTGTCATGCCAATTCACTATTATATTTGACCAGTGATGATTTTGGCTCTAGTTTCGAAAAATGAATCATCATCTGCCAGGCCCTTTCCCAACTTTATTGGGGTCGGCTTCCAGTCAAACCGGATTCAGCTGAAAACCAGTATTTTACGTAGAGCGACTGCCTACCAGACCTCCACAACCCATTAACTGGGTAATACGGCAGGTTTTGGAAATACGTCGTCAGATTTACTGGCTTCTGACCGTCTGTAACGTCTGCCAAAGATGTACAAATGACAGCTGGGACCAACGGTTTAACGTGCTTTCCGAGGCACGTAGGAAACTCGGTACGGTAAAGTGGTCACCCATCCACAAACCAACCTTGGCAAGCGTTGCTTACGGCTAGTATTCTTTAGCCACAAGCTCCTTGCTCCTTCGAAAAATTAATGGCTTATAAATAACCACCATAATCTACAGCGTGCCAACCCTAACAGCATGGAGGATAGCGCGAAGATTTCCCTTCACTGGCCCGTCTCGTCAGCTGTTCAAAAGACCACCTCCAGATTCATACCTTTGGCGTCTCTAAGGTTTTAATTCTCTTTATAGTTCACATGCGCCTTAACCCTGTGGGTGTCTCGTGTCTTTGAATTTGAGTATTGGATTATAAACCTTAAAATGGGGACCGTATGGTTGTATTTTGTTAGTTCTAAGAAGATATCAGGCTTATTTAAAGATGGTGGTAATGGGTTTAAGAGTTCAGTGTGGGAATTATTATAATGTAAGTTGAAGGTAACAGACGCTGAGTCAAATAAAGTTTTTGATCAACCTTTATCAACCTTTTGTTTTCCCAGTATAGTCACAGAGCATACAATTTGTTTTATTCACATCTTTATTAGCCATGTATTTATTTAAAATTTAGTACATACAACAGTAGAGGTACATAGACGGACTTAATGCAACAAGGCGTTCTCTGTCAGTAGAGCTTTGGGTAGTTTTTTGAAGAGACCGCCAAACATTTCACCTTACAAAAAACCCGCTAAGTGCGAGTAGGACTCTCACACGAAGGGTTCCGTACCTTAAACCGGAAAATACAAGTTTCTTGTATGGGAACCCACTTCATATTTTTAATTAATATTTGATTTTTATTACTTGTTGTTATAGTGGCTATAGAAATACAAGCTCTGCAAAAATTTCAACTGTTTATCTATTACAGTTCTTGAGATTTATAGGGGGCTCTCCATGAATTTTAAATTTAATTTCATTATTATTTTTTGTTATTCCGGCAATAGAAATGCGCACGGTGTAAAAATTACATACAGATAAAAATTAGATACAGCCCACTGACAGACAGACAGACGGACGGACGGTCGGACGAAAGGATAGACGGATAGCGGAGGCTTAGTAGGATAGGGTTCCGTTGGCCTTTGGGTACGGAACCCTAAAACTGATACACTTCATAAACAGTTACATAGTAACCAACGGAAATAGTTATCCTTTGACTAATCGTTCTGTTTATTTATGTTATCAGACGATGCGCCTGCGCAGTTTCACAGGAAATGATACTATGTTGCAAAACCAGTCATAAGTGTTATGAGTTAATGTAAATAATGCTTCATTCTGACGGTTTGTTTATAAAATAAATATAATTATTATGCTGACCTGAATGGGAGGTGCAACAATGTTTGAGACATCCGAACCAGGTACAGTCAACAAAGCTATTCGGTATGCAGACAGCTAACTTGCAACTACCTTAAATCAATGTGGTGAATGTGCTGAGCAAACAATTATTGTATACCACACTTGTAAGTATGTCATAAGCTGAAAAAGTTAAAATTCAATCATGAGAAATAAATATTGGTAGTGCAGTCGCAAAAATTACATTTTGTGCCTGTATACCAAATACCTTTGCTGACTGTACCTAGGTACAGTCAGCAAAGCTATTTAGCTTGCTACCTAAGTAGCTAGTTAACTGAGTAACATACAATTATTACTTACTTACGTAATTACGTTACTTTTATTTGACAATTCTATAGTAGCCAGCACGAGTCGTGAGCACAATTGAATAGCAGCAGAGTGATCTCACCAATGTACGATGGGCGAACGAAACTTGCAAGCGTAATAGTCGATGAGCATTGACTTACGAACCAATAACGTGAAGAGGAGCTCGTGGCTAAATAATAACAGCCACACGGGTCGATCTTGAAGGTGACGCAACGTTTGCCAAGGTTGGTCTGTGGACGGGTGACTATCTTAAGATAACGAGTTTCCTCCGTGCCTCGGAAAGCACGATAAGCGTAATTTGTAGATCTTTGGCAGTCGTTACTGATTATCAGAAGCCAGTAAATCTGACTCCAGTCTTGCCAAAATGTACCGTGTTATCCAGTTAATGGATTGTGGAGGTCTGGTAGGCAGCCGCTCCACGTAAAACACTGGTATTCAGCTGAATCCGGTTTGACTAGAAGCCGCCCCCAATGTAGTTGGGAAAATTCTAGGCAGATGATGAACATGAGAGAGTCAGAGCTGTCATCGTCAAACCGATCAATGGAGAGTATGTTCACGACTCGTGCCTGTTATTATACCACATTCATTATGTTTGTTACGATCGATGATTTTTTCAAACTACGACCTTTTATTTAAAAAGATTTTCATTTCAAAATTCATCCATCTTCGACCACATCATCGCTTACCGTCAAGTGAGATAGTGGTCAAACAAGTGCTTATCAATAGTAACAAAAAAAAAATGGGAAATGCAGTTACAGTACTGCTTGTCTTTTCCATTTTCGAGCATATTTGCCTTATATATATAAGGCGAGCTTATTTGGGGCATTATCAACTAGCCAAAGTTTGGGAGTACATATGGACAAATGTAATTCAGTAGGCAGAGACCCAAAATAACATCTTCAAAGACTATAAACAGACAGAACCCAATCTAATTCGGTGCGCCAATCAACAAATTACGGCACATAATCGCATTACGAAGTTTTCATACAAATAGTTCTCACTAAATCAATCTATACAAACCGGTCCCCTACCATTTGTATTAGTAATACGAATCGAACTCTCTTACAAAGAATAAATAAGTGCAGATAGTTACGAGTAAAGTTCGAAAACGCACGCACACATAGACAAATTATTATGTTCACTTACAGCTAATGCAAACGCAGTCAAACTATCTGCCTAGCTTTGTCCAATCATTTGGAGGTCGACATCAAAATAACTTTATTTAACACTAGTTGACCCGCGCAACTTTGTCTGCGTCACAGTTTTCATTATTGCTCTGCTCCTATTAGTCTTAGCGTGATGATATATAGACTTCCTCGATAAATGGGCTATTTAACACTGAAATAATTTTTCAAATCGGACCAGCAGTTCCTGAGATTAGCGCGTTCTAGCAAACAAACATACAAACAAACTGCTCAGCTTTATATATTATTATTAGTAGTTGACCCGCGCAACTTCGTCTTTTTTTTTACTATTAATAGGCACGCGCTTGACCACCATCTCACCTGATGGTGAGCGATGATGTGGTCGAAGATGGAGCACGCTTGCCGAGAAGTAACCTATTCACTCTTGACTTAAAGACTCCCAGGTTGTAGCTATTGGGAAACACAGACTATTGGTCTATTGGGCTATTGGTCTTAGCGTGATGATACGCACGAGCCCGCGAGCCTTCCTCGATAAATGGGCTATCTAACACTGAGAGAATTTTTCAAATCGGACCAGTAGATTCTGAGATTAGCGCGTTCAAGCAAACAAACAAACTCTTCAGCTTTATACTCGTATATTAAGTATAGATAGCAGCTGATCCATGCCCACTTCGTTGGGCGGTATTTTTGAAGTATATAGTTCAAAATCGGATCACTAGATCCAGAGATTACCCCCTACAACAGGAATGGCGAACCTTTGGGTCGCGTGCCGGTGGTGATACGCCAAAAAATAATTCGGACACGCCAATGTAAGACATACTTAGCATCCAGTTAATTTGTAGCAGAAAACAGCACTCTAACTTCCTTCTTTTTGAACTGCAATATCGACTTCAGAATGAATTTCAGGTTCCCAATAAAGAGTGAATAGCAACTATTTTGTTGTTTTTGTCCATTAAATTACCAAGTCAAGATTCTTTGGTGGCACTCATGGACATATTATTATTATTTTTTAGAGAAATGAGACGTTAACCAATAAAAGTTCGGCATCCCTGCCTTACAACCTCAGAAACTCAGAAACTTTACCTTTTTATAATATTAGTATAGAATATGGAGTGACTACGTTATTGACCTCCAATCGGCAAAACTGGTGTCAGATTCTCAGACTTCTGACAATCCGTTATGTATATTAGAGATCTACAAATGACAACTGAGACTAACTGATTGGCGTACTTTCTGAGCCACGAAAGTACTGTGGTACTGTTTTTTTTGTTTTTAAAACCATGTTTTCCTTGGTTCTGGAGTGGCAACGGTGCACCGATGCGTACCGAAAGACCCAAACCTGAATGGCGGCCTTCCACAACGTAGACCGACGGCCTAGTGAAGGCTGCGTCAATACATATAGCGTAGGATCGTGGTGCGATACTTGAGAAAGACTTCTGTCCCGCTGTGTGTGTGTGTGTGTGTGTGTGTGTGTGTGTGTGTGTGTGTGTGTGTGAATTGATGATGACGAAGTTTTCGTCTAAGTGTGCATGCGACTGTTTTAACCAAATCTATAGAACTAAACTTCTGTCTCATAGCTATTCTGTGTCTCGTAGATGAGAAATAAACCCGTCGACAGTGATTTAAATGCCAATAACTCTGAAACGCGTCGCTCCTAATTGCACGCGGCCGATTTCGCACGGTTCAGAGACAATGGTAGGGGATTTATTTTAGTTCTCTGTGATGTGTGAATGAGTAAAGTTTAGTGTTTATTTTACTCGAGAACAATGTTCGATGTTATTTTCAGATGTCAGACAGGAGAAATAGAGGATAATGCAAAGTTGTTTGTCATACAATTCATGTTGACGATGAGAATGAATGCTAACATTGACAATGAAAATTACTACTAAACATAATTAAAGTCAAAGTCAAATGATATATCATTTAACTAAGTTTATTTAAGTGCCTTTATTGGTCTAATTGAAATATATTTCAATTAGACCAATAAAGGCACTTTTGAACGTCAAATTAATATAAAATATTATAGTGGCTCTAGTCGTCTTTAGTAGTCCGTTCGCAAAAGGTGAGGTGTTCTTCTCATGAAGAAGATCGGACAAGAAACTCCATAGTTACTCTTTTCAAAAATAAGCTTTAAAATATTTGCGTACATTATTCAATTGATTGTATGTATAAGGACGATGCTCCCAAAATAACACTTATACATTAATAATAGGGACAGTCGAAAAATGCCAGCAGATTATTAATATTAATAAGTTTGCCAGTATGGGGACATAGTACTCACATACGTACAAATTTTGCAATTATTGATTTATATTAGTAACAATAATAGATGGAATAATAAATCAGTATGTGTAAAATTAATTATAAAAATCAGTAAATACACCAGTATATTTATTTATTTATTTAAACTTCATGTACAATAGTGGTACATAGGCGGACTTAATGCAACAAGGCATTATCTACCAGTCAACCTTTGGGTTAAAAAAGAAACACACTGTGGTAGGTGTACAGCAAATAAATAAAATATGAAATAAATAAATAATAATAATATATAGTAAATACCTATATTAACACATACATATCAACCAGTTTGCTTATGTCTACTACACCCTAGATTGTCCTATAGAGCAGGACCAGCATTCTTATCTTCAATATAATTATCTAGTTTGTAATATGCTTGTTTACAAAGTGTGTTTTTTACATAAAATGTTTTGAATTTTCTAGCATTCATCTCATCTGCCTAGCCTTTTCCCAACTACATTGGGATTGACTTCCAGTCAAACCGGATTCAGCTGAATACTAGTATTTTACGTGAAGCGTGAAGCCTACCAGACCTCCACAACCCACTAAATAGGTAACAACACGGTTAATCTTGGCACAACTGAAGTCAGATTTACTGGCTTCTCACAATCCGTAACGACTGTCAAAGTTCTACAAATGACAGCCGGGACCAACAGCTTAACGTGCTTTCCGAGGCACAGAGGAAACTCGGTATGTTAAGATGGTCACCCATCCACAGACCAACCTTGGCAAGCGTTGCTTAACCTTGAAGATCGACCTGTGCGGCTGTTATTCTTTAGTCACGAGCTCCTCATTTTATAAAAAAATGAGTAGCAGATTATTTAATTAATCAGTACAGTATTGAAACTGAGCACACCTATTTGGTAAGATTAGGTTTTATGAATAAACCTGAAACTGTTTACATAACATATTTTAACGCTAGACTCATTAAACCAATGTTATTTGTCAGTCTACGATAAAACCAAATAAAAACTTCAATTAGAGGTAATAAAGAGAATACCTAAGTTATCTCAAAAAAATTATTTACAAGTATACTCGTTCACTGTAATAACTACAACCATATATTGCAAATATTTTTTGTTGACACCTTTACGATCTGAAGACAATGACTGAGTCAATGATTTGGCAAAAGTGTATTGTATCACTCAAAAATATTAAACCACCATAAACTAAACGGCATAAGGTTCAAAATTGCCTGAAAATAAATTAAAGATGAGTAAATCAAGGATATTCTATAGGATGAGTTGCACTGCTGCTCGAAAGTGTAATTTCGCTTTTATGAGGCCACAAATAATAAGAAAAATATTATTACAGGCATTTTTTTGAAGTTAAAGTCCGCCATCAGGGTGCCTTTCCACCAAAGATGTGCTCTGCAGCGCTATGCTGAGAGAATGCAAGTGCCTGCTAGGATTGCGAAATTTGTTTGAAAGGGCCACCGCGGCCCTCGAACGCAAAGGGCATTCGGAGGAACACGGATGGGTTTTAGTCAGTAAGAGTCTGACACTCCCTTCTGCTTCACCCAGAGCGGGAGGAGTCATTTGATGATTTCCCATCCTTGCTACGAAACTTGTGACCGTTTCCAATGAAGCTAAGCTATGTAGCGGAGAAAGAGCAAGATGTGCTATGCAAATGCGCCACCACACGGTAGCTGTGCGAGGAAGATGCTCGCATCCATTGCTTGCATCCATAGCTCCCATCCATTGCTTACATCCATAGCACGCATCTTTGCATATAAAAAACGTAGCATAGTTAAATCAGTTTCCACAAGTGCTATGCTATGTGAACCAATGAATATAATTGGTGAATATCAAACGCATCCATAGCAACGTTGCTTAGCACATCTCTGGTGGAAAACCAGCTTAATGGTGTTACGACATCTCCCGCAAAAATGCGCGTGAGTCGACCACCACAGCTTTATTTCTTGCCTTGTGTGAGGAAGCGTGAGAATTTGTTCTCACAGTAGCTAAAAACCAGTACGCAGTTTGTTCTTTCTTTTCCTCTATTTATTTTTTTGATGTTGTCCAGTTTTTTTGTAAATAAAAGATGTCGAATGTCAATTATTGGGACGGCTATAAATCAATTTTTCATGCTATGTTTCTTTTGTTTGGTCAACACTATTAGCTTTGTCAAAGACATAATTATGGTATTTCTCACGTTCCCATATCAAGAATAAATAAGTCTAACATTAAATAAGAAACCTCATTGTAAAAGAGACTTGGCTAACAACCAGAAATTAAATTATCTTTAAATTGTCTTATCACTAATCTTGTATCGTATCCCATCTGCAAGGCAGAACTAGCATTCTCAGTCAAAATTAGTTTTCAAATTTAGCAATTTTTGTCATTCACGGTTTACCCACGTGAACTGCCCAAATTATTGGCACAAATAAAAAGTTTATGAAGAGTTATTGATTCGTTTTCCCAATTTCAGCCGATATTCATATTCATATTTGTTTCAATAAGTAGGAAATAGTCTTGAATAGTATTAAATAAAATAATGGTAAGTTAAGCAGACCCGCTAGAATTTTACTACACACGATGACCAGCGCCCCAAAATCCATCACCACAAAATCGAACCCCAAAAACAGAGTCAATAATTGTCACCAATAATCCCGTTTTATCCAAAACATTCGGGTCCGTCCCTCCGGCCCCGGGTCCGGACTTTATCTATTATGTAGCCCCACGGTCCCGGACTATAAATAATTGATACCTCGTAACTAATTACGAAGATCTTTCATTAGTTCGCATTATCGCGGAGAGTTTAGGTCAGTAAATGAGCTGAGTGATTTGTAGGGTTGGCCTGAATCGATGGGGTCTTGTCGATATTTTGATTGGGATTTAGAGGTTGTAAAGTAGGAAGTCTAAAGGAAAATTACATGGCTTGGTTCTTGGAAAACCAAGAATTCAATGTGAGCCATCCCAACCAGCTTTGACTCTGCATTGTGGATTACAGGCCATCGCACTGCCCTATAGAGTGGATCAGGTCTGAACCCTAAAAACGGTAATTTTCTAGGTCAATTGCTACAAAACAAGCCAATAAGGGAAAAGATAAAGATCTTGGTACAATGGGAAAACAGTAATTGGTAAGAAGTGACTGAGTGCTAGCTTACCAGTGCTTAACGGGTGAACAAAGCACTATCGCGATAATCTTAAGACAAAACCGTTTTTAAAGTAGTGTTGGTAAAGTTTAAGATCAGCAACGCGGTAGTCGAACCTGGTCGAGAATAAAAGAAGAAACGAAAGAGGGTCGCAAACAGCCGATAGATGCAAGCCACACTGAACCGGTTGTTGTGACATTTGGGGGAGGCCTATGTCCAGCAGTGAACATCTTTCGGCTGATATGATGATGGTGATATCTCATTAGCCAACGCCCTACTCAGCATGCCCCAATATTTTATAGGATTAATTAGTGGGACCTTCGGAGTTCATGATCTGTCTATGATGCGTTGCATTGAATACACCGAAGCCCATAACTTGACAATATATCGATATTGGACCAAAAGGATTGAAACATCACTAATCGTGTGTTGTCCCTTAGGAATTAGTTAACTGTTTGGATATTTTTTTGTGAATTCTTTATTGCTTTCGTGGTTTCTTTGGGACGCCGGTTTCTCTGAAAGGTCCATGAATTAATCAGTGATTCTGTGTCTTGTAAGAACTGGATCGAATAGTGGCCACGTGATAAAGCTGGATGATGACCTCACGTACTACTGCTTGGTTTGCTAAGAATCTAGAAAAGATTGCGTAGGAAACATTACCGATCTTCTGTAATATTTACTGTTAGGTCTTATTGTTGTAAGTGTGTTGATCAGCCTTTTAGGCTACTAATAAGATTCAGACAAAAGACTTGGACAAAATGCCACTCTATCAGCGAATACGATTGTCAGTGCCAAAATATTATAAGTGATTGATAATTGTGACAATTGGCTTCGCCACGCTACTGCTGAGAGTATGTCACATGTGTACGGCCTTAGGTCACAGAGTGCATTTTAAGTTTGAGTGTTAGGTTACTTCTAGACAAGCGTGCTCCATCTTCGACCACATCATCGCCTACCATGAGATACAGGTCAAAAGTGTGCCTCATCACCATTATCATCTGTCTAGCCTTTTTCCAACCATATTGGAGTCGGTTTCCAGACAAACCGGATTCAGCTGAATACAAGTGTTTTACGTAGAGCGGCTGCCTAACAGACCTCCACAACCCATTAACTGGGTAACACGGTACGTGGAGTACGGTTTACGTGGAGCGGCTGCCTACGATTAATTGGGTTATACTGTACTTTGGCAAGACTGGTGTCAGATTTTCTGGTATCTGACTTTCCGTAACGACTGCCAAAGATCACCACATGTCAGCCGGGTCTAACCTGTGTGGTCAAAAGTGTGACTATCAAAGTAAAAAAAAGTTGAATGTTCGTAAAAAAAAAATTGCGGTTTCAGTGCAGGTAGGTTGGTCTTGTCAAATTTGAGTACTGTGAGACACTCGCTTTTGATTGGCTGCAAGAGGGGTTCTTCAATAATTTAAAAGCAGAGTATTTTAGAGAATAATTATATATTTTGCGTGTTTTCAACGTCAGGGCAAACAATCGAATTCCTTAGAAAAAACTAACACTTCTTTATGACATCACATTCGAATTCTAACTTTATTTTTCTTAACTCTTTCAAGGCTTATGTCATTGAGGTTGCACCTCCCAAAGAGGATCTTTGCATGAGCTACCCCCCGAAGACTGGAGGATAGTAAGAATGATTTTCTTGCAATCATACATTCCCAGCCTTGGAAGAGTCAAGCACCTACCTACTCCTAACCCGAAGACCCTGCCTAAGTGGCGACTCTTCGTAGACAGTTGGACATATGCTTCTATAGAAGCAGTTTCAGTCATACCCTGCGCTGGGCAATATTCTTTATATTATTATGCGCCATTTGCGCAATATCTTAAAGCAGTTATGCTGAAACCCTGCTGCAGCAAAACGCCACAAAAACCTGCAACACATCGTCGGACGTAAACAAAATCGATGCGACAATTCACATCTATCCAGAAGGGATTGAATTGATTAGATTTACCCTAACTAATCTATGTGGTTGCTCGTCGGATGAACCTATTATGTCTACTCTGCTAAAGTTTTTAAATTTTAACTTGGAACTTACTCCAGTGATTATAATATATAAGAATTGAAATCAATTGCCTCCATAATCAGTTCAACCAATGGTGACAACTAGCCACCCCTCGCGAAGGTTATACCTCGTATGCAAAGTTGGTTTAACCGCCCATGGAGTTCTTTAATGGCGTAAAATTAATCGCGAAAACTCTACTTCTAACACCACTGGAATGAGTTCACCCTAGCTAATATTATTTAAACGCGCTCTTCACAAATCTGGGAGCGCCCTCGAAGTCGTCGATCACGTGCATGTCCTTCTTCGAATGTACATGGAACGGAAGACTTCATTCAATATCTTATTCAACTTACCAACGAAAATAATGTTTGTTTACATAAAATTATAATTGACATCTATCTGCTTTGTCATCCTACTTTTTCTACTACCATAAATATTCTTTATAATAAAATGGTTTTAACCTATTTACATGAATATAAACAATAGAACCTTATTCAATTTAATCTTTACAGGTTCTCCATAAAACAATAAACCTTTTGACTCGTTTGACACAATATGACAAATTGTTTTTTATATTGTCATGTCATCCTATGATTGAAATAGTACAAGTTAATCCTCCGGCTTTCGCTACCATTAAATTAAATAAATTATATGTTATGAGATTAGCAGAAAACTTGAAAATAACTTACATTATATAAATCTAGCGAGTATAATAAAGTGGAATTTAGAACAACTATAAAATCTTCAAAATAAAACGTTTCCTGACCTTATAATTGCGTATAATAGATTCATATTTCTTTCTAAAATATTTCCATTTACAAAATAAAGGTTGCCGTACTATCAAACCAGTAGTATAATGTTTTAGATGTTTTGATGTGTACGATTTTTTTATATATATAAATGTGTTTATAATTTTTATTTGTTCTTCTTCCAACCCTTGTTTTCTTTTCAGTTTGGGCACGAAGATAAATTTTGTAGGCCCCATTCAAGTACTTATTAATAGCCTGTGTTAGTTGTGTCTGTGTGTTTAAAATTTTCCTACCAAATGAAACAGATATATTATTATTAGAAAGATCATTGGAGGACAAAGGAAGTTGCGCCTCCTCAGGGAACATCTCCTTCGGTTCGTCTTCCTGAGTGGTGGCCTCCTCAACTTGGGCATCATCCAACATGTGATCCAATATACTACTACCGATGACTGATTCGTCATGGAGATCACATACAGGTTCAGACAAAGTCGCTTGACGTTCCGGAATAGAATCTGGAATAAATAATGGAATGGACACACCGGGCTCTTTCTCTTCATCCGTCATGTCCGCTTCCATCTCGTCCTCAAATAGGCTGCTCTCTCCACAGCTCTGCTTTATTTCGTCATCATTGTCATCATGGTCATCATGGTCATCATTGTTTTCGATTTGTGGGTCATCAATTTTCAAACTAGAATATAATGGTGTATTATTATCGACATTTACATATTCCTGCTGTCCGCATCCATCGGACACTTCAGTAATTGTCTTTTCGACATAAATAGAGCATTCCAATGGCCGTCGTCGTTTACAGGAAATGCATTTACACGGAAATTCCTTCCTTATCTTGTCGCACAGCAGCGAAAAATCTATACCGTCATGGTATACCGTATTATAAAAATATCTCGCAGCGCTCTGCAGAAATGCGCCCAAAATTAACGAATAATCGGCTTCTCGCCACTCGCTTTCGATAGCGACTCGCCTGAATTCGGCTACGAACTCTTCAAAGCATACTCGTTCTATACTGGTATATAACATAGACATCTTTTACACATATGAAATCTTTCTTTCAAATATAAAACCACTTAGCTCTTATTTCCAGGCGTCCATCCATCTAGCGCCTGAAAATCGTTCGCATCTCGTCCTTTTCGAGATGAATCTATAAAATTGGGAGTTTCTTCATGCACTTTTATATTTTACGCAGTGCACACGCGTAAATTACCGGGCACCTCCGCCACTTGTGAGACACTCGCTTTTGATTGGCTGCAAGAGGGGTTCTTCAATAATTTAAAAGCAGAGTATTTTAGAGAATAATTATATATTTTGCGTGTTTTCAACGTCAGGGCAAACAATCGAATTCCTTAGAAAAAACTAACACTTCTTTATGACATCACATTCGAATTCTAACTTTATTTTTCTTAACTCTTTCAAGGCTTATGTCATTGAGGTTGCACCTCCCAAAGAGGATCTCTGCAGTACTTTGATGTCCTCGCGAGGATCTTCTGACAGGAGGATAGGATCATGTTAAATAATCATTCGCTGTTCTTGGCTGTTTCAGGAGCTCATTGTTAAATAATAACAGCCGCACGGGTCGATCTTAAAGGTTAAGCAACGCTTGCCAAGGTTGATCCATGGATGGATGCCCATCTAAACATACCGTGTTTCCTCCGTGCCTCGGAAAGCACATTAAGCCGTTGGTCCCGGCTGTCATTTGTAGATCTTTGGCAGTTGTTACGGATTGTCAGAAGCCAGTAAATCTGACTCCAGTCTTGCCTAAAAGTACCGTGTTACCCAGTTAATGGGTTGCGGAGGTCTGGTAGGCAGCCGCTCCACGTAAAACACTGGTATTCAGCTGAATCCGGTTTGACTGGAAGCCGACCCCAATATAGTTGGGAAAAGGCTAGGCAGATGATGATAGGATCATTTTAATATAACATCGGTTTAAGCACCCGTATTACCGCTAGTCACTTCGACGCCTTTCTCAGAAGCGTCTCTAAATAATGAAGTTTTAAAGTAAGAACTGCATTTTTAATAAGTAATTTTCTTCCCAACTTTCAACATTAACAAAGTCGCCAAATTTTTGCCGGATTTATGAATTAAATTCTATAGAAATCTGGCACTAATCCAAGTAGTATCAAAGAATGTTACAATGCAAAACGCTTCATTTATTTTATCTGACCTAAAACTCAAGACTGCAATGCCATGCTATCAGTTTTTAGCATCACTTTGTCTTATTTCACTGAATGCAAGACCTCTTCTGGTACAAAGAAGGATTCGTTACTTCTTTCAATCCCAATTTTTCAAATGGCACTGGCCCTAGCGGGCCCTGTCTTCTATGCTGACAGCTCTTGACGCGCGTGGAACACAGCGCGCTATCGACCCGGGCCTGGTTCTGATCGGACGGTGAGCCACCTAATTCTCGTCGTCCGGCAGGCCCGCGCCTGTTGTGGAAGAACATTAGACTTAAGACCTTAAAATAAAACGGAAAATTTTTCCTTGAAAAATTAATTCTTATAACTGAAAGCTTTACCATAAAGGTTACGATATAACAGTCGAATTCGCAAAAAATGTCGATTGCCCTTTTTTGGCCGTAAGGTATCCTTATCTATTCGAAACTGATTCTGAGCCCGTTCAGAAGCTTTATCAAAACTCATAATATATAAGTAGGTAGGAACTTTGAATCATGACTTTAATATATTTATTCCATCATCACAATCTATCGCTAAACACTTGAGCAGCCACAAATGTGTACGGTATGACGGCGTATAGCGTAGGAGTGTCAAGATCGACCGAATGACGTCACGGCAACCACACGCCAGAGGCAGCCACCTTGCATCTGTGCTGGACCACCGGAGTCACCCTGACAGGTATCCTTTCCGGACTTCAAACATGAGCTGACCTTTCACAGTACGGAGACTCAATACAAAACAAGATCAGCTTACACTGGTTCTGATACGGCTGTACTTCCGTCTGTTTCCGTCAGACAAAGAACTTAACAATACACATCAGTGCAGAATTATCAACTATTAATGTCAAAAACCAGCAGCCATTCAGTTATCCACTGCACGACACTCGCAGTTATGTAAGCGGTATATAAACAATAGTTATATAGTCATTTAGTCGTAATATCACGCTCGTGCCTATGCGTGGACAGTCAAGCCCATAAACAACGGACTTCCGACATTATCTGAATGTAGTAGAAAGAATAAGCTGAAAGCGACTCTGCGCGTATATTGGTTCTTTTTAAATTGCATTTTAAAATAAATAGCCTTCCGGTACTAGATACGAAGATTTTATAGCGCAACGTAAACAACACGATTTTCAAAAAAAAAAGTTGCCTTGGGATGCCTGCTACTTGTAGGTTTCACGTATTCATATGCGTCAGTCCACAGTCTACGAAAGACGGGGTGAACTGGATAGGTGTCATTGAAACGGGCTGTCACAAAACATGGGCATGTGAAAGATGAAAGAAGTGGCAGGACGACTTTGCCTGGGAGTAGGACAGTGCAGACTAGAATAAAAGTGGTTTTATCCTTATCCCTAACAATCTTCACCCTTTACCAGACAGAAAAGTATCTGCAAAGATTGTGACTCATGAATTAGCAAAATTAAAGACACCAAGAAATCTTATCCATGGCACAATAATCAACAAAACTAATAATATTTTACCTCAGAACCACATGGCGATCGTCAAATAAACCATGTCAGAAGCCCTTGAGGCAGTTAAGAAGCCCTGACACTGGTGTGTGTGGGGTCTGCGTTCTATGTTCGAAAGAGGTACCGTACCCTGGAACGCAAAGGGCATTAGGAGGAACATGGATGGGTTTTAGATAGTAAGAGTCTGACACTCCCTTCTGCTTCACCCAAAGCGGGATGATTTCCCATCCTTAAAAAAAAGGTTTGTGGGGTCGTTACATCTTACTGCCCACACGATAAGAAGACTTCAACAAAAAGTTTTTATAGGAATCGCTGTTTTCTTGTAACACACGACACCATGATGTTTACGACTGATGGTAGTTATGAACGGGAGCTGTTACAATGTGTCATACAGTACATTTGTACGTAAAAACTGTACCAATACTTATGACGGTATGGTAATGGAATCCTGGGGCTACTGTAATTATGATGAATAGTTATGGAATCAGGAGTTGCTTTGCAGAAATTCAGAATATATTTGCTACATATTCTACAGGCTAAGATCTCATCATCATATCAGCTGAAAAACGTCCACTGCTGGACATAGGCATCCTCCAAGTTTCGTCACAAAAATCGGTCTTCTGCGTCTCGCGTTCATCGGCGACTTTCACCAGGACATCGGTCCATTTTGTGGGAGACTTTCCAACTGCGTCTTCCGGTACGCGGACGCCACTCCAAAACTTTTCGGCACCATCGAATATCTGTGCCTTGCCCATTTCCACTTCAGGTTAACGACCTTTCAGGCTATGTCGGTCTCTTGCGGATATAATCATTCCTGATTCAATCACGTAAGGAAACTCCAAGCATTGCTCTCTCCATTGCCCTTTCGGTGACTTTAAGCCTTCATATGATGCCCAATGTTAAGATCTAGTTTGATCAGAATAAAACTAAATGGAATGAGCAACGATCCATGAGTGCCAACCTCATAATCCCATAGCCAAAAGATACAAATATGCCGATGGAAATAGCTTTTCAAAGAAAACCTTTGCTACGACCACAACTGGTTAAAAAGGGACATTTTATCTACTTCTCCTTTCCCACGACATATGTATTGTTATAATTTTTGACGGCATCGCTAAAACTGGCGATTAGAAGTTCTTATTCTGAGGAGCCAAAAACTCGTTCAATCTCATTCTAACCATGATCACAGAATTGTATCGCAATATGTCAAAGTAAAATCTAGATTTTGATAGTTCTTACTTCTAGCAAAAGATTTTCATGTGTGTAACTAATGCGTACCAAATGACAGATGAATAATGAAACTAATTGAAATCACCGGATTTCACGCATGATGTCCCAATACGTCTTGTCCTAAAACAAAAACAAAAAAGTATTTTTTATTTTTATTTTAATAATATATCAAATCAAATCCTAATCTATCTATCTATACTAATATATAAAGCTGAAGAGTTTGTTTGTTTGCTTGAACGCGCTAATCTCAGGAACTGCTGGTCCGACTTGAAAAATTCTTTCAGTGTCAGATAGCCCATTTATCGAGGAAGGCTATAGGCTATATATCATTACGCTAAAACCAACAGGAGCGGAGCAGTAATGAAAATTGTGACGCAGACGAAGTTGCGCGGGTCAACTAGTATACCTATAAAATTCTTCCGTTACAGACTGACTGAGTGATTGAGTGACTGACAGACACCGAACAGCTGAACCTACCAATCATGTCAATCAAATTGCCAGTGACGTGGTGCAGAGATGCAATTCCATTGGTTAAAATTTCTCAGTTTCTGCTTCGGTCTGCTGTAATGGACAGGCACCCTAGCTGGTTGTAGAAAGCTGACATTTGGCATTTAGCTTCTCGACACTTCGTAGGGGAGCATTAAGAGAGGATTTCCCGAAATTCTTACGGGAACGGGAAAAAACGGGATATGCACGTAAGAAGTCGCGGACAAAAGTGAATTGTGTATAAATTACTTTGGATGTTTAAAATTAACACAGCTGGATGTACTGGTAACATAACAACCTACGTTCTAAAGATATCTAAAACAATAGTCATTAAAATAACGTTTTCAAATAGAACATTCGTAAAACTCTTGAATAAAATAGTAGGAAAATCAAGTTTCATTCGGAATCAATTTATGAGAACAGTTCTGCTTTAAAAGATCCGATATATTTTTACACATTTTGTGCATTTCAGTTTCCGGTTTTTTAAAGAACACTAATTTTTTTTTTTTTTTTAATGTGTGGCCTTCTCGCAGGTCAACCTAGGAGGTTGTCGACTGCTTAACCGGACTTTCCTGTGGTGGCCTTAATATAAATATTAAAGCCTCCAGCCAGGGCTTATTTTAAAAAACTTACAAACTAAGCGACTACACGCTTTGAATATTTTGCTAATAAACAAAGCGAACAATAATTATAGACCTCACGACTTGATTTTGCTTGGAGTAAGGTTCTGGGGGGCTACTCTCTAAGCCCGAAGTCCGTAGTTTCGGGCTTAATTGCGGGCGTATACTACTCCGTATCACCTACGGACTTACGATTAGTCCAAAATCCGAACTAAGAATGAAAGACAACACAATTCTACAGTAACTATCAAATCGAGTTGTCATTAATTCTTAGTGATACGGATTAGAATACGCCCGCAACTAAGCCTAAAACTACGGACTTCGTGCTTAGAGAGTAACCTCCCAGGTTTTGCAAAACATTATAGGCTTCGTACGCGCCTGATATAAAAAAAAACCGGCTAAGTGCGAGTCGGACTAGCACACGAAGGATTCCGTACCATAAACCTTTGTTTTTATTATTGGTGTAATAGCGGTAATAGAAATACACAATCTGTGAAAATTTCAACTGTCTACCTATAACGGTTCTTGAGATAAAGCCCGCTGACAGACAGACAGATGGCCGGATTGCCGGGGGAACGGGCGGACGGACAGCAGAGGCTTAGTAATAGGGTTCCGTTGGTTACCCTTTGGGAACGAAACCCAAAAAAACGATTTATAAAACTCAAATAGAATTAGGCAAAATCAAGGCAAGGGGTGGTGATGAAAAGGGGAATCAAAAAGTTACTGATTGGCGTCCACGGACTGGTAGAAGGAATCTAGGTCAACCACTGCGAGATGGGCAGACGATATTGGTGCAAAAGCAGCTAGAGCTTGGATGAGAACTCTGTTAAGCAATGCGCGAAGTTGGGCTGTGGATAACTTATGATAATCGCTCTGACAAACCTTGCTTGTATAAAAACTTACAAATAAGTTTTTCTACAAGAAAATTGTCAAAGCACCTGATTTTTCTTTTAGTTTGAGTCTCTTTCTTACTATCATAACGTATATTTCTTTTGTAATTGGTGAAATGTACGTCTTATCTACTGTCACACAACTATAGGTACACACAACACATAATTTACAATTTATTATTTTTAAAGAGTATCTGTGGAGTTTCTTGTCCATTCTTCTTCATAGAGATTTACGCTTTGGAACGTGCTAGCTTCATCTTTTTTGACCAACAGACCTTGACACTTCAAAAATGTCTGTCAAAGGTTTGAGTTTTATAGGAGCTCGTGGCTAGATAAAAACAGCCGCACGGGTCGATCTTCAAGGTTAAGCAACGCTTGCCAAGGTTGGTCTGTGGATGGGTGACCATCTTAACATACTGAGTTTCCTCCGTGCCTCGGAAATCACGCTAAGCCGTTTGTACCTGCTGTCATTTGTAGATCTTTGGCAATCGTTACGGATAGTCAGAAACCAGTAAATCTGACTCCAGTGTTGCCATGAAGTACCGTGTTACCCAGTTAATGGGTTGATGGAGGTGTAGTAGGCAGCCGCTCCTCGTAAAATACTGGTATTCAACTAAATCCAGCTTGACTGGAAGCCGACCCCAATATAGTTAGGAAAAGGCTAGTTTAATACCAACCTTTTAACTTTTTACTTCCCAAAGAAACCACTTGCAATCAGGCAGCACATGCAAGACAGACGAACAGTCAGACACAGTTTTACGGCGATATAAAATGAACTGCATAAGTAAGAGCGTTCGGCAATAAAATCAGGATCGCGCCCACGAAGCGGGAAACGTGCAAACATCGACGGAGTGCTGTATTGGAACGTGGGCGGGGAAGGTGGGGTGCTAGTGAGAGATATCAGCTGAATTTTGGGCAAAACTGGCGAGGTTTTTAACCTATGTAAACGGCTCTTCTTTAACTTTAGTCTATTGATTGATTAACTTTCTTATTTTGAGCCCAGTAGGTGGGGGTGTACGGGCCTTTGGGAAATTCTAGCAAGTGGGTTTTATTCCTAAAAAAGGCACCTCACTCAAATTAGATAACTAATGTGTCTAAAAAACCCAATATTGCTAAGTTGTGTTTGCTTTTTCATCGACCTACCTGACGTTGGGCACTCGATGGACCAGCACCAAACAATTGGTGTTGTTGTAAATGAATATCAATGAAAATGTGTTTGTTAACAAAAGTTGGACAGAATAGTTATGAACGACGTCTAATGCAAAACGATGCTCATACTCGTACTTATCAAACAGTTGATAATATACAAAAACATAATAATTATTAAATTTTAGCGCTAAAATGACAATTGACAAGATATCTAGCAAAATCAAGCTGTAGTTAGCTGAAAAAGAACTCTATAAAAAAATATAGACACAAGTATCAACCTTCCTTATGACTGGTACAGTAGCTAAGTAAGTTTTTTATTCTAATATCGCTGTCACTGCAACCAAACATCATTACAACCATGTCCAACACTTTGTAGCATAAGAAGCGAGTTTTTATTGCAACACTTGATAATGTTACATTTTTTCTTACATTATTTACCAGTTCTACTTACCCTGTAAGTCGTTGAGCGCAACAGTTGAATAAAACCGTTGTTTAATGCCACAGATTGTATAGGAATATGCAAAACGATAGGCCTATAATGTTACTGTATTACTTGTTGCTTGATATATATTAAGATAAGGTTAATATGAAGTTTATAATAAAATTATTGTTTAAAGGGCTCTTATCGCGCTGTTCTTGGCTGTTTTAGGAGCTCGTGGCTAGATAATAACAGCCGCACGGGTCGATCTTAAAGGTTAAGCAACGCTTGCCAAGGTAGGTCTGTGGATGGGTGACCACTTAACATAACGAGTTTCCTCCGTGCCTTGGAAAGCACATTAGGTAAGCCGTTGGTCCCAGCTGTCATTTGTAGATCTTTGGCAGTCGTTACGGATTGTCAGAAGCCAGTAAATCTGAATCCAGTCTTTCCATGAAGTACCGTGTTACTCAGTTAATGGATTTTGGAGGTCTGGTAGGCAGCTGCTCCACGTAAAATACTGATATTCAGCTAAATCCGGCTTGATTGGAAGCCGACTCCAATATAGTTGGGAAAAAGCTGGGCAGATAATGATTGTATAGGAAGATGCAAAACGATAGGCCTATAATGTTACTGTATTACTCGTTGCTTGATACATATTAAGATAAGGTTATATGAAGTTTATAATAAAATTATTGTTTAAGGGCTCTTATCGCGCTGTTCTTGGCTGTAAAGTGAAATAAAAAAGATTAGTAGCAAGTACATACATATAAAGTTTTATTTACTGCCTGTTAATATTATATGACAAATAGAAAGAGGTTTTTGAAAATAATATCAATCAATAAAGGAAAAAAAAGAAAAAATAGAGAATTAAGAAGAAAGAGACAAAAAAGAAGAAGAATAAGATCAAGGAAAGAGAAGAAGAGAGAAAAGTAGACTCCCTCTTCCCTTCTGCCTTCTTCTTTTTTCACATTGTCATTAATCTCATTCTTCATAATTTCTTTGAAATTTGAAATGATGAATGTAGCCAATCTTTGGCAGCTTTTGCATAATTTAATTCCGCCAAGCCCGTTCGACGAACGGCGACGAACGGCGACGAACCGCGATGCGCCACCGGTACATGGTGGACATCCCACCCACACGCACAAAACGTTTTGGGAACACATTCATAGTGCGTACTGCTAAGGAGTGGAATTCCCTGCCGGAGTCTGTATTTCCTGATAGCTACAACCTGAGAGTCTTTAAGTCAAGAGTGAATAGGTTACTTCTAGGCAAGCGTGCTCCATTTTCGACCACATCATCACTTATCATCAGGTGAGATAGTGGTCAAACGCGTGCCTACCAATAGGAAAAAAAATATCTTCTGCTTTTTGTTTTAGATCAATCAGTCAATAATTGCTAACATCGAATTTGATATAGACGCTTAGAAGTAATCATAGAATACAATACACACAAATGTCCGCCTCTGTACATCTGTGTGCGTAAAGTATTAAATAAATAAATAAATACATAAATTCATGAATCCCGAAAAAGTAAGACTCCTTGTTAGGGCAGTCACTCAAAAAAATATCTGATCTAACACACATTATATGACAAAGCGCCTTTCAAATTAATGTAACTCAATTCACATTTTGAGTGTCGTGTCAAATTGGTATATGTAGGTAACATTTACCACTTCATCATCATCATATCAGCCGAAAGACGTCCACTGCTGGACATAGGCCTCCCCAAAGGGGGGGTTTGCCATAATCGCCATGCTTGGCAGGCGGGTTGGCGATCGCAGTGTATCAAATCAAATCAAATCAAATTTATTAAAGTTATGTGAGTAAAACAGTAAATACATTTTTTGCTTAAATCTATGACAAGTTCACTGGTGTTATGTGCCTGAACTAGGAAATCCTGTGTTTCAGGCAAAAAGGAGGTAAATGTTATTAAATAATCACGTAATTATATAAAATTAAATAGTCATGTTTTAGGTATATAAAAAAGGTATAAATGGTGGAAACAAAAAATCATACCTCCTAAAACCTAGGTATACTAACTTAGCTTAAATTAAAATTAACAGGAAACAAACAATCTTTATTTAAATACCGTTAACAATTTCTCTGTATCTTCATAAGACAAACTTTGAAGAGTTTCCTTGAGAGTTTTCTTACAGTTTCTAAAATTTAGGGAATAGATGTTTGCATTGCATTTAGTCTATTGTAGATGTAGTGGTCCGAGGAAAACATAAAATTTGGCTGCGAAAGCATGTTTAGTACTTTTTGTAGGGCAAACAATGTCTTTTCGTCTCTTTTTAGTAAATTCAGTGCTGAAGCAAAGAGCTGCGTGTTGTTTTAATACAATGCTCATTATGGTAATTGTATGGTGTTGCGTTTTACAGAGACCACTGCTGCCCATTCTCTGGTGAGTCCCTTAGTCGCCTCTTATGACACCCACGGGAAGTGATGGGATGGTATTATTATTATTATTCTTTTACGGCACCATACGGCACCGGCCGCCACCATACGGCCTACCACTTAATAATAGCTAATAGCATATCAAAAATCCCATGTCGCTTTTTTACAAAACTATCGACTAGACCTAATAATATCCTTTTAATATTCATAAGCCCATTCCTCTAACAGCCTGAATACTTCACAAAACACCACGTCTCGTATATTCCATTGCTGGTCACTTCACTTACGATATATCTTGGGACAGACAGACTGACACCTCGTAAATATTCTTAAAGACAAGAACACTAATTGCTTCGAACGTGGACCTACTTTCAATAGCCGTGGTTGGGGTATAAGTTATAAATATTTGAAAGAAACAGTACTGCTTCAGGGAATATTGTTCGATCTTTATAAGGAGGATTTGCTTGACTGCTTTACAGACTGCCTGGTAAAGTTTAATATTCCTTCTTTTTGTAAATAGATAATGCAAATATGATCCCTAAACAGTGATGTTAGCTCTTTGAAGGTTGATCCACATAAATATTCGGGCCGTGACGTGTGTGAACAAATTTATATAAAACTGGCTTTTGCCCTCGAATTCTTACGCGCATATCCGTTTTTCCTGTTTCCGTAGGAATTTCGGGACATCCTCTCTTAGTGCTCTCCTACACTCCTCAAAGAATCTACATGACAAATAGCTTTCTACGACCAGTAACTTTGGCTGTACGTTGTCTGTCAGTTACTCAACGAGTAACGGAAGAATTTTATATATTAGGATGTATGCACGGTTTTTTTTTTGAATTTTTTTTATGAGGACTCCGTGGTCCACGGTGCGAACCTTAAGCCTCTATGAGGCAGAGCTCTAATCCGTTGCGTCGTCGCAGCGGCGATGCTGCGTCGTTTTTTATATATTTAGATTTATTTCTAGATAGACGGAAGGACAGTCTTTCCGACCAAATCGTGTTTGTATCATCGTAAAGCATAAACATTAGAGCTTGCCTCATTAGTGCGTTGCATTCCATAGTTTGAAGGAAAATGGCTTCGACCACAATAATGCTTTGCTTTGACCGACTCGGGGATTCGATGTCTGGTACCCAGGAGCTTAGAACTAGCGTTTGTGAGCACTAAACCAAGGAGACTGTACACTTAACTTAACATCTTTTTATCCTTTCCCTCCTCAATTCATAAACTCACGCATCAGAAAACACGTCAACACGTCTCTACCTTGGCACTAGTTTCACACTTTTCCGTGAAATCCATACGAGCCACGTCCATGCAAATCACTCGCGCTTGCTGAATATATCACACGCACTTGTAGGAGTTCTAAGGAATATGGATCAGTAGAACAGGAGTATTAGAAAATGTGGGAAGATGCTGTTAACATAATATGAGGTTTATATAAAGATATATAGCACCCACATAGCCTGAAGAATTGCCAAACTAAAGTGGCAGTAGACAGGGCACATTGCTCGCAGAACAGATGGTCGATAGGACAGAAAAGTTCTGGAATGGCGACCGCGTACGGGAAGACGCAACGTTGAAAGGCCTCCCAAAAGGTGGACCGATGACCTGGTGAAGATCGCGGGTAGCCGATGGATGCGTGACACGCAGGACCGGTTGTAAGAATGATGGTCGGATGGCAGCGAGATGGGTAGTTCACATTGAAGCCATTGCGTGTAGAACCTGGTGGCAGAAAGAAGCATGAAAGTCTAACAGATTTAATCAGTGTGATTGCCATCAAATTTTCGTCTCTTTGTAACATCTTTAATTAAACTTAGGTGTTATTAACTGCAAAAAGTAGTTTGTTTAGTACAGACATTTGGAAAGCTAATAGTTCTCGGTAGTCTATTTCCCATAAATATAACTATCGCTCAACTTTGGCGGGAAATTCAACAAATGATGCTCCATATTTCTCTCCTCTATTCCCAGATGATTTTATTAAAAGCGACCATTAAACAATAAATGATCACTCTCTTATATTAGGTACTGATAATGTTTATTTCATCAGTCAAATAAAGCAAAATGTACCGCACTCAAGCTAGTTACAGCCCACATAAAACAATTATCTCAATTCCAAACCAATTTATCATAAAATTGCTTTATCGTCTTCGACAATTAAATAAAATTGGCTGCAATTCGGGCCAGTGAAGACATCAATTCATTAATAGTACAAGATGATAGGGTTTCTAACGCCCTAGGCGTCTCCAGTCGTCAGCGCCTTTCGGTCGAATGCACTCTAAATCTCCAACCTGCATAGACAAAACCCCTATACTCTGATGCAGCCATTTCCCACCCCACCTGAGCATCCGTCCCTCTCTACTCCCTACAATCTCTCACCTATCCCGTTTACACCTCAAAATTACATTCGGCCGTTGTCGTTTGTGCTCGGATGCAATAGCCGGTGTGGCTCACAGCTAAACATGATTTCAGCCAGTCGCTTACCGGCCGTCGGAGGAGCTGCATCGCTGCCGGCCGCCGTTCCCGCGTTCCAAACATCGCAACGGTCCGGCTTGTTTGTATAGGGATGTTTGTTCCTAGATAGTGCGCTCCACAAACCCTGAATGGAAGGATTCCTAGTGTTGTGAGACTAAGTGTGGATGACTACGGAGTATATTGTGCAAGTGTTGTGTCGTTTGATGGTCAGTTACGATGTTGCAATACTCACGGTAGGCGGATGTGGCTAATGCAGTTAGATCTGTTTGATTGGCAAAAGTAAACATGTGTATGACAGACGTTATTAAAGCTATGTTGCCATCTGCCGACGTCGTTTTAATGGAACGTGTATTACAAACGGTAACGGAAACGTGCGATGATTTAGTTTCAGCGAAATGACTTTAACGTTCAGTGGAACATGATATTACGAGGGAAACGATGCTTTGAAAACATAAAACTTTACGATGATTAGTCTGTAAAGTGGCGAAGGAATTGAAGCGACTGTTTAACATTGATATCGATTGAAAATAATGTTTGTAATAGATGACGAGAAAACAATTGAACAACTAATTGATTTAATTTATTTAAAAAATCATGTGGGTGGAATAAAAGATAACAATGATCAGGCAGTTTTATGTTGAACAAGCAACAAAACAATTCATTATAACAATGGAGTATTGTTTGTGATTGAGTTTGAGTTTTTTGTTAGGAAATTACTTTTTTATTTGTGTACCAGCAAGAGCGGATAATAATTTCGATGGGCAACACAATACTGCACGCGTTAATGAAACAATAGATAATTTTGGTTTAGTCAATGGGTTTCTAATTGGAGTTCATAGTTTAAGTAATCGTAGAACGATTATGAATGAAAACATTAAACTAGAATTCCAGTTCATTCAGTGGTCACTAAACTTTCATTCGCTGTTCAAACTCAAATTGAAAAGGACTCATTCTTTTTAAACTTTTTGTTCTAAAACTCATCATTATTAAAAAGAACTGGCTTGTTGAAAAGTTCGCTTTTATTAGAGTTGTTCCAGGAAATTTTTGCAGGCCAATTATCCACTAACTATATAATTGTGGGAAAAACTATCTAGGATGAAATAGAAAGAATGTTGAAGAACAAAATTTTATACTTGATAAAATAGCCGGAAATGCCGATGATATAAAACATATTGTTATAAACAAAAATACAACACAAAGTACAGTCGAACAGATCTCGCCCACGCATCGTGAGACCATCAAATTGACCATTTTATTTTTACAGTTATAATTGAGACAGTAACGATCAGTGACATTTCTTTGATACTTACTGAACATAAAAATAAAGTGGTAAGGTTTGCAAAAAAGGCAAACCAACATCCGAGGACTTTGCAAAAATTCGAGGAAATATTTTCAAATGTGAGTACATAAAAGATGTATTTTGCTTTGAAAGAGCATGAAAGATATTTTTTTTACTGCGCTATCTGAAGCAGATTTAGAAGTAGATTCTTTAAATATTATTTATTTATTTGAATTAGTAAAGCGTCCTTCTAGAAAGACTTAATACAATTTTGTTTATATCTTATTTTATTATTTAGACAATATATTAATTTTTCAAATGCACGCTTACTGTGTGAATCATTACCAACAAGACGCAATTTAAAGTCAAGAAACTAATTAAAAACCAAGTTTTGCACATACGATGAATTGAATTTATAATCAATACGACTAGCGCGGGAAAACAAGCACCTGATTATATCTAAATATTGAGTCTTCTATTTAAAACGTTACTTTTATACCAACGTCTGCTTCATCTATAAAATATTTAGTAAGTTTCTCGTCCCAATTACCAATATTTTTGCACTTCTCTCGAATTTCATTTTCTATAAATATCTTGAATGACTAACACTCTCTCTGATTACTTCGGATTTATCTTTGACACAAAACTTTCTGGAAATTGAAGCTTGGGCTGCTAAAATTATAATTTACGTTGGAGTGGAGATACTTATTTCGGAAATTTAACTTCCAATGAAATTTATTAAAGGGAAATTATTTTATCCATAGACAGCAATTAGTAAGATACTCAGGATATTTATTGTATCCGCCGAAGCGAAAATACAAGTTATGAATATTAATTCAATCATTTAGACTTAGTCGTAAGATATTGCGAAAATGGTTAGAATTTTTAAAGTTCATTATGGGTTTGAATGTCCAGTGTTTGATGGTTTGGTTTATTGTTTTGTTTGGTCCACAATATAACAACAGAATTTAATATGGAATAGATTTAAAAGTGTCTTTAAAAGATTGATAAAAATAGTCTTGAAATTGACAGCTTTACAATCGATGGTTGTTTCCTGACAGCTGTCAAAAATTTCATTAATAAAATGTGTCAATTTGGATTTGAAATAAAATACTTAAATATTCTCAGCATTGGACAGACATAAACAATATATATATATTTTTTTTTTTTAACGTTACCCCACACTAGGAATTTCTCCTGTATCGTGGGTGCGTTTACAAACATATAAATACACATACACAAACAGCCAGACCCGGAACTTCTGAACGTTGCTATCTGTAGGCCATACAAATATTTTTTCCGTGCGGGATTCGAACCCGCGACACGCAGCACAGCAGTCAATCGCTCAACCACTGCGCCAACCGTGCCGTATAATGATAGCTCCAGAGCATAGTAACAGTATTTTCAGGAGAACTAGCTATCGTAAAAGTGCCAGGTAAAAGTACTCCGTTTCCCTTATTCGTTTTTTCCAACGAGTGCTTAGAACAGCACGATGTTGCCATACATGGTTTTAAGCGTTGCCAATACTTGTTTTCGCACAGGCTGTTATTTGCCTACCTAGCTGTTGCTTATTTTCATTTTAAGTTCATGTAAAATACACAGTGCTATTTTTGTCTTACAAAAGCAGCCCACTTAATGTACCCGATATAAACTACCTCTAAGCGCGATAATATTTTAAAAATATAATTCATCAAGAGGTTGGATACAATGAAAATTAACAGTGCATTAGAATTATGAGGAGCTCGTGGCTAGATAATAACAGTCGCACGGGTCGATCTTCAAAGGTTAAGCAACGCTTGACCTTTGATGGCATTTTCATACCGAGTTTCCTCCGTACTTCGGAAAGCACGTTAAGTGCTTGCTATATGGCAAGACTGGAGTCAGATTTACTAGCTTCTGACTATCCGTAACGACTGCCAAAGATCTACAAATGACAGCCGGGATCAACGGCTTAACGTGCTTTTCGAAGCATGGAGGAAACTCGCTATGTTAAGATGGTCACCTATCCACAGACCAACCTTGGCAAGCGTTGTTTAACCTTGAAGATCGACCCGTGCGGCTGTTATTATCTAGCTCCTCATCTCAAATTATGATTCTAATATGATTGTCCTACAGTGGCTTTTTTAGCCCTCTTGAATACTTGGATAGTATTAGTGGGAACGTTTAAGTACAGAAGCGGGTACTAAAGTAAATTGGTTTAAAAAGGGGGCATTTATTTTAAAAATATTGACCCCGTATATTATTCTTTTGGTTTAGAATCTTATCTTAATTTGTTGTTCGGTTGTTGGTATTGTGATCAAGACTAAAAAAAAAACTAGTTAATATAAACTAACCCATCTATCAAATTATGTAGGTGGATAGCAAGCAATTAATTTATTGAGTTAACACCCGATCTAGGTTTAACTTTTAAAATTCTGTTTTGATCTACCACTTGAACTACATCTCCACATTGAAATCAAGTCATCAAAATCAAGCAAAAAGAGGAGTATTATAAAGACAGTTTGATAACGTTCGCTCCAAATACTATAAGCATTGATCGCAATGCTCGCTCTCTTTTCTTAGACATAGCGCAGAGTACACACAGCTTAAGGTCATCCCGCAAAAATCGGCTTGATATAAGAAATTGTAACTTTA
This sequence comes from Lacanobia oleracea, assembly GCA_950371165.1. Lineage (NCBI taxonomy): Eukaryota > Metazoa > Arthropoda > Insecta > Lepidoptera > Noctuidae > Lacanobia > Lacanobia oleracea. The sequence continues at coordinate 4,868,551 of OX493404.1, forward strand.
GGATTTTGGACTATGGTAGAAAGTTTATTAGGATCTCTTCAAAATGATCTTTCTAACTTATACTTCAAGTACAAGTGCTATCACGCCTACATAATCGCTGAACCGTCTTTGCTGAGTTTTACTACAGAGACAGATGGATGATGGATGATGGAGGATTGCTACTTTTTTAGGGTTCCGTACCCGATGGGTAACCAATGGAACCCTATTACTAAGCCTCCGCTGTCCGTCCGTCCGTCTGTCAGTCAGCGGGCTGTATTTCAAGAACCGTAAGAGGTAGACAGTTGAAATTTTCACAGATTGTGTAGTTCTGTTGCCGCTATGACAACAAATAATTAAAATTAAGGTTTATGGTACGGAACCCTGTGAGTGCGAGTCCGACTCGCACTTGACCGGTTTTTTATGAAAATGTAAATGAATGCAAAGCCGGAACAAAAGTTAGAAATAAAAATGGCAATATTCGGAAATTAATCTTTTAGGGGTACAGATTGAATATCTTCATTCGGTTTCTAGTAGGTATTTCGATGCTGAGCCAAAGCTTCTTTTTCATGAAGAAGTAATTCTTGCTCACTTGCCAAAATAAAAATACCTATATGTAGTTGAAACCAACTACCTACTAAACGGACCTCTTAAAGAACGATATCTAGTACTGAAGTAAAATATCGATTACGTACATACTTTCATCTTGTAGCCGGTCTTATAAAGATTTATTTGCAATTAGACCATCGACCGATAAATTGCTTCGTTTCCTTCTGAGTTTCAGCTTGTTCAAGGCAGGAAAGTTTTCCTTCGTTAATTTCTACAACTTGGCAAGTTCTGTGTTTTGTGCCAGTATATCTACAACGCTTACTTCTGAGCGTTATTCTTTGGGATTAAATTAGCTGCGTTAAAGATTGGATTAGTAATTTGCGGGAGTATTATTATTTTAGGGATTGTTGTTAATATTCAGAAGACCACTTTTTTATTTTGTTCCCGTATTTCTGAAGGTTTTTTTAGTTCTTTGTTTTAACTTAAAAAGAAAAGTTCTTTGATACATTTTATTTGTCTGTTATCTTTGATTGAAGAGCCCAATATGTTCTTGATAAGTTCATTGCTTTTGTCTAATGTAACATACTATCTATACTAATATATAAATCTGAAGAGTTTGTTTGTTTGCTTGAACGCGCTAATCTCAGGAACTCTACTGGTCCGATTTCAAAATTCTTTCAGTGTTAGATAGCCAGTGTTAGCTAAGACCAACAAGAGTGGAGCAGAGGAAGTTGCACGAGTCTAGTAATATATAAATTACTGTCTGATTTTGACGGTATTAATTACTTTTGCTTATACTACTATTGCGTTTCTTTATCTCTTACATAACTACACTACTTTTAGCCGTATTTAATACTTTTTCTTTCTTTCTTTGTCAAACATTTCTACTTTTTGTACTACTTAATATTGAGTTTTTGTCTTATTGTTATAAGATATTACTTCTATAGTACTTTTAACCATATTAAGTACTTTCTTTATTTCTTTTCTTTCTTTATCTGACATGCGTCGATGTGTACTCGGCACAGCATACCTGACCGACTTGAGAGTTTGATGGATGTGGCACGATTGCGATGCCATTATATCGTTTTGTTAGGCTAACGTTTTTCGGATCGTCTAGCTGGCACGCGGTAGTAGGTTGAGAATGCTCGTTTGGCTACAGTGATGATTAAATTTTGTGTGACCCTTTTGGATTTTTTGGGGTTATTTTTAATTTGATATTAGTTTGCGAGTAGGTAGCTAATTCTTAAATGTAATCGTTATTTAGGAGTGATTTATTCCCTGGCGAAATGCAGTCATTGTATTTTCAGCGGCATGATAAAATACTGGACAATATATTGTTTTTTACAGCTGTCTCATGTTGACTTCAGGTTTTAAATTCTAGAAAAATAAAAGTATTTTAGTGTTGATGACCTGAGGTAAGATATAGTTAGTCTAACCCTGAAAATAAAATTTCCAACGGGTACACCCATTGAAAACAGCTAGTATTTAGATAAATACCTAGCTTTATAGACACAGAAAGCTAAGGCACAAACTTTACTTGCTTTCACCGCTTTCAAAGAAACTCCTTTCTACGCAAACGTGCCAATACTGGAATATGTAAACACTATCGAGAAATCAAGATACTCGGGAAAAATCTTTACCGTGCAGTTTTTGTGCCAGGTGTTTACATAAAGGCACCTTTTGGAACTGAAAAGCTGTAACTGCTCAAAGATGAGCCTAGCTGTTATGACCTTGTTGAAATAAAAATATAATGTTAAAAGTTGTGCAATCATTCTTATATTTTCTATTATTCTTGGAGGGACACTGACTTGTTAGATACAGGCATATGCCTAGTTTAGAAGTCAGGAATTCGTTGTTGTAATTTTAGCCTTTTAGTATATATTTAACACCACTTAAAATTGTTCTGTATGGCTTTGATGATGAAATAAATAAATTAAAAAATATCATGGTCCATCCAAACTCTTCCATTATAATATTACAAAAAACATTTGTTATCGTCTCACATCGCGTCTTTTTTTTTTTACTACTGATAGGCACGCGTTTGACCACTATCTCACCTGATGGTAAGCGAGGATGTGGTCGAAGATGGAGTACGCTTGCCTAGAAGTAACCTATTCACTCTTGATTTAAAGACTCCCAGGTTGTAGCTATCAGGAAACACAGACTCCGGCAGGGAGTTCCACTCCTTAGCTGTACGCACTATGAATGTGTTCCCAAAACGTTTTGTGCGTATGGGTGGGATGTCCACCATGTCATACTATAAATATACCTACTTTTTATTTTCATGTTCTTTTCTAAGAGTTTCTTTTTTCATGTTCTGGATCTAAGATTTTGTCTGTATGATGAAGATTTTTGGGAACAACGCTGTTGCCTTTTTTTATCAAAGATGCTTAAAACTGTTTCGATCAAAGTTTGGTTGCATTGCAGTTTCGTGTCCCATGCGCAAGATGGCGTAATCTTCACGTTTGAAGCACAATTCACGTTCACGATTAGAATTTATTATTGACTGGTTGATTTCATAGCAGAACTTGCTTCATCGTAATTTAAATTATGGTATTGGAACCTGTCACTTATCATTATTGGAGAAAGGCTGGCCTTTTAGCACGGGTCGGCTTGCAGTCTAATCAGATTATGGTGAATATGTATCAGTATTTTATACCTTAAAATAGACGGCCTCTTTGTTAGATCCGCCAGTAAAGTATATTAAAATGAATAACTTTTGCCCGCGACTTTGTATACGCATATCCCAGTTTTTATCCCGTTTCTTTTAGAATTTCGGGAAATCCTCTCTTAGTGCTTCCTCACACTTTCCAAGGAACCTATATGCCAAATTTCAGCTTTCCACGATGGGTAGTTTCAGCTGTGCATTGTCTGTCAGTCACTTAATCAGTCACCAGGGGGTCTACTGTCTATGCCCGAAGTTCGTAGTTTCACGCTTAGTTGCGGGCGTATTCTACTCCGTATTACTACGAACTTACGATTAGTCCCGAACCCGAACTAAGAATGAATGAAAACACGATTTGACAGTAACTATCAAATCGTGTTGTCATTAATTCTTAATGGTAAGGGGATACGGAGTAGAATACGCCCGCAAATAAGCCCGAAGCTACGGACTTCGGGCTTAGAGAGTAGCCCCGGGGTGTAACGGATGAGTTTTAAATACATTGATTTTCTACCTATGTATATATTCAAAGTCAAACCGACTGCCAACTTACTAAAATTAAAAAGGTACTGTAGATACCGGAAGTGTAATTTTTTATAGTGACGACAATATTGTTCAACTAAATTCTTCTGATGAAATCAGAATCAACATTTCAAAGTAAAATACTCCAAAAGAAGAAAATAAAAAACGAACAATAGGGAAAGAGAATATTCATATAGCAGTAGATATTGTTACGTTTAAACCACATTCTAAAACGCCCAAGTTTGACCAAACATCAAAGCATTTTCAGAATATCCGCCGCTACAGGCTCTTTGAAAACTTTTATATTTCATGTTTTATTTCGAAACCACTCCATCTTTCTGAAGCATTCGATCCTAAAGCCACAGGTGCTCCCAAATCTGACCTTAAAAGAATTCTCTATATTTTATTCAAAAGCATTGGAGTATAAATAATAGATCGCCCATATTGAGATGAAACATTCAGAGGATACTGGTAAAAAATAAATGTTAGATCGGCTCCTTTTCATTTAAGATCATTAGAGTTCGGAAGATGAGAAATGTAAAATAAAAAAGTATCTTCATTGTAAGCTTCCGTGTTTCATTCAAAAGAATATTTTTTATTTTTTTGAGTTTACGTTGAGGTGCAAATGGATGGTTATTATGATACAGTTTTTAAGTTTTACTAGCTTAAATGATCTCTTGAAAATGTACTTAATCTCTATCTATTGCCAAATAATTCACAAGTTGAATGATATAAACATTATCAATATACATAAAATTGTTCCGTTACAGACTGATTGTGTGATTGACAGACAACGCACAGCCAAAACGACTGATCGTAGGAAGCTGAAATTTGGCATGTAGGTTTCTTGGGGAGCGAAGAGGAGCACTAAGTAAGGATTTCCTAAAATTCCAACGGCAACGGGAAAATACGGGATATGCGCGAACGAAGTCGCAGGCAAAAACTATTTATTATATAAACGAGTGTGGACTATGACGATGGCAACTTAACTCCTGAGAATGTTGAGGATAATAGCTTTGTAAAATCTAATACGTAAAATAAAGGTCCACTCAAACGTGACACCTCAATCTTTTCAAAATTCTCAAAAAGTTCTTAGACATGGCTCGGGACTATTATCAGGTTTATATGCGGCATACAAGATTTATAAGGAGTTGCCTGTCAGTAAGTCGTGCCCGATCTCCCTGTTAGGATAAATGTAGCGACACGTCTGAATAACATTAAGTTAGTTATTTCAAAGTTGGTCAGATCCAGCGATTATGCTTGCCAGTCGGGAATTTAAATCGGATACTAGCTGAAATATTGCTCTCGTATCTCGATGATATTGTGATGGTCTCTCAAAGACTTGGCAAATGTTTTGTCGATCTAATGGAAGATCAGTTACTTATTTTTGAGTCGTTGATATTGAAAAGAGAGATTCAAATTAGAAAAAGAAAGAAGACGATATAAAAGAGGAGGTAGGTAAATTACGTGTATGCAATATATTATTGCTGCAAGAGAGTAGGGTGATATTACATTTTCGCTGTGCTACTATTTTGTAATAAAATGTGTAAAAGAAAATAATCTAGAATATTCAACTTGCTAAGAAAGAGCATTGAAAAAAGAATGGCATAAAATCCAAAATCGTTAAACAGACTTATAATATTTATATTCATCACCTGCCTAGCCTTTTCCCAATAGTTTGGTCAGCTTCCAATCAAACTGGATTCATCTGAACGTTCTTGATATAGTAAGCCATGATAATCAATAAATACTTATTTTTAAAACCAAACAACTTTCCCCACTACCACAGCCTATCGATCCAATTTAAAACTACCGCAAATTGAATTCTCATCTTACTGAGATATCTGTACCGAACCGCGTCAGCCTAGAAGTTCACATTGCAGATAAAACGACGACATGGCATCGCCACTTTAAAGAGATAGCAAGGCGCAGGGTTGGCGAAATTATTAGGAAATTATCTTTGCAAAAGAAAATTACTATAGATAATGCTCGTACGTCTGAATTTAATGAATTAGGGAAAGGTCTTTGTCTGCATAACTCTTGGTTTACTGGTAGAGAATGCCTAATTGCCAAATTTCTACGACCAGCAGTATCAGCTATGCGTTGTCTGACAGTCACTCAGTTACTCAATCACTCAGTCAGTCACCAGTAACGGAAGAATTTTATTGATAAAAGTACGTGTTTCCAAAAGCTTACAACTCTAATCTCTTCAAAGTTAGAGTGAACAGGCTCCTTCTGGGTAGGCTCGCTCCATCGTAGACTTTGTCTCTGTCATCTCTGACATAAACTAGAGTCAAGAGCAAACCCTTAACAAAAAAAAAAGAACTTGTGGTATCTATAAATTGATAAAAAGTACGATTTGAAACAGACCAAATCAAAATAAAAAATTACATCTACAGCTAACTTTTATGCTTTAACGCAATGTCACATAATCATCATGCAATCATACGACCGCCATTTTGTAACCTCATTCACATACCTCACCGAGGTTGAAGGTGTGATAACCCTAGCCAGGATAATGACGCGAGCCTCGAATGAGGCCGGCCCGTCATTAGGAAGATTTAACTCATGATTACTGAAGCTTGCCCGGTAATGCGAGAAAGGGACGATTAAAACTAGTTTGGGTGTTTAGACTGTAGTAGATAGTGATTATTTTGGCGCCATTGTCTAGGATAGCAACTGAAAGTCAATGGGCGAATAATGAAATGGTTCAGAAAATAAATTGGTTTATCTGGATGTCTAATTTTAGTTTTTTGGTTGCGTTTTTAGTCTAGGGAAGGGAGATAGGACTACATGGCACATCTATACATAATCAGCCTATATTGTTCCCACTGTTAGGACACAGGCCTCCTCTCTTTCTAGCGGGAGTGGGCTACAATCCACCACGCGGAACCAGTGCGGGCACATCTATAAACTGAAGAGTTTGTTTGGTTGCTTGAACGCGCTAATCTCAGGAACTTCTTTCAGTGATAGATAGCCCATTAATCGAAGAAGGCTATAGGCTATATATCATCATGCTAAGACCAATAGGAGGGGAGCAGTAATGATAATTGTGACGCAGACGAAGTTGCGCGGGTCAACTAGTAAGGTAAATAAAGTGACACAACCCCTTTCAAGCCGATGAGATCTCTAAATCGCGGTTTCTGAATTAAGAATGTGAAGTTGAGAACTTGTCAACATGTCAAATTATTTTATCATTAAAACCAGTCAAATTGGCACAAGAATTTGTTACGTTCTTTTCTTTTCAGATTTTCAATTCAGGAACTGGGTTTGACTTGATGAGAGTCTTGGAAAATGCTCGGTATGGAGTTTTCCAAACCTAAAAAATCTCAGGAGCTGGGTTCCTGTTATGGTATTAGGTTAGCCCCTGCGTGGGTATACGAACCATACACGTAAAACCCACTCCTTCTGGAAATTTACTGTACTAGCCTTTTAAAGGTCATCGGTCCACATAATTTAGCTGAAGGGCGTCCCATGCCAATGCTCCTAACTCCAGATAATTTAAGGAATAAAATTTATTCCTGTTAAGGATGGCCAATTTCAGTAGATAATACCTGTGAAATATTATGTGTGTTATAGTGATGATACCCCAATCACTAGGTGTCAAACACAACCCTGTTGAACTAGCTCTCAGCTGTCAAATTCAACCCACTCTTAGGATAAGCCCAGAGAGACCGTACTACACAAAATCGAATAGCCACGAGTGTTGTGATTGATAAATAATTATGCATGTTAATACAAAAGAGACAAGAGGATATATATGGGCTTTCGTAGCCATTAATTAACTCATTTCTCCTCTAAAAGTGCCTTCCAACCTAACCCAACTAAATTGGGGTCGGCTTCCAGTCAAACTGGATTCAGCTGATTACCAGTGTTTTACGTGGAGCGGCTGCCTACCAGACCTCCACAACCCATGAACTGGGTAACACGGTACATCTTGGCAAGACTGGAGTCAGATTTACTGGCTTCTGACAATCCGTAACGACTGCGAAAGGTCTACAAATGACAGCCGGGACCAACGGCTTAACGTGCTTTCCGAGGCATGGAGGAAACTCGTTATGTTAAGATGGTCCAATCTTGGCATGCGTTGCTTAACCTTTAAGATCGACCCGTGCGGCTGTTATTATTTAGCCACGAGCTCCTCCAAAAATGCATACCTGTAAGTGCCAAACTTAAACTGAATAAAAAATTGGTGAATTGAAACAGAGAGACATGCGAGTGATTCTATAGGGTTGCTTGAACGGACGTAACTTTAAAAAGCTACGGCTTCTGTGGTATAGGCCACGAGAAGCAAGCCGCGAGAAAAGTAACTAATGCTGAATTAACTCAAACAAATCCAGAACTTTGTTTCTGACGTCAAAAATCTATAAGGTACGGCAAGAACAAAGAAAATTCTCAAGTAAATATCTTGCTGCAACACAGACCCTAAGTTAATTAATGTCTACAAACCTTAATTACAACATAAAAGTCAACGTAAAGAAGGAAATACTAGCGATACCCATTCATTAAAGATAGTGCGACTATGCGTAGGATGTGCCACCTTCCAATTAAGGCATAAATACCGCAAAGTAATAGTTCTAGTACGACTAGTTTAAGACTATTACTAACTCATTCAAGTATCTTTTCTTTAATACTGTGATAAGCTAAATGAAATATCGTTGTGGTTGTGTAGATGTAGTAGTGATTGTAATTTTGAGTATTCACGGTACTTAAAATTATTGTCAAAAAGGAACGTGATAGAGAAATATAAATATATAACCCATTGTTTTGTACACTATTTTATGTTACTGAAAAACTAGATTAAGAAAATATTATGTAGGGTGACACAGTAAGCGGTTATTGCTAAAAGCAATCTCTTAAAGACAACCTCTAGTCTGGGTTTAATGAAAATATATTGTCATCTGCCTAGCCTTTTCCCAACTATATTGGTGTCAGCTTCCAGTCAAACCAGATTTAGCTGAATTTAAAACCAGTATTTTACGCGGAACGGCTCCCTACCAGACCTCCACAACCCATTAACTGGGTAACACGGTACTTCATGGCAAGACTGGAGTCAGATTTACTGGCTTCTGACTATACGTAACGACTGCCAAAGATTTACAAATGACATCCGGGACCAACGGCTTAACGTGCTTTCCACGGCACGGAGGAAACTCGGTATGTTAAGATGGTCTCCTCATCCACAGACCAACCTTGGCAAGCGTTGCTTAACCTTGAAGATCGACCCGTGCGGCTGTTATGCCACGAGCTCCTCTTTTAATTAGGAAAAGCAGTACTGCTTGGAGTCTTAGGTTACAGGATCCTAACATATAAAGGTATAAACCGCCAAATCTTTGCCTGTTTTGAAACCCTGTTTTCTTCCAATTCTTTGTGATCTACTGTAAGAACACAAAGCTTATAAGATAAACTGAATAATATATAATGAATACAAATCAAAATAAAATCCCCAATTATGATATGCCTGTCAAAGCACCCCAAAATATAAAACAAAGAAAAAACGTAATCCAACCACATAATTTAGAGGGAAAAAAAATTCGAGACGATAATAATCTTATTTCGCATTTCTTAAACAAAGTTGGAAGTTGCGAAAGCGATCTTAAAAGAAAAGTTAAGAACACAGAAATTATACAGAAGGTCGAATCCATTCTACGATTAAGGCTGCTCTCTCGAAAAAAGCTTAAAATAGCGTGCAAATAAAGCAGCTTTTCATAGGCACTATCTGAAAAATCACATCTGAAAAAAATAGTTAGTAATCTACATGATATGATTCGTAATTTGGTTTCGCCAAAATTTGTCTATCAGTATCACATAATAAGAAAAAAAAAACACCAAATCACCTCCAAATCGTTGAGATGAAACCATTTCAATACTTAATTTTTTATCAAAAGAGTATAAGAACCATATTTACTGCTTTGCAATACAAACGAAAATGATTTGTTTTTTTACTTTTTGAAAACATGTATCATTTTAACTATAAAAATTAAAAATTCGGGTAGCGGAGTGGCACGTAGAGGCTCCGTTTATATGCACAAGGTCATTGGCATGAGTACAAGCCTTAAAAACAAGCCCACGGCCGACTAGACGCGTAAGAACGGATACCACAAACTACATCAACTGAATGCTGGTCGCAATTCCGCTTGCACTCAATGTATGTGAAGCATGTCTGTTATTGTCTGTGTGTTTGCGGTTTCGCTCGTTGTCTAGAGCTGACCTTCTGTATCTACTTTAATGTTGTGCTAAGACGCTGACGTATGTATGATTACACAGCGTTGTTCGAAGTGTCTGACAACTTCGTCTTTCGTTTTGATGATAAGGAAATTAAGTATCTTAACTGCTAAAATATTCTCATTGAAGAGTGAATTTGAGTACTTTTTTTGAATATTTCATCAACTTCTTCGTCGATGTCTTTGTTGAGAGTTATAGACTTAAATGTTGCTTGTTTAATGTTTATGCCTGATGAGCCGACTCCACTAATAGTAACCTCTTACATTGATTTCTTACATTCTTGTTTAGTCTGTAGAAATCTTCAATTTCTTTATACTCACTATAGATAAATTCGTATACTAACTTTATTACAGTTAATTCTTCGTTTCTTCGCTGTTTATTACCATTGCTAAGTTATTTAATAATAAAAATCAAAATGATAAAACAGCGAGCAGAATCGAACCATTACCATTTATCGAGGGCAGTCACTTCTTCGCCAGCACTCTCATCATATACTTCGAAGATGGACGAGTAATTTCCGAGTTTCAAACGACGTTACTTAAAAGTTTCCGTCATGTTTAATGAATCAACATCGAGAGTTAAATTCTCTTTTTTTTAATTTTGAAGCTTTATGTCTCTCGATGGACTTGGTTCCAACTTCCTTGTGAGTTTATTAAATATGAATGGAATATCTTTTTCTTTTGAGCTTTCTTCATTTCAATATTGATGAGATGCACCATTTTCTTCTTGATTTGTTACTTACTGATTATTTGACACCACTCTCTCCTTGCATTATGTTTTAGAAATGATGTCATTATCAATATTGGATTTGGTAGATATTTTTGGCGCCTTATCTGGCATGAACATCTCTCCAAAAGTCATCTGGGTGAAGCTTGGTCAATCAATAACTATAATGAAATCAATACTGCTCTTTCTAATAGATCTGGTTTTTTGTCTTTATCCAAACTTCAAAACAATTGGGTGTCATATTTCAAGAAACCTAAAAATAAATGCCAAAAGTTCAACATTTTCGTGGCTTCAGCATAAAAAAAAACCTCCTACTCAATTTCGTGGATTTACGTCCTTTAGTGGACAAGTTGGGGACATTCACACTGCCCTCCCAAAGAATTTGTTTGTAAAATGTTTCAATATAGAGTGAGATCGGCATCTCAAGAACTTGTAACGCCTGCGGTGTCGGTATAGCGAAAGTTTTTTAATAAAATATGTACCGAACCAAGAAGTGCCGTTTATATTTTATGACGTCATCCCAGTTTTATTATTCCCAATTTGTGTACGTCGTATTTTTTGGGTTTGTTTTAATTTAATTTTGAAATCTGTTGTGATCTAGAAGGGAGCAAACGTTTTAAGATATCGGTATGGAGCATTGGGGTACTGTTTCAATTTGTGGTTCATTATGAAGCATGTTTTCCTAGAATAATTTTCCAATTCACATGTGACTTGAATATTCCAAGTAGTTTATTTTGAATGCAGCAGAAATTAAACACATTTGAGTGGGGGTCTCAATGACAATTGAAACAATTGAAATTAAATCCCATAATATTGCTATTGTTCCCAGTTCAAATTGTATAAAATATTTAAAAAATATATAAAATAACAATAACTTGTCGAAACCGTTAACACTATTTCACAAACAGAAGCACTTTATTGCTTACGTACGCCCTTAAATAAAACAACTTTATTTTCATAACTTGGCTTCACATTTCATTTCATTCCTTTCAATTTGGACTAACTCAACCATTCAAGGGACTCACTGCCATCGCTCAATTTTATATTCTAACTTAATCTGACCCATTAAATCTATATTGTAAATCAATATGTATAATATAATGTTCATTCACGACCATAATTGCTTACGGTTGAGTCAGTATTTCTCTTTAAAATTGTTTATTACCACCATAATTTAATCAGGATTGAAATATAATACGAGGGAAATTTCGAATAGAGGCACAGAGCAATAAAGTGTGCTTTACGACAAATTTTGTTCAATATTTGTGTCATAAATCACGTCCATGATCTGTTTTTCTGATGTTCTTCAACGGAAGTTTGATCTGTCGGGCGGGGAATATCTGTCTGGAGGCAACTTTTAGATGCTTCGCCTCGTGACATAAAAATAACTCCTTAATCGTTAAAAATAATATGTTTGTGAGTTTCGGCGATAAAAATAATGTCGCTTTGTTGGTTGTTTTGCTTTGATATCGTTTAATTGATCGTTGGCAATAAATACTTGGGCTGTGTTGATGTTTTTGTCGATAGTTATGACGTATTTAAAATTTGTGTGCCTGCGTTACCATGTTTGAAACGTTCTTTTTTTTTCTTCTTATTATCAAACACCCCTCGTATTTTGTTTGTTTCAACGATTGTCATGCAATTTAAATCGTTTCCATCTACTTTGCGTCGTACATCAATATAATCAAAACCAAGTTAGGAGAGACTAAACCTTTCATCAATCAAAATACATTACCATTTCTCTTACCATTAACCGAAGGGAATGCAAATAAAACGAACTCTGATCAAAACAACAATAACGATAAACAAACCTTGATTTCGACTGACCTATCTCCGCCTAATATACATTAAAATTCCTTATAAGTAAACCGAAATGATCACAAGGAGATCAAAAGCCTAAAATTAGAAACTTTCAAAGCTAAAACGCCGGATCGGATAAATGTTTTCGAAATTGTACGTAAACAAACATCAGTGGCAGAATATTTGAGTGTGTGTAAAACGTTTATGACCGGAACTTTTAAAATAACTTTTGGAAACGATGTTCATGAGACTGACGCTAATAATGCGATGTCGCGATTTCGTAAAAGTATCAGATTCCAATAACATGTTACACCAGATTCGACTGGGACATTTAGAAACGTAAAACGTGTTGACAGTTTTGTTTTAAACATCAAAACAGACATGACATCTGATCCATCAGTCAGCTACATTTGCTTTGATTTTCTGATCAGGTGCTATGGCTACCAAGTGTATTATTACCTTACTAACTTTTGCCCGCGACTTTGTACGCGCATATCCCGTATTTTCCCTCTCCCATTGGAATTTCGAGAAATCCACTCTTAGTGCTCATCTTCAGTCCCCGAGGAACCTACATGTCAAATTTCAGCTTCTTATAACCGGTAGTTTCGGCTGTGCGTTGTCTGTCAGCTACTCATTCACCAGGAACGGAAGAATTTTATATATTAGGATGAAGTAGAGTAAGTATCATTATTACTACATCAGCTGCCTAGCCTTTTCTTAACTATTTGACTTTCACAGCCAACTGGATAATACCATACCCCTTGACAAAACTTGTATCAAATTTTATGACTTCTGACTACACACCACGATCTTCCAATCGTCACCCATCCACAGACGGACCTCAACAAGCGTTGCTTAACCTCAAAGTACGACCAGTGCACCACCAGCCACGTACTCCTAGAGTAGTAGTAGTACTAGAGTATCATTACTACGAGAACTACATAGTAAAGCGTGATTCAGTATTTCAATTCAGTACAATTAGGATTGCACCAAATACTTGCATCGTTATAAACCTTCTAGAGGATACACATAAAAATATTCATTTATTTTTAAAGTACATAAGCGATATGATAGTTTTGTTTATGTTTTTCGAAACGCATGGGAATATTTTATGGCGCAGACAGCCGATGACGATTTTAATGAGCGCCTTTGATTTATGATTTTTTGAACGAGGCCCTTTTTTGGTAACGCAATATGTTGAAGGTAATTATTGGAACAATTTTTGAGTCATCTTTTATGTCGATTTTAATATAGGGTTTAGTTTTAAATTTTAGTACTTGTCTTCTAAATTATTATTTGTATTTTGCACATATTATAAATGGATTTTTTTTTGTTTGAGGAGCTCGTGGAGTCGTGGCTAAATAATAACAGCCGCACGGGTCGATCTCAAGGTTAAACAACGCTTGCCGAGGTTGGACTGTGGATGAGCCATCTTAACATACCGAAACTCCTCCGTACCTCGGAAAGCACTTTAAGCCGTTGGACCCATTTACTATTTGTAGATCTTTGGCGTTCATTACGGATAGTCAGAAGCCAGTTAATCTGACTCCAGTCTTGCCAAGGAGTACCGTGTTACCCAGTCAATCTACTTCAATGGTTTGTAAAGGTATAGTAAGTAGCCGCTCCACGTAAAATCCTGGTATTAACCCCAATACAGTTGGGAAAAGGCTAGGCAGATGATGATGAAAAGTATTTGTTTGTAAGTATTTGTTTGGCGTTCGTTACGGATAGTCAGAAGCCAGTTAATCTGACTCCAGTCTTGCCAAGGAGTACCGTGTTACCCAGTCAATCTACTTCAATGGTTTGTAAAGGTCTAGTAAGTAGCTGCTCCACGTAAAATCCTGGTATTCACCCCAATACAGTTGGGAAAAGGCTAGGCAGATGATAATGAAAAGTGTTTGTTTGTGACGCTTTCACGCATCAATTATCGAAATGATTTCAATGAATTTTGGTACAGAGGTAAACTGTACTCTGGAGACAGTTATAGGCTACAGTAAAACTGCGAAAAAGAACTAGTATATCATAAAACGACAAGATAAAATGTTTCATTCCACAAAAGAATTAAGAATAAGAAAGTCGTCACCAGCCTCTGAAACAAACAATAAATATGTATAAGCAAAGATGTTCACAATAAATCTTACTTTTACATCAATTTGAATTCCAAATGAGGTGGGACAGAACCTTGAGATACTTTTTAAACATTCGTTAACAAACTTTTCAGTTAATTATCACTTTATTAAGGTAATTAAAAATACTTTATGTAATGTAGTTTGAGCGTGTGGTCTTACTGCACTGGCTAACGACCAATTTATTTTATTTATATGTCACCATCTTTATTTCGAAAGCAAAGTTAACTAGGTGCGGAATCCTTGGGGAAGTTATACATACATAAATTAATAAAATTACACTGGTGTTTTGAGAATTGTAATTTCCTCTGATAGTGGGTAAAAGTGATAATTACGGTTAATAAATGAAATGTCTACGTCTTTTATAATACGCACAGCAAAGGAGTGAAACTCTCTACTTGCATCTGTGTTTCTGAATGCAACCCTAATTAGAGTGAACAGGCTTCTTCTGGGTAAGCTCACTCCATCGTCCACTTTGTCAATCTCTGATCTAGACTAGTCAAAACCAAACCTATCTCAAAAAACCGGCTAATTGCGAGTCGGACTCGCGCATGAAGGGTTCCTTACCACCTTAATTTTCTTATTTTTTGTTATAGCAGTGACAGAAATACACACTTTGTGAAAATTTAAACTTTCTATCTATTACTGTTCATGAAAACCCGCTGACAGACAGACGGACGGTCGGACGGATGGACGAATAGACGGATGGACGGACGAACAGACGGGCAGACGGATAGCGGAGGTTTAGTAATAGGGTTACGTTGGTTACTTTTTGTGTACGGTACTGTAATAAAAAATAATATAATGGATTTTACTAATCTCAGACTTATGGAAATAATCACAACACGATTTCGATATGGCTAGAAAAGGAATGATTACTGAGATTGTAGCTTATAGAGACGCAAAGAAAGAAATAAAGAAAAAGCATATACAGGGTGGGCAGATAAAAATAAAACCTGTTAAACAAAAAACCTGTTAAACAAATTATAATTACGAAAATACATGTTGACAAAGGTGTCGATGATTATGCTAAGGCTAGCATACAACTAATTGAGATAGTTGTAGAGAAATCTAAAACTAAAATAATAATTATTTGCCTTCTACAAATTAAAGGCCTACAAGGTACATATTTGAGACACATGAATAGCTCAAGGTTAAGTCAATGATAAGTTAGCAAGTTTGGAACTATTATATTATAATCTCTGTGAGCTTGGGATTCAACGTTTGAGATTTAATACAATTGGTTGGCTTTGTCACAAGTGGAGCAGTGGAAATTAATGTATAAGTACGGTCTTATAGCTTATCAGTTATCTAGATTATCTCTAAAGCTGTTAGACATAAATTGTATGTAGTCTAGACTATTTCTGAGGACAATAGAAATATGTTAATATTGTAAGTGTTTAAAAGTATGAGTTACATTTTCATGCGTTAATTGCACACGATGTAATAGAATTCTCTTTATTATGTACACGGTACACCATATAAGTTACAGAAAATATAGATGAAGCCTTATCGTTAAAAGCGATATTTTTAAGACAACCTTTGGATGGATTTCAAAGAGAAAGGAAAGAAAGTAATAATGACAAAAGAACACATTTATGGAAAGTCAATGACCAGAAGGCTATAATAGCTCCTTGTTTGCCCAAAGAACCTGCATAGCCATTCAAAGTAACAGCAATACTGCCAGTCTCCTGGGCACGTTTCTGTCTGACAGCGATGAGCAGGAATACACCGACGCTTTGGATGAGAAGTCATCAAAAGACTCCTTTCGCTCTGGGCTGAACAAAAGGGAGCGTCAGACCTTTACTGACTAAAACCCACCCGTGTTCTTCCAAATGCTCTGTGCGTTCCAGAGCCGCGGTAGCTTTTTCGAACAATTCCGTAACCAGGCACTGCTGCACTGGCCCAAGCGGACCCCATCCATTACGCCATCATATTTCGACTGCTAAGTGTATTTTGTTTTTTTATATAAGCAAATTTAGTTCTATTCAATCTATAATATTATATAGTAGTCAAGAATAAGTTTTAGAAATGAAAAATATATCTTCCAAAAACAGACACTTTTTAAAAGACGACGTTGATAAGATTGAACAAATCATAGCAGCCAAAATAAAACAAATGTATTTCAACGTAGAATATCATCGCATTAAAAAAAAACTTTCCAACAAAATCACACCCATTCCCAACATTATATTTCGTATCAACTTCAAAAAGAAAAGAACCCACAAGACTTATTGTTGCCATCGACCTAACAATAGTGACAACAAAGCACCAGAAGTGCCAATAAAAGCAACAACGAAACTCCAAGTCCATTGTGCATTGTCGCTCTAAAAATCAGTTATTATTGAACGGGGCACTAAAACAATTTAGTACGGGAAGGGAAGCGTGTTAGCACAGTAAGCTCAGTTAGAGTAGTTGCTTCTAGTGTCTGACCGAAGTTTCGGTTTCGGCCAAAAATCGGGTTTTGGCTTAATTTCCGCTGCTATCAGGCTAAAGCCAGACACCACATTTGGGAGGACATGTTTAGTGCACTAAGCTACGAGCGACAATCTGTCATTTTTTTGCACCTTCGCTCACAATTATTGATACTAGCGTCATGACTTCTCTAAGATTTTTTTTATAATGTTGAATTTTATAACAGAGCATAAATATATGTTTAATTAATTTTTCCCAAAAAAAGCCGGTTTTAGATTTTGGTTCCAACTTCCAAATTTTTTATTGTCATAATAATATATTTCGTATCACGACTTGTTTTAGCAAGTGTTATTATTTTTATATTATTATATATAACGTAGCATAAAAAATATGTTTAATTTATTTTCCCGAAAATACAGAAGTATGTGCCGAAGCCGACATTCGGCTTCAGTTTCGGCCGTAAAACTAGTTTCGGCAGACACTAGTTCCTTGTGTTCCTTTTATGTTTTATAGTGGATCTTTTCATTAAACCATACTCTAATGAGTCTGTGTTAATTGAGGCTTCCTGCTGGATGTTTATAAAACCGGACCCTTTAATTTGGTTTTTAGTTACGATTTCTTCTTTGCTCGTTTTTTTTTACCGTTTAATGTTTAGATGGCCTGAATTGAGCTTGTTTGTAGTGTGTTTTGTAATTTGAGTGCTGGGTGAGTGTTTTACATGTTTTGAATAGAATACTTACTAATGTTCTTATTTAAGTTACTTTTGGGCTGTTGATTCTGGACTATCCATTTGGAATTAAACGACTGTCTGAACGTGAGTCCGATCAAAACTTCTATAGGTATGAATAACTTTTTGTTGCCTTCTTAGGTAAATAGATAAATCTGCTTAATTTGTACAGTTAATTATGTTCATCTTTCTAAAAGACATCACAATTGAATAACAACTCTTTTTCAATATTGCTAATTAAAATCACCTTAGAAAAAACCCAAGCGAATTCTAAAAACAATTAAAAAATTACACATGGTGAGTCGCCTAGCATTTTGGGGATCAGTGCCCGATATTTTTTATGATTATCAAACGGATAGAACGATAGTGACTACGAGGAGCTCGTGGCTAAATAATAACAGCCGCACGGGTCGATCTTGAAGTTTAAGCAACGCTTGCCAAGGTTGGTCTGTGGATGGGTGACCATCTTAACATACCGAGTTTCCTCCGTGTCTCGGAAAGCACGTTAAGCTGTTGGTCCCAGCTGACATTTGTGGAACTTTGGCAGTCGTTACGGATTGTAAGAAGCCAGTAAATCTGACTCCAGTCTTGCCAAGATGTACCGTGTTACCCAGTTAATGGGTTGTGGAGGTCTGGTAGGCAGCCGTTCCACGTAAAACACTGGTATTCAGCTGAATCCGGTTTGACTGGAAGCCGATCCCAATGTAGTTGGGAAAAGGCTAGGCAGATGATGATGAGAACGATAGTGACTACACATTGACTGTACGTTTTACTTAAAGTAACGGCTAAAATATATTAAACTAATTAGCAAGTACTTTTAGTATTGGATTTTGTGTACATTCAGTTTTCCAATCATCATTAGAAAATAAACGACTTAATTAACCCTAATTGGTTTCATACAAATATCTTCTTTAACCTAATTAGATTAAAGAAGATATTTCTAACTCCTGTTTTGTAACTATACTTTTAAAACAATCCGGGAGATTGCTTTCCTTATCCGGTGTTATCTTCTCGACAAGATACTTATCTATTTGTGAACCAGTCCTTTGCACTGAAGCTAGGACTTATTCAGGCTTAGGATCCCTATTTTCCAGAGGACTGTTTTTATTCGTTTCGTCCCTAGTTTGAGATACTATGTTAGCCAGATTGGCTTAACTAAACATCAATCTTATTTGATGCCATTAGGGTGTAGAGATAAAAATATAAGGAAGGCAGCTTCTTTGTTTTAAAAATCAACAATTTAGTAGTATTTACTAACACAGAAAATAAATGGAAACAAATATACAGAAGAAGGGGTTCTCAGAATAATAAAAAAAGAACTTACTTAGAAATGCGTACGGCTAAGGAGTGGAATTCCCTGCCGGAGTCTGTGTTTCCCGATAGCTACAACCTGGGAGTCTTTAAGTCAAGAGTGAATAGGTTACTTCTAGGCAAGCGTGCTCCATCTTCGACCACATCATCGCTTACCATCAGGTGAGATGGTGGTCAAGCGCGTGCCTATTAATATTAAAAAAAAAGAAATAAAACAATGTTAATTAAGTTTTTATTCACACAAATAAAACAAAAACATAGAAAATAGCTGACAAATTACAAAATCAACAAATCCTTAATAATAATTTCTCACAAAAACACCGATATTCCTAGAAAAATTCTCCCATATAAATATCGCGTCTATTGTTATGCAAAATACCTAGATGTGAGGCAATATAGGAAAGAACGCTCTAAGTATCGGAATATCGGTATATCGGAATAAAGGATACACGTATATCGTACAAGCATTTTATTATAATATCGCTATTAGTTTGTTTTATGCGCTCCTCTGGATATCAAAGGGTTGTATAATAATATATGATGTCTAGTTCCTGCAAAGTTGGAAGAGATAAAACGAAATAGGTCAAGCAAATGTTAAGGCTGAGTGTACTCACATCATTATGGTTCAAAGCGATATGAAATGACCTGGGAAGGATTTCTTAGAAAATTCTTGAATGTGAAATGTATGGAAGAGGAAATAAAATTACATCATGAAGAGGGTTGAAGCAACTAGGTACATACGAATGTACATATTTGTAAACTATTCATTCATCTGCCTAGCCTTTTCCCAACTAAATTGGGGTCGGCTTCCAGTCAAACCAGATTCAGCTAAATACCAGTGTTTTACGTGGAGCGGCTGCCTACCAGACCTCCACACCCCTTTAACTGGGTAACACGGTACTTTCTTGGCAAGACTGGAGTCAGATTTACTGGCTTCTGACAACCCGTAACGACTGCCAAAGATCTACAAAGGACAGCCGGGACCAACGGCTTAACGTGCTTTCCGAGGCACAGAGGAAACTCGTTATGCTAAGATGGTCACCCATCCACAGACAAACCTTGGCAAGCGATGCTTAACCTTAAAGATCGATCCGTGCGGCTGTTATTATTTAGCCACGAGCTCCTCACATATTTGTAAACTATGGTGGTAAATATTATTGACAATAACAGTAAAACAAAGGCTTTTATATCAATGAAAAATCCGAGCCCATACAAGCTCATGACAAGCAAATAAAGAATGCAAATAAAATGCTTCAATGTGCCCCACGCTCCAATACATACAAATATCCACCAGCTTTTAGTGCACTTTTAACTCCGATAACTCATTTTTCATCACGCATCACATTCATGCGAAAACCCGCAGTCAAATCTAAAACGTGATCAATCAATCTAGTTTGGCGAACATCCGATGCTGTCAAATGTGGGTAGATGTAACTGTTACAGAACCATGCGGGCGTAATTACAGGATCGAATTGTGGATACAATTGTTCTAACAAAACAGGTGATTTTGTAATCGTTGGGTGAATTTGATTGTTGATTTTGAATCAAATAATTGCTGATTTGTTGGTTTAACAACTGCACTGTATTAGGAGTTTAAAAGGATCTAGATGTCAGAAAGAAATGATTTTGGATAGACTCAAAACTATAAAAGTATAATCATCGTCATCTGCCTAGCCTTTTTCCCAACTATATTGGGGTCAGCTTGTAAAAACACTGGTATTCAGCTGAATCTGCTTTGATTGAAAGCAGATTCAGCTGAATACCAGTATTTTACGTAGAGTTGCTGCCTACCAGATCTCTGCAAACCATTAATTGGGTAGAAAACGTTTAATACGTTATTATAATTAAATAAAATACTAAAACCGTTTTGATGGTTGTATATTTTTAACAAAAAAACTTTCACAAATAATAGATTCCTATTCATAGATACACAAAACCTACATAATACCTACTAAAAGTAGTTTCTTCACTTGACTACCACTAATCATAGCATAGTACTAAAGGAAAACATTGTCTATATAAAAACAATTACCTACCTAACCAAACTCAACAAACTTATTTGATCTAATAAAATCCTCCACGATCACTAAAACAATTTAGCAAACTGCAAAGTCAAGTAAAAGTTACTCTGAAACTTATTCAAGCTCAGATATCGTAAGTTCCCCTAATGAATGAGCACACGAGTTACTGTGCAATTACTGCCTCGTATTTGCATAAAATCTATCCGGTTACAGCTGATGCATTAGGAAGGGAGCACAGAAATACAGTAGCTGGAAACACGGAAGAAAATGCTGTGTTAGACTTTGTGAAACTTGATAAGACTTTTGATTCAAATAACACTAAGATGGTTGGGAATTAGATTTTCGACATTGATGAAGATTTTAAGTTTGATGCAAAAGCTAAACGAGAAGAGATCACAGAAGTTGCACTTGAGCACACAAATGAAAAGTGAAACTTGATCTAATTGGATTTTGGGATGGTATTGTACGTGATGAAGTAAATTAAAAAACCATAGAAAATAAATAAATGTATGTACACACGGCGGCCTTCAAATGTGATCCTACTAATACTTAAAATGTTAAATTTGAATCGCGGCATAGTCATGATGGCGTGGATTAGGAACTTGATCATGATTATTCTATTTAAACTGATTGTGTACGTTTACTGTAATGTTTTATTATGGGTTGCTGAAGCCCCGTTGAGGGTTAGTAAGTTCGAAACAATTTTATAGGATTTTTTTTGTTGTAATCTTGAAATTTCTTGGAAACCAAACATCAAGCCAGTATCTACCGAAAGGTTAGGCACAATTATGCCTTTTGGACACATTTTTTGATATTCAATATTATATGTAAAAGGAGGCAAACTTATTTCATGGTACAAAGTCAGACTCCGGGTCACAAAGAGTGTAAACTATAGGAAAGCATGGGAAAAAGAAAATACGTTGATTTGGCATGAAGGCTTTTGTGCGCATTTAACCTGTATAGTATAAGCAAAACAAAATGAAAAAAAAAATTAACAAAAAGACACGAAAAATAGTATTCATCGCTGCTGCTTCTAAAAGCTCCAGTTCACCATATAAACCAGACAACTAGTGCCTGAGTTATGACTAACTAAAAGTCCAAGACAACCAACCCACAAAACAGCTCGTTATTGGATTTAGTAATGTTTTCTTTTATTTAGAAGGCTAAATTAGTTAGCATATATTAAACACATGGCAATGAAAGAAAATTGATGCTTTACGACTGTTTAATTTGGCACTTCTAGAAACTTCCCAGTTCTTTGTCTCTAGCTATCGCCATCGGGGCTTAGTCGATGTGGGAGATTGCGTCAGCATGTTATCGCTTGTTGCCGCATTGTGGACTGAACATGTCTAATTTTATGGTTTTCCGTAACATGTTAAACGGCAACATGCAAATTGACTTCATTAGGCGGTTCGTGTTTCTGAAATTCTGATGTGTTTCGAGTTGGTTTTGTTTCTCTTTTATTAAACTTAAGCTATTTTGCTTGCTTTTTAATTGGTAATAATGAATGAATGAAGCTAGCGAGAAATAAAAAAAATCTAATTTCTTGACTTGGCTCGCGAGGTTGTCGACATGTGGGAAGTGGTCTGTGGATTCCGCAATCTTTGTACCGATAGTCGTGTCAGCCAATGGCTGCATAGCCACGAGCCTTCGACTAACACCTTAGGAGGCTCTCGTTAGGCATCTGGATCAAGGGGCTCGATTCAGAAAGCCGTATTTCTGGACACGCCTTGCATTGTTAGGAGGTTCCTCTCTCTAGAGCCCTGACCGCCAGTAGCTGGGGCCCTGTTCCCGATACCAGTGGGCTACAATATTTTTTTTTAAGTTTTTTTAATTAGAAATGAATTATTTAGAAATGTAAAATGATATCTACGTTAAAAAATATAATAATCAGGCTAGAAATAAAATCCTCTACCTCTTCAATCAGATTTTAGCGTTTTAAAAGATGAATGAGCAAGTCAGTTTTCAGAAAGAAAATAAAGATACAATTCAATTCAATTCAATTCAATTCAATTCAATTTATTTCAGATAGATTACAATTATAATAATTACAAATTATAAACATCCATAGCAATTTAAATAAAATATCACTAGACACAAACACAACAAGGGAAACAAACAAAACAAACACACAACATTGGAGACATTGGAGACATTGGATCAGGTCCGCACTACCCGTACATGTAACTTTGTCCAATGCTCCATGAAGTGGCAATCCACATCCATTCTCCCTACAATGAGCTTCAGTAAGCTGTTGGGGCTGCCCCGTATGCAGCGTGCACGTAAGATAACTTTTCCGTATGTGACTGCAATAAAAACAATTTTATCGTCTTCCATATCGACTTTTTACACCCAAACATTAAACTTACGTCCTAATCTTTTTTAAACTAAACCTTATCGAGACGCTCAATCCAAAGCAAATTGCTAATAAATAAACCAACACAATCAACTTAATAGAAAAAAGGTAACATAATACTCATTGTTATTTACTCACACGATCCGACGTAATGTGAAGATTCGATAAAGCGAAACGTAGCTAACGTTTCGATAAACCTTTGTTACAACCAGCCCTACCCTCGAGTTTTAATAGTGACGTGATGTGTGGAATACTCGAGTGGTTTTGGGAAAATTGGGTATTATTGAATTGTGTGGATTGAGAGTACGATGTCTTTAGTTTGGGAAACAATGGGTAAACTGGAAAAATAATGCCAATTAGAGATTGGCAAATTACAGCTAAGGAGTGGAATTCCCTGCCGGAGTCTGTGTTTCCCGATAGCTACAACCTGGGAGTCTTTAAGTCAAGAGTAAATAGGTTACTTCTAGGCAAGCGTGCTCCATCTTCGACCACATCATCGCTTACCATCAGGTGAGATGGCGGTCAAGCGCGTGCCTATTAATAGTAAAAAAAAAAGGAAAATATTTTGAGTAGACAAACAAAACTGTTAAAACACGTAATGAAAATGACATTAATGCTTAGAGTATTGTTGGATCTTGATTTACGATACACACGATTTGTTTCTTACTATGTTTCCAATTGAGTTGCTTTAAGTATCAGCTTTCCTTAACTCAGCATAAATGTTGTCTTTCGTTTTACACTCCAGATTTACCAAAATGACCTATTTTAAAAATCACTCGCAAACATCAAAGATACTTTCGAACCTCTCAAAAATATCTTGAAATACGAGTACTTTTTAAAGCGGTCCCCTCACTAGAATCTCCTTGAACGACGACGTAAAGTAAATTGCACACATCCTTATCTAAAACGGTGGGCCCTTCACCGCTTTCGGTAAGTTATGAATTTTCAATACGACCCAAATGATACGGCAATCAGATAGCACCCGCATTAACATTTATCTGCAAAATTATAGAACTGGGTCGGAAGTGCGTCTGTACGCTCAAGTTTTTGAGAACGTGATTGAAATACGCTATCTAGAAGTGTTTGAGCTAGAAATTATCTGTGTCGTGAATGGGTTTGAATGAGCTCTGTCACTTTTTATTTTTCATTAGATTTTGCCAGTGGCTTCGTTGTTGTGACTACAAAGATCATCCTGCAGGAACCTAAAGAGTCCCCCAATCTAAATCATGATGGTTAAGGAATAATTTTTGGCTATGTTATTTATTTGGAAACACGGGGTGTTTAATCCAAATCCGTTTAGGCGTAATTAATTTGCAAACCTCCATCTATGTAACTATAAACATACCATAGAAATCAATTCTTGCGACCAAAGTCTATCCCTCTTTTTGTTTGCCTGGGAGTCTTTAAGTCAAGAGTAATTAGGTTACTTCTAGGCAAGCGTGCTCCAACTTCACCCACATCATCACTTACTCGTACTATCAGTTGAGATAGTGGTCAAACGCGTCCCTATCAGTAATTAAAAAAAAATGTTCCTTTGGATATTAATTATATCTCCAACAAATACCTCATCTGCTTTAACAAATTCTTTTATGACACCCATATCAGCTACCACCGGAAAGGAATTATAAAAATTCTCAGACGCACTAATCTGTAGCTCATTAGTTATCGATAAATAAATATTGACTTCAACAAAGCTTTGGAATTCTAAGCATTTATTTGCATAACCACTGACATTCATATTAGTACTTCTGTTTCTAGCAATAAAAATCATAATTACAAATCGTAAATTATACTAATATAAAACACGTTGAGTCCATAACTTCGAAAAATTCCTTGCCCACGTAAACAAGTTAAATGTTTAGGAGGCAAAATAAACTAGATATCAAGTTTCAATTAGAGATTTTGCTGATAATGATCTTATCATGTCCAATTTAATTTGATACCTCTGAATAGGTTTATTGACTTTATTGTATGGCAGTTGCTGAAAAAAGATATCTCATAATTATTATAATTCAATTTATTTATTTTCTTAACATAAGTATTATGTATTTAATTTATTAAGTATTTCTATATAAAAAAATAAAGAAAATATAAAAATAGTAGCCCACCGGTATTGCGAACAGGATCCAAGATACCGGTGCTCAAGACTCCCGAGAGAGGAACCTCCTTACTATACGCGCCGTGTCCAGGAGTAATGTTTTCTGGATCAAGCCCTATTATAATTATTACTTTAATAATCTTTTGGAGTCGACATTCTAATCACCTTTGGTACACCTCTTGGTGTACGTTCGAGTTGCAGCATAATGCTAATAAAACTACTAAAAGTAAGTCAGAACTCAATTTCCCCGTACGACAAAATAAAAGGTCTCTTATTTGTTGTTCCACAAATTCATGTTTTACAATTACTAAAGTATTTTATTTTAATCGAGACAATTTTCTACTCCATCAGAGCTATTATAAACACCAGAGGTCTATCTAAAATGGTCTTACCTAATTATTCGTTAACGAAACCAGTTGTTTTGAATAAAACTTTCGTAATGTTAGAGATAAGCTTCCAAATTGAGGAGTCATCGTTTTGTTCATGTAAAATAGGTATTAAAAATTATCTGTTTTGATAATCTTTGCCATAAAATGGTATCGATGTTGGAACATCACTATTATAGATTGGAATCGAATTTGGTTTAGGCGCAATATTATTTACATTTGAATTTGAGATCTGAGATGTTTGCTACTGCAGTTAAAGTAATTTATTATTAAAAGTAAATTATATGTAGGTACCAGAAAGATTAGATCTGCACGTGATTCTCTACCTGTTTATGAAAAAACAAGCTCTCGCCCGCAACTTCGTACGCGCATATCTCGTTTTTCCCGTTCCCGTAGGAATTGCGGGAAATCTTAGTGCTTGGTGCTCCTCTGCAGTCCCCAAGGAACCATGCGTAATTTTATCTTTCTACGACCTTACACTAGTATAAAAGTTTTTTAACTATGTTAAATTATACCGACTCCAAATATTATTAAGACTGTGTCTCTTGTAAGTTTATTTTTTTTTAAATTATGTCAGAAGTCTTTTATTGTTTCGAGTAAAGTCCTTCGCTCTATTTCTAATCAGTGTAACTTCTGAGATCCAGAATTGACAGTGGGGATCACCAAAAAAACGCCAAGTCAATGAAGCTCGATGATTCCCGGAGAAATGATTCAATTGCTCCAAATCCCGCTACGTCATCATCTGCCTAGCCTTTTTCCAACTATATTTCGGTTGGCTTTCAGTCAAGCCTGATCCCACTACAAATACTCATAGTCTTTCAAAACTCATATTATGAAAACCGATCTCAATAAAGATAAAACCTAGAACCCGCAACAAACATGGCTCCATTGATTAACACTACTCCAAATTCTGTCCCACCCGTAAAGGAAAAATCGTGAACTTTCAATTCCTTATTAAACTAAACTGGATCACGTACTAGGCTATCTGGCCGCTATTATTTTCCAACCCAGCATTACTTCCTGAAACTGGGCGTTTGAAATAATAAAGAAACTGTGAGATCAACTTAACGTTGTTTACTGCGGGGGAAATATACGGCGAACGCTCTAATTTTCTTGGATTTTATTTATTTTAGCGCTTGTTTTTCTTTTGAGGAACATTTTGTTTTGTCTTGGAAGCGTAGACTTTTAGCTAAGACTTGTCTTGGAAAAGTAGACTTTTAGAGTAAAAGTTACTTTTTTAAAGACTAAAAGCTTCTTAGGATGAAGTGTTTACGTGATCTTTAGTTTGTTTGAGTGAAAATATACGCATCGTGAAACATACCCGGTTATAAAAAATAATGTAGAAAAAATCTGTTTATTGGGGCTTCAATATTTGTCTCCAACTCAAATTGGCAAAACCACAAAATATTTGAACACCAAAAATGTAGACAAACTTTACAAGCGATACCTACAAAAACTTTCAAGGCTGGTATCGCAAATCGATTTTCAATTGAACTATCTACTTTTTAAAAACTGCTTTTGATTATAATAGGTTAACAGCTTCGGACATAGATAGATCCTATAAACATGCGAGCACATAAAATTATTCAAGCCCAACATAATCTCAAAGTCTCCACGGAAAAATTTAAGACAGAATTTTTTGCCAAAACACACAGAAAATTCCTACAACATAAAAACTCTTCGGTGCATATTCGGAACTATTTCTGATACAGCAGCAAACATGCTATGTTTAGTCATGACTCCACGCGAGCCTAGACTATCAAATTATTCATGGTGTTTTGCTGGGCCATCAGCGTTCTTGATTCGGCCATATCTGTATGCTTTTCACTGGAGACGTGAATTTTGCGGTACTTCGGACGAGGAAGGTAAATTTGCATATAAAGTGAATTTGTGTAGCAGTGTTTTGGCGTATTTATTCGGAAAAGTGACGCCAATACCCCAGTCTAAAAAGTAAACAGTTTTTGAATACTTTGTTAACTTTGATTGAAAGACTTGCAAAATATCCTTACATGCATCCGTAACTTGTGGAGTTCATGTCCATTTATTTATTATTAAAACTTAATGCACTAGTAAAAATACTGTACAAAGGCGGACTTAATGCCTTAGGCATTTTCTACCAGTCGACCTTAGGATGGTGCATCATCTGCCTAGCCTTTTCCCAACTATATTGGGATCGGCTTCCAGTCGAATCGGATTGATTGGAGTTGTAGTATTTTACGTGGAGCGGCTGCCTACCAGACCTCCATATCCCATTAAATGGATAAGACGGTACTTCCTGGCTAGACTGCTGAGGGTGACAGATTTTTTTCCGTAATGGCTGCCAAAAGTCTTCATATGACAGCTGGGGCCAACGGCTTAGTGTGCTTTCCGAGGCATAGAGGGATCTCGGTATGTTAAGATGGTCACCCATCCATACCGACCTCGGCAACCGTTGAACTTTGAATATCGACACGTGCGGCTGTTATTCTTTGACCACGAGCTCCTGACTGTTCATGATCATAGCTTTGTAAAAAATTCTACAAACTTTAATCGAACTAGCACAAAATTCTGCAACCTACAAAACTACGCCATACTTCAGGTATATCAAACAAACTTAGTTGGAAAAAATAAAAATAACTACATACCTACTCGTCGGCTTGCTCTGCTCCATTTCCGACGCTTATTTTCTGGGCACACACCCAGACGCCTATGATACTTTACAGGCAAACTTCTGCTTTTGCTCTGATTACCTCAAAATATAGGCTTACTATGCTCATAATTTTAAACTTTGGCAGTTTGCCTCGCATAAATTGAGATTATTTTTTATTCAAGCTGTTGTTTCTACTTTTATGTGCCTTATTTGATGAAATATGAATGGAGTCGTATTTTTTTTTTGTAATTCGTTTTTTATTATGAAAATTGTCTTTTGTGGGAATATAATTATCTTACTAGACGCTTTTATAACAATTTTTCTTGTAAGTGTCTGTGAGATGCCAATGACGTTAGTATTATCGTTGTCAGATACACCATAATATCTAACAAGATTTGCAAATCTGATTTTGATACAAGCATTTTGTAAACCATACATCCTTATCCTTACTAATATTATAAATGCTGAAGTAACTCTGTCTGTCGCGCTTTCACGCTAAAACTACTAAACCGATTTAAATGAAATTTGGTACACAGATAGTTTAGTGACTTTTTATCCCGGGAGTATGTTCCCTAAAGACCACGCAGGCGAAGCCGCTGGCAGGTGCTAGAACTGTATAACACCTATTGTTCAATGTTTTAAACTGGGACAAAAAGAATCAAGTTATATTCCAGTGACATATCATCACAATTTAAAACTACGAAGCAATTTAAAAGCCATGAGCCAGTAATAATTAACCTTACTTATCTACTATTAACATTATATTACTTTACGACATCCGATCACATAGCAAATGAAGTCATTTACCGTCCATTTGATGCAGGAAAAAATCTTTAATCGTCCTAATTATTTTCTATTTTACACCGGATGACTAGCAGCTGGTCCATTCAACATTTTAGATAAACGTTTTATTTCCTTTACAGATTCCCAGAAATCAAATTGAACAAAAACAGTTCAAAGTAAAACTTATACAATACAATTATTTTGAGTACTCCCAAAGTACCTTTCAAGAATTAATAAGAGACTGAAAAGACTAATGGATCGGAAATTATTGGACACAAAGTTATATTCGAGAACCCGGCAATTTCTCGTCCATCTTTAAGGTGCAATTAAAGTACTTTATTTCTTTCATTAGATCGAAGTTCTGAAGGAAGTTTTATTTATGATGGCCAAGTTTAGGAACCTATTAAGGTGAGTACATTATTGGAGGGTAGGATCGTATAATCTGGGACAATATTGGAAGATTGGGAGGACAACGTGTTAAAAAACTGGGCAAACTAATTTACATTTATATTAAGTTTTTTGAGTTTTATTTTCTGCAACTTCACTTATCGTCAACTGTGAAAAAGGTATGTTCAGATTCGAAAATTCTAATTAGATTTTATCATATCTCTTAGAATTTTTTAATAGTATCATTTGTGTTACAATCTGCGGGTCTAAAAAGGTCACTTTAGCAGAATCAGTAAACAAATCACGCTACCCATCACTGTCAAATTTTCCCAATCAACCTTGAACCTAAAGCGTTAGCGATAAAGATGAAAAATTGTTGTGTGGTAAATATTATGATTCTAATATGATTTTGCAATAGTGGCCTTTTTAGATCCGCTATAATGGACACGTGATGTGTGAATTCTGCTAACCACCCCGCTACAATAATAATACTACATGCATTCTCTTAAACTCTTTGTTCGTACATACAGCCTCCATCCTCGGCCATCTTTAGCTTATAAGTGTTAATTTAATTAAAAAATGAAATCCAGTTCCTTTATGTGAATGCCTTTGAATCTTTTGTATGTACTCATTATTCAAGTGGCTGGTGCAAGTAATTAAATGTTTATAGCAATTAACATGAACTGAAAACTACTGATTTGCGATGTGACTGAATGTAATTTCAAAATAATAAAAAATTACCAAGGTATCTTTTGGGAAGAAAATGTTATACGCAAAAAACGAAGAAGACTTATAAAGACAGTAATTTGAATAGAAATAAAGATCTAAGAAAAGTTTCTGATTCTTGAAAAAAAAAAGGTTTAGAACAAAATAAAACTTATTGAATTTTGCAGAAGTTGTTTTGATCTAGACGTACGAGTACTTTGAGTAAGGTAACTTCTAAACCTATTAAATCTAAAAGTAGAGGAGACTCAAAAAAAATTGATGTCGGTTTTTCCTCTCTCTCACTTTTATATACAAGCTTGTTATTTTTTATTATATTAATTTAATAGTCAAAGTAGATCTAATTTGAACGTAAAACAGTACAGACTAAACATTTTCCAATTCGACACAGAGAAACAATGACAAACCCATAAAATTTGGATAGCCAAAACATATTGACACAGACCCAAATAGGACTTAGTCATACCGCTAAGTTCAAACCGCTTCGCACACCATCTGAGCCGACCGATCTAAGCCCTCCCTCGAATACTAATAAGTTAATCTTTTATATCACGTTTTCGTGAAACAAAGAGATGAGGGCAAGTATGAGATAAAACATCCAATACAACATGACCCCTCGTTAGCTATACCCGCTTACCTATCCAACAAAAAAAAAATATACATAAAAGAGAGGTAGGGAAGGTCTTCAAATCTGGTTTTGAATCGCGGTGGTCGAGTATGGGGCCGTATTAAGCAGCAAGGGAATTATGAAGCATGTGCTCTTTGAATACTAAACGGCTATTTCCAAAGGCGGTGCGGTAGAAATAATCTGAGCAGCTTTGAAAACCAGGGATGTGACTAATGTTTTTTTAGTTGTTGGACGAGAATATTCATATGGTAATCAGGGTGATTGAAGAAATGTAGGAGCTAGAGAAGAATGGGGCAGTAATTAAAATGAGTTTCATGGTCTATGTTATGAATAAAAATTTATGATTTATGGAGAAGAAGCAGTGGAAATGGTTATAAGGGAAACAAAAGTAGATTATGATACATGACATTAGTTTCAATAAAAAAACTGAACCCAAAAATCCAATAAGATTTTATGCACTCATATTTAAAGCCATATATCTGGACAAAAGAAAAACACAA
Source organism: Lacanobia oleracea (assembly GCA_950371165.1). Classification (NCBI taxonomy): domain Eukaryota; kingdom Metazoa; phylum Arthropoda; class Insecta; order Lepidoptera; family Noctuidae; genus Lacanobia; species Lacanobia oleracea. The sequence continues at coordinate 4,900,101 of OX493404.1, forward strand.
AAATAAAGTTGATCCAATAAGTATTAGAACCATAGAAATTCTTCCTCATTTGTATGAAAGACGCGTCAGTAACCGGCTGTACTGTTTTGAATAAATCTTTAGCTTAAATACTAACTCAATAAGACCTCGTTTGGACGGAGTTAACGCTCTGTGAATTGAAAAAGGTTAAGGTTAACTTAATTTGCATTTAACTTGACGTATTTTGAGTTCTTCAATTGACCTGTTAACTCTTAGGCTTGGCTTTGAAACATTCAATTTGAAGAGTTCTTTAGGGTTTTTTTAAGCCCGATAGAAAATGGATTTTTATGCACTGTCTAGGCTTGCTTTCAAGTAGGTTTTTATTTCTTAGATCATAGGAAAATATTGATCTATACAATAGATATAATACTGATTGAGGAACTCGTGGCTAGATGGATGGGTGACCATCTTAACATACCGAGTTTCCTCCGTGCCTCGGAAAGCACGTTAATCCGTTGGTCCCGGCTGTCATTTGTAGATCTTTGGCAGTCGTTACGGATAATCAGAAGCCAGTAAATCTGACTCCAGTCTTGCCATAAAATACCGTGTTACCCGGTTAATGAGTTGTGGAGGTGTGGTAGGCAGCTGCTCCTCGTAAAATACTGATATTCAACTAAATCCGGCTTGACTGGAAGCGGACCCCAATATAGTTGGGAAAAGGCTAGGCAGATGATGATGATGATGATAGGAAAATATTGATTGGCAAAAAAAAAGCATGAAGTGACGCTGAAAACAGTGTTAGCAAGAATATTAAAATCAATTTTAATTCGTCACTCAAAACACAAGACGTATTTTACGCATGAAAATAAACTTGCATGCAAGTTGCTTGCAGGTGGACAGTGGCTTTAGGCTCACATTTTAAAATTATTGTTTGTCTAGTTCAATTTTAAAATATTAAATTCTCTCTATTTAATTTCTCGTATTTGTACACTATGAGGCAAAGCAGCACTGGGTAGTGAGGAATGAATGGGATTGAATTGGAAATTACACACGATTTAACGATGCGAAGTCTGGTTTGAATACAAATGGCATCGTTTGGTTATCTATAAACTTGTCCTAACTTTTCGTTTGATGTCACTTTTGATTTCTAGGCACTGAACCAATTGAAATCCTTCCTGAATACAAAATATAATGAATAACTTATTTTGCTTTTACGAGTACCTACTTTAATTGCTACCTATTCTTAAAACAAAATAATATTAGACTTTAACAATGACACAAGGCTATGATTAATAATAACTTGACACATCGTTAACCGTAACGTAAAAAATTTCCAAAAAACCACATTACTCATTTAAATGATTACCTCTTCAACTTCGTTCAAATAAAAAAGTCAGTAACTGAACTAACAATGAGTGTAATTTCGAAAACCACAAACCATAATGAGTGCCAAAATACTTGTACTAAACGAAGGAAATACCGCATGCATGACTTTATTTATACCTCTGTCATATTGATGACTCATCATCATCTTCAGCCGAAAGATGTTAACTGAAATTAAGCTTTCTCCAAATATTCTAGCTAAGACCAGTCCTACGCATCCTGCATCCAGAATATTCTCGTGACTTCCACCACTTCGTGGGGTCTACATAACATGGGCCGTTCATTCTGCAAGTAACATACTCACAACCACTTCAGTTTGGTCGCTCTTGGGTAAATTTGGTTTTCTAACAAAACCCACAACTCTGTGCATTACCTCTTTCCTATCCTTTGGATGGGCTCGAGCCTTTGCAATTGGGTTTTTTGTCAGTAAATATGTATTATTAGTGTCATCACTTGCAACACCACTGGTCCAAAGACTTTCATCAAAAAACACTCCGGTATTTGGGACGAGAAGTAATTTTCCGTGTTCTCGACTGCTGACTCATACACGACAATGAGTATTAATGAATTGTCTAATTTCTTTTACAATACTGACAGCTTATTAATAGGCCTAGTTTCAACTGTATGTGTGCTTAACATGCTTTCTGAATGAGGAATGTTTTGAGAGGCTCCTAAATGCGTTTTGATACTGTCGGTTGGAGATTCTGTGTCTGTTAAATGGTATATGATGAGTCTTGGATTTATTGATGGCGTTTGATTGATTAGTCCGGTTTCTGTGTTACAGTTTATATTGTAATTTTTGATAAGCTATATTTAGTTTCGGAAATAAAATCAGATTTTTTTTGCATTCGATTTAACCTACAATACAAGTTTTGACAGAAGTAAAATATAAATAGATAGGAATATGCTATTTCTTTATATGTTTGATATTGACATTTTACTACTGTCCAAACTTTAGGTCCTTGTTGTCGTACAGTTCCCGTCACGCAAGTTTGCCTCCGCAAAGTACGCCGCAATCGGCTGCGCAGGATGTCAATTTGACAACAAACATACAACCACGCATGCGCGGGTAGCTCGCGCATGCGCGGATTAGCGCAAGCGCGCGGGTGTAATGGCATCTCACTCGCTCTTATACGTTCGATGCATAAGCGTGTCCCGCTTGCTCAATGCAATACGACTGTGGATGCGAAAAGTGTTACACGTTGTTATTGTTTTTAATGATTTATTTTGGTTATTTCTTACAGTTTGATTTGTGTTCTTGTAGTGTATGTGTTTGTTGTGTTACTTTTTGATATTTTATTGTTACTGGTAGTCTTTGTTACTTGTTTATAGTATAATACGTATAAACAAAAAAATATTTTAGGAACGTAACACTTTTTTACGTGATTGCACCTGCGCGGACGTCACTCAAACCTAACTTCCGAGGGGCAAACCACGCTGACGCGAACTATAAATATGTAGCCGCTACTTTGTCATATTATTTCTACGAATAGGACATGTTTGTTTAAGTCTGAAAATTTAACATAGTTTTTTATAAAGTGCATTTATTCAATGTGTATTTCTGACGATTGATGTGGCCAATATTTTTTATTAAATACTTACTAGATTTGCCACAGTTTCAGTTTTGCGTGACCACAAATAGGATATTTTTAAAAATGAAGACGATACAGTGCGTTAAAGACACGCGTGACGTCATCTGGCTTGGTAAATTTGGTACATTTTTATCAAGCCAAATGACGTCACGCGTGTCTTCAATTCGCTGTATCTTCTTTATTTTTTGTTTACGTAAAAAAAGAAAAATATGTGTCCAAAATTTTTTGAAAATCTATCAGACGGACTAATTAGATTTTTTTAGTAAAATACCCTATTATTAAGGCCTCTATAATTTATTCAGTTATAGTTCAAGTCGGTACTGTATGAATAGGAATAAGTTGATAGCCCATCGCCTACGTGGTGCATCCCAATAAGGTAGTTCCAATTTACCTTATAAGAATCTTATAACTAGCACGTACGAACTTTACTGGTTAGAATCAGTAGGTTTATTACAAAATTTTCTTTTTCCCACAGAAAACAAATTCGAAGTTGCGTCACCTTATTTGAATTCCCTCATCTATCTATCTATACTAATATGTAAAGCTGAAGAGTTTGTTTGTTTGTTTACTTGAACGCGCTAATCTCAGGAACGTCTTTCATTATTAGATTGCCAATTTATCGAGGAAGGCTATAGGCTATATATCATCACGCTCAGACCAACAGAAGCGGAGCAGTAATGAAAATTATAACGTAGACGAAGTTGCGCGGGTCTACTTATAGTACTAATATATAAAACAAAAGAGTTTGTTTGATTGTTTGCTTGAGCGCGCTAATCTCAGGAACTATAGAACCGATTTCAAAAGTTTTTTATCGAGGATGGCTATAAGCTACATATCATCACGCTAAGACCAATAGGAACGGAGCAGTAATGAAAAATGTGATGCAGAGCAGACGAAGTTGCGCGGGTCCTAATATAAAATCCCTTCGTTACTGATTGAGTGACTGAGTGACTAACAGACAACGAACACCCGAAATTACTGATCGCAGAAAGCTGAAATTTGGCATGAAGGTTTCTTGGGGAGTATAAGGGAACACTGAGAGAAGGTTATAAGCATCACCTTTGTACTTATTTTTCTGTTTCTTTCTTCTTATCTTATTAAATGTGTGTACATAAATTGTTAAATAAATAAATAAATAAGGTTTCATGAAATTTCTGAAAAACAACAGTTCATGCGCGTACGAAGACGTAGGCAAATGCTAGCTGCATATAAATTAAATTTCAACATAAACTCGCAAAAACTCCAATAATTCCTCAATGATTACTCTATCATCAAAAAAAAACAAAACAATAACTAAAAACAACTAATAGCCAGTCATAACTTTTTACAAAAAAAAAAAAAAAAACATTTTATCAAAATGGCCGCGTCATTCCGCGAACGGTACCCGCGATCGTGTACCGATTATCTACGATCGAGTGTCGATAGTCGGCCGAAACAGACAGTAATGTCTTCATTACAGCGACGGCCAATTGATTCTGTAGTGAGTGGAAGATTGTCTGGGAATTATTTGAAGGATCCCGGCGAATGACGGGGACGGAAATCATTGTTTAGTGCTGTGTTTAACGTTTTTGCGAGTTATCGATAAATGGCTTGCTATGAGGAGCTTTGGCGGTACGCTGATAGGTGGTATTTTATTTAGAGCTTGTGAAATCTTATCTATTATTATAAATGCGGAAATAAGTTTGTGTGTTTATGCTATCACGTCTAAATATCTGAACCGATTTTAATGACAAGAAAGACGAGACGGTTATAGGCTACTTCTAAAAATCTATTTTAACGTGAGTAGAGCAGGAGGAAATAGCTTATTTAAAAAAAATACATAATATTACCTATATTATTATGAAAATCAAAACGGAAAATGCCATTCAGAAAGTAAGTAGTGCACGTCAAAGGGCTCTACTGGATAATGCCTTTCTCTTTGGTCTGATTTAGTACCACTAACTACCACACTCATTAAATTACCTACGCTAATTAAATGTCCCTCGTCGAGGCATTTTCTAATAGCTTCAACCCTTTTTTTTTTTTTTGAGGATGGGAAATCATCAAATGACTCCTTCCGCTCTGGGCGAGGGCGGAAGGGAGTGTCAGACTCTTACTGACTAAAACCCATCTGTGCTCCTCCCAATGCCCTTTGCGTTCCAGGGCTGCGGCGTCTCTTTCGAACGGATTCCGCACCAATAGCTTCAACCCTAGGTATTTAATCAAAGCATGCGTAGTGCGTACACAATCGTCAACCACATAATCGCATACAATTAGGTGAGATAGAGGTCAAACGCTAGCCTAACTAAATAATATTTAAATAACTGTTTATTTGATTCTATATGTAGACTATTTGTTTTATCCAAGAGAACGCGTTTTTTTTTATTGGGAAGAGGATTTGTGGAAAAAGCTAGTTTGGATTCCGTACCCGAAGGATAAACAACGTAACCCATTACTAAGCCTACGCTACGTCCGTCCATCCGTCTGTCAACGGGCCGTATCTGAAGAGGTAATAGGTAGATTTTATTTTTGTACCTATTGTAAATTATTGTTTATTTTGTTTTGGTGTTTAATGTCAACTTGTCAATGACGGGCAGCACCGGACGCCGCGGTCGCACCATAGACAATCTGTCGAACTTTTGATGATGGAACTGTGTTCTGTTTGTCTATGGTGTGAACAAAGACTTGTGCCCGGTCCTGACATAGTCCTAGTGACAATAGGTTATTTAGTTTAGTTTTTAGTTAAGTTTTTATTTATTCCCTTATTATTTTGTGTTTTGTGCGTCGCTTTTGGGAAAATAAACGTCTTTTCTTTCTTTCTTTCTTTCTTTTCTAGACAGTTAAAATTTTCACAAAGTGTGCACTTCTCGTACAAGTTGATTAAATAGAAATTTTAAAAGTGGCTCCTGTATCGTGATATTTTTGGTACTAACCTTTCGTCTTAGATTCCGACTCGCACTTGGCAGTTTTTTTTTATTATAAACACTAAATACGCAAACACATTAATGATCCCCACCAAAGGGAAAACTTTCAACCGGCTTTGCTCTGCGGCTTCAGATATCCTTTGAAGCCGGCCCTTTCCACCAGCTTATTAGTATTCGATACAAAGTTTTGGGCTCGTAGATTTGTATCTAATATATGTACAGATGTACGTGATTGGAAAACACATTTTATATACCTGGACTTGTAAGGGTTGTGTTTTAAGTTTTACAATTTTGTTGAAACATATTCAGATATAACTTACAAATCATCATCATCATCTGCCTAGCCTTTTCCCAACTATATTGGGGTCGGCTTCCAGTCAAACTGGATTCAGCTGAACACCAGTGTTTTACGTGGAGCGGCTGCCTACCAGACCTCCACAACCCATTAACTGGGTAAAACGGTACATCTTGGCAAGACTGGAGTCAGATTTACTAGCTTCTGACAATCCGTAACGACTGCCAAAGATCTATAAATGACAGCCGGGACCAACGGCTTAACGTGCTTTCAGAGGCACGGAGTAAACTCGTTATGTTAAGACGGTCACCCATCCACAGACCACCCTTGGCAAGCGTTGCTTAACCTTCAAGATCGACCCGTGTGATTCAGATATGACTAACAAAAACTGTGCATAACTCATTTAGGCTTAGCTAGTTACTTTAAATCATAGATGTAAATCGTTTAAGGTGAATGCTCCAGGGTAGCCCGCGAAATTCAAATATTTTTATGTAGTTCGAAAGAATGAATATTTCAGAAATAATCATTCTTTCGAACTACATGAACTTAGAGGGCTATATTGATGATTAAAATGGTTATAATTCTTTAGATAAATACGCGTTACGGTCGCAGATCGCATTTGGTCCACATACAGCTTCACACTGACCGGAAAATTGCAAAAAACATAAAAATATTTGAATTTCGCGGGCTACCCTGGAGCATCCACCTTAATAACTAACATAGAATTCTCTGTCAGTGTTGACTAACCGAGATTTCTTTTTCACTTAATGAGTTGGTCCTAAAGAAAATTATTAACTTACAGTTCGCACCACAAGAAAAGGTTATATGCGTTCATTTAACATTGTTTTATTTTACTATTATTAGTTATTTTTAATATTTATCTGTCTATGTAGGTTAATTCATTTTTTTAAGTAGTTATTTACTTTTGCGTCAGTATCATAGAGTGTGCTAGCTAACAAGTGATAAATAATATTAACTTATTATTATTTTCTTTTTTCGTTTTAAATATTGATAATGTTGCATACTTATTATATAAATTCAGGTTCTTAAAACCTATCGGACAGATATGTTGCTTGGGAGTTTGTTGGCCACTTCTTCTCCACAGCTAAAACACTAGGAAGTGGCGACGGGGTTGGGGGACTGTCTTTTGTAAAATTTTAATAAACGACTTTTGATTTTGATTGATTTTGTACACAAATCAAACAGTAAGAAATAACCAAATAAATAAAATAATTAAAAACAATAACAACACGTATCACTTTTCGCATCAACAGTCGTATTGCATTGAGCAAGCGGGACACACTTATACATCGAACGTATACGAGCGAAGGAGACGCGATTACACGCGCCATCTTGGATCACGCGCATGCGCTGTATTATGTTTTTTGCCAAATTGACATCCTGCGCAATGAATTCGGAGAGGTAAACAAGCGTGACGCAAACTATATTCAAGTAAATGATATCTTTTTGTATTTCATATTTTGTATCTGGCACCTAAAAAAAAACATATGCCATGTTCGTCACTCTTTCACAAAGTATCTCTATTTAATCGGCACAAGAATTAGCCTGAAGATATTTTCTTATTGCTGATAATATGAGCTGTTATTATACGAATCTTCAAGCAGCTATCGCGTATAATATTATTGATATAGCCTCCGGCATTTGTCGACAATCTATGCTTATCATCCCACATGATTATTACATTGGAATAAGGGTCATTATTGATTAGCCTGGCTTGTAACTGGAGGAATGTCAAAACATTACTATGATGCCGGTATGTTTTTAATTTTAAGAGGCTGTTCGACATAGTTGCAATGTTTTTGATAGGTACTAATATAATACATCAATTAACGCACATTCATAGTGCGTGCAGCTAAGGAGTGGAACTCCCTGCCGGATTCTGTGTTTCCTGATAGCTACAACCTGGGAGTATTTAAATCAAGAGTGAATAGGTTATTTCTAGGCAAGCGTGCTCCATCTTCGACCACATCCTCGCTTACCATCAGGTGAGATGGTGGTCAAGCGTGGGCCTATCAAAAGTAAAAAAAAAAAAATATCATCATGCTCTTTGATAGGTAAATTTTTAAACTTCAATATTTTGATGAGGCTGATAATTCCGCTAGCCCCTTAGTTTCTTCAAACGTGGTAGGTGTTTTATCTTAATTTACCTAACACAAATCATTCAATGACCTATTTATTTTCAATTTTGAAAAATCCAAAGAAATTTTTTGAAAACATGGAATATTGGATCGATGATTATTGAATATTATTTTCATCCAACAATTTTGACACTAAAAAAAAACAAAATCATGCCATTATTTTAAATCACAGCCCCCATGTTTTTATCTAACATTAATTAATTCAACACACGTCTTTAAAACCCTGTTCAAATCCCAAAAACATCGAATTAAAAGGTTCTTTATTATTCAGCATAATAAAACAGTCATTCCAACAAACAGTTTAACCGAAAAAAAACGAAGACAAAACGGCAATCAACACAAAAATAACAAGACTTTTTGTACGAACACTCCAAACTTTCAGCGCATTGTAAAAAAAAAAAAAACAGGATACTCAACATTCCAAATTAACAGACAACTATGACATGTACAAGTGTTTCTGACAAACTTGCATATACTACTCGAGGAACACGACAGCGGGAATTTCAACCTTAACTTCAACAAAATAAAGTAGTAATTTCATTGACTGGAATTTCCTAAACGCAAATCAAAGTTGGCATTCAAAAGGGCCATAGAGACTTGTCCGATGTTACAAAGACAATGAGCTGTACAGAAATCTCTCAGTGAGTGGTCACTATTTCTCGTCTTTCTAAGACATTGTAACACCGTTATTCTTTGAACGTGACTAATGTTGGCCACTTGTTACACTGTACCGTAACTGAATAATGTTTTGATTTTATGAATGCGTTTCCGGAGTCAAGTGGATGAGGACATGGAAGGTTTCTTGGGAGGAAGTAAATTAGATTTAGCCATTAAGTTTAAATATTCGAAGTTTACAATGGCCTTGTACGTGTACCTACATTTGGAAGAATCTATATCTGTCTATATTAATAAAGCTGAAGAGTTTGTTTGTTTCTTTGCTTGAACGCGCTAATCTCAGGAACTACTAGTCCGATTTGAAAAAAAATATTTCAGTGTTAGACAAAAGATAGCTCATTTATTGGTTATATGATATCATCAAACTAAGACCAATAATAGCGGAGCAGACGAAGTTGCGCGGGACAATTTGTATTTAAATTAACGTAAAAATTAATGTTTTGGAGACTATCTCTTACAAAACTTACAATTATTTGGGATAAACCCTTTGGCAATCAACAATACTGGAGCTTTCAATCAGTGACATACATTCGTAATCGGCACCACCACACAGATAAACATCGGTTTAATACATTAGGTACACATTATCATAACACCCGAAAGACGTCCACAGCTGGACATAGGCCTCGCCATAATCGCCACGCTTGGCAGGCGGGTTGGCGGTCGCAGTGTATGGTGTTACATTATTATGCCACATATAAGCTCACACCTTCATCCTCTCGCTCAAACTCGTGGCTAAATAATAACAGCCGCACGGGTCGATCTTGAAGGTTAAGCAACGCTTGCCAAGGTTGGTCTGCGGATGGGTGACCGTCTTAACATAACGAGTTTCCTCCGTGCCTTGAAAAGCACGTTAAGCCGTTGGTCCCGGCTGTCATTTGTAGATCTTTGGCAGTCGTTACGGATTGTCAGAAGCCAGTAAATCTGACTCCAGTCTTGCCAAGATGGCACCCAGTTAATGGGTTGTGGAGGTCTGGTAGGCAGCCGCTCCACGTAAAACACAGGTATTCAGCTGAATCCGGTTTGTCTGGAAGCCAGCCTCAATGTAGTTGGTAAAAGGCTAGGCAGATCATGATGATGATGACATAAACTCACGCCTTCATCTATTGGCGGATATCTAAACGACCAATTCATTTTTGAACGTGTAAGTGAAGATCTATGACAATCGTACACCTTTAAAATACTATGACAAGTACCAAAATCACACATAACTTTCTTTCCTAACAAAAATTCGCTCCGGTATAACCACACCGCCATTGATAGAGCAATCTACAAGTAATATCGGTAATAAATATTTAAACTGTCGATTTATAAAGAGGGATCAGCTAATAAACCATCGTGACTGGTCTTCTGTTAGTGTATCACGTTCTGTGATGGCGGCGGAACGGTCGTGATCTCTTCCTTGGTACACTTTTTGTTTAGGTCTTTCGTGTACTAGGGTGTAATAGAAAGAGATGGTTGCGTTTTCTCTGGAAGCGTTTTTTGTAGAAATATACATTTATGATAAATGAGTTGGTAAATAGTTTGGATATGTGTTAGTAAGTAAATTATATGGATTAGTGTCAGTTTAAAAAAATATAAGCAATTGAAAGTTGAAAAATTGCAATGTTTGATTGTAGCTCAAAGTCCAATTTGCCAAAATCGAAATATCATATTAGAAATTGTGTCTTGTTAGAAAACATTGTAATAAATGTGTTATTGAGATACATATTGCACTCTTACCTGTACACCACAACAAATGGCAATAGCGACTTAAAAATATGGTGCCACAAGGGTGCTTAAAGCTAATGCTAATAAAACAGGATTCATACGCCTTTTAGGATGTAATGTTTATCTATACTCTATACTAATATAAAAAGCTGAAAAGTTTGTCTGTTTGTTTGTTTACTTGAACGCGCTAATCTCAGGAACTACTGGTCCGATTTGAAAAATTATTTCAGTGTTAGATAGCCCATTTATCGAGAAAGGCTATAGGCTATATATCATCACGCTAAGATAGGAGCGGAGCAGTAATGAAAATTGTGACGCAGACGAAGTTGCGTGGGTCAACTAGTACGTTCAAAAATGAATTGGTCGTTTAGATATCCGCCATTGGATGAAAGCGTGAGTTTATGTCATCATCATCTGCCTAGCCTTTTACCAACTACATTGAAGCTGGCTTCCAGACTATATATATATATATATATCATCACGCTAAGACCAATAAGAAGGGAGCAGTAATGAAAATTGTGACGCAGACAAAGTTGCGCGGGTCAACTAGTCCTTACGTATATTTCCTTTTACTTTCTTCTTACATAGTTAATTTACATGCTCAAACTTTCTTCTTCATGCATTAAAATCATGATATTTTCCATTTAACCATAGAGACTGTCTATTCACTTGCAACAACAAAACTAAATCCTTACACCACATCTTCAGCTCACGACACAACTAAACACAGTCCCAAAATTAATCCCGACCGCAACTCACCACTGCAGCCATTAATGTCGTCTATGATCGTTACAGTCTAGTGCGCAAGCAGCCTAATGTTGCCGTATGATTTATACCAATGGTTCTGTAATGAATTTATTAAAACTGAACTCTACTTGAACTGGCCCTTGTAAAGAGAATTATGCATTGTAGGAAAAGATTTTACCGTGATTTTCAATGTTATTTTTGCTGAGTTGATATTTTTTGCTTTCTTCTATCCACGCTGATTAAGTAGATACTCAGTATATTTTTTCTTTCATTAAAAATCAATAAATGCTTGAATTTATGACCATTTCTTCCACTTGGCGTTAATCCCGGCCATTGCCCACCTAAATTACCACTACATATTACAAAATATGTAGTGGTAATTAGTCCTCCGCCGCGTCTGTCTGTCTGTTTGCGATCAACTCAAAAACCGCTGCACCGATTTTGGTGCTGTGTCTAGAAAAAAAATCGGGTACTTTAAGAAAATTGCAGCGCGGATGAAGTCGCAGGTAAAATGCTAGTACTTTAATAAAAATAAAGATCATTATATTGTGAAATAAAGATTAAAATTACATAAATGTGTTTTTAACTCATCGGCTTATAAATTTTTTTATTACATCTTAAAAATACAATATCATTTTAAGAGTTATATTTTCACGACTACAATTTCTTTACGAAAACGTAAATTCAGTTTACTGGCTCAAAATGTATTTTTAACGAAATATAGCTACTTGGCTTTTGATTTCAATCATAATAATTTTCTTTATTTTAATACATGATAACCAATATCGCAGAACTAAAAGCTTTATTTCAAAGTCATTTTAGTTCTTGCAATTCAATTTTCAATACAAAAATAAAATGTAAGATGAAGGGCTTTCGTAATCGCTTAACCTTTAATGAGATTTAGAAGTTCTTTTTTACATTTATTTTCGTTGGATCCCACTTTTCGATCTCATTTTTTTGATATTAACGTTGAATCCCGTTTGCTATTTCCATTGAATTCCATGTTAAAGCGACATGTGCACAACAGTACACTTTTGATAAAAGTTGATAAATTTTGATAAAAGTAAATCACTTTTCTTCTGAACACAGAAGAAAAGTGATTTACTTTTATAAACATTTAAAAAGCAGCGTATGGCCCAACGACTATTAATTAAATGATTGAATCAATAAAATACAGAAAAAACATAAATAAATTCATATAATAGATAAAGTTTTAGTAAACTTTATCTATTATATAAATTTATTCATATCTTAGTACATATGAATAAATTTTAGCATATTAATTAATATATGAATTAATTTTTAGGGCTTCGTACCCTAAGGGTAACCAACGGAACCCTATTACTAAGCCTCCGCTGTCCGTCCGTCCATCCGTCCATCCGTCTTCCAGCGGGCTACATTTCAAGAACCGTAATAGGTAGACATTTGAAATTTTCAAGTTGCGTTTTTTTAATTTCTGATTTAACAACAAATAATAAAAATTAAGGTTTATGGTACGGAACCCTTCGTGTGCGAGTCTGACTCGGACTTGGCTGGGTTTTTTTTTATCAAACTATATTGTCCCACAGCTGGGCAAAGATCTCCCCCAGAGCCTTCTATTCTCCCCGATGTGCCCGGTTGGGTCCCTCTCCAACCAATCCGTTATGAAAGCCTTTAAGTCGTCACGCTTCTATTTAAAATAAAGTAGGTAGTTGCGTCACAATGTCAACGACACTATTTGCAACCAATAAAATAAAAATATACACAAAAAACTTCCTACTTACTCGGAAGGAAAATCTTTAAAGATTACTTTTAGCTGACACCAAAAAAGTCTTACATCCCATTTGATAACTTAATATAAAACTTAATCCCCTAAAGAAAAAACACATAGGTACGTTTATCCCCATTTCTTTTATATTCTGTTAAATCTTTCTCAACAAAACACAGGTCAGGAGTAATCGAAAAAATATTTTTTTCTACCAGTTCAAAGGGTTTTTTATTCCGTAGCCCGATTTAGCGTGAAAGCGAATTTAACCCCAAACGGATCTGAAGGGTCTCTTAAAAAAAGTTTCGACTACCTGAGGCTTTGAATTTTAAAAAGTATTTGTGAATTGTGCATTAAAGTTTTAGCGAGTTATAAACTTAGAAAAAACCTCGAGAACTAAAATAGTTGATGAAAATATCTTAATGTTTTTTTTTTTTGCAGATTTAACGGCACTGGCCTCTGGAGAGAAAACTTATGCTCGGTAAGACTGTTTTTTATTAAACGCTAAAATTATACTATTACTAGTTGACCCAAGCAACTTCGTATGCTCTGCTCCTATTGGTCGTAGCGTGATGATATAGCTTTCCTCGATAAATGGGCTATCTAACACTGAAACAATTTCTCAAATCCGATCAGTAGTTCCTGAGATTAGCGCTTTCAAGCAAACAAACAAACCAACAAACTCTTCAGATTTATGTCTAAAGTATAGATAATCTAAAATTATGAATTGTTATAATTAATATCAAAAATAATAAAGAGAATTTATTCTATTCTAATTCCTTTAATTTAGGAAATACATATAAATAAAATTATACATAAAGTAATTTTAATTAGGAACTAACAACACAGCAAACACGATTATCAACAAACATTAATCATAATTTATGAGTATCAAGTACAAGCTTATAAACTTTAGTGCAACACTTATATCAAATCAATACGACAGAACCAAGAGATATTTTTCACTTTAGTTCGGCGACTGCCTGCGAATCTATTCCATTTACTTTACTTTTTATTTGATCCTCTGTGGCATCTATCTTTTTCTCATATCGATATTTATTTCAGCACACTCTGCCTTCTACTTATGTTTATTTAGTTTCTCGTACTCGCTCGTCGTTTGTTCATCTTTTTAGCCTTTCTGAGGTATATAAGGGTTGGCTTCCAGTTCAATCATTTGGCTATGTATGTATGTAGGTTATCTACCACTTTAGCAACTACATTTCATCTTCATTATTATTATCATCTCGATAAGTATTGTGTGTAACATAACAGCAGTGTTTGTGAAATTTTCTGCCAGATGTCGTCGGCAATTTTTTAGGTTGTAAAATAAACATAGATGTTTTTACTGATATAACTAGTTCTTACGCCAACTTTTAAAGCTAAAAAATAATTCTAGCCTTATTAATGTCCGACTGCTAGGCAAAAACTAGCGATTTCTTCTTCCAAGCCTCTCTATCTTGTGGAACCTCTGGCTAAATTCCCCAGTTCATTTCATCGGCATTTTTAGATTTTTGTCTGTAGAAAATTATTGATGGTTTCAAACCAAAGCTCCTGCTTACTTTCTAATTTAACTTGCTTTAGCCTAGAACTTTGTACGCGCATGTCCCGGTTTTCCCGTTTCCGTAGGAATTGGGAAATTCCTGTCTAACAGCTCCTAAAACTTTTTATATAATAGGATAGGAACAAAACAATTTTATATAATAGAATTGAAATTAAAAATAATGTACCTTTGTATCAATGCAAGCTTGAAGCAAAGCTTTCTTGACTTCTTCTAAAAAACTTCATTGTCACAGATCCTACTCACATGATAGTCGAAACTAACCTTCAACTTCTTTAAATCACTCAGAAATATGATTTCGCCAACATATCACTTCAATCTTTTTAAAAGATATATGTCATTTGAGACCAAAACTATTCTAGCCTATGTTCGGATAAAAGCACATTCGTCGAGAGTAAAATATCTCGTAATTTGATGCCTGGGATCAGTATGTTTGTTTATTTTGCCCCCATGTTAGCTTTTGTCGGATCGGGATTCCCTCTGACGTATAAAATGTGAATACGGGTATGGGAGCAAAGTTATTGATGGATTGTCTATGAGCTTTAGGTATGTTTGTGGTATTTTTTGAGTGTATGTGATTCGAGTTTATTTGAAGATTGATAGCAGTGTAGTTTGAGAAAGTATGCTCCGGTTTTAGTTACCCCTGTGAATTTGTATTTGGTTTTACTGAATTCGAGTGGGATGGGTTTGGGGTATTTGAATGCCACCGATGCTATTTTTTATAATTAACGTAACTATGGTAGGTGCCAAAAAACTTGCAATAAAGTACATTGATCATTTCCAAAATATCATTTCGTAGAAAAATAAATTATGATCTGTTTTTCATTACTACAGGTTTATTTGTTTATTTTTATTTTTGATATTGAGATAGATGGAGGTCATTGAACGTTTTTGCATATTTACCTGGCGTCTACCATAACTACTTGACCCAAACAATCTATAAAGTTATTTATAAAGAAGAAGACTGAATTGAACGGTTGAGGTGACTGGTCATTCACTGCTAGAACCAAAGAGAATTAAACAAACGTACAACAAATATTATAATATAAAAAACAACGATTATGCAAAAAAAACCAGCCAAGTGCGTTTCGGACTCGCACACAAAGGGTTCCGTACCATAAACCTTAATTTTTATTATTTGTTGTTATAGCGGCAATAGAAATACACAATCTGTGAAAATTTAAACTGTCTTCCTATTATGGTTCTTGAGATACAGCCCGCTGACAGAAAGACGGACGGACGGACGGACGGACGGACGGATGGACGGACGGACGGACGGATGGACGGACGGACGGACGGACGGGCGGACAGCGGAGGCTTAGTAATAGGGTTCCATTAGTTACCCTTTGGGTATGGAACCCTAAAAAGAAGACTGAATTCAACGGTTGAGGTAATTTAGTCAATCACTGCCAGAACCAGTTGAATATTAAACAAACGTACAACAAATAATACAAAATAAAAAAACAATAATTATGCAAAAAAATATATAATAATAAGTATTACTATCCGCAAGGCAGTTTTGTGGCGAACTGTTGGGCACTCTGATCTCCAGGGAGAATTCTTGTTCCTCATTTCCGGCTTGCCTTTTGCTGGCCGGGGTGAAAACTGACGAGGAACAGAGCTCCCACCTCTTTCTTGCCTTAATCGGCCGGTCTGAGTGGAGATTCGCAAGAGTAAACGTGCTCGGGAGAAGGATGTATAATCCAGTAAGGTGCTGGTAGGGATCTTGACCGTACTTCCGGGATTGTCCTGATAGCCGTGGTATACCTCTCCACTCCTCTAGCACCTCAGAATATGTTGCCCCCTTGGCGCTACGTTACTTTGTGCTAGCGACCCTTTTCGGGGGGCCCATTTATTGAGTGTGCAAGTCACCCCCTGCCATTTTAAAGCCGTTTTAATTGTCAATGGTCAGGCAGGGGCCAATAGTTCTTCCATAGTAAACGATTATTAGTCCACTAAACCAGCCAAACCCATAGATAGCGTTTCATCTTTTGTTTCCATATTCTGCAATAGTCCTGCTCCAACCGGGGATTGTCCTTGGGTATACTTTCACAGTGCATACAGGGATAATCGTCGGTTGGTGTCCCATTCCATATGAAATGTCTAAAGAGGCCTCTGCGAGTTGGCTTCGGCCCCTCGTACGCCTACCAAAGGACCGGGTCTCTAGGAAGAGGGACCCGAGAAAGTAAAAAACATAAAAAAATAATAAGTATCACTTAGAAAGAAGATTTCTAAATATGTAGCTGGCATAAATAAGCAGCATAAAAACATTAACGCAGGTGACACTATCAGATAATCTTTAAGCAAATAAACTCATAAAAATAAGTCCCGAATACTCTTAACATAAACCTCACATTTTAGAATAAAAACCTCAACTCAGAAGTAGGTATTATTCAAATCAGTTCAGTAGTTTTTGAGATTATCTTTCAAACGAGGGATACACAAAACAAACAGAATTTATATCTTCTTTATAATTTTCGTGTTTAAGTTTGTTACTAAGAGTATTCTTAGAATTTATTTTGGTGTGGGCGAAGTTAAATATCTACTTATCTTTCATAATCATAGCTTTAGTCATTATATTGTGGTCATATGAAAAATGTTTATTAAAATCTCTATAAAGATATCCTTCCATAATCAAAATTAAAATTTAACCAGCTTTTTATACTTATATATCCGTGTTGGGCTAAAGATGAACATAGCTTTTAAATTAAACTTGAAGGTTTATTTATTCCTAAGTATATACCAAAGCAGTATTTGATATATTATCTATACTTCTATACTAATATATAAAGCTGAAGAGTTTGTTTGTTTATTTGTTTGCTTGAACGCGCTAATCTTAGGAACTACTGGTCCGATTTGAAAAATTCTTTCAATGTTGGATAGCCCATTTATCGAGGAAGGCTATAGGCTATATAACTTCACGCTAAGATCAATAAGAGCGGAGCAGTAATGAAAATTGTGAAGCAGACAAAGTTGCGCGGGACAACTAGTAATTTTATAAAACCATAAATTAATGTATTAACTGGCGACAATAATGATTTTTATTTATTTATTAACCGGCCAAGTGCGAGTCGGGCTCTCACACGAAGGGTTCCGTACAGTAAACCTTATTTTTTATTATTTGTTGTTATAGCAGCAATAGAAATACACAATTTGTGACAACTTCAACTAAACTAAATACATTTCAGGCTGTATCTCAAGAACTGACAGACAGACGGACGAACGGATGGACAGCGGAGGCTTAATAATAGGGTTGCGTTGGCTACGGAACCCTAAAAATTATTAGACGAATTGAAAAACCTTACCAATCGTGAAAAAAAAAAATGGCTGCCCGATACATTTGTATAACTCGGCCAAATGTACTAAAACCCTGATACTTTTTCAGTGTTTTCAGGTTCGACCTCAAAGTAAAAGTCGTTTATAAACATGTATACTTTAACTTCCAACTAAAAAGTTGTTTGTGTTTTACAAATAATTTCCCTGTATTTTCCATAGACTTGGTACAATCACCCATGATAAAACATCCACCCACACCCATACACTACAATCAACAGCTGCTCGACCCGTTTCTATAATAGCCTATGTACTAAGTTCACACGCCACTTTGCAACGTCTGACCCAATCTGACCATTGTCCCGCATGATCACAACTATCTGCCTTTATTAGACGTGAAGATTGTTTTGTCTCGACCTATGTTCTTGTGACTTACTCGTATAGCTAACCCAGTACTGTTAGGCGCTTAAACTATGACTCACGTGAGTTTCAAAGCCCACATAATACGTTAAGATTTGAGAAATCTCAAGTCTTCTTTTAAGTAACTGTTTGCCTTGGCAACGTAAGTTTACTTTTAAAAAGTTCTGTTCCTTTCATTGATCTCGTTAACCATCATCATCTGTCTAGCCTTTTCCCAACTATATTATGGCCGGCTTCCAGTCAAACCAGTTTCAGCTAAATACCAGTATTTTTTCCTTCATCTCGTTAACCATCGGTATGGAATATCTTTTTCAGACTACGCTTATTCAAAGGCCAAAATAGGTTAATACGAGTACATTCTATCAAGCCAGCTTCAGTAGAATCTGCAAGCGAAGCAGCTTTGCAGCTAATAACGATTAGAGGGTTGGTTGCCACACTTGATATTTCACAATATCTCTCAAATAAAAATCTCCTGTTAAAATGTACAGTTCTACGTAAGTAGCCGTATGACACCATGAACTAAATAAAACAGTTCAAGAGGCTAAACTAAAAGATTGACAATCTCAGATTAACACCAAAGCAGTCTTAATACAGTGAGTCATAAACTTGATGTAAACGATGGAAGGAATGATGATGAATGATCTGCAACACTACTGCAATTAATTGATCAAAGTATTTTTAGAAAAGGACAATTTGTTATCATTGATGACAACAATAATAAGACTAAATTTAAAAAAGATCGACTTAAAGTCTTGATACAGACATAAGAACGAAGAAAGTATATTAGAACATATACAAAACTTACCAGCAGGAATACAAAATCGGCCAAGTGCGAGTCGGACTCGGACACGAAGGGTTCCGTACCATAAACCTATATTTTTATTATTTGTTGTTATAGCGGCAATAGAAATACACAATCTGTGAAAATTTCACCAATTACCGTTCTAGAGATATAGCCCGCTGACAGACAGATAGACGGACGGACGGATGGACAGCGCTGCTGTTGCTTTTTAGGGTTCCCTTTGGGTACGGAACCCTAAAAAGCAACAAGCGACACACTTAGAAACAACACAAAGACAGGTAGCAACAAAATCAATTGGTGAAATCCAACATAATAATCAAAATCATTTTCTTGTCTAAAAGTGGATATTAATCCCAAAACACTGATAATCGTAGGCTCAAACACGAGAATTTCTTATTCAAGCGGGTAAACGAGAAATTTTGTGAGCCAAAATCCCAGCCTGAGGCTGCGTATTTAGTAGTAAAAAATTCATACGTTTTCCCGATATGAATAGGGGGGTACAAAGGGGTTCATTCTATGGCCGACATAATGGGGGGCGTAAATGACTTGACACATGTAACTCGATTCCGTGGTATAATGCTGTTTATATGCCGACGACACACACTATCTTTTGTCCTGTTTTCGCGGGATATTTTGTTGGAGAGTCAGCAGAGAAATATCCCTTAATGGTTTTGTGAAGTTTTAAAATGGAGACTAGTTTTAAACTGCTCCTAAAGACATCAAAGAGGGAATTTTCATATTTTAAGCATGGTCGCATTCCAATCGTAGTTTCAACCCGAGAAAAACTGACGACAAAAATCAAGTTATTGACGTTTTAAATCTCAAAAGGCTACTTTCCGTAATTAAAACGTCAAAAACTTGATTTTGATTATTATTATTATATTAATGATTAAATTGGTGTTCTATTTACACGTCGTTTGAAGTGACTTCTATAATTTGATACCTCAGATTTCTTTGTTTATTTACCTTATAACAATCAAACACACTTAAATGATCAAATAACAAAAATTTTTATCGTGTCGATATTTAAGGTTCAGTCTCATCATGAGACGCATTTTTGCCAACCGTACTTTCAACCCTCTTGAATATGACACCGGCTGGAGTGGATCGCTAACAAAAGCACGCTGATTTTGTTTTGACTAAAATCTTGACTATAGTTATATCTGATTTCAGTAAACCTGTTTTTGTTGATAGGTAAGAAATAATATTGTTATTATTTCGTTTGTATGCTCAATAAAGTTTGTCTCGAAGGGATTTATGTTGAAGAGGGGTTGAAAACGATATACTCGCAGTTAACTAAAACTTGGTCAAAATCTGGTTATTAAAGTAATAACTCCTCTTGAATGTACTGATAAATAAATTCGGTTGACCATGTGTTATAGAAGGATCCATGATAGTTGTTTATCTAAGAAACAAAAGACTTGGGAGACTGCTATCAAGAAAAGAAGCAATGCGCGTTCCTGTTTTCAAATTCATTTGCTTTTTACTAAAAATAATTTAAATGCGAGAACTCAAATATAATATGGGATTTATTATAATGTGCTCTGGAATATTTTTAAGAGTTCATGATATTTAAAAAATCTGATTATAACTTTAATAAAAGTTTTCGTCATCAAGAATATTTATCGTATCACGTTACATTTTATGGTTAATAGTTCTGGTGTTCATAATAGTAAATTTTTGATAACCATCTCTTTTTAGTTCTGTAACGTATTCCTGTTTAACATCGTTATTAAGAACATGTGGAAGCGTTTCAATTAAGTTTTCTTTATCGTTGCTATAACTAGTGTCTCTACGGCCTCTATTATCTTTATTATTATGACCTGCGTTGACTTTAACCACCAAATCATCTAGAACATTCTCTGCTTCTATGTCCTGGTTGAAATGTTCTGTGTTGAAATAAATGCCTCATATTGGTTGCTAATCATCCTGTGCTAATTATAAATCAATTGGGGTTAAGAGGATAAGCTTTTATAGCTTATGATCATTATCAATTTCACATACAAATAGTTTAGTTATCATCAAATTTTAATTTAAATATCGTTTGAGGGTTTTAATTAGTTTTTGAATGATCGTTTGATTAATTTGGATATTGAAACTTACCGAACCGACCGTTTTATCCGCGACCATAATGAAATAAGCTACCAAAGGATCGCCGATATACCATCGATATATTTAGTCAGTGAGGTCATTACATCAATCATACTACAGTACCTACCCGGCGATAAATATTGCACATCGACCTTCTGCCACTGGAATTTCAAGAAGAACTTTGAACAATTTATATTAAATGAAGTCAGTACTGAAACACATTCTACTGACATTAAGTTCAGCAGTCCAAAAAAAGGGAGACCAAAAAAGCAATTTCGTTTAGATATGGACGATTTTGATTATGATGTTGTTTGAAGATCGATGTGCAATATTTATCGCCGGGTACTGTAATCACTTCTAGTGTCGAATCGACCCGCACGGGTCGATCTTTAAGGTTAAGCAACGCTTGCCAAGGTTGGGCTGTGGATGGGTGACCATCTTAACATAATGAGTTTCCTCCGTGCCTCGAAAAGCACGTTAAGCCGTTGGTCCCGGCTGTCATTTGTAGATCTTTGGCAGTCGTTACGGGTTGTCAGAAGCCAGTAAATCTGACTCCAGTCTTGCCAAGAAGTACCATGTTACCCAGTTAATTGGCTGTGGAGGGCTGGTATTCAGCTGAATCCGGTTTGATTGGAAGCCGACCCCAATATAGTTGGGAAAAGGCTAGGCAGATGATGATGATGACTGTAATCACTTCAACTATTATAGTAATGTAATAGACAGTGGTCGTTATCCGGGGTTATTGTGAAAGATCAAAGTTTAAAGTTTGTATGTCGTTTTACAACATGCAAAAACAGTCAGTTATGTAATTGCCAAAATTAACGACCCAAACAAACATCACAAAAACTAAGGAAACACATGCGTCACAATAAAAACCGTTCCCGCAGGAACTTCGCAAATTTGTTTCTAGTGACCCAATAATATTTCATTCGCCGCTTTCACTACAAATAGGCCCATACCTTCGTTGTTGCGGTTAGTTGCCTTAACGTAACTCCTACCGCCATTGTCCCATGATTCTCCTCTCATAATGGCCCGGAAGTCCGCGGGACATTCGACATAATCCAAAGATTTCGCATAAAAATATATAAATGACAGCAAATAAAGTTTCTTCTGTGATCACCAACAATGGATGATGTGAATGGTGGCATGTTGGACTCGCTTCGTTTTGTATAGCGCTTCCTTTGGGTATCTTTTTGTGTGGGGCCAGGTGATGTTTCCTTTTTGATGGATTTGTATCAATTGGTTTATACTTTTTTTTTAACAAATATGTCAGGGGTTTGGTTTTCCGATTTTATTTTGTGTTATTTGTATCTGATTGTTGTGCTTGTCAATCATACGTTCGCTATAAGCGCTTCTTATTCAATAAGTAGTTTAGTAAATGAAAATTGAAAGCTATTTTGTGTAAATAAGTAAGCCTTTACAATAGATTACTGTTCACAGAATAAATAATTAGTATTTAATACATCATACACAGCGTTTCGCGAGGTAAAACTAGTCCAAGGCAACTCCTGCCAACGTACTGAAGACATAATTATGGGAACATTCCGTTGGCTCCATTATTAGGCATTGTTTTCATCATACCTAAGACATGCCATCATTTTGTAATCATCTTGCTTTTAACACCACACCTTGAAATATTTTAATAGGTATTATTCACGAATAGGTTTTAGTGTAATCGTTTATATTCAAGCGTTATCCCAATCAATACCAAATTCAATTTCTATTTTTGATTTAGCATTATAGGAATGTGATTAAATTAACAGATATTTGATTTCAAACTTATAAACTTAATTCACTTGCCTGTCATTTCAACTTATTGAGACGTCAATTTTAATTTCTATTATATCAAATTATAGATTTATCGCAAATCATTGAATTTTAATGTCCTATCCTCCCGTTCTGTTGAATAATCATAAACTTGATATCCGATTACGATTGTAAATGTCCATTCATCATTTTTATTCAGTATTAGACACCCACGTTTAGCTGTTATAAACTTAATAGTGTTACAAAAGAGACGCATAAACTCATGGAATTCATTTTTGATTTTATGCCCACCATTTTACATATTAGAATTTAATATCTCTTCAAAACCACAATCGATGGGTATTGGAATAAGATTATTGGCAAGCAGAATTACTACAGTTTAAATATCATCAACTAGTTGACTCGCGCAACTTTTTCTGCTCCGCTCCTATTGGTCTTAGTGTGATAATACTAGCCTTTCACGATAAATGGGCTATCTAACACTGAACTAGTTTTTCAAATCGGACCAGTAGTTCCTGAGTGGCTGCAAAGAAATTGGGGATTCTGGCAAAGGTGAGACGATACTTCACGCCGGAACAGCTGCTTAAACTCTATCAAGCGCAAGTTCGATCGTGTATGGAGTACTGCTCTCATCTTTGGGATGGATCTGCCAGATACCGACTTGATGCCCTTGAGTCAATTGAGAAACGAGCCAAGAGGATCATCGGCAATGAGAGGCTTGTCCCGACGAAGCTCCAAAGTCTGGAACATCGACGACGAGTTGCTAGCCTGTCGGTTTTCTACCGGTTGCATTTTGGGGAATGTGCGACGGAATTGCATAATTTAATTCCGCCAAGCCCGTTCCATCATCGGACCACAAGACGAACGGCGATGCGCCACCGGTACACGGTGGATATCCCACCCATACGCACAAAACGTTTTGGTAACACATTCATAATGCGTACAGCTAAGGAGTGGAATTCCCTGCCGGAGTCTGTGTTTCCTGATAGCTACAACCTGGGAGTCTTTAAATCAAGAGTGAATAGGTTATTTCTAGGCAAGCGTGCTCCATCTTCGACCACATCATCACTTACCATTAGGTGAGATAGTGGTCAAACGCGTGCCTATGTTTAGTAAAAAAAAAAAAAAAGGTAAGCGCGTTCAAGCAAACAAACTCTTCAGCTTTATATTAGTACTAGTTGGCACGCGCAACTTCGTTTGCGAAACAATATTCATTACTGCTCCGCTCCTATTGGTCATAGCGTGATGATATATAGCCTTCCTCGATAAATGGGCTATCTAACACTGAAAGAAGTTTTCAAATCGAACCAGTAGATCTTGAGATTAGCGCGTTCAAGCAAACAAACAAACTCTTCAGCTTTATATATTAAGTATAGATAGATATTGCTTTGCGGTTATTTATGTTGAGCCACAAATACTTTTGCCAAAACAATACGTGAAACCAATTACAAACTGTGGTTGATTAAAATTGCATTATTATTGATAAATACTGATAATTAGTCGCCGACGTTATAAAGTACTAAAGTGCTAATCTAATGCACAAAATACAAGGGATTGATCACGTGAAATCGCGACAGCATTTGTAAATCCCATATATTTTGACGTTTTGACAACTGCCTGCGCCAGAATGACATTTTTATAGAACCTTTGGTAGTACATCTGACCTTTCAAAGATGTTTATTGAAATTTAAATATTTATTTCAGACCAGGAGATATACAATAATTAATACAGGTCCATATTATGTTATTAGGTAGATACTTATAGCTAACTTAGAAGAATTTAAAATAATAATAACTTCTAACTAAGAAAAACTGACAAAGTACAACGACGTCATTATTTTCCATTTTGTTGGACTCCTAGATTAGTAATTAGCGCGCAGCACAATGATTATAATCGATGTTACCATCCCATATGACGAGAATCTCATGAAAACTGAGAAAGAGAAACAAATTAAGTATTTCGACTTACCACACAAAGTTGTCGACATGTGGAATGTGGACTCGGCTGTCATTGTTCCGATTGTCGTTGCGGCCAATGGCCTGATAGCCGAAAGCTTCGACGACCACCTGTCAAAGCTGGCGTTACGCTGTTGGGTAAAGGGCTTGATACGAAAGAACGATACGGCTCGTATTGTGAGGAGGTTCCTTTCTCTGGAGCCCTAACCACCGGTAGCTTGGACCCTGCTCCCGACATCGGTGGAATCGTATTATTTAATAAAATACTTACTCCATATTTTTAATCTTAAACATCAAAGATCAAGAGGCCGCTTACTAGTCAAAATTCGGCCACCTGCTAGCTACTTGAACTAACCAGTACCTATTTGAGTATGATTTATTATTTAAGATATTTTCTATTCATTTCAAGTGGTTTCATAACAGACGCTTCTAATGGCCTCCAGTCTTGTTAAGGTTTTAAGATAACAGTGTTAAGAATTTTTAAAAGTATATCGTGTTTAGAATGTTCTCCTGCATCGTTCTTTGTTGTATTGTGGTTAAATTTATATCTTTCATTTACAGTATTACTAGCGTGATTGTATATTTAACCCTTACAAGAACACTTATAGGATCACTTGGGTATCTGTCTGTCTGTGTCTGTCTGTCTGTCACAGCCGGTTTTTTTTCCAGATTTACTGGACCGATTCTGTTGAAATTTGGTATAATGACCTGGTGACCCGAACACGGATGCGTGACGAAAATAAATAAATGTTTAGTATGGGGGTCACTTTTGGAGGTCCACTGTATTGCGTGACACATTAAATGAAAGGGCTCACCGTGAGGGTTTAATTAATTTTTTTCATAATTTTAAAATAGTTTTGAAGTTATACCAAAAATTACCATCCCCCCTTATCTCCGAAACTATTGAGCCTATTTTTTTTTAAATTCAGATAATAGTTCTACACCTGAAGATTACAGAAAAACCTATATGAAGTCTGTAGTGTTAAAATAACATGTTAAAAAAAATAAATTGATTGGGAAACCCTTTGCACGTGAGCCCGACTCTTTGATATAATTTTTTATTTCTAAACTGCTTCCGTAAGTACCAGTAGTTTCAGAACTTGCACTAACAACCGAACGAACACTGTTACTTCTCTATAATATTCATCATCCACAGCCTGAACTCGCTACCTGCTGAGCATAAACCTCTTTTTTTTCTTTGTAGATTAAATTCAAATATCTCTGCTGCTTATTCCAATTCCTTTCCTTTATTTTTTTAATATTAAATTAGATCGATACCACTTTTATCATCAAATTGAACAGTCTTTACAACACGAAAGGAAATAATAACACAATCAATAATCAAAACATTTTCAATTAAAGTACCTTTCAAGTGAAATTGCTGAGTTAAAGAAAACTAATTAGGCGTTTGACTTCCTAACAAGAATTGCGAATTAACCAATTTACTTGTTTAGTACGTCGATGGTTGGTTCGCCTGAGGAGAGGTCGTTATTCTAGCGGTTTGGTTTTACGGAGATAGAATGAGATTCTTTCTCCATTGTTTTCTTTTGTAGTGGTATGAATTGAACTAAGTATTTTTTTTTAGTTTTCCTTAAGAGCCCTATCACAATTTGAATGTATTTTTGCGTAAAATTAACAATTTTGGCTTTCTTATTCTCAGAAATTGAAATATTTAGACAACTTTGGCTTATTCAGTAGTTGAGAATAATTGTTGGTGTAGTGCATAACGGCCTTACTATTTGCATTTTTTTTTTAATTGTGAAAAGCCAAAAATTCCGATGTAATTTTCTCACGAAAAGCGCGACGGTAATTGTTTGAGCACGTAGATTGAACTACTGTATCCACCAAATGAAATGATAAATATGTCACAATATTCCATATACAGTAGTATCGTGCAAAGTGGCTTCAGAAATTTGGAATAAGAATGGAATATCCGTAAAAAAATCCCATTCAAATCCATTAAAATCAGAATTAAGGGTCAATTTCTCCACAATACATTAAGAAAATTACGTAAAATGTATACCAAATTAAACCATAATTCATAAGAAATCAAAATTTAATAAATATTAATTAAATAAATTAACAATAAACCCTAAAATAAACGTAATTGCAAGTGCCTAATTTCTACATAATGCAATGAATCAGCAGTTTTGTGAGTGAAAAGCCATTTTGTGATAGGGCCCTTAAGTCTATTACACGAAATTGTAGTTTTTAGGGTTTTTGCTTTTATAAGTGACATAGAAATTTAATTGAGGTTTTTTTGGAAATATCGATCAGATGAACTAGTAACATGTGACTGCGATTTTATGACATTAAATCGCACTCAAATGATTATTATCACTATAGGATTAGAAAGAAGTACTGTATCTACTGTGCCTACACACATCATCATCATCATCATCTGCCTAGCCTTTTCCCAACTATATTGGGGTCGGCTTCCAGTCAAGCCGGATTTAGCCGAATACCAGTATTTTACGAAAACCGGCTGCCTACCAGACCTCCACAACCCATTAACTGAGTAACGCGGTACTTCATGGCAAGACTGGAGTCAGATTTACTGGCTTCTGTCTATCCGTAACGACTGCCAAAGATCCACGAATGACAGCCGGGACCAACGGTTTAACGTGCTTTCCGAGGCACGGAGGAAACTCGGTATGTCAAGATGGTCACCCATCCACAGGTGACCATCGATCGATCTGTGAAGATCGACCCGTGTGCCTACACACACATTTGGCTAATTATTTTTAAGATTCGTTTAACAGGGGGCGAACCTTCAATCCGATACGAATTCATGCTATCATTAAGAAATACGAAATAAAAACCCAATCAGAACAAATCGTTATATTAATTTAAACCTTTTTTCTATATATTTTTTTGCAAAACTAAACGCTGTTTTTAATTAATCCTTTCTTATACCCGATAATAGCTTATCGATAATAGAAAAGCTTCCTCTTCGATACCGCTCACATGACATAGTGAAAACGGTGCTGACGTTAATATCCTGCTTGCAGACAGGAATTAATGTTTAGTTTCATTCACAAATTAATATCTATGCTCGTCTGTAGTGTCAGGATAGATAAACAATTGAGACTGTGCCAACTAGAGCATCTTGTTTGAAAATAGATGCTGTTTCTGTGATAAACTTTAAAGGCGAAATAAACGGATAGTCAAAACAAAGAATAAAACATGTGATTATATGAACTGAGATGCTGATTACAAATGGTTGAGTTGGCATATAGCACGGAAACGCCGTGGCTAATAACACCAATCTGAACTCGGAGTGCAAAATTTTAAACGTACTCGATTGCGTTAAAGTAAACGTCAATAGGGAACATGCCATATTTTTAAAGATAAAAATAAATATGCATGTAAAACATATTTTTCATCTATACAGTTTATCTAAAAATATACAAAAATATAATACTAACAGTGAAAATAGAATCAAAATTACTCAAAAAAAGGAGATATAATTATTTAAAACAAATATATCTGTCCCTCTCGCTGCCATAGAAAACGCTGTTTTCTATGGCAGCTGTATAGGCGTCATAGACGATGACGTCAAAGTTTACATCGGACTTTTCTTTCTAATTGTAGTCTTTGAAGCTTTATAACTTAATCGCTGATGAAGGTATTTAAAAATAATTTCATGATTGTTTACTAGAGCTAATAAGTATTTCATTTGTCAATTAAAAAAATCGCATGCATATTCCCTATTCTATGGTAAATAAACCATGCATAAATTAAAACCTTAATTTATTTTCAAAATTGCGGTTTAAAACTGACAGTTTGACATTTCGCCCGAAAATTAAAGTTGGTCACTCCTGTTTGACACTTGTCATGAACTGTCCTAATTACAGACATAAGGTTGCCTTTTCGTTGTCATAACAGCAGTGACGTCACTAAACGCTGATTGTTGTTTTTAAATATGTTCCGTTTCACGTTACTTTAATTCATTATTTTTGTTAAAAATCGATATAAACTAAAATAAAAACGTTGCAATGGTCTTTATTTTATACTTTTTATCATTTCGTTACCAACATTCTCATAAATTTGGTATTTGTATCTTCCCATTGACATTGAAACTGCATACTTTTTGTGGAACTGGTTGTAGAAGATGGCGTATGGACTTGACTTACAGAAGAGATCTCGGATGGTGTAGCCATGTTTTCATTAACCTCGTGTGTGGGAAGCGCGTGATTCACAGAAGAGATTGGGGACGGTGTGTCCGTCTGGTTATTAGAATAACAGAACACTTTTATTATACAAATTTTAAAAGAAAACGTTCTCAAAAAAGCTTAAAAATAGCGTGCAGATGAATTTACGTCAAAAAGTTTAAAAATTTACGTGGGCATTTACTAAGAAATTACATCTGAAAAAATAGGTAGTAATCTACATGATAAGGTACGTAATTTGGTTTAGCCAGAATTTATTTATCGGTATCACATAATAAGAAAAAAAAATACCAAATCACTTCCAAATCGTTGAGAAGAAACCATTTTAGTCCTTCATTTTTTAACAAGACTAAAAAAAATCTACTACTTTGCAATAAAAACGAAAATAATGTTCCTATGCAAGCCTTAATCAGAATGATCACTTTAACACTCACCGACTTACATGTTTGGTTTGTATAAAATTTTTGACAATGCCGTGTTTAGCAATGCCCTCGAGGCGTATTGGTGCTCAATGGGATCATACGAATTATAGAAAACGTAATTTAAGGTTCATTTTTTCCAATGTAGTCTAGAACTTAACATATAACTAAATAAAAACACTTACCTAACTTTATATACCCGAGGCGTCTGGCAAAACACTTATGCTCCAATCCTATTGGATATTATTTGAAGAAAATCCTTTCGGTATTTGAAGATTCAAAAGATAAAACAACAAACATTATCCTTATTTTTGACACCTACTTTGTTTATTTTCATTGGATACAAATCCCTTTTAAAACCAAATACAGATAGCTACTATACACGCAGCATCCCAAACAAATGCTTCCTACCTGGGACTCTCGTTTGTCTTCAAGAATGTACCGTGCGTCAAAGTGTCCTCGGGTGAGAAGGGACTGAATGGAACTGAACTAAAAAAATTGTCATTCACTCCGCCTTGACAATTTGCTTCGGTCAAATATGACGTGGAGGATCGATGCGCTATTGTTATTTTACACACGGTTAACTAAGTTAGGTTCAATGTGTTAGAAAGTTGAACCAAGTGTGCTTGAGGATGCGACTTTAAGTTGTAAAATACAATGAAACTACTAAAGTCTTCTACGTTTATTTTGTTACTGGTTTTACAGAAATAGTCAAAAAATATGATAAAACAGATCAAAAGAACTATACCGATTAGTGTTTCTGTCGTCTCTAACCTTGACTAGAGTCAAGACAGCACATTGATATACAGGGTGAATTTATAAAGTGTGCGTGGATGGCAAAATCTTAAACTATGAGGAATCAAGACCAAACTCATCACAAATAAATAAAAAAACGTGTCTGAAATGGTCTTTTGAAGAAAGAAACACCCATATTTGTATGGCGATAATATGATGCTAATACTACTCAAGACACTAGATAGGTATTAAAAAGCTAACGTAAAATGTTTACTATACATCTTAGAACTTTTAAAGTCCATTTTGTTTTACACCAACGCTATGTTTATGGGTAGTCAACTCGAAAGTTTCCTTCATATCACACTTCGTTACTAAGTAGTAATCCTGACTGCTTATTGAGGTGCAGCATGGCACAGAGGTGGACCGATGACCTGTTAAGAGTAGCCGACGGCAGCGAGGCGCACAGGTTCGGTTGTTATGGTGATACTCGGGGGAGGCCTATGCCAAGCAGTGGATGTCTTTTGGCTGACGTAGCCAAGGAAGGCCAAAAAACGCTTGCGTGACGATTTAGACCCGTTCCTCACGGATTGACTGGAGATGGCAAAACTAAAGCGATGGAAAGGAATGGAGACCTATGCCTTGTAGTGGGTCAACATAGGTTAGGGAAAATATAGGCATAAGAAAAAAACGTTGTCTTTATATTAATTTAAAAATATTAGAAAAAAAATTCACCACGTATAGCGAAAATTTAAGTGTTTTTTGGCTAGCTTTTTTATTTTATTTCACTCTGGGTAGAGTGAAAAGGAGAGCCAGATTCTTACTGACTAAAACCCATCCGTGTTTCTCCTAATGCCCTTTACGGTGACTCTTTTGGACAAATTCTGCAACCCTGGGTAGCTTGCAAAGTTTTAATATATCGACTGTGAACTGGCAACCGGTCCTATCTCAGTGTTCTGCTAAAAGAACTAAAGATCTTTTTCTATACGTGGTGATTTTTTTATCTAATATTTTTGAAGTCAATTCTGGCGCCTTTAAATGTATCTACGCTTAAGGTGGATGCTCCAGGGTAGCCCGCGAAATTCAAATATTTTTATGTTTTTTGCAATTTGCCGGTCAATGTGAAGCTGTATGTGGACCAAATGCGATCTGCGACCGTAACGCGTATTTATCTAAAGAATTATAACCATTTTAATCATCAATATAGCCCTCTAAGTTCATGTAGTTCGAAAGAATGATTATTTCTGAAATATTCATTCTTTGCCAGAATTGCCTTCATTCAACTTGTACTAGCTTCGACGCGCAGTAAGTACGAGATATTGATCTATCTTACTTTAGTTACTTTTATATCAGAAGGAAGAATGCTACTTTGGTTTTTAATAAAATGTACAATAAATATATTAAAAAAATACGTCATTTTATTTAATAACAATAATTTACCTGTATTATGATTTATTTAATTGATTTTTTATTTTTATAATTTTTCTATTACGTACAAATAACCCAATTGATAATTTTTCTTTTAATTTTTTTTCTGTATTATTTCAAAGGAAAATAATAATAATCAAGCATGTGATTTGAAATTAAATATTGTAAAATTATCTTGCAAATGCATGGAATAAAAGGCTTTTTTATTTTTATTTTTTATTTAATAAACCGGATTGCCGAAAATAATTACGCAAAAATATTTTTCTTCATCTTGTAAGGTTGTCAAAATAAAATTGAGATAGTAACGGCGGTCAGTTCACAGTCAATATCTTGTATACGAGAGAGAAACCAACAACAGTAACAATATGAAAAATACGCATTATTTATCCACGAGTCTTCCCAAAAAATCTACCCAAAAATAAAACTAAAAAATTCCGTAATCGTCGAAACAGCTCAGAGATAGGGTTAAACCGTTCCTCAATAAGAATTCGAAAGGGAACCGTTTCGAACTGATGGGAGATCAGATAAAACTGTCAATAGCTGCCCCTTGGTGCTCAATCTGATGGAAAAGAATCCTTTCGGAAAGGTCAGACTTAAGTAGGATGGGCAAGACAAGAGGACATCTATCATATGTGGATAGATGTATGTTTTTCTTATTACACAAAAATGCTTTGCTTTCACCAAATGTTTCATTTGCTACTAGTTGACCCGCGCAACTTCGTTTGCGTCACAATTTTCATTACTGCTCCGCTCTTATTGGTTTTAGCGTGATGACATATAGCCTATAACCTATCTAACACTGAAATAATTTTTCAAATCGGACCAGTAGTTCCTGAGATTAGCGCGTTCAAGTAAACAAACAAACAAACAAACTCTTCAGTTTAATATATTAAAAAAAGAGAAGTATACATTAAGAAATGAGGAGCTCGTGGCTAGATAATAACAGCCGCACGTGTCGATCTTCAAGGTTACCATCTTAACATACCGAGTTTCCTCCGTGCCTCGGAAAGCACGTTAAGCCGTTGGTCCCGGCTGTCATTTGTAGATCTTTTGCAGTCGTTACGGATAGTCAGAAGCCAGTAAATCTGACTCCAGTCTTGCCATGAAGTACCGTGTTACCCAGTTAATGGGTTGTGGAGGTCTGGTAGGCAGCCGCTTCGCGTAAAATACTGGTATTCAGCTAAATCTGGCTTGACTGGAAGCCGACCCTAATATAGTTGGGAAAAGGCTAGGCAGATGATGATACATTAAGAAATACTATATAAAGTCTATCTAATTACACCTCACATAACAGATTTGCATCCGAATACTGACTGTAAGGCTCAGTTGAAAACCAGCATCATGCAACTACTACACTTTTGTTTAGCATTTTGCAGAACTTAACTTGTTGACTTCACTTAATTTTTGAACAATCTTATCATTTTAAAACAAAGTCTCCAAGCAAATTTATTATGTTTTCTTCCATTACTTTTCAATCGTATAAATTGCTACAGAGAATTGATTTCAAAGTACTATTTTCACTGGTATTTCAAAGGTGCTTTTCTTAATAAATATTTCTTTAAATCCTATCCCTCAAGCCTTAATATCATGTTCATATAAACGATTCAAAATGCAACACATTTCACCCACCGCCAACGGATATCCACTGGTATTTGACTTCACTAAAATGTATCACACAATCAATATTTGTTCTCCTCCTCGCTGCAAGCTGTTCAAATAATGTGACATCATGGACCCCATTGATCAGAAACGGATTAATAGCTTTCTATGAACTATGTGTGTATGGGGAATTCGACTAAAAACTGGCTTTCATGTTTTATGAAACATCATAATTATAATAAGCACCTGATCCGTGTAACTTTGTTTCCGTCACATTTTTATTAATGCTCCACTCCTTTTAGTTGTAACGTGATGTTAAAAATATCCTACAACCTTCCTCGATAAATGGGCTAACTATACGAAAATATTTTTTCAATTCGAACCTGTATGTAGATCTTGAGATTAGCGCACTCAACCAAATTAACAACAAACAAACTCTTTAACTTTATAATATTAGTATCTATAGATTTAATGTAAAATATTTACTGGAATAATTGCATTTTCATTGTAATTATTTCCGCATTAAGACTTCATAAAATTAAATTTTCAACCAGCTCTTTTAGCCGAAACCCGACACCGAAAAATAGCTCAAATTAGTTCAAACAATTAAACAGTTGAAACTAAATAAGTTGCAATTGCAAATTGTTTAACAACGTTAATTATTCTATCAATTTAAATCTAAATTAGCTTTTGTTATTTGTACAAACTTCACATTTCAGCGGCCATTTTAAATTGCTCGCTATAAGTTCGGTCAACCACCATTTTCGTTCTGTACCTATAAAGAGCAACTAGGTAGAATTTATTTTCGAAAATAAATTAATTGTTGCGTTCAATGAATGCTTAATAAAATAAACAATCTGATTAAATAAATAATTTATGTTTATATAATGTAGTTTTTAATGGATTGGTTAAACCAATTTAATGTATGCGTGATGAAAGCTTGCGTATTGGTTTGGTTAACAGAGGGATAATTATTATGAAGGCCAATGAACGCAAAGGCACGTGATTTTTATATATAGTTACATGCACCTTGAGTATGGAGGAGCTCGTGGCTAAATAATAACAGCCGCACGGGTCGATCTTTAAGGTTAAGCAACGCTTGCCAAGGTTGGTCTGTGGATGGGTGACCATCTTAACATACCGAGTTTCCTCCGTGCCTCGGAAAGCACGTTAAGCCGGCTGTCATTTGTAGATCTTTGGCAGTCGTTACGGATTGTCAGAAGCCAGTAAATCTGACTCCAGTCTTACCAAGAAGTACCGTGTTACCCAGTTAATGAGCTGTGGAGGTCTGGTAGGCAGCCGCTCCACGTAAAACACTGGTATTCAGCTTCGACTGGAAGCCAACCCTAATATAGTTGGGAAAAGGCTAGGCAGATGATGAGCTACGTGTACCTTGAGCAAAGTAATAAGTTAGAAAAAAGACTATTTTAGGATTGGTAATCATCAAACGACTTCTTCCGCACTGGGCAGAGCGGAAAGGAGGGTCAGTTCTTACTGACTAAAACCTATTCGTGTTACTCCTAATGCTCTTTGCGTTCTAGTGCGGCAGTGACTCTTTCGAAAAAAATCCACAACACTATTTCTAACTTATAACTTTGAGAATAGAACAATCTTTGTTCGAAGACAAAGCTCCAAGCTCAAAACAAATAATTCAAACCTAAATGAAGAAAATATTACCAGTTAATCGGCTTCAAGCAATCGTCTACGAGGCAAATACTTTTAATTAACCCTTCCCACGATCTCCTCCAGCCTTCCACTTAGTAAAACTGCAAAAAAATGCGTCTCAATTTAATTCCCCGATCAGTAGGAAAAAGAAAGACAGCTAACACATTTCGTACTTTTGTTTCACTCGACATGAAAATTAGAGTCTAAATAGCGTCTAGGGATGGGCAAATTTACATCGATATTTTTTATCGTTGGCTCTCGGGACGACGAAATGGGTAATTCGCGCGTTATCCAAGCACTTTATTTCTGTTAAGTGCGTGACAACTGTCGTTTACTTTCAGATGGAGTTGTGAGAAAATTTTGTGTTTATTTTGTGGAGTGGCCGAGTAAATTGGGTGACAATTACGCGTGTTCAAGTGCGATAGTATTGTTCGCGTTTATTTTTATTGATATGCTTTAGCGATTACGATTATACGGCAGTTTGTTTCGGTTTCGATATGGTTCGCTGAATGACTCGAAGTTATTAGCCAAACATTTCTGCGATACTAATAAGTTTTGTAGTTTGTTTGAAATATAATTTTCATTCATGAAACAATCAAAAGCGCATCTAAGTTATCATCATTATTACACAGCTTCAATCAATTTAAAAATCAATCAATTATTTTTATCTACCGTAACAGTATCTATCCAACAATCAACACGATTAAGCAATTAAATCACATAAAACGCACAGAACTAATTAAAAAACAATCGACAAATCTAAGTTACATCCCTAAACGTTTTCAAACGCGTATAACAGTAATTATCGTAAGAACTGGTCTCAATTGGAACCGAAGGTATATAAATATAGCACTTAATTACTTTAGTCCTGGTAACTGTATAGGTCCCTGAATACTTTTCCATAATTACTAAGGTGGAGAACGTTTAAATTCTCACCGCAAAATGACTTAATTAACGGATTTTGGTATTCATCGATATCGACTTTGGTATTTTATGTTCCACACTAGTTTGGAATGTTGGAGGAAGAATGAGTGAAATAATAACTGTGTTTCGTCGGCATGCTCACCTTATAATACATAATGTAGGTAAGAACATTTTTATATGTTTGCAATTTTCGAATAAATTGGTAGCTCGATCATACGTTAGCGTACGATTTAATTTAGTATTTGTCCTGTTTATAGAACAAAGGTTATGTTTTTTTTTGTGATGTTATCAGCAAATAAATATACAGTATAGTGTAGGTAAATTAGAACGATATCGGCGGCGGCGACCTCTCGCGACCGGCCTTGGTTCAATCTATGGTCCGGAGCGAGGAGGCATGGGAAGCGGTCACCTCCTTCTGCGAAGCAGTAATGCTAGCAAAGGAGGAGGCCGAACGTGTGAGAGAGAGGGAAACCTCACGTCCCAGTCGCCGCAACAGAAGGAGACGCCCCAGGCGTTGGGAGTCGCAGGGCGATATCCAGCCGCCGTAGGCGCGGGCCTGCGGTCGGCGAGCAGTGGGTGGCTCGCCATCTGATCAGCCTAGTCCGGGCCTAGTCCCGGGTCGGCGGCGCGCTGCGATCCCAGCGCGCCTCAAAGATATGTCAGCGGGGATGACGGGGCCCGCTAGGGCAAGTGCCTGCTGGGGCTGCGGAATCTGTTCGAAAGCGGTGCCGTAGCCTTGGAACACAAAGGGCACCAGGAGGAACACGGATGGGTTTTAGTCAGTAAGAGTCTGACACTCCCTCTTGCTTTACCCAAAGCGGGAGGAGTCATTTGATGATTTCCCATCCTTAAAAAAAATATAAAAAAGGTAAATTAGAACGATACGCATTTTCTTGAGGAAGGAAAATCATCAAATGACTCCCCCGCTCAGAACTATTATTTGAACTAATTTGAGCTATTTTCTAAAAATATTGGACACGTATTTTTCTTTTTTCACGTAAACAAAAAATAAAGAATATACAGCGAGTCGAAGACACGCGTGACGTCATCTGGCTTGGTAAAAATGTACCAAATTTACCAAGCCAGATGACGTTACGCGTGTCTTCAACTCGCTGTATCTTTTTATTTTTTGTTTTTTATATTGAAAAAATACGTGTCTAATATTTTTAGAAATCTATCAGACGGACTAATTACATTTTTTAGTTAAATACTATTCCGCAACCCTGGCAAGGGCAACTCACTGATAACCTAGGAAATTCATAACAGCTTACATTTTTGTTAACTGCTGTGTACTGTATACATTACCTAATAAGATTAGATATACCTATTTACATTTCCAGCTAACTCTATCTATAATAAGTCGAAACACTACACCATTCCAGAACAAAACACAATGATATTATTACGATACGAAAAAAAAATATTTCGAAATCACATCCCAGAAATAAACAAAACACTCTCAGAATATCAAAACACGTCACGATATCCAAACAAAATGATAAAAATTCACAATCCATCTTCGTTTCATCCAATAACATCCTTCCTGCTAATAAGTCCTGTCTACCCTTATTTACAAAATGATAAGTGAAGTTACAAGCTACTTGTGACAGTGTGATAAGCAGGCGATGTGATGACAACACAGAGGAGATAGGTAACAGAAGGACAGTTTTATATGTAGATCGAGAGAAAACGCACTCACACATAGTCACGTTACACTTCTTACAGTAAGAGCATTTATGCCTGTAGAAGTTTTTAAATTCTTTCCTTTATTCAATCAGTATACATATACTTTTTGAGGCTTCAGCACTGTGCGGAATATAATATAGAAAACTATATTTAATCACTTGAAAACTTAACTAAGTCAAAAATACACATCTTTCACCCTTGTCCAGTTGACATAAAACTTACTCATTTTAAAGGCTAATAATTTGATAAAATGTAAATGTAGATAGATAGATAGATAAAACATTTATTAGGAACAAGAAAAGAAACACAACACACAAAAGCAGATAATTTTTAAATGTTCCTAATGTTCATATTACTTGGCAGCATTTCACCAATATTAACAACTTACTGCCATTCTATGATATTGACACTTTAAAGAATGAGATTGCTAAAGCATTGCAACGAAGTAGGCTCTAACGTAAATGGTACAATAAAAACAAGCCTCACTTGGAAGTGACGTAATCAATTTTTGCAGAGACTGCAACGAGTGCAAGCATACTCGTGAGTGTCATTTATTTTAAACCTCCGTACGTACGCGTCTATGTATGCATGCGCCTATTTTTGGTCATTTTATAGATCCAACCTTCTGTATTAATCTACTCTGTGGTGATAATCAGGCGTCACAGTGTCATGGTGATCAGTCAACGTTTTTATGGTTATTAATTAAGTTAGGACTACCTCGAGATTTTTGATAGTAGGTGGAACTATGTCAGGAAGTTATCGAAGTTAGTAGTAGTGGGAGGTGTTACAGGGGCTTCGAATGTGGTGGATGAGATAAACGAAATGAAAATTGATCTGAACCGTACAACTCATCTGGCGTACCGTCACATTTTTAATAAGAACAGCTCGTGTTATTGAAAATAACTAAACGATGGATCGAAGTAATGAGCATTGCAATGACATTGAGCGACATCATAAATAATAATGCTGTTAACCAGGTCCTGCGCTTGATCTCTTCCAGTTTGAGTCGAATTGCCGTCCCATCAGACTATGAGAGAAATAGAGATTGCACCTTTGATACGCAAACACAGCAATATAATATCTTTCACGTACTTGCTCAGTCTCCGTTAAGATTCGACTGTGAGTATTTATGATATAAAATGGAGAGCTAAAAAAACGTTAACCCAAAATAATTTTTATTCCTTTGTTAAGGTCGGTTTTTCAAACGATTTTTATTTTCGGTTCAGAATACCAGTTCACGAATAAAAGGCACAAAAATAAACAGCAAAGCTTACTAAAAATAAAACGTCAATTCGAAACCGTTCAATCCTGTCCTTTTACCCCAGAACTCCATTAAAAGATGTTAAAAATAAAATTTTATATTTATAAAATATAAACAGAATGAGGTTGAATCCATATTTTGAAGTTAATAAAGTCGGCGACTTCGAGTAAAAGCCTCAAATCACAAGCAATCTATCTGAGAACCGCGGACTATAAAAATAATAATTCGTCTCAACCCGGTATGGCGTGTGTTATAAGAAAAGAGCGGGGTGCAGGAAACAACATTCATATTTTATTTAACAACGCTGATGTTGTAAATGATTTATGCTGCATTTTTATGCTGTGTTTATTTTCTGAGTATCCTAAATCAAAGACATTGAACTTTGAACCATTGGTTTTAGATTTATGATTGTGAAATATTCAAACAACAACACTTTTTTTTTAAGGGTGGGAAATCATCAAATGACTCCTCCCGCTCTGGGTGAAGCAGGATGGAGTGTCAGACTCTTACTGACTAAAACCCATCCGTGTTCCTCCTAGTGACCTTTGTGTTCCAGGGCTACGGTAACTCTTTCGAACAGATTCCGCAGCCCCAGCAGACACTTGCCCTAGCGGGCCCCGTCTTCGGTGCTGACATCTCTTTGAGGCGCGTGAAGATCGCAGCGCGCCGCCGACCCAGGAATGGTTCTGATCAGACGGCGAACCACCCACTACTCGCCGTCCGCAGGCCCCCGGCCGGTCTTCTTCTGTTGCGGCGGCTGGGGCATGAGGTTTCTCTCTCCCTCACACGTTCGGCCTCCTTCTTTGCTAGCATTATTGCTTCGCAGAAGGAGGTGACCGCTTCCTATGCCTCCTCGCTCCGGACTTGAACTAGGGCCGGCGAAAACGCATAAATCA
The DNA here is from genome assembly GCA_950371165.1 of Lacanobia oleracea. Taxonomy (NCBI): domain Eukaryota; kingdom Metazoa; phylum Arthropoda; class Insecta; order Lepidoptera; family Noctuidae; genus Lacanobia; species Lacanobia oleracea. Next base: position 4,939,916 of record OX493404.1, read on the forward strand.
TACAAAAACCCTAGGCAAACAACATAGTCACCGAATTGCTTTCTGAATCTTCCAGTTCCCTTAAATATATATATTTTTTTTAATATAAATTAAGTGCATCCCCATGGATGCTATTAAATAACCAAGTATTCAGAACAAGAAACGAAATCATCGGCGCGTCACAAATCAAACACAAAAAATCTTGAAAACTTGTTGAACTTTCATTCTACCAATCACATCACAGCAGTCTTTTTCAAGTCCCTAATGCAAACAGTCGAGCAAAGTTGAATTTCTTCCCTCTAAATTCGTTTGCTTTAGACCAAACACGGCTCGTGATCCAGTGTGAGCGAGTGGCGACTCAATATCGCTGTGAGAGCTCGCTGCCGACTTATCGCCCTGCTAGACATCATAATTCATGGCTCATGTATAATTTTGCACCTTTGACTAATGTATCTAGAACATTGAATTTTGATTCATAATGTTTTGCCTTTTCTGGTATTGGTACTATCAGAAAGTTTGTTGATAATTCTTCGTGCTAAAGTAAAAAAATACTGTCGCTACTTTGCATTATACTTTCAAGGTCATGACGACTTTGAAACAATAATTATATAAATTCTTTGAAAATAAAGCTGTTTTGAAAGTACCACTTATGAATAGCCAGGAAGAACAATCTTAAAACATTTGTTATTTTCTTTTTGACTTGTCAAAGACCTTTGATACAAGAGGTTAAAATTTATATTTCAAGGTTTGAAATATATATTGTTAAATTTTCGAAGAGCAAACTTATAAATAATAAAAATGTTTTGTCTAGAAGTCAATCACCAAAAAAGTCTTTCCAGACAACAAAAACAATATTGAATTACACTAGACGATACAAAAACTAAGCTAGACAACACCCAGCGGCCATTTTTTTTGTTTTCTTTTCTCAAACTTGCACCACGTAAAAGATTAATAGTCGTATCTAAGGTCATTTTCAGAAACCAATTTAAAGAGACATAATTCAAAATCGAGAGTGAAAGTTCAAAAATCGCTTGGTGACTTGGTTTTGTCCATTACGCCTCTCACGTATTTCGTGTGTTCTTCAAACGTTCTTTACATCACCTTGAGTAGGTCGTTTTCGATAAAGTCTTAAGCCTGACAATAAATTTCGGTGTTAGCACATTATGGATTATAAATGAGAGCTCTTGTTTTTCCTTGAACTCTGACTTCAGCGAGTTTATGTTACTGTATAAAGCCTGTATTTTTACTCTGAATTTTGAAGTAGTATTTGCTTTAGCGTCCAAGACAGACCATGAAATGGTATGGTGAATGATGCTCCTCGTAAGGCCCAACCTAAATTTAGGTCGATATACATTACGACCCAACGTACTAAAAATAGGTGCAAGTAGTTGCGGCCCAGAACTTTGGTAAAGTACAAAAGTATTTAAATATAATGCTTTTGATTAAATTGGTTCTTAAATTGTCAAGTTGACATTGCCAAAATAAAAGATGTGTTTATAATTAATAATTTTTTGATGGCAGATTTAAAATGGCGGGATTATTTAAACCAAAAATTAAGTTTAAATATCATGTCATAATTTTAGGTAGCTGGGCCGCAATTTGATGATTTTAAAAACTGTCTTGGGCCGGAGTGCCAAAAGATTTTTGTCATTAAATTAGGTCATTGGGCCTTACGAGGTTATAGTTTATTTTTATGCATTGAGTGCTTGTATTGAAATCATACTAGAGCAGAATTAATATTCAACGTACAAAAATGGTTGAACGAAATGACAGTTCTTGAAAATTAGTAATTTAATAACAGAACTGTAGCCTAATTAGCATTGGCTATAACACATTTAAAATTCACACCATCAAAGAGTTGCATCCCAAAAAGGATCCCACAAACATTCACACCAGAATTAACGTCAGAAAAATCACAAATAAACAAGAGTGTTTTATGATACTCCCATCAAAAACAATCACCGTGCTTCGGCATCACAAACAACCCGACTTGACCTCAGCGAACCGGTTTCAAACCCACGATTAAGTTATCTCAAGTCTGTTTCACCGATTCCCAGTTAATTTCTTCATTTTGTTGCTCCTCGGTATCGTTTTTTTTTTCCTTTTTAACGGCCGTCAGAAATGGAACGAGCAATTTTTCTAATGGCCTATCTGGCGATCGATCAACTGTCTCGATTTCTTCTTTTGCGGAAATTGATAGATGTGACAAACGTTTTTGGTATCTGTAGGTATGTTATGGTATGTTTGGGTTTTTGATGGTATTGCTCCTTGATAATAATTTCAGATTGCGCTGTGTTCTCTCTTTTAATACAGTTCTTGAAGTTATTTGCTAGTTCAATCATATCACGGTCTATAATTGAAATTTTATTTATGTTATCATCATTAAACTTCTGAAACGAGTCTGGTATTCCGAGATCGGCAGCTGTGTTTTCATATACTAGGCCGGTGTTAATCTAGATATAAAGGTACATTAAACATATCAGCGACTTATCTTACCGTATCGTATAAAGTACCCTTTACAGGTTAGTAAAGCGTTCTTAGAATAAAAGCTACCGGTCAAAGAAATACCTTCATGTAGAGAAAAATGTTTAAGTACCTACCTTTTTGGTTATAAGTACTTACCGGTTTTTGTACGAGTAGTGGTACATTTTTTGTAAAAGAGGTAGCAATGAGGTGGGAAATACTATGGAAATAATTATGTACTTTCATTATGCGTACGCATAAGGAGTGGAATTAGGAAATTCTTGCCAGTGTCTGTTTTTTCAAAGCTACAAACTAGTTGTCATTGGGAAAAGGCTAGGCAGATGATGATCGTAAGCTGTACAAAGTCTGCAAAATGCTGTAGTGTCAGCCTTTCGTAGACTTTATAATTAGGTATTTCCATAAAAATAGGACAAAAGCTGCCTTTTATTGGATCATGAATAATATTTGAATATTTCATTAAATTCTGTTCAATTGAGATTTATTTGACGAAGGTTCCAACAAAGGTCTAACAATTCAGATTGTTATATACTATGTAATTGATCTTTTCTGTGTTGGTTTTATTTGTACTAGAATTTGATTCACACACGACTAAATTATGGAACCATGTTCTTTGTTCTTTTTTTCAATGTATTGTCACTTTTCGTTTATTTGTTTTTCTTTGAGATTGTTTTAAGTGTTTGCCATTTAAGGAAAGGGGTTTTAGTGATTTACTAGATTAAAGCAATTTAACCTATTATAGTTCCTCTTCATTTCAAAAGATATCTATAAAACAACGTACAATATTGTTCACTGACCCTAAAATGTACACACACTTCAGAATTCTCAGTGCTAAAATCTCTGGTAAAATAAGTAAGATCCAAGACTTTAATCAACAGGTTTCTGAGTGCCAGTAATTAGCTCTTTCAACCTACACTGTATCAAAGTAAGATACATTAACTTACATAGTTACATTTTCTGTGTTTATAGTCTTTCTTGCAGATTGTTGTAGCAAAACTTACCTTATGTTTAGGGTTTAAATTACATTTTGACACTTTGTAAGTTTGAGTTCAGGGAGTTAAAAATTTGATAGGTTTTGAATCGTCATCATTAAGAATAAGTTAATATTATAACATTTTAACACTGTCTACTTAACAAGTTACATGTTCATAAGTATAAGCTTCTGAGGTTTCGTCCCTTTTCGGTATGAAATGTTCCTGTGTGTTTTTGTTTTCGTCTAAAATTTTAAATCAGTGTATTTAATAATCATGGAGTTTTTATAAAAGCGATTGACAATGTTGTCATCGATCTTGTTGAAACTAAAGTCCCTACTATTTTGCTCTTAAACATAATCAAAATCTTATAAATATAATACGTTTTATTTTTCTTAAATAGAGTAGGTACTGACAGGACCAATTGATGTGACCTATCCACCTAAAACGGTTTCAACAACTTCCGAATATTGAAAAGATAATGCTTTTTTTGACATATTTTCGTTAGAAAGATATTTAAAGTGCAGAGTGAAGTCTTTGTCGAAGTAGATTTGCATCGCAGAAGATAATTCACTGACTTTCCTGCCTTGCGAGAACCCAAAACCTGCAAGCAAGGGCACTGCACGCTACCACTCATCATCATCATCATCTGCCTAGCCTTTTCCCAACTATATTGGGGTCGGCTTCCAGTCAAACCGGATTCAGCTGAATACCAGCACTTTACGTGAAGCGGCTGCCTACCTCCACAACCCATTAATTTGGGTAACACGGTATTTCTTGGCAAGACTGGAGTCAGATTTACTGGCCTCTGACAATCCGTAACGACTGCCAAAGTTACACAAATGTCAGCTGGGACCAACAGCTTAACGTGCTTTCCGAGGCACGGAGGAAACTCGGTATGTTAAGATGGTGGTCACCCATCCACAGACCAACCTTGGCAAGCGTTGCTTAACCTTGAAGATCGACCTGTGCGGCTGTTATTCTTTAGCCTCGAGCTCCTATACGGTACCACTCTACCACCAATAACGGCGATGAAAAGCCAAAGTACATAGGCAAAAACGAAGAAGAAGACACATCAGCTATTTAATTCTGCAATAAAATCATTTTGTTTTCTCTTATAAAATGCCAGTTTTGAACAATTATTTATATAATGAAACCTATTTCCCGGAATAGGACATAAGATCCCATCTGTCGATGTACTGACATCGTCTACTCATGTACCAAGTTTCCAAGTCAGTTGAGCGGTTAAGACCTATAGAGGAGACAAACATATAGATAGATAATTTCGCAGTTATAATAATCTATACTCTATACTTACTAAAATATAAAGCTGAAGAGTTTGTTTGTTTACTTGAACGCGCTAATCTCAAGAACTACTGGTCCGATTTGAAAAATTATTTCAGTTTTAGATAGCCAATTTATCGAGGAAGGCTATAGGCTATATATCATCACGCTGAGACCAATAGGAGCGAAGCAGTAATGAAAATTGTGACGCAGACGAAGTTGCGCGGGTCAACTAGTGTTAGTATAATTGTAAGTATATGGAATACTATAGATGGATAGATCTTTATCGATACACCCCGTGATAGACACAAAATAGACATAAAGCATCATGCCCACCGTTACAACTTGACCCATTACATGAAGATTTCAAACTGACCTTGTCATGTCACAGTCAGAGCGTCGGATTCCTAAATAGTCGTGAGTCGGATGTCAATCCTTATCTATGAAGCGCGTGGGGCTATTTTTAAAAATTGTTACGGTTTTGGTTGTTCACCGGTATTTTTGGTTAGATGTTTGAGTGATGTGAATTTTGATGCCTGTGATAGTAATGATTTTTATGTTTTTGTTCTGGACCGATTTCGTTATTAGACACCTGAACAGAAGTTGCGATTTCTGTATGTGTTCTAGTTAATTGTTGTATAAGCTGTGTAAAACTTTATACCTAAGTAGACCGATACTGTCACGTTTATGTTAAAGGTACAGTAATTAAATAGGTTTTATAAATTACCCTCTACAAACGAAGAAACATCCTTTCCTCTTTACAGTATAAGTTGAGATGATGCCTATTTTTGACCAAATACATCAACAACTTATAATTCATGACATTTAATAATTTCCTTCTGGACATTTGCACATCAATATCAAACATTTTGATTTTCACTAAAGCCGACTTTAAATAATTCACAAGTGTTAATGTATTTCAATTCCGTACTTCAAGCATTCATCTCTTTGACATGAAATATTATTCATAGATTCAATCCGTTAGTGGGATCTTGCTATATTTTATAATATTATTCTGGATTTCTTCGTGAACATCCTTTGATATAATTATATATATTCGTCGCTTAGCCTATTCACCATTTGTGATATTACCAACTACTTGCTAAAAGTTGCATTCATTAATGTTTGCCAAAAGGTTTCTACATTTCTATTGTTGGACGGGTGTTAAATTTGTTCGAATTTGCATGTTAGTTATTTTCTTCAGCATTTGCAATTTACTTACTACTCCTGGGTAAGCTCGCTCCATCGTAGACTTTGTCTCTGTCATCTCTGACATAGATTAGAGTCAAGAGCAAACCCATCAAGCAATTGCCACAACTTACACTTTCTCAATATTTTTTTTTCTTTTTTCCCTCATCTCTTTCTAGCTTTTCCTGTCAGACAAAGATAGCAATACTTAATTTCATATTATTTTTGTTAGTTCCTAACAAAAAAACTTTCAATACGATAATAAATGTATTCTATGAATACAAACGAAATCGCACTATACCGTTAACACGATGCATCAACGTCAACAACTCAAACTTGACTGTCAAACGCTAACGAACACTTATGCGCTTACGCATACACTTGTACAAGTAATGTACGAGTGTATTGAGAAATATTTGTGTGAAGTGAATGTTGATATCCGTGAGATTAACATTTTAAGACTGTAATGAGTATTTAGTAATAATGATGAAACTGTACATACCTTTTTAAAGACTAATGCAAGATTTTTTTTTCTTATTATTGGCTTACTTGCTTTTCACTTTTTGGGGTCCCTGGAGACCCGGTAATTTGATACGCGTACGAGAGGAGCCGAAGCCAACTCGCATAGGCCCCGTTAGACATTTTAAATGAAATGGGGCACCGATCGACGGTTATCCCTGTATGCACTGTGAAAGTATACCCAAGGATAATCACCAGTTGGAGCAGGAGTTGACTGTCTTACATAAAGACTGCCTTACATGAGGATTGTCTTACATGAGGACTGCCTTACATGAGGACTGCCTTACATGAGGACAGTCTTACATGAGGACTGTCTTACATGAGGACTGTCTTACATGAGGACTGCCTTACATGAGGACTGCCTTACAATAAGGACTGCCTTACATAAGAACTGTTTCACATAAGGACTGTTTTACATGAGGATTGTCTTATATAAAGTCTGTCTTTATGTAAAAATAATTTTGACGGTAAATAAATTGCTGGCTATCAGCCTTATTTCAATAAATGAATGATTTTGATACTGACATTTATTTACTTCCAAATGTCTATATTAGCGTCATCACAGTTGGTCTGTTCTTGCCAAATCTTCTTTAACAAATCATATTGTCCTTTCTCCTGACATGTTTTTCAAGATGTAGTTAGCCAATGGAATTTATTACCTTTAGAAGACAGGGCGACGCATGTAGTAATTTTAATTGAAATGAGAAAACTACTAGTTCAGCAGTAAACTGCAAATCCAATTTGTAGGTCGTTAATTCTTTTCTAGTGCTGCAAAATAGCCTCCATCAGTGGCGGTACTTAAACGTATACCGGCGCACTCTGGGCAATGAGGTTTGCTACCACCTTGCTGGTTAGTCATTTTTCAATTAAGCGGACTATTACTTACCATACTATTATACCTGGGTGTTAATATGGCACATTGATACTTAGTAAATACTGAGTTTTACTTTTTAGATCGTTATCTGTGGAAATGAAACAGCGGAGTTATAGTTTAATTTAAGTAAAATATATTGTAATAGAATCAAATTATTAACAAGTTAAGGTCGCGCGGGCACAGAGCAGAGAGCGGAAGAGGCGACGATAAGGCTAGTATTTCTTTATAGAACTAGATGGCTCTAGTTGTCTTTCAGTGGCTTGTGTTCATTAATTTACTTCATTATCCCAGTCTCTCATTCTTATGTCACAGTTTTTTCTTACATAGTCTGCGATTTTTTCACGTGGAATTCAAAACTATGAGGAATACATCAAAATATTCAAAAAAGTCTCGGCCCCGATTTTCAGAAATCGAATGATGCTGTTTTAATTTTTCAAAATACGGTACGAGACCTTTTGAGTATTTTTCGCTATTCCTCTTATTTTGTGTTGTGGCTGTCGAGGCTCACTCGAAAAATCATTTGTTTAAAGCTGCCTGTCCATTAAGGCGGAACGAGGCAGCGAAGCGGCGAAACGGAGAAATATTAACCAATGGAATTGCATAAAATCTCCGAACTACGTAAGTCACTGAGATATTTATTTATTTTAGATTTAGTACAGTTCCATTGGTTAAAATTTCTCCGTTTCACCGCTCCGCTGCCTTGCTCCGCGACAATGTACAGGCAGCCTCAATACTTGAGTCAATTTTATTGATTCAAGTAGGTACTTACCACTACTGTTTTTCACTATCACTTAACTAAGTGATCGTAACTATCAATATACTTACTAACTGGGCACTATGCTGTAATTCTATATATCCTAAATTCTGTTATACTGTGACGGTTTTAGTAATAAACGAGGTGACGGGTCGTAAAGTGTTTTTGTGACAGAATGTGGTTGCAGAGACAGCGGAAAGCGGTTGATTCGATACGCTTTTCTTTGACCGAGCAAGCCTTTTGCCTTCTTGATCTAAAATCCTTCTCCCCAATTTCAGGCATGGCTGTCAGTCTCCGTGGAGACCAGCTATCGATAGGGAGATAGTGTGAGTCCAAATACAGGCAAGGCAAGATGCAAGATCTCTTTCCTCACTCTCATAGCTACACATCAGAGAAAAGAAATATTCTTGTTGATGTACTCAGATGGCAAAAAATACGTATTACTATTGATAGAGGCTAAACATTCATACTGATATTATAAATGCGAAAGTAACTTTGTATGCCTGTGTGTTACGTAATCACGCCTAAACCGATTAAAATGAAATTTGGTACAGAGATAGTCTACAACCCGAGAAATGACATAGGTTTTTATCCCTGGTATGTTCCCTCCCTAGAGACCACGGGGACGAAGCCACTGGCAGAAGCTAATAATCAATTTAGCACCCATTAGATTGTTACAAAATGTTAACCCTACAAAATGTGGACAATTGCGTATCGTTCTGTTGTACCTGACTTAACAAATCTTGTATAATTAACTACCCATCATAAAAATAAATTAACACTTCAGCGGTCTGCCTAACGTACTTATGTTTCACTAAGGCTGCTACCAACAAATTCCCAAGCCAATCATAACCTCTCTCCGCTTTCATTAAGACCTGGACCCACAAAGATTGTTTACGACCGAACAGGATTACGTTTTGTGATTGATTCGGAGTCCTCTTAATAAATTTCCGTAAGGATTACAACTACAGTACTTTGTCAATCTGTTTGTTTTATGTTACAGTATTAAATTTTGAATTGGACGGATCTCGATTAGATTTATAGGACCGATCATCTAGATAAAGGATCTTATTAAAATAAAATTTATCTTTTTCCTTAACATTTTTAGTGTAGATTTTACGACGAAGGAGGCTTTATGAAAGAATTTTAATTTAAACATGCATCACAATAAAGCATGTTGTGGTGTTATTTATAAAAATAAGTTCTAATCAAATCAGCCCGAAGCAAATGGATATTGGTTGCCGGCGCAACACATGTAAAGGGGCCGCTACTAATGAACTTTAAACGATAGGCGATCACGATTTATCATCGTTAGCTTCTGCAGTCAAACTTCAACTCAATTCTTGTCTTCCTATAGTGTAGTTTCAAATGTTAGATTCTTGTCGTTAAACTTAAAGGTGGAACGTATGTCTGTCATGGTACGGGGTTCTCTCTCGCTTAGTTAATTAAGACATAGATTATCAAACGTTTCTGAGTAGTAAATAAAATTGTAATCTTTACCGTATGGAATAGGCGTCTATAACGCCACTATCTTCGTATAAGAAACACATAATGTTCTCTTTGATCCCACACCTACGCTTAAAATCCTATAAATACTAATGCACTGTCAATTTTTAATGTACCGATAGGAGCCGAAGCTTTTTTATAATTGTTTTTAAATGTCATTTTTAACTTTGTCTTTACAGGTAAGTTGGGTGTCTTGTCGTGCATGGAACTTTGTGAGTATGTCTCTGTTTTAAACACAGCCTATTTGTGATTTAATATCTTTCATTCTATTAACTCCTTCTTTATTATTTTTGTTATCCAGATCTACATCAATTTCATATGAGTATTTTGTTTTCGTCCTCTATGAAAATGGTATAGATCAAATGCTTGGTATCTCTCGTTAAACATATCTATTCAGCGTATAATTGGCCACCAATCAACTATTGAATCCTATTTCCTTTCCTTTAAAGATCGGACTACAAAATAATATGTTAGGTTTCTTATTTGTGGTCAAAGTTTATCGACTTTAATTTGTTTTCCTTTCTTAAATTCCCCTTATTTCTCTTAACGTTAATTTAACCAAAAGTTCACAAGATATAAGTCATGTCGAAACTTTTAAAGCAACGAGAACAAACTGATTAAATACTTTAATCTTTATTTACTCTGTGTCTGCGTTGTTTTTAAATTTATTGTGCTTTTAACTTTTGGGACGTGCAAGTTTGCGCCTCTCTGTTTGTAGTTTTCCTAATTTTATAAGTGCTTAACGATTCGGATAGGTTTTCAGTTTCGTAAGAATTTCGATCTTATCTTTAGAAGCATTATTATTTTCATTCTCATTACCATTAGATATAGAGATATTTAATACATTATTTTTGCTAGGAAATTTGCAAAGAGATCTATTGTGGTGTTTTAATACATCTTTAACAACCCGGCATTGAGTATCGAATATTATGCAACAGTTTTTATTACTTAAACATCAAGTTTGAAAATAGTCAGTTATCTTCATCAAAGCTTAACATAGTTATTGCCTATTCTTTTAACTACTTTTTTATTGAGGTCAAAAGTTAATTCACCATTATTTTGATGCCCATTTACTTTGAGAAGTACTTTTACACTAAATTCTTTTCAAGCATCTACTTAAACTACTTACATAAAAATGCCTATTATATCGACACGAACGAAATCATTAACAAAGACATTTCCTACGTCATCTTTTTTATTTTTAATACTCAAAGCGATGCCTAATGGATCAAGTAGTCAAACTTACACACATACATGGACACACATCATTGGCACTATCAGCTTTATTGTTGAAGCTTTAGAGTTCATTTTTGTTGTAGTTTTAGTTTGCTTTAAAATTGTCTTAGTAAAGTGAAGAAGTCATTTCATCGTTGTCACTGATGGGTTTTCAAATATTGACCGGGTTGGCCATTATCTGGCCGAGTGTGTTGGCGGCCTAACGCCGCGTTGATAACGCTGGCTGTGTCGCCGGCCTAAAAAAGGTCTGTTTGTTTTCTGTCTGTGTTTGTATGGGGATATTATATGCGGGCCTTTTTGTAATTAAAAATGGACATTAGGGTTGAATTTCTCTATGGGTTGGGTTGAGGGCGTTTATAGGAAATATATTCGTCTGTTTTAAAATTTTGCGTGCGTTTATGTTGTTGTTGCTTCCTTTTTGTATCTTTTTATTAAACACTGATGTAGACTGAGTTATTTTTAGTGCTTCCTTAGCCTACAGTAAATAACTTGTAACAACCTAATGATTTTAAAATACCTAAGTGTAAATTAAAACCTCGTTAACTTTTTATTGCTCCAATTTTATTCGCTTTCTAAACAGCCAGTTTATGTTCTCCCCCAGCATCTCTATTAGGGCACTAAGAGGGTTAGGCTTATCTCTTATCAAACCCCCATAAAATTACTGATAAAGACTGTTATATAATTAACATAAAGCACCATGGTTGCCGACAGTCTACTTGAGGACCACTTGATAAGCACTTAGACGTCTTACTTAGTTGTATCTTAATTTTGGTCCATTGCTTGTCGGCTAAAGAAGACTGTCTACATTGTCTACTCTTCCATCCTTTTCTTATTTGCCGATATAGATAAGGCTTACTTTTAACGAACTACTCTTATCATTCTATATGATAGGTTTCCTTAACTTCTGAGATGTTCGCGCAGCATCGAACGGATAATTTTATGCTGTCATGCAAAAATGAATCTCATCCTTGGTGACACGGCTACAGGACAGTGACAACAGTATTCTGAGAACAGTGGCGGAGAACATCTACTCTCCCATTATGAGACGCCTTGTGGAGGTGATGAACGCTTTCAGATAACAATAGTCACTAAGTTACTTTCAATTCATTTACTAACATTAGATATAAGAGGTTTTACTAACACAACGGATCTTATGTTGTCCAGAATAAAGAATTTATTACTATTATTAACTATGAGCACTTGTTTTTTGAGTTTTTTTTTATTAAATTATTTAGTATGTACAGATGCCAACAAGCTATCTGAAACTGTCAAATTTTCCCAATCAACCTTAAACCTAATGATAAAGTTTAAAACTCTGTTAAAGAAGTTTGTTAGATTTTTATAGCTTGATGTGCTGGCGACTGTACCTTACTTAAATAAAAGCAATTATTATTGCAGACAGAGTAAAGTAGAGCAGAGTAGAGTTGTAGTGTTATTTTGCATGCTTTAGTTAAGGTGGTAGTATAAGGATAATTAAAATTGACAAATATCTGTAACCTTTTTTTATTTTTTTATTTTACAATTAATAGGCACGCGTTTGACCACTATCTCACCTGTAGTGCTATTCTGTAACAACATTTTCGTGTCTCGACAGCGGAATCCGAGGTGAGTATAAACATAAGACCTTTATGTTGTGTGTAATAAAGTTCACTTTGTGAGCTTTGTCATTCAGGTGAAGCTCGATATCGAAATGGTTACTTACAGAATAGACTAGCTGTTGGTAAGCGATGATGTGGTTGAAGATGTAGCACGCCTGCCTAGAAGTAACCTGTTCACTCTTGACTTAAAGACTCCCAGGTTGAAGTTAGAGTCTGTGACTCTGGCAGGGAATTCCACTCTTTAGCTGTACGCACTATGAATGTGTTCCCAAAACGTTTTGTACGCGTGGGTGGGATATCCGCCATGTACCAGTAGCGCATCGCCGTTCGTCTTGTGGTCCGATGATGGAACGGGCTTGGTGGAATTAAATTATGCAATTCCGTCGCACATTACCCAAAACGCAACTGGGAGATAACCGACAGGCTAGCAACTCGTCCTCGATGCTCAAGACTTTGGAGCCTCGTCGCGACGATCCTATCACTGCCGATTATTCTCTTGACTCGTTCCTCAATTGACTCAAGGACATCAAGCTTGTATATGGCAGATCCGTCCCAAAGATGAGAGTAGTACTCCATACATGATCGAACTAGCGCTTGATAGAACCTGTACCTACTTTCTGTGCAAATAATGAACTATTTTGTACTATTCAGAGAGAACATGTAATAACTTTTCTGAAGTTGGGATAGTGTGTTATACTCATAACTGTGAAGCACTTTTGATTAATTAACAGTTGTTTTTATATAAGCGTTCACACCAAAACAAACGTGTCACTCACCAAAATAACCTGCCAACACAACGGTAACAAAAAAAATAAAAACGATTCACTTCTTAGCAAAACTTCCAAAGGATATGAACCCCATGCATCATCGAAGTCAAGGAGCTAGGCGGCAAAAAAACTAAGTTATGCAATAAATCCGTAAACCCACATGTGTTGAAAGAGCGTTCAGGAGATATTAATTACAGACAGACAGACATCCGTACGATTCAGTGTGTACATCAACGATATAATTGGGAACAAATGTTGATGATTTCGAAAATGTTTTTGGTGATATGTGAGAATTTATTTTGACTGCGAGTCGTAAACGAGGGGTGCTTTTTGATGGGATAGTAAACACTTAACTTCAAAGGGTTGGTTTATTTTGAATGCACTGACGAGCTAATTGAGACTTCCTAAAAATAAGGTTTAAATTTTGTTTTGATGCCAGTGAAATCATTGGGGCTTGTCGTTTTTGACTCGTTGAAAGGGCTTATAATTTCCGTGTATGTCATCACTAATTTGTGGAGTTGATATTTTAATATACGAGTATTTTGACTGACATTTGAAAGGACTGCTTAACATGGCAGAGGACAACGAGTGTGGAAAAGGATGAATGATAGAGTAATTATAGGATAGATAAATAGAATTTCATAGAAGGAATACAGTTATACTTGATGCAGTGTCATTCTTATATTTCTATTTTTTTCCATAATCAACAAGCACACACTCATTTGCACCGATATCTCAGTACATTCATAAGCTCACGTACACATAAAGAGTTTTATTTAAAAATGAACGTCCGATTACCATCAGGCTTACACCGTACGATGCAATTAAGCATATTGTGTGTACAATCAGATCTCATACGGAGATACCGACCCGACCCGATGATTTGAGATAATAATCTTATTCAATGTTTGCTTACAAGCTTACAAGATTAATGTTCGTTCTTTATTCATAAACGATTAATGCAGGAAATAATATAGTTGTTCAATATCTTAAGATTACTTGCAGTTTTTTTGTTATTGCGTTTAGGGTTTGAGTTGATGAGTATATCAACTTTGACAGTCATGGGTTTCTTCATTAACTGTCAATTTGGCTTCTGACCTTGTGGTTTATCCGTTGATGATTGCAGTATGATTATGATGTCATTATCATGGAGAGAGACGCTGCTTCTATTCCCATATTATAACACCGCACCGTAATATAGACATTTCACTGCAATATAATTATTTGTGACCTCAATCCAGAAACAGAACTATTGATTAATGTCACAATTACTCGTGGAGCTCGTGGCTAAATAATAACACCTGTACGGACCGATCTTCAATGTTAAGCTGCGCTTACCAAAATCGGTTCACGGATGGGTGACCATTCTTTCTGAGAATCCGCGCCTTGAAAAACAGTTTAAGCCACTGATCACGGCTGTCATTTGTAGATTTTTGACAATCGTTAGGGGGCTCAGAAACCAGGTAATTCTGACGCCAGTCTTGCCAAGGGGTATAGTGTTACCAATTACTGGGTGGTGTGCAGTCGCTTGTGGTAAAATACTGGAACTCAGCTGCATCCAATTAGATTGCATGCCAATCCTAATATATTTACGAAAAAGCTACGCAGATTGATTTGTAGAACATCCAATTAAAATATGAGACACTTCAAGTTATTGATTCTGTTAAATTAAGAACGAAATACAGTTCATAAAGCTGATGGCGGTAGCGGCGACAGTGTTGTGAGTGTAACTGCGCAGTGATGTAACGTTACACCGAATGTGGAGCCATAAAGGCGGGAGCTTAGCGGGTTAGAACATAAAATATAATATGATAAAAATAAAGAAAAAGGGCAAGCAATTCAAACGTCATGCTGTATTGGAAAGGAGAACTCGTTTTAATGACAGAAGTATAAATTGTGATTTATAGGACGTAAATGGCAACATTCATTTGTTAACCATACAAGCAGGTTACGTTAAGACCTCAAAGGGTATAATACATTTACCGTGTAATCTCTTCACCACTCTTTGTTGACTGAAAGAGAATGCCTAGGGCATTAAGTCCATGTTTATACCTATGTCTTAATAAATAATTAAATACTTATCATTCAAACCCCATGTTGTGGAGGTTCCTAGACTTAGACTGCACTCAAATTAATCATTGCTCTATAGAACAAACGTTTACAAAAACCGCTGTTTCCCTGGCCAAATCTCTGTAGCTCGTCTTACATCCCATCGGCTCAGTGCTACTGCATTCTTAAGTGTGGGCCGTGCATTCAGGACGGGTTCGACGCAAAAACCAAGTTCAGTCCGGCATTCATAACAGTTTTTGTCACCTGTCTCCAACCTCCGGGCATTATGTTCATAATAATGCCTGCATGCTTTGTACGACGAGAATTCTACGTGTTTTTCAATTGAAATCATATCTCGTGAATTGATTTTTTTGAATTGTTTCATCTAGTTAAGTTGTGTTGATAAGGGACTTGGCTTTCATGACAGGTTCTTCGAACAGGTTAAATTTATTCTCTGAAATAAGTTCCGAACCTAAATGTCAAGAGTTAACATGTTCCCAAAAATATGGTTCTCTAATTCATGCACCACTTTAACTTTAACGAAAATGTTCTAAGTGATCTTAGATAATTAGGTACCTGAGTTTTTTATTGTTGTCGCATAAATAAATGACAATTTGCAAGTGAAAACAAACTTGTTAGTTATCCGCCCATTGATATTTAATGTTGCTGTTGTAGAATACTTAGTACATATTTTCCTGATTATAATTAATACAATTAATATTATTACAATGTCACCTTGTCCCGTCATGTTCGTTAAGGCAATTTAATGACACACCAAGGCAAGCTCAGGTTTCATATCACATTTTTTGTTTCTTTATCTTTAAGTCAATATCCGTTTCACTTACATTTTCAAGTAGACTTTAATACCATCGCCATCATTATAATCAAGTTCTCTAGATATTTTAAGACACACGTAAAATGAAGCATCATAAAAATTAAGTATAGCTATAAACTCGACAGAAATAATAATGACTTACTACAAGAACACGTTGTAGTAAAAACAAAAGATCATATACTTCAAGACCAGGATAATGACTTTATTAAAATTCATAACTCAATTTAATAATAGCTAGCACTTCGCTTGTAAGACGTTCTTCACCAACCCAATGACCTGATCTAAAAACGTCAGAACTTTAATTATTCGTAACAACATAATCATTTGAATCGTGAGTGTTCAATGAACATAGGTATTAATGGCAACGGCTATTTAATCTTGACCTCTATCTACAAATACATTGTTCCAAGCTCCTCAGCTAATAAGTGCCTTGTTATCTTGGTCGTTAATACTAAGATTATTACGTTACCCTCACTGCGAGATACTAGTTTACTTGTCGGAACCACCCGCTGTGCTTGATGTGAGGCGTATATCCATCCACGCAAGTTCCATCATCATGCATAGAGCGTTGTTCATTAGCAACTTTATTAACAGTAAGTTAAGATTCATATTCATCATCTCTAACTTACGTGGTAGGTTGTACACCTCATGCCGCCGTTTCATTACGATCCTTACCATCGTTTATCATACTTTACATTGCTATAATTTATTCATAAAAGCGATCTTATTTTATATCGTCCGAGATTATTTTACATGTTGTTCTCAAATTTCTCAATACGTGACACGATTCAGTATAAAGTCGTTCTGCTCTTTGAATTATTGTAGTTTTATTATCGATAACAATATTTTACACGTCGCCAAGTCGTTGTAAGATGAAACCAACACTTATTTATGTGAGGATCGCAGTTGTCTTTATCATGTATGCGGAGTTTTATTAATTTTTTATATCGCCAGTGTCGGATCTTGTATCCAGCACTTAATTTTCATGACGTCCTTACTAAGGTTTCATTTTATGAATATGAGTATTGTTTCGCTGATTTCCCTTTAGTGAAAGAATAATATAAGGTTGCATTGTAATAATTTTAAACATAAAATGTTACGTCGAGAATTAAATGAAATTATGATTTGAGTAGACTTTAGTATTTTACCAAAGGAAAATATACATATATATATTTTTTTTACTATTTATAAGCATACGTTTGACCACTATTTCACCTGTAAGCCCGGTAAGCGATGATGCAGTCGTAGATGGAGCACGCTTGCCTAAAAGTAACCTATTCACTCTTGACTTAAAGAAACACAAACTCTGGCAATATTGGTCAATCCACAATTATTACTAAGATGAGCATGTATGGCTGACGACAAACAATAGGTCAACAAAATAATAAATATTAATAGAATTCACATTGCTTAAAGTTTCATTTAAAAAAAAAAAATGTTACGTAAGTCTGCATTTTATTAAATATAATAATAAAAATAACGTTTATTTCGACCAACAAAGGATCATAGCACCTAATCAAATAATAACAAATACACAAACAATTAGAAATACACATAATAAATTAATTTTCATAATATTATTCAAAAAGTAAATCAAATACTAATATAATAGAAATCTATAAATACAATTAATCAACAAATTAAAACACAAGATTTTACATGTAGTAACCAAATAAATTAATATAATAAATACAATTTATCAATAAATTAAAACCCAGACAAGACATGCAACTGCACACAATGCCATAGTATTGGGTAGTCAGTTCGGCCAGCCGCAACGCTCAGAATGCTGTTGCTACTCCCGCGGACACGACTTAGCAGGGATGCGGCTGCAAATACAACTGTGTTAATAATTTAAACATACTCATTGCTTTTTCTTCCTTAAATATTGTATTAAAATATGAAAATAAGTATAATTACTTTCTTTTACAATACTGTGTGTCGAATTCCGGTTTCCTCATTAATTCGACTTGGGCATCTTATCGATGCCAATTGTTTATTAAGTCGGCAAAAAATGTGATTTTATAATCAGTAAGTCGATATACTGAATAAACATTCATCGGGTGTTATCATGGTCATCTTTAATTTCTGCCTGAAGGCGTACTAAAGGGTCATAATATATTGTATCAGAATTACTTTTTATCGTTTTTCATCTTCAAAGGTTGTTCTTGCGTCGTATTTATTGCTTCGCACGACCATGTGCATTTTAACAAGTTCATCAGCATGGAATTGCGAAAGAATAAGAAATAGCAAGACGAATACTACTTAGAAATTTGGAATTTTTGGACAAAGTTGTTATGCTGCCAGTCTTTTGGGCACGTTTCCAGGGAAAATTAATGCCGTGGATTGAAGTGTTATTTTCGAAAAAAAATCTTGCATATATGTAAACATATAGCATTAAAAATGTATCCGTTGTTTATCTTTTAATGATATTACACAAGAACAAACAACAAGCAATACCACTGACGGTCTTCTACAGATTATTCTTCGGTGAGTGTGCCCAAGAACTCCATGACCTCATCACAGCAGCCCACTTCTACCATCAGACATCCAGCACTGCAAGTTACCATCCCTACCTTGTTGCTATTCCACTATTTTGCACTAAGCGTTTCCAAGCGTCTTTCATAATGCGCATAGCAAAGGAGTGGAACTCTCTGCCTGCGTCTGTGTTTCCGAATGCTTACAACCCTAATCTTTTCAAAGTAAGAGTGAACAGGCTACTTCTAGGTTATCAACGATTTTGTCTCTGTCATCTCTGACCTAAACTAGAGTCAAGAGCTAACCCAGTTGAAAAAAAGACATACAAAAAAATATTTGGACTTTTTAGTTCCAGATACCGATTAGACCAAGATCATTACTCTGAATTCTTTCTTCCATCTCCCAGACCTTTCTAATAATCAACACTATAAATAAACACCAAAAGAAATCAAGTTGTAACTAAATATTTTGTAGACATTTCCGGCTAACCTTTATTAGCTCTTTCCAAATGATTAATATATATTAATGCATTCACCTCATAAACTGACAGGGCACATTAATGTCGACGTTGCTCTCGTACACATTATCTATATGTTTTAATACTGGTATCAATTTTATTAGAGCTAGGTGTTGCCAGTGATTGTAATATCAGCTTCTCATTTTATTTGACAGTTTCCGTCACTCGTAAACGGTGGTGTGAAAAGACATTTTGTGCGATAGTGTAATTGGTTTCTTATTACTGTTTGATAAACTATTTTATAACATTCAGTAGTTACTATGGGAAACTGTAGACAAGTGACGTTCTGTCGGGTCGGGCGGGTAGCATTGCGAAGGCGATATTCGAAACGTCAAAAATGTATGGGATTGACAAACGCTGTCGACAACGCCGATAGGATGGCACTTTTTCTATAGCCTCACATACTTAGATGCTTTGGATTCTTCCTTTTTCATCCAGTCTCTAAAATTAAGTATTTAGAATGATAGAGTTTCGTACCCGAAAGGTAACCATCGGAATCTTATTACAAAGCCTCCGCTTTCCGTCCGTCTCTCCGACAGTCTGTTGTCAGCGGACTGTATCTTAAGAACCTTTATTGGTGGACAGTTGGAAATTTTACAGTGTGTATTTCTATTACCGCTATAACAATAAAAATAAAATTAAAGGGTCTCCTATACAAGAAACGCGTTTTTAGGGTTCCATACTCAAAGGGTAACGAACCCTATTACTAAGCCTCCGCTGCGCGTCCGTCTGTCTGTCAGCGGGCTGTATCTCAAGAACCAACCCGAAGGTAGACAGTAAAAATTTTCACAGATTGTGTATTTATATTGCCGCTATAACAACAAATAATAAAAATTTTGGTATATGGTACGGAAACCTACGTGTGAGAGTCCGACTTGCACTTGGCCGGTTTTTAACTCAACTTGAAATAGTTCTTCACTCGGTTCGTTAAACGCCTATAGGAAGCAGATATTACGATACTTTTAATTAACAAATACTCGGACATCGATAAACGCTAAAAGCAAAGCTGCAAAACGTTTAAATACGATCACTAATTGAATTTCATGTACACAACGTAATTACACATTTTATTAAAGAAAAACTTTAATATGCCCGTCGGTATTGCAGCTGCCAAAATTTCGGAGTAATGTTTATTATTGTTTATAGTGTTTAACATGATAAATATGAAAATTAAAACTTAAAAGGGCTCATTAATAATTATTGTTAACTTGACGTTAAGCCGTTGGTCCCGGTTATCATTTGCAGATCTTTGGCAGTCGTTACGGATTGTCAGAAGCCAGTAAATCTGAATCCAGTCTTACCAAGAAGTACCGTGTTACCCAGTTAATGGGCTGTGGAGGTCTGGTAGGCAGCCGCTCTATGTAAAACACTGGTATTTAGCTGAATCCGGTTTGGCTGGAAGCCGACCCCAATATAGTTGGGAAAAGGCTAGGCAGATGATACAAATACAAATACTATTAATTTTATTAATGCTTCAGATTATACAGTGGTTAGTGTTTGGAGCCTCCTTTTAAGCAAATAATGCCTGTGTTAGGAGACTCCGCCCTTCCCATAATATAGCAATAATTACTAAAACCTAGAGTTGCAAGTACCTACCTATATGTCTAAAAATAACAAAAAATAATACAAAATAAAAATATATGTTGAGAGAATTTCCCGAGTGTGTGTACATGTGAGAAATTGAACAGTGGGGTGGTTGAGTGTGTGAGGGTGGATGTGAGAGTGTGTCTGAAAGTGTGTGTGGTAGAAACATTTGTTAGTGTGTATGCTATAGAAGTGCCTCCGTATCGTCATAGGTAAGTGTCTCAAGCCAATTGGTTAAGATTTTTTTACATTCAAAACTTGTTTTGTTGTATAAGTCATTCATTTTGTTTATTTTGTTGTAGAGTTTAGCTGAACGTTTATTGAATTGTCTGGTGGCAAATATTGTCTTAGTTTGTGGGATTTGTGCAACAATATCAGCCTTTTTTTTCTGCAATAAGACTGGATCATAAGGCAGGGATTTATACTTTTTTAAGACTGTTTGTAAAATGTACAGTTTTCTTACGGAAAGTACATCACTCGTTTTGTATAACTTGTCAGTGGGATATCTTTTATTTTTAAAGAGCATGATCTTTATCAGTGCTCGTTGGGCTCTCTCTACAACTATAAAATAGGTTTTAGCTGCTCCTCCCCAAACAGGAATGCAGTATAGCAAAACAGACTGAACCAATGCCATATAAATTTCGTTTAGAACATTTCTTGGGGGGACTATAATAAAATTTTAGGTACAATATGCCGAAGTGTTTTAAAAATCCAACTCAATCTCCTAACTCTATTTGTGACTTGTTCAAGATGTGGAAACCAAGATAGCCGCTGGTCAACAATTACGCCAAGATATTTAGTCTGTGTTACTTTTTGAATGCATGAACAACTACAGTTTTGGTTTTTGGCATCTCCACATGTGTGTATTTTTAGATGAAAATCCTCACTTGGTTGACTACTTTTGTTAATGCTAAAGCATATGTAGTTAGTTTTAGTTGTATTCAAAGTGAGTAGGTTATTATTTAACCAGTTGGCTACTTGCGCCATCCCCATCTCAGCCTTGAGTTTAACGTCTACCCAGGAGCTCCCAGAAAACACGACAGCCGTGTCGTCAGCGTAGGAGAAAACTTTTGCGTTTTTAATTGCATGTTGCAGGATGATAAGATGGAATACTTAATTATTGTTAATTTCATGCACCATGCATTTTAAAAGTCAACTGAATACCGCAATAACTGACATTATTGTTAAATGATCGAGAAATTTCATTCTCTGTAAAAGTTCAAGCCTCGTTAATATAAAGGTTCAGATCCATCAATACTTTTTTATTGGTATAGGGTGTCGAAAGATAACCACCGCTGGACATAGGCCTCTTCTAAGTTAGGTCAACATATTATAAATAAATTGCGATACGGTTGGCGCAGTGGATTCCTAAAGTGGGCGCAACGTTTTAAATAAAAAACTTGAGAGGTGTCAAGTGACACCCGGATGGAACGAAGTTCCTTTGGATTAATTAGTGAAGGAATTGTAATAAAACTAGAAACATGACTGTGTTTTACGACTTTATCCTTTTCCCTAAGATGGTGTCGTATCGTTGGCAACTAATGACCCACTGTTTGCCATTCCATTCCATTCCATTCCATTCCATTCCATTCCATTCCATTCCATTCCACTCCATTCCATTCCATTCCATTCCATTCCATTCCATTCCATACCATTCCATTCCATTCCATTCCATTCCATTCCATTCCATTCCACTCCATTCCATTCTATTCCACTCCATTCCATTCCATCCCATTCCATTCCATTCTATTTCAATTCATTTCATTCCATTTCATTCCATTTCGATCCATTTCATTCCATTCCATTCCATTCTGTAACTGGCTTGCTTTCTATGAGAGAGAGAGAGAGAGGCTTACAACTATAGCAAAAAGTGTCGTTACAACTTTTGGTCTTAATTATTTCCGTCTAGCCCCCTTTCGCAACGCGCGATAAGGAACTTTGTTCCAAAAATCATTTACTAACTTCTTGCTTCTGTTGGCCACTCTACAAGAGCTCTTAACTTGTTCAAAGACATTTTTAGTGCTTTTAAGACTAAATTATCACCTTACACGAAGAGTTATTTAGTTTCTAATCACACCCACGTTCCTCCTATTACCATGCGATTAACAGGTGCGTGTCTCTGATCAAGATTTACGCCAAAGCCGCCATACCTAGGCATTGGCGGCTATCTACTTCAGTAATAGATACTAATATCCCTTAGTTACCGGTTTAACTCAATTTATTGGTCACGCGAATTCAGAACGGGATATTGCTAATATCGCATTAAATGTTTTGGCTAATTCCCGGAATTGGCTAGCAGTTAGATGTGTAAGTATTGTGTTTCAGGTTATTGTATGGATTTAGCTACATTGTTCAAGAGGTATAATGTTCTGATTGGATAGCTAAAACAGGAACATCACATTGTTTATACAGATCGGTTTCCATTTAGATGTATTTCGAAAATGATACAATTATGTACTTCAAATCTATACTTATATATAAAGCTGAAGAGTTTGTTTGTTTGCTTGAACGCGCTAGTCTCAGGAAATACTGGTCCGATTTGAAAAATTCTTTCAGTATTAGATAGCCCGTTTATTGAGGAAGGCTGTAGGCTATATATCATCACGCTAAGACCAATAGGAGCGGAGCAGTAATAAAAATTGTGACGCAGACGAAGTTGCGCGTGTCAACAAGTATACTTTAGTATATAAAGCTGAAGAGTTTGTTTGTTTGTTTGCTTGTACGCACTAATCTCAGGAACTGCTGTCCGATTTGAAAAATTATTTCAGTGTTAGATAGCCCGTTTATCGAAGAAGGCTGTAGGCTATATATCATCACGCTAAGATCAATAGGAGCGGAGCAGTATTGTGACGCAGACGAAGTTGCGCGGGTCAACTAGTCTCTGATAAACTTATAAAGGCGGTGGTACATGCTGCATGATTATCAGCAGTATGATACCGACCATTGTTGACTAATAAGTTCAGGGGATCTCAAAACGCCACTTTAGCAGAATCAGAAAGCACATCGCGCTACCAGTCACCGTCAAATTTTCCCAATCAACCTTGAACCTAATGCGTTAGCGATAAAGATGAAAGTGTAATTTGACAGATTGTTGTGTGATTCATATTATGATTCCGCTAAAGGCTGGCCTTTTTAGACCCGCAGCTCTCCTACCTTATGTGGCTTTCCTTGATCCGTGCGATAGAAAGACTTTGACATCATAAAAACATCATTATTCCGTTTATTCTTTCACATGACAGAATGGGGTATTTTACTAAAAAAATCTAATTAGTCCGTCTGATAGATTTTCAAAAAATATTCGACACGTATTTTTTCTTTTTTCACGTCAACAAAAAATAAAGGAGATATAGCGAATTGAAGACACGCGTGACGTCATATCGCTTGGTAAATTTGGTACATTTTATGATGACATTTACAGTTTTTAGGTATCCGTGCTCGCAGGGTAACCAACGAAACCCTATTATTTATTTCAAATCCTATTACTAAGCCTCCGTTGTCCGTCCATCTGTCATCGGGCTGTATCTCAAGAACCGTAACAGTCAGATGAAATTTTCACAGAGTTGCCGCTATTACAGCAAAAATAATAAAAATTTCAATAAAATTAAAAATTAAAGGGGGCTCCATACAAAAAACGTGTTGGTTTCGGTTTTATGGTACGGAACTCTTCGTGTGAGAGTTCAACTTGCACTTGGCCGTTTTTTTAGTATTAACAGAATCAGAAAGCAAATCACACTACCCGTCACTGTCAAATTTTCCCCAATCAACCTTGAACCTAATTCGTTAGCGATAAAGTTGAAAATAAATTTGACAGATTTTTGTGTGATTAATATTATGATTCCACTATCATCATCTGACTGACATCTGACCAACGGCTTAGCGTGCTTTCCGAGGCACGGAGTAAACTCGGTATGTTAAGATGGTCACCCATCCACAGACCAACCTTGGCAAGCGTTGCTTAACCTTTAAGATCGACTCGTGCGGCTGTTATTATTTAGCCACGAGCTCCTCTATGATTCTCCTAAAGTGACCTTTTTAGCTCCCCTGATAACAGAACGACATTCTGAAAAACGCTGGTAATATCTGATCGAGACTCACTCCAACCACAGAGGTTTATATTAAACGACATCAATATCACACATATTATAGCCAATACAAAATTGATAATAACTATAAGGGACCAATAAAACATTTACTAGACGCGACATCACACTAGTAAACATTTATTTTTACAGCCAAACGGTTGCTTATACAGCGGATTAAGATTATGGCGACACATTCATGCGTAATCACGTTCCAGACATACAAACTGTTTTATATCCCCGTGTTTATTGAATGGGCGACAAAAACACGTTGACAGTGGAGCAAGTAGATAAAATTCTATTGGAGAATCACTTACCAATTGCTTTGTACTGTAATCTCTTACACGTTTTATCCTAAGTTTGGGTGAAATTATGTTTTTTGAACTGTTAACTGCCTTTACAACTGTGTAGAACATTGTTAACCTACTTCTTCAAAATGGAGGAGGTTCTATGTTCGGCTATATGTACTTTTTTATGTACTATCTCCGCCAATTCTGGAACAATTTAAAAAAAAAATAATTCGAAAGCCCATTTTCACCAAGTTGGAATCTGATGATGGGATCCCATGAAAATCGAGGGAAACCCTCAAATTTTATAAGCACATACAATGTTTTTCATAAACTTTCTAACGCAATTCACATATTTGTGCCTGATAATCATCATCTCATGTTGCTGAGCTGATGATGAAAGATATAATTCAGGATCTGATGATCGGATCCCATGAAAAATGTTTGTTCAGCGATATTTTCGCCAATTGTTAACCGATTTAGATGATTTTTTTTTTGTTTGAAAGAGTATTTTCTCGGACTGGTCCCATGTAAATGTGGTGAAGATTTCATGAAGAACTTCTGAGCTAGGCAACGGAATTCTTTAATAAATGATAGCAAATGGATTGGGTTTTCTTAAATCACATGGCTGTTGATTGTTTACACCAGTTCATAACATAACATCACGCCAGCTGGCTGTGTTTGTGGTTACACTTTTTAGTGGTACCTGCTGCGTACTAATAAAAAGTGAAAAAAAAACTTTTTACAAAAAAAACAAAACCCACTTATAAATAATAAAAATTAAATCTTACAAGAAACGTGTTTTTTTTTCGGTTTATGGTACGGAACTCTTCGTGTGAGAGTTCGATTCGCGCTTGGCCGGTCTGACGTGGTTGTTGATATATACGGTAATATTTTATTGACATAAAAGCTATCTCCTGGTTAATATACCTTTATATCATGAACAATACTCAAATAAATATTCGCATATGCATAGCATGTGACCTAACCATATCGTATGTGACATTTCAGTGAACCAGCATATTCGGTATGGTAATAAGTTCTGGGCAGCTACTTTCGGTCATTTTGCTGAAACGTACTGAGGCAGAAAATTGTGTTTTTGCCTCAAACCCAAGTAATGGTTGAATGGGCTTGTAAATAGTACGAAGTATTGGCCGCTTTTTGATTGGACTCACTGAAGGAGCTCTAAGAGCTTCTTATTTATTACATCTTTATAAATTATATCGTCTGGAATCAATAAAGATGGTGGAGTATCTAAAAACCTTCTTGTTTTTGATTAACAGAATATAAGGAATTCGTCCTAATATTATAAATGCAAAAATAACTGTGTCCTGTTTAAGCTCTGCATTTTTTAACGGCTGAACGAATCTCGAAGATATTTTTATCCTAGAAGCGTGCAAAGCCGTTGGTAGAAGTTTGTCATTAATATAAATGTTAGTAGTTTAATAAAACCAGATATTCCAAGCCATACTCATGTAGTTAAAGATACAAATTCTAGTAACTATCACACTGAATTAATAAACACATCACATGCTAACCCATCCAAAACAAACAGCGCACGCAGCAGCCGCACTCCATTTCGCGTTGAAACGAAGCATCAGCGAATAAGACCTTTGAGATTTCTCGTCATTAATTGAGCCGTCAGAGACGAAACAAAAAAGATAGAAACTAATTTAGATATCAAGCGAACGAGCAGGACAAATTGTACGAGGCGTTTCGGGGAACCAAGCCCTGGCGGCGGCTTTGTATAGAGTTATTTTGGCTCGGACAGCCAAGGACTGGTGTAAACTTAAGGGCTCAGTTATTGTTGAGCCAAATAAGTATTTTCACGGTTGGACAAGAAGTAAAAGTTCTGAGGATATGGCGGTTAAGGTTGTTAAAGACATGTGTGCAAACGATAAAAGAGTTCGTCAATATTCGCTCACATTCCAAAGCCATTGCAATTCTAATATATAAAATTCATTCGTTACTGAGTGAGGGAGGGACTGACAGACAACGCACAGCCGAATCTGTTAGTCGTAGAAAGCTGAAATTGGGCATGTAGGTTCCATGGTAAGTTTATGGGAGCATCACGAGAGTATTTACCGGAATTACTTCGGGAATGGGAAAAAAACGGATTATGCACGTACGAAGTCACGGACAAAAGTTAGTAAACGAATAAAACATTGCCACTGTCAGACATTACTAATTAAAAATCTATACCTATACTTATATATAAAGCTGTAGAGTTTGTTTGTTTGTTTACTTGAACGCGCTAATCTCAGAAACTACTGGTCCGATCTGAAAAATTATTTCAGTACTAGATAGCCCATTTATCGAGGAAGGATATATATATCATCACGCCAAGACCAATAAGAGCGCAACAGTAATGAATATTTGACGCAGACAATGTTGCACGGGTCAACTAGTAATTTATATAGCCTTTGTCACCCGGAACGTTTTAAAGAATCTATTGATACCTCAACCATAAAAATCGGTTCACTGGTTTAGGCGCTACAGTGGATCATACTTACATACATACATACATAGACTGCTAAAATCATAACCCTTCCTTTTGGCTTTGCTGTAGTCGGGTAAAAAGATGAGCTAGAGCTAGCCTTTCTCATAAATAGGTTGGAGAGAATGGTCTTTAAATCTCCTCATATTCGATCCCAACTCTGTCTGTATTTTTACCAAGAATTTGTAGTTTAAATAAAATTAATTATAATTATATTTCTACACTTCTATAGAAGTCGTGTTGCACATTATTTTATGAACGTGTTAATTACCTCGAACTAAATTAGCTAGTGTATAAATCGTGAGAAAATTTATTTAATAGAAAAAGTGTATTCAATAGAGTTTTCTGAATAGTTTGTTGCGCAAGCTAGTTCGTGTATCGTGAAGGTGAGTGAACTTCAAATGTGAATGAATGTGGAGTTTGTATAGTTTCTTGTGATGCAAAGTTTGGTTCCGGTGTCATGCATGGTTCCAGTGTCATGCAAAGTAAAGTACCCGTGTTATGTTTTGAATGATTATAAAATAGATATATCTACAAGTGTCATAATCATGACAAGAAACTCTCAATCACAAAAATATGTTTATAAATATTATAATCAGAGTTAAACAGGGTAGAGTTTATTCACCACTAGCTGTCCCCCGTGACTTCCTTTCCGTCAACTGCAACTTTCTTATTTTTTTCTTTCATAAGAACTTCATCCTGATAATTACAAAGACAACAAAAGAATAATCAGCGAAATTGGCCCAGCCGTTCACGCATAATGCCGAGGCCAAGAGAAATAGGAATTCATTTTAATATTTAAAATTTAAGGAAGTATAATTTGTACAAGTTACCTAAACTAACTAAACTACTAGATTAATAGTTACAAACTTATATAAGTACATACAAACGCGTATAAAACAAAATAAATCAGGCATCAAAGAATTCATTATCACCGCTGTCAGTGGTAAACGAGCCTAGAACACAGCTTCCTTAATATTTTAACAAATTCATAAACCTTTTCAAACCATTTTTTGCAATACAATGCTTGACCATGCTGTTGTTCGATTTAAAAATGATTAAAATGTTAATCATTAATCATTGATAGTTAATTATGTAGCGATACCTAACAATTACTTACATAAAGAAACAACACAAGGTAATCATCTACTTAAAGAACTACTTAAACCAAAAAAGGTTGATGAACAAAAACAACGAACTAAGCATAACGTCAAAATTATTAATTGAATCAGTCTCAATTTCAAGCGACCTATAAAAACAGTCGACCATATTCAAACGACTATAATTTACGATCTCAAAACATATTAATATGTTAATATAACCCACGTACAAGGGTTAATTGATGTAAATAATAAATAACAAAAAGATATATACGCTAAAGATTATAAAAATATATCTCACACCTATGCTAACGGAATAGAAAATCAATTCAAATCGAACGAATAAAATGTAGTTTCAATCGATTAATAATCGCTCGAAACGACATTTCAAATGAGTTTTTGGTAATTGAGTCGCGATAGTATGGCAATTTACAACAAATTTTGTGTTGAAACGTGTTCAAATGATAATTTTATGAAAATGTACCAGAGATAGATTCACATGGTCACGTGATTAATCGTGGAAACTTATGGTTTTAGAGATTAATGTAGATTCTTGCATATTAGAGTGGTTTTAGAGAATTATGGCTGACTCTATTATAAACGAAACTAATGTGAGACTGTTAGTAATCGATGTCTGAATTAAATATTACTAAACGATTTAAGACTTGATGTAGAATATTATTCTCCAATATTGAGATTGTCTTCCAAGAAAAGGCTTGAAAGAGACGCAGATTTTGAAAATAGATTCGAAATCAAGCTTCTTAAAAGATGCCAAAACCTCTTCAACAAAGAAACTACGAAACATTTTCCTGTAAACACCCGAAGGAGAGGCACAGACAAAACAAAACCATCGCCTTCCCGTTTCCGTGTTATTTTCTGAGACGGTCTGGACTCTAAAGACACCGTCCGCCAACACAAAGGAATAAAATTTTAAGTATACTAATTAAAATTTTAAAAAAATCCACCGACTTGTTTAAAGTGTACTTTGTCAAAAATAAATGCAAAATAATACAATTTGGTTGAGAGCGTTCGCGAGCGGAGGCACAGATTGTAAAAACCTTTTAGGAGTCTTGCACACTGAGAGGACTGCTTTTGGGTTAATTGTGTTGAGTGGAATTTTACTCTCATTTGTGACCTTTACGTAAGAGTTACCCATTAAATGTCACAATCTTTACCTATACTATATATTTTGGTACTGCCTGCTTGGTATTCATTATCGCTAGGAATATCAACCTTCTAAAGTACCCATTGATAGAAAAAAATTAGGCTTCATCTGTTTGCCATGTTTTATGAAAAACTTCAACAGTTTATTCAAGTATTTTTAATATTAGAAAAACCTTTTACGTGCACACGTATGGAAATAAATTCACGTTGTATATTTGTGCGGGCAGAAAAATAAACACGCGAAAAGCTAACTGTGAAAAGTTGCTCGAAATACAGCGAGTGCAGTTGTAGGCCACTAGTTTATTTAAAACGGGCACTAGTAACGAACGGCAGTCGCCGCGTGAAATCGAGCTCCATAGAGAACGTACTTGTTTATTTAAGTAAAGCATTAGACGGTCATGGAGGCATTGCTGATCACCCTCCGTGGACAAACCGTGACACGTCTTTGCACATTTACAGCGTGAAATCGCGCGTCCGTTTCACTCTTGGTGTGTTTAAATCTTAAGTTGCCTAGCCACGTTGTATTTATTTTAGAGCCTAATTTAAATAAGACAGGGCTTAAATTCTTTTGTGACTTCGTCGGCATTCGTAAACGAATTAGCTACAACGAAAAGGGTATTTTTATTCGCCACATTATCATATTTTTTGAAGGATTGTTTGTCGGTAAAAGGTCGTTGTTGTTATTAAGATGTTTTATTAATCATTTATGTTTGTACCGTGTTATGGTTTTTGCACTGTTTAGTTAATGATTTATTAGTTTATCCAAATAGATATGGATACCTCCTTCAATGAATTGCTGTTTAGTTGTAGAACTTTTTGCACAGTCTCTTGCCCTGCCAAGTTAGGCATTATACTCACTTTACAACTGCCTCCGTGATCGAGTGGTTTAGGCGTTTGCCTTGTGAACCATACTTTGTAAAGTTGTTTCTAGTTTGGCTAGGGCATTGCAGGCTTGAATCACCTGTGTCTGATAAAAAGAAGATTCCGTGCTTCGGAAATTCGTCAAATAAAACCATGTCAGAGGCCCTTGAGGCGGCTTAGAAACTCTGACACCAGCGTGTGTAGGGTCGCTAGACCAGACTGACTATTGCAACCATGGTATCAGACATCTTGTTTAGTTTTATCTTTCGCTGTCGTATTGAGGCATCAAGTAGATCATTAAACTACTAAACTAAAATAGAAAACGTCAACCATCTTTCTTTTCTCAACCACACAGCAATACATAGAAAATTCCTTGCCTAATCGCTTCTAATGTGCCCACGTTAATGTACCAAAATCCCTCCAAGCGTTAAAAAGTAGCCGGTGAGAATCTACCCACAAAAACTGGACAATTCATCATAATAGTGCCAGGCAATTACTATGTACTGCGTTAATGACTGACATACGTTATTAATCTAGGAGGAACCCGTTTTGGACAAGACTTAGCGATTCTGATAATAATCTTGTTTTAATAATTACTCACTCTTTCTTCCTACAATCTTGATTATCTATTTGTTCGTTATTTTTCTTGCTTGTCTTAATTTGGTCGACAACTCTTTTAGTCGTGCTTAATTTTTGTTATTTTTCTTCGTTGACGTTATCAGGAATCGGGGCGTTTTCTAAGATATTTTCTTGTTTATTTTTTACTATTTTGTGTTTACTACCCGATTCGTCTTCGTTGTTTTGACTGGTTGGTGCGTTTCTAAGTTTTTTTTTGTTTGGCGCGTAAAATTCTTTGCATGATTTTTTGAAGTGTCGTTTCATGTTCTTATGCAAAATGTTTCAAAGTTAAGCTTTATTTTTATGTAAGTAAGATACTTTCACAGATATGTCATCGGTCTAATGACCTCTTCATGAACTTTGAGTTAATCCGATATTTGCATTAAATATTGAATTCAATTTTATTCTTAGAATTTCTTGTTCATTCATCAATTCAAGTTCTCTCTTCTTTTATTATATCGTGCAATCATAGTATTCAAATCTCTACACATGTTCAAATTAAAACCGTACATTCAAGAAGAATAGCCTAAACATAAAAGCGTAATTTTAATACATTCCACAGCCACATTGTCCAACTAGTTTTTTCATCTAAAATTTATTCAAAAAATTTACATTTCTCCAAGCATTCTCCTTACGAACTGCGTCTAGTTCACTAATAAATGATAATCACTTACTAACTCATGCTTAAATGTTTCCTGCTACCGTCGTGGCCAAACGAACTTATTTCTTTAACTTCATTATCATATAAGAACCTCGAGGCTTGACTGATTATTTTGGCTGTCTTGTTGAGGATAATTGGACTATCAAGAGGTTAATCTTTTGGCTTTTATTCATATAGGTTGGCTGTGTTAACGGTAGGTTTATCACAACGGAAGTTGCATTTGAATCTATTAAAGCGAGCATTGATAACGACTTGAGTAATGATAAACGAAGCTTAATTTTTTGTGAAGTATTTAGGTTATCATAAAAAAAAAACTTTTGGATGTATCTAAATTTTTGATCCCTAAGTTATAGACACTGTACTGTACATTTATGTCTTAGACAGGCACAAATCAAGCACATTGAAAGCTCTAGAAATGTCATAGAGTTATTGCTATTTAACAAGTTTAAGTTGGGAAAGACGAACTTGCGATAACACATTACCTACAAAATAAAAATGATCTAATATTTTCAACAAAAAATCATCACGCAACACAGCATACAATTAAAACTCCGTGTAGCACAAGTAGTGACGGGTAACACACCTATCACGAACTCAACCCGTTTTATCTCCCACAAATAATAGCTACGCGTGAATCCAGCACATGATTTCAATATCCGTATCCATCATTCAAACATCAACTTATTAAGCCTACACCTTTACTACAAAAAAATAAAAATTGGCGGCCATTTTGCTTAAGCTCGTTACATCTCGACGCACGCCACTGGCGCTCATAATTATGATGTTAAAATGCGTGTGTGTAACAGGCCTTAATAACGCGAATAAACTCTTTGTTAGTGTGCGTATAAAGATAAATGCGTACGCGCCGCTTTGTGTTCGAAATTTGAATTTGTGTGCGTGTATGAATATGTCTGTGTGTGTTTTATGCAAGTGTGTGCGCTTCAGTTCTTATGTGTGCATGTGTGTTGATTTGTCGGCGTTTTTGAGTGCGATGCTTGTCTAACAATAATTATTATATACGTGCTGAGCCCGCGGCGCGAACGTCCCTTCATGTTTAGGGTTCCGCGATAAGATAACTAACCCCTATATGATTTGTTTGCGTTTGTTTTAGGTGAAGTTTTGTTATGGTTGTAATTTTTGTGAGGGAGTTCTGAAAATGATAATGGTACGATGATGAGGGTGTGCATCTTTTATATCATAAGCGATTAGGTAGGGCAAAATGAAAGCCACTAGCATAGTTGAGAAACAGACGTAGAGAACATAGACCTCAGCGATGGTCTGGGCAAAAATTGACACAGATGGGAGAAGATTGCCAAAAAATAGAGTCGGAGATATCACAACGTTCAGCAATGGGCGAACGGCTAGAGAAGCAGAAGTACAGTGAAGGTGCCAAAGAACAGACCAGTTAGTATGGCATAGACCATTACATTTAAATATTATTGGCATTCATAAAAAGGACATCTCAGTAAACAAAATGTAACTCACCGGTATAACAAAATTGCGTGTGGTCCCAGGAAATGAAAATTACGTCGTTTCGTTAAAAGTTGACATTGCAGCTGCTTTTAACAAAAAATAAATGGAACCTGCCCAAATTTGGTTACCAAACGCACTTGACCGATTATTTTTTTGCTCTCGATGTAATGAAAACGATATGCGCTAAGCAAAAGCTGTTTGTTTGTATGGAGAGCTCGTAAAACGTTTTATATTACGCATGCTATAGGAACTGAGGTAGTGAGAGTGAATATGAAAGATGAATGAAACGAAAAGGACATTGTGAGTTATTAAACAAAGGGCAGTCGATATTAGACACACATGATAAAGAAGAGAGCTCAAATAAGAGTTGTCGAAAGTTATCTATTAGAAAGAAACCGCAGGATATACAATACAAATCTATCCTTAAAACTGGTATTTAGCAGTTTGCATAAGAAGCCACGGTAAGAGAGCAAGAATGCTTTTGCCTTGCAGTGATAGTTTACCGGCAGGTTTTTGTTTAAATAAATATTGGATACTTAAAACTTGCAATAAATAAAACTAAAATATAAACAGAACCTACAAAAAAAAACTACTGAAACACTCCAAATTTTTATCGTGGCATCTAAATCAAAGGCTCAGTTGGCGCGCACCCAAACACATCGATTTGCTGCAGAATTGTTAATCACCCTTGTTGTTCGATAACAAGGTTGTCCCGAATATTGTGGACACTTGTTAGGTCAAGTTTTGTTTTAGTGCTTTCTAGAATATGGGTTTGTTTTAGATCGGCTTTCGTTTTTGGATGCTCTTTGCCTTTTTCAAATTTGTGTTCTGCTTCATCTACTTTAGTTACTTATGGGTTTGGTTTTTCTTTTGCTTATTGACCTTTTTTACACTTCTGATTGCAGAGTCTAAATATTTGCTGTGTTTATTGTTATTGCAGCATGTACGATTGTGTTTAATTGTTTCGGAATCGTGTTTATGGAAAATGCTGCTGTTTTCAAGTGAAATATTATTTCTGTGGCAATATAGACGCTTCTATGTATCCACTAGATTACTTATCATTTTATCGCTTACAATGCCTATACCAAGATACTTGTAAGTCTATTATGTCGTCATCAATTTAGTTTCATATGTTTGTTTTATAAAAAGTATCCTTTACTTCGAAACATTCACAACATTTGCAGGATGGCTGCAACAACAAATTAACAAGCATTCTCATACAAAGTTAAACTTTTAAACCTAAAAAAGGTGAAGTAAAAACAGCCATTATAGTTGAGGACTAAAAGAAATAAAACGTCAGACCCTACAGGTTGCAAGACAGACTAACGTCTCAATTCACATCCATCTGTTTCACACAGGGATGCTGCGACTTTGTATTTTAATTCAAAAACTAGTTTTTAGAAAGACATTACTTTGTTTCTACCATTTTGAGTTTTGTGTCTTTTTCCTCTAAACGTCATACTTATCACTCGGAATTTTTTCAAAATTATTTTTTTCCTTGTTCAGATTCAATAAAATTTCAAACTTCTTCCTTTTTAAATTCAAGTTCTTGATACCAGTTTTGATTTCTTTGAACTAGTTTTGTGTTGAGAGGATCCCAACCTGGCAACCCTATCTTTAAGGTAAAACAAGTTATCCAACTAAGCAAACGAAATGTAAATGTTGTGTAACGAACGCAAATACTATGAAATTGTTAAGTTACTAAGATAAATACGAAGAGCTAAGCTGGGTCCTTGATGAGTCTCAACTTAAATGATGATGTCACGACTTTTAATCGGGACCAAACGTTTAAGAAAAGATGTTCGTGATAGAATAAGTTCATTATAAATATTTAACTTTTATAAGTTTAGTGTTTTATCTAAAACCTTTAGCTTTTATCAAAATTAGGTCTTTATTATTTTTTGATATTTTCAGCTCTGTCAATTAAAAAGTTAAGCTTTACAAACACGAAACTTATTTTAAAGTTTTTATAACTTTAATAACTTTTTCTTTCATAATAACAAAAAGTTTAATTACTACTGCCAACTACTAAAATAAAAAACATGGCTGCAAAATAATCAATTTGCGAGCGAAAATCGACTTGGAATGATTCAATCAGTTTTTTTGTAGATCTAGTGCCTATATTAAGACTGTACTCTGTGTACATGGCTACAATCACTAGAAAACGCCCAAGGCTACAAAAAGCGTATGCAAAACTTGCACCCATACCAAATGGACGTATGAAATTAAGTCATCACGTCTCCCTATGAGGGGTCTCCATGCTACTTCTCTTGTATATTTTAAGCTACACCATACTATAATCATTACCAATGGAAATCCAACTTTATCTCCGGATAATAAGGTCCCTAATTCCGTAATAAGACTTTTGTATTCGTTTTAATGGCGGAAAAAATCGCATCGTCATTGCGTCGACGGTAAAGCGTGACGAATCGCGATGGAGACGTCAATTCCTTTACATTCTTAACAAAACCAACAAGTGGAGTACGACAAAAAAGACGAATAAAAGGGAAGCAAAAAAGGGAATGGATGTATAGCTACTGAGTGACGCCGGTTGTCGTTGAAGCTTTCTTTTAGTACAAGGGTGGGTTGAAGTACTATCGAAAGTGTAGTAAAAGTACCTTGTTTGGAACTTGGTGTTGATTTAGAGATTTCTATTCAGGCCATTGTGTTGTCAAGTGCTCTTATGGGAAAGACAGGAAACAATGGAAGTGAGATAGTTCTAATCTTCGAAAGTGACTTTCGGAACGTTGCATTTTTTGGCTGTCCCTTTTGAATTTTGCTGTTTGTAGCGTTATGAACCTACAATAGTGATAACTGAACTAATAGTAGTGATAAACAGCAAAAGTAAATTGTGAAAAAGAAATAATAGTCCCATGGCAACTGAACCCAAATAAATATGAAAACAATCTAATGCAATACCTTAAACACAAAACAAGGAAAACCCCGATGTTTGCTTAAGTAACATTCCACGGAATTATCGGGTCAACAACGAAATAACTCAAGAGGAACTGCCTGTACACAGGATTCTGTAAGATTATATCTAGAGCCAGCCACATAAATTACACTTACTCTGTCTCGTGGCACAACGCACTTATTGTTTTTTTTTTTTCCTCCGAATATCTCGTTGGTACTAAATGCGAGAATGTCACACCAAATAAATGTATTGTCGACGATGACGTTTGGAATTACATTCGAATTGTAAATTTGAATTTTTAAAATAGTGTTCGCGATTAAAATGGATTCTCGTTGTCGATTTCTAAATAAGATGTGTGAAATTGTGAAGTTTAATATGGAGCTACGCAATTTTGCCATCTAAAAATACATAACCCAAATAAAACACGTGAAAAGGTAAACCCTTTTTATAATTGATTCAAAATGTAAAATGCAGCACGTATTTCCAAATAAATTGTAATAATAAATCATAGATAGTGTTCAAACCAATATTTATTTACCAATCCAATCAATTTCAACATAGTAAAACAAAAATATCTGATAAATTTTAATTAGTTACATGCAAAGTAATTGACTTTGCAAATAACAATTTTCGTGATTGTGTAAACAATTTACATGAAATTGCAATCATTTATAAATTTATAATAAGACTGGTTTATTGTTCCATAGTGGTAATTATGTAGTAGTTCAATTAAGTTTGATATTTAATTATGATGAATAGAAATTATCTGCAACGCAATTATCAAGATTTATAATGTCAGAACGAGGACATGTTAAATGAACTATCAAGATTAAAACTTAGGGCTTTTAAATTCAATGAAGTTATAATGTAGTATTCATAGTATGATTGACGTGGTCACCTACCATTAAATTTAAACTCAAAGTTTAGTAGCCATCTCCCGAAAGGTTTGTCTAAGGTTCGCAATTCGTCATGTCTGTATGATCTATCTGTAAACATTGAGCGATTTAGGTAACAATTTATCGTAGACACAGTGTTGTCATAATTTGATGAACATGGGCACAAGAGTTGCCTTATCGACTGATTCTATACTGCTTGATTCCAGCTAATTTCTGCGGCCTTTTCCAGACCATCGCCCACTTTGTAGAAGGCATTTATTTCTTTATTCTGCATAAACAAAGGTACTGCGGCAGACCTTATGCCTTAGGCATTCTCTACCAGTCAACCAAGGGTATTGAATGGACATATTACACCCACTATACATAAAAACAAGATAATTTACTTATTTCAAGAAATAATTTCGATTTTCCATGTTTTATAAATACACATTTCATATTAATCTTCCAGACCTTCGTACGAACTGCCTCCCTTCACCGCTCTAGTTCCCATCTAGAACCAAACACTACACCAATACGATATTAATTATGAACGACACACATTTCCGTCCTCATTATGACAATTTGCATTCCAACAAACGCAAATTGCGCAATGTAACACTAACTATTTTGAACGTTAATAGACTCTCTAAATTAGTACAAATTTTGAGTTCAGATTTGCATATTAAATCATGTTATTTAGGATTTGTGTGACGCTCATTATAATAATTGGAAATGAAATTCGGAAAACAATCATTTTCAATATTCTGAAAATGAAGGACACTGCTGCGATTTTCTATGTATAAATACTTCAATTTTGTGTAGGCGTTTAAGCTGATTCAATAACGGTACTAAATATAATTTAACCAATTATATACTGGACAGCTTTAATAATAAAATGGTTGGACACACACACCTCAGGAGGCTCTCGTTGGGCAGCTTGATCAAGGGCTTGATTCAGAAAGCGGTACCTCTGGACACGGCTCGCATTGTCAGGAGGTTCCTTTCTCTGGAGGCCTGACCACCGGTAGCTTGGACCCTGTGCCCGATATCAGTGGGCTACTATTTATATATTATTAAATGTATATGTCGTGGATAACGATATTGTTTTAATAAAAGTTGCTCAATTGATTAATGTAGTAGTGGGGCAAACGCCGTGACGTTATTTAGTAATGGCGGCACGTGGACAGAGTCGTTTTGGAAAGTGGTGATTGTCGAACGGGGACTTCGCATCGGGACGCGGACCAAGTCACTTCTCCAAAACGAAACTGTCGGTTTGCCTAGTTAGATTGATTTGTGTGTAGTATTTGTTTATTCGATTATTAAAATGAAAGTGCAGTTACATTTACACTTTGTGTTATTCAACGCCACCTACGAAATGGACCCTTTACCACCGAACCAAGATGGTGACGACCCTATCGCTCTACCGTCGCTGACCTCGACATATATATATATAATATATATATATCTATATATGTATATTGTATAGAAATATTTAAAAATGTAGACATAAGTGAAAAAGATGAATAAAGGAAATAAATAATTGTAGGTCAAATGGCAGATACAGTCAACCTGAAAATTAAAAACGTAGAAGTGCTTGTAAGAGCTTTTCAATAAAGCTTTTGAAAACGAAGAGCTGAAGAACTTTTAAGATGAAGGTGTGTCAAACTCAAAAAATCGATTGGTAGGTCCAGAAATAGTCATCATCATCATGTGTCTAGCCTTTTCCCAACTGTATTGGGAACTATATATCCAGATATAGTCGTACCGCTAAAAATGTACTTACAAATAACTTCTTACTCACAACAGTTGTAAAATAATGCTCATAAAGTAATAGCTATATAATGAATTCGTATTAATTTTCATATAATAATAAGCATAATTTTCAAATTATACAAAACTCGATCAAACATAATACAAATTACATGACCATTATATAAAGACTTTTCCGTTTTAGAACACGATACAGAATTTTAAACCAAAATTATGAATGCCTGTCGCGATTTATTTCAGTTGTAAAAGCCAAAATTGGTTTCAATTAATCAAATTGAAACATTAATTCAATTAAGTGTTGCCGGTTCTATAAATTAACTTAAAGCATGCTATTCTAATTTTGTAACGTTCATTTTTACGCAGGAATTCTTGTGTCTCTCGAGTTAATTGAACTTGAACTTTAGTGTTTGGGGTTAGTGTTGGGATTCAATTGTAGACTTTAAATTCTAATAATACTTAACACTTAAAATTGGACTTCTAAACTAATGTTTCTATAGATTTGAACGTTAAATAGATTGGCCAGAGTTCTGATAAAATTTGCATTCAATCCTTTGATTCGGCGTCAAAACCGGTCTAATATTCACTCGTAGGAAAGTCTTTTACCCCATCCATCGTTTCCTACCCTTTTCCCAACCAGCACTCATCAAATCCCAGCACAATATTAATCAAACGAAGCCTGTGTTCATTTCAAAGCGAGCTTAGCTGGTGAAACCAATATACCATTGACTAATATTACCTGAGCATCAAAATTTGCATATCAAACGGTGTCCCGTAGGACTGTGTACTAATGTATAGAGACAGGAATTCACTCGTATTAGTTCTCCTGCATCGTTTAGTCAAATTTTAGGGGTTATGCTGTTAGATATAGCGAATGTATGAGTTTGTTTTGCTTTAGAATGTTAATTTTGGCTTTTAGGGTCAGGAAAAACGTCTTTTTTATTTGTATTTTTTACCAGTCCGAGAACAGACTTTTTTTAAAAACGCCATTATTCCCAATAACGAACTAGGTTCTTTAGTGTCATATTCTGACCGACTAAAACACACCCATGTTCCTCTAAATGACTAAAGCTAAGGCTATTTCGAACAGATTCCGAAATGGCTTTTCTGAAATATAAATATATGTATATTGTCTAAATGCTTAGCTGTCATACAGTTGGATCGTATTAGCTAATATTATTTAGAGATCTCAAGGAATTGGTTTTGAAAATTTATACCCTGATAAAAAGTAACTTAGCACAGGATCTATACTGTACAGTATTTTTTTTTTTTTTACTATAGATAGGCACGCGTTTGACCACTATCTCACCTGATGGTAAGTGATGATGTGGTCGAAGATGGAGCACGCTTGCCTAGAAATAACCTTTTCACTCTTGACTTAAAGACTCCCAGGTTGTAGCTATCAGGAAACACAGACTCCGGCAGGGAATTCCACTCCTTAGCTGTACGCATTATGAATGTGTTACCAAAACGTTTTGTGCGTATGGGTGGGATATCCACCGTGTACCGTAGTGTATAGTGTGTAGTATAGTTGACTTCCTCGTGGACTCCAAAGAAGTTATAATTTTTACTAAGTATTTAGGCCACCCATTGTGTCACTCTCTGTCATGTTTTCTTCACGTATCTTGTCTGTAACTTATATGGTATACATTTTATGATTATTCTGTTCTAATTTACTAACTTTTTCCCGTGACATCGTACGCACATATCCCGTTTTGTCCCGTTCCCATTAGAATTTCAGGAAATCCTCTCTTAGTGCTCTCCTACACTTGCCAAGAAACCTACATGCCAAATTTCAGAATTCGAAGACCAGTAGTTTAGGCTATACGTTGTCTGCCGGTCACTCAGTAACGGAAGAATTTTAAAAGTAATTTAGGATATTTCGTTGGTCCCATTCCTTCCAAAAAGTTGTCATCAACACAACATCTAAAACCTTAGATGTTGTGTTGAAGATAACTTTTTGTGCGATGTGAATTTTGGAACCCCAAAAGACAAGTTTCAAAATTCACATCGCTCATAACTTGAACCCCCAAAACCGAGCACCGTGGAGCACAGTGATAATTCATCAAAACGTGATAAGGCAGTGTTTTGACTTATGACAGGAACGTATTATATTACTCCCACATTACTATGTTTAATGTTACAACTGACGGCAAGATGGGTTTTATTAATAATGTTAGTCTGTACTGTTTCCCGGAGAATTAGGGGTAATTTCATTGTTATTAGTTTCTTTGGGGATGAAAATAGACTGCGTCTGGTAGCATAAGATGGTGATAATTTAGAAAATAATAGTAGATAGTAAAAATATTAGTATGCGATCTTGAAGGTTAAGCAACGCTTACCAAGGTTGGTCTGTAGATGGGTGACCGTCTTAACATAACGAGTTTCCTCCGTGCCTCGGAAAGCACGTTAAGCCGTTGGTCCCGGCTGTCATTTGTAGATCTTTGGCAGTCGTTACGGATTGTCAGAAGCCAGTAAATCTGACTCTAGTCTTGCCATGAAGTACCGTGTTACCCAGTTAATGGGTTGTGGAGGTCTGGTAGGCAGCCGCTCCACGTAAAGCACTGGTATTCAGCTGAATCCGGGTTGACTGGAAGCCGACCCCAATATAGTTGGGAAAAGGCTAGGCAGATGATGATGGGTAAAAATATTAGTATGAATTGGCTAGTACAGTTTCATCAAGATATGAATGGCATTTCTCGTACTTAACCTGTGATCACCTGGTCGCAATAGCCTTTGCGACGCCACAACAATTGAATAGTTTTATTGGAAAAAAATCGACGGTCGCCATGTTTTTTGGTCGATGGGGGGCCATAGGATATTAAACACGGCGTTTTTAAAAAAAAATCAAACTGCGTGATTCGGTATGGCATGTGGGTTGCCATTAAGCGTCAATTTCAGTTGACTCACAATGCACAGACGTTTGCCGACGGCAAACCACAGGTTAAAAGCATTCAAATACAAAACAGAATATCATCTCAGTGGCAATTAATGTCTGGCTGCCTGTCCATTTGCGCAAAGCGAGGCAGTATAGCGGAGAAACAGAGAAATATTAACCAATCATATCAGTCAAAATGTCTGAAAAATTTCTCCGTTATCTTCGCTCCGCTGCCTCGCTCCGCTGTAATGGACAAGCACCGTTCACTTGAAAAAATGTAGAGCAATAGGGAATATGCATGTGATATTTTTATTTGCAAAATGAAATACTTATTAACTCTAGTAAACCATCATGAAATTATTTTTTAAACGCCTTCATCAGCGATGAAGTTATAAAGCTTCAAAGATTACAATTAGAAAGAGAAGTCCGATGCAAACTTTGATGTCATCATGTAAGATGCCTATACAGCTGCCATAGAAAACAGCGTTTTCGTGAGAGGAACAGATATATTTGATTAAAATAATTATATCTCCTTCGCTGTTCGAGTAATTTTAATTATATTTTCACTGTTAGTATTATATTTTTGTATATTTTTAAATAAGATGATAAATATGTTTTTCAAGAATATTCCCTATTGTAGGTGTTTTTGACAGTTGATGACTGCAATGCGAACGCTTCTTTAAAATACAAGAATCGCCCCTCTGTGTAGGTATGTATGGAGAATTGGAGAACTCAATAATCGGGTTTATATCTGGTAGATTGCCTATGTATATGTATCGACTAGTTTGCGACAGTCAAACAGAACTTAATCGTGTTTGGTGCCGTTTGATTGTCCATCTCTAGTTGAACCATATACTTAGCAGAAATAGAAAGGATCGTTACTCTGAATTTGTAACACAAATGAAAATTAAATTCACCCAAGAGGTAAATGAGGAAAATCTTAACAAATTAATTGAATTGTCGATTAGAAGCACCTTTAAATATTTGATAATTTTTGAACAGGACATTAAAATTGCTCACTTCTAACCAAATCCGGTATCTACTTTATTTTGTAGGAACGTGTTTATCTTATACTACCTTCTGCCAGCGGCTTCGCCCGCGTGATCCCTAGGGAACATTTTCCCGAGAAAAAAGTAGCATATTATGTGCTATTCCAGCTTATAATCTAGCTCTGTTCCAAATTTAATCCAGTTCCGTTCAGCCGTTCTGGCGTGATTGAGTAACAAACATCCATCCAAACATTCGTATTTATAAGTATAAGTTATACTTATCTAACTGTAAACACTTAAAATTTAAATTAAATCTTGTAACTAAAACATGGCGTCAAAAATCGCCGTCCGAATCGCTGTCGACTGGAAGTGAGCCCCTGGTGGGGCTGGTGGCATTGCGACATATACCAATGCTTGTCCTCTGACCAAGGTAAAAACCAGCTCTTGGGTCACGTGAAGTGTCACCTTAGCGTTTTGCAAGTTCTTTCAATAACGCCTGAGCACTCGAACCCCACGGTCTAAGAGCTTCAACCCCAAAACGGCTCAAAAATATAATTGCCATCTTGGTTATTATATTCCCGCCGTTTTAGGTTCTCAGCAGCCGCAGCGGCAGTACCATCACAACACGACGAACTGAAAAGATGGGATGGCGCAAAAGTATCGACACAAGGGTATCCAAATCCTAGTTTAACCAAACAGTTTTTCAGTTACTCTTAAAACAATGTATTTTAAAAGAATATAACTTTTCCTCCAGCAAGACACCTCAATGATCTAGAAAATCTGGAGATAAAAAAGAAAACATTATTATTATGGCTTGTATTTTGTAAGGCGCATTAAGGGCTCCCGTTTTAACTTGGCTTGTACATGTAATTTTATTCCCAGCGTTGGTGGTGAAACATACATTAACGTTGAAGGAACATTGTTAAAATATATGTACGTCATGTTAAATTTTCTAAAC
This sequence comes from Lacanobia oleracea, assembly GCA_950371165.1. Lineage (NCBI taxonomy): Eukaryota > Metazoa > Arthropoda > Insecta > Lepidoptera > Noctuidae > Lacanobia > Lacanobia oleracea. Next base: position 4,983,657 of record OX493404.1, read on the forward strand.
TTGGGTAATAACTTGGGTTCTGCGCTACGTAATTTCACTTGCCACGTACACAACAATTTATGCAACATGGTTAGGTATAATATTGTTTATGACACAAACGACAGGAGATAGACATTAAGCACAAAATGATAACAGTATAATAGCTCTAATTTTTATTATTTTCTAAAATAATAAACAGTCACAAAGCAATTGAATATGCAGGCAGCTTAACTTCGAGGCGATCGGCGGCGGGGATCTCTCGCGTCCGGCCCTGGTTCAAGCCATGGTCCGGAGCGACGAGACATGGGAAGCGGTCACCTCCTTCTGCGAAGCAGTAATGCTAACAAAGGAGGAAGCCGAACGCGTGAGAGAGAGGGAAACCTCACGCCCCAGCCGCCGAAACAGAAGAAGACGCCCCGGGCGTCGGGAGTCGCAGGACGATTCTCGGCCACCGTAGGCGTGGGTCTGCGGACGGCGAGCATTGGGTGGCTCGCCGTCTGATCAGAACCAGGCCCGGGTCGGCGGCGCGCTGCGATCCCAACGCGCCTCAAGGACGTGTCAGCACGGAAGACGGGGCCCACTAGGGCCAGTGCCTGCTGGGGCTGCGGACTTCGTTCGAAAGAGGCACCGTACCCTGGAACGCAAAGGGCACTAGGAGAAACACGGATGGGTTTTAGTCAGTAAGAGTCTGACACTCCCTCCTGCTGTACCCAGAGCGGGAGAAGTCATTTGATGATATCCCATACTAAAAAAAAAAAAAAAAAAAAAAAAGGCAGCTTAACTTACAAGTACTTTTAAACAATGTTGTGAGAGGGCTGCGTAGGTAGACAATTATTGTAAAACACACTCGTAAGTTGTAGTTGAGGAGCTCGTGGCTAAATTAATAACAACCGCACGGGTCAATCTTTAAGGTTAAGCAACGCTTGCCGAGGTTGGTCTGTGGATGGGTGACCAGATGGTCACCCATCCACACATATTACGATTAATACACATATTAAGATTAATATACCGAGTTTCCTCCGTGCCTCGGAAAGCACGTTAAGCCGTTGGTCCCGGCTGTCATTTGTAGATCTTTGGCAGTCGTTACGGATAGTCAGAAGCCAGTAAATCTGACTCCAGTCTTGCCAAGATGTACCGTGTTACCCAGTTAATGGGTTGTGGAGGTCCGGTAGGCAGCCGCTCCACGTAAAACACTGGTATTCAGCTGAATCCAGTTTGACTGGAAGCCGACCCCAATGTAGTTGGGAAAAGGCTAGGCAGATGACACTCGTAAGTATGTCAAAAGCTTAAAAAAATATAATGCACACATTAGAAATAAACATTGGCAGTGTTGTGTAAAAAATAATATTTTGCCTGTATACCGAATAGCTTTGTTGGACTTCAAAAATTCCCTCATTTTAGAAATTGTCGTATATTCCCATTTTTCTGCACTTAATAATAGGTATTGTCATAATGAATGAAAAAAATGCACTTCCTGGCCCCACATTCATTGCAAATACAATTATTATTCTTAATTCAAAACACGCACTTTCACCCCACACACACACAACGCACACTTATTTAATTCCAAAACTGAATTCCGAACAATTATAACCCACCGGAAACTTGGCTGGTTGGCGTGATAACAATCTATGATTTTTAATTACACCCAACAGGCCCCGCCTTGTCTTGTAATATATACCAAAACGTCCAATCAAATTAGGCAACGTTGACGTAAAGTGTCATTGAAACAAACCCAGGGAACATTAATCACACCATTTATGATTTAAAATTTGTACCGGCCGTTCGAGTGTTAATATTCTTTTTATTTTAAAAATTCAACGTCGAAAAATTTAAATTCGAATTGACAACGGTTTCGAATGAACGATTGAACGATCAAATGATTGATGAGTGAGAGGATTCTTGATGGTTTTTGATTTTATTTGATTGCTTTGTAAGACACAATGTGTCTATTACTGAATGAAATTTGGTATTTCATTTGTTTCGATTAACTTTTCGATCTATCTTGAGCTTCAGTTGGAATTGCATTTTAGAGTAACACTTTCGTTTGAAAAAAAACAACGTGAGAAAACTTTTCATAACACTCCATTTAAAAAAAACTCGTTTATTTTACAAAGAAGTTGACACATTCTTTGAAACGGCTCTTCAGTGAGTTGACGGAGTAAAACAGGTCACTAAGGTGCAAGATACAAACTGCTGCTCTAACGTCAACGTAGTATTAAAACCGGGTAAAAAAGTTGCTACACGTAAATTGGAAGCAACCCACAAACGTATAATTTCAAACTTTGCAGAAGAAGAAAAAACGAGAGATTAAAAAGCATGTATAGACTGCAATTAACTTCAAACAAGCATCCTTCGTTAGCACAGAACAGTTTTATCCACAGAGTTTTTTAACCACTATATCTTTTTAATATAACCGTCTAACGAATTAAATAATAGATGGAAAAAATAACGAATATATTACACGTACAGCATATAATTCACAGCTGCTCAAGCGGATGCCTTCACACAAATTATGATACGAAATAACACATTTCTCTCGCCGACACGACTCAACATAATATGGGGAGCCTCGAAATTAACCATAATTGCTTAATTCAGAGATGGACACACCAAAGTCTTTGGTCAGAAGTATAAGTTGCGGCCGTTGTAGGTGATGCGCAACACATACAGGAAGCTTGTGTACCATAGATACTTGCAATGGTGTGCGTTTTGTTGTTAGCGCACCGGCGAGAACGCCAGTAAGCGACGAGGCTTAGTCGCGGGCGGACGTACGCTCGATTTTGCTGTTAAGTGTGTTTTGTTGTGGTTGGAGTTCGTGTTTTTAAGTTAAGTGACAATTTATGAATGAAAGTTTTTGAATTCAAATAGCAGATTGTTTGTAAAGTGATTTGGAATTATTAGTGTGTGTTTTGGATTATTTGTCATATTTTAAATTGTAAGTATTGAGACACTTATTTTATTAATTTTGATGCTTCCAAAAATGTGTTCAGAGATTTGACATAAATTTGTATATTTAGTTATGAATATGCAGAATTTTGATTAATCAGTATTTAATTCAAAAAATAAAATAAAAATAGAGTCCTTTGGCAGTTCTTATTTACAATTTTGAGATTTGAGGACGTAATAAATGCAAGAAAATTAACCAGCGTTACAAAAATGTCGTAAAAATTCTTCAGTTATAAAAATGCTTCAGCACTTAAAAATGGTATTTCTGGCATACTTTCTACTTGAACATTGTTAAACAAGATCTTTGCGGCAAAGCCTAATACAAAGAAGAAGACAAAAATATTAAGAATAACGGTAAAGAAAGAGATGGTAACACAAAAATTCATGGGCATCTTCCAGGTAATGGGAATAACGTGTGAAGGGAATCCAAGTGGGTATCATTAGAGGATGTTTTTGTCTATTACTAATCATGGAAGATGCTGTGTCATTGGTTCAAACCATATTTTCGGTTGATGGAGAAAATTCTCTCGTTAAAAAGGATAAGTGGAAATTGATGTTACTCATAACGAACAAATAAAACAAATTCTGAAGATATTGCCGATGTAGACATTTTTAACGCTGCATACATAGTTCATACGAATAATGTATTAAATTTTTCAAATATAGATCGAAAAGCCGACGTCAAAAAATCTGTCAATCTCGAAAGTAAATTGTTGAAGCAAGTGTGCATAAATTTACTCATTGTGCAAACCTAAATTATTGCACATCCATTGAGATCCCAATATTCGTCTATCAAATTGTAAATGTTAGAGGGGTTAGCCGAGTATTATGGTTAGTTACAGTGAGTGCAACTATGGTCTAACTATCACCAATAACTTGTATACAATTGTGGTCGCGCTCAACGCTCTGAAATAATGTTGTGGTTCAAGCTTTGGAAATACGGCATTACTTGTATGTATTTGCAAGGCATGAAAACTTTACCGATGAATAAAATGAATTCCTTCTTTAATTTTTTTGTGGTATGACTAAAGGCAGCTAAAAAGCATAGTTAAATAGTCATAGACAAAGCAAGGAATTGACAAGATCAATGATTCAGAAATTATAAAGCGTTTTTAGTTTAAAAAGTGAGATATCTGTAGGTTTATTAAAGTTTCTAATACGGAAACTGATAGTGTAGTTGCTAATAAGACTATCAGATCCATAGATACATAGTAATAATCTGAGAGTTGTACTGGTAGATGAAAATAACATTTTTACCCGTCAATTTATTAATGGTAATGTTCAACTAGATGAGACTTGTGTATTTTCTAATTGACTACTTTGATAAGAAACATCACAACAAACTCAGAGTTTGAATTTGAACCAAGCAAAATTGATGCAGATGTCCCAAAATGTTTATTGAAGCATTTTACAAGTCTTTCCAAAATTCGTAATGATGTCTTTTAAAGGAAAATACTTTAATTGTTGCTCATTCTCTTTTCAGATGCCGTCGCATTTCGAGATACATCGTTAAAAGGTTCGTTAGTCCAAATAAAATTATTTGTTTTATGGCACTTGGGAGCAGTATTAAAAAGTAATAAGCGCCTCATTATATTAAATAAAACAGGCAATTAAAATAATAAGACAATTTATTTTATTTCGTACAATCAAAAGTTAATTGTACGTCGGTTTTATAGGAGTTTTCTGACTTGGAAACGTTTTAGGAATGATAATGATTAGGTATATTATGGATTCTTTTATTTACACCATAACCAGTCTTATATACCTTGTTAGACATAATATGACTAACTTCTAGTGATTGCTATTTTACCTGCCTGAGATCCCAAAATGCCAATTGCAAAATGCAAATTTAATGCCTGTCTGAGAAATTGTTAGTAGTGTTTTAACTATCCTTGATATATTTTTTCTCAGATAACATTTTAAACATTACCTTTTACCAATTTGTGTTTATGAAAACTATTTACTGCTCATTATTTTGTGTTTCATCTTTACTCTAATATTCATCACCATCATCATCTTCCTGCCCTTTTCCCATGTTACTTGGGGTCAGCGCAACATGTTTTTTTCTTCCATTTTGTCCTATGTGCCGTCAGGTTTTCACTAACTCCCATTTCTTTCATATGGCCTCACACAATCTATCCATCTTTTCTTCGGCCTTCCTCTCCCTCTCCATCCATCCACATTTATATTCATAACTCTTTTAGTTACATACGTGTCATCCCGCCTCTTCAGTTGACCATACCAAGACAAGCGATTTCGTTTACTCCAATATTACGCGATTCAAAATTTTCAACTTGATAAATTCTCTTCAACGAATTATACTAACCCAAGCATCATCCGCAAAGTTTACATTATATCGAAAGGGCCCCGTCGTAAGAGAAAAACATTCACCCATAACAAGAGGCCAGACTAACCCAAATTTTTATTAGTAGCCAGCGAAATTATCATAAATCCAATTTTTTCCACCCAGCTTATTTTACAGGCCATAAAATTTTGTATTCTCATCTAACGTATTTTTATTCATACGTTTTTGAACGTTAAATTTGCGGGTTTTAACGGCCGTCTGTAATATGAGTGGGAGTATTAAAGAGTGTTGTAAAAATTGTTTGTTTTTCACTGCCTAGAACTTCTTTTATAGTAGTTTCGTTATTGTTTTGATCTTTATCTTTTAAGAGATTGGTATTTACTTTAGCTTTATGTCTAACAGCAGCTTTAACATTAATATTTTTGTCGACAATAACCTTCTCGTTTTCATGCTTTAGCTATATTGTATTGCGATTTCAGAAACTTTATTTAAAGTCAATGTTGTATTATGTCTTTTTAAGTGGATTTTTTAATTTACATGTATTGTTTCATAACTTTACATAAGGTTACGTTTTACAAATATTATACTCAATCTTTAACATTCATATACATAGTGTTAGTTGGGCTTTAGTTACTAATTTACCTAACTAAGTACATACCAGTATTATTGATTACCGTACCCAAGGGCTCCATCTATTATTTAGACTTGTTAGCTCTTGAGTTCCGTTTATTAACTTTAGCATTAGAATTTGCAAATACCTACCTGACGAGAAATTGAAATTATCAATAATTTTGAATGACCTAAAAACACTTTCACAGGAAAACATCATTTTTGGCTTCTAGCTAGAATCTAGATACATAAAGTAGTTTCCTATAATAGGTATTATATAAGCGAAGATATAATGTGACCTAATAATTATCCGCAGAACGTGTGAACAGAGTCGCGGGAAATTGCTAGTTAACCCAAATTACTTCACAGCCCAGCGCGCAAAACGTCCGAAATTCTTGGCCAAAAACAATTCCTTTTACCGAAAAAGAACGCGAAAATTCTTTTCATAATTATTCTTGCTCTAATGTGGATCGTAAACAAAATATTTTTCGCTGAAAACAAGCTTACAGGATGACGAACAATCGAAGTTGCTAGGGAATACATCTTGAGTTTTGGCAGAAGACAGTAAGCGAGCGGAAATTAAGCGTCGTCTGCTCCGTCCATTATACTTTTGTATTAACTTTATGGGCTGTTTTAAGATTTTTTATGAAAGATTATGTTGGTACATTTTTCTTATCTGACGGTTTCTGGTCAATTACCGGGATCCAAGTTTGAATAAACTTCTGATTACGGTCTGATGAAGCAAATTACTGGATTTTGCAGAGATTGAATGTTTTATTTAAAAAGTTGGGTACCTTTAATCATCTATCATAATTACCTACTTTGATTTTTTTAGTATAACATAGTAAAATTACTCAAATCAACAAATGCCAAAGGTAGTGACTTAATTTAAATCCATTACATATTTTTGCGTCCAAAGTTTTTTGCCTTTACCATCACATAAATTGCTAAAAGTTTTTCTACTTTACGACGAAATGTCACCACTGTGGGCGGATAGTTTAGCTATATCAATTATGTGAACAAAAAATTTGGTGACAGCACATCATCGTAAACCTCTTAAGTTTCTGGGAACTAATTCTTGGGTTGAAAAAAGTGTCCCATGAGTCTTAACATCCTACCGGCAGTGTTTCAAACATGCAAGCAAAGAAAAATGCTTGCACATAAAATATATATATCGTTAGTGCAATATAAATTGTTTTATGTGAGTTTTGAAAGTTGTGAACATAGAGGATATTTTTCTGAGTATCCTCCGTGCCTCGGAAACCGCATTAAGCTGTTGGTCCCGGCTGTCATTATGTAGATCTTTAGCAATCATTACGGATAGTCAGAGGTCAGAAAATCTGACACCAGTCTTACCAAGGAGTACCGTGTTACCCAGATAATGGGTTGTGGAGGTCTGGTAGGCAGCCGGTCTACGTAAAATACTGGTATATTTTGAAAACGGCCTACTCAATAGGTATCAAAAGTGCAAATTCTGAGAAACTGATACGTACTACTTTAGCTAATTCATTTGAAAAAGGAAACATTAAAATGTTTATAGGCACATATTAATAACCGAATTCCCTAAACATGCAACACCGGCAAAAATTTCTTCTAAAAAATAAAAATGTTCTAAATACGAACGCGCTTATTACCCGCCCGTCGGACATGTTAAAACAGATGTTTCGTGCCTGACGTAAGGGTCAGGCCGGGTCGCCATCTTAGAAGTTCCCGCCAATCGCGTCCCTGTCAAGGGCGGGAATAATGATCACCGGCTGTGATATTGTAAATAGAGGAACGCATTATTTTCGAATCTTCGGCTATGGTAATGGGTTATTTCGAAAATGGACACCGGTATTCATAAATAAAAAAGGGTTGGATTTAAAATAAATTAAATTCCTCTAGTTTTTGCTCATGGCTTTGCTTGCATCAAAATAGCCTATAATAATCTCCAAGGTCCTATTTATCTCTGCCGGCGTTGCGGAATATTTCGAAAGAGTCACCACCACGGCTCTAGAACGCAAAAGGCATTAGGAGAAACACGGATGGGTTTTAGTCAGTAAGAGTCTGACACTCTCTTCTGCTTCACCCAGAGCGGGAGGAGTCATTTGATTATTACCCTTCAATAAAAAAAGGTCTTACTCGTATTTATCGCTGTATCGAAATTTGTTAAAATTGGTTCAGCGATTTAAACGCGTAAGTGTAATAAACAAACAAACAATCTCGCTTTTGCGTTTGTAGTATTAGTTAAGATCGATAGTCGAAGGTAGAGAAGTATTCTAAATTAAATCATGCGACTTTTGAAAGAAACAACATTAAATATAAATAAATTGAAATACTAACCACCTTGTTTCAATTCTTATCAAACTCGAGACTACTGCACTAGAGCCTAACTTTTTTTATTTCTTCAAAATCAATCCTCCCACTTAGCACCCTCTCAAATTAACTTCCTAACAGATGTTTCTAGGTATTCCTGACGTATAGGTCAGTTGGGTTGCCTTCTTGCGTCTTTCCTGGCATCCCTGTCAACAGCAGCAAAGTAATTACCGCCGATGGCTTCGTGGTAATACGAGATCTGTTTTGAAATGAGAGAACTAGATTAAATTTGTTTTGACTCTTCTTAGTCGGATTGATTTTGAGACACTTACTAAGTAAAGTTTGCTTTAAGCTTCAGCAATATTAGATTTTAGTTTTCAAGTGTTAGATAAATCATTCCATGTGAATTCAGCATCTTTAATGAGTTGATCAATGCAAATGTGTCTTTCGTCAACCGCAAATGATTTTCATTTCCAAGCGTTTAGGCGACATTTTCGTTCTACGTGTAAATTCTTACTAATAGCGTCTATAAATTTTAATCAAGACTTAATTCTTTGTGTTCCGCCTCTAATGAAGACTTGTTAGTATTTTGATTTCTACCAAATTCATAGATTCTGGCAATCATAAAACAAATTATATTACCATATACAATTCACCGTAGAATATTTTACTAACAGCGCAACCAATAAACGAGTATATACCAGAAAATGCTAATAATGAACATAAATTATATGGTCCATAATTACTTGCTAATAGTCCGTTTGAATTTGAAAAAATAAGAGATTTAACAGCATATAATTATCTTATATGGCTAAACCAGTCACTACACTATTAATCATAGAATTGAGGCCTTCGAAGAATTGAGGTTGTGAAAAAAAAAAATTGACTAGAGAAATTTTCAATCATAGTTGCTGAATTCGGCTTCATATTATTGCATTATTTATGCGAAAGTTTGGATGGATGTTTGTTACTCATCAGAACAGATGAAATTGGCACAAAGATAGATTATAGTCTGGAATAGCACATAGGCTACTTTCTATCCTGAAAGTATGTAAAACATTATATACCCTTAGAATGATTTCTAAAATTCCCATTGGTAACAAATGAATTGTTTAAAGACTACTAATAAAGACGCTGTTTATTTCAAGAAAGCTAAAACAGCACATAACATTCTCTTTACGCTTCATCTACTTAGAGAAGTCTTGTTCCTTGTAGATGTTAAAGTTATATTCCCTTAAAAAGCGGATATAACATAAAGTACTAGCACCAAAACGGCACCTTTTGCACATAAACTAGTAACGAGCATCCCACTACATCGTTTACGAATCCTACGTCATCACTTTCCTAGATCTGCGTAGACGGCGAATTTGAATCGAGCTGTATTGAGATGGCATTTATATTTTGTGTTCGTTGAAGAAACTTTTCTGATCATGTCTTAGAAAGTTCATGAAAATAATGTTCGCAAAGGTTATGAAGCAGTAATTGAAATTGTTTTTGACTTTGAAGATAGACTTTGTGTTGATGAAGATAACGCTAGACTCAAAATAACAAACGAAATAAACATCGAGAAAATTTATAAAATAAATTTAGTATTCCTGAAAATGATACACGAAGAAATGTCGGTAAATTCAGTACCTAGGTTAGATTATGTAAACTTTTCTAAAGACTTGGAAAGCGTTATTTCAATAGGCAAGGAAATAGTTGACACAAATAAGTATGATATTATAATGTCCATTGTCCAAAATAATAAAAAAAAAACAGAAGTTAAACATAACAAAGATAATAATGATAAAGGAAACAAAACGCTACGGCTGCTTCGGAACATCAGATCAACAGACATAGCGGATTTCGGAGCACCAATCATGGCACCTGTTTCACGTCCCTATTTCATTTTTAATGAAGACGTTATATCCGCAGGTGTTCGATCTTATTATGTTGTTTAATTCATTCTGCCCTTTGTTTTCTTATAAACCTTTTTTTTCTTCTCCTTCGACCGCAAAAGTTTTATTCCACTAAAATTTATTACGACATAAAGGTGCATTGTAAATCGCGTGTGTGGAGTTAAACAGATGTAAGTAATTAAGTTGTAAAGTTTCTACAATGTTTTTATTGGTATCAAGGGACTGTTGATGACGATGATCTGTAGTCCTTTTAATTACGAACTAAACAATGGGAACTTTATTGTGGTAATGATGTTGTAATAAATCTTTAAATTTAACAGAATGTTTCTTTTATTTTGATGGGAATTTTGTTTTTGATTAGTGTTGCGTGTTCATGAATAGTTTCGGCAGCTTTTATGTTTTACTGAATAGAAAACCGCTTTTAAGTGTTTGTTGCTTTGAGCATTTTAATAGTTTCAGTTTTATTACATTTGTATTAATTACCATTATACTGATTTATTACAATCACATAATATCAACAGTCTATAGTTTTTACTGAAAAAAAGTCACTAACCATACAATTGCTACTTTTGCTTCCAATAATAGATTTATCGTCACAAATGAGTCTTCGATAATAATAGAATCAGATACGAGACACGGAAAATCACTGTTAATTATGACTGAGAACCATTAAAAAATAAAAATTACAAAGTACACATATCCGAACGTACTGCATCTTTTTTTAACTGACATCTCTCCGGAGCAGCGTCTCGCCATCGACATCGCTTTGCGTTTCGAATTTCGAATCCGTAGACGTTTTCCACATTCCTATCAAAATACGAACGTCATTTCAACCCCTACGCTATCAAACTGAAATGAACTTTACCCTTATAGAGATAAATGTCAAATTCGATTGCTTATGTTCCTCAAGCAGTGACACATTGGAAACGGAACGAACTTGAGATAACACTCTGGATTCGATTTGAAGTTTCTGGTTTTACCTTCAGTGTATTTTAAACTCTCCTGAAGCGAAGTTAAAGTTGAATTTATTTTGAAGTTGTTGGTCTGATCGGCTTGGAATAAAAGTTATTGAATGATCTCTGATTAGATGATTATCAGTACAGACGCAATGGGTCTTGCTCCGCGGTTGTAAGAACATTTTATATGGTAATTGAAATGTAATATAAGCATTGGATTTTGAGTTGCTTATCGGGTAGTTTACGATCGTATCTGTGCGCGACAAGAGCGAACATTGTTTTCGATAATTACGATAGTAGGTATCGATTTCTCGTATGGTAATGAGCGAATCTGATACATTGTTTGGTGTAAACACGGAGAGATAATTATGGAGGGAAAATACAAAGAGACTGGATGAGAGAACGAGTTGATATAATTAAAATCTTCGCGGAATTTTGACGTACTTTGATTAAGTTGACGTGAAAAGCATTAATGAGCAGTAATTTTGTGAAGCTGTGACTAAATTCTAGTTTAATACCGACGAGAGTGATAAAATACAAGATGAGAAAGTAACGTATTTCTTAACAAACGGTAACGCGTAGTAAAAAGTGATTACAATTCTTAATGAAATGGCAGAGCGTGTGGCTTCACTCGCTATATTAAAGCCTGTTTGCGGTATTTTCGACTAACATGAAAGGAAGGCTTTAAGCCACACCTTAGCATGTGTTCGCGAAATTGTGCATAAAAGTTTACAGCTCGTTTCATAGACTTAGTGTTTATTATACCCTAACTAATCAGCAAAAAGTACTGTTAGGTTAAGGCTTTGAGGAGTTCTGAAACGAAAATGTTGAAAATCTGGTTGGAACGAGTAATGGTGACTGAAAACTTTAAGCTGTTTAGACCTTTTTGCACAAAAAATAATGTGTAAATAAGAAATTGGGGCACACAGACGATGTACCACAGAAGTTTGCAGCTTTTGTGATGACGGTAGCTGAGATTTAATCCTTTTTGAAGTCAAATGGGTACTGTGCACGGTCTCCAGGTGATTTGGCTAAATCTCTGCAGGAAATAATTTCGTTTTCCATGTGTTCGTTCGACACATTTGAATTTATATTCGTTGTCTTCTTACTAATATTATAAATGCGAAAGTTTGTGTGGATGGATCAATGTTTGTTACTCAATCACGCTAGAACAGCTGAACGGATTTGGATTAAATTTGGACAATGATAGCTAGGTAGTCTAGAATGATATATAATATACTTTTTACCCCAAGAGTAAGTATACCCCCTTGGGATGTTTTCGACGTTCACGCGGGACAAACCGCTGACAGGAGCTAGTACTTAAATATCGAATTAAATTATATTTTAATATCAAAAAGTTCTAATACACGCAGCGAGCTTATAGAACCCTGCGCACCCAGTATAACAATGCCTTCAGAATGTTGTTGAGGCTGCCGTAGCGCTGCAGTGCCTCAGGCATGTTTGCGGAGGCACACGTGGACGGCTTTCAAGCCATTATTCGCAAAAAGACAGCCTCCCTGATGCAGCGCCTTCGGAGCAGCGGCAACAGCATTCTTAAGGTAATTGCTGCACGTTATGACCTTTATGCCCTTTCCAGAATCATTGGATAAGGGTAGTATGTGGTACCATATCATAATTATTATTTGATATGTAATTAAATTTTTATTAAATAGGTAAAATGCTCTCATTATGGACTTGGTCTGAAATAAAGCATTATTTTTGGGTATGTATATGTTTTTTATTTCAGCCCTTTGGCTGGTTTCAATCACATTTACGGGCCAAGCCAAGTAAATGTAGCGTGTGGTGTTTTCTTTAACGTGTTGTTTGATGAGGTCCTACTTCGTTTTCTTCTATCTATTATTATTATTATTAATACCAAAATAACTTAATCAACAACATGCTGTTTTACACAAAACAATGCCAAAACTAGTAGCACAAGAATTATCAAAAAACAACCTAACCAACCTGACCGTTTTTATCAAAAAAAAGGGACAATAGACCGGCAGATGTTAAACACAATTAATTTTATACATCTCTATTCGAAGGAAGCCATTTTTAAGATTTGACGCGTTATAAATTTTTGTTTCGTTGTTGTTCGCCACACATGGTACGTTTTATTCAGTTCGACCAATAATTTGGGATAGTGAAGATGGGAAAGAGATTTGTAGAGCAGCTTTTAGAATGGAACTTTATATGGATAAATATGATATATAAATGCTTATTGAATCCTGGAAAGATTGACCTGATTTTATTGATCATCTATGATATGCCGTAGGGATTGAAGCCTATAAAGCTAAAAGATGTAATATTATAATACTTGATATTATAAACACAAAAGCTCTGGTTGAATATATCAATGACTAGTTGACCCACGCAACTTCGTTTGCGTCACAATGTTCATATTGGCCTTAGCGTGATGATATATAGCCTATAGCCTTCCTCAATAAAAATCTATCGGGCCATAATCTATAAAGGGCTATCTAACACTGAAAGAATTTTTCAAATCTGACCAGTAGTTCTTGAGATTAGCGCGTTCAAGCAAGCAAACAAACAAACAAACTCTTCAGCTTTATATATTAGTATAGATAGATAAACGTAGATTTGAGCTGAAAATAAATTCGAGTGACATTAAATCAAAGTAGACTTTTTGTGAATAGAATAGTGTGTAATCTGTAAATTTATTTATTTATTTTCTGTAAAGATATATTCCGAAAACAGCGCAAATGAAATCTCTAAATGAAGCTACATCACAAAATTCTCAGTTATAAAATTCTCCACGAGTAAGTATGAACATTTTAATATTCAAATATTCCTCCCAGTCAATAAACTCGACAGTTTTAGCATTTATTAACACAATAGCTTCATTAACAGCCGCATTTTATTCAACACTAAAATGTCATTAAACTTCATAACTATAAACAAAAATACGACAGATGGTCCATCGTACCCTGCAGTAATAATTTCTATTGTGGGAAACTTGTCGCTTTATTCAAATCTTGGGGTCAAGTTAACAACCTTATTTTTGCCTTCAATAGGGGTCATATTTCATTGTTTGGCTAAAAGTTCCGTTTACAATAGACCTATTTGCGAATTTATTTGTGCAAAATTATGAAAATCACAATATACAGAATAGAGCATTGAATTTGATTTTGTTAATTCGATCATAATGTAATTTACATGGGGTGTTTTGGATATGTTAAGACTATTATTATAATTTAATAGCTCGCTATTATTATTATTTTATATATGATTAGCAAATAAAAGCAGTGTACTGAAATCTATTATATTGAACTATATTTACTCAATATTGTATGAGGATTAGTACACCATCAATAGAATATCAGCTTTGGCCACTGCTGATATCAATGAGAGAGATATATCAGATTTAGCTTTTGTAACTTTTACCGAAATTTCAGAACCCCAAGCTTATATAGGCAACCTTGAACACGAAAAAGAAATGTAATTTTTATCACCATTATTGCCTGTGAAGCTCCTTTCATTTTCTCAGATTTCTCAGAAACAGAAGCTTTACACAAAAACAAAAATGTTCTATTCAACCGAAAAAAAATCCGCACTATACCGTGGCGCTAAGCGTTATTATTTTAGGAGCGTGGCGCCTAGCATATGTTGCTAAACAAGCTGGTAACGTTTCAATAGCGCCCTGTTTACGACAGGCACTAAAAAAACTTGGCTAGCAAGCGTGGTGTTTGTGTAGATGGTTCCTTATATTATGACAAAGAAAATTAAGCAGCATGTCGGTTGGAAGATAGTTTGGTCACTTTGAAGAACGGTAGTAAAATAAATGAGAAAGATGGGGATGTAGATAGTGCTATGGTTGCTGGCTAAGAATAAGCTTCACTTGTGGTTAGAGATACTATTCGTAAATTCAATGAATTTGATAAATAGAGCTGGAATGTGGTTTTCGGTAAAGACGACCAAAAAAGAACTTACAGATATTCTTAGAGATGCAACTAGAATAAATAACCAGATATAAATTTACTAATATTGTTATCATTAAACACGAACCATAAGTCCGTATACAGGTCTACAGTACCCTAAAAATGAATAGTAAAATTCACCCCTCGGAACCATAAACCCTGTTTACCATCGCCACTTGTCAGGATGACTGTAAGAAAACAGTTCTGCTACCATTTTATTATCTTTTTTTAGGGCTTCGTTTAAGGGCCTTTAGCTGAGATTAAAAGTATTGTACGCTTTTATTGTTGTCGGAATTGATTCATTAGTCTACATATGTTAGGGTAGGTTGTGTTAGCTGCTTGCTGTTGATATGCTTCGGTTTTTATTTAGTCATGCAGGAATGTGAGACACCTTTGAATTGATTAAAAAAGAACGAAACGTTTTATAAATTGATTTTGACCGATGCTACCGATTTGTGGAAGCAGTCCATGGTTTTTATTTTGACTAGCTGTGAAGATTCATTTTTCTTGGAATAAAAGAAAGTACTACAACATTTTGTCTTATAAGTTTCGACCCCATATATCTTCAAACTGGCAAAAGTCAATTTCAACGTCAATTTCGTGAGGAATGACCACAAAATCAAACCTCTGTCATCAAAATAATGTTTTCAAAATTAATTTACACCTCAAGGTATAAAACTTTAGAACTTGTATCTCCACACCCACAAGGCTCATAAAATTATCTTTGCCGTTTTAAATGTTGCAACACCACACAAACCTTTCACTAGAACATTTAAGTGAAGTTTAAAACAAAAAGCCATTGTTTCGTTAGCAAGTGATTTAACAGAAGAGCCCTAAGTATTTATGATAATTCTAGGCATAATAGTAAAATGGATGGATATGTCTAAAATACAATGAATGCTTAAAACGGAAAAGCCTGGTAATGGAAGTCTAGAAGTGTTAAAATTCACACAGATGAGCCACTGCTTAAAGTTGCAAAAAGTTATAGATTTGCAGAGAGATAATAAGGAAAGTATAAATATTTTATCGTTTCTGACAGTGTAAGTTTTAAGAATGTAGTCAGCAGAGGTATCATTCGAGCTTATGGTGGTTATTGCCCATCATTAAAACATAAAATGAGTTCTTAAAATGCCACTGTTTTATGATCCTTTTAATCCGAAAATATTGGCACTAAATTTACGTTGTTATTGCTACCTTGCTTGCAGCAGTAACATTGAATCTAGTGTTACAATTTACAAGCATCCAAAGTGCTACTGATGCCGTAAAAGGAAAAATCCTAATAAATATACATCTGATGCCTTTCCTACTATATTACGAGCGGACTATAACCGCAGAAATGTTGCCTCGTCTGTACTTGATTCTCTCGTATCGTAAAATACTAACAATAGGAATAAAACCATTTAATTTATCTCCAAAGAGAAGGTTCCCGCTGTCAAGTCTCTTTTGTGTTGATCATTGTCTCTACTTCAACAGCCATTCGTAAAATTTCTAGGTATTTTACATTTGGTATCGTAAAACAAGATATTTATCGAAACTTTCTTTTTATATTCATTTCCAAAATTCAATAAGAATAAACGTCATTGGAAATGGAATTGTAAATAATGTATGGCACAATTTGTCTGTTTAGCTCACCGTGTTTGTATTTTATAATATTATTGGTTGGAATTATTGTGAGAAAACGTATATAGTATTAAAGCCTATACCGGATGTGTTATTAATTTAAAAATCAATATTATTACTGGTTTGGTTAGTAATACAGCGGCTTATGAATATTTTTTTCCTCGTATAAGATTGCTCCATAAACATTTCAAGCAAAAACTTTTACAGCATCATTACTTTCTGCTCTATCTACTAGTAATATCATTATCGACATAATCATCTGACGTGTATCATATTTAAATAGATCATCAACACTTCGAAGACGTTTTTGTACAGATACCACCGATTTACTAATTTGAAACTCCATCAATCATTTTTGTAAGAAACTCAATCTCCACCACATGGCATGGGCGAGATTTTACCTGAACCGAAAAAAAAAGGTGACAATAACTTGAAGCGAGTAAAATAGTGAGACATCTCAATTTATTGGATACAACCCTCGCTTTTAAAGGAACTTATTTGTAGTTGGAAGTGGACAAAAGTTTCTGGAAATATCAGTAGAGTCTTTTGACAGTGCCGATCGAGCGAAAATTTTGGAATTTCTAACACATTATATTGGGACATTTGCGATTCTATGATATAGCCATAAAATCTGTTTGGGTGACATGTATAGAAATACAATATAAGATTAAGAATATCTGTGTCTCCCATTCAATGTGATTGTGAACTGAGAATAAGCCAAACATTGAGCACGCTATTTGAAGGAAACCGCTAAACATAGTTGTGCATTGTGTGTAGTGATGTACTGTGACAATAACTACACATTTGTTGATGGAAAAAATAGTAGTATTTTTCTTTCTAATGCCTTTCGATACACTGCCTACTTTCTCACACAACAAACTTAATATAAGCAAAACCAGTAGTTCAAACAAACTTAATCAAAATTTAAGTGCTTACATGGCCCATTGGAGTCCGTTCCTCCGTATCTCCGAATTCTTGCATATAAAACAAACTATAATTCACTTTATCGGTAATCTAGAAGCCGTCAAATAGCCTTGACAACTCATTCTAACGACCCATGGTGTGAACAGTAAAGGATAAATTATTCGTCGGTGACCAAAAATTTCAACGCATCAAGACCCCGTGACTTCTAAGAAATTATATATAGATTCGTATCAGTTTTTTCGCTTTGTGTTTCCGTACCGCTAACGAAGGCTGTGGTTCCTCTACCTGTTTATTTTTTGTGACATCCACAGAAATGTTGGGTGCCCCTGTCCATGTGAGGGACAGTTTTATCGATGACCACCGTATGTCGTTACGTTTTGTTACAGTTTTTAATTTTTCAACTGTCAATAGTGTTGCTTAGATAAAGAAGCAAGATTACGGGGGCGACGTTTTCACTGGTAGGCAAGTAAATCGTTATACAACTTGCAATGAATCACACAAGGCTGGTGGTAGAAATCGACTTAAAAAGTAGAAAATAAAAAGAAAACCAATAAAGGTGCAGTAGAAATCTTTATTTAAACAAAACTTAAAGTAAATATAAACGAAGCCAAAATTAAATAATCATAAATAAACACTAATTAGACATTTATGCTAATTGCTAACAGATTTACTCAAATTAAGATATCGTGTTCTCCATAACTACAACATTTCATGACAGATCTTAATTTACATGCAAAATTAATCCTTTAAATCAAAATATAACATTATCAGTTGGTCACGGTTAAATCCTAGAAAAAAAACGATAGTATAAATGATATCCAAGCTCCAGCCGTTACAACACATATGTCGCGAGTTAACACTCTTTTGTAGTCCATTTCAAAATTAAGATAATTCGTAATGTCCGTTCTCTATATTCTGAACCTTTCCATCTGTCGTTTTTTTTTCTAAATGTGGGCAGCGGCCATAGTTCGGTCGGTCCCATAAAAGAGAACAGGTAATGAGGCTCAGAAATTGGTAATGACTAAATAAAGTCGGCCGTGTCTGTCTGTGCTAGCCTGTTGTAATTTGAATTATGACTTCATATCCTTCGCCTGTTTTATGATACGGAACGTGGATAAATGTTTATTTTTCGTTGGTTTCGTAAATTATTGGGTATTGATTAACTGGGTTGTTTTGTGATAATATCGTGTTTTTTTAAACGTGATCTCTGAAAGTAATGTAGCTATAGTATTTACATTTTAACATTTTCTGCACTGGTTTATTGAATTCAAGATTTAAATTCACAGACCACTTTTATCTTTTTTAACCTATATTGTCCAACTGCTGAGCTATGGTCTCCCCCATAGCCTTCCACTCTTCCTGGTGTATAGTTTTCTCCGATCAATCCGTTAGACACACCACTGTAACAAAAAAAAATATTCAAAAATTCCTTACAAATCCCACTGCTCTCTAATTCTGTTTCAGAATGAAACATTTCTATAGAAAACAGTGGAGAATATTTCATCGTTGTACATTGTTAATGTGGCCCGACACGGTCGCAACTGACACATGTCATAACACCCTCGTATTCAGGCATGTTTGTTTCCTCAACGTGGTTAGAATTAGTGTGTACCCTTGAATTTGTTAGCGCTGACTAGTTGGTTCTGTGGTGAGAAGGTAAAATTTAAATTAATGAAATTCAAAGTGGTTGAAGCTGTTCCTGCTTTTAATTATGGTTTGAACATGTTGGCTGTAGTTGAAATTGTTAGTAAACTTTTGCTTATCAATTTTTTGACTCGTATAATTTGAAGTATTGTCAGCATTCGATTTTGTTGTTGATTCGTTAAACTTATTTTAAGCGCGGGTAATCCCACTGCCAGTTTTGTAAAACTGTAAAACAGACCTATTCAAAACTAAAATCATTGACCTGGTATGATATTAGTTCAAGCCACTGAAAGCATTATTATCTAACAAATAATTATTTATACCAAAATCAGCACCACTACAATCTACCCTCATTACAACGGGTGTGTGTTGTGTGTCATTGCTAGTCCCTCATTGAATTTCATTTGTCTAATTGAGCAACCAATATTTGCTGTTCCGTCGTTAGTTTTGTCCTCATTCTGTCAATACGTCACTATAAAGGACACAAAGCTTTATGATGATCCGATTTTGGACTTTATCTCGTTGTCATGAGAGTGTATTTTGGTGTTTTAGTTTTGGGAATAAAATTGATGTAGGTAAAACACAACTTGTACTGTCGCTGATCAATACGGGCTTAATATTGTTTCTAAATTCCGTTGTCACGCTGTTGCTGCTAATTACTGTGTGTTCTACTAATTGTTGGGAGCTAAGTTGGGTTTTGCGATTTATTCGAGCGACGAATTGGTTCTTTGGTAATTACCGTAATTGGTTTTTGTGGATTAGATTTCGGTGTTCGGAAATTACACAGTTTTATTTTTGGTTTTGTGTTGTTTTGCGGCAAAAAATATGTTAATGTCTATCTGCATCCATCTATCTGCAGATAATAAATACATTACTGACGATTATCATTTTTATGACTGACTTATAACAGAGCTATAGATATCGAACGAGATGATGTTGAACTTGAGTTATGTGGAACTGTGGAATCAAAACTAATAAGGTAATAATAATCGAGTGGCGTCCAAGGACAAGAAGAAGTGTTAGTTGGTCGGCAGCGTGATGGGCGGATGACATTGTTGACATCGCGGGTAGAATCAGGATGAAGCTGGCACAGTAACGTGAGGATTGGCACAAGAAAAGAGAGGCAAAGTCGGGCTGTGGATGATGATGATGATGAAGGAAATAATTTATCAATGAGGAGGAAGCTTTACAAACTAAAATAATTACAAAGAAATATATTGACGACAAAAAGAAAAAATAAACAAAGCACGTCCAAATTATGCTACAGGAGTATCAATATAACTTATCTAAATTGAGTAAGACTTTTTCATTATATTTTTGTTTCTGTCTAATAAAATACTAACTGAAAACGTATCTCTCTCTAGGGAATAGCATAATGTGGATTGAGAATCAAGTATCTGTAAATAGTATATTGCATTCAGTTGATGCGTCAATATATCTACAGAATATTTCAATAGAAATTGTTCATCAATCAATATTAATCTTCAAATCTAAACTCCACTCGGATCAATCCCTAAAGTATTTGAATAAATCAGATTCCGAATCCAATTTAATTGTTTCAACAAATACTTTGATGGAATTTGCTTCAGCAAATAAATTTAATCCCTTTCCATGTTTCTGAAGTTGTAAATTTTTTTATTGTTCTGTTTTATGTTTGACATGGTGTCTGAAGGTTTACTGGCCATTTTATGTGATCGTGTTCTGACCATTGAACATGTCTTTGTGGAGCTATTCCGAACGAAGCTAGGATAGCATTAAAAGTGGCGCGACGTGACACTTGCCCCGAGCACATTTGTTTCGAAGAAATCTTTATTTTACTGAGGAACTCTATCTTTACGTACTAAACTATTTATCACATCATTTGAATAACTAATACCTACGTATACAGCATTAAATAAATCAAAACTTCACAATGAAATACTTCAGTCAAATAATTTCTATGATTAAAGAGACACGGTACTACTACCTTCACAAATATTGCAAATTCTGCCCAAATATCTATCTGGGAACCATTTTCAGTAAAATTCTTCCTTCATTTTACTCAAACAATCACCCTTCTTCAGTTTAATAAACATTCCTTTCTGAGACCTTGGCTCAAACCAACATACTGCTTTAGTTGATATTGCTTGTCCAGTAATGTTTTATGGCATTTATTAAGTAGCTGGAATCAGTAATAAATGTCTGCTGGCAAAGTTTTATTGACTACCTTTGAAGTCCGACTACTTTAGTACTATAATGTTCGCATCAATAATGCTACTAGTTTTATTATTGCTTCTTTTTTTGATTGTTATTGTCATTGGAATGGTATTTTACGTCATTCTTGCGTATTTGTAATTTTAAATTTCTTCATTACACACTTTAGTGTTCTAATATATCTAAAACACGTTTTCTATATAAATTATTATGCATTTTATTGCTTACCAGAACATTTTAAAACAAAAACCATGTTCGAGTCAAAAAATCTTTACCATCAGACAAGCAGATTATTTATTCGTTACTTATCTTTTTTATACCAGTGTCAAATGGTTTGAAGACAAGCGTGATACGTCTAAAGACCTTCCACAGCAGCGTTCACTGTCATCAACGGCTATCCCAGTCGATATTTATCACCGCATTACAAGATGTCCAAAAACTCCAGCATCCCACCTTCAATAAATCCCTCATAGACGAGTAGTATCACAATAAATATCCAATCTAACACCGTCTTCCTGCCCACGCGCATAATTCACGGAGAAATATTCGTATATATTAAATAAACATATCAAGTTAGACGTTTTACAACAAATGTCCAGGCAACGCGAATTTATATATAGAAAATTCTCTATATGATGTTAATTGGACTTATTTGTGGGGAAAACAGGATGATAAATCACTATTGCATGCAACGTTTGCATTTAAATAAAACTAATGCTAACTTAATCTGACGCAGTTTGAATCTTTACCAACAGTGCTCACAAAAGGAGTAAAAGATCGGATAGATATTTCTGTTTTGCGTAAACTGCAGACACTCAATAAATTAACAGTCAGTGTAGACACTACAACAGTAACACTTACAGAAAACATTTATTCAAGCATACTCCCGCTAAATGTATTATGCCATGTCCGACCACTAATAGAAATAAACAATAAAACAAATCCAAGCGAAGCCTTTAATGTTCTCGATAAACACTCAGGTACTAAGATCGTAAATTCTGCAATATCTGAAGCAAATATGCACTTAGTATTTGATTAGACCTCGTAAAACAATCGAAGTTAACCGAGTGGGTGTAAAATCTATCTCATTCTCTTACGCCTAAACGAACCAGTGCTCGATAAAAAGAAAGATTTTATGATATGGGGAACCTTTGGAAACATTGTTCATCTTGGGTGGCCATATAACTGGCTCGACGTGATCTTTTGGTCTAATAAACATTTGATGTGTGTTTTGCCAGCCGGTTCTCTTAATGTTTATTTTCTAATCGTAGAAAGAATAAGATCATCGTGCTTAAAATTGCTTCGGTATCTTTTTAATGAATATTGAGGTGCCTACTTGAAAATTTAGCTATTTAGGGTAACGACTTTTTTAGCGCCGGAATCTAATTTTTAAATTAATTTTATGGCCCGAGGCGTCACTGGAGTCTGTGAATCTTTATCTTTGTGAAAGGGTAACATTGCCTTCTAAGATATTAAAATGAGTATTAAATTCTTTGGCAGTAAATTATGTAACGAGTTCAGTAAGCGCAAAATAAGTCGTAACTTGCAATCCGCCTTAATGCCATTCACCGGCTACTGACAGCTTCTTTTCGTTTAGCATGTCACTCGTATACAAATCCAACATCTCATTATACAAAAAGTGTCTACAACGAATTCACCTTGCTACGTATTACAGTAGTTGTTTGAATTAAGTCTCTCACAAGTCTCCAACTGTCTCCAGTCATCTTGTCGACACAATATTTCATCTCGCAGACATCTGTCAGGACGAACAAGATCAACTTTGTCGCCAGCATTGGTATTAATTTCCCTTTGCCCTTCTTTATTGCTTGTGATTGGATTATTTCCGTAGCAACTTTTCACTTCCCGAGAGCTCTAAAATAAGATTCGTTGCTTGAACGCTTTATTTTAATCTGGTTGGCTTGTTTTAATATCTTTTTATTTTTCGCTGAACATTTTCATCTTGAGTTTTATTAAAGATTTGTTTCGTAACTGCTATCCATCTTGTGCTTGGTATTGATGTATAAGACGTAGATAAAAAATCGACATTAGCCATTTGTCCTTTCAACACTTTATTTGTTAGCTCATAAATCATGTGTTACTGATGGAGCGTGTTCACTACTATACGATTCGATGTAGCCATTGATTTTGATAAAAGCTAATGGTTGTAGACATTCATTCAATTTCCTTAAGTCATCAATATCACACATACAGCCGAAAGGTCAGACAATACTTCGCTTGATACAAGTTGGAACGAAGAATGAAAGAGAGTTTTGTTTAACATTAAGAATGAACAATAGGGAAACAAAACTTTTCTATCAGAAAAATATAGATAACGAAACAATTAAGCCCGAGGAAAAAGTTGAGCAAACTCTTCAACTAAATACGACGAAAATCACTTAAGGCCCTTAAGTCCAAGCATTACAATCCCTTCAAAGTTTTTATACTTTAGCAAAAACCGGCGAGACGAACGCCGGTTGAGTGTCATACATTTTGATGCCACTGTTTTTGTCTTCCCTTGTTATTGCCGAAACAAAAACCACTGTTGTTTGCCTGTCTACCGTTTTTGCGCACTTGACAAGTCACCCTTCCCCCGAACTTTAATTTGTCCTGAATAATTACATAATTACACGTCTCGCAGTGATTGTTTTATGTCGGCAATGTTTTGCCAAGCGCGATTCACGAGAAAGTTACGAGTCTGAGTCGAGAGTTGATCCAATTTGAATTAAAAGTACCTAATTAGACGACGCTTAAGTTAACTAACTCAAAGCGTTTGTCCCCCCCTGAAGGAAATTACAACATAAATCTGCCCTGCAAAATTGCGTTACACCTAACTCAGTTTCAAAAAGGAAAAAGTTGGGCGTTTCTATAATTGGCTCTTATCCAAATTAGCCGAGGGAGGGTTCTTCTGAAATAATAACTTTTCATAATCTTAACGGTACATGTCAGGGGACGAAACAACGAAATGAACTGTCAACTTGGACGTCCAAATCCAATTATTGTTCGGCTTACAAACGCGGGGATTCAAATTAACCTACGCTGTCTTTCTTTTTGCAGGCCATCGTCGGATTTTGCGGGGCTTAGTAGGCTTTTATTCCGTGATACTTGTGATTAAGATTCATTTTTACTTGTCCTTTTTGCTGTAGAATATCAAAGCGTTTGATTGCTTTATGGATAGATTTAACAGTTTCCTCATTTTCGTTGACGTTGTTTGAGCTAGGTTTATATTAAAATTTAATCGTGGCGGAGTAATTAATACAACCTCAGTGTATTTGCGTTGCTCTAAACTGTTGGATGTCGATTACGACTAGGATAGGACAAATATTGTGCTGGATTTAATAGAGGCTTATGAGGTAACTTGCGTCTGACTTTAGCGTATACCTAAAGTTAGTTTGTAGCGAGAAGGTACGGTAAATAATTGCTGGCTGGGTTCCAAGTATTTGTACCTCAGAATGTTTCCTTGTTCAAAAAAAATGTTCTTGTTCAAGATTCAGATATTACGAGTACGTTGGGTAACTTAATTATATTGAAGGAATTAATTCCTGTTAAAAATTGTAGTAATATTGCGATTAAAGTAACTTCAGCAATCTTTAAGCAAAGACTAATTTATTTACTTGATTGTCTAAATCAACTTTTTCTGTTTTGTGTGTGCGTATCATTTAGTAAATGACACACATGAAGGTTATATAAGTAAAATTCTTATACATTATTACGTTTACCATCAAATCAATCCCAAATTGAATCATTATCTCATAAATTAGACCGTCTCTCGAAGATATAATCAAAGTAAATTTCTGGAATCAAAATGTTGGTAACCAAAGCGTCAATCTCACTAATTGGTCCGACTCCGTTATCAGTTCCGTCCGTAATAGAAATCTTATCACTTTGCTAACTTAAAGTTGTTACAACTTTGCCTTCAATTGAATCTTGCACGTGATTTTAATCTTTTATCTTGCCTTTCTTCTTTCCGTTATTAACTTTGTTATCTACTAGATTAAGTATAGTTCCCGTTTAAGCAATTATTTTAACTGAGCCAAAAAATTCTAGTTTATTGTTGGTACCTATTCGGTGTTTGTATGTAGTTTATGTTACGTCATAATGTTTAGTTACTTTTACGAAAAAAAATCTTTAACATCTTGCTTGCTTGGTAGAATATTTTTAATACTTGTCACGACCTCTTTCATAAAAAGTTTTATTTCTAGCAGGGATTAAAAAGAATTCGCAAGTATTTCTTGAATACCCAAGTGCTAATACATCTCGAAATTTGCCCACACCTTGCAGGGAATGAATGTGAAGATATTTTAACCGTCGTAAAAGTAAGCTATTTACACGTAAAGTTATTGCCCATTCCGTTTTTGTTTCTAGTATGTGTTTAAGAGCCTATGCGCATGTAATTACTTGGCGTACACCTTTTACCGTCTTTAAGTAAAACTTGTGAATTTATGTGGTCTCACGGTGGTGTTAGGATTATGGGGTAAAATAAACGTCAGGTTTGAAGGGTGTTAACGGTTTTGTAAAATGAACTTTTTTGTCTATTTCTTTGTTTTAACTGACTGGCTTTATATTGGTACTTATTGTTTTCTAGCTTTGCTCCAAGGCTTTGCTCGCATTAATAAAGATTCGCATTTCTAATCTATTTCTGTTACAAAATTCATCAAAATCAGCTTGCGACTTTGGCATGAAAATTATTTGTTAGTTGTTTTTTTAAGGTACGCAAAATTTGATCACACAAAATTTTAATGACACACATTTCGACAGCCAAAACAAATTTTAATCCTCATATATTTAAAATTCTCATATAATCCATAATTTTATAACACATTTTTCTTGGCAGTGTCCTCGAGTAACACAGCGACCCAGATATGTTTGGCAACACAGCCAATCTTAATTTCAGAGTCATTTACGATAGTTTGGTGCCTACGAAGAAGGGGGAAGCTAAAATAGTTAATCAATCAATCTAATCCCGAGCTAAAGAAATCAAACTGTGGATGGGAGCAGTGACAAATTACACAGTAATTGCTTTGTGCGAAGACAAAGACTTTCTTTTTCTCTAAATTGTATTCGTTCGAATAACTGCGATTTCGATTGATGAGTCGTTAGAGACAAATGATGAACGGGATATAGGGGTGTGATGAGCTCGTAGAGGATTTTATTGTGCAAGAACTTTGAGCCTTCTTATTGTTATTATTAAGCACAGAAGTAGAGCAAGTGGTTTGTATTTTAAATGAATTTAAGGACATAGTAACTGATCATACGCCCGGAAAAAAGTAGTTTTTATGTTATTCCATATATTTCTTTGCCAAATTTTATCGAGATCTGTGATTCCACCCTAATTTTTTCCAAGTTAGAGTGAACAGACGTCTTCTGGGTAAGCTCACTTCATCGCTTTGTCTCTATTACCTATGGCCTAGTCTAGAGTCAAGAGCAAACCCATCTAAAATTAAATCTATTCAGCCGTTCTGGCGTTATTGAGTAATACAACGACATTGAAATTTTTGTATTTATTATAGCAGTATAATTTAATATTTAGCTGAATACATTTTTAAAGCACTAGTGAAAGATTGACTAAAGTCCACAACGAAATCTGATACCGTGCTAATAAAGCTCAATGAACTTTCACGACTACCCTACAAACAGAACTTTTTCCTCAACTTGTTTCTGCAACCATAACTCACGAAAACTAATAACCTAAAAATTCAAAATTTTTCTTAGATTTATCGCTAGGCCATAATTCTTTTGCTAATGCAGATTTCAAACTGAAATTGGGAGTGCACCATTCCACCATTAATTCTGGCTCAGAGTGCCAGGTGTGACTTCTAACTCCTTGGAGGTCTGCACAATCCTTGTCGACCCACACTCGTCGAGGAAAAACGGAGATTTACGATCTGCGATACTTTAGCGTAGGGATGAGACGTCCATTGGAATTGTTGAATTGTCGATAGTAAGTTTATTAGAATGAGTATTTTTGTATTCTGATATTGAATCGAACTGGTTTTGTTAATTTGTATTATATCACAAAGATAGGTCTTGGTTCTTATTTATACTTGAACAGAATAGACTATTTTAGAATTAGTGATACTATTGTTTATCAACTTTATTCGGTCCATTTTCACCCAGTAAAATATTTACACAATCATGTGTTCTTATGAAAGTTGAGTGCTAATACAATTTTATATTATTTTAGATTGATCTACAGTCACCCTATGGAAAATATATTATATGGTATTAGACTTTACTTGTTGTTCGACTTGAAGCAAACTTCTAGAAACATACGTGGGAAAAACCCATCCAGTTGATAGTGATCTACAAAAAAAACATCGATAACTTTCAAGAGACAAACACATCCCTACAAACATTTCGGTGGAAAAACTTGCGTTTAACGCCTTCGGATTTTGAACTGGCTATGAGGAATGTTGATAGGAGCCTTCTCGAGCTCAAAAGTGAGTTCGAAAACTTCGAATTGGTACGACAACTCCAATTTAACTATAAAAAGTAGTTTTTTGGACAATTTCAACGTATCGTCTTCCTTTTATTGGCCAGTGAAAACGAAAAGTTGGGTAATAGCTCGGTTTGGCTTGTGATTTCATGATTTATAGAGCCGTTTGGACAAATAAACTCTATAAATATCACTACATATATAAAACAAAGTCGCTTCCGCTGTCTATCTGTCCCCATGTATGCTTAGATTTTAAAAACTACGTAACAGATTTTGATGCGCTTTTTATTAATAAATAGAGTGATTCTCGAGGAAGGTTTGAGTATATAATTTGCACCCATGCAAAGCCGGGGCGGGTCACTAGTGAAGTATAAACGCACGAGTCATGAGTACACTTTCCATTGGTCGGTTAGATAATGACAGCTCTAACACTTCACGTTATTGGTTCGTCAGTCAAAGCTCATCAGCTATTGGGCTTGCATGTTTCGCTCATACATTGGCGAAATTACTCTGCTGCTTTCTTCTGTGCTAACGACTCGTGCCGGCAACTATACTGAGAGAAAGCGAGTAAGGCAAAACAAAGAGAGAGTGACAGATACTAAGACTACTTTATCTGTATGCAAATAGCATCCTGATGGTATGAATGATGTAATAATATCAGTTGGAAATTCAGATACGTTTTTGGACGAAGATAATTATGACGTAATCTGTGCTCAAGTTATTGTAATTCATCATCATCATATTTTCAGCCCAAAGATGTTCACTGCTGGTCATAGGCCTTCCCTAAGTGTCGCCACAACTACCGGTCCTGTGTGTCTCGCATCCATCGGCTACCCGCGACTTTCACCAGGTCTTCCAGTCATATAAATAAATCTGTGGTGGACTGAACTCAAACAAGCGGCTGATGTATCACTGTTCAGCCTCATCATAACTTTTGACCATTTATATAGTTTTTACAATCCCCAAAGGAAAAAGGTTTGTTTCATACAGAAACAAGTTTTTACAAAGCATCCCAAAATATAACGCTTCTACTTCAATATTTTCAACAAGGCACAACTACCATTTTTTGCCGTACCCTACCAACCTCATTTTAGCGTCCGCGCTACATTTTTTCCATGGACGCGGTAACCGATATTTCCATCTTAGCAAACTTCATATAGGCTACATCTCATCAAAACATACGACCTTCATCGCCATTCGAGGAACTGAGTAATATAGAGGGAAGCCGCGGAGGAAAGGCGGCCGTAAGCCAGTGGAAAGATGTGCTATTTTTAGAAACAATATATTTTTGTGTAGATCATGAACTCATGATCCAGTACTTGCTTACACCTCACCTACGCTCATGACGTATATTGAGATCAGATTACGTGTGTTTATTCCTTATTTATGTACACACATATACTTAAAAATAAAATTTTGTACAGAGAAAAGAGCACAAAGGTACTACTGCTTATTTCAACAAAAATTTCTTCCAGCAGACCTGCGTCAGAATTTGATAAGAAAAGTAGACACAGAGTGTAAAGAAACTATAAATACTACTACTATTTTACTTTAGTAATGTTTTATAATTACCTATCTATGACAAAAATATTTTAAGTTCTTAAGTCTATTTATAATAAATTGGGATCACAAATCCTTGAATCAAATATAGACATTTTGGAGTACCCTTTCTCTTTCTCCCTAGTACTTCGCCCGCGACTTTGTTCTAGACAAATAGTATATTAAAAACCTTTCTCAAAAACCACTCTATCCATTGGTGAAAATAGCATGAAAATCGGTAAGTTTATGTAGTGATGTAGTAACCAGCTGACCCGTGCCCACTTCGTTGGTCAGTATTTTTCGGGTTAATATTTTATAGCCTACGACACTCACAAATAACGTGGCTTTATATTGATAATAGAATTTTCAGTTCAGTAGATCCAGAGATTACACCCTACAAACTAACAAACATTACCTCTTTATAATATGAAAACCGCGGACAAAATCCGTTGCGTGGTTTAGAAAAACAAAACTGAAAAACAGACAACGACTTTTCATGACCTATCACAGCTAATTGACCGTTTAAAAATTTAAACAAATAACGATTAGATACTAAGCTTATTGAAGTCCATTTATGTATGAAAATACACGTAATAACGACATCACTCCCGCTTTCAGCTTAACTACAACGCTTTATAGAGCGTAAAGGATCTCTGAAATGATGTGTACATGATAGGTGACTGCAAATTGCCTGTCAGTCAGACTACCGGAAAGCGAATATGAAGCAAGTATTCATCACGACGAAATTAATTAATTTAATTAATCTTACACATCATGCGGGATACAGCTCGCGAGTCACTAAATTCACTTCAGATTTTGATGTTTGGGTTTACGTAGAGTAGCTCGTGTTGGTTTCGTCACCAGTAAAATATTACAGAAATCAGCTCATACCTAAAGTCTGGCATCGTTTTTCTACTAAAAAACATCGAAATAATATTTCTTTTGAACAATAATATTTCACATTTTTTTTTTCCAGAAACTAGATAAGAAATGATTTATTGAAACTTATATTGTTTCGTCTACCATTTCAATTCTCCTGACGATTGAATTTCAGACACATCAATTTTTCTTCTGTCGAAACGAAACCGATGACATCAACTTAAGACCAGACATACATAGGGGCCTTCGACACTAAAATTCCAGTTTACCGGCTAATTTGACGCCAGATACATCGTTGGACAGAACAGTGGGTCACAAATCATGCATATTTCCGTTCGACGCACGCGCGCAGATAGTCTGAACAAACAATACGGTGTTTATGGGTTTAAATCGCACAATGTGTGCCTTTACTTAGTAATGTATGTTGCAGCCGTGTAGGCCAGGACTGTAAGTTATTGTCTCCATGGAAATATTTAGGTCTAAGCTAAGTCAGAAGTTTACATTGGCATGCATATTTTACATAGAAGTTCGTATATCGTCATTATTTGCCAATGACTTGATAGTTTTTCTCATTACAACTTTCAACATTATGAGAACTGAACAGATGCAGCTATCTGACCTCTGCAACCCAGATACTGGGTTACAGGAACCGCCTTGATAAGACTGGTTACTTTCAACGCCATTAACAGTCACAATCATTATGTTTATCAGCATTATTTGCTAAATTAACTTCAAATATTGACACACCAATTGAAAACATATTTCTTAGTTCAACAGGAGTTTTCATCTACTTATTAATAATTTTACAATACACAAAGTAGATTATTTGAGGTAGATATAATATAGCTCAAACTATGCCACAGCCCCAACTGCGCTCACAATATCGTTTCCATATTCCACCAGTAAATTCGATTTTGAAGTCCAAGAAAAAGCCAAAAGCGCCCCCTGCCAAAATTTACGAGCTATTCGAGCGGCTTGTTTTTGCCGCATAACCGACCAGCGATTTAAACTGGGAAATCTGTAGGCATGTTTTGGGGTAAAAACTTTGCTTCGGCGCAAGTGTGGTCTAAGTTACGAATGAAAAGTGATTTGGGCAGACAAAGAACGCTGTGGTGCAAACGCTGGATACATTAAACGAAAAATAGTAGACAGCTTCAGTTTTTAAATATATTACTGTACTTTTTCATTACGGTTTTAGTGAAGTAGTATTTATTTTAGTTATATATATAACAAAAATACTACCTCACTGGTTTTGGTTGGTTTGGTTATTTTGGTTTATTTGGTTTTGTTGTTTTGGTCACGGGTATCTTCTTGGTAAGCTCACTCCATGGTTGACTGTTGACTTTGTCACTATCATCTCTGACCTAGACTAAGGTCAAGAACAAAACCCATCTCAAATAAAAAAAACATTTTTACCTGCCATCCGTCAGGCAAAAAATGTTTTCACTTATTTTCATATTTTTTAGGTATCTCATACCCAAAACGCTATATTTTTCAAACCGCTACATCTCACAACTTGCAACACACAAGCGATCTCTTTTTCAATTTTGTGTCCAAAACTTTTCGCGTTGGTGTGAATTATTACCGCCGTAATGAAGGGACAATCATCTGTTTTTATACCCAAATGTGTATTCAGTAAACGTATTATCTTTTGAAAACGATTATTTAAAATGTCTTTGTTTGGCTTTTGCGCAGAGCTTTTTGTAATGAATTATGCTGTTTGCACTGTGGTCTTTTGAGAAAAAAGACGAATTATGGATTAAATTGGTACGATTTTTGAACAGTTCTCATAAATCTGATGTCTGAAATGTAATTTAAAGAGCAATTGCAAACAGTTTTGATATGTTAGAGTCGAGTTATTTAGGTCAGAATTTTGTATCTCAACTTTTTTGTTCCGTTTTTGGTACTGGCCAGTAATACAAATATTGAGCTACTAGAAAAATATACCGTGACGGCCATTTTTTGCCTCGCACGAGACATAACATGAATGTACAAAATAAGTCATCTCTTACCAACGAAATACAATCAAGGCGTGTAAATCAGAATACAAATAGTGACTACCATTGTCCTTAATCTCACTTTTTTTTTCTTTACGAATCACGAACTCGATCAGAAACGTACGTGCGTAGAAAATCTGTGACCAAGTTAAGAGGCGATGCGCTTGACGATTTAATCGAGAACGGACTTTGAACTACAAAACACTAGTTTTTGTCAATCCCATGTTGATATTTCTCACGAACAAAAAGTTTGTTTTCATTTACATTTTTTTTTATTTAAATTTAGCGCGTGCTTTCGAGTTCCTACCGAATTTAAGATCACGATCGGGTTTTTTTGGTAGCACTTAACGGCCCAGTAGTTCAACTCGACGAAATCTAGACAAAAAATATAGTGCTAGATTTGCCTAGATTTTAAATCAGGTATTTGAGTTTGCGGATCCTAATTTTTTGCTGGTTTTCACAGCTCGGTGAGTTTAACAAAACTTAGGTATGATAAAAACATGATTAAAATTCGGAGCGTGACTATTCAATATTTTCGAGTGTTTAACTACACTAGCTAAGCGAAAATTTAACTGAGAAAATATTATTTTATTTTTACTTCCCTATCCACCCACTTCGTCTTTATGTAGCTTTCAAGATACGATCATAATTTAAATTTGTCATTAAAGCCCCAAGTAAAATTTTGGCAATTTTGTCCATAACGCGCCGTGAGTGATCTTTTAAACATCTTACGCGTGCCGTGCCTTAACGAGCATTAATTAAAATTTACAAATTAATATGTACACATCACCTGTGTATCTAATTAACCCAATTTCGTGTTATAAATTACCGACGAGAAATTATTTTACTGAGGAACTTTTGTTATGCATTATTTCCTTCGGATCGGAACGTGAATATTGGTATTTAATTACCAACCAAATGTTTAATTTATGTGCATTCGGTGGGATTACCGTGTGTTCTCATAATAAGTATGTTATTAAATCAGTAGGTATGGTCGTAAATAAATCATGTGCATAACGGGATCGTATTAAAATATTTAACAGGTGCACAAAGGCATCGTGTACTATTGATATCTTTTTTTACAAAATCAAGTCCATAATTGGCTTGAAATCCGTATTTTTATATAGAAAAAGTGATGAACAAAAAAAAATAACTGAACAATTTTGTGCATCATCATAAAATATTACCCTACTCATCATCATCACCTGCCTAGCCTTTTCCCAACTATATTGGGATCGGCTTCCAGTCAAACCGGATTCAGCTGAGTACCAGTGTTTTACGTGGAGCGGCTGCCTACCAGACCTCCACAACCCATTAACTGGGTAACACGGTACTTCATGGCAAGATTGGAGTCAGATTTTTGCTGGCTTCTGACAATTCGTAACGACTGCCAAAGATCTACAAATGACAGCCGGGACCAACGGATTAACGTGCTTTCCGAGGCACGGAGGAAACTCGTTATGTTAAGATTGTCACCCATCTACAGACCAACCTTGGCAAGCGTTGCTTAACCTTAAAGATCGACCCGTGCGGCTGTTATTATTTAGCCATGAGCTCGTCCTTTAAAAAGTGCCCTAATAAAATTTTACCCTACTATGCACCTCTAATTGTCAAACATATTAATGCAAGCTCTCACAAAAGCGTTCAAAATGCTTTTTTGTTCATTCACTAGCATCAAAGACATTCGTATTGTCTTTTATTTCATTACAATGTGTCACACTGTCCTGAGTTCTGAAATAAACGAGTTGATTTGTCTTGCACTGTGGGCGGGAATATACCGATTATGCCGTGTTATTTAGTGTATTTCTGGATAAATCCATTGGTGCCATAATTTAGGGCTATTTAGAAACAGTAACGTTATTGTATATTGTAAATGTTCGTTTAAATTGTGTAGGAATGGAGAGATATGGTAAGAAGTGCATATTGAAACGTATTTACGCTTGGAGCGAACGCTTTGCTTCTAAGAAATAGGAACATGGGGAAAGTTTCTTAGTTCGTGCATAAAAATGTACATGTTTTTGCTTTTAATATCAGAGCGTGAATGTGACATTATTTTGTAAGTAACAGTATTCCATTTTTTCCAGTCAGTTTTTTTTTTTTATACGTTGGCTTCGATGTTAAGCACATCAACGCCAACGTATAAAAAAAAAGCATTGTAGTAAGAACTTAGGTTAAGTAAGAAGATTATATTAAAATACTATTTAAAAACTGTACTGCAATATGGCAGAATAGAATAGAATACTCTTTATTATGTACACCATGTAGGTAAGTTAAGCAGAATGTTTGCGTAAGCGTACTACCGGTTTATTTTACTTTTCTTGAATAACAATTTAAAAAAAAAGATATGGAAACAGATGCCTATTTTTGCTAAGTTTGTTTATTCGTTTTCAAAAATAAACAACATACATGTAATTTTCTAATATGTAAGCCATAAAATCAAATGACATTTTAAGCCAGCCTACCCAATTGAAACATTTATATTAATTATATTACCCGAACAAAAACTTCTAAATACAAGATTAAAAGAAAAAACCGATTACTAAAATAAATCATTAACTTTTAGTACGGTCAGAATAAAATACTGTCAATCCAGAACCGCTCATCCGATACCAATTACTGGTATTAAAATGTGCAACCAATTTTACTCACAGGACTGCAAAGTCAACGATAAATTAAAGGGCTGTTGCTAAAATAGGGCTTCGGGCGCCAATTTCATTCTCTATAAATATGAACGCTTGAGTCTTGTTTTTGCATCGTTTGTTTCATACCTTGTTAACATATTCGCAGTTTATTTGTACACCGTACAATAAATTTTGTTGCTATCTGTACAATGGAAACATTGCTTCGCTAGTAAAGTTGTAGCTTATAGTTTTGTGATTTGATGTTTTTGCTTTTTTGTCTACGAGGGTTAAACTTAAGCACACTGTGTATGATTTGTTTATCTGTATATTAAAAAAGAATAATTCTGATTTAATTTAGTTATTAATTTTAATTATTAAAAACGATCTCGGTGGTATAGTTGTACCTTATTTTTGAGTTTGTATACCTAGGGTTGACTAGAGAATGCCATAAAAAACTTTGAATAGGTAATATTGAGGGTAATTTAAAGTTGTGGGACAATTGTCACATTGTCCCATAGTTTAAAGTTAATTAAAAAATATGGACTTACCGCCTGTTATAAATATTAATCCAATCTTTCTGTAGTATAATACCAATCAGTATATTGAAATAATGGATTCAGCTTTGTAACAACAATTCCGATGAACCAAGAGTGTATCGGTTGCGTGTCATCTCGAACATGTTCTATGAGTGAATGCCCATCCCCTTTTAATTGAAGGGGATGGGCTATTTTGATAGCCGTGGTCAATTGGGTTGGCTGTTATTCTAATAATTACAATACTCGCCATGTATTATATGTACGGGATCTACCAATTTGGAATATTACTGTAGTGTTTAACAGAAACCGCATTCAAATAAATATTTTTCGATGGTCAGAAAAATGTCATTATTTCAATCGGGCGCAGTTTGGACTGACTGTCCAAACTGCAAAGATGAGAGGAGAGGGCGGAGGTCTTTTACGAGAGTTGAAACAGGAAAAAATATACATCCATTGACAAAGTCGTCGGTGGCACATAATTTTAGATTCCCATCGTTAAAAAGTTTACACATTGCAACGGCTTGCCTCTAGAAGCGAGTGAATTCTGCAGGTATATAATTCCGTATATCCCAAATTTAACTCACCTAGAAACCAAATGCAGACAATGAATTATCACTTAAACTTTTGAGCCACCAACACACAGACGTTACACCACTTCAAACTTGCACAGTGCGCCAAGCGAGAATCATCCTGGACAAAAACAGCACTAAACTATTTTCATTCATGTTTATATCACAGAACTCCCTGGCGACTCGCTGAGTTTTATTGACAACATAAATACTAGTGCCGGGCCAACGAATGTGTAGAACGGGCAATATTTAGATAGGTAAAGTGAATTTGCATGTAGTTATTTCAGCTAGTTGAGTGTGCCTTTTTTGTATGGAGTTTTTAACAGAATATGCTTGAATGGAAACTTTTTTTTTTGTTTGTGGAAATATTTGGGCGGTGTTGATGAAAAAAAAACAGGTGTATTTTTATGGTTCAGTCTGATGAAAACAGGGATTTGAAAAAACTGTACTCTTAAAAATCAACAAAATATTATTTTAATAATGTTTGATTGCTTTAACTTTTTCGGTGACACTGTCGCCGTAAATCAAAATGTTTTAATAGCCATTTAGTATTAACAACTAAAACTAGTTACCACCTACAAGAGCTCTTCACGAAAACTAATCAGGGAAATGCGAGCCAATTCCGAAAATGCATCCACGTTCGGAATTTCGGAATTTCCGAAACGCTACTCGAATCGAACCACGTACGCGCAATTATGACAACTGGCGTAGAAGTTTCAGAGGCATACTTACCATACGTTGCATAGTAATATCTAATTTGCATATTACTTTACGTTACTTTGTATTTCGCAGGGGAATATGTTAATTTGTACTGTCTTAAAACCTTATTACGGTAATTAATGTGCTTATTTTGTTGCTGTAAATTATAGCTTTGCGGCTTGTCAAAAAGATATGGAATTTCATTGTTTTCAAGTTTCCTTTCATTGTTTCAAAACTACTTGTTTCAGTTGCTGAATATTATTTTTCTGCCAACACAAAAAAAAAAATCGTCTTTAAATTTTATTTAATAGTTTTACACCTATCACAGTGTAGTCTTTTTGACCCAAAGGTGGACCGGTAGAGAATGCCGTGTTGCATTAAGTCCGCCCATGTACCACAATTTTACATAAAGTTTAAATAAATAAATAAAATAACGATTAAAACAAAGTTCCTATAATTGCGCAGACTGTCATATAGAAACTTAAATGCAACGCGGATACTATTATGTCATAAAGCTTTGTTTTTCAAAGGCATCCGTCCGTTATTTTCTTTTTCCCCGGTACTGTGTCACTTCGTGTTAATTCCTAAGAAAATCATCCAAGTTGTTCTGCCATCTCTTTCGCGGTCTTCTACGACTTCAACTAGCGACTTAAAAATACTCTAATAAAATAAAGAATACCTACAAATATCTACATGCAATGTATAACAGATTCAACAAACAGAAGCGGGATCGTATCTTATTAGCATTGCGATATCGGATAGCTTCTCAAGTCTGCGATCACGCGCGGGGTTCCTTGTAAATTGGCGACGTTCAACTTTAATTAAGTCACATCAGTTTTTAGAGTGGCATAGCACGCACGCCACGGCTTAAGGGGTCTATCCATCTACGTATTTGGATGGGAAGTGCCTCGTTAGATGACACTTTTTGGATGGAAATAAATGTGTTACTTCAGGTTGACAATAAATGGTCTAAAAACTTTACCTTGGGCCCACTGTGTGAGATTTGTCATGTTAGACTTAAATTAGGAATAAAGTATTCTACAAAGTGTTTAGCGGCGTATTATTAGGTTTTGTCGCAAATAATAAACTAAAAGAAAATCTGAATAGGCTGTGTATGAACTTTATTTATTCTGTTATTGGTATGTAATTTTTTAACAGATACGTGAGGAATTAAATGAATTTGACAGTTATTGTTTCGAAAATATGTGTAACAGCCATATTTATTTTTCAG
Organism: Lacanobia oleracea; assembly: GCA_950371165.1. Taxonomy (NCBI): domain Eukaryota; kingdom Metazoa; phylum Arthropoda; class Insecta; order Lepidoptera; family Noctuidae; genus Lacanobia; species Lacanobia oleracea. Next base: position 5,021,474 of record OX493404.1, read on the forward strand.
TTCAAAATTATATAAACTAACTATTGAAAAACCAGCTCTAAGCGACAAAAGACATACTTATTGTAAAAAAAAAAAACTCAAGAAATCTAAGCGACTCTACAAAACAAACTCAAGAAACAACCGTTCCATTTAAACTCGTAACCTCTAAATCACGTACGTCTATTCGTTATAAATTGGCATCGTCGAGGTCTTAATTAAGCGGTTTCAGTTTTTAGACTGTCAGCGACTGAAGTGGAGTCAAGCGCTGCAGCGGTGTAGCGGTGCAGCGTGTCCTGGCGTGTCGTCAACTCGTGAGGGCTGTCCGAATGTAACGTGACTTCCTTGTAGGCCGATGTACATTGATATTAGTTTGTTTTGGTATGGAAAATGTATGTAGTTTTTTGAATAGAAGCGAAGTAGTTTATTTGTTTGTTTGTGACGGACGGCCGTTTTGGGGGACTGTGTAAATTTTAGACGTCAAAAAAGTGGTGAGCTTCAGCCTAGTTTGTGAACAAATTTAAATGACTGTTGATAAGATTTGTTTCGGTCACCAAAAATGGTTAGTGATATTATTTTTCTTTATTAAATAAGAAAAGATTTAATTTAGAATAGTCAGCAATTAAAATTGTCAAGATAGGTTATAGCTAAATTAAACTGTTTTGCTTTTAAAAAGTGTCATCATCATCATCTGCCTAGCCTTTTCCCAACTATATTGAGGTCGGCTTCCAGTCAAACCGGATTTAGCTGAATACCAGTATTTTACGAGGAGCAGCTGCCAGACCTCCACAACCCATTACCTGGGTAACACGGTACTTCTTGGCAAGACTGGAGTCAGATTTACTGGCTTCTGGCAATCCGTAACGACTGCCAAAGATCTACAAATGACAGCCGGGACCAACGGCTTAACGTGCTTTCCGAGGCAAAGAAGAAACTCGTTATATTAAGATGGTCATCCATCCACAGACCAACCTTGGAAAGCGTTGCTTAACCTTAAAGATCAACCCGTGCGGCTGTTATTATTTAGCCACGAGCTCCTCCTTTAAAAAGTGTATTTGTAATTAAATTCCGTTTAACAACAAATAAATAAAACCAAACGATTAATTAACACAATAAAATTTAAAATTAATTAAAATAGTACCATTGAATTCTTAACCCACGCACAATCGCACGCACAGCAAACTGCTCTACATTGATATATTTACTACTTCACGTCCTAATAAAGTTTGTTAATAGAGCCGTATTTACTAACACAAATAGTTTCCTTAGAATCTGTCGGGTAGCGTTGAAGCAGAAAATATCGGAAGCTTGGCAAAGATATGCACGAACGGGCAGCTTCGTGACGTCAAATAGAAGATTTTAGTTCAGAGGGGAAAAGAAAAAATATCTATTGCTTTGGTAAAAATAAAAGAAAAAAGGAGCTTTGGTTTTTCTGTAGACCTGGTAATATGGCTACTGGCTGTTCAGTTATTATTTCACAAGTTCCTTTGAGCGCACTTTCAGTCGATAGTGATGCAAAGGATTTTTTGATACCATATTTTCTGAGTACAAGACATAGGAGCTCATAAAAAAAAAAAACATAGAATGTTCATCGTATTTTTTTTTTTCTGACTACATAAGAGACTGTGTAACATTCTAACTTGCAATAGCTGTCATTAATAATTAACTTAAAAAAATAGGTGTTTAAAATCACTTCTAAAATCTAAACAAGAAAAAAAACCTAAGTAAAGGATTTCCTCGCCTTTAAAGTCAAAGCAAAGTAACTATTTTAGAAAAAGAAGCAAAAGATTGATCTGCCAGTGAGCGGCCGGCTTTAAAAGAGCTTCACTTTGATGTGTTCAGGAATGTTTCCGAACGAAATAATGGATAATAATGATGGAAGAAATGCTTCATGAAATACCTTTGTATTCACTACGGTATTTTTAGTAAGAAATACGACTGAAACTCTCATAATAAAGATAGATTGGTAAGTCAAAAACCTTGTGAGAAATTGTTTCATTTTCATCGTATTAGTCAATATTGTTTTGTCTACTGCAAGACACAGAACTTTTGCAGACGCTGTGTCACCAATTGAACGTGAGCCAAATTACGGAAATGCATAAAAACTCGCAAATCCCTGCGGTTGATTTTCCAAGGCACACTAAAATAAAAAGCAAGGCCAAAGAAATTGAAATTGCCAAAAAATACGCTACTCAAATATCAGTTACGAACAAATCAGCAACGTTTTCCTTAAAAAAAGACTCCTCTCACACGAACGAACAATAAATTACCTTTAAACACAACATCTTCAAGTCACGAACAATGCTCGCTGCAATAAATAAAACAGTTTCCAACGAAATATAAAAACTGGAGAGATACCAATATATTTGGCGAACGCCCTGCCCTCAAACAAAACTGGGGAACTGAATATGCGCATCGAATTGTTGCCAACCCCCCTTTAAGGGGGCATGTTAGGTTCGTAACGAATGCCCAACCTTGGCAAGAGTATCTTGGCAAAATGCTTGCCAGTAACAGATACATACTTGGAACACTGGCTACAATAGGAATCGTCTCATTCGGGGTGACGGGAATTAGGTTACGAGGTTATTCTCTGTACGAACGTGTTTATGATAAGTAGGGTATTCTGTTGGTATATTTATGTGTTTTGTTTTTGATTCTTCTTTTTCTGTGAGATGTGGATCAGGGCAATTTTTCGGTTCATTACTCTGTATTAATGATTTTCTTTTGTCGTATTTTGTTAATATTGATATTGAATCGTCAGAATTGTTGGCTGACAATTTTGTACTGAAAGATTAGGATGATACTCGTACTTCCAACCAAATCATCAGTGATTCATTTCTCGGTGCAAGGAAAATTCACAATCTATGCACATTCCATTTAGCTGAATCGTTCCAAACTAAGGTTCCTCAGTAAACAGATAAGGCATCCAGTCTGGTCACAACGTAAGTGAGCGGCCATAATCCATCTGAACAACACAAGCAAGGCAACAAAACCCACTAAACATCAATAACTGCTATTAACACAACGTTAACAGACCAAGGAATCACACAAGCCGACGTTTTAGCCTCTTCGTTTGTTTCCACTGTTGGAATCACGGATGAGTTGTGTGATTGTGTGCGAATGTCGTGCCGGAATAGTTTGAATCTTGTGACCAAAAAAGACTTGGATTGATTAAGGTGGATGCTCCAGGGTAGCCCGCGAAATTAATTTTTTTTATGTTTTTTGCAATTTCCCGGTTTGTTTATTTCTGAAATATTCATTCTGTCGAGCTACATGAACTTAGAGGGCTATATTGATGATTAAAATGGTTATATTCTTTAGATAGATACGCGTTACGGTCGCGGATCGTATTTGGTCCACATACAGCTTCACACTGACCGGCAAATTGCAAAAAACATAAAAATATTTGAATTTCGCGGGCTACCCTGGAGCATCGCCCTTAATGTGAAAAAAAAACCCAGGGATTTTTACAAGATCAAGCAGCCAGTTACAAACAACGATGGTGAAGCTTTATATCAGTGTTTGTTATAGGAAACTGTTCTTATGACAAAACTGACTGTTGACTAACAGATAACGCACAGCCGAATCTGCTGGTCGTAGAAAGCTGAAATTTGGCATGTAGATTTCGTAGAGAGTACACTCCCCTAGGAACCAAAGTGAGCATAAAGAGAGGAGTTTCCGAAATCCCTACGGGAAGATAAAACGGGATATGCGCGTACGTAAAGATTAATAAAAAAAACAGTGTTATTTCTGAAACATGCGTTGACAAAGGCTCGATTCTCCAAAAACTGATCAAAGATTTACCGAAGATTACCATTTAAACCAATGGAAACACTCTCCAGGGTCATATTTACTAACATGTTTGCACTAGCGTTAGCCGGGCTAATGGTCGGTCCTGTTCTACCTACCCTCAACTGGCTCGGCTTAACGCTTAGTGCTAACTGCCGGACACGGAGCGGGTTACGCTGAGAAAATACAGCGTTTTTTGTGAAAGGACCACCAAGATGGCGCATCGCGGCTCCTTTTCCTTTGAGTTCATGGTTAAGATTTTTGTGTGGTTTGGTGAAAGTTTTTTTGAGTTTTAAGTGTTTTTGGTCTTTATTTTAAAGGATTGTTTGTGATGTTATTAATACTGTTGACGGTTATGTTCTTTGTTGATTTATTGGCTACTTGTTGGAAGCTGAAATCTTCTCATGATATTTTTGCAGAATGGTCATTGCACCTGGCATAACTATCTATTAATTAAAGCAAAAGTATGATTTACATTTTTTTAAAGCTCGAGCTCTTCCACACAAATTAAAAAGGAATATGTACAGTCAAAATTCCTAAATATAATATGTATCATATTTATGAATGAGACCATTCTATCTATGACACCCTTTTCCACCATATCACCAACAAAACTACCGTTATCTGTTATCATTTTACTTGTTATTCACTAAATTGGATTAGTCAAATATAGGCGCTAATTTATTTGTTTACGAGATTCTTCGAAATGTTTACTTCAAACCTAACACCTTTACCATAAAGTCCAAATTCGAGCGCATATAACTTTTCCAACTCCCTATTCTCACATTACGATGTGATTTGAACTTTATTAGTGGCAAATTAAGTTGGATTTCGTTTGTTTTTGTAACGTTGGGTTATCTGGTGTCTACATAATGAAAACTACGTAGATACAGGCAACAAATCTTCATAAGAGGAAACTAATTAACCGATCACGAACATACGACGGATAATGTTATTACGTTCGTATGTTGGTTTGGTGGACGAACCAATTGTTCGCCGTTGGTAATGGTGAAATATTTGCAGTTTCATTAGCGTTGGATAATGTAACTCTGAATTGGAAGTGGAAGCGCGCGTTTTTATGTAATTTTATCGAAGTGAGTTAATTAAAAACCATTATTTTTTATTCAGGTTCCGCTCAAAAAAGTAAAGCTGTTTATTTTTCAGATGGTAATTACAGTAAAATAAACAAATGACGTGTTAATAAGAGCCGTCTGGATTAGTGGATGATTAGTTAGTGATTTGAGACAGATTTTTGAAGGTATCGACGAGAGGAAGGCTTCAAGCAACGTCGACTTTCTAGTAGCATTTCAGTGGTGCATATTATGCCCACAATCCCACAATAAGGACGATTGGCAAATCATCAAAATTAAGTGATATAATTTTTAAGTTTTGACTATCGGTATCGCTGGCAAAGTGTTGCTTTGTGTAGATACTACCTATTTAAGGACCTATTATCATATCTATCGTTTCAACATGAGTAACTATTGTATAATTTCATCGACTAGTCTAGATCAATAACAATACTGCTTTAGATGTATTCCTAATTCTATCACAATCAGGTCTTCCCACAAATGACAAAACTACTTCCAAAGCTCTTGTAGACAAGTGGAACGATGGATGTAATTCTCAGACATTGCCCGCGTTAACACGTTGAGAGGGCGTAACAATCGGCATTATTACTATTTCACTGACTACAGACAACAGTCAATTCCACCCTACGCGGTTATATATAGGACTATAGAACCAATTCCAATTACAATGTTTGTTTCTTAAGATGTAGGTTCTACCTCAATTATTAGTGTAGGAGTTTAACCGGCACGTATTAATAAGTAATTTTCTCTCAGTTAACTTTGAAATTCCAACGGTTTGAGGGTTTGTGTGTTGGGAATTTGCGGTTGGTGGATAGTTTGGAAAGTTAATTGAGAGAGAAAATTATAAAGTGAATATAAATTTGACGGTGGTATCAAATTAACATTATATAATTATATGAACTAATTTAATATATTCCAAAATAACTAATAAACATAACTATATACATTATGAATATACAAAACCAAATACGATCAGGCGTCTAAAAATTCCTCCGCATCGCTGTCATCCGGAAACGTGCCCAGAAGACTGGCAGCATTGCCACGTTGAATGGCAATGCTAACTCTTTGAGCAAAAAACGAGCCAACCCTCTGGTCACGCAAAGTGTCGACCAGTCGGCGAGAAATTTCCTTAAAAAGGAGACGCGCACTCGGACCCCATTATTATATTAGACTTATAAAATCTTGAAATTGAAAAAACAAATGCATTTGACTTGGCAACAGACTAAATTATTGATGATAATCTTGTCATTATAGTAATAATTAATAATTAAACCGAAATCAATTAATTTGCAGAAACAAAACAGCACAGGCGTTCTAAAAAGGTCACTTTAGAAGAATCAGAAGGCAAATAACGCCTGTCACTGTCAAATTTTCCCAATCAACCTTGAATCTAATGTGTTAGCGATAAAGATGAAAATGAAATTTGGCAGATTGTTGTGTGGTTAATATTATGGTCCTAATCTGATTCTGCTAAAGTAGCCATTTTAGACCCGCTGTTTATGACGAAGAAATGGTTCAAATGCCTGCAATACTTAAGAGCCAAGTCATCATGTGGGAATGCCAAAGTGACTCATTTGTCTACGTTTATTTTTAAATGGTTGTCTACTTGGGTGGTAAGATAAGGACTTCATACTTTCTCATATCTACAGTAAAGATTTTTAAGGAATTGTTTGCGGCATTCAAGTGTCCCCACTGGGTTCTTTTTCATTAGTTTGTTTCATGATTATAAAATCAAATGGCCATGTCTGCATTTAGATCTGTCATATGCGATATTGATTCATTAATCTTTATATTTTAACAAACTATTGATACTTTTTTTAAACAATAGTCTAGAAAGACTGTCCTGTGAATCAAAATTATATAATCATGATCAAACATTTTGGTTTCCATAGGAATTTTTGTAACACATAATTGTATTGTAAAGTTCGAAAACCTTAAAGGTGTTGAAACAAAACCAGCCATTGCACCACAGGCTTCCCGGAAGTTGATACAAAAATCAATTACTTGCATACCACTCCAAGAGGTACTTCAATTTGCTTATTTTAACACCACAAAAACATTTTAAAATCGGTCTTACAGAAGATTTTTCGTTTACATTATTATTAGAGTAACGGAAACGCCTATTAGAACGTCCTATTGTCGGTCAACATACACCGATGTAAGGTAAATAGACAAAGTAATACTACAGAAAGAGCTTAGAGTAACTTTAGATGCACACGAAGGTCGTTGGTCTGAAGTGGACACCAATGTAATGTTATGTACAACAAAAAGATAAGAGAGTTAAGAAAGGCAATTCAAGTCTAGTTGAAGCAATTCTTAAATATGTTCGAGATAGTCTCTTTATATTTCAGATTTATTCATGTTTTAACCCGAAGCGGTTTGCAAGATTATACTAGTTTTTTTAAAAGATAGACGTTTTATCTCCTGGGAAACGGCGTACGACGGAGTGTTAAGTTCTTTTAAATCACTGGCATGACAGCTTTATATACCTATATTTCATTTTATATTTAGACACAAAGAATACAAGTGCTTTTCAATACATCATATAAATGTATTGTAAAACAGGTTTTTAACATCATCCATCATACAATTAATAGTTTTAGCTTCCTGTACTCATTGTCAGTGTTATACAATGTTACGCATTCAACTCTGACAATGCTCACACTAAAACACAACCAAAATAACTTGGCCTCTAAGTATTCACAAGTAAATTTAAATTACAGCTTCACCATCAATGGGTACTTAGATTTATTTCCTATCGATAACTGTACTTTAAACAGTTACCTTAACGCCTTTATCATTCAAACGTAACGACCTCCACAACACACAACAATTTAATTTTTAAGAATTTTAATTTGTAACTTTTCCTTTTTTAACCCGTCTGATTCAGGAGGGTATTATTATGTATTTTTTTTTTTCTCTTTTACTTGTTTTGTTTTGCAAAGGTCTTAATTATTTATTTTTTTGTAATAAGAACACTGTTTGCGGGGGGGGGGGGGCTGGTAATCTGTGTGACAGGATTTCCTAGTGCAGATACCAGTCTCCCACAAAGGAGTATTGTATCTATTTATGAAGATTATGTTAGTTTGTACAGCATCTTTGTGGAAGTAAATAAATGTTTATTATTATATTATTATTATTAAACATCGAATTAAAGCAAAAATAAGTAGAGTAGTTTGTACCGTAATAATTGCAAATGCGTGGAATCGACCTTGAGACCTAACACGTAATGGAAAACCGTTAGATCTACTGATCCCCTGTCAAAAGAAACAGCTACCTATCACTGAGTCTGAAATTTAAAATTCTATGATCTGCGATCGTCTTATTCAAATCGTTTGTAACAATAAAGATTCAGTTGATTACATTCATCAATCTTTGATTACAGAAGAGATGAGAATTGACATCCATAATGGCCATATCAAGTCGATATATTGTAATTGCAATGTAATAGCCAATACACACGGTAATGATGCTGTCAATTCTCGATATAAATTACAAATACCTAATAACAATCAAACACCTACAACAGTTGATTGGTTGAAAGCTAATCTCAATTCTACGATTCGACCTGCCATACTAATGCCACCACTAAAGCACTTAAACGATGAAGTGCCTTAAATTGCTTACCTTATAAAGAAAATCGACCACAAATATAAATAAAAGCAATGAATGCTACTTATCTTGGGGCGAAGCTTGAAATTCGATGGATTTATTATGATGCTCAGGAGTAATAAACTTTCCTAGTGTGGGCAGTAGGCTATTACAACGTTCATGATAAACTGCCATGTTTACGAATTACTGCTCAAAACTTATTGTGCTTTCCTGAACTTGATGCATTTTGCTGAATGTCTTTTGAGTGGGACGATGTTATTTATTATTTCTGATAATTATAAGAAGAAAGGGTTCTAGATAAAAGAGCTTTAATAGAAACTGCGCAAGCATGTCTTTGGTAATTTAATATTAGTGCCAACTTTTGTTGAATCACTGCTTCGACTTGTTTTGAAGACCTTAGTGCTGTACCGTCACATAATGGGGAATATGCATGAAAAACATATTTATCATCTATACAGTTTATCAAAAAATTTACAAAAATATACTACTAACAGTGAAAATAGAATAAAAAATACTCGAAAAACGAAGGAGATATAATTATTATAAACTAATATATCTGTCCCTCTCGCGAAAACGCTGTTTTCTATGGCAGTTGTATAGGCGTCATAGACGATGACGTCAAAGTTTACATCGGACTTTTCTATCTAATTGTAATCTATGAAGCTTTATAACTTCATTGCTGATGAAGGTATTTAAAAAATAATTTCATGATCGTTTACTAGAGCTAATAAGTATTTCATTTTGCAAATAAAAAATCGCATGCATATTCCCTATTTCTTCCTTTATTGTGAATGACAACAACGTTTGACTTTTAAATTTTAATTTGAGTTCGAGCATTCAATCATAACTGATTATATAAAATATGTAGTATACCACTCATAACATTACACGGGCTTAAAACCCGATCAAATGCTAGCGTTCAAAACTCATAAACCAATATGTGCTCAGCTATTTATTTCGCTCATCCACTCAAATGCGATCGATCGACACACATGCGACCCCTTGCAGACCGTTATCCACTAGCAATAATAATTCACGTGAGAAAATCCATAGAATGGGTTCGTTAAGTTCCTTAAGGGCTCTTGTCGAGTATTGTATCGCTGTCAAAGTTCCTCTGACAGCTATCGAGTGGCCACTGAGCGCGCCAAATGTTAATGAGACATGTAGTATCGAAGATTACGCCTTCAATGCTGTACATTGATAGACTGCAATGAATATGCAAAAAGAAAATGATGTTATAATGTGTAATGGACAGGTAAAGAGTGAAGATGACGTTTTCATAATCACTGCTGCTTATTGTAGTACTGTTATGGAATGTAATGAGGTTACGCAAAAGATGGTCGAACAAAAAGACACAGTCACCCAAAGAATACAGCATGATGTCTATAGAGAATACATTAAAAGTAACTTTGTCTTCATAAGATACAACTTAAGCTAAATAACTACACGAAGAAAAGAAAACAGTCAACAATAATAAGTACATTACTACAAAATTACTTTATTAATTAACCGTAAAAGAAAAATAAAGATAATACTGCCATCAATCGAAAAATCATTAATGAACTTACAAAAGAAATAAAAGTACAAAGAATATCAGTGTCAATCACTGAGAGAATGGTTATATTATTCATTTTCAAGATTTCTATTCAAACGGTACTTTAAACATTCATAAATTGCATCTAAAACCCTGTTTTGTATGCCATAACACTCTTCAATATTTTATTCGCTGGTACCTTCGGGTTATCTGACGCTGTTGACCCTAAGACCTCGCAATCTTGCGGTACCTCCTCAGAAACGCCTTACGCATGCATAATTGCGTACTCATGGCACATCTCTATCGAAAAACATTTGAACGAGCGAGGAAATGTTTGTGGAAAAATATTGTTTCTTCCTGTTAAGGGTTACAATGAATGGGCTGACTATGTAAATATGATTTTGTAAGTGGCTTTGCTCGGTAGGAGTGTTTTATGTTTGTGATTCTCCCATAAACTTACGCATTTAACGAATTGTTTATAGACGCAATTAATACTGATGTCAGCCATTAATTTGTTCCGGAAGCCAAACCCATGTTGGTAATAAATCACGTTCCATACTTTCCCTCTTTCTTCCATGCTGCTAGCCAACTTTTTGATTAACAAAATAAGAAATCAAAACCCAATTATTCGCCTACACTCAACCACCGCAGTTTGATCAAAATTAAATATCAAAAAACGATGAACTTTAAACTTTCGAAACCGCCTCACTGACGGGTACATCGTGATAGCGGCAGAATACCGAGTGCATAGCTAGAAACCCGTCCATCCAATTTGATGCGATAAAAAATAAATTAAAATAACCAGAGAACGTAGCACCCGATGATATCGATACCAATCCCTCTCTCATTGTACTCACACCAATGGTAGGTTCTAATTGCGGCTGCTTTGTTAAACAAAATGAGGTGTTAGCTCTTCTATTAAATAATAAGTAGTTTGATACCACTGTAAAATCGATACGTTGTCCGTCAGATAAGAAATTGGTTTAATCGGTAATAGCCTTTCGATCTAAGCGTTCGTTTTATATAAATATATTTTTTATTGTTGCAGATAACTAGAAAGAAGACTGCGTATGGCCGAAAGATACAACAGGAGTCCAATTAAAGCGTCATCGTACGCTGTTTGGACATATCAAAATGGTTTCAATAGAAACGACAAATATAAGCAAGATCGTGAATTGAATGCTGACAGTAAGAACAAGAACCATGATGTTCTTGGAAGTACAGGTCAAGGAAACAAGAATTCAGACTACACGGACACAGTTAGCGATAGCGTTATAGCGCCACAATACGATTCACTCGAAGATACGTTAGAAGATGAGGAGGTTAGAAGAAACGTATGGAGCGACGTGGACGACGAACTTTACATAGCGAATTTAATCAAAGAGAGGACTTCAAATGAAGTGAAACGCGACAAACGTGATACTAGTGGTTATTTAAGTGGTAGTGATATCAGTGAGAAGGTTGTGAGTAGTGTTAAGTTAGATTACGCGATGTGGGAGATCGAGCCCACAGATTTGACGGAGTGTGACTGTCTTGGCCCTCCGCCAGAGTTCCTGTTGCCACCTCCTCCTCGACCACCGTTCCTGCAAGCGGAGTACTATTGCGGGGACGATCCTATTCCGGATTTGGAGACTTGTGACACGGAACCAGTAAGTATTTTATAATGTTTCTGTTAGCAATAGTTCTTTCTAATGTTATGTTTATTGCACACACAAAAAAAAAATGCAAAAACTAACTCAATTGCACAGCTATGTACAGTTTATCTTCAAATATTTTAGTTGGCAACTTTTTGAGTTGACCTGAGTTTGCAACAGAATTGGATAAGCGATGGAGGCCAGTAAGACAATTATTATTATTATTAAATTATTTATTTCGAGCAACAATGACTCATAAGGTTTATTACAATACAGGCATTTTATAATAAATACAAATAATTCATTACCAGTGTTCGTTACACTAATGGAGCGAGAATTTTTGATACAATGAAGTATTTCATGTCAGTTCATAATATAAATGGCAAAATTCTGAAAAAAATATTGATTAGTGTCGAGGAAATTTCATTTATGACTCTTTAAACTTAACTAGACTAATCCCGGGTTTTAAGTTCTAACAAATGTCGCTATATTACTTTATCTTCACACTTTGTTCCACAATTAAGCAGTCAAACCTCTTAATACACCATTTTTAACTAATCCTTATCTGTGGGCCTAATAAAAACGGTCTCAGCGACCCGGATTAACATAGGGTCTTTAAAAATTCTCTCTTTAATCTTGAATATTTTATACGAATATTCCTAACGTTTGACGATATATTTTATCTTATCTGATATTTCGTTTAGTTTTGTTTTAGTCATGAATAAACAGCTTTGCCTCGTTTTATCAAGTTGGTAAATATTTGTCATAATGTGGGTAGTAATGAAATGGTGCGGCGTTATATCTTAGGATTAGTTGTGATGAATCTTGATCTTGTATTTCGTCAAGTTTATTGCGGTAACTTGTAACAAGTGTGTCAGTGAAATGAAAATGTAAATGTTAATACGTTATATTACTTAAGGTGTTAATACGAATATTACTGACATAGTTCAACAAGATTTAATTAGGAAATAAACTTATCATAAAGATCGTTTACTTCGATGGAAAAGTTCAAAACGAATTCGTAAAAATATTAAAAAAAAATACCTGGAAGGATAGAGAGGCCTTTGCCCAGCAGTGGGACTAAAATAAAATGAAGAATTTATTTTATTATTTTAATTTAGTTTTTTTTTTGTTATAGCGGCAATAGATATATACAATCTGTGAAAATTTCAACTCTCTACCTATTACGGTTCTTGAGATACAGCCCGCTGACAGACAGATGGAACGGACGGACGGACGGAGAGACAGCGGTGGCTTAGTAATAGGGTTCCGTTGGTTACCCTTCTGGTACGGAACCCTAAAAAGCATCAAAACCACTCAGTGTTTTTTAAGTCAATTGCATTCAACTCCTTACTAAGGCAACTCTCGCCCAAGTTGACTTAACAAAATCTTCCAGCAAAAGGTTTCTTAATCCCTTTGTCTTTTCCAAGAATCGTAGAAATTAAAATTCTCAGTACACAGCTTTGTAAGTTTGTCAGTAAACATTGTTAGAAAACTCCGAATCTGCCGGCAACTTAACTGTATCTGTTTCGAAAGACTAACATTCTGATAGTCGCATCTGTCACTACGATGTAAGCTTTCTCTTTGCTTTGCTTTTCTGTTTTAAATAGCGGTACGGTAATGACTTGAAAATTAGGAGTTACGTGTGGTTTATACGTTCTCGTATGCTAATCTTTGTATACGTTTAGATTAAGTTTGAATATTTGATGTTTTGGCTTAATTGAAGAACGTTTTGTCGTGTTAACTGTTTGAAGTGCTGTTATTTTACATAGAGTTTTAATGTTTGTCAAATTATGTTAGAGTAGGATTTGTGTTTTACCGGATGGAGCCGAATACCAGTATTTTAAATGGAGTTTTTGTCTATCTACCACCCAGTTACTGGGTATATAGGATATGGTAGCTTTAACTGTTACCAGTCAGTCATTTCAAATACAGTAACAAATGATTCATAACAAAAGATTAATTCTCCTTCTAGTATGTGTCTACATGTATCGTGCGTGCGATTACTTTTCATTCCTAATGTTATAACTGACAAGTTTGTACTACAGGTATAGCTACACTTCTGCCCTACCGTTTAGTAAATAGAAGCGTGAAGTTATGATCTCTAAACCAGCAAACGATTAGCTAATACTCACCATATTTTGATCACCAGATCAGCGTATATTTACGGCGTTAATACCAAAATACCATGGATTTAATATTAATTTATTTTATTGCCCCGATACATCGTAACAGCTCGCTTAAGCTACTGAATTATTTTATTAATGTTGTCACGATACGAAATCGTTGTAATAAACATAGTGATAATAGGTTTTATTTGTTTTTTGTATAAATAAGTCGTTATAACATTCGTATGATCTAGTTTCATCAAATGTTTATATATATATATCAAAATCTTGCGTTACTGGTAAATGATTGAGGGACTGACAGACAAGGCACAGCCGAAACTACTCGTCGTAGAAAGCTGAAAGGAGATGTTTCAAAATGGGCCAGGTCTATGTACATTACTTCATAAAAAAGAGAAAAATCCGCAGAATTCGGGAAAAATACATTTAATTCATTTAAATGTTTAATGTTGTGGTAGTTAATTGATGCTTATAAATTACTTTCTTCGATTTTCAACATGGCGTCGCATCGATTTAGGAATACATAGATACAATACAGATCAATATAGAATAGATCAAGGACTTTTATTCTACTATGTACTTAAATAGTTATTAGATACAACAATAACTAGATCAAAATATTTATAAGTTTTTTCACCAAGGTATGTCAGTAACAAGGAGACACACTTTCTGAATAACTTGATCAACATTAATATTATTTGAAATAATCTAGCCTTTACTTTTCTTTTTTTTATTTGTGATGGGTTTGCTCTTGACTCTAGTCTAGGTCAGAGATGACAGAGACAAAGTCTTGGATGGAGCGAGCTTACCCAGAAGGAGCCTGTTCACTCTAACTTTGAAGAGATTAGGGTTGTAAGCGTTTTTTTGTTATAATAAAACTAACTGACGCACATAATATCTCGGTAAAAGAAAGCATGAGTCATCCTTCACAAACAATGCCAGTGTCCACATATATCTGCAATCCTTTTACTAGAACCAGCTTCACGGTAACCACAACATTTTTCTGTACACTCACTTAGAACTCTGAGTCCTATGACACATCCAAAAACGCGTCACCACTTCGCCAATATCACCTACCGCGCTGAAACCTGCGGTCAGACCTACATCCAATATGATTAAGGCATCAACAAGTCCACATAATTAGTTAACGATAAAAACTGACACCTGGGTGTTCTGATCCGAATTTCATCGATACGAATTAAAAAGAAATAAAATCAACATAAGGTTTGACCTACCACGCTTGAAATTTGCGGTTGTAGGAATAAATATTTTTTTAATAAGGCATTTTAATGGCGATATCTGAAACACAAGGATATTTTTATTGAGACATTTCTATAAAATTAAGTCGTTTTACGGTTTGGTTTTGAACACCGTTTTCTTGGAATCAGAGCAGCTGTGGTTAGATCTCCACCTACAAAATGATTAAGGTGTCAACCACTTTATAATTATACCTAATTCAGACCTCGTAGGTCCTAGAAGCTCAATATTTCATAAGCAATGGATAGTTAACTTTAGTGAGTTTAAAATATGGTTGTAACTTCCCCCTACAAGAAAAACTCTTGACGAATTCGCAGACGTTTGCAAATCTTGAATGAGATGCAATTTAAAACTATAATTCAAACTTTATTGCTTTATTATAAAGTGCAATTTCAAATGATTAATAATATAGCTAAGTTGCTGCAGTCATAGGAGCTTTTTAAGACACCTATTTTACAAGGAAAAATAGTTGTATTCGAACAAGTGATTAAAATTCGTCACCTTTCGCAGAATCCGCGGGCGGTCAAGTTTATAGGAAAGTGTTCAGTAGTGTGGGATAATCTTTACCGTTAACCCTTTTTTTTTACTGAATGGCTTGTAAAAAAATATTCTCCTTTAAGTGTGGCAACAGATGCCTTTACCACCCTTTTGTTTCCTCTAGGTGTCAAAAGCTCGAGTGGGTTAATAAGGTGGGTGAGTGGCAGTATCCGTCTCGTCACTAATACCGTGTGAGTTTTAGTCAGTGTAGTTCACAAAAACCATATTATTGCAACGAATAAAAAAGACTTTTTAGTCTTTACAATAATAATTAATTTCTTTTTAGTCCTTTTTCATTAAACTAAGAAAATGTTTAAGGAAAATTCGCTCAAATATTTCTTTCGCTCGTGTTACTTTAACTCGTGCGTTAAATGGGGTTTGACCCTTTCTTAAAAAAGGAGCCTACATCTTTTTGAATTTTTTATACTCTGACTCAAATTGTAACGAAAAAAATGTAGTCACAACTATGGTTGTCTTAAAAAATGAGTTTTTTTATGTTGATAGGCTTGCATTTGATCATTCACACCTGATGTAAAGTAAAGATTTGTTAAAAAATCAACTTCAAGAATGAAAATCTTAATTGTAGTAATTTACAAAACCTTTAAAAATTTAAAATTAAAATTATTTCTTTATTTAGATAAAAAAAACATGCGCTTAGCTGCATGCTTAAAAAATCTCTAACATTTTCACAATTGTATTTAGGACGGAAAGACTTTACTTGAAACAACTCCTTATCTAACCTTCACAAACCAGTAACTGGGTAAGACCCTTAGTAAAACTAGTGTCAGATTTTTAGGCTTATACCGTAACATTTGTGATAAATCTTATCCTTCTTCTTCTGTTCGATCTAGAGACATCCTGAAGCTTTTTGAATCTACAATCTGGTTCACTTGGTTTACGTCACAGCTACTCAGTTCCATAACTACTATTAGTGCTTAATATAATCGGCAAATAATCTGCTTAATTACCTACAAACGGACTGCCTAGCACATATTGACATACCGTAGCGTGAGGTAGTATTAACTATTAAGCTGAATAAATATTTGACTAGTTATTATATGGGGGATGGGGGCTTAGGATTATAGGATTTCCAGTCAATCATGTTCTTAACAGCTTCATGAGATTAAATTTGTTTGAATAAGGACTTTAATTACTTTGAGGTTCAAGGTTTCATAATTATTTTATCACCTTGTATCTATTTAAAATTAAAATTAAAAAATGACGCGATTTCAAACAAAATTATGTAACTTTCTTCAAATGAAATTTTTATGGTGGAACATACATAATTACATAATTAAGCTGCTAAAATTAAAACTCTACCGTTTTTGTTTGACTTTGTTTTTATTTAAAGCTTTTTCTCGGATAAGTAATTATTTTTAGGATTCCGTAGGTACTTGAAGGGTAACCAACGGAGCCCTAATACTGAGCCTTCGCAGTTCCGTGTTCCGTCCGTCTGTCTGATTTACAACGGGTTGTAGGAATCTCACGAACCCTTAATAATTAGTGTTAAAATTTTCACTGTGTACTTTAACACTGAAATAAGCAAATATCTCTAAAACACTACTGCAAGGATCAATTAATGCCACCACAAAGTCGTTATTCACTTAACTCATCCCTTTCAGTCTAAAACCCTTTGAGAATTTAAGTACCAAGATCTAAAACAAAGAAGATACACTAATTGTTCCAGATGAGACAGCACTTTTTAAGTATGCGCATATTATACGAACTGGGCCTACGTCTCGCTTTAAAAGGCCGTATGTAAATCCAGACGAGTTATTATTTAAATACTTAGTACCCTTTTCTTTTTTGTTGGTTTAAACTTGTCTTTAAATAATGAGTTAATTTTTGTTTGTGAGTCGTTGTTTGAATGTTTAGGATGTGTGGTCTCTGTTAGGAAATTAGTGTGATCGCACTGAGTGCTTCTTCAGCGTAATCCTAATTGGCTATCGCTCATTCGAAGTAATAGTGCTAGCTAACACGTAATATATATATTTTTTTTACTCGTGGCCTGTTTTAATTACTTTGCATAATCTATACTTAATATATAAAGCTGAAGGGTTTGTTTGTTTACTTGAACGCGCTAATCTCAGGAACTACTAGTCCGATTTGAAAAATTCTTTGAGTGTTAGATAGCCCATTTATCGAGAAAGACTATAGGTTATATATCATTACGCTAAGACCAATAGGAGCGGAGCAGTAATGAAAATTGTGACGCAGACGAAGTTGCGCGGTCAACTAGTCATCTATACTAATATATAAAGGTGAAGAGTTTGTTTGTTTGTTTGCTTGAATGCGCTAATCTCAGGAACTCCTGGTCCGGATTGAAAAAATATTTCAGTGTTAGATAGCCCATTTATCGAGGAAGGCTTATATATCATTACGCTAAGACCAATAGGAGCGGAGCAGTAATGAAAATTGTGACGCAGACGAAGTTGCGCGGGTCAACTAGTCATCTATACTAATATATAAAGGTGAAGAGTTTGTTTGTTTGTTTGCTTGAATGCGCTAATCTCAGGAACTCCTGGTCCGGATTGAAAAAATATTTCAGTGTTAGATAGCCCATTTATCGAGGAAGGCTTATATATCATTACGCTAAGACCAATAGGAGCGGAGTAGTAATGAAAATTGTGACGCAAACGAAGTTGCGCGGGTCAAACTTAAATTTAAGTTAGTTCTTAAAACGTAACAGACAGATGTGTTGCTGTGGAGTTTGTTGCCCACTTCTTCTCCACAGCTAAAACACTAGGAAGTGGTGACGGGCGGGCGTTTTGGGGGACTGTCTTTTATAAAGCTTTAAGTCCAAAAAGTGCTGGCTCTCAGCCTAATTTGAGTAAACGACTTTTGATTGCAATTTCATCTCGCGACGAGATTAAACACACGAATTTCTTTAGAGTGTCCTAACTGATGCTTGCAAATCATCGCGCGAGCACATGAATCAATTTCATCGCGCGACAAAGTCGCTCGTAGGATCGTAAGCCAATTAGAATTATGCTTTATAGTACTAAGATTAGCAGGGCAATTAGCATCGCACAAAAAAATCAAACATCTATAAACAAAACAAATTTAAGTCGAAATTTCATCTCGGAGACAGTAATTATAAAAAAGAGGTTTTTCCTACAGATACTTGATCTGCATTAAATCTGAATCAGTTGAAGCTGAATTAATGAAAAACCTTACCAAAACCTTTTTTCATTAATTCGTATTCTCAATCACACATGTTTCCTTAAACACCAACACTTTTCATTAAAAAAAAAACTTCCCCTTTATTTTATCCCAGCAGCTTTACTTCAATATCTTGACCAAAAAAATACTAAAATTCCTTACCATTGCAAATCTTAAGGGGCGCCCGATGATCATAATTTACGAAAGTTCGGCCGACCCAAATTAATTAAAGGTTTTCATTCATTTTTTTTCCTCTCTCAAAAGAAAGACTGTTTTATTAATTAAAGAAGGGGCATTGACGAATCGGCTACCGTCGCCAGATAGACAAGCAGATAAACTGAACTTGCTTTCTGAATATAATTTTGGAGACCTTAGGGTCCCGTGTTGTTTTAAATAAAGATTATGGATCCTTTTTGTTTATGCATTAAATTGATTTTTAATATGTAGGCTCATGGCTGGATATTATTTTACTAGCTGGAATTTAAAGAAAGAAGTTTTTATGACTAAGGATTATAGTTTAATTTTTTTTTTCGCACCTTGGGTTACGTTATCGAAGTTTTCATATAAATTCCTAACTTTTTTGAAAATATTCTATAGCCTATGTTACTCAGTGATATGTGGCTTTCTAACGGTAAAAGAAATTTGAAATCGGTCTAATGTTCTTTAAGATATACGTATCTTGACGATGACGCAAAATCCATGATTTTTCAAAAAGTGCTCAACGCACCTTTAGAAGTTTTCACTTCAAAATAACTAACAAGCCTCTGGCTACAAATTGGCATTGCCAGATACCAACTTGATGCCCTTGTGTCAATTGAGAAACGAGCCAAGAGGATCATCGGCACTGAGAGGCTCGTCGCGACGAAGCTCCAAAGTCTTGAACATCGACGACGAGTTGCTAGCCTGTCGGTTTTTTACCGGTTGCATTTTGGGGAATGTGCGACGGAATTGCATAATTTAATTCCGCCAAGCCCTTTCCATCATCGGACCACAAGACGAACGGCGATGCACCACCGGTACACGGTGGATATCCCACCCGTACGCACAAAACGTTTTGGTAACACATTCATAATGCGTACAGCTAAGGAGTGGAATTCCCTGCCGGAGTCTGTGTTTCCTGATAGCTACAACCTGGGAGTCTTTAAGTCAAGAGTGAATAGATTATTTCTAAGCAAGCGTGCTCCATTTTCGACCACATCATCACTTACCATCAGGTGAGATAGTGGTCAAACGCGTGCCTATCTACAGTAAAAAAATAAATCATGTGACTTAATATCAAAATCAAAAACTAATAGATCCTCACTACTTACCTCGGCTCACGCTTTCCAGATTTTTTACTCAAGATATTGTTTGTAAGATTCCGTGAGATATGCCCAATATATTGTCCCAGTCTTGATGACGGATTCCCGTTCCGATAGTGCCACATTTTGACAAATGGACGACCCTTTTTCAGACTTAATGCATTCTGGGGACATGCGCTTAGATGGTTATCGGTCTCAAATAGGGCTGGCAAACCCAAAGTTGAAGCATCCCGAAAAAGACGAAGATTTGTAGAACAGGTCCCCAAAATTTAGTGGTACTAAAAATCTGGGTGGATGTGTCCTTAGCTGGAAAATTGGGGTCTTACCTTTGATTTAGCTTAACGGATTACCTCTACCTGAGATATCTTGAGCAATTTTGTTCTATGACAACCCTAGTCGTAAAGTTTTTATGTCTATGACCGCTGACTCCGTCCCGTTCATCTTCGCTCGCATTTGATCAGTTTTATCATCTGATATTGTTCCTGTATATTTTTGCTTGCTCGCTTTTTTTTCTGAATTTAGTTTTAGATCCTATGGTAAAAAATAAAACTTTAGTTTGAGGATAGATTGTTTTATTATTTTGCCGCCATAACGACGAAACATCGAATACATTATTGAACCTTTCAATACCACGTACAAATTTATCTCGATATACTATTTGAAATTCGAATAGCTACTCGTAAGTCTTTAGACGTGATATTTTATCAACGAAAATGACTTAACAGTTTTTTTTTTAAATCAGGCTTTTCAAGAAAATTCACGTCATCAGTGGACCCACTTACGCAAGAAGTCTTTCTACTATGAAAGCGTAACTTATGTCGTAAGCAACTGATATTAGGTGACACAGGTGCCTGGATTTGACCCGTCAGTGCTGCCAACCGCTGAACGTCATTTCAGAAAACCCTCATTGAGATGCATTACCGTAATGTCACATTGTCAATCCCTTACATTTTTACTTTTCGACAGCCTTATTATTGATTGAATACATATCACTTTGTTTAGAGTCTCAATCAACTCCCACACGCCAATTTTTCCAAAACACGTCCAAAATTTTTTCATCCATCATTTTTTCATCCTACTTTACAATCATATTCCAAGTAAATTCAATTAAGTAAAACAAAATGGTAAACACAGCGTAGGGCGGGGATGTAAAATGAATAATACATACGGCCCCGATATGATCTATCCAATTAATACAAATAAATAATCGTGCTATTCTTCCCTCCTCTAAGGTCGGTCGGAACAATGAATTATGGTTTATAGGTAATGACATAAATATTGTGATTATGTGGTTCTTTGCGCAGAATATTAATACACCTTGGTATTTTATACGCTGTTTGTAAGGAATTTTCTTTTAAACTAACTATTTACGTTTTGGTCTCTGACTTTGTTAAGTTTTATTTTGGTCTCTGACTTAGGTAATTCATATTTTAGTCTCTTACTTTGGCAAGTTATATTGTGGTCTTAGACTAAGGTAATTTATATTTTGGTCTCTGACTTTGACAAGTTGTATTGTGGTCTCTTACTTAGGTAATTCATATTTTAGTCTCTTACTTTGGCAAGTTATATTGTGGTCTTAGACTAAGGTAATTTATATTTTGGTCTCTGACTTAGATAAGTTGTGTTGTGGTCTCTTACTTAGGTAATTCATATTTTGGTCTCTTAGACTTGGTCTTAGTGTTAATTCACTAGGAGTCGAAAGTAAATTAACCTAGCTATTCTAGTTATATTTTAAATTTTTACTTTTTATTATAAAACCTGGTTTGTAGGGTCTGTCGCTGCATCCGGTTTTAAACTATGTTGGGAAAAGGTTTGACCTGATGATGGCTTGGTGCAAAACCGTGGCTTAATAATTCATTGTATGTTTAGAAACAGAAAATATATATCAAAGTTTCAATGTTGCGTAAATATTATTGAAGCCATTACAATACCTAATAAAATATCAGGAATTGATCTTGACCAAACCCTATGCAATAAACCGTCCATGCCCCTTTTAATCATACCGTATGATGTGTTATTACAATTACAGAAAAAAAGATTATTATTCCAACCCCATTCAGATCTTACTGATATGATACTAACCAGCTAGCTTGATCCCTTCAACCCTATGATACATTTGAAATGGCTTTGAAATATTGTTATTAAAGCTTGTTTATTAGGGTCTTATTAAACTGGACAGTAAAACTTTTGTAGGTACATTGTTTGCGGCCGGATTAGTTTTACTGAATTAATTGTATTGCTTTGCATTGTTTCAATTTGTTGAGTGAATTTCTTGTTTTACTTTCCTATGACAATCGTAAGTTATCATTGTGAGCAAAATATAATCAGTTTTAACAATTTGATCACTTGATGTGTTCAATAATGTCTGACATTATCAAATTGTTACAAAATATTAGGTACAGAAGATCAAACCATGAACGATTTTTGTCTTTGCTGCCGTTGGTTCTTGTTGTTATCTCTTGATTTTTAAAAGTCGTTACGGGTAATCTAAAAAGTGTGACAAAGTCTTATCAATCAATATTGTTCTACCTAGAATCATTTAAAAAAAAACTGGCCCTGTGCGAGTCGGACTCGCGTGCAAAGGGTTCCGAACGAATTTCTTTTTTTAATATGTAATTTTAACACTATATAATTCTTATAGATTTTCCTGTAATCTGAATTTTGAAAAAATGGATATAACAGCTCTTTGTAAAGAGCACATATCTCCCTTTTTTTTAATTTTAGACTCTGTAGTTTCGGAGATAAGGGGGGAATGGTCATTTTTCGTCTAATTTCTTGAATAACTTCCAAACTTCAAAAGAGTTTCTAGACCCCAAAAAGTGGCCCCCATTCTAAAAATTTAATAAATAAAAAAATAAAAATTACGTAGGTAACGCTTCTGTGCGTCATTTCTGGCAGAATAAATGTATTTTCTTTCTTTCTTATATGTGTACCAAATTTCAACAGAATCGGTCCTGTGGACCCGGAGAAAACTGACTGTGACAAACGGACAGATAGACAGACAGACATCCGAAAGATCCTTTAAGGGTTCCGTTTTTGTTCGGAACCCTAAAAAACTGGTATTCAGCTGCAACAAGTTAAACTGAAATCCAAACCCTAACTATTGGGTAAAAATTGAGACAAATGAAATTGACTGGTCGTTCAATAATACACCAATTCCCAGGTAGAAATTTTTCGCTCAATAAACTTTATCACCCAATTTTGCAGCATTTTTATTACCAAAAAACTATTCGATCGAATCTTTACCTGTACAACATAATAGGTAATTCAACTAACGTCCGACACAGTCGCTCAGCCCTCTAGTGGAATATTGTGTATCGAAAAATAAATCAGTACTATACAGAAAAATAACATTACGTGGACCCAACAGTAGTAGATAAAAAAGTAAAGGAACAGAAGTTCGATTCCATACAACCTGTGAAAAAGGCGCACGCACGATATGGAATGAGCACGGCACAGACAGTGCCATCTAGTGTTCCAAATTCGAAATTTCTTTGCTATTGATCCTTGACAATCAAGCTTCTGTGTTGCCACATTTAGTTTCTGCCTATAGTTACCAGTATAGTTCTGAGGGCCTACCACGAATATTTTTGATGTTACTAACCTAAAATGTTACCTTAGCTACAACACATTCTTCATAATATTTATATGAATTACATACTACATTCATATTTTTGATTGATATAAATTGTGTTTGTCCCGTTAAATTAAACCAAAATACTATAGGGATATAGTTTTTTACATTCAAAATTCATTTACGTTAACGTTACTATACGTCAAAATATTCGTGCTGGGCCCTCTGTTCCTGTCTATTGGCGCGTTTGTACGGCGTTCTCAAACAAATGACGTTCACTGTACGTGAATCATGCGTGCGTATTCGCTCGTCGTATAGAATCAACCTTCTGTCCCTAACTTTTTGGTGGGAAAGTCAGTTAACGGAAAAACGTGAACCTTTTCACATTTTTCTTATGAAGAAAAAATAAATAAAAGTCAAGTTTCGAGGAGTGTGAAGGGTTTGGAGTCCTCAATTCCTTTGATAAAGCATCTTCATGCGTGGTTTCTTGAGTGTAAATAAAGAATGTTAATCGAGTGACAGACAAGTGAATTAGGCGGGCTCTCTTCGAGTTTATATATTTTTTCGACGTTTTATTTTGTTTGCTGATGTTCTAAAACATGCTTCTTTTAATATACTCTTAATTTCGTATGCTAACGGCACAAAGAAAATGTAATTACTGTGCGTAGTGTTAAAATCATTTTGTAAAACTAATTAGACGACGAAAGAAAAGCGTTTATTTATGCCAAGCATGACGCACAACAAAAAAAAATTAAACATAATTACAATTTCATGACAGTTGGGAAGATATGCGTCACATTCGCGCAATACGGCCATTGCTTGTTATAATGCTGGGACTCGTGTCTCAACTAGCTGTTGTCTGCCCGAGGATTCGTTAGCGTTTATATAGATTTTCGCAATAAAACGTAATTTCTATCCATCCCATGTATCTTTGTACCAAAATTCATTAAAATCGGTACAGTGATTTTGGCGTGAAAGCATTACAAACAAACTCTTTTCCATCTATAGTATTAGTTAGAATAACACTGACACTTTTTCGAATTTTATTTATCCGATTATTAATTATTATTAATTAGGAACTAAGGCCCATAAAACACAATACATAAATAAGCATGTAACAATAAATTAATACAAAAACACTTAAAAACTAAAAAAATAACATTAAAGTTGGTAGTCAACGTTCTGATCTCCCCTGAGCATAATAGTGCTGGCATGTGGCGGAATCATTTTCCAAAAAAATATATCGATTAATGTGGTATCCAACTTATTACAGCTCAACAATTACTCCAAACAAAAAAAAAATCAGCTAGGGAATATCAAAAGATAGAAAAAAAGCTATTGTGTCAA
This sequence comes from Lacanobia oleracea, assembly GCA_950371165.1. Classification (NCBI taxonomy): domain Eukaryota; kingdom Metazoa; phylum Arthropoda; class Insecta; order Lepidoptera; family Noctuidae; genus Lacanobia; species Lacanobia oleracea. The sequence goes on from OX493404.1 coordinate 5,046,414, forward strand.
AATTGCCTTTTTCAAACCATTTATCAGTCGCGTGACGCTTATTGCACCAAAAAATTAATACATAAACCCGCCTACCAGGTTTCCCCCTACACGTTGCAACCCTCAAAATAACGCCTATGGTAATTATTTGAATTAAAATTATGCCATATGCTGCATCAGTTGAGTTTTTCAATTTGTCCATCGTGTTTTTCAATTTTGTAAGTACGCTCGGTAACGCCTACTCTGTTATTATGTAATGGATACGTTTATTATTTTTAAAAGATTTTAATTAGGAAATGAATGTTTTATTTCCGGGACGGATAGTTTCAGTGGCATTTGTTAAAGCTACGCCATTTTGTGTTTTAAATTATTGTCTCTTTTTCATTTTATATTTGGGTATTGTCTCATTAATGTGTAAAAATAGTGTCTAGTGTTTTTTAGGGTTCCGTACCCGAAGGGTATCCAATGGAACCCTATTACTAAGCCTCCGCCGTCCGTCCGTCTGTCTGTCAGCAAGCTGTATCTCAAGAACCGTAATAGATAGACAGTTGAAATTTTCACAGATTGTGTATATCTATTGCCACTATAACAACAAATAATAAAAACTAAGGTTTATGGTACAAAACCCTTCGAGTGCGAGCCCAACTCGCACTTGGCCAGTTTTTAGGTTTAAAGAATTTTCTTTTTTATTCGTGATATAAATTTAAAAATGAACTGGAAATTGTGGTAGCTTATTTGTCCATGTAGCTAAGCCTCGATCTCATTATACAAACACAACACAACCAACCCTAAAAGACAACAATATTTTTAATCAGCCGCAACAAAGTCATACTCCTGGGCATAGGCTTCCCTCAGACCTATTTCTCGCTCGGTGTCGAGTTTAATCCAGCTAATCTACAAAAAAAACGTGACCATGTTGCATTTTATTTCTTTCACTTAAAATACTTGTAACGCACAAATTAAATAGACAATAATTAAATTCATCGTTTTCTAAAAGTCGCATTGTCACATCACTACTCATAACAATATGGCGCTCACGTTAAGTACTGAAAGAAATAAAATCCACATTAAACTGTAACTCGCAGAGAATGTAAAATTAAAATCTAAAGTGCTTTTATATTATAATGCATATGAAATCATTTTAAGATAAGCTGAAAATTTAATTTCACTAATGTAGTTTACTGCGGTACTGCCAGACGCATGCTAAGTATTAGATTACGGTGATATGAATGAAATAATGCGGTTTCATCCTTTTGACGGCAAAGGTTGAGCCAATTGTCAGATCTTTTAAATTATTTCAGATTTCATTTTGAATTATTTCAACCGTATTTCGTTGTTGAGTTGAAACTTCGCAGGGACTCTTCATCATCTTTCTGTCCTTATCTTAAGTTACTTGGGGTTGGTGCAACACGTTTTTTTCTTCTATTCTGTCCTATCAGCCGTCACGCTATCACTAACTCCCTTTTCTTTCATTATGTTCTTCACATAAACATTTAAATAATCATTTTTTCTTTCTTTCTTTTCACATAATCCATCTTATGATGACTTATGCTCGCGATTATTTCCATAATAGGCAATGGGACTAACATCATTTTAAGTTTTCTTCAATGAACATTATGCGTCACTTTACACTCATCAAACACCATTACTCCATATAATATTTTTTTATTATTAATCGGAGAACATTAGTTATATTATAATGAGTAATAAAAAAAACTATGAGCCGATTTTCTTACTTCTATTTCGAAAATAAATATGGCGGCTAGACTTATTTTATTTTCATAGGCTGTCAAACTTTATATGTATTCCTTGGAGTAAAGAAGATAACTTCACTCTATGGAATAAATATTACTATTGATAAATTAACCTAAGAGCAGCTCTCTTGAAATATCTCCCTTAATACTGTACATTTTTATTCTATACCACTAAACTATAATAACTTCTCTTCTCAAAATAATTCTATTTTTGTTGGTATTAGATCTCCAATAAAGCACTTCGGTTCTAAACCGATAATATTCTTCTATTATTTCACAAAATCATTGTCACAACCAAATTCTCATCCTATTCCAGTAAAAGGGACCAATTAGAGAAATGATCCGCGAAATTCCCGATATCTCAGAGAACGTCAAATACATTTGGCAAATATACATTTTTTCTTATAACACAAATTAACCATGATTCTTTACGTCTGTTGGAACGGATCCAGCGTCGTTTGTGGAGCTACTTATTTTCATTATTGATACACTCTCTCTGATTGATATTTTATGAATAGTATTTGTAGCATTGGTTTGTATAGAAGTCTCTGTTTTTCTCGTAATGGATAATTATTACCTAATTATTTTATCGTAGCTTTACTATCCAGAGTTATGTTTCTTTGATACATGATGTTTTTTGCAAATAGGTTACATCTTTATACGCGTCGCGTCGTTTTTTTTTTTTTTTTTTCTTTAACTAGATAAGGTCAGTGTTTCGTACTTGACTACAGAGTAAAGAAACACCGAAACTTTGTTCTATGATATTTTTTGGAAATTATTTTATGTTCATTACTGATCTTATTAATTCTGCGATCATTAATATTTTCCTGCTCTTAGGGTAACAAAAATATTCCAACGGTACTGACGCCAGAACATCAAACTACCCGAAACTCACAAATTTTCTCAATCATTCAAGGTTGATTGGGAAAATTTTACAGTTTTGCGTAGTTTTAACTAATCTAATCGGTTTAGAGATAAGGTTGAAAATCTCATCTGCCTAGCCTTTTCCCAACTACATTGGGGTCGGCTTCCAGTCAAACTGGATTCAGCTGAATAACAGTGTTTTACGTGGAGCGGCTGCCTACCAGACCTCCACAACCCATTAACTGGGTAACACGGTACTTCTTGGCTAGACTGGAGTCAGATTTACTGGCATCTGACAATCCGTAACGACTGCCAAAGATCTACAAATGACAGCCGGGACCAACAGCTTAACGTGCTTTCCGAGGCACGGAGGAAACTCGTTATGTTAAGACGGTCACCCATCCACAGACCAACCTTGGCAAGCGTTGCTTAACCTTCAAGATCGACCCGTGCGGTTGTTATTATTTAGCCACGAGCTTCTAAAGGTTGAAAATCTATTAAAGAAATTTACTGCTAGATCTGCTGGCGTCTGTATCATAACGAAAAGCATATGTACACTTTACTATATAACGATAATTCGTTCATATTTTCCATGTAACTGTCTCGGTTTCTGACAATTTTATTAAAATATAAATGCCGTTTTGGATTAAAATATTTAAAACGTATTGTGCAATATAAAGTGAAACGTACACGGTTTAAATTTTTGATTGACTATAATTGAGAACTGGCTCCGATATGTAACCGCATCTGGTTAATCCAAAAGTAGACCTCAACATAAATCTGGGAACAGATTTTACATCTGATTGAATTATTTAATCATACTTTCATAATGAGCTTTGACTGCACGACACCAATCACGAAAAAAAATTTTATTAACGCAGCAAGAGTGATATTATTACAGTAACCCTGAATCTTTTTTAATTTTGTAGACGATTCATAAATGTACATTCTTTCTTATCGAGTGGAAACCTGAAAATAATGTTTTATTTGTCATTCTTAATCTTTATGAGAACTGACTTCTGGTGCTTTTTTGGCACTATTGGTTAACCTTAATTTTGTAAGACCAAGGTATAATGAAGCGATGATAAAAAAATGGACCTACAGATGAGTGTAAAATTTTAAAACAGTTCGTTTATGATGTTTAATAACCCTTCCTTTTGGCATTGGTAAAAAGAATTTCTAATGAATTATTAAAATTAAAACTACTATTATTCGTTCCATTTCTTCAAACTGTTACACTCCAGCTGATACTGGACAAATACTTTTGTGCGGTAGTTTATAAATGATCACTGAATTATCTTCGACTATTTTGGTTGCCTTATCTTCGACAATCTTTTTCCTTCTCCTGTTATTCCTATGAATTTTCTTCTAAACCACCAATTTCTTTGATTTGCAGAAGATAGACGCATACAACCACAGCGGGCCTTCACTACAGACGTCGGCGGTGATCGCGCTCTGTTCTATAGTCCTGGTCGTCGGAGTTCTAATTGGTGCCATCCTTGTTTGGAAGTAAGTGTCTTTTAATCATTCTTAGCTACGGTTACTACTAGACAAACGTGCTTCACAGTAGTTGCATTGACCATATCATCGCTTTCCATCAGGTGCTATTGAGGTCAAATGCGAGACTACAAAATAGGTTTCTTCAAAAGTTTTGGCTGTATAATATAAATGGCTTTTATTTAGAAATTATTTTTATAGAAGACATAATTATTTAGATGTCCGAATTACTTGAGTCTCAATGTGACCTGCGTATATGGCGGTGTTGTGTGAAAAATGGGAATCTTATTGAAATGATCTTTAATGATGATGTTCAGCTGATGCCTGATGTGATGTGATCTTAGCATTGATGTGAACTTTTGTGTAGTTCAGTTCTCAAGCAGAGAAAAGCGGTACTATGACGCAACGACCGCAACAGGGCGTTGAAATTTTTTGTATTCTAATACTTAATAGTAATTCCCATCTTTGCTTGGATACATCGAAGACTTGTCACATCATTGATATTACTGTGACAAATTGAAGTTAAATGCACTATAGTTTACGGAATAAACGGTCTAAATTATGGTGAAAACTCCATCCAAATCAATAAATTATTCAGGGACGTGGCAAAGAAGTGGAACTCTCTGCCTGCGTCTGTGTTTCCCAACGGTTACAACCCTAATCTCTTCAAAGTTAGAGTGAACGGGCTCCTTCTGGGTAAGCTCGCTCCATCACACACACCGCTCTGGGTTTATACACTCCTCTTTTTTTGTCCAAGCAATCTTCCTTTGGAATGCGCTTCCTCTAAACATCAGGACGGCAACCAGTCGGTTGTCCTTTAAGGTGAAGGCACGTGAGCACATTCGCAAGAAGTTGGTAGAATCAACACAGCGTTAATTCGTTGAATTTGTTTTTTTCTAAACGTCCTTATTATTTTATTTTTTTATATGTATGTATATATCTATGTATTTATGATGTTTTTCTTTTCCTCTCTGTTTGTCTTTCCTGTTGCACCTGCCATGTTGTCTCTGCACCATCCTAAGGTCGACTGGTAGAAAATGCCTAAGGCATTATTAAGTCCGCCTTTGTACAGTATTTTTACTAGTGCATCGAGTTTTAATAAATAAATAAATAAATTTTTTTCGGTCATCTCTGACCAAGACTGGAGTCAATAGCAAACCCATCACAAATAAAATAGAGGAACGGAGAGAACTTGTTGTTTTTTACTAGAAGTCTAATATGTAATTAAAAAAAAAACAATTATTTCTATCTTCTCTTCAAAATCTCTTCTCAAAAAAACCTAATCACCGACCAAAATAATGGCTCCACAATAGAAACAGATTTAATTCAAACGTGTCAACAATTCCTGTGACAGTTTAATCGTTGGAGTTGTCGTCACATACTCGTGTGCGGGGAGGCAATGGTTCGAGAAAGTTGATTAGAGTGGCTGTCACCTTAAGATTAAGTTGCCGACTTATTGTTGTGTGGGACAATTGTAGAGCTGGTGAGGTAGCGGGCTTAGAGGTGAAGTTTTCTTTGTTTGTGGACCACGCTGCTGAAACAGGAGTGAAAGTAGAGACTAGAAGTTAAAATACAGATTGAGGGTAATGATACCTGCAAGCTGTGGATGAAGGAATATAATCAGTGATAGCTTTGTGTTTAAAGATGAGATGAGACGTCGACATATAAAAGTTAAAAAGTAAATAAAAATAGTAGAAGTAGCATGGAATAGCATAGAACGGTGATTTTGATGTCTATGTCATGATAAAATATTGAAATAGTTTATTGTGCTGTCCTATTCAACGGTAGTCTAACCATGTATATGACGCGTAAGGGTTGACTCATTGGATGATCTCGGATTAACAAACAGCTGCATGGTAAAGATTAGTAACGCAAATCCTTCTCTCAAAAATGACAAAATAAAATCGGCTCTATGTTAAAACCGGAAGCCTTTTTAATGGATATCTAACTCACTGATACATCAATTAAGATTTAAAACATCCTTTGGCATATTTTTTGCTTGAAGATAATAGAGCCTAAATCAGCACGAATTAGTGAGTGACGTTTTTTGCTTATCCTCTCAAAAAAATAAATTAAAGTTCCAAATCAGATCCTTATCAATAACTAATTTAAAGTTAACACCCGCCTGATCTCCAAAATTAATTAGGCGAATAATAAAATAGTCTTTGGTGTCACAATATCCTTGTCAGCGAGTTAGAATGACGGCTAATGGACGGTTGGATTTAGAAACCCGCGTTGAGAAGGTAGCTGTCTCGAGTTATATTCTGTTAATTAGATGTTGATGAGATTATAGGGGTCATTGGAGCTGTGTAAATAACATTGTAGAGGATTTTGCTGTATTTGCTTTTGGATAAAGGATGTTTTTTTTTTGGGGTTTCTTGCAATTTTTTTCCAAAGAAAAGAACCAATTGGAACCTTGTACTAGCTTCTTATATTTTATGAGTACCTATCATGTATGTGCAAAAAAAAAAAAATTATTGATTAGGTTGCGAACTCAAATATATCGACTATTATTACTTTCTTAGAACCTTTTGGATACCAAAAGATAAATCGTAATTAATTATATTAATAAATTTTAAACGAAGAAAAGTTCAACGGCAAATTATTGATGATGATTTTTTCAAGATTTTTTAATTTAAGACTACTAAATCCTGACCTTTGGATTTAGTAGTCTTAAATTATGTAGAACTGCAACATGAGTTGATGCAACATGAAGTTACTGAACTTATAATAAATATAGCTGAAATGCGAACTATTCTAAGACGAAAACTATAATTCCATTTCCCAGCAAATACCTTTCGCTAACAGCTTTTACCTCAATACAAAATCCCCTCGAACTTCCAATAAACATTTCAAAATAAATAACACAACAAAGTAGAAACAATAATATACGTCCCACTTTCTGTAACGGCTTAATTGTCCACCTCCATCCTCTCTTTCATTCCCAGGAAGAGAGACAAGGCTGAAAGATTTACGCCCACGTTCAGAAACACGCAATCTTGAGGAGCGAGCGAAATCTATCAAATAATGACACAACCGGGAAGTGAGCCCGGAATAGATAGTAAAGCTGGGTGTTGAATGTTAGGGTGTTGTCCTGTGTGTAAACGTTGATACTAAGCGTTAGTTTTGGGCTCTGAGGCCCAAGGCAAGTTGCATTCTGTCAGTGGCGTAGGAAATTATCAAAACGTAAAAATTTATGGGATTGACAAAAACTGTAAATCCCATATATTTTTCACGATCCAATCAATATAAAATTCTTCTGTTACTGACTGAAGGTCAACGCACAACCGAAACTATTGGTTGGTATTGGTATTGGCATGAAATTTGGCATGTAGGTTCTTTGAAGAGTATAGGGGAGCACTAAGAACTAGAACCAATATTTTCGTTCCTTTTCGCGCTGAACTCATAATAGCTGGTGAAATGTATGTTCTCAACCTCTGTCTGCGTCGCTACATTTGGTTTAAGACCAAAAACACGTCAGTTGACACCTAATTCGAACCTCCATCTTTGTTCCCCCAAAACAATGGCTCCACATCATCGCCACAACTCACTAAGCACAACGAAATAAAGCAATCGTACACCGGAACACATCAGCACTATAACACTTATACTGACGCAAATAAGAGGGTGGGCAGGCTCGCAGCTAGCAGCGAATCTGTAATCAAGTCGCCGCCTTCTGTAGTTAGCGAAGCAGAACTCGCTCGGAAGTGTTCGGGGTATTTCGTGAGCGTTCGTGACTGTTCGTTGAGTTGTGTCGTGATTGTAGGGCTCATGTGTAGGGGGATAGGTTTTTCGTGTCTATGTTGAGGTTTAGACTCTGTTATTATTATGGTTAACAACGGAATAGGTAGAGCGTAGTGAGCTGAAGGGGGAGTGGATGCCAATTCTAAAATTTTTAGATCTGTTTTTGCAGTTTTAATACTATTTCAGCTGTTTTTGTGTGAATATAAAAGCGAGCTGTTTATTAAACATCGCCAAACAAAACTTTGCAGTTGCTTCCTCTTTTAGTTGAGTAGGGCCACGGAAGTCTGCTGTGAATGTTCCTATAACATTGTTTTCAGATAAACTATTTCTTTCCAGGGTATCATATTGCCACTAAATGCTCCCGGGTCTTTCTCAAAAAATTCCTTGAAAACAATATTTGTCTTGATCTTCTACCAGCCAGAAATTCTAAACCCAAACACACACTAAACTCAAAACCAACTAGATACAATATCGCATCCCTATCGCCTCTCTCCACATGCGACTCAAACTATTTCAGAACAATATGCTTGCCAGTGTTTATCGTCCATAAATCAAGTAAAACGTCAATATTACATGGCTAAATCGGTAGCCCCGCGGTTACAGCGCCCTCTATGTAATCTGTGCGGAAGATAACGTTGGTTCTGTAAGTTAACACGAATTATATTGGGTCTTGTTTGATTTACTGCGCTCCTAGTGAATTTGGGTGTACGTTTTTTTGTAGGTTATTATAGGGCTTTGATACTGGATTAAATAGGTATTTTGTTTGTAGTCATTTAGTGCTATGAATTGGTAAAGGCTTTATTACTTTAGTAAGAAAGAGTGAAAAAACCGGCCAGTTGCGAGTCGGACTCGCACACGAAGGGTTCCGTACCATAAACCTTATTTTTATATAGCGGAAATAGAAATACACAATCTGTGAAAATTTCAGCTCTCTAACTATTACGGTTCTTGAGATACAGCCCACTGACAGACAGACGGACGGTCGGACGGATGGATGGACGGACGGACGGACGGACGGATGGACGGACGGACGGACGGACGGAACTTCGAGATCTTCTGTTCAATACCTACAGGTTTGAGTTATGCAAGCAAATGTATGGAGCAGTTGCTTTTTCACGATTTCAGGTACGGCCCCATAATGATGAGACAATGACCCATTTTTCGTATTCTCTGTTATTTTTTTTACACCTTGTAGTAAGAAGTGCTCTTTAATACCTAAGAACTACACAAAATTTAAAGTATGAAAGGAATATATTTTATGAGAGACACGCATAGGAAATTTTTAAAACTAAAAACTGAACTGAATTATTCTTAGCGTGATCGTTTTTTTTTTTTTCTAAACCACAAATACAAAAATCATCATTCTCAGCGTAAATACAACATACTTTCCGTTAAGACAGTTTTCTTTTAAAAGTCTTGCAAAAAAGCTCACCTTTCCTCGTATAAGTTAAAAGAGTTGACTCCAGGAAATTATTTACCGCGGTCTTGGAAGTTAAACTTATCGCAATCTTCATACTCTATGAGGGTTTTTATTAACAAACTTGTCTACCGGAATATTAGTAACCAAGATTAAGTTTAGTACTAAAATTTAAACTGGCATTTTATTTGAGCTTTTTGTATTATCTCCGTTTATTTCTTTAGATTTTATGGAGAAATTCATGCCTAGTTACAGCTACAATTTTCAGACTGAACGACTCGTCAGGAACTCAAAATTTCTGGAAATAGTTTTTTTATATATCTAAATAATGCACAAAGTTTCTGTTGAAGTTGAATAAAATTCGTCAGAACACATGATGTGGCTTAGATGGATACTGGGATGGCATAGCTATTCCGATGTCAAGATTAAAAATAAACCAACACGTTTTGAAGATAGCCTAAGTACCATCCATCAGTCTATGTTGTGACCAAAATGTATCAGTAGTTGACCTCAACAAGTTAACAAATGGCGTAACTGATTGCTTGAAAATTTGGCACAGAATCATTCTGCGATGACTAGATATCTCAATGTCTTCAAAACAATATAACAATTACTTTAGAAACAATACAACATGAACTAACGGCCCCAAACAATGGATCATGTCAGTCAACAAATATTTTTTTGCAGAAAGCACAACCGTACTACTCCGATGCGTGACTAATTATGCCAAAATTACACGTAGCGTTTCCCGCGCGAACGTGATTGGCCAATTCAAAATTGGCCGGCCAATCAGCGTCGAGGGCGGGCCGACTCTTGCGCACGTTCTAGACACACTTACAGCTTTCGGCGTATGAATATTCAAGCTGATTTGTAATTGAAATAAACGCGATTGAGACATCAGTCTGTTGTTTTTTTTTGCGAATTAATGCTGGGAAAGGTTTAATTGTATATTAGCAAGGGCTCCGGGAATTTTAAATTAGGATGTGACTTTTTAGCGTGGAAATGTTAACTCAATCCTGTTAGTCAGTTTTATTTGTGCCATTGTTTTAAATAGATGTTATCACTGCCTAAATCTCTTTTTTATACATAATAAAATAAACTTTGAACCTTTATTTTATTTTCTGCCTTCTGTGGCCTTAGTGCGAGTTTTTTAACGTTCTCGATCACGTTAGCGTAAACGTCAATTTGTATTGAAACTGAATAAGCGCCGTCTGGTGACAAGAACAAACAACCTTTTTTTTCTATATAATTTGACATAAACGAACGTTTACGTTAACGCGATCGAGTGCGTTTAAAAGCTTGCACTAAGCCCTCTGTAAAAACACGATTACATTCAACGCTTAGCGTCGATATTCATAAACTCGAGAATTTAATCTAAAATTAAATACTAATTTCAACTATTGTAGACCTAGGTACCCAGTTTTTATAATACTTCCACTGAAAATTAATCTACAAACGTCTCAGCGAGGAATAGTCAGAAGCTAGGTCGATATCAAAATATGACAGAATACCAAAAAAACTAGTTAAAGAAAGCTGGGCATATAAGTTCCTTGGGGAGTATGAAAAAGAATTAAGAGAGAATTTGCCGGAATTCCTACGGGAACGAAAAAAACAAGCCGGATTCTGCGTACGAAATCACGGGCAAATGCTGGTATAGAAATAAACTAGATTCTAACAGCACATGATGTATAGAACAACCACTCCAGCCTACCCCACTAACCTTTTCCAGGTCAACACTCCACCGCAGGTCCCGAATCCCAACGAAAAAACAAGAACGCAGCCCTAGAATAAAATATTTAAAACAAAAAGCGATGCCTTCAAAAACCCAAAGCTTACTTTAAAACAAGGTCTGAACAACCCCTTTAGAATAAAAATTGTGTTCTTGAAAACCCCACAAACTTGTTAGGGGCTCTCTGACTGGGGCTCTAAGAACAATGCTCTATTTATGGCTCTTTGTTTAGGGCTCTTCACAGAGCCGGCCTGGGATATGAAAGCTTAGCAGTCTAGTGGCCGAGCGTTTATTTTCAAAGTTAAAAAATGCTATTTGATCGTTTTGTTTCTAAATTACTAACTAGAGAAAGTAGTGCTGCAGTTTTGTGGTGGTAATTATTTTTTAATTTGTTTTGTGATTACTTTTGTTAGCGTCAGCTACGTACATTTTCAATGAGGTTTGAATTCTTGTAATTGATTTTAAATGCAGCTGCATCGTCGCTACAAGAATAATTTAATATAATTGGATATACAGTAGTATTTATTTTTTAAATCAGATTTTTTTTATCCAACGCATTACGAAAATACACAGTTTATCTCAAGAAAAAACGTCCAGTTATTTGTTTAGCTTTTTGAACTTAGAATAAAAGGCACATCATAACAGTCACGCCTGAGATCCTCAAATGATGACGTGTTTTGTCTCTCAATCATACACCCACGTTCGGCAATGCCGATATTAGGGTCACACACCACAAAAAAAAAACACGGAATATCCATATAACGTTTACCAAACTCACATGACATGTAATATTTTTTATCAACCTAAATTGTCGTACTGCTGGGCAAAGGTCTCCCCACAGCCTTCCACTCTTACTGGCGGTGTGTTGCTTGTAAAATATTTACCGAAAATCGTTACATATTCTTCCCCTGACCCCGAATACTCACTAGACCTGAACGTTTTTTGTGAACAATATCCACATGCCATGCAATTTCTTAGCCACGCCTATCTCACAGGCCAATTACTGGCACTATCTTGATCAAAACCTTGTACAGTCAACGGCTTTATTAAGCCTATTGTCTCACTCATTATGGAGAATTGAACGTCGATTTCTAAGTGTAGCCCATTATCGGCCATCTGCATACAATCAGGTATTTGCATAATATCTCAATTCTGTTTTTGTGGCTTGCGCTGATTTGAATAGCTTGGGTGCATTTCACGCATCGTGCTTTGGACACACTGCTAGGGTGTTTGGGCGGCGGAATTTTGGAGATATTTGGTAAAGGCTTAATTTACACCGCCGCGGAGCGGAAGCGTCAATCTGAAAGTTAACGTGGCAAATTAACCCTTATTTACACAACGTGTTTCTTCTGAGATAAAAAAAGACCAGAAAATATCTCAGAAGTAATATGTGCATTACGTTGTGGAGATAAGGGTGAACGTGCCACGTTAAGTTTCAGATTGACACTTCCGTTCCGCGGCGGTATAAATTGAGCCTAAGGTCACTTTAAACCAACAGTCTTTGAGGGTAACTTACATCATACTGAAATAACAAAAAATCGAGGAATCGGTTAAGAAAGGTTATGAAAACAACATTTATACAATTCGTTGTAGCTGTATAAACTAGTGCTCATTTTATTTTCTAAATTGTATCGAAATACTTTTTTTCTCTGGAAAAAAAAAGGTTAAGCAACGCTTGCCAAGGTTGGTCTGTGGATGGGTGACCATCTTAACATAACGAGTTTCCTCCGTGCCTCTGAAAGCACGTTAAGCTGTTGGTCACGACTGTCATTTGTAGAACTTGGCAGTCGTTACGGATTGTCAGAAGCCAGTAAATCTGACTCCAGTCTAGCCAAGAAGTACCGTGTTACCCAGTTAATGGGTTGTGGAGGTCTGGTAGGCAGCCGCTCTACGTAAAACACTGGTATTCAGCTGAATCCGGTTTGACTGGAAGCCGACCCCAATATAGTTGGGAAAAGGCTAGGCAGATGATGACTTTTTTTTCTCTGGAAAAACTGATCAGATTATCTTTTACTTAAGCTTTATTTTTCTACACTATATTTAGGTTTTTCACATTCAATATGTTTTTAGGGCTCCGTACCAGAATAATAAAAAGGAACCCTAATGGTGAGACTAAGTATGTCTGTTTAATATAAAATTAATGATTTTGACTTGGAAACGGTTTCTGTGAGATATGTGCCACACAACTGGGCCTCAAGTCTGCTATTAAAATAGTGTCAGAATGGTCTATCATTGATTTCTTAATTGATGATTTTGACAAGTTTGTTATCTACTAATATAAAATCGTCATTATAACTTTCCAATGGTCAACCACTGACACTCCAATGAAAGAAATGGCATAGAATGGTAATCTCGTACATAATGAGAAATGAGTGACAAACTAACTACTTCAGATTGCATAAAACACTAATAAATAATATGTTAAAATATATTTAAAAGAAATTTGGCATAACTTAATATTCAAATTTAATAGTAGTTTACCGAAAAATATACGACAATGTCATTATACCACGATTCTATTACGAGACCATTGACCGACCAATGATCGACCATTATACTATAAATTTAGCTGATTACAAACTTTTAGCAAAATGACAACAGGATCGTGTTTTAATGACGAATTTATAAAAAATAGCAGACTTGGGGCCCTGGAACAAAGTCGCGAGTTACTAGTTTTCCACCAAAAAAATCTAAACATCCATAGTTATTTTGCTGTCCAACCTGCTGGCACCTGTGTCTCAGTGCAATGACACGCTATATTCAAAGCAGTTGGTGTCTACCGCCATTGTTCGAACCTTTGTTTTTAAAAGTAAATATTTTGTTTTGTTTACAACTTATCTTTATGCTAATTAACGAACTTGAGTCTAGAGTACTGTATAGAAGTCAAAACAAGGTTAAATGTCTTATACGAAGATACAGATCCTTTATTATTATATTTTTTCCTCCTTTATTCATTTTAAATAAACATAAAAAATAAATAAAAAATACCATTAAAAAATATAAAATAAAACAGTACCCGGTATCGCATATGATTTTTTATTATAATATATACCTTTGTGCTCTTTTGTCTGTATGAAATTATATTTTTTTAGTTTATTGTGTGTGCATAAATAAATAAATATTATTGATAAGCTCGCATTTGACCACAATTCGACGATAGAACACGCTTGCGAAGAAGTATCCAATTTGCTCTTGACTTGAAGACTCATAGGTTGAATATCTGTTTCATCTTTTCGATGTCCTCCTGACTAAAACGTATACAAAAAAAGTGAGACATATTCATGACGTGGCTGATGCCACATTATCTTCATAGTACCTACGTGTTTTTGGAAATAAACTGCGTACGCATCACAATCAAATTATTACTAACTAGTTTTTGCCCGCGAATTTGTGGCTTAATAATAACAGCCGCGCGGGTCGATCTTGAAGGTTGAGCAACGCTTGCCAAGGTTGGTCTGTGGATGGGTGACCGTCTTAATATAACGAGTTTCCTCCGTGCCTCGGAAATCACGTTAAGCTGTTGATCCCGGCTGTCATTTGTAAAACTTCGGCAGTCGTTACGGATTGTCAGAAGTCAGTAAATCTGACTCCAGTCTTGCCAAGATGTACACCGTGTTACCCAGTTAATGGGCTGTGGAGGGCTGGTAGGCAGCCGCTTCACGTAAAACACAGGTATTCAGCTGAATCCGATTTGACTGGAAGCTGACTCCAATGTAGTTGGGAAAAGGCTAGGCAGATGATGATGAGCTTTTGCCCGTGAATTTGTACGTGCGTATCCCGTCCCAAAAAACCCCTAATTTTAGGTTTCTACGACCAGTAGTTTGGGCTCTGCGTTTTTTTTATGGGACAAGCCCGCCACACATTCCCAACCACTGCAACTCCTGAAGGCCAGAATCAACAGTGGCGACCACCAGAAAAACGCCGAGCCAATGAAACCCGACGAGTCCCGGAGAAACGATTCAACTGTCTTGGATCCTGCAACGAAATTAAGCAGAAAAGTACAGCGGAGGAGTAGGAAAAAAAATATATATATATAATTACCTCTTCCCTCCGTATCAAGCAGGAGACAGAATATAACTAGGCCAATAGGGCTGTGCGTTGTCTGTCAGTCACTCACTCACACAGTAACGTAACAATTTTATATATTAGGATTGAATAGGTTTCGCCCGCGACTTCCCGTTTTTTCCCGTTCCCGTAGGAATTGCGGGAAATCCTCTTTTCAAAAGTAGGGATAGTATCTAAATCAAAAAAAAGCGAAACGTCTTTTAAACCTTTTGTAAATTTATTTTAACTTCTTATTCGTCGTTTTTGAACACACCGTCTTTTCACATCGTCTGTCACACGCATGTGTTGTCACATCATTCTTCTAACATCCCTCATATCTGCCACTTCATCACTCATTCATTCCCACATTCGTCCCCTACACTCCCCAAGGAACCTACATGCCAAATTTCAGCTTCCTACGGCCAGTAGTTTCGGCTGTGTGTTGTCTATCAGTCACTTAGTACCGGAAGAATGAGAATTGATAAAACGCCAGTCAAGTAATGCGATTGGATATTGAAAATGCATTCAAACATCACAGCAGGTAGGTTTAGGTAACACACGTTTGACTATTCCTGACACTAACTTTAAGACAATTTTTGTTCCATAAAAAAACCGCAATTTGTTTTGAAGCTCACTAAAACTAAATCGCTTCGAATCTTCAATTTCCTTAAAAAATACAAACAACACACATCTAAAAATAACACAAGGAAAACACGGAACAAAAGTTTTTATGAAAATATCGAAAGCAATTTAGAATATTTTCTTAGTAAGTCCAACAGTTGGCCGAACTTCGATTTACCAATTTCCTCTTTCAAACTCTCTCGACTTGACAAAATATGTACCATATAGTGTTTGTGAAAACTGTAACCGCTAGATTTGTTTTTTATTTCAGCACGTTGGAATAGTCCAAGTTAGTTTTCAAAAAAGGTGTCCTTTTTCCAAAAAGTATTTTTTATTTAAATATGGAATACAGTGCTTTAAAAATACTGGCCATTTTTCACCTGCCTAATAGTGCCGTGTAGCGAAACATTTATTTGTTTTGCATATTATGATTAACTGTGAACGCATTTTTACACTTGTATTTTATAAAGAGGTAAATAAAAATAAAAAAAACTGTTTGTCTGTCTCTGAAAGAACCGTACCTGTACGGTGCAACCGCACATTATGCAATTCAGCAGTTTACGCTGCACATACATTTTGATTTAACTCATAATACAGTTCAGTTCGCGTTAGGCTATCAAGTCAGCCAGGCGTTCTCGTTACAGCCAACAAGGGCCGCGTCACTCACTTTATTTGCCACACCATCAGTCCATTAAGCTCATTTTACCTCTATGTACTTTTGGGACAATACAGTAGTGTTCTAGTACTTACCTTCTTTTATTCCATTCATCTCCCATCTAAAAGTAATGTGGGGTCTAGCAAGAGATCATACAGTACCAATAGCAAAAGACGATCTCTTCTAGAAAACTTTACTATTTTCAAGCGCCAATGGATGTTTTTTTTTTTTAAACTTGCGATCTTAATCACGGGCAGTGAACTTAGTGCGAGTGTTTTAACGTTCTCGATCGCGTTAGCGTAAACGTCAATTTGTATTGAAACCTAATAATCGCCGTCTGGTGACAATAACGAACAAACTTTTTTTCTGTACAATTTGACAAAAGCGAACGTTTATGTTAACGCGATGAACGCGAAAACTTGCACCAAGCCCTCTAAACCTAGTATCCAAAATGACTAATTTCTCTTAGACTGTCACTTTATAATTATTCTTGTAAAATGTCAACACAAACTACAAAATTAATTAAATCAAAAACTTTCAGGCTCGTCATAATACAAACATAGCCTTACTTAGGGCATGAACTAAGGTCCTTTAATCGATTTAGGAGCTTAGTACCTACGTAGTAAGCTTCTAAATTAATTGTCAAACCTATATAGGCCTAGGCCATCATAACGGAATTAGGTTTATGACACTTGTCAGCTTCTAAGGCCTTTGACGTTACTGGGATAAACACTGGCTTCTAGTTGACATGGATATTAAAGATGAATAGGGAGCTGATAATTTAATCTCGGCATTTGAAGAGTTCAATGGAGGAGCTCGTGGCTAAATAATAACAACCGAAAGGGTCGATCTTTAAGGTTAAGCAACGCTTGCCGAGGTTGGTCTGTGGATGGGTGAAACACATCTTAACATACGGAGTTTCCCCTGTGCCTCGGAAAGCACGTTAAGCCGTTGGCTGTCATTTGTAGATATTTGGCAGTCGTCACGGATTGTCAGAAGCCAGTTAATCTGAGTCCAGTCTTGCCAAGAAGTACCGTGTTACCCAGTTAATGGGTTGTGGAGGTCTGGTAGGCAGCTGCTCCGCGTAAAATGCTGGTGCTCCGCTAAATCTGGTTTGACTGGAAGCCGACCCCAATATAGTTTTGAAAAGGCTAGGCAGATGATGATTTGAGGAGTTCAACCTTGCCAAATGTATGTAGGGCTTTAACAAATTCAACAAATTTTTAACAGATATGTCGTGACTATATCGTGATGTTAGATTTGAGGGAACTTAGAGCATCCCGACAGGGATAGGTATGATACGAATGGGATGACGGGAGTTAGAGTGAACGGTGAAGTTAATGGCTCAGTTAAAGGCACTAAGCTTATCCCCTTTTATTCATAGAGTTAGGTAATAATAGGTTACCTACATCTCAGCCTAACCATTTAGAGAAAATAGACGTAATGCTATGTTTTGTTGATACTAATAGATACTGCAACGCGTCGTTCTTATAATGCTCATAGCTTTGTCTGCTATTGAATTATGTGATATTTTATCTTTACACTATTTTCTACCATTATTTTCTTTATTTTCCTCTGTAAAATCAGTCGCCAAAATCCGCACCAGTCTATTGGCTTTCAAAATATGTGGTTTGCCAATTCTCTTTACTGAATTTAAAAGGAAATCCCACATCGCGTTTACCTACCCCATTGTCTCCATTCCCGAGCGCAAAATCCTATTTTCCAGTACCTTTAAAAGCGTTATACAGTTCGGAATTTTCCGTTGCGAAAATTCTACTTGAAAGCGACATCCAGTGCAAATATTCACCTTCCCTAATATACTTAACGAAGTCTCTTTGCTAACCGGGGAACAAGTGATGCTACTTTAAACTCGCACTCTATACTTTAAACTCACACACGTCCAAGTGCCTACAGACTACGTTGTCAGTATCACGCAAGGAACTTAACGGTAACTTAATCTACTTTTGTTTAAGCTGCGCCTCGGTTCAACGCTTTCAACCCTCTGTAGAATTTTGACACCTCTCCTCCACCGATTATGTGTGTGAATTTGATGGCGAGCGGTTGTAATTGGATAGAGATTGCTCCTGTCAAAATTTTGACGTTTTGGTGCTTCTAACTTTACATCGGAAAAAAACTTGCATTTGAATTTCGTTCTTAAAATACGCTCCTATGTATAAATAGAAATGATAAGTTCTTACCCCTGGAAAGGGAAGTGAAATAAGCGTTGCATTAATCTTCCTGATTACTCAAGCAGTTTATTAAAGCAGTCGGCAATAAAAACTGTATATTTACGAGCTACTAAGTCCATTAGTGTGGCTGGAAAAGCTCTACATACCATTCCTTAATGACTGAATTAATTTATTATCCTGAATTTCAGTATCTATTCTAATAATGTTTTGAATTAGTTCTCATGCATTTATTTTTTATTTAAATTATTTAATTTTCTGGAACGCATAATAGCAATAAAAAATTACTTAGTAGAATAATTTTCCAGGCTGCCTGGAAGAGATCGCGGAATGCGATAAGGTATTTTTAATTTGGTGTACAATAAAGTATTTATAAACAAAATAAATAAATAAATATAATTTGATTCTATTTCGAGAAATATAATTTTATAATTCGTGTCCAATTTGCTCAAAAATCTCAACACAAACCCATCTACCGCGATGACACATCAAATTCCTATCAATTTCCATTGGACACTTAATAATGTCCAAGTAAAGGCCCTCTCACACTTCCCAGGCGCCACCTAACGCGTGTTCACTGAACTGTTATCAACGGATGTTGCTCTAATTGGACCCCCATCAATGTTGGGATACTACCTGATGGGATTTTATGGTGTGAAAGATAAGATTCGTTAACATGTAAGACTAGTAAATACCTTGTCGAGGTAGAAAGTTCATTTGCTGTTCACCTAAAGATCGATAGTTTTCTTTGGGCTGTTTAGTTTGGTAACGTGCTGTAATACTTATTTACTTGTTAGGTACCTACATGGGTGTTGTAACAAATAATGTAGAAACAATGTTTTCTAAAACATGCCACTACTGATAAAGAACTAGCCAAGTGCGAGTCGGACTCTCAAACAAAAAGTCCCGTGCCATAAACAGAAAAAGCAAGGTACTGGTGTGGCCACCTTAACCATTTATTAAATTAAATTTTTAGTATTTCTTGTTATATAGGGGCAATAAAAATACAAGTGTGTATCTATTACGTTGGCTGGCAGACGGATGGACGGACAGGCGGACAGCGGAGGCTTAATAATATAAAAACATTTCTAACCTATAATGCATCTGAAGAAGGACGTCGTCGTCGAGGTGGACCTCGGCGATGGTAGTGGAACGATCTCATCATGTTTGAAGGACAAACTAGGCCAGAGATCGCCCAAGACAGAGAGATTTGGAAGGAGAAAGGGGAGGCCTTTGCCCAGCAGTGGGACACAAAATAAGACTAACAAAAAATAAAATACATCTAAGCATCTTACATTAATTAAGAACTTTATACTATTTCGAAAATTACAAAAGCCAGATATCCAAAATAATCTAACGTCTCTACCAATACCCCTTAATCCTACCTACCACACTCAGGGTTAAAACGTGAAGATACCAGTTAGCAGGTTACTCCTTTGTGCGGTTACTTTGACGTAAATCTAATTACATTAACGTATACTGTAGATGTGCTTGTACATACGAGTATATGTTTGAGTGTAGGTACTTGTATATATAAGAGGGGAGCCTCAACAGAACTTCAGAGAGAGTGGTATCTTGTATGAAAACTGTGACATAGGATAAATAGAATAGAGTTACAGACACTGATGCGATACTAGCTTTTGGATGCGAATTTGCTCGCAGTAATAATGATACAGATTTTGGAGCTCGTGGCTAGATAATAACAGCCGCACGGTTCGATCTTCAAGGTTAAGCAACGCTTGCCAAGGTTGGTCTGTGGATGGGTGACCATCTGAACATACCGAGTTTCCTCCGTGCTTCGGAAAGCACGTAAAGTCGTTGGTCCCGGCTGTCATTTGTAGATCTTTGGCAGTCGTTACGGATTGTCAGAAGCCAGTAAACTGACTCCAGTCTTGCCATGAAGTACCGTGTCACCCAGTTAATGGGTTGTGGAGGTCTGGTAGGCAGCCGCTCCTCGTAAAATACTGGTATTCAGCTAAATCCGGCTTGATTGGAAGCCGACCCCAAAATAGTTGGGAAAAGGCTAGGCAGATGATGATGATGATGATGAATAATGATACAGAATTTCGGAAAAATAAAAGCCTTTTAGTCTTCAGCATGACGTCTATCTCTATACGTATCTTTGTCAATGGTGGGTCTATGTATGTGTTCGTGGGGTCGATGGAACAGCCTCAATATGTGATGAGGTAGCAGTTCTACCCGGACTGTTTCTTTGGGGATTTACCCACAAAAACGGGGAAATATTTTAAAGTTGTCGACACTGGTTTAGACTACCATCATGCAAACATATAGAGTGAAGCTCAAACTCTTCTTGCCATAAATTTGCTACTTTTTTATGAATGTGAAATTATCAAATGACTCGAAGAGGAAGGGAGTGTCAAACTCTTACTGACCAAAACCCATCCGTGTTCCTCCTAATGTCTTTCAGGCTCCAGGGCCGCGGTGAAAACTTTCGAACGAATTCCGCAAACCTGGCAGGAAACTTGCCCGTGTGATCTGTTTGGAGAACATGACGTTGCGTTTCATTACGACATAATTATAAGATTCTGAAATTCTTTAACATATAGCATAAGGCCTCTCAACTTAGTACTCGTACCTAGAGCTATCCAACGAAAGCTATTCAACATAAAGTAAACTCAAACTGAGGTTTTAATCTGTCTTATATTCTGAAACACTGGGATTAACCAAATTGACATTTATATTTATTAAAAGGACACTAATAACAACTATATCACTAAAAAAGGTACTCAGTAATCAAATGTATTTTTTTGTCTTGAAGGCAATGAACAATTGCTATTGCCTTCAAGAAACGACACGTAATTACACATTAAAAATTTAATTTTTTGTCTGGTTACCTACAACATTGAAAAGTATTGTGCGTAGATGTATCTACTAATTTGTTTGAGTACCTACATTTCTCAGGTCAACGTATTTAGTATATAAGAATAACTTGTATTTCTCATATTAAGTGAATTGTATTCTTTTTGAGAAATAAATGTCACAACTGTAAAAAAATAAGTTTATCAGGACCGACATGTGACAGTCAAAAAATAACATCACAAAAATTAAATAATTATGAATCTGTACCAAAAACACACAAAGGCACCAACGCTACATGTCCCAAAAAAAAAATAGTAAAATAATTTTTCCATTCGAATTACAAAAAAAATTAAAAACAAAAAACATGACAGGCACGTTACGTCATTTCACGCGTCAAGCGTCACGGATCACACCTGTCACGCTATGAACACGTCCTTCAGACTTGGGGCATACGTCTATCAACCTCATAACACGTCGAATAGACTTAGTGACGTGCCAGTAAGCGGATCGAGTAACGCGACACCTGCGGTTGTTGACAAAACGCTAAGTCTACATCGATTTAGCGGTTTTCATTAGGCAAGTACTGGCTGTGAGTGCTGTGACAGAGTTGGTGCTTTTTAACTGGTGGTTTTAACAGCTCTTTGGTTATTCGATCAGATTGCTATCTACACGAAAATCTGCTTATCTTTTTCAAACCATGTTGGGTTTGGCTTTAAATATAGCTGAAAAACAGTATCATATCAATGAGCTCTGTCTTATATCAATGAGATTCAGTTATCTAATTTACCTCATCAACATACTTGGCCAAAATTGTGGGTAATGAAGAGGAGAAAGGAAGGCCTTTTCCCTTATAAAGAACAGAGATAAAAACCGGCCAAGTGCGAGTCAGATATTCACACGAAGGGTTCCGTACTATAAACCGATAAAGCACTTCTTTTTCTTCGATTTCTTGTATGGTTTATATATACATATGGTTTTAATTTAATTATTACATATTAATTTTTTATAGTGGCAATAGAAATACACACTCTGTGAAAATTTCAACTGTGTATCTATTACAATTTTTAAGACAGCCCGATGACAAACAGACGATGGATGGACGGACGGACAGTGAAGGCTTAGTAATACGATTCCGTAGGTTAACCTTTGCGTACGAAACCCTAAAAAATATCTTTAGTATTTTGTTATTTTTCCGTTCACTGTTAAAATTGCCTTAAAAACTGAAGCAAACAAAACTTCGAAAATAAAATCATTTTGACTTCTTAAATAAATATTTAATTCCGACTAAGCAAACCGCAAAAGTCAGGATTGGTTCTAATATTCACGACCAGAAACCCCTCAAACATCTGTATGTACAAATGGATGAAAACGTTCATTTTGCGATATTAAAGAGGCATAAAATTTAATATCGCAAATGGCTATATTCAGCCATTTTTTTATTATAAAATATTTTCAGGACAGCCTACTTCATCTATCCAATGACTTACTACACTTTCATAAAAAAATAATATTAAAAAAATACATATATTCATTATAAAAACGCGAAATAGAACGGCGACACTATTTTGATGCGTAACATTATTAACAGAGTGTTTCATATTCTAATGCATCATTTATTTTTATTGTACCTTAATTAATTATTTTGATATTGATCGTGCCTAGACGTAGTTTATGTTAGGTACATTAAATGGACAGGAGAGGAGCTCGTGGCTAGATAATAACAGCCGCACGAGTCGATCTTCAAGGTTAAGCAACGCTTGCCAAGGTTGGTCTGTGGATGGGTGACCATCTTAACATACCGAGTTTCCTCCAGTAAATCTGACTCTTGTCTTGCCATGAAGTACCGTGTTACCTAGTTATTGGGTTTTGGAGATCTGGTAGGCAGCCGCTCCTCGTAAAATACTGGTATTCAGCTAAATCCGGCTTGGCTGGAAGCCGACCCCAATATAGTTGGGAAAAGGCTAGGCAGATGATGATTAAGTGGACATGAGAGTAGTTGGCCGTATGGTGTCGGTCAGTGCCGTATGGTGCCGTAAAAGAATAATACCATCCATTTCCCGTGGGTGTCATAAGAAGCGACTAAGGGACTCTCCAGAGAATGGGCAGCAGCGTTCTCTGTAAAACTCAACACCATGCATTGCAATCGCCAACCCGCCTGCCAAGCGTGGCGATTATGGCAAACCCCCCATCTTGGGGGAGGCCTATGTCCAGCAGTGGACGTCTTTCGGCTGATATGACGATGATGATGATGACATTAAGTGGGCTTATTTTGTAAAACGAATAAAATGGCATCGAGTATAAGTTAATATTGATGTGACTATTCCAAAACAAAATGTGATATAGTCCCTAGAGGCTAAATATGTCTGTCATTCACAAAATATATGTTTTAGTGTGTTCTTTTTGTACATAATTGATAAACAAAGCTTTCACGTCATGTTACTGAAATTGTTTTTTTTATACAATTTTAAAATATTTTGGATGTTTTATTTTTTCAAATGCTTTGTTTTGTTAAATATAAAGTTTGTATAAATCTGTACTAATAAAATCGACAAACGCTCAACTTAAACTACTAAATCTAGAAAAATAAAATTTACACTAATTATGAAGCTGAAGAGTTTGTTTGTCTGGTTGAATGCGCTAATCTCAGGAACTACTGGTTCGAATAAAAAAATAATTGTGTTGGATAACCAATTTATTGAGGAAGACTATATATAGACTTTTTTGGTTTACTTTGATTTTCGGTACCTAATATCAATTTTAAACGGTGAAATGAGACGAGAAGCTAAGTACTTTGATAACCAACATGTATGCGGACGAAGCCGCAGGTATCAGCTAGTTATGCACTATCTATACTCTATACTAATAATATAGCTCAATGAAGAGTTTGTTTGTTTGTTTGCTTGAACGCGCTAATCTCAGGAACTACTGGTCCGATTTAAAAAATCTCTTAGGGTTAGATAGTCCATTTATTAAAGAAGGCTATAGGCTATATATCATCACGCTAAGATCAATAGGAGCCGAGCAGTAATGAAAATTGTGACGCAAACGAAGTTGCGTGGGTCAACTAGTCATGTTATATATATTATGCAATTAAGTTAGACCTGCAGACATTAGCCAACTAGTATTCAATACGTTTAATAAGCATCATTAAGCCATTTCCTCTAACATACGTTAAACTCGAAAACTTCCTGCATTTTCTTATAAATATTTATAAAATTAAACAGTCTATTTTATTAGAACCAGACGAAATAGGAACAAAAACACACATAACCATTCGATTAAAATCAGATTCAAATAGCCTAATCGATTTCCATAAATTGGTCTTATCTAAACGAAACGAAATAATCGATTAAACTAGGGATTATTAATTACAACCCTTTTTACCGATATCGATAGAATCGCGACATGAAACCAAATTATTTGTATTTACTGGTAACTGTCGCTCGGTATTAACTTGATTTATCTTATTGACTTTATCGATGCCCGACAGAAAGTTTTGCTTCCCATCACTAGTTTGTATAAGTCATATGTCAAAGAGGAAGTTCAATGGATTACCCACTTTATCTAGATGATTATAGAGATTAGTTTGGATTAATGTTTTAAGGAAGCTAGAATAGTTTTATCTTTAAAAAATGAGATAACAGATAAGGTATGCGACGTGGATTTCTTTGGGTGTATTGTAGTCTGCGTGAAATGGATTGGACTGTTAAACAAACTAGCTTTAAAATACCATGCTGTTTGTTATGCCACAAAGGGAAAGCAAACTTATCAACATATTTGTATAACTGCATTCAAGTGGTTTTCCATGTGAAAACTACATCTAAATTATTTTAAAAATATTTTTTATGATAAAATATCAAATTTTGTGCCAGCAGTTACGGTTATACTGTATGTTTTATATCGTAAAAGCCGCTTTTTTAAGAATGGTATATCATCAAATGATAGGAGTTATCTGAGGATAGCCTAAAGCCCTTTGAGTTCCTGGACCGCGGTGGCCCTTTCGAACAAATTCCGGAACAAATCGTATAAGCCTAGCACTTTCTTAGTAGGCTGCTGAGTATTATTTATTTTAAACCTCAAAATATAATTTACCATAGCTAATGGCAAGCCACAAACAAGAATAACATTGTAAAGGAATTATTTAAAAAAAACGTCAAATCCTAACAAATATTACTAACGCAAAAGTGAGCGTCTAAATTGCTGAACCTGCTGAATTTGATATAATTATAGAATCTTTTGTTCCGAAAATCTACAGTAACGTGTGTAAAGCCACGGTGCGGGCGTAAGCTAGGGAAACATCTTACAAATTTAATTTGCAAGATATCATTATTAGATAAACTGACAGACAAACAGAATACAATATAAACACAAATATAATTGTAAAATCATGCAAAATACCAAAACAATCTCAACATGACACCGAAACAACAGGCGCACTCAACCGAAAAATTGTCAATGGCCATTCCTCTTTACTCCGACTAAACCACGGGTCGCATCCAGTGGGTGGTCGACACGACTTGTCGAGCGGTCGCGTCTTTGTCGCAGCGACATGTCGCATGCACGAGACGCCATTTGTACACGAAAAGAACGAGTTTAAAGGATTACGTACAGTTTTTTGTTTGGATTTTTAATTTTATGATATTTGGAGCGGTTTTTTAGGTAAAGAGATTTGAAAGCTTAATGTGTGTTAAGCTGGTTTAGTGAAATTGGATTTGTTGGCGTTTTGTGTTTTTAGGGTTTCGTACCTAAAGGGTAACCAACGGAACCCTAAATCTCCGCTGTCCATCCGTAACGTCCGTCCATCTGTCAATCAGCGGGCTGTAGCTCAAGAACTATAATAGGTAGACAGTTGAAATTATCACAGATGGTGTATCTCTATTGCCGCTATAACATAAAATAATAAAAATTAAGGCTTATTGCACGGAACCCTGCGTGTGCGATTCCAAGTCCCACTTAGCCGGTTTATTTTGTGAAAAAACCTGGCTGGTATAAAATATGTGATTTTTGTGTAACCCGTATAGGTAATCTAGTATTGGTTTCTTGTATCATTAATATTAAGCAGAAGTTAGTCATAGTACATTCCTCTACTGATTTCATAGTATGTACCATTATTTTGCTGGCGGCTTCGCCCGGGCAAATGTCAGTTATCATTCCAAGGGAACACACACCCGGGGTAAAAGTTATACAAATCCTTTCAGCCATCTGCAGTGACTGAGTAACATACATGCATTCATACATCTAAATTTTCGAATTTATAACACAGTAGTAAGAAGTATAAGATTACTAAAGCATAACCAATATATGCAGCTATTCATAAAATCCCATTGATCATAATCGAATTAAATACAACACTAATCCGTGATATTAATACCAAAAATAACCACACTTCCTCTCATAATTCTAAAGCTTTTAATATCTCATTCAACATTTTCAAATCACAAATCAAATATCAACAAAAAAGGAGAACCGCAAAAAAACGAAGCATATGTCATTTTTTTACCGCAACATCTCAATCAAGTGGACCATACTTTATTCCAATTATACCAATCATAACTACCCTACGATTATTTCTTCGAATATTAAAATCATCCTTATTTAAAAACCGCTACCTGAAATTGGGGATCCACAGTACAGAGTAAAAGACTTCGTTCGGATGAGGTTTGAATTTATAGCAAAATGACTTTGAAAAGAACTATGTTTTGTTGTCTGTTGTTTTAGCTGTAAAGCTTTTATAATGCTTAAATAAATGAATAAATAAATTAATTAATTCAAAACAATTAATTAATAGCAAAATGACTTTGTAAAGAATAATGTTTTGTTGTCTGTTGTTTTAGCTGTAAAGCTTTTATAATGCTTAAATAAAATAATAAATAAACAATTTAATAAATTAATTCTAACATATTTTTTTCTGAAACTTACTAAAAAGCAAATTGCGTCGACCTCAAATAACATTGGGCAGAAAAATATGTAGACTTGGTATGATTTGATATGGCAAATAAAATTACTAGAATGACACTAGCCAGCGTTTTATCATGTGTCAGTTTGTGGTCAAACGAGCCTATCATAGTCTAGCTGCTTTTCGGAATGCAATGAAGTTTTAAATACATTCAAATGATCCTACAGAACCCAATGAAAGTCATCCACGCACACTTTTACCAAGTTTTTTTTTCGAAAATATTAGAACATCTGCTTTAAGAAGCGCAGTTAGCGTATCTAATGTGCTTATAATAAGTTCGATTTCTTTTGTTATAATTGAAAGTTATAGCAGAACCGGTGTGGAACTAATGTTTTGCTGTTAGTATATTAGTGCGGATATGAGGAATTCATAAGAATATTTGAAATACAATTTCTAATGGCAGGTACTTACTTATCTGAGTAGAACATTTAAATAAATACTCCTTGCAACTGCGTGAGCAAAACTGTCTATAACTCCTTATCTTAATATATAAAGCAAAGTCGGGTTTGTTCGAACACTTATAACTCAAGAACGGCTGGACCGATTTTCATGATTTTAGTGTTTTTGGATTAGTCTTTATCCGGAATAGCATAATAAGTATTGAAATATTTAAAAAAATAGTACCTAGGTAGGGTAGGTAGGTAAGTATGGTAGGTAGGTAGGGTAGGTAGGGTAGGTAGGGTAGGTAGGGTAGGTAGGGTAGGTAGGGTAGGTAGGGTAGGTAGGGTAGGTAGGGTAGGTAGGGTAGGTAGGGTAGGTAGGGTAGGTAGGGTAGGTAGGGTAGGTAGGGTAGGTAGGGTAGGTAGGGTAGGTAGGGTAGGTAGGGTAGGTAGGGTAGGTAGGGTAGGTAGGGTAGGTAGGGTAGGTAGGGTAGGTAGGGTAGGTAGGGTAGGTAGGGTAGGTAGGGTAGGTAGGGTAGGTAGGGTAGGTAGGGTAGGTAGGGTAGGTAGGGTAGGTAGGGTAGGTAGGGTAGGTAGGGTAGGTAGGGTAGGTAGGGTAGGTAGGGTAGGTAGGGTAGGTAGGGTAGGTAGGGTAGGTAGGGTAGGTAGGGTAGGTAGGGTAGGTAGGGTAGGTAGGGTAGGTAGGGTAGGTAGGGTAGGTAGGGTAGGTAGGGTAGGTAGGGTAGGTAGGGTAGGTAGGGTAGGTAGTTAGGGAGGTAAGGAGATAGGTAGGTAGGGTAGCCAGTTGACGGGAGCGAAGCCGCGCGGGTCAGCTAGTTAATAATATAAATGAAAAAGTAACTTTTGTATAAAGTAAGTCTTTGTATCACCTCTTCATGTCATAATGGATTCGAATGCAACTTGGCACCGCTTTCTTCGGAATATATTCTCTTGGCATGATTTTCGAAAATCACACTGGCAAAGCTACTAGCAGAAACTAGTATAAAATAAGAAGATAAATCGATAAAATTACAAGAAATAAAAATAAAGAGCCATAAAATTCAATTAGGTTTGCTTAGTAGGCCAAGTTTCAAATACTAACTGTTGCACTTAGCAACCAATTGATTTCAATTTGATTTTAACGTCTGATTACTTTCGCAACCAAAATTTAATTACTTCGTAAGTGCTTTATAATAAAATCATTTTAATTAAATTAGTTCTGAAAGGTGCCTAATATTCAATTGAATGTCGCAACCTTTTCCACATAAGTATCATGGTTTCAAACAATATCCACTCATCATTCATCTGCCTAGCTTTTTCCCAACAATATTGGGGTCGACTTCCAGTCAAACCGGATTTAGCTGAATACCAGTATTTTACGCGGAGTGGCCTACCTGACCACCACAACCCAGTAACTAGGTAACACGGTACTTCATGGCAAGACTGGAGTCAGATTGACTATCCGTAACGACTGCCAAAGATCTACAAATGACAGCCTGGACCAACGGCTTAACGTGCTTTCCGAGGCACGGAGAAAACTCGCTAAGTTAAGATGGTCACCCATCCACAGACCAACCTTGGCAAGTGTTGCTTAACCTTGAAGATCGACCCATGTGGCTGTTGTTATGTAGCCACGAGCTCCTCAAACAATATCCACTACATATTATAAAACAAAGTCCTCCGCTGCATCTGTCTGTCTGTTCGTGATAAACTCAAAAACTACTGCACAGATTTTCATGCTGCTTTCACCAATGAATAGAGTGGTACTCGAAAGGTTTCAGTATATATTTGTCTAGAAAAAAAAAATAGGGATCCTTAAGAAAATTGCAGCGCGGACGAAGTCACCGACGAAGTGCTATTTTAATATAAAATAATGTACTTTGTAAAGTTGTTTCCAGTTTGGCTAGGACATTGCAGTCTTGAATTACCTAATTGTCTAACAAAAAGATGATTCCATGCCTCGAAAGACACGTATAAGCCGGTGATCCCGGCCGCCAAATGGTGGTCGTCAAGTAAACCATTTCAGAGGCCCTTGAGGCGGTTTAAAAACTCCGACACTAGGGTGTGTAGGGTCGTTAGACCTTACTGCCCACACGGTAAGAAGATGAATGTACTATGTTAGTTTCAAAAGAGGTTTGAAATTTTTATCGCAAAGTATCAAAAAAAATAAAATCGTTCTTCAGACGTAAATTAATAGACATCTTTTGTGGCAGTATAGATAACAAAACTTGTACCCGGTGTAGCCATGATATCAGTGAAGATAATCTGGTTAAGCTCTGGTTTCCTAGGATAGAGGTGCCGTCATATAGCGGCCGTAATACAGCGGTGAATGACGTCACTAGAACGTTTTCTATGTTAACACAACGGCGCGGTTTCCTAAAGAGCGTTAATTGAAACAGTAACGTCCGTTTGTTTCCATAGAACACGTTCTAGTGACGTCATTCACCGCTGTATTACGGCCGCTATATGACGGCACCGTCATCCTCGGAAATCAAAGCTTTAAGGATTTAAATAAACTGAGCAATTTATGTTACTAGACGTACATATATGTTTTCATCATTCGGGTCAAACTCAAAGTCATATTTATTGATCTTTAATTGATAATATGGATAACTTTGTTTCAGCGGCAATTTAATTTAATTCAACAATTATTACCACATAACGACATGAAAAAATTTGATCTTACGCACAGACCTAAAAAAGATCCACACGGGCCTTTTCCCATTTACTTTGTAAAAGATATAATGATGAGATGTAAACAAAAACATTGTTTAGGAAAGTTACAGCATTTTCTAAAAGTGAAATAACCAACAAAAAACTGTAATCGACACCAAAATTGTTTACGTCATCGTTGGCATCAAAATAACATTAAGTTGTTTTCCTATGGGGAAAACTTTCCACTGGCCTTATTTACTAGATTTTTCCGTCAAGTAATTTGTTAACTTTGTCCAATATTACATCTTGTCGATTCTCGGAGGAGCTCGTGGCTAAAGAATAACAGCCGCACAGGTCGATCTTCAAGGTTAAGCAACGCTTGCCAAGGTTGGTCTGTGGATGGGTGACCATCTTATCATAGCGAGTTTCCTCCATGCCTCGGAAAGCACGTTAAGCCGTTGGTCCCGGCTGTCATTTGTAGATCTTTGGGAGTCGTTACGTGGGAGAAACCAGTTAATCTGACTCCAGTCTTGCCATGAAGTACCGTGTTACCCAGTTACTGGGTTATGGAGGGCTAGTAGGCAGCCACACCGCGTAAAATACTGGTATTCAGCTAAATCCGGTTTGACTGGAAGCCGACCCCAATATAGTTGGGAAAAGGCTAGGCAGATGATGATCCGCGACTTTGTACAAGCATATCCTGTTTTTCCCGTTTACGTAGTAATTTCGGGAAATCCTCATATATTGATATTGATTATTTTACTTATAAAGCTATTTCTTTCTCAGACACAAACGGAAAGTCACCAACCTGCTCCCTTCGAAGTCATCAGCCCCCACGCAGAGTAGTGGGTCCCAACGCAGGGCTCCACCCCCAGCACCCTTATACGAAGACCTGCAGGACATGCCCAGAAGGCCTCCCTTACCGCACAGACCAGAACTGGAACCACAATTGGAGGTAAGATACCCACTGAAAATCTTATAATTTTTTTATATGAAATTAGAGATTATATTGCCTCCTAATTGGTAGAAAGATTTTAGAGGAGACAAAAACATCTAATTACTGCATTGACCTGTAGGTAAAATAATATAAAGCAGTTTTATGAATGAACGCAGCGTAAAATCCGATGATTACGCCTTGCCTTGATTGTTGCAAAATTCCTTGCTAGTTCCTGCCAGTGTGTTCATTCTCATTAAAAAAATCGCAAAAAAGAGAGGAATCTGCGTCTCCAGGATTCCACCTAAATTTATACCAAAATTAATTAAATATGTTCGATAATTTAGTCGTGAAAGCATTACAAACAAGGGAGAATCAAACTGAAAGAAAGAAAGGAGAGACAAATAACTTTTTTATAATTAAAATAACGTTTACAATAAGTTTATATCAAAATTATTATAATAATAGTACAAATACGAAACATTAAAATAATTGTGGAGCCGTATATAGTGTTAGGTGAGTACCCTCAACTGTGACATAGGTAAACACAGTGTAGGTATAAAAGTTAGGAAGCTCAATTTAAATAAAACAATAACTGTGTGCGTCCCACGTCTGCGCTAAATAGGTCCAGTTCAGCAAAACGCCAGGAAACTAGGATTTGCCTGACGCTGGCTCAAACAGGCGATCTGTACGTCTACCATGAGTTATATCAATCTATACTCGCTAGCGACTGTAGTTAAAAATATGTATGAAAACTTAAAAAAAACAAAGTTTCTAATTTATTTTTTTAATTGTTAACTAAAGTTTTACTTGCAACTTGCTTGCTTGTTAGTTGACTGAATTAGAAAAGTTGTCTTTTTTAAATTTTCATACATTTTTTTAAATACAGTCGCTAGCGAGTATATATGTAGATTGATAAAACTCATGGTAAATGTACTGCACACTATATCAATGGCTAACAGCTAGATGGATTAAAGAAACACTCGGAACTCTTAATCAAAAAAATAAGTGAATTTCTTCAATGTTTTGTTGGTATTACTGTCCAGACGCGAGAGGCTACAAGCCAGCCAATAGAGTTGATTTAGCTGAGAAATAGTGTTCGGAAATAAGTGATTGCTAGTCAATCGCTTCAGCAGGATCGATTTTATAAATAAAATATCTCGGACCGAGTAAACTGGTTCAGTGTCGAAACATTTTATTTATTTACTAGACAAGACGTCTATTTTTATACCTATATAGTACTATTTTGAAGATGAATGAAATAGTGATACTTTTAGTGGAATTATCAATGAAATTTATGTGGGTTGTTTTTAAACTTGATTTCAGATATATGACCTAATATTAAAAAAAAAATGCATAGAACAACAAAATATGTCAGTGGACATAAAAATTCATCCATATCGCTGTCAATGGCAAAAGTATAAATTAATGAAAATAGAACACTACAATAAGAACAGAAGTATAATAAGAATTGGAGC
This sequence comes from Lacanobia oleracea, assembly GCA_950371165.1. Classification (NCBI taxonomy): domain Eukaryota; kingdom Metazoa; phylum Arthropoda; class Insecta; order Lepidoptera; family Noctuidae; genus Lacanobia; species Lacanobia oleracea. The sequence goes on from OX493404.1 coordinate 5,079,127, forward strand.
ATAATAATATCTACACAAAAATTGCAGCCCCATTGAAATGGATATTAGCAATCGACAATCGAACAGTCATGCCCGAGGCATTAATAATGCCGTGTGACTGGTATGGGTCAACACGACGTGTTAGCAGCGTGTTAGTATCACTCGTAGTAGAACATTCAAAGACAAAAATCTATCAAAACCAATCTTATAAGACCAAATCAGCTGTAATGACCAAAACCTAGAAAATAGTCTCATTACTAAACCAACGCACGATTTTCTTAGAAGCACTAGTTTTGGGGTGCCCGATATCGACAGAGCCCAAACTAAGAATTTCCAGACCGTAAACTGTATGCCTTCAAACACCCAAGACAAGGGTCTAAGGGCCTTCAAAGTTAATCTAGTAGATGACCTGACATATCTTTGTCGCAGAAGTAATGAAATGGTTCATGTCACTCAGCGTTACCGACTCCATTTGTCCCGTCCATATTCATTGGACTCATTATTCGGTTAAGTGTACCCTTTTCAGGCATTTGAAATTGATGATAGACGATAGAATATATTTCTACATACTACGCCATATTTTATAACTGAAATCTTGTCACTCAAATATCTCTCTCAAATAGATCCACTTCTCTTTTCTAAAATTGAAAGTAGGACAGAGCCTAATGTTGAATTCAAATGATAAATAAAGTAGACCAGTTTCTATCTCATGAGTAGAACAATACTTGGGTTTGCTAAAGTATATATAATAGTCTACAACGAAACGTGAACAATCCCAAAAACCTTGTAGACTTAAAGCCATTAGTAGTGTCAAACTTTCACGTTATATTCAACACCGACGAATGCTGTCCACATTAATTTGCCACGACTAACACGACTGTTGGGACCTAGTGTAGTTTCACCTAACATTTGTCAAACAACTAACTTAATTTCGTCTAAGCATTCAAACGACCTGTAAACTTAATGCATGTTAGGTATAAAATTTTGAGAATCAACTAACTTTTGAGATCTAGTTAAACTGCCAAAAGTTTCCCTGTTTGGCCTTTACTAGTCTGTACCTCGGTCTAGATAATATTTAAGTTGCGATATTTATAATTGACTTTCAAATAGATCTGGATGTTACGGCTTTTCGCTATAGTCTACTTTGAAAAGATTTGTATGAATTAAACTTCAAAGAAATTATGATTGCTTTAAATATTAGTTTTTCGATAACTTTTGCTGATCGTGTTAAAATTCAACAGAAACTTTGTTTAATTAATTTGTCTGGCTTGAGAGATAATTCCCAGTATTTAAGCGCTTAGTGGTTGCTACGTAAAAAGTAATTTGCAAAGGTTGTTCCAATGTCTAAAGTCAAACAATACATTTTATTTTAAGCAAGTTCAATCAATTTCAGCAGTATTCCCGAGAATACTCTAAAATGAAATTGTTTTTCTCAATTTCGCAACAAATCAACCTAGTTCCAAGAATTTATTAGATGTTGTTACGAAAATATTAATGAAAATCTCTTTATTTTTCACAGATGGTGGAAACAAAAAGGCCGAACTGCCCAAGCCGGGTCTTTGTCTGCGGTTCTGGTGGCACCTGGCGTGGTGGGAACAGCTGTGGTGGCGATACCTGTGGGGCCCCACTCTATGAGGAGCTGCCCCACAGATCAGACGACTCCCTCCACAGTGACGATCACTTCGCCGAAGACGAACTGAGCCTCGTCGGAGAAGCAGCACCATGTCGAACCTGCTCGAGACCTCCAGCTCCACAGTCGCTTCCACATCGGCCAAGACAACAGCGATTGGACAGAAGACCCAAGTCTCTAGAGAGACGACGGGCACAACACAGAATGCAGCAGCGCCATATCCATCCACCCGGACCCCCTGATCCTACGGAATTTCACGAAGGAGTTCTTCTGGATGCTCTTTTGAGATTGTATCCTCAAGTTGGGACTGTTGGTGCGAGGCCACAAGGACCGTTACCAATGAATGCGGGAGGTGCCTGGCCTGGTGGTGAGCTGCCAGGAATTGCTTGCTGGAGAGGACCACGAGCTTCGCCGAAGCCTCCAAGTGGAGATTCCTCGTTCGGCTCCGATTCGGGCTATAGTAATAATACGTGCGGGACCTGTGGTACGAGGGCATCATCCAGACACCGACTGTCTGCGGAAATACCGATGTCATGAACAGACCTGTCGTGTTCGCGGCTATTTATGTGATGGCCGTGCCATAACAGTTGCAGTGACGAAGTGAATGGTGAAGAATCACAGTTAATGTAATCAATTTTGCATTTAGTAGTTTTACTTTGTCTTTCACGGCCTAACTTATTCAGCGGCCTCAATTCTCTCATGCCTTCCGAGACGGTTAACTTAATCGTTGAATATTAGTTACTGTCGAATATTTATGAACCTTAAACGTCTTAGGGACTACTTTTCTACACAATTGTACAAAATTTATTGCTTGGTAGAAGGTCTGTCCCCTTAGATTTTAGCGATACGATATTTTGATGAAATCGTTATTTTTATTAGCTGGTATAGTGATGGTTTTGTACAAAATTCATGTGACCATATTTTTAGGTAGCTATAGCGGTTTCGTCCTAGTAAGTTTCGAACTAGTCCTTAAATTATCACAATAATTGTGAAACCTATGAAGTTAATGATTGATCGCGTGTAAAAACTATGAAAGGATGATGTAAATGAATTTCTGAATTTGTAGATAATGTACAAAATTGTAGTTAAATGAATTATTTAAGAATAGTAAGTTGAATTTTATAATCATATCATATTAAAGGTACCACGTTTCATTCGAATATATCACACAGATTTAATTTGTACGGATACTACTCCCTGATTTTGTCATTTGGTGCTAAAGTTAATGTATCGAATTCCTATCCGCCGATTTGTTTTTAAAGCTCTTAAAAGTATTCAAACTTCGCTTCTTTTTGTTTAGCATCAATTTTATTTAGTCTCTCATTCTGCTTTTATATTTTAATTTAATGTTCCTTCCCTATCGTAAAAGCAAGCATTTCGTTTATATTGTAAATGGAAAATATTATTTGGTCGTCAAAAAATGTTGTTTTTGTTTTTTATATCTGTTTTCTTATTTAATTTAAGTAATAACTATTTATTTTTTATTCAATATTATTGTTTCATTTTGTATAGTATCGAGAGTTGCAACACTTATGTAATTAAAATTCATGGGCAGAATGTCCGTTTAATAAATATTGAAGAGCACAATAAAATGAAAAATAAATACATTTTTAAGAAAAAAAAAAACTTATTGTTTTATTGAATTTTCTTGGAATTTTTGGCTATAAAGTTTTACGAGTCGTTGATTAAAGTACGGGGCGACTTCCTGCATTCAGGTCAGTGACTGACGTATTAATACGCGACTGGAATTGGATGGCAGAAATTGGTTGGTATTCGATAAAAGTGGTGAAAATTTAAGCTATTTCAGTAAATAATAACAATAATTAAAATAATTTATTTCGAGTACAAAACATAAAACAAACACATGATACGGATAAAAATAATAAATTATAACTTTAATAGCTTATATTTTCACTATATTTCATCTGTAACTATTGAGCAGTCATGGTTATAAGCCGAATAAGTTTACCATATTAGATAGATTTAAGTTTATAATATACTAGCGACCCGTCCGGCTTCGCAAGGGTGCAAATTATATACTAATTATACCTTTCTCAAGAATCACTCTATCTACATATTAAAGAACCCGCACCAAAATCCGTTGCGTAGTTTTCAAAGTCAAAGTCAAAAACGTTTATTTCAATTAGGCCATTAAACGGCACTTTTGAACGTCATCATTACATTTAAAATAACATAGTGACTCTACTGTCCATTCGGAAGGGTAGATTCTTATGGAGAAGAACGGACAAGAAACTTCATAGTTACTCTTTTCAAATCAATGTTTTACATGTGCTGTGGTATACAAAACTTCTGTTAATATATGTGAGGACCACGAACCTAGAGTATGCAGAGGTAGATTAATTTTTAAATAAGTACATGGTACTCACATTTCTACATAAGTAGGTAACATGGTACTCACATATTTACAAATATTGGAACCATTAATTAGCAGAGTGTGAGTGAACAGAAAAATAAAAACCCAAAAATGAAACAGTAGGTACAAAAGTAAATACATAAACTAACCAGTTTGATCTTGTCTCCACCATTGATTGTCCTATGGAGCAGGACCAGCATGTTTTTAAAGATCTAAGCATACATAGGGACAGACAGACAGACAGCGGAAGCGACTTTGTTTTGTACTATGTAGTAATTCGAAAAAGCTTCAACATTATGTGCGTAATAATAGATTTGTGCAATAACAGCCTTATTTGATAAATAATCTAAACATTTGAGAATCAGCTAATTAGTCATCATCTGCCTAGCCTTTTCCCAAATATATTGGGGTTGGCTTCCTGTCAAACCGGATTCAGCTGAATACCAGTGTTTTACGTGGAGCGGCTGGCTACCAAACCTCCACAACCCATTAACTGGGTAACACGGTACTTTTTGGCAAGACTGGAGTCAGATTTACTGGCTTCTGACAATCCGTAACGACTGCCAAAGATCTACTAATGACAGCCGGGACCAACGGTTTAACGTGCTTTTCGAGGCACGGAGGAAACTAGGTATGTTAAAATGGTCACCCATCCATAGACCAACCTTGGCAAGCGTTGCTTAACCTTGAAGATCGACCCATGCGGCTGTTATTATTTAGCCACGAGCTTCTAATTAGTATTTTTTTTAATTAGGAACTGACACACCATTGGACGTTTTTGACCACATCATGCGCCGCCCTATTGAGTACGTTGGTGGGGATGCATGAATATGGCTGTCCTTGGGGCTAGGTCCCGTGGTCGCCCTCGCATGCGCTGGCTGGACGTCGTCAAGTTCGACATGAGAGCCAATGGCCTAACTAAGCAGGACGTTCATGATCGGGCAAAGTGGAGGAAGCTAAGTAGGAAGGCGGACCCTGGCAATAGCCGGGATTAACGCCAGTTGGAAGAAGACACCAGTGAACGTTTTTATGCCGCTTAACATGTTTGAAACATAACCCCTCTCCTGTGATATTTGCAGAAACATACACTTCTGTCTTATCCTAAGCCAACCGCACTAGAGTACACAAATAATACTCAAGTATCTACTTAACCAAACACATACGCAATCAGGCCTCACTCGAACCATCTGTTTTGGAACCATTCTCCTTTTGTTCGTCATTCAATTGTGCCTAAACTATCCCTTTCCTAAGTAATTTCTAACGGAAAACCCCTTAAATTTTATCTTTATTGCGTTTACACAAAGGCAGGCTTTTGTCACCAAATAATATAGTTCGGAGAGGTATTATTAAGCTGTGAAAATAAATTGCCAGATCTTTTTGATAGTGGGTAATATTTTTCAGTGTATTGCTGGTTTTTTAAGAGGGTTGAGAAAAGGCTTGTGAAATGAAAATGCTTTGCTTTTATGCTTGAAACAGTAGAAACAAAGATTCATTTTTATTTTTTCTTTAGAATTTGAATATTGAGCTTGCCTTGGTATTCATGATTAAACGTTCAAAAGACTCCAGGACGTGAACCAACTCCAGCAGAATTTCAGTTCTAAGATTTAACATGCTACAACTACGCAAAATATGGTGAAAAGGTTAAGTACAATAGTTTAGCGCTTCTGCAATATATAGGAAAGATTGTTGGTAAAACAACTGCCTGGTCTTTTTCCTACTATATTGGGGTCGGCTTCCAGTCAAGCCGGATTCAGCTGCGGTTGCCTACTAGATCTCCACAAGCCATTACCTAACTGGGTAACACGGTACACCAGCCAGCGGGTAGGTAGGTAAGCAAAATTAACTTAGGAGTTCAAAAGACATTTGGAAGCAGGGTCCTAATTTTTCGTATACAGAAAAGAAGTGGCAAGAAGCTTAGATTTGATTTAATTTTCTGGTTCTTTATTAATGAAGACTGATCTTGTGACGCACAGGGATTCAAGGATCTTTTAGATTGTGGCCGGAAATGATGCTGTCATCTTGTTGTTTCAATCGTCGGTTTGACTGGAAGCCGACCCCAATATAGTTGAGAAAAAGCTAGGCAGATGATGATGATGATGATCTTGTTGTTTCAATCGTCCTCATCCATCACATTGACAAACATTTTCATGTATATTTACTAACAAAGCCGCCTTATATACAATTAAATGACTCCTACCGCTATGGGCGGAGCACAAGGGGGTGTCAGACGCTTGCTGACTATCTACCGTGTTCCTCCTAATGCCCTTTGCGTTCCAGGACCGCAAACTCTTTCGAACTAATCCACAAACCTGGCAAAGCCATTCAAGCGTTGATCTACAAGAGTGAAAGAACCTCGTACCTTAAGTAAGTAAAAAACACAAATATTTCGACGAATTATAATAATATCTTAACATATTATTTAATAAAAACATAGGCTTTCCTGTAATCTGTTATAGGTACCTAAGTGAAGAACTGTTTTCTATACTTATTTATCTCATAATTTACGGCTGAGTAATTTCAGAGAGAAGAAATAATTATGAAAAAAGAAAATATTTGTGTCACTCACAATAAGCCCCCAGATTAAGTTAAAAAAAAGTTCATATATGGACCAAATTTGAACTGGGGCGGTCGAGTAGATTCGGATTGGCTGTCAGAAACGTACAAACAGACAGACACACGAGTGAAAAGTTCGACGCACGGAACCCTGACTGAAAAACAAAATAAAGTCAAAGCTCCGTCTTCCTATTTTGGTCACAATTCATAACATTTTGCGCAAAACAAGTTTTTAATAATACTCCTACCGTCTTTGCGAGGCGGATACAAATAGAGTCGTCCTTTGTACAGTCGGCAGCGAAGAGATTAAGTTGATTCGACTTGTTTTAAAGTTCGTCTGTAGTTTGTTCTGCCGACTGTAATTTGATTGAGTGGACGTGTTAATTTAAAATATTTTTTTATGGGAAATTAAAATACGTGTATTTGCTTCATCATCATCAACCTATAGCAATCCACTGCTGGATATAGACCTCTCTTAATGCACGCAATTCGGCTCAATATCCGGCAACTCTCATCCAGCTGCTACCAGCCACCCAGCAAAGATCGTCGTTCCACCTGACCAGGAATCGGGAAATCTCCACTCAAGAACTCCTCTTCCCTAACGGTCATCGTTTCTACGGCTAATATGCACTTCAGCTAAAAATAAAGCACGGTTTGTGAAATTTCAGTAACGCATCGAATTTTAGAGTTTAAGGAACGTCTACACCAACGGTCATCTGTTCTACGGCTAATATGGCTGGCATATTGCCACTTCAGATTGCTTATCCTGTATTTGTTTAGATGGTAATTAAATCGCCTAATGATTACACATTTTTTCATAGCTTAATAGATATTAAAAATGTGAAAACAGTTTTTCAGAAGTGATAATTTAATCTGAGAAATAACGCCATAAATTCAAGTCGCGAATATGACAAATTCTCACCGAGTGTACCTGAAATCTTGCATCTTCTTTAGAGTGCAAGGCTCAACAATTGCACCTCAGATACAATCTTATATTATTACCCTCACATTTTATATAACTACTGGATACGGCTACTTTAGAAGTGAAAAGATTTGTGGTTAGAAGCGTAAATGTACCAGGTGTGGCTGTAAAAAACTTTTTTTTTTTTTTTTTTTTACTATTGATAGGCACGCGTTTGACCACTATCTCACCTGATGGTAAGCGAGGAACAACTCAAGTGAGGAGAAACTTGTTGAAACTGTACATTTACGGAGATACCGTGTCGCGGAAAACACGCATAAAGCCATGACACGTTAAAGGTGATGGCCTGATCTCTCTCCGGTCCTGTCCAATTGTTTCCCCATTAGACTATGAGAGCAATGCTAGGAGTTTCCTTACGTGATCGAATCAGGAATGATGATATCCGCAAGAGAACCAAGGTTACGGACATAGCCCGGAGAATCGCCAAACTAAAGTGGCAGTGGACATTGCACATTGCTCGCAGAAAGATGCGACTGAAAAGTTGGGGAGTGGTAACCGCATACCAGAAGACGCAAAGTTGGAAGGCCTCCTACAAGGTGGACCGATGGCCTGGTGAAGGTCGTGAGTAGCCGATGGATGCGGGACGTGCAGGATCTTTGTGGCGACGCTTGGGGAGGTCTATGTCCAGCAGTGGACGTGTTTCCGCTGATATGATGATGAGACTATGAGAGACTGTAAACATACAGTGTAAGAATTATAACCATTTTAATCATCAATATAGCCCTCTAAGTTCATGTAAATAATGAATATTTCAGAAATGATCATTCTTTCGAACTACAGGAGCATTCACCTTAAACTCAACTTGTTACAATTACTAACTTTTTTATTTATTTATTTTTTATTTGTAATGGGTTTGCTCTTGACTCTAGTCTATGTCAGAGATGAGAGAGATGTATTAAGTATCAATAAGATTTTTATGTTTTTTACAATGGCTCAATAAATTATTCTTATTCTTATAAATACTGAAATGCAAGGCTAAGCTAATAAAACACAAACCAGAATAAAAGCCGATAATCTAGAAGAACTCAGCTGATAGATAGCTTTTGTTGCACTTAAAAGCACTTGATCGATCGGTCAACATCGGTCGGTAGTGGTGGATCACTTGGGCTCAGACTTATAAAATTTTCGTTAGTGTTTATCAGGTACTCAAGAAGCTGTTTTTCAGTTAGATGCCTTATTGGCGATGGTCTTCAGGCCAGTTGTGTATTACTTACTACGCGCGTGCATGTTAACCAGATGCATGTAAGTAAACAAGGCAAAAGGAGTTAGTATCTGTAGTGTATGTAGATCTATACGAATAAATAAAGCTGAAGAGTTTGTTTTTTTTGTTTGCTTAAACGCGCTAATCTCAGGAACTACTGGTTTGATTTGAAAAAATATTTCAATGTTAGATAGCCCATTTATCGAGGAAGGCTATAGGCTATATCATCAAGCTAAGACTAATAGAAGCGGAGCAGTAATGAAAATTTTGACGCAGGCAAAGCTGCGCGGCGCGTTAGTCTCGAGAGCATACGCCACAACCTGCGGACTGACTGGGAGTCAGTCTGTTTTTAACCGTCAGTCAGGCAGCACGTGGTGGTGCGTAGGTGTAGGCTAAATACCTACTATTAGTCGATACGTTGCTCTAAGGATGTCTTTCCATTACAGCGGAGCGGAGAAATGGAGATATTTTACCAATGGAATCGCATAAAATCTCCGCGCCATCTGACTCACTGACATTTCGACTGACATGATTGGTTAATTTTTCTCCGTGTCTCCGCTCCACTGCCTCGCTCTGCTGTAGTAGACCGGCACCCTAAAGATTGTAGACTGGCGGGCGTTTTGGGGTACAGTCTATATGTAACCGTTAACGATTAAAAAGTGCTGTCACTCAACCTACATAATTTGATAAAATAACTTTTGGTATTTATTTTTCTAGTCGGCGCGGCGGCGTTCCGTTGGTTTTGCCTGCCCCTATGAGAAAAGGCATGGTTTCATAAATACGTTCAGTCAGATATAATTAAAATTTAGTACAGCTAGAGGAGCTAAAAGCAATATTAATCACATTTCCTGGCCACATCCAGGAGACTAACATCATAAAATTAATAAGCCGCTAGGCAGTGTTGATTTATGTGCCAGCCGGAGTGCAAGAACTCGTATATTTTAACAACACAGACAAACAAACAAACAAACTAAGAGATATGAAGCATGTCCTGTCACCGGCAGAATTGTCGCTGCTACTAAATGAAGGTATTAATTGTCTACTGTATGTTTTGAAGAGCTCGCGTGTTTTGAGTTTGTGTGGCGTAGTATTGATTAGTTTTGTACTAAGAGGTAAGTTTTCTGTTATGACTTGAATTTTCTCTATTTGTGGAAGAGTCTGAACTTGACGTCTTCTTGTCGTTTGTCTTGAGTCTGACTTTGTGTTGTCTGCAAGAAGAATGACATTTTTTTAAAAGTTGTTATTCATTTATAAGACTTATTTTTATTGTTTTATTCAAACTTAGTGAGATTGCAACGGATTAAGAGGCAAATTCAAATTCAAAGCATTTTATTTCAAATAAACCATTCACAGGCACTTTTGAAACGTCAAGGTCGGTCAGTCAAAAACATGGAAGCTATTTGCACGTTCCAAAGCGTAGATCTCTATGGAGAAGAACGTGCAAGAAACTCCACGGACACTCTTTTAAATCATGTTCTGGTTTTACAAAATTTCAAGTTACATATACTTGTTGCTTCTGCATGTGAGGACAATGCAAAGGAAAAAAAAAAGGGCTTATTATAAGAATTTTAAATATAAAGATTAAAATAAGCCAATGGCAGTTAAGAGATGACCAGTCTCAACCGACGGCGCCTGTTCACGAACATGACGCGTGTATCGGCACCCTTCAGCTCAACCATTTCGAGGGGAACCGAATGATCAAACCCACGCGCCGCCATCAGCGAGACATTTGAGTGAGCATGACATGCTCTCAACCACCATGCTCGTTCATGTCCAACAAGTAAAACTATAACTACTCACATAAAATGTAAATGGTTTCATGGTACCCACATTTACAAAATTTGAAAAATATGCTTCTACTTTACACAAAACTATGGTTGTCAATGACCAAATAATGAAAAATAAATTAATAAAGAGAACGATTAAGATCTTACATCAAAAAGAATAAATAAGTAATTAATATAATAATATAATTTTTATGTATATAAGAATAAATAAACGAAATAATGTAAGAACCTCTAAAAGGAGCGAGCATCTCTTCCAAATATAAAAACATAGAAACCTAAAAAGTGGACCTAAGCAGCTGTGACTGTGGAGCAGGACCAGCATTTAGCCAAGCGTTTTTATCGAGGATATAATCTTCCAGTTTATAATACGCTTGCCTACATAGTGTGCGTTTTATGCATGCTTTAAATTTTCTCTCATTCAGTTCGAGAATATCAACTGGTATTTTATTATAAAATTTAATACAGTACCCCATAAAAGAAGTGTGTACTTTGGCCAATCTGAATCGGGGTTGATCTAATTTGTTCCTATTTCTAGTATTAAAATTATGCCTGTCACTAATCTTGCTAAAGAGATGAAGATTTTTCCGAACATACATAATATTTTCGTAAATGTATTGACAAGGTACCGTCATGATGTTGATATCCTTAAACAGTTCTCTTAGGGAGGAAACTCAACATGGAGTTTCCAAGACTCATAGAGTATTTTTTTATTGCGGTCGTTTTGTTATGTACTTTCTTGGTAATACCTACTATGATGACCGGTCTGCTCTGTTGCTTTATACCCATTTATACTGTATTATGGAAACATTGTAAAAATCAACTTTTTTAAATATTTTCTTGCGGTCTTATTCTTAGAAAACAACCAAATCAAACGGTGCACTTGTTTAAATAAAATACTCTAAATTTTGAGTTTTGGAAAAGATAATACAAAATATAATCGCGGAGTTTCTTGCACGGTCTCATCAAACCTTTCATTTGTAAATAAAAGACTTTTTGAATATTGAAAAAAATATAATATTATAAAAGAACTTTTTTAAAATTATCAATTTATTAAAAATCTCGCCTTTACGCGAATTATAATAAAACTCTATTTCTGGATTCATTGGTAATAAATCTAGGTTCCTCTTATCTTCTCATACTTCACGATAATTGTCCATTACGGACGTTAGCTACAAGAGATTACTTTTAGCGATAAGAGCGCCATTTGTTCTGTTCAAATGTTTGCATACATGTAGCTCTTTCCCTTTACTCATATCTGTAACATATCACTTAGCTATTTGCTTAAATATGGTTTGCTCAGGTGTTAAGGCACAGAGCTTAGTTTAACACTCGTGAGTTGATGATTGAATATTGCCATCTGTCTGTCTAGATTGCAATCTATAAAAAACTATTATTAAAAAGCTGAAGAGTTTTAGAGTTTAGTTGAATGCGCTAATCTCATGAACTGCTGTTGGTTCGAATTGAAAAAATCTTTTAGTGTTAGAAGGTTATAGTTATATACAAAATTCTTCCATTACTTATGGTGATAAGTGACTGACAGACAACGCACAGCCGAATCTACTGGTCTTAGAAAGTTGGGGAGTGGAAGGGGAGAATCCCCTAATAGAGGATTTTCTGAAATTCCTCTGAGAACGGGGGAAAATGGTTTATGCGCAAAAGCTTGTAGGCTATAACATAACGCTACGACCAATTAGAGCGGAGAATTTATGAAAATATAACACAGACGTATTTGCGCGGGCCAACTAGTTGTAATAATATTATAAGCAAAGTGGTTAGGCATTACTAGGCAAATTAATTATAATATAAAAGGCTTTCCTGCTACTACTCCAATCAATTTTCCAAGCCTTTCCCCAACTCTTTTGCTGTCAGCTGCTGGTCTTATCACTTTCAACTGAGTATTAGTATCTAGCATGGAGGGATTGCCTATCTGACCATCACATCCCAAAAACTGGGCAATACGAAACCTCTTGGAAAAACTGGTGTCAGATTTAGGTAAGTAATATGTGATATAATTACAAAATCTCTAACATTTACAAGATATAACAACTGACCCTATAATTTTGTTTGATATAATGATCAGTTAATATAATAAACGATTGATATAATTTTAAAATATATAATTTTTGCAAGTGTAACATACATTGAATATAAAATATACCATTCAAATAACATAAAACCTATTTAGTCTAAAATGATTAAAACGCCTAGTTAAAACACAAAGCAGAATTGCATAATTATTATGTACACATTATAACTCAGTCTGGTCTAATTATATTGATAAGTGGTAGCTTAACAAATATCTTTAAAAGTTGCATGAGTAAATATACCTAGTTTTAGTAACTGATTATCACGTGCCAAGCATGCATCATGCAAGCAAGCATTCAGCATGCAAGCCAGCATTCAGCATGCAAGCAAGCAAGCAAGCAAGCATACGGCATGCAAGCAAGCATGGATGCAGCATACAAGCAAGCATGCAGCATCCAAGCAAGATATTGATTTTTTAGGCCAACATTATAGATTTCAAACGATATACCTAATGATTTTCGATTAAGTAAACATAATATTCAATAACAATATACGAAATAAGTTTGAGACTGTTATATGTAAAGAAATTAAATCAACAGTTGGTATATCTCACGTTTATTATATCTTGTGAACGAAATGAAAATATACCAAATAAATATGAAATTAGACGCAGCCGTCAGTTTTTTTTTTACTTCTGACTACATGTTACGACTCGCTTAGTTCTTAAAATGACAGTCAGGACCAACGGCTTAGCGTGATTTCTGAGGCACGGAGGAGTCTCGATATGTTAAGGGTCACCCATCCACAGACCATACTCGGAAAGCGGTCCTCAATCTTGAAAATCATCAATATTGAGAAGACAAACTGAATAAAAAGTTAGGTTAGCAATTTTAGACTCATATATTAGCCCGGTTTCGTCACGACATATTTTTCACCGAAGTCGTTGATTGATGTCCAGTATAAACTAAAAACTACTCTCACCCTTTTCATTATAGTCTTCCTGACCTTTAATAGGTTGTCTGGTAGATATCGCTGTCAGCGATAGCACTCACTCACTGTTCTTTAAGAATGAAGTTTGTGTAAAAGAGTTGTGTTTGGTGTAAAATAAAGTAAAGTACTTTATATGATTGTGTAATTAAATAAACCAATTCAGATAACGACTTGTCCAGGTTTGAATCCACGTCCTTCAAGCAGACTAGACCTTTACTACTGGACCATCCATCAGCACATCCAGCGCGAGTACCAAGAGTTAATAAATCAAACAGAAAGAAACTGAAAAACGGAAAAGTAAAACAGTATTTCCCATTATTTTCCTTTCAAGGACTTTTCAGTTACTAGCTGATGACTTTCACCGGTTCACTGGACAATCGGCAGATTACTCTCAATCTTAATTAAAAACTAACTAACTGTAGCTTAGTGCGACTTCTTGAAGCTTCGAGAATCCTCGGGCATCTTCGGGCTTGAGTTTAAGACGGCAGGCGACTTCGGATAAAAGATACTTTTCAGGAGATGTAGTTGTATGCTTTGTAGCTAGTTTATTGGTATATTTATAGGTAGGTAGCTAAGCGAGCGTTCTTGCATTCAGTTTTCTGGCAGATTTGGGTTCTAAGATGGTTTTCTTTTAGGAGCTCGTGGCTAAATAATAACAGCCGCACGGGTCGATCTTTAAGGTTAAGCAACGCTTGTCAAGGTTGGTATGTGGATGGGTGACCATCTTAACATACCGAGTTTCCTCTGTGCCTCGGAAAAAACGTTAAGCTTTGGTCCCGGCTGTCATTTGTAGATCTTTAGCAGTCGTTACAGATAGTCAGAAGCCAGTAAATCTGACTCCAGTCTTGCCAAGAAGTACCGTGTTACTCAGTTAATGGGTTGTGGAGGTCTGGTAGGCAGCCGCTCCGTGTAAAACACTGGTATTCAGCTGAATCCGGTTTGAATGAAAGCCGACCCCAATATAGTTGGGAAAAAGCTAGGCAGATGAACTAAACGAGCATTGTTGCATTCAGCTTTCAGGCAGATTTGGGTTTTGAGATGGTTTTCTTTTAGAAAGGAATCAGCTGTTATGGAATCCTGGATTAGGATTGTTCCTCCTTTGGTTTATGTCGTTATACTGAGGGCCAATTCTACAATTTTGTAAAGCAATGTTCGCGTTCGCATCTGAGTCGCAATCTGTCAAACACACCTCAGTTTTCCTACACATTGTGAAAAATGCTTTACGCTGAGCTCTGCCACATGTAGCGGCCGTAAGGCTATCTTTAAATTTTTTTCTATCTTTACACATGTATGAAATTTAACGATAGCAATACTAGCCTAAATGAAACCTTAGGAGCAAGAGTGAACAGACATCTTCTGGGCAAATGCTTTTCCATTGGTTTCCATCAGGCGTGATCGAGGTCAACGGCAAGCCCATTTGTAAACAAAAAATTAGAACTGAAATCACAAAAGAAATACTTATAACTATATATATGAATAGAGGTATAACACAACAAAGAAACTGAAGTCACTTGTGTGTAAATTAGCTAACATTAATATTCTACATTTGCGACACCATTAGCTCACCATTCCGTACCAGATATTTCTAATCCGAACAAATTATTTGTTTTGCAAACTCGAATATCTGTTGTATATTCACGCCATTCCATTTGCTTTTCTAAAATAATATAACAACTCATCTCGCAGTTTAATTTATTAGTACATGTGTTAATAATTTCATTAATTTTGGAGTTTTAATCTTATTAGCTTGAGGATAAGATTCAAATTGCTTTGTTTAAGCTCCCGCTCTTAACTTCACGATTTGTCGCCCAAGTTTGCAAGACCCGCTAATGTTGTTACCAAACGTTTGGATTTCAGCGGGAACGTCATCTTCAATTGATCATAGTATAATAATTTATTATAGTGAAATCGTTTGTGTTTAACGTCATCTGATACAAAACATTTGTTTTGCCATGTTGTATACTTTTAGGGTTCTATACATCCAGTATTGTAGAAAAACGGAACTCCAACAAGATCACACACATGTATCCGTCTCTGTTCATTTATCACGGCCATTTTGCTCAGAATCTATTACTACTATTTTAGTTTTTCTCGGGGGAGGACAATACTGACTTCAGCCGTAAACTTTGTAGTGCCGAAAGCGGCTCAGTAAAATGACTGTTTTTTTCGGGTGCAAGCATGCGTGCTGAACACTTGGTAGTAAGAACTAGTAGCTGCTTACAACTGGTCGTATTTTTTTTTATAATTTCGTTAGATGACTTCGGCGGCCCGCGTAGTCATCCTAGTGTTAGAGATCCATACTTTTTTAGTAACTGCACATTGCGTTAAACTAATACCCTATATTAGTGTTGGGACTGTCCTAGCTTATACAATTATATGGGACCCCTACCCACAAAGTATAACACGTCTTACATTAAAGTAGAGTTGACGGTAAACATAAGTGCGAGGACGGGTCATCTTAAACTGGTTGGTTATTCGTATGCCTGAATTCATCAAACGGGACGTGAAGCTATAATTCTTGCTTCACGTACAGGCCACAAGGAATGTCATTTATATGAGTTTATATGAGGCAAGTTTGTCTCAAATTCAGTGTAAAGACTCAGAGTCTTTAAGCTGAGCGATTATAAATAGATGGTCGTCGGATCGCGGTCGTAAGCTCTCGGGAATTTTCGTGAGGTGATAAACTTTGGAAGATTTTCGGCACTTTTCAGAATTTTGAACGTTTTATAAGTGTTATTGCTGATTGAATACAGTGTGAGTTTTTATAATGTGCACATACGGAAATTAGGGAAACTATGCATCGTTAGTTTTATCGCAGACTGGTTAGTTAAAGTTACAATCCGGTTTGACTGGAAGCCAACCTCAATATAGTTGAGAAAAGGCTAGGCAGACGATGATAACAACAGGCACACAATACCTACGTCCTGAAAGATTTCTCTCTCAAAATCTTTTTAAGCTTATGAAATCTCTGAATCTGTTAAGAAACAAATAAGTATGTATTTTGGTTTTCTATAGAGAATTACAGAAATATTTATAATAAATCTAACTAAATAATTATTTTTACTGATTAGCTACAAATTGCAAATGTTTTACCGGAACCTAATCATAAATCTGCGTATTAGTATTAGTAATTGGTTAGCTAATAATAATTGTTTACACTACGCATTATTTTTAATTGCTTTTTATTTATTTTTGAATAAAACTGCAAGTCTAAATTTAACCGGGATCGAAAAAAACTCACTTACATGATTTACCAAAATCTGTGAAAAAAATTATCAACCACTTTAAAATCTCTTAAATAAACTTTAAATCTTTACCCTCATTCCTTCAATCACCTCACCAGTTGTAAATCTCCACACAATTGCCCGACAATAGGCTCATCACTTGATTAAGGCGCTCACCATTTAATTTTAGTACTAAGACGTTTACGATCTCCGTCGCGTCTTCTTTGTGACGACAGAGTAAGGAACGCCGTACTTTTATACTGTAAAATTGAGTTTCAGAAGTATGGGCATTTCAGTAAATGGTAATATTTTGAGTTACTTACCTAACTATAAAATTAAACTAGGCTTGTCTGTATAAATCAAGTACTTAAAATTCACAGCCCTTAAAGGTTGACACATTTCATCATCTGCCACCGTTTTTCCAACAATGTTGGGGTCGGCTTCCAGTCAAGCCAGATTTAGCTAAATATGTACCTCCACAGCACATTAACCGGGTAACACGGTACTTCATGGCAAGACTGGAGTCAGATTTACTGGCTTCTGACTATGCGTAAAGATTGACATATTTATTTTATTTTATTTATAAGGGACCGAAAACCAGTTAAATTGGTTTAAATAAGCGAATAAGGCCAGCGGTCCTGACGGAATACCCGCGAGAGTCCTCAAAAGCTGTGCTCCAGAGTTGTCTCCTATCCTGACGCTCCTGTATCGCCTCTCCCTAAAAGCCGGAGTGGTACCGAAGTCCTGGAAGCTTGCTAATGTGCAGCCAGTGCCCAAAAAGGGTAACCGTGCTGACCCTGTCAATTACAGAACAATCGCCATAACTTCCACACTGTGTAAAGCTGCTAGCATACCTGGAAGACAGTGAGCTCCTCAGTGATCACCAGTACGGCTTCCGTCGTGGTCGGTCAACTGCGAGCGTTCGATCAAAGTGGTCATAGACGGCTGCTCATCGGATCATATGGCTATTGATGCCAGTGTTCCTCAGGGATCTGTTCTTTCTGCTACTCTATTTCTGCTGCATATCAACGACCTGCTGCATCTTGGTGCAATCGGATACACAGATGACAGCACATTCTCAAAAAGATACTTGTCCGGTGCAAGAGCCGGCAGGGAGGAAACAGCTACTCTTAGAGAGGCCATGGTGGAGCGAATGAATTCTACCTTAAAGTGATGGAAAGGGTACTTAGCAATAAGCTGCTAGCATACCTGGATGACAGTGAGCTCCTCAGTGATCACCAGTACGGCTTCCGTCGTGGTCGGTCAACTGGGAATATTCTTGTATATGTTACGCATTGTTGGGGCGAGGCCATTGAAAAACACGGTGAAGCTCTTGCTGTGTCGCTCGATATTTCAAAGGCCTTTGATAGAGTCTGGCATGCTAGTCTGTTGGGTAAGCTCCCCGCGTTCGGCATCCCTGCTGACTTGACCTGGATTTCCGACTTTCTGAGCGAGCGTTCGATCAAAGTGGTCATAGACGGCTGCTTATCGGATCATATGGCTATTGATGCCGGTGTTCCTCAGGGATCTGTTCTTTCTGCGACTCTATTTCTGCTGCATATCAACGACCTGCTGCAACTTGGTGCAATCGGATACGCAGATGACAGCACATTCTCAAAAAGTTACTTGTCCAGTGCAAGAGCCGACAGGGAGGAAACAGCTACTCTTAGAGAGGCCATGGTGGAGCGAATGAATTCTACCTTAAATCTCGTTTCCCAGTGGGGCGACGACAATCTGGTCAAATTTAATGCTCTGAAAACACAGGCATGTCTCTTCACTGCTAAAAGGAGTCCTTTTCAGCTATATGCCTGTACCTGTTACCGACCGCCTGGAGCTTTTAGGCATGGAGTTGACGTCCAATCTAAACTTCAGCTCAACAATCGAGTCAAAAGCACAGACTTCAGCCAAGAAGCTGAGCATCCTAAATAGGGTAAGACGATACTTCACATCTGGACAGCTTTTGAGTCTGTACAATGCACAAGTCCGATCCTGTATGGAGTATTGCAGCCACTTATGGAATGGCTCAGCAAAATACCAGCTTGCTGCATTGGACTCGGTTGAACGCAGAGCAAAAAGGCTTATAGGTGACGAAGCGTTGGTGGCTCAGCTTCACAGCCTAGGTCATCGGCGAAATGTTGCCTGCCTGTCGGTCTTCAACAGACTGTATTTTGGGGAGTGCGCGCAGGAACTCCACGACCTGACCCCACCGGAATACCAGACGTACTGCAGGGTACCATCCGTACTTGGTCGATATCCATCCCGACTAGTTTTACCCAGCGCTTCTCTTCCACATTTATTATACGCACAGCTAAACTGTGGAACTCTCTGCCAGCATCTGTGTTCCCGTCCACATATTATAATCCATCTGCTTTCAAATCAAGAGTGAACAGGCATCTTCTGGGCACGCTCGCTCCATCATAGACCTCATCTATAGCTTTCCATCAGGCGTAATTGTGGTCAAGAGTAAGCCAATTCCTAAATAAAAAGGAATAAAAAAGAAAACTATGAGGAGATAATGACTAAAACCTGATAATGGCGAAAACATATAACCCACAGCATTGTCCACGGGTTAATATTGTGAAGAAATAAGAAATGAAAATGTATTGATCATCGCGTAAATTGATTTTAGATTATTGTGATAAAGTATTAAATTATATTGTATTTAAATTATTTACTAGGAAAAACGAAGTATTTATGTCCATAAATACATGAATAGAAGAAAATCCTTCAAAGGGGTACACCAAGATTTTTTGAACAGCCCAGTTGTGTACATACCACCTGTAACATGAATGCAGCAGTTACAGAAGAATGGCACCATACTCGTAAAATAAATGAGTCTTCTCGAAAATTATATCTAACTCGCTTATAGTACCGTTTACACACACATAGTATGATTTGAAGTATGGCGAATCAGAAGGGTTTTTATGCCGTATTTTGACTAATTTCGATAAAGTGGAATATCCGATTGTCGCACCATTATTTCTGCGACTTAATATTGTTCCAATTACACTCGAAACAAAATAAAACTGAAAATGTTGACTTCAGCGCCATCTCGCGGGAAAATGGCAATGAGCAACCCGTAACATTCACCTTAGTCTCTGAGCAAGTCAAAGTTGTTCTATAAAAACCAAGTAATTCGAAGTGAAGTAAAATGCAGAGTGGTGTGCAATTTATTTGACAATGATTTGGCATGGTTGCATCTTTGTTTGAGAATGCTAAGAGGCTTGTGTTGTACAACTCGCATAAAAAGAGTTTGTAGGATTATTAATTCTAAAAAGTTCAATATTCAGAAGATGAAAATAATATGTTGTAATTTATGACTTAATATTACACGAGATTTTTTGTTTGGTTGAACGCGCTAATCTCAGGAACTACTGTTCGAATTGAAAAAACCTTTTAGTGAGGGTTAGCCAATTTATCGAAGAAAACTATAGACTATATTTTAACATCACACTACGACCAACAGGAGTGGAGCATTAATGAAAAACGTGACACTGACGAAGCCGCGCGAGCTAGTAATAAAATAAAATAAGATTTTAATAATTTTGCAGGATTCTATGGCACTTAATAATGGCAATAGTTCCTTTGAACGTTTCACGAATTTTACGAATTGATGATCCTATAACAATTATACTCTTAAACTTCTGATTTAATTCCCCATTGTCTCCAAACTCCCCTTTGATACGTTTTATTTTTAGTCAATTTCCATGACACGCTAAGTTGCCAGGTGCCATCAGTGTTTTGTTCTCAAAATAATGCCACAGACACACTGTTTGTTTTCCCACTACATTTGTTAGAGTTATTTGTTTATCTTGTTTCAGCCGTACGAAATGGAGCGATTGGGAATTACTCAAGGTTTTATTAATGGGTCGGTCGTGTTTTGTAATTCATTGAGTAAATTTTTTGTACATTATTCTGGTAATGTTTATTCTTATTGCTGTGTAACCATGCATTAACTTCTAGCACACGAAATGCAACCATTGGCGTAGCGTTAAGGTGGATGCTCCAGGGTAGCCCGCGAAAAGTAGTTCGAAAGAACGAATATTTAAGAAATAATCATTCTTTCGAACTACATGAACTTAGAGGGCAATATTGATGATTAAAATGGTTATAATTCTTTAGATAAATACGCGTTACGGTCGCGGATCGCATTTGATCCACATACAGCTTCACACTGACCGGCAAATTGCAAAAAACATAAAAATATTTGAATTTCGCGGGCTACCCTGGAGCATTCACCTTAACAGGATTGGACGTATTAATGTAAAAATTTGGTAGTTTACTTATTGAACAATTTTATTGGATAATTTCACTGAATTAATGAATTACAACTGTGAACTTAATTAATTATCATAATTATTAACTTAAAAGGTTTTACCACGATACTTACAACTCTAGGCGCTCCGACAACATGTGCATCGGACCGAGGTCTAGAATAGAAAGCCAATGAATGCATGAATGCTTTATTCACTAGCTTTTGCCGGGACTTTGTGCACGCATATCGCGTTTTTTCGCGTTCCCGTAGAACTTCGGAAAATCCTCTCCTAATGCCCTCTACACTCCCTAAGGAGTGTATGGGTACCATCGCTGGTTTCACCTACATGCCAAATTTTAGCTTTCTACGACCAGTGTAATGGGAGAATTTTAAATATATTGATTAATAGTTTTGTTAGATGTCCACATAGCAAGCTCAGAAAGAGAAATAATCAGAATCAGAATCAGAATCATTATTTATTTGTCAAACATAGGTTATTACATAATAAGATCTTATGGTAAATAGTGTATGGATCAGAATGTTGGGCTGCGAAAAAGACGGATGAAAATAGATTGCATGTAGCGGAGATGAGAATGTTCAGATGGATGTGTGCAGTAACGAGAGTGGATAAAGGGAGAAATGAGTACATTAGACGCACTTTAAAAGTGGCGTCAGTGACGGAAAAGTTAAAAAGGAATCGCTTGTCTTGGTATGGTCATGTGAAGAGGAGGGATGAAACGCATATAACTAGAAGAGTTATGAACATAAAAGTGGATGGATGGTGAGGGAGAGGAAGGCCAAAGAAAAGATGGATGGATTGTGTGAGGAGCGATATGAATTAAAAGGGTGATAGAGTGACGACTGATAGAACAGAATGGAAGAATAAAACGTGTTGCGCCGACCCCAAGTAACATGGGATAAGGGCAGGAAGATGATGATGGTAAATAGTGTTAAGTGCTCTATGTTTTGTCAGACAGAAAATATTAGACATACAAATATTTGTGTTATAAGCGTAATATACATTTTTGAATAATTACTATACATGAAAAACTAAAGAAAGAAATGTAATTACAATATTAATAAATTGTTACAGATTAAAATTAGTAAATTAATTTATTTTTACAATATTGGGGATAATTAAAAATTGTCATTCAAGAACTCGTCCAATGTATAATAGCATTTGTGAAGTAGCAGCTGGTGTAGGGTAGTTTTAAATTTATTTACTGGCAAGCATTTAATTGCGTCAGGTATTTTGTTATAGACTCGAGGAGACGACCGAGAGAGTTGGACATAAGACCACGATCTAATTCTCATCGAAAAAAACTAAATCTGTAGTAGGAGGGAAGAGAGACCTTTGTCTTGAGATAGGAGAAAAGGCTTCGGGCTGTTTTCTTCATCACCATCATCATCATCTACAACCCGATCTCATCCACTGCTGAGCATTGGCCTCTCTTTTCTTTGCCAATCCCCACGTTCTTGCACCAGCGTCATCCAGGTCCTAACCGCAATGGCAACCATGTCGTCTGCTCATCTGGCTGCCGAACGACCCACACTTCTTCTTCCAGTCCGCGAACGCCACTCGGTCACTGCCTTCCTTCACCTATTTTTTTTTGCTGTTTTGTTACTTCTAGTTTATTCAGTTGTTGGATCCAAGACAGTTGAATTGTTTTTCTCAGACTCATCAAGCTTTCCTGGTGGTCGCCACTTTTGATTTTGGCTTCTGAGAGTTGCAGTGGTTTACTGTCATGTATTTCAAAATTTCACTACGAAATTTGTTGCTCTGGAGTGGCGACCGTGTACCAAAAGACGCAACGTTGGAAGGCCTCCCACAAGGTGGAATGATGGCCTAGTGAGGGGTGCGGGTAGCCGATGGATGCGAGACAGAACACTTTGTTATGAAGACACTTAGGCCTATGTCCAGCAATCGACATCTTGTGAAAAATCCTGAATAATGTGTTTAATTATTTTAAGCTCAAACGCCAACATTTTGCACCTATTCAAAGAAATCTTGACCTTTCATAAGACTATGTAGATATCAGTTTCAAATACAAGCGCTTCAACTTATTTCAATATAAAATCTTTGAACTTTTATGCTCATCTTCTTACACCCACTACTTCTGTGCGTGGGGTGAAATCTGCTAAAGGTTTATGTATTGAAAAGTTTAGAAATTCAAGCTTACTATCAGTAAAGCTATGTTTTTTTTTTAAAGGGTGGGAAATCATCAAATGACTCCTTCCACTCTGGGCGGAGCGGAAGGGAGTGTCAGACAGTTACAGACTAAAACCCATCCGTGCTATGCTAGAAAAACAACAAATCTTCATTTGGTAAAGAAGTTTTTGCGAAAGTTGATTCTTCTCATAATACGATGAGAAGAATCGACTTCGAACAAAAGAACACATTTAAAAGAAAATAATGAGACGAAACCTATATTTCAATCGCTACGCTCTTATATTTTACACTACTTCCCATTTAAACGAACTAGGAAACACTTCTCATCATAACAGCCGCAAGACGTCCACTGCTGGACATAAGCCTCCCCCGAATGGGGGTTTGCCATAATCGCCACGCTTGGCAGGCGGGTTGGCGATCGCAGTATATGGTGTTGCGTTATACAAAGAAAGCTGCTGCCCATTCTCTGGTGAGTCCCTTAGTCACTGGAAACACTTCTATTAACACCTAATTTATTATTGCACTTGCGCTTTTATGCAAAACAAGCACGTTCCAATAATAAATTAGATAGCTATTCATTCCATATTGAACTAACCAACCAAACAAAAACAGCTAGTGACACTCAAAATCAATATTTGAATTCAAGTTCTAATTAATATTCCGTAATAACCAACCAAGCAGAAAACAACACATCGCTTAACAAAACAGTTAAAATCCACAATAATAATTCAATAATTATTTTATAGAAAATCAAAATGGCCGATCGTATTCGTCGCGTCCACCGCATTTTAATCAATATGATTGAAGTTAATTGCGCCAAAATTATATGCTAGCATGACAGCGTTTGTATCAGCCAATCAGAGGCCGGAGAAAAAATTACGACATGCAACCTCAATTAGAGTGAATTGTTTAATTATTATATCGTGTTAATGTAATTGGGGTTGGTAGCCGTTGAGTGTTTGGGGCCGTTGATTATTAATGAGCCCTTTTTGTGGACTGCCTGCTTTACCGTGTTGTGCATTATGACTGCCGTTTAAAGCTTGCTTTATAAAAAATCATGTAGGTTTTAGGAATATTTCTAGCATAATAGTGTCCTACTTTTGAGCAAATGCCTTCCCCATAAAAATATTTGGCCATGGCCAATGGCCATCTACATTTTTTTACGCTAAAGCTTTGTGAGGACGTCATTAAGTACAAAATCCTGCAATGCTCCTTTTCAATATTTCATATAAAAAAACGGTTCTTTTCAAATTAAGAATTACTTTGACGTCAAGTTGATCTATTTGTGAATTAAAGATAAAAAAATTAAAATTAGTTTTTTTTTTTTTTTACTAATGATAGGCACGCGTTTGACCGCTATCTCACCTGATGGTAAGCGAGGATGTGGTCGAAGATGGAGCACGCTTGCCTAGAAATAACCTATTCACTCTTGATTTAAAGACTCCCAGATTGTAGCTATCAGGAAACACAGACTCCGGCAGGGAATTCCACTCCTTAGCTGTACGCACTATGAATGTGTTCCCAAAACGTTTTGTGCGTATGGGTGGGATGTCCACTATGTACCGGTGGCGCATCGCCGTTCGTCTTGTGGTCCGATGATGGAACGGGCTTGGTGGAATTAAATTATGCAATTCCGTCGCACATTCCCCAAAATGCAACCGGTAAAAAACCGACAGGATAGCAACTCGTCGTCGATGTTCAAGACTTTGGAGCTTCGACGCGACGAGCCTCTCATTGCCGATGATCCTCTTGGCTCGTTTCTCAATTGACTCAAGGGCATCAAGCTGGTATCTGGCAGATCCATCCCAAAGATGAGAGCAGCATTCCATACACGATCGAACTTGCGCTTGATAGAGTTTGAGCAGCTATTCCGGCGCGAAGTACCGTCTCACCTTAGCCAGAATCCCCAACTTCTTTGCAGCCACTTGAGCTTTTGCCTCTATGAAAGGGCCAAAATTGAGAGTAGATGTTAATGTAACCCCAAGAAGCTCAAGATGGTCGGTTATCGGCACTGTTTCACCGCGGAAAGATGGAGCTGGGCGGAATTGGCTCCTTTTGGCGGAAAATAGACACGCTTGGGTCTTAGCAGCATTGAACTTGATCAGATTGGCATCGCCCCAATCAGAGACCACCTGCAGGGACACGTTCAAGCGCTCAACCATTGCCTCCCGGAGAGACCGGATCTGCGACCCACCAGCTCGTGCGTCGGACACGTATCTTTCAGCAACAGTGCTGTCGTCTGCATACCCAAAGGTACCGGGTTTAAGCAGATCATTAATATGCAGCAAGAACAGTGTTGCCGAAAGCACCGACCCCTGAGGAACCCCGGCATTAATATCCAGCAGTCCAGACGAGCAGCCATCTATGACCACTCGGATAGACCGATCCCTCAGGAAATCTGCGATCCAATCACACAAACCGGCGGGCAGACCGAAGGAAGGAAGCTTACTAATAAGGCCATCGTGCCAGACCCTGTCGAAGGCCTTCGACATGTCAAGGGAGACCGCCAGTGCCTCCCCGTGCTTCTCTATGGCCTCACTCCAGATGTGAATGGCATACGCTAGAAGATCCCCAGTTGACCGATTTCGGCAAAACCCGTATTGCCGGTCACTAAGGATATCATTCGCTTCTAGGTACGCCAGGAGCTTATGATTCAGCACGCGTTCCATAGTCTTACAGAGTATGGACGTTACCGAGATGGGTCTATAATTCGACGGGTCAGCTCGACTACCCTTCTTGGGCACGGGCTGCACGTTAGCTTGCTTCCAAGCCTTCGGCACTTTTCCAGTCTCAAACGAAAGGCGAAATAGGCGTGTCAAGATCGGAGACAACTCAGGCGCACAAGTCTTCAGAACAATTGCCGGGTTTATGTGCCGAGTTTATGTGGGTAAAAACTTTTTAACATAGCCCCCTTTGCCGTTTTGATTTTTTAGGGTTCCGAACGGAAACGGAACCCTTCTAGGATCACTCGGGTTTCTGACTGTCTGTCACAGCCAGTTTTCTCCGAATCCACTGGACCGATCTTTTTGAAATTTGGTACACATATGGGATTCCGTGACCCAAACACGAATGCGTTACGTAAATCATTACATTTTTAGTATGGTGAGTCACTTTTGGGGGTTGACTAGAAAAGAAAAAAAAGTTTTTAGAATAATCTTGTGTGACATAGCAAATAAAACCCTCACAGTAAGCCCTTACTGTGAGGGTTTTAATCGTATTTTTTTTCATAATTTTAAAACAAATGATTTGAAGTTATTTAAGAAATTAGACGAAAAACTACCAGCCCCCCCCTTATTTCCGAAACTACTGAGCCTTAAAATTAAAAAAAAATACTTATAGATTACAGAAAAACCTATAAAAAGTCTATATTGTTAAAATAACATGTTAAAAAAGTTAAATTCGTTCGGAACCCTTTGCACGCGAGTCTGACTTGCGCCAGTTTTTTTTTTTTTCAAAATCGCTTCTCACGGTTTCACGTATATACATGGGTAGTGGACACAAAAACACAAGGGAAACATCATCATCATCAGCCTATAACAGTCCACTGCTGGACCTAGGCCTCTCCAAGTGCATGCCACTCGATCTTCGGCAACTCTCATCCAGCCTCTACGGGTAACCTGCGAAGATCGTCGCTCCACCTAACCTGAGAACGTCCTACGTTACGTTCGCCGATTTGCGGTCTCCATTAAAGAACTCGTCTAACCCAACGGTCATCGGTTCTACGGCTAATATGGCCGGTCCATTGCCACTTCAGCTTGCTTATTCTGTGAGCTATATCCACAACTTTGGTTCTCTGTCGGATCACTTCGTTGCGGATTCGATCTCTCAAAGAGACTCCAAGCATAGCCCGTTCCATAACACGCAGCTGAGCGACCTTGAATTTATGGACCAGCCGTACCGTGAGTTTCGGCTCCGTAAGTCATAACAGGCAGGACGCACTGATTAAAGACCTTAGTCTTTAGGCTCTGTGGAATACGTGACGAAAAAGCGGCGAAGCTTCCCAAATGCTGCCCAACCCAGCTGAATTCTTCTGTTAGCCTCTCTCTCAAAGTTGTTCTAAAGTAATACGCTGTCAAGATATTTGTAGGTAAAATCGCGGTTAGACAATAATCATCATCTGCCTAGCCTATTCCCAACTATATTGGGGTCGGCTTCCAGTCAAACCGCATGATGGACCAGTGTTTTACGCGGAGCGGCTGCCTACCAGAACTCCACATACCATTAACTGGGTAACACGGTAATTCGTGGCAAGACTGGAGCCAGATTAACTGGCTTCTGAATATCCGTAACGACTGCCAAATATCTACAAATGACAGCCGGGACCAACGGCTTGACGTGCTTTCGAGGCACGGTGGAAACTCGGTATGTTAAGACGGTCACCCATCCACAGACCAACCTTGGCAAGCGTTGCTTAACCTTCAAGATCGACCCGTGCGGTTGTTATTATCTAGCCACGAGTTCTTCAGCGCCCTCCTCGCTCCTCGCGGTTAGACAATAATGACTATTATTAAAAATGAATTAATTACGTGTTTTTACATATGCATCGGATCTAGTCGTAGAGGTGTGCGACCACCTTATCTAGCCACCCCATTCTAGGCCGCACTCGGTCATGCGTCCATGCGACCTCATACTCTAAAATATATTGTTTCAAAAGTCAGTTTTCAATCCCAAAACCGAAGATCCTAACATACCAAATCACGAGGCAAGTAAAAAAACTCATAACTGAATCTGATCTCTATATAATCTTTTATGGGAATTCTTGAAAAATAAGAAGCTATTTACATGAATAAGAAAAGAAAATTCCCGGAAACCTGAAAAGATTGAATATAATACCTTCTTGTATGAAAGTTACACAAAGGCGTTGATAAGTAGATACGTCGTAACAGAGCGTCGCGACGCTTCGAGTGTTCTAAGAACTTGGTATTATATTTTATTAAGAACAAGATCATGCGTAATTTTAATATCCAGTTAATGGGATGTGGAGGTCTGGTAGGCTGCCGCTCCACGTAAACTATTGGTATTTAGCTGAATTCGGTTTGACTGGGAGCAGACCTTAATATAGTTGAGAAAAGGCTAGGCAGATGATAATGATCATGCGTAATTTTGCTTATCGTCTTTTCAATTAAAATTCTGTGTTTTTTTTCCCCCAAATAAGAAAGTTCGTACCTTATTAATCTAAATGATTTTGATTATGACGTTACGAAACGATTTCCAATAAGTTATTGTATTGAAACTGAAAGTGATTCGACATCTATTCTCAAATTAGTCGGTCGAGAAAAACCGGACTCATCTATTCTAGTAGTCAATATCCAAAACATTTTTTTAAGAGGTTTTCCCTACATTGTATGTTGTGTTGTGAGTTACTTTTACGAAAAAATACTGGCAAATTTTAATCCTTTCGTTAATGACCCTTACAGTATATACAATTCATACAATACAGCATACGATCATAAAACATTTTTGCCCGCAACTTCGTACGTGCATTTTTTTCCATTTTTGTCCCGTTTATTCCCATTCCCTCAGAATTTAGGATATTTCTCTCTTAATGCTCCCCTACACTCCCCAAGGAACCTACATGCCAAATTTCAGCTTTATACGACCAGCAGTTTCGGCTGTGCATTGTCTATCAGTCACTCAATCAGTCGGCTTTTCTTTGGCCAAAGAATCAGCGTTGCCATTCAACGCGGCAATGATGCCAGTGTTCTGGGCACTTTTGCATTGACAGCAGACAGATTTTTATGATGCCCAATGATTCATTTTATTTTTAGGAGCTTGTGGCTAAATAATAACAGCCGCACGGGTCGATCTTGAAGGTTAAGCAACGCTTGCCAAGGTTGGTCTGTGGATGGGTGACCGTCTTAACATAATAAGTTTCCTCCGTGCCTCGGAAAGCACGTTAAGCCGTTGGTCCCGACTGTCATTTGTAGGTATTTGGCAGTCGTTACGGATAGTCAGAAGCCAGTAAATCTGACTCCAGTCTTGCCATGATGTACCGTGTTACCCAGTTACTGGGTTGTGGAGGTCTGGTAGGCAGCCGCTTCGCGTAAAATACTGGTATTCAGCTTAATCCGGTTTGACTGGAAGCCGACCCCAATTTAGTTGGGAAAAGGCTAGGCAGATGATACAATGTTTTTCAAGAAATTTCTAACGCAATTTAAATATTTGTGCCTGATAGTCATCATCTCATGTTGCTGAGCAGATGAAGGAAGGTATAAATTAGGATCTGATGATGGGATCCTATGAAAAATGTTTGTTCAGCGATATTTTCGCCAATTTTTAAGTGATTTACATGATACTTTTTTGTTTGGAAGAGTATTTTCCCGGACTTGAATTTGGTGAAGATCTGATGAAGAACTTCGGAGTTAGGCAACGGAACTCTTCAGTAAATGATAGCAAATTGATCGGGATTTCTGAAATCGCATGTCTGTTGATTGTTTGCACCAGTCCATAACATAACATCACGCTGGTACGCTGTGTTTTACAAAAAAAAATACTTTTTTACAAAAAAATAAAACCGACTTCCAGAAACGAAACACTACAAGGTATAAAATAACTTTAATTTCGGAAGTCGGTGTCCAAAAACAATAATTATACCATAAACAAAGGTATTATTTTTTTGTAAAACAGTTTTTTAATTGTACTTCTTTTCAGTTTGATTGCGAGAATCGCTTGTTAAACATTCACATAAAAAAAAATAGTTTATTATTTTACGATATTCAGTACATTTATGTAAACTTCAGTAATACCCAATCTCAGATAATTGACAATCTGTTGCCGCTTAATCAGCTAATGATTTTCAATGTTTTGAATTATTTTCACTTGTCTAGAGCCTCATACGTTCAAAAAATTAAAGATTTTACGTATTTGTAAGTTTAGATAAGTAATAAATTCCTCGTACCTTATACTTGTGTCGTAGCTGCTCTGCGGTAAATTTGCCCCGTCGCTGCGTCGGTACTAATTGCGTCAAACTGATAATTATACGCGTCGCCGATATATTTCCAATTGCAAACGATACCCCGACTACGTCTGGTGCGTTTGGTAATTAAATTAATTGTGGGGCTGATGGAAAATAACGGGAAACTAATTTCTAGCCGCAACTTCGTCTGCGTGAACTTCAGACCGTGTGTGTGCTAAATTTCATCCAAACCTTTAGTTGTTTTTGCGTGAAAGAATAACAAAAATCCATCCATATTTACAAAATTTCACATTTAAAATATTAAATCATATAAAGTATGTTTCTATATTTTAATCAGTTTAATTCTTAAGTATACACCGTGTCCCGGTCGATATACATAAACTTCGATTGGGTGTTCAAAACATGAAAATAAGTATTTTTCATTATGGTCACATTTAGCAATTCTTATTTATTATTTTTTTTTCATACAAGCTAAATAGGGCGAAGGGGTTGCACTTTCCGTAGCGCCGGAAACCTTGCAGACTTTTTTCCACTCATACCTTATATCAATATTTGTTCGATATTTTAACTTGTATTTTAAGCAGTGGACTGCTCTAAGCTGATGATGATAATGTGCTTATTTTAACTTTTTGGACTTATTTACAATCGTTCTCACTTTGTTCTCGCCCTATTTTTTGAAAGTTGGCATATTTTTTGCCGTAAATTACGATTTGTATACTTAAAATATGCACTAAGTGTAGCCGCATTTCATGTCCTGGCTATTTCTTTCCATTCCAGGTTGCCTGGAAGAAATCGCGAAATGCGGTAAAGCCACCAGATATTTTTTTTTTTAGTTTAAGCTTTTCTTTATCTTTATATTTATGTGTACAATAAAGAAGATGTAAATAAATTAACATTCCTTCACAATTAGTTTAGTCTATCTTGCCCGATGACTAACAACTAAACGTACTTATTGCCTATAAAACAACCAAAATAAATTGAACTATTTCATAATTTTATTGCAAAATCTAATTTAATTTAGAGCCACAGCGCGGTGATTTAACGATGCTCATAAATATAAAAGATTTAATTGAGTTATTATTATGGGTTTGTTATAATCCTCAGTTTAATGTCTCTATGTCATCCGTGATTATTTTGTAGTGATGGTCTGATTTTATCGATATCGCAAGTTACCATCCCTACCTTGTTGCTATTCCACCAATTCAGTCGCGTTAAGCGTTTCCAAACGACTTTTATAATGCGCAGAGCAATGTGGAACTTTCTACTCGTTGGAGCTCGTGGCTAGATAATAACAGCCGCACGGATCGATCTTCAAGGTTAAGCAACGCTTACCAGGTTGGTCTGTGGATGGGTGACCATCTTAACATAGGTACCGAGTTTCCTGCGTGTCTCGAAAAGCACGTTAAGCCGTTGGTCCCGGCTGTTATTTGTAGATCTTTGGCAGTCGTTACGGATAGTCAGAAGCCAGTAAATCTGACTCCGGTCTTGCCATGAAGTACCGGGTTACCCAGTTAATGGGTTGTGGAGGTCGGGTAGGCAGCCGCTCCTCGTAAAATACTGGTATTCAGCTAAATCCGGCTTAACTAGAAGCCGACCCCAATATAGTTGGGAAGAGGCTAGGCAGATGATGAATGTGGAACTTTCTACCTGCGTCTGAGTTTCCGAACGCATTCAACCCTAACCTTTTTAAAGTTTTAGTGAACAGGATGCTCTTCTGGGTAAGCTCACTCCATCGTCGACTTTGACTCTGTCACCTCTGACCTAGATTAGAGTCAAGAGCAAACACATCTCAAACTTTAAAAAAAATGCATGTAGTAGACAGCAGTGAAACAAAGTAAACTATTTGTATTTGTGATAGTATAGATTTTGACTGTGCGCTAAAGGCAAACTAACCAACATGAGTTCTCTGTATTTGGAAGCACCTAGGATAAACTTCATCATAGGAATGTTTAATTAATTCTCAGAAGACGACAGTTGCCTTCGTACGTTCTTACTTTAACTAAGTATCACTTTCAACTAACTATTTTAATTATGTTATAAAAAGGCATCACCAAAACCTTCACTATAGCATCACGAAAACTTCCGAACAACTTTCGTAAAACTTTTGTATAAGCCAAAAAAAGACCAAAGACCTAGTCAGTTACGGGTAATTTTCACCTGTTTACTAGGTAATATTTGCTTACTGACCTTCTGGATCCGAGTGTTTCTGAAAGAATTTGTGATCGGTCAACATCCCATTTGCTGGAGAGTCCCATAGTTTTCTTCATTTGGACCCTTGATGATCAGAAAACATTTTATATAATTAGATGCAAAATAAATGCGAAACAAATAAATATAAGTATACTAGTTGACCCGCGCAACTTCGTCTGCTCCGCTCCTATTGATCTTAGCTTGATGATATATACCCTGAGAATTTTTCAAATCGGACCAGTAAGTAGTTCCTGAGATTAGCGCGTTCTAGCAAACCAACTAACAAACTCTTCAGCTTTATATATTATAGGTATAAGTATATTTAAAATGCTTACATCAAAACGATGAATAAAAATTCCCCACCGTCCAAAAGTTTTTGAAATATTACCTAGATTAAAAAAATAATCGCCAAAAGATAATCTTAACTATAAACCATTATCATGACCAGATTTTCATCGATATGCCAACTCATAGATGCATCCGCCTCCCTATGCATCGTATTTCGGTCGACGACGGCGCAGCTGTTACAATTTGTCCGTACTGACATCACGACGCGTGTCTCGGGCGCCGACTAGAGATGTTAACAACCTTGTTTTGACGTCGCCTCTGTTTTCAGAATAGAGCTTGTTGGAAAGACTTGAGGATTAAATTGGAAGTATTATTTTCTTGGAGAGCGAGATAGGTGCGTGACACCTGTCTGTTGGACCAGGTTTAGTAATTGATTAAATTGTTTTGCACCTCTGACAAGGGGTTGGCTGGAAATGGAACAGTTTGGAAATGCAACAGCATTGAGTTACTTGTATCAGTTTAATTTTCTAAGGACTGATTTTTCAACAAGCAGATTTTGGGTAGTGGAAATTATATTTTTCTTTTTTTCCTACTCCTCCGCTGTATTTTTCTGATTAATTTCGTTGCAGTATCCAAGACAGTTGAATCGTTTCTCCGGGACTCGTCGGGTTTCATTGGCTCGGCGTTTTTCTGGTGGTTGCCACTGTTGATTCTGGCTTTCAGGAGTTGCAGTAGTTGGGAATGTGTGGCGGGCTTGTCCTAAGTGTGAAGCAGATTTCGAAAGTATAAATACGGCTGTCTAACACTTAAATGAGGAATGGAAAAATTGAGGAATACGAAAACGATAATAATAATGTGCTTGTGTTTATGTCTGTATTTTGTTGTGATGTTTTGTGTGAGTTTACAATAAACGTTAATAGATTAAATATGTGATAGGGGTGAAACCGGTTGCAGAATTTGTTCGAAAGTGTCACCGTGGCCCTGGAACGCAAAGGATATTAGGAGGAACACGGATGGGTTTACGTCGGTAAGAGTTTGACACTCCCTTCTTCTCCGCCCAGAGCGGGAGGAGTCATTTGATGATATCCCATTCTTAAAAAAAAAACCGGCCAAGTGCTAGTCGGACTCGTGCATGAAGGGTTCCGTACCATCGTATTTTTATTATATGTTGTTATAGCGGTAACGGAAATACACGTTGGTTACCCTTTGGGTACGGAACCCTAAAAAGTGGTGAACCCGACAGACATAATTTTTTATACAAATTCTGTCAAAACCCCAATTTTATTTATTAGGAAAAAGTTATTATTTTTATTTCTCTCTACATTAATTCAGTAAAATAATACACCAATTAATATAAATTACAAGCGATTCACTTTGTATATTGCAAACCCTTATTACGATTCGATCGCATCATTATTCGATTCCTTTTCATGATAGGTAAATTAAAAAGTTTAAACAAAAATACTCCCTCCACATTATGTTATCCCCCAAACCTGCCAAGCTAGCACTTCTCTTGTTTCCGTATTGAAAAGGTGCCAGAAAAAACTCAATGAATAGAACAAAACCATTCTATAGCACGCACCCTAAGTACACTCAGCCTTAATCAGTATTGAAAACCAATACTTATCTGCCTTATCAAATTAACTGAACTAAACGCCCTAATCTAAAGGCTCGTCGAAATAAAGGCAAATGGGGGAAAACGGCAGAATTTTCCATTGTTACGGGGAAAAATCTTCATTGTCCGAATTACGTGAGGGGCATGTCTGTTCAAGATGGCTCCCCGGAATTATTATTTCTCTAGATTTCTTTATTCAGCACATTACTGTGACGATAAATTGTTTGAACGGTTCAATGGAAGTGGCTTTCAGTTGGTAGGTATTTTTTTTATATCTAAGAGTATGTTTTTGGTGAAGAATACGGCTCCACTTAACCCCCATTTTTTCCTCAGCGTTGTGAAATGCGACTAAGGGATAATGTTGATTATAAGAAGCTAAAATAATAAGGATACTATCATGAAAAATGTTGAAGAAGGTACGGGAAATCTCTTTTTTAAAACGATTTCGTAGTTATGTCCTGGGTTGACATCGAGTAAGATTTTCATTAAATTTGACTGATATTTATTCAAGATTAGCTTCTCCCGCGACTTCGTACGCCCAAATTCTCATTCCCGTACCCTCCCCATGGAACCTACATGCAAAACTTCAGTTATTTACGTCCAGCAATTTCAGTTGTGCGTTGTCTGTCAGTCACTCAGCCAGTAACGAAAGAATTTTATTATTTTTATAGAATTCTAACTTAGGGGATTAATTTATACCTAAGGCAAGATTATACATCGACAAAATATTAGTTTTTGTGTTTTTTCATTAAGAATTTTTGTGTAGCCGTCCGGAATTTGAAAGTTGATGTTGTAATCGCATCAATTCCGCCACAAGAAATACCAACGGAGCAAATCTACATCGCAACAGGAAGATCCGCTACGCCATCTATCTAACTAGCAGCGAACTACTACATTGAAATCCTGCATCGCGGTATCAGAGTTTTCCGTGCGATTTGAACATACAAATCAGCCCGAATATCAGCTATCGGACAGTTGCCCACACCGGACACAATAACCGTCCGGTCGGAGGATCTACCCTTTTCAATGGACGTTTGCGGGACTTTACTCTTCATAGTGTGACATCATCGTGGTACAGTCTGTGACCAACATTATCTGACCCACTTGCCTATTAGCGAATAATAGTCAAGTGGGTTAGATAATGTTGGTAACAGACTGTACAAAAAGCACGTAAAGCCGTTGGTCCTGCGCCTGATCTGTCCCCAGTCGTGTCGGATTACCCTCCCATCAGGGGGGCTAAAAAAGCCACTTTTGGTGAGTCAAGAATCACAATATTAATTACACAACAATCTATCAAATTTAATTTTTATCTTTATCGCTAACGCATTAGGTTCAAGATTGATTGGGAAAATTTGACAGTGACAGGTAGCGTGATTTGCTTTCTGATTCTGCTAAAGTGGCCTTTTTAGACCCGCTGGCTATGAGAAGTAAATTAACACAGAGTACACCTATATTTGTTCACTCTAATGTCTCCTGCGAAAATATCTTGTCTAATCGTTACCGCGGTGTCCTGCGTGAGCGACGAACGCGATCTACTCAACGGCATACCCTACTTGCGGCCTATATGACAGTGTGCGGCGAGACGCGACGTAACGCGGACTTGCTTTGAAGGCCACCGACACCACGAACTACGTAATGGTTGATTCAGAAGCGTTGATCGCCGCAGTGCGTGAGCAAAGATTGTTGTGGGACAAAAAACATAAACATTATAGGAATCGTTTATTAGTACAAAGAAGTTTCAAGCAAAATTGTGTTGTACTTCTCATGATTCGAGAAGTAATGACCAAAATCAGGTAGGACATTTGTCGCGTGTAGCATCGCGTCGCATTACGTCGCGTCGTGTTGCGTCACGTCGCGTCGTATTCGTCGCTCACGTAGGGCACCGCGTAAGCGTTGTCCAACGTAATCAAAATTACCCCAGTCGGAAGAATTACTACTATATTTAAGAGACTTTTGATGCCCCATCTAGATCAAAAACTAAGTGACCAATCTGAACGTCCACTCTATTAATACCCTCATTAGTACCTATCACCATTATCATTTATTTGTGTGGTCATCATCATTTTCTATCACAAGCAACCTTCTACCATTATTCACAGGAATAACGACTTTATGTCAAAAGTTATTATCATTATATTAGGCCGTTTTAATATGAAATACCGCTATAAAATCTAAGTGGTCTTCATAAGGCAATTAGGAAATTGATGTCGTAATTTCAGAAGTTATTTTTTATTTTACGTAACTTTAAAAATGAGGAGTTATGTAATTTTGATGCTGTAATTTTTTGGGTAGTATATAAAGTTTATTGCTGTCGTATTTTTAGTAGTTTAATCTATTTTAAAAAATACTAACAATAATTGTAGAGATAATTATAATAACTTGAATATTAGTTAAAAATATTGTTCTTTAGCTTCCCTCTGATAATAATTTTATTCATGTGAAGGTAACTCTGTCCGTTTGTTAATTACTTTTTCTAAATGGCTGAACAGAATCGAATGGAAATATGTACCTGAATAATGCGCAGGAAGGAAACCCCTGCCAGAAACCAGTTTTAATTGTTCGTTCTCTATACATTCAATAATCAAAGCATTTAACTGTCATCATAACATCATGCTTACAAGCTCGCTAAGACTAACACGTTCTCGTGTTCAATGTACTATGAATCAAACACAATAGCATATCACATACATACGATTATATGCCCCGCTGTACATAATACATATTCACATAATACTCTACCTACGTTTCGCTTCAGCTTAATTAAGCCCATCAGAGCGTCAAAGCTAAAACAGTGTACAGTTATGTGTATAATGTTTGATAACTAAATTAGCATTGAGTTTGTGTTGTGTAGCACTTGGTGGACTTGAAATGTATTGTTCATTGTTGTTGTGCTGGTTTAATTATGAGTATGAGATAGAAGGTTCGAAGAGAGTCTAGAGTATACAGGTGTTTTTTTATTTGTTTCTAGTTGACCCGCGCAACTTCGTCTGCGTTACAAATTTCATTACTGCTCCGCTTCTATTGGTCTCAGCGTGATGATATATAGCCTATAGCCTTTCTCGATAAACGGGCTATCTAACACTGAAATAATTTTTCAAATCGGATCAGTAGTTTCTGAGATTAGCACGTTCAAGTAAACAAACAAACAAATAAACAAACTCTTCAGCTTTATACGAGTATATTAGTACAGATGGGTTTGCTCTTGACTCTAGTCTATGTCAGAGATGACAGAGACAAAGTCTACGATGGAGCAAGCTTACCCAGAAGGAGCCCGTTCACTCTAATTTTGAAGAGATCAGGGTTGTAAGCTTTTGGAAACACAGACTCAGGCAGGGAGTTCCTTTCCTTTGCTGTGCGCATTATAAAAGACGTTTGGAAACACTTAGTGCGTTATTACAGGTAGCAAAATTCTACCAATAATAACTATTTTTATAAAGTCCAAAATGCATAGAGTTGATGTACGCTGACAAAATGTTACGTGGGTATTTGTATAATAGTATTAATCTTTATTTATTAAAATTGTTAAATAATTAAGGTTGGTTATGTACATGTGAAATAAACTTTACATTTTTCAAATAGGACCTTTTGTTTATATGTTACGACGGGTATAAAATACTCTAAATAAGAAAAAAATTGTGGTTTGAGCTAACTGCCCTACGTTTAGTCTATAAGTAATTTACACATTACCCTTTAAGAAAGTAGAGGGCAGATGAAGTTCGTGGAGTACCAACTAAACCCGCGCAAATGAAGTCGCAAGCGAAGTGTTTTCCAGACCTTAATTCATGAGCGGAAAAGACTCACAAAAAAGCAGGAGGCCAGAATCTTGAAGAAGTTACATTTCCGGGGCTAACTACTGCTAACTACAACAAACAGTTTATTTACATTTAGTAGCTACAACCTGTGGTCTTTAAGTCAACAGTGAAAAGGTTACTTCTAGGCAAGCGTGCTTCATCTTCGACCACATCATTGCTTATCATCAGGTCAGATAGTGGTCAAACGTATGCCTACCAATAGTAAAAAAATTAGGCGACATTTTTCGTTTCTTCCTGGAACCAATCCTTATGAATACTCAAACCAAGTCATTAGGCTTTGACTAATTCCCTTTAAATTCTATAATCAAACCATTTCATTGACGTAAATAATTATTTATGCTACACACAAATGAAACAATTTTTCAGATCGAGGTCTGAATTCTATCTTTCACTACAATAGAAATTGATTCCAGTTAGAGTACAACCCTAATCTATTCAAAGTTAGAATGAACAGGCTATTTCTGGGTAAGTTCACTTCATCGTAAACTTTGTCTCCGTCATCTCTGACCTAGACTAGAGTCAAGAGCAAACTCATTACAAATAAAAATGTCAACAAAGCTATAATTTGATATACAGACACAAAATTAAATATTATTTTTTTCACTGCACTGACAATATTTATTTCTGTGTGCATTATAACTTTCAAGCTTATGCTATATGAGTGTAGTGTAAAATTATTTTCTACTTAACACACAACATTGTTTGAAAGTAGTTGCTTTGCTTGCAAAGCTTTGTTGACCGTACATATCACTTATTTAAGGCCGCTCTCTCGAAAAAGCTTAAAAATAGTGTGCAGATTACGTAGCTTTTCATCAGCTATTTCTGAGATCTGAAAAAAATAGGTAGTAATCTACATGATATGGTTCGTTATTTGGATTAGCTAGAATTTATGTATCGGTATCACATAATAAGAAAAAAATCACCAAATCATCTCCAAATCGTTGAGATGAAACCAATTTTACTTCTCATTTTTTTAACAAAAGACTAAAAAAATATCTACTGGTTTGGTTTAGTTACTTTAAAAAAAATACTGTATTAATTTTATTATAAAAAAAAAAAAAACACGGTTAGCGGAGTGGCGCGTAGAGGTGAAGTTAGCACCATTTGTATGCACAAGATCATTGGCATGTATACAATCCTTAAATACATTTTCCTCCTGTCTTGGCACATTTCGCGATTGATGTTTTTTTAAATCATAATTATTTTATATTGTCAAAGTTATTTTAAGACTTGATTTGATCTATGCCAAATGCAAGTCTTGTCATAGCATTTTCATAGAACTTTTTTCCTTTAGCATTTATTTATTTATTTATTCACAAAATCTACAGCTCTTTAAAAATTTCTCTTCCACTTTTTCTTTTCTTTTACTCTTCTTCTTTTTTAAATTTTTCCTTTTTTTTTGGATTTCTCATTTTTCTTTATCAATGAAATTTTAAAATAACTTGTAAGTTATTACATTATGTTTTTTACTTTCTCGGGTCCCTCTTCCTAGAGACCCGGTCCTTTGGTAGGCGTACGAGGAGCCGAAGCCAACTCGCAGAGGCCTCTTTAAACATGTCAAATGGAATGGGACACCAACCGACGATTATCCCTGTATGCACTGTGAAAGTATACCCAAGGACAATCCCCGGTTGGAGCAGGACTATTGCAGAATATGGAAACAAAAGATGAAACGCTATGGGTTTGGCTGGTTTAGTGGACTAATAATCGTTTACTATGGAAGAACTATTGGACCCTGCCTGACCATTGACAATTAAAACGGCTTTAAATTTACATTATGTTATTATTATAATATTAGTTATTACATTTACGTATTTGCTAGGTACTATATTATAGTACCTAGCAAATACGCACTTGTAAATGTGTTATTGTGAGTACAGGTATTTTATCATACAGAAAAATAACACTGCTTCTTTCTCTGTATGAAAACTCGGCATCGGGACGGCTACAAGTACCGATAGAGTACAGCATACTTAGGTACTTCTAATACCTTCTCAAGTAGATACCGATCATATCTACCTACTTAAGAACATCCGGCACACCCTGGGCTAACTAATCTTGCTACTAACCTTCGTGAATGGTTAATCAATTTACGTTCAGCTCTCGGCGAATACTATTATTAGGAGCTTAGACTCCCAGCCAGAATCATCAGGGTACATATCATTACCGTCTTCCAAGTAGGTCAAGGTGGCAGAAATAGTTGCACTGCATAGGGTTTAAAATCGGTTGACAGTTCGCTTCGCTATTTAGTTTTGACACCTTTTGTTTACTTGATTTCGGTAACTTTCTGCTGTATTTTATTAGTGGTACACTGGAAATTCCAGTATTGTTTTTTGGGTACCAGAGTTTTTTTTTCAGAGTTCCCTTGTGCCTCGGAAAATACATTTATCTGAGACCAGAGAGAGATTAGAGTACCAATTCTACTATTTTTAGGGTTCCAAATATCCGTCAGAAGCGGAACTCTTGTAGAATCACTCAGGTGTCTGTCTG
Source organism: Lacanobia oleracea (assembly GCA_950371165.1). NCBI lineage: Eukaryota > Metazoa > Arthropoda > Insecta > Lepidoptera > Noctuidae > Lacanobia > Lacanobia oleracea. The sequence continues at coordinate 5,119,608 of OX493404.1, forward strand.
TCTATTTGTCTGTTCGTCTGTCATAGCCAGTTTTCTCCAGTTATACTGGACCGATTCTGTTGAAATAAGGTAAATCATATAGATTTTTGTGACCCAAATACGGGCCCGCAACGTAAATAAATAAATTTAGAGTATGATCACTTTTGGGGGTCAAACTAGAAAACAAAAAAAAGTTTTCAAAAGTTTTTTTTTTGTGACATATCAAATGAAAGGACTTTTACGGGTCTGGGTCCGGGTTTAAAAAAATATAATTAAATCCTCCCGGATTTTATTTTTTTTCATAATTTTAAAATAAATAGTTTACAAGTCATTCAAGATATTAGGCCAAAAATAACCATTCCCCCGCCTTTCTTATTACGAAACAACTGAACCCAAAATTTTGGAAAAAACGCAGATAGCAGGAAAACCTTTAAGAAGTCTCTAGTGTTAAAATAACATGTTACAAAAATTAAATGGGTTCGGAAACCTTTGCACGCGAGTCCGATTCGCACTTGGCAAGATTTTAAGCAATATTCGCATTCACATATCAGCCGAAATCTGTCAATAATGTATGGAACCTGAAGCAATTGCAACTGAGATACGAATGCTCTCCGGGCGTGAAGGATTGCCGTACTATCGGCCTATCCGAGTACAGTAACAAAACGACTGTACTTATGTTTTAGTTTAAACATGTGCATTGTAATATCTACTGCTAAAATTACTAGTACACGCACTACTTTTCTTACGAAGGCTCACTTAAATACTAACTAAAAAACAGACGTTCAGTAAAAAAAAAAAAAAATGTTCATCATTACCAAGATCATTTTGAAATATTGATATAAACACAATCCACAGGTAGCCTATTGCACCGATTTTCAACTTAAAAACTTACACATCAAGTAAGTACTTGTGAAGGGGGATGTTCGAAAATTTCATGTCAAAGTAATCCGTATAAGTTCCGTCAAACTGCTGGGAAACTTTCCGCAGATAATATTCGTAGCTTTGAGTACAACCCCTATGTACACTTAGGCAGTTCGTACGTAGTGATGGGGATACGTTACATTTTGTGGTTTGAGCAATTTTTAAGATTTTTTTTTTTTCTTGGTTTTATTTCTTTTTTTTTTAATTAACAACTATATTCTGTACTTGCCAAATGGTTCATGAGCCACATTTTTTTTAATTTGAGATGGGTTTGCTCTTGACTTTAGTCTAGGTCAAGGATGACAGAAAAAAAGTCTACGATGGAGCGAGCTTACCCAAAAGGAGCCTGTTCGCTCTGGCTTTAAAGATAATTTAATATTATTTAGACCAATTACGTGTAGTAATTGGTCTAAATAATTGATCGTTAATCGTTAAATAATTAATCGTTAAGAAAAATAAAAAAACACCTGAGGTTCTAAACGTTCTATAGTGAGATTCTGTCAGCAGTAGCGTGGCGAAAGCGTCTGTCAAAATGTCAAAAAATATGGGAAACAAACGCTATCAAAAAGTTACGAGAACAATCCCTTATATTTTAGCAGTGGAAATCGCCAGCGCTGTTGGTTTGTTTAATCTAACTACATTTTTACTAAAATCTCAATAACTAAATAAATCCCTTTCTTTATCTAAATAGTCCTTTAACAAATCCTAAAACTCGAAAAACTCCAACCACTCAACGACATCACCTGTCCCACAGCACCCACCGTTACATATACAAGCATAAAAATATTCTAAAATATTCTCTCCACACACACAACAAGACACTACACCAACACCAATAACACTATCAACAACACTACACACCAACACCACCATCAACACCACCACCAACACCAACACCACCACCAACACCACCACCAACACCACCACCAACACCACCACCAACACCACCACCAACACCACCACCAACACCACCAACACCACCACCAACACCACCAACACCAACACCACCACCAAAACCCCAACCAACACCACCACCAACACTAACACCAACACCACCACCAACACCACCACCAACACCACCACCAACACCACCACCAACACCACCACCAACACTACCACCAACACCACCACCAACACCACCACCAACACCACTACACAGCAACACTAAAAGCACTAAATAGTTATTTGTTTTTAGGCTTATTTAATTTTCAAGGATTTTTTTACAAAAATTGCGAAGGCATACTTAATCCTGTTTATATTTAATCTAAATGCCTTAATAAGAAACAAAATCTAAAACACAAACTCCAACATCACCTGTCCCGCAGCACCAGAAGGCACCATTACATACAAAAGCATGCAAATATTGTCGAATATTCTCTCCAGAACTTGTTACAACACTATTATAAAAGCACTATGTAGGCACTAAAATAGTTAAAGCGTGTACCTGAAGTTCAGAGCGATTTAAACTTCCACAGTTTTTGATTGGCGTATCATGTTTTATTAAGAAGTTGCGATGGAGGCGAAACTTTAATTTACACTGAATTGCAACGTGGTGTACAGCTTTATTAACTGAGTTTTCACATGCTTTATAATGTGCGTTTAATTAGCGGTCTAGGCTTCCGCTCCGCCAAAAGCAAAAAATGGGTCATATTTTGATGAGATCCCATCCAAAAAACCTTTAATTGAACGGTACGGTTTAGTCAGCGGCCTTAGTAACACCCTGGCATTAAATTGAACAGCTAAGCGTGTCTAGCCTGGGCACGCCACTATTGTGGCGGTTAGACCCCTCTTTGATTGTTTTACCATTGATAGGCACGCGTTTGACCACTATCTCACCAGATGGTAAGCGATGATGTGGTGATTAGTGGTTAGAGCGGCGCTACGGCGTCCTCACTTTCCGCCTGACGCAGGTACCCACTGGACACGGTTGTTGTTCCCATATCGGGAGAAACCTGTTTCGGATTTAATGGAGGATTCGGCGGAAGGACACGCCCAGGAATAAACACTGTGAGGATCTCCCGGGAGACGCGGAGGAGCATACGGTGGAGGTCTGCCATGCTTGGGCAGAGCACCGCCGTCTCCTCGTCAAGGCGATCGGCGGCGACGACCTCTCGCGACCGGACCTGGTACAATCTATAGTCTGGAGCGAGGAGGCATTCTTCAAAGCAGTAATGCTAGCGAACGAGGAGGCCAAACGTGTGAGAGAGATAGGAATGTCATGCCCCAGCCGCCGCAACAGAAGAAGACGCTCCGGGCGTCGGGAGTCGCAGGGCGAATTCCAACCACCGTAGAAGCGGGCCTGCGGACGGTGAGTGCTGGGTAGCTTGCTGTCCGAACAGAACCAGGCCCGGGCCAAAGGCGCGTTGTGTTCCACGTGCGCCTCAAAGAGATGTCAGCATAGTAGACAGAGCCGCTAAGGTCAGTGCCTGCCAGGGTGGCGGAATTTTTTCGAAAGAGTCACCGCGGCCCTGGAACGCAAAGGGCGTTAGAAGGAACACGGACGGGTTTTAGTCAGGAACAGTCTGATACTCCCTTCTGCTCTGTCCCCATAGATTTTATGGATTTTCCATCTAAAAAAAGGCGGGACGAGCGTGTGTTTGTGCGCGTCTAAAAGATATGTAAGCATATTGGACGAGACCCCGGAGGAGCAATTTGATGATATCACAACCTAAAAAAAAACTGACTATTAAAAAAACAGCCCTTATTGTTGTAATTTTAAACACAAAAGATGACCTAATACGAGTATCTTGAATCTAGAGTTCTTCTGTTGTACTCGATTTTTCTCTTCAACATTTTCAAACTAAAAAACAAACATCGCCTGCTAAAAACGAAACCCGATCGTAATCGAAACAAAATTTTTTGTTTATTTGTTCCGCCTTAAAATGTTTATCGACAATAGGTATTTAAGTAAGAAGCTTTTAAGGGATTTGTGTACGAATAACAATTACTTATTCTGTTTCCTTAACATCCATTAATAAGTCAATATTGTTTATATTTTGACTTCCTTGTTTCCTGAGGGTAGTTTAAAGGTATAATGGACCGTTCACATTGGGTATTGGAAAGTTGCTACTTAAAAGTTTTTGGGTTGTCCCGGGAGATTATTTTGCATGTATGTAAATTTTTCGTGAAGGTCTGTAAGAGGCTTTATGTTTGGGTTATAAGTGTTATTCGATGAGGTTGAAAAGGTAATACAATGGAAATTAGAAATGAATAGCTCACATGGGAGGCCATCTAAATATAGGCTTAAAATCCTTATATAACTTTTCTCCAAGTAACTAATATTTATTTATTTATTTAACACTTTCACCACACAAATGTACAGAGGCGGACTTAATGCCACAGGCATTCTCTACCAGTCAACCTTTGGGTAACGCAGAGAATAGTCGTAGGTGCAATAAAGAATATTTAAAGCGATTGATAATTATTCAAATACAATAATGAACAATATAATTTGTATATTGTTCATTATTGTATAAACCATACATACAATATAAATATACAAAACAATAAGATAAATATACAAACGAAATACTAAAACAATTACCAAAAAAAAAAATATTATTAATAAGTACCATTATAATAAGTGAGATTGTAGAAAAAAGGATTTAATTATTTTTATTAAGTAGCTCCGTCAAAAGAAGCAAATAGGTACCATAGGTACATATTTTTATTAGACAATCCTTTAAAAAAAATTGGTTGTATGTAAAGTCGGTTAACGGACAATAATTTTACGTGATAACGTCATAAGAAAACAATTGAATTCTTAAGAAACAAGCCAAACGCTTAGGTTGATCATGCCTTTCTATCGCTAGTTCCGCGCTCTCGCTTGCACGCTTGGCTCAGTCTGAACGTGACACTTTTTCGTGCATCCGGCGTTCATCTTGTAAGACGTTATCACGTCACGTTTTTTTTTTTTGTTTGCGTTTAGTGTCCCACTGCTGGGCTAAAGCCTTCCCAACATCCTTCCAGGTACGCTTTCCTTGCGCCACCTCAAACCAGCCCTCTTGGTGTGCGTCCAGATCATCTCACCTTGGTATTTTGGGCCAGCCTCAGCGACGCCATCCATCTTCTGGCATCAATTGCATGGAGATTTTTGCACAGCGGTAAATCTAAATATTTAATTTATCATTTCTCATTGATGACTAGAAACGTGATAGCCCTATCAAGAGCTTCTTTTGTTTATTTACAGATTTGCTAAGTAAATGAAAATAAAGAAACATTCGGAAGGAAACTAATTACAATAAAAGAGAATACAAAAATATCTAAAACTCCATTGACTAAGGAAAAGAGTAAAAATCGAAAAGTGTATTTTACACATGGCTTCGATCTTTAGATGCTCTTCTGTTTTTCCTTTTAAATTTTCTTCTTTCCACGCTTTTCCAACCTGTTGCTAGAAAACCTTTTTTTACTAAAAGAATACAACCGGCTTCGAAATAAAAAGGCACTACTGAGTATAAAAAATAACTTTCATTTCGGATGTCGCTGTTTTTGGTTGTTTCTTCGTTTTTGACACCGACAATATCTCATTAGACTATATTTTAAGATGTAGAGGTCAGTGGTTTATTTTTGAAGTTCAACCTTCAATGCAAATTCATAGTTTTAACTAAACCCAACGCAAAAATGAAGCATCATAATTAATTCATCCTTCCTTACTAATATTATAACTGCGAAAGTAACTCTGTCTGTCTGTCTGTCGCGCTTTCATGCCAAAACTACTGAACCGATTTAAATGGAATTTCTTTATCAGATCTTCACCAAACTGAAATGGAATCAGTACCCCTATTCTGTAACAACATTTACGTGTCTCAACAGCAGAATCCGAGGTGAGTATAAACATAAGACCTCTATGCTGTGTGCAATAAAGTTCACTTTGTGAGCTATCTCACTCAGGTGAAGCTCGATATCGAAATGGTTACTTACAGAATAGACTTGCAGTACAGGAAAATAGTACTCCTAACAAAAAAAAACATCAAAATCAGTTGAGAATTGGCGAAAATATTGCTGAACAAAATTTAGACTCTCTTCCTGTTTATGAAGTCGGTTAAAAACGACTAACATGTTCTAATATTAATATTTATTTATATAGTGTTTGGTAATTAGTGACCGATACTTTGACATGTGATTGAGGAGCTCGTGGCTAGATAATAACAGCCGCACGGGTCGATCTTCAAGGTTTAGCAACGCTTGCCAAGGTTGGTCTGTGAATGGGTGACCGTCTTAACATACCGAGTTTCCTCCGTGCCTCGGAAAGCACGTTAAGCCGTTGGTCCCGGCTGTCATTTGTAGATCTTTGGCATTAATTACGGATAGTCAGAAGCCCGTAAATCTGACTCCAGTCTTGCCATGAAGTACCGTGTTACTCAGTTAATGGGTTGTGGAGGTCTGGTAGGCAGCCGCTCCACGTAAAATACTAGTATTCAGCTATATCTGGCTTGACTGGAAGCCGACCCCAATATAGTTGGGAAAAGGCTAGGCATAAATGCAGACATCTCTAAAGAAGAAGAAGCGAAGACGATCCTCCAAAAAACAGTAGACAAGTTCGGGAGACTCGACGTTCTCGTCAACAACGCTGGCATTTGGAATTCCGCAAGTATATTGGATCCCAATCTACTACAGAACTACGATGAGGTCATGAACACGAACCTACGCCCCGCCATCCTCCTCACCAACCTAGCAGCCCCACACCTTATAAAGACAAAAGGCAACGTCATAAATATGTCTAGTGTTGCATCTATGAGAGCCAAAATACCAGGATTGTTGTCATACAGCCTTTCAAGTGCTGGTTTGGATCATTCCACAAGATTTGCTGCTATGGAACTTGGACCTTCTGGCGTGCGAGTAAACTCTGTCAATCCTGGTCACGTTGCGACTGAAAGTGCGACTGCCAATGTACCTCCAGAGTTACTCGAGTTTTCTGACCCTGCAAAAAGCAATGTATTAGGAAGAGCTTCGGATATTGAAGAGGTCGGTGATCTAGTGTTGTACCTAGCCAGTGACAGAGCTAGAAGTGTTACCGGGTCGAATTATGTTACTGATAACGGTACCTTGCTGAAGTAGACTTAGTTTTCAAATTCCTAATGTTACCAGTGTGGGTGTACTTTTATTACGGTATTTATTGTTATCTCACCTAAATACCCCCATACATCTGTAACGTCACCCTCGCGTCGTCACCGATCAGTCAATGGTATGTGATTGACTCAGACGCACCGGTCGTGACGTCACTGACGACTAGGACCAATCTCTTAAGACTATTAAGAGGAAGCGGTACAGAGAGTAAAGTCCCGCAAACCTCAATTGAAAATGAGGATCCTCCAACCAGGCGGCTGTTGTCCCTGGCGGGCTACTGCCCGATAGTTAATATTCGGGCTGATGTATATGTTCAAATGGCACGGTAAACTTTGCTTGCGCGATGCAGGATTTCGACGAAGTAGTTCGCTACTAGTTGGATAGATGGCGTCGCGGTTCTTTTTGTTGTGATGTAGATTTGCTCCGTTGGTTTTTCTTGTGGCGGTATTGATGCCGCTACATCACTCCCCTCCGGAGACCGGAGGTTGACAGTGGATGAGTCGTGAATACATCTTATGATGATTGCCAGGCCAGTTGAAGGTTGATTCCAGTGAGTCGGAACCGGACGTCGCAGAGTTCTCGGTGAGTCGGAACTATATATGCGGTGCCCCAGTGAGTCGGGGTGATGAGATCCCAGTGAGTCGGGATGATGCTGCAGGCTCCAGTGAGTCGGAGTGGTGCTGCTGCTGGCTCCAGTGAGTCGGAACCGGTATTCGCAGAGTTCACAGTGAGTCGGAACTGTATGCGTTGCCCCAGTGAGTCGGGGTGATGATAGAGGCTAAGGATGCTGAACAGCAATGCGCGGCTGCTGCATGCTGGTGGTCAGGATATCCGTAGAAGCCGTGGGTACTGGCTGGCTGTATGACTCGCTGCTCGAGAGCTTGAGGTCACGATGAGGAGAAGTGATGATGACGTCACGCTGAAGTAGTTGCACGAAGGCTTTTTTTTTTTTTTTTTAAGGATGGGAAATCATCAAATGACTCCTTCCGCTCTGGGTGGAGTGGAAGGGAGTGTCAGACTCTTACTGACTAAAACCCATCCGTGTTCCTACTGCCCTTTGCGTTCCAGGGTATGGTGCCTCTTTCGAACGGATTCCGCACCCCGGCAGGCACTGGCCCTAGCGGGCCCCGTCCCCCTTGCTAACAGCTCTTTGATGCGCGCGTGGAATACAGCGCGCCGCCGACACGGGCCTAGTTTTGATCGGATGGCGAGCCGCCCAATGCTCGCCGTCCGCAGGCCCGCGCCTACGGTGGTCGGAAATCGCTCTGCGACTCCCGACGCCCGGGCCGTCTTCTTCTATTGCGGCGGCCGGGTCGTGAGGCCTCCCTCTCTCTCACACGTTCGGTCTCCTCCTTCGCTAGCATTACTGCTTCGCAGAAGGAGGTGACTGCTTCCCATGCCTCCTCGCTCCGGACCATAGACTGAACCAGGGCCGGTCGCGAGAGGTCACCACCGCCGATCGCCTCGACGAGAACTCGGCGGTGCTCCGCCCAAGCAGGGCAGACCGGTACCGTATGCTCCACCGTGTCCTCCGGGCGATCCTCGCAATGTTGACACCCAGGCGTGTCCTCCCGCCGAATCCGAATCAGGTATCTCCCGAAACAACCGTGTCCGGTGAGTTCCTGTGTCAGACGGAAGGTGTGGACGCCGTGGCGCCGCTCCAGCCACTTCTCAAAGAGGGGACTAATCGCCTGTATTGTGGCGTGCCCAGCGCTGGGGTGCGACAGTCGCTCTCTCCATACCGCCATGAGATCCTGCCGGAGCTCCGTCCACCTTGCTGCGATTTGCCGCGGCAGAGAAGTTTCGCCCCGGTGTTGCGCCTTCACGCGCCACTCGTAAATGAGCGCGAGGGCTCTCGCTTCCAGATCCCATGGCGGCAGTCCGGCAAGGAGGCTCGCCGCCTCGCCAGAGACCGTGCGGTATCCCCGGGCCAGCCGGATGGCCATGACCTTCTGGGAAGTTGCACGAAGGCTGCGCTGACGTTCAATGTCGAGGGTCACCAGTTTGGAGGTAGCGGTACAGAGAGTAAAGTCGATCTTGAAGGTTAAGCAACGCTTGCCAAGGTTGGTCTGTGGATGGGTGACCGTCTTAACATAACGAGTTTCCTCCGTGCCTCGGAAAGCACGTTAAGCCGTTGGTTCCGGCTGTCATTTGTAGATCTTTGGCAGTCGTCACGGATTGTCAGAAGCCAGTAAATCTGACTCCAGTCTTGCCATGATGTACCGTGTTACCCAGTCAATGGGTTGTGGAGGTCTGGTAGGCAGCCGCTCCACGTAAAGCACTGGTATTCAGCTGAATCCCGGTTTGACTGGAAGCCGACCCCAATATAGTTGGGAAAAGGCTAGGCAGATGGTACAGAGAGTAAAGTCCCGCATTTCTCAATTGAAAAGGAGGATCCTCCAACCAGGCGGCTGTTGTGCCTGGCGGGCTACTGCCCGATAGTTGATATTCGGGCTGATGTATATGTTCAAATCGCACGGTAGACTTTGCTTGCGCGATGCAGGATTTCGACGAAGTAGTTCGCTACTAGTTGGATAGATGGGGTCGCGGTTCTTTTTGTTGCGATGTAGATTTGCTCCGTTGGTTTTTCTTGTGGCGGTATTGATGCCGCTACAACTTTATGCTAAACGAAACTATATATTGTGACATGACGGTGATCCTGCAATTTGAGGGTGACGAGAATCATGTGTGAGTCAGTCAACAAAGTTATTTTTATATAGGATTTTTTTTCATTACACTGCCTATATTTATTTCTTACGTGTGCAGTAACCGTCTAGTCAATACACTCACAATATAGTTTAAAAGCAGTTACAAGTTAGTTGCCTGTATACCAAATAGCTTTGTTGACTGTAAGTACAGTAAGATTTTAAATAATAATTTATTATTTATTATTTAAAATCTTATCACGTTATAAAATTCAGTTTTGATCATATTTTTAAAATCATATATTTTTTAAACAAGTCAAATTGATTAATGAAATTAATTATTAAAAACTTTTATTTTAACATGTCTAATTGGAATTAAATATGAATAAATTGTAATGATTATTATTTGTTTTGTTGTTTCTTGTTTTTTGTTTTTTTGTTTTTTTTCTTCTTGTGTCGATTGACAAAATTATTTTCACCCTAATTAGTGTCACCCTATGTAATGTTTTCTTCATCTATCTTTTCTGTAACTTATATGGTGTACATAATAAAGAGTATTCTATTCTATTCTATTCTATTTTATTATTAATGTTTCAACTGTGAATTGAATATTTATTTTTATCACATAGCAGCTAATATCGAAAACCTTAATAAAAAAATGCAAAATGTGAACTTGCTTACCTACTTGCAATTACATCTAGCCTAGCCTTTTCCTTACTATATTGAAGGCATCTGTCTCCCAAACCCTATAACTTATTAACTGGCTGACACGGTACTTCTTGGCAAGACTGGTGTCAGATTTTCTGGCAACTGGCAAAGATGTTCAAATGACAGCCGGAACACCTGCTTAACGTGCTTTCCGAGGCACGAAGGAGCCTCAGTAAGCTACGATGGTCACCCATCCGCAAACTGACTTCGGCAAGCGTTGTTAAACTTTGAAGATCAACCCATGCGGCTATTATTATTTAACCACGGACACCTCTCCTTTTGAGGGTTCCGTAGTCTATAAGGAAAACTTATAGTTTCACGATGTCCGTCTGTGTGTCAGCTTGTCTGTACGTGGTTTAGCTCAAAGGCGCTTAGCACTAGGAAGTTGGAATTTAGTACTTATGGAAATACTTACATATTAACCACGCCGACCAAGTCGTAAAATGAAATCAATATTTTAGGGTACACTTAAAGTGGCGATGTTTTTTTAGGGATCGTACCCAAAGGGTAAATAATGGAATCTTATTACTAAGCCTCCGCCTTCCGTCTACCGTCCATCCCTCCGTCGGCGGGCTGTATCTAAAGAACCGTTATAGGTTTCAGGCTATTCAAGTTGAATTCGATTTCTATTGCCGCTATTACAACAAGTAATAATAACAAAGGTTTATGGTACGGAACCCTTCGTGTGCGAGTTATTTATCGTCTATATCATGGTGTGGGTTGTCGTTGAATAGATCAATTAAAAATATTGAGGGGGTGTTCGAAAACCATGTTTCTATTTAACTAGTTTCTGCCAGCCGCTTTGGCCGCGTGATCTCTAGGGAACATACTCCTGGGATAATAAGTAGCTTAATTATTATTCCTGTCTATAATCTACCTCTGTGCCAAAGGTCAGGAAGATCCTTTTGGGCGTTCTGATAGTAGGAAGTAGGACAGGATTAGTGGCATATATTAAAATATTTCAGCTATGAAGTGAACGAGTAAATAGTCGACCAATTTTTAAAATATTACAATTATCTTGGCGTGCAAGTACGGAACCGTACTCTACACATGGCCCAACATGCACTTGTCTGGCTTTTGGTATTGGAATTTCTTAGATGGTTTTAAAATAGTCACTAACAATGACATGGCGTTTGATAAATATGAGCAGTGAGTGTCGTTATTTGAGCGAGACATAATAATAAATTATTGTGTTATGAGATAGTATCTGAAGCACCTATATCAAGTACAAAAATAATTATAAGAAATCGGTGTTTTTGGTTTTTTCTTCGTATTTTTATACCGACTTCCAAAACTAAAGTTGTATTATACTTTGTAGTGTTTTTTTTTTTATTTGAATGCATTTTTTTTGTAAATAAGCTTTTTATTGGAACCCCACAGCTAACAACGCCACTGAAAAGTCACAGACAAGCAAATACGCAATTTCGTTTACTTGAAACCGTAAACGAATTTCAGCTACACATTTTCATTTAAAAGCCAAATTACTAAACTAAATTTAATTAAATTTAAATGGGACCAATTGAGTAGTATATCTTTATTATTATTGTATACTTTATTGTACACCTCATAACAAGCACAATATAAACGCTCTTCTTATAAAACAAGAATTTTTCAAATCGAAAAAAAGGATGATGCCTCAGCATAAATGCTGCGATATAAAGAAACGGCTTGTGTTTAAACACCGCCCAAAAAAGTACCTATTTTACTACCAAAAAAGTTCTAAACGGTTACCAAAACAGATAAATGGTCACCAAATAATATTCGAGAAGTAGCGCTCGCCGGCCGCTGCCGCGGCACCGCTCGCTTCACTCGCTCGGCTCGCGCGCGGTTGGTCACAATTCTAACCTAACCTAACCTATTTTATCCAGTTTGTAACCCCAAGCCTACATTTTATGGCAATCACAGTTGAGTTGGATAGAATTTGGTGACCGTTGATCCATTTTGGTGCCTAGGCTTAGAGTCTTAAAAATATTATTTTTGGTGACCGTCTAAATTATACCCTAAAGAAACACGCTAAACATTATCATCATCTGCCTAGCCTTTTCCCAACTAAATTGGGGCCAGCTCTTCCAGTCAAACCGGATTCAGCTGAATACCAGTATTTTACGTGGAGCGGCTGCCTACCAGACCTCCACAACCCATTAACTGGATAATACGGCGGTTCTTGGCATGACTGATATCAGATTATACTGGCTTCTGACAGTCCGTTACGAATGTCAAAGATCTACAAATGACAACCGGGACCAATGGCTTAACGTGCTTTTCGAGGCATGGAGGAAACTTGGTATGTTAAGATGGTCACCCATCCACAGACCAACCTTGGCAAGCGTTGCTTAACCTTAAAGATCGATCCGTGCGGCTAGTAATCTTCAGCCACAAGCTCCTCAAAAGAAACACCTGTCCCGTGTACCACGTGGTCATAGTATATTTAACATGTTTTATCAGCACGTCGCAACGATGTCACTATTATACATCCATACTAATATTATAAATACGAAAGTAACTCTGTCTGTCTGTTGCGCTTTGATGTCAAAACTATTGAACCGATTTAAATGAAATTTGGTAGCCTGAGAAAGGACATAGGCTACTTTTTAACCCGGGAGTATATTTCGTAGGGATCACGCGGGCAATGCCACTGGCAGAAGCTAGTACTTTATAACCAGAAAAGCTAGGTAATAACATACCCTCAATCACCCACAACCGCTACCAATGCACTCATAAAACGTTCAACGATAAATATCACCCGATCGCTAAACACCTTCCCGCCCACACGAAAACTGCCAGATGCCTCCTGCAAATATCATTAGGGCCCTGATTTGGCATGAATAAATAACGAGGATCGATGGCCACTGGCCAATGGCCATCAGTTGGCGATTAGTGTCCAAATCACTAATGATATGGAGGTGCAAATTGCTGGATTCCGGATGCGAAGTTTTGGGTGTGTGGTGCAGGGTGGCAGATGAAACGGGCATTTAAACCAATCTTAAATTACCTGCAAGAATCGTGTATTGGACTACTATAAAAAATATACATGAATGAATACTTATTTGATAAATGTTATTAAAACAGTACGATGGATAAAAAATAGCGGAAAAACAGAGAAGTTAAGAAGAGAGAGAGAAAAGTTATTCTTCTATCTTACTTTGGTTTGTACTGGATGGCTTCAATTAAATATGGCGTAACTTGTGAGTGACGTCACACGGAATTAGTGCTGACTCTGTTTATCTCAGATCTTAAAACGCTAACGACACTTCCATATTTTGAGATTTATAATCAGATTAAAAAATGTTTCTTAACTGTAATAAAAAAACCAGTCAAATGCCCTATTGTCAGACGTCATGAAAACCAGATAACTCAATAGTGTAGTGACTGTGTTCAGGTCTTTTGAGTGGTATTAATCAGCTAGATGTCATTTGCTAAGAGTGCCTTAACTGTGTCCACAACCGAGAAATATAAAATAAATAAATAATCCATTAGCCTGCTACATGAGACCTTAAGATGTCCAGCTTAAGACACTAAACCACTATACACCAACTTGGACACACTTCAGACAGTAAGAGTATGGTATAATTAGACAGAAGTTGTAAGAAGTCTATTCGCTTCCAACTTAAACCAAACCCAACATCGTTATGAGAGCGCGTGTCCAGAATTTTATGAAGGAACAAAATGAACAGCAACTGTTATTCCGTGGAACATCTGTTTAATTATTCTGAAAGACCTTAGATATCGCTTTTACATGGAAATTGTTTTACGATTTCTTAGAACGTGTGGAGTTTTTGTAACAGAAGGCTTTAAAGATTACTTTTAGCTACGAGAAAACGTTAAACCTCTCCTTCATGAATAATTTCCAAATCCCTTTTTCTGATGGTTTAAGTAGTGTTATCGAGTGATATGTTGTACAGCAGACTGTATTAATTTATATATTTTTGTGGAGGGGAAAACCCATCCGTGTTGTTTCTAATGCCATTTGCGTTCCAGGGACGCGAAGACTCTTATGAACATATTCCGCAACAATAAAGAAACAATCATCGTCTTGAAGCATTAAATATTAAAAAGAGTTATGTGGCACAAGAATTCTTTTCGGATTTAACGTGAGAGAACATAAGGCCATTTTTGCGGAAGACAGATCACATTAGGCACACTGAAGTATTTGTAAATACCGCAGAATATCCTGAATCATCATGGTGGCACTGACTACAGCGTTGAGCACACGCCATAGTCAGAATTGTCGGGGACCATCATTTACTACCCCGTCAAAGTTATTTCATGTCAATTATTGCCATGACTCACAAGCGTCAACTCATAATGTCGAGTTGAGCCAAGCTCCATGACTCCAGAAAGCTTTACTCTACTCTGTCTCCCTTAGCTGCTAAAATGTCTTTGGAAAAGTCGATTAAAAAAAATACTGTTTGGGCTTTCTAATAATATATGTCCAGCGGGTCTAAAAAGATCACTTTAGTAGAATCATATTAGGACAAACAATCTGTCTGTGCGTGTGTCTCTGTGTGTGTGTGTGTTATTTATATAAATCGTACACCTAAGACTACCTGCAGTACTGTCTTTCCGTTATCTTTGAAATCCATCCAAAGGTTGTCTTGAAAAGATCGCTTTTAGCGATAAGGCCGTCCATTGTGTCACCCTATGTAATGTTTTCTTCATCTATCTTTTCTGTAACTTATATGGTGTACATAATAAAGAGTATTCTATCCCTATTCTATTTCTATTCTGTCAAACTTTTCATCTTAATTGCCTAAGTATTAGGTTTAAGGTTGATTGAGAAACGTTTGAAAGTTACGGGTAGCTTGATGGGCTGGCTGATTCTGCTAAAGTGGCTTTTGACCCGCAGATCGAATCCATAAAGGTTCAAAAATGCGATCAACCTCTTCGAAAAAAGTAGGTGGTACCCCGCTTTTTTTGGCTCTTCTTATGCTACGGCAACACTACCGTATTATGGCAATAAATATGGCCATAATTCGAAAAACACTACCGAAGCCCAACTTCTTTTCAACCGAACTTCGAGTCTTGTATTTCACTCCAGTCGTCAACAAATTACGTAGCACAGTAATATCCAGCTAAGTTTTAATTAGGCATTCATTAAGGCTAGACTCTAGCGCTGTTTTATTTGCAAATGGTTTTTGTAACGTCTGCATTTTATGTCTTAGGAGCTGGTTGTATGCTTTCAAGATTTTGCCGGGTTAAGTCAAGATTAAAAGGATGTTTTAGAGTTTTTGGTCTTTCTTGTTTTGTTCATTAGTTTAATGCTTGTGGGTCTTTGAGATAAGGTGTCAGAAGATTTTCATTTTAGAAATTGAAGTATTATGTGCAAGTTCTTTCTTGGGGAAGATTTAGTCAAAAATGTAAAAAACGTACGCTTAAAACTGAAATAGGTTAGGTTTAAATAGTTTATTCTCATAAAGACACAAAAGCCACTAACATGAGAATACAAGATAATCTAATAAACTTATTCTAAGGTCACCGATACAAAACAATTAAAAAATTTGGCATTACATAATTGGTCACGAATTGGTCATTCTATTTCTTGACTAGCAAGATTACAAAGTTAACAAGGAGTTCCTAAAATGTAATTTGATACTTGGGATTTAAAACCGCTGAAAGAGCGTATATTTTTTATATAAGACGGTAAGTTATTATAAAATTGTGCTCCTTCATAAGTTATGTTTTTTTTGGCATAGTTTGTTCTTGTCCTTGGTAGGACAAGTAAGCTAGGTCGACGAAGACTGCGAGTAGAAATTTGACACTTTTTGGTAAAAGTTATGGTAGTGTGAATGGTCCCATCTATAATCTTTCTGATCAAAATGCAGGTGTTATACATGTATATTTGTTTTATATTCATTAATGTTGTGTCTTCAAAAATTTTGTAAGTTTTTATGATCTTGTTTTGCATTCTTTGCAGTTCCTGTAGCTTAGTTTTACCGGCGCTACCCCAAATTTCTATCAGATATTAAGAGAATTGTAAATGCTAAATGTTTAAATTTTCGCAACCTACTAGAATATGTCATGTCAGTCAGCTATAATAGCTGCGGTTTTGCTTACCTGAATGTCGAAAATTATCCCAAGGGAACATATTTCCGGGATAAAAACGTATTCCATGTGTTATTCCAGATTATAATCTATATTTTCTCTAAATTTTATCAACATCGGTTCAGTTTTTTTGACGTGATTGAGTAAAGAACATCCAAATTTTCGCATTAGTTTATAAAATCGATTCGAATCGGTTAACGATGTTTTGCCAAATATAAATAAAATGAAAAAAAAATAGCCAAAAAAATTGGTCAAGCCGTTTTGGAAGAGTTCGATAACAAATACAAGATACACGTTGCGGGACAAACCGCTTCTCGACGTTTTCTCGGTATATCATTACGTGACAGTACGGCTAAAGGTGGTGAACTTTATCTCATGTCATTTGGCAAACCGTCGATAGCCGTTGCTTGCCCATAACATTCCTAGGAAGCACATGATCTAGTGTCACATCACGCGACTTCATTCGTTCGTAGGTGTCACAGCAAACTCTTTTCGAGTCATCTTTCAACACACACATACGTATTGCTTATGCACCAAACACACCGCCGACAGGCGTAGACTGAGCCATACAAGTACATTTGAAATATGTTTATGTAATATGGTAGTACGACTATACAACGGTGTGATAAAATGTATGGGATTTTGAAGTGTCATATCATGACATTTGCAAAATAGTCAAGTGTCCCGCAGTGTGTTAAATATATTAAATAGTAAGATATGATAGTACAGATATACAGATATCATCAATATAATCACAGTCGAAAGACGGCCAGTGTTTGATACGGGCCTCCACCAAGCGTCACCACAACGTGGACATCGGTCCAGCTTGTGGTCAAAAGAAAAGATTGTAACAAACAAGCTTCAGAGATTAAAAAATAGCATTACATACCAAAAATAACAAATTATATACACTTACAATAGAAAATAAAACTCTTAACTTGTATGTATGTATGTAAATCGGGCTGGTTTCCGCAACTCCACGACAAAGCGCGTATTTTGCGTGCAGGAACTCTTAACTTAATACGGCATCAAAAAAATCGTCCGCATCGCTGTCGACTGGAAGTGAGCCCAAAAGACTGGCGGCATTGCCACGTTGTATGGCAATGCTTATCCTCTGTTCAAGGCTAAAGCCAGCACTTAGATCACGCGAAGTGTCAACTAAATGTTTAGCCAGTTCGTTAAATACAACGTGAGCACTCGGACCCCACGGTCCAAGAGTTTCAACCCCAAACGGCAAAAAAATAAAAAATAATCAAATACCTAAACAACAATATGCAAAAAAAAAGTAGCTGCTTAGATGCCAGAAACAAGCTGTTGGTTTTTATCTGAACTAGACCCATCATGAAACGAGAATTCGAATATCCAAAATGAAAATCCTACAGAAACGTTTTCAATTGTTTATCATAATAAACTAATAATACTCGTAGCATAATAACTAATAACTAGCTGACTCGCGCAACTTCGTCTGCATCACAATTTTTATTACTGCTCTGCTCCTATTAGTCTTAGCGTGATGATATACAGCCTATAGCCTTCCTCGATAAATGGGCTATCTAACAGTGAAATATTTTTTTAATTCGGACCAGCAGTTCCTGAGATTAGCGCGTTCAAGCAAACAAACAAACAAACAAACTCTTAAGGTTTATATATTAGTATAGATAGTATAGATATCATAACATCGACCTCTAAATATAACTTTTGTCCTTCAATTCACAAACCAGTACCTCAATAAATATATTTACTTCTTCAGAAAATGTAGGGACCATATATAATTCAATATTCCGCAATGGATTGATACAATAAAAGTCATAGGTACAAGTATCATTGCTTACTTTTTTCTTATATTTCACGTTTTTGCCGCTGAATAGATTGTAACGAACTCAAATAAAAGCTCCACGAGGCGGTAATACATAATACGTTTTGTTTTCTTCTTTCGTGTTCTAGCTTTACTTGATGGAAAGGTATAAAAATAATAGACGATGTAAGACTTAAGCCTTGTTAAAGCATCCATTTCTTGATTCTCTGAAAAGCGCCTGTCAAATAAGTCATATTAAGTCGATGTTAAGAGAATTGAGTATAAAGTTAATGGGGTAGGCGGTACCGTTAAGAACTTACGCTTTCTTCGAAAATATTATTAATAATATTATAAGCAGACATAATTTATTTTTAATGTACAAAGAGTAGTTACAATAATTGCATCTTGAACCTCGAATAAACTTAGTCTTTACAATTGAAGCGTTAATTTATTAATAACCCGGCTATAACTGCCTCCGTGGTCAAGTGGTTTAGGCCTTGTGACCCGGTGGTCGTGGGTTCGTTTCCCACGGGAAGCATACTTTGTAAAGTTGTCTCTAGTTTGGTTAGTAGATTGCAGGCTTGAAACACCTGATTGTCTGATAAAAAGATGAGGAGCCGGTGTCTCGGCCGCCAAATGGCAGTCGTCAACTAAATCATGTCAAAAGACCATGAAGGCGGTTAAGAAACTCTGTCACTAGAGTGGGTCGTTAGACCTTACTGCTCTCACGATAAGAAGAAGCGGCCTGGCTTCACACGGGTGCAAATTATATACTAAAAACCTTCTTCGAGAACCACTCTATCAATTTAAAAAACCCACATCAAAAATCCGTTGCGTAATTTAAAGATCTTAGCATACATAAGGACAGACAGACAGCGGAAGCGAATTTATTTTATACTATGTAGAGATAGTAATAGCGTTAATATAGTTTTCATAGTGAATTTTTGTGTTTTTCTTGCGTTAAGTTAATTTGTAATTAATATTGCAAACAAAATCTCACTAGCAAGTGAACTAAACATGAAATAAAAATTAAACTTTCAAAAGCACGTACATAATTGCATCCCCAAAATTTACAACATCCGCAGTTTTACATAAAAAATTCAAATGCCGAAATTAAGCGTAACAAACACCCGACCAATTACAGTTTGCCTAACCGTAACGAAATTAAGTCTTTGGCGATTTTGTTGCCACATTGTGGTGGCCAAATGTACACCAATTTTGTATACCACAGCAGCCTAATGGGTCATTCTGCAATGTACTAAGGCCTGTTAATCCGTATAAATAATTGGATGGTATTTTAAGTTGTTCTAAGCAATGGAAGGACATGAATACGATTGTGAATCAAAGTGGGTGAAATACGAACGCCTGATGAAAAAGTTAGAGCACATGCATTTAGTGTGTTATTGCATTTTTTTGTTTGAATGTAAGGTTTAGAATATTTTAACCTTATTATAAGATTCCTTTTTTAATGAAGTTATTTTGTGTAGGTATAGGCTGAGGTCTGCCAACAGTACAGACACTTTCTTCAAGTTTTTTTTAGGAATCCCGTGGAATATTGGGTAGACCATTGCTATCAGTATAATCTGTCTAGAAACTACATACTCCAGAATACAAAGTTTTAAATGATCATAAAATATGCTGTTAATATAGGATAATAATAGGGTGCGTCTCATAACGTATAAACTCATTTGGTCTAATTTTATTTTATTATCGTTCATAAGATATAATCAACGAGAGATATACCAACTGTTGATATAATTTCTTTAACATTTATTTATTCTAAAACTTAATTAGTATAACGTTTATGTAATCGAAAATCACTAGGTCTAACGTTTAATTTATATAAAAAAACGTCATTATGAGAGAAACCGAGTACCCCGACTCGGATTGGTTAGAGCCCTGCTTCGCGGGGTTCCGTCGACCTACGAGTATCTTAGCGTAGGTGGTAATCAGTTACTAGTTATGGTTTGAATATCTACTTAGTACTTAACCCGTGTCTATGCAATTTTGCTTTGTGTTTTTAAGTAGGCGTTTTCATCATATTATTATTAGACCAAACAAGTTTTATATCTTTTGAGTGGTATGTCAAACGATTTTATATTGAATATATGTTATGTCAAACGATGTGATATTCAATGTATGTTATGCTTATAACAATTAGTTATTTTATAATTATATAAATCGTTCACTATATTAACTAATCGCTATATTAAATAAAATTATAGCTTCTGTTGTTATATGTAGTTAATATTACAGATTTTGTTGTTATATCATTTATTACTTACCCATAATAATAAGTAGGTTGCATTCAAACAAACTTGCCTATATAATTTTAAGGAACATTTTAGTTACTGAGCAATATGAGGGAAGAATTTAGGACTAAACTTAAACAAATGGAAGTCAGGTAGAATCCGCTCAATGTTAAATACTAGTATTCAGTTGTATCCAGATACATTTGAAACTGACCCTAATGTAGTTGCGAGAAGGCTATTCAGAGAGTGTTTCAGTGTTCCACATTAGGAATAACGTTATGGTGTACCGAACAAACGTTTGTGGCTTTATCTAACCACACTGTTTAGTTAACCGATGGTTAAATAAACTAATGCATTAGCTGTGTAACTGTTATGATAATTTACAAGTCCTCACGTACTTATTTATTTACAAGTGATTCACCTGTCTACAATATTGATACAACCGCCGCGTGGTCGAACTTTATGCTTGCCGAAGTCAGCCTCCATGTCACGAAAGCACGTTAAGCTGTCCTGGCTGTTGTTTGTAGATCTTTGACAATCGTTACTGGTAGTCAGAGAAATGAACATTCTGACAGCCAATCTAGCTTGTCAAACGCTATCGTGGTAAGCTTTTGACTATTTATTGGGACCCACCTCGGGCGGACACAATCCTCCCCACCGCTGATGCATCCTGTGATGGAACAAAAGTACAATAATGTGTCCCACAAAGGGATCGTGAGGCAAGTTACAATAGTAATAACCTCTTTAATCAGGTTTCTTTGGCCCATATATATATACCTTATAGACTAACATAACTATTATAATAATACAGTTTGTGTTAGTACATACATACAACACAGATTACATACAACGATTTGATAGAACAGATAGTGACTACCACTCGCTTTCAAGAGCAAAGCGATTCCGATCAAGTCGAGACCAAAGATTTACCCTATACTGAAAGAATTAAGTATTTCTTGGTAAAAAATACTATTCCAATACGCTTATTCGAAAACTGTCTCTCATTGCCGATTAGGTTCAAAATTCATTGTCTTTCTACCTTCACAAGTGGTTCTTTTTCTCGCTGTCTGTCAATCAACAAAATTAAAGGCTGTCTATCCAACCTTTTAGTAGTAAACATGATATAGGGAATACAGTGTCTTTCTCACTGTCAGTTTCACCTAAGCATTATTTTATTCATAAGATTGAGCTCTGCCATACAAACTTCGTGGCGCTATACCCAAAAATATTCCATATTCTGACACATGGTTGCTATTCGAATTTTCCTTTGCTACACAAATACGGGCTTACGCCTAAGTTCTATAAATATTTGAGTTTTGTATTTACCTACACGCGGTTTCGGTTGTTGCAACGTCCCTGAAAAAGGGTCGGCAGAAAAAGTTTCATTTTTGTGTGAAAAATATAAATTGTAAATTAAGTGTGTGGTAGAGATTCCACAAATGTCAATTGAATGAGAATCAAAATTATGCAGATTGCATGACTATTTAAAAAAAAAACTATAGCTTATCACAAATTTAAATGAGAAATTTCTTTGTTTATCTACATTAAAACAAAACATAACAAAAAATAAGTTAAAGCCGATTACTTATATAGAAAAAGAAATAAAGAAAGAAAAAGCGTTTATTTGCGCCAAGCATGACGCATACCAAAAAAAAATAGAAATTAAATAAAACTAAATTATAAAAATTGGGAAGATATGAGTCATATTCGCGCAAAACGGCCATCGCTCAGCATAATGCTGGGACTCGTGTGCGAGACAGAGCCACAGCGCTGGTTTCTAGCGACAGCCGGCGTTAAGTATGACGTCAATCGGAGCGGCATAAAAGTAATTAAAACGTGACAAGTAAACAGAAAAAATAAATATATAAGGGTAAAATATAATAAATAAGACGGTGAGGAGATGGCAACACACTGTTGTGCTAACGGTGGATTGTGGCTGATAAGTAAAGGTGCGCACAACACTAAAAAATAATAAAAAAAAAGTAAAAGAATAGCTATGTTATCTGTGCGCACCAAACACTGCGGGCAAAGGCCTCCCTTCCATCTTTCTACTTCTCTCTGTCCATTGCCACACTCCGCCAATCTTTTAGGTAGGATTCTAATTCATCCCACCATCTCCTCCTGGGCCTACCGCGTTGCCGATTCCTGTTGCTTGGAATCCAATCGGTTGTTACTTTTGCCCAGTTCTATTGTGACATGCGGCAGATGTGGCCAGCTCAGTTCCACTTTAGATTGGCGGCTGTGTTGTCTACGTCTGCGATTTGTGTTTTGGAACGAATTATATAGATACTGTTCCAATTGCGGTCTTTGATTTTGACTCCAAGAATACTCCTTTAATTTATTATTATTATTTATTTTATAAAAAAAAATACAAAAAATAAAATAAAATTATAAATGGATGTATGTGCTAACGGTACAGATATCCTAACCTAAATATGTGGCAAACATAAGAAATTCTGTCTAAAACATTTATCTTCGTCAAATACGAATTACCTGCGTAGCTTATAAATATATTTTGAAAAACTTATTTTATCAGTAAGTGAATAAACTTGAGAGAAAATGATAAAATAACTAGTTTCTTTCACTGATTCACTCGCGTGGCCTCAAGTAGCCCATGTATATTTTTGTTTTTGTAAAGGTACTCATCAAACTGATTCCTTCCGCTCTGGGTGGAGAGGAAGGGATTATGAGGCACTTGCTAATCAGAACCCATCCGTGTTTCTCCAAACGCTTTTTACGTTCGAGGGCTAATTCCAAAACCTTGGCTGAAAACACACTTCGAAAACTTATTAGTAGTCGGAAACACAGACGTAGGTAGAGAGTTGCACTCCTATGCTGAGCGCATTATAATAAAAAGTCGTTTGGAAATGCTTAGTGCAAATTGGTGGAATACCAACAAGGTAGGGATGGGAAAGGTCGTTCTTAGGCACACTTACCGATCTGTAGAATACCATCATCTGCCTAGCCTTTTCCCAACTATATTGGGGTTGGCTTCCAGTCAAACCAGATTCAGCTGAATACCAGTGTTTTACGTGGAGCGGCTGCCTACCAGACCTCTACAACCCATTAACTGGGTAACACGGTACTTCTTGGCAAGACTGGAGTCAGATTTACTGGCTTCTGACAATCCGTAACGGCTGCCAAAGATCTACAAATGACAGCCGGGACCAACGGCTTAACGTGCTTTCCGAGGCACGGAGGAAACTCGGTATATTAAGATGGTCACCCATCCACAGACCAACCTTGGCAAGCGTTGCTTAACCTTAAAGATCGACCCGTGCGGCTGTTATTATTTAGCCACGAGCTCCTCAACCGATCTGTAGAATACCGACAAGCAGAAAACCTTGCGGCGATGAGCCAAGCTGTGAAGCTTCAAACCCATCAGTTTAACGTCACCAATGAGCCCCTAAGCTCTGCGTAGTCTGCTCTGGTCACGGATCAACATTATCATCGAAGTTTTAGAATGTTCCTGATTGACCGCAGGAGGACGCAACGCAAGCCACGCAACCGAACATTTTGAATCTTAGTGTTATTGTAGCTTTCTGTCAGTGAAAAATAATTGTATTCCGACCAGCACTTATGTACCAGAGATTATCTTTACGAACTAAGGTAAACAACTTAACTTCTTTATTTATTATATAGCTTTAATAAAGTAAAAGTAACAGGGTGGGTCATCATCATCATCATAACAACTGAAAGACGTCCACTGCTGGACATAGGCCTCCCTCAAAGGGGGTTTTCCATAATCGCCACGCTTGGCAGGCGGGTTCGTGATTGCAGTGTATGGTGTTGCGTATTACAAAGAACGCTATTGCCCCTTCTCTGGTGAGTCCCTAAGTCACCTCTTACGACGCCCACGGAAAGTGATGGGATGGTATAATTCTTTTACGGCACCCTACGGCACCGGCCGACACCACACAGTGAAGTTCAGGGTAAGTATCAGGGCATGTTCCATGAATTTTGTCTGCTTACCAAATTACGTAACGATCGGGAAAAATTTAGCAGTGAAAATATTTTTAATTCGTTAAGTTATATAACTTATTAAGACACGTAACTTCGTTATGAAGCACCTAATAAATAGGCTAATTAGTCAATAATCTCCTTATCATCAATGTTTACTTTAATGTAATGCAATTTGACTATTCTTCAATTTATTTTCTGTTGCAAGCAAACACGTGAACGTGTGAAACAAAACAACCAAAAATATACATTTAAATCCCCTACTTATAACAAATTGCATCTCCTTAAAAACCTCATAACATTTGATTACCAAAATCATCCCCTGCCCTATCTCATCTGAAGCCATAAAAATCCAACATGGCTCC
Source organism: Lacanobia oleracea (assembly GCA_950371165.1). Lineage (NCBI taxonomy): Eukaryota > Metazoa > Arthropoda > Insecta > Lepidoptera > Noctuidae > Lacanobia > Lacanobia oleracea. The sequence continues at coordinate 5,144,341 of OX493404.1, forward strand.
CCATTCTCCCCAATAATATGCCTCGGAGGGAAACAGGGGTAAATGCAACCGATTTAAATGCATGCATCTTGCCTACGAGTCGTAATTAGGCGTTCCAGAATTTCGACGAGCATCCGTTAGTAAAATGTAACTGTTTCCAATTATTGTCGTTTTTAGAGCGTTGGTACTGGGTTAGCATTTGAATGTTGGTAGAATTGCTAATTTTCATGAGGAGCAGTTACGTTGAATGAATGTATGGATGGTAAGTTGTTCAGCAAGACTGTTATTTTCTTAGTTCATCTGGTATGTTGACATCGAGTTTCATAGTGAATTGATTTTGTTTTCGGTTTGGCATAGTGTACCCATTAATATACCTATTCATTTGAACAGATTTTATTTAAAGCGATTTATTTTACAATTATAGAAGCTCCTACTATAATGTCATTAAAAGCTACTAAAAGTTTTACAGCTGGATGCGTAGCTATGCGATGTCATGGATAAACACTATCGTCATAATTTAAGCCGAAAGATACCTATTGCAAGACAGGTTCTGACCATACTTCTTACATATAATAAATTCCCGGAACTTCTAGCATGAAAGTCAACCGTCGAATCCAACTCGGCTGGACGGCGTTCGAGTCTACGACCATTGCATGTTGCTAGTGATGACTTGTGGACTCGAAACGTGGTCCCGCTTACAATGGGCCTTATCAGAAAGCATAAAGTCTCCCAAAGAGCAATGCTCGCAGGTTCCTTGCGTGAACGAATCAAAAATGACGATTTCCGCAAGAGAACCAAGATTACCGACATAGTCCGAAGGATCGCCAAACTGAATAGCAGGTGGTAGGCCACAATACTCGCAGAAAAGACAGCCGATGAGGCCAAAAAGTTCTGGAGTGGCGACTACGTACCAGAAGACGCAGCGCTGAAAAGCCTCCCACAAGATTACTTGGTGAGAGTCGCGGGTAGCCGATGGATGCGAGACGCACAGGACCGGTTGTTGTTGCGACACGTGGGGGAGGCCTAAGTTCGGCAGTGGACGTTTTTTGGCTGATATCATGATGATGAACTCCTACGAGTAGCAGATGATCTGCATACCTACAGAAAGACCTAACAATGACTACTGCTTACAGTAACAAACTGAGTACAATCCAAAGAGTCAAGGGTCGTTACTACCATTTGCTTAAGATCTCTGATACAACCGACGACAGAGTACTCTGGAAGCAGATTCTCACTGAATCCGTCAGTGCTTTACAGGATGGGCACGACCTTAGGCATCGAAGAACACGAATAAAAAGAAAATCCCTAAAATACATGGCGTTGATTTCCACCAACAAAACAAAACAAAACCGACTAAGTGCGAGTTCGATTCTCACACGAAGGGTTCTGTACCATAAACTGAAAAAAAAAACACATTTCTTGTATGGGGGTTCAGATACACGAAATATGTTTTTAACCGAATTCTTTACTATAGCGGTCTTAGAAACATTATGCAAATTACAACTCTCTGTCTGCCTATTACGGTTCTTAAGATGCAGCCCGCTGACAGACGGATGGACGGATAGCGCAGGCTTAATAGTAGGGTTCCGAAGGCTACCTTTTGGATACGGAACCCTATAAACGAACAAAACCATCACTAGTTCACAGGTTAAAAGCTAAAAAAAGACACGGAAATGCTTTTGCGAGTATCGGCAAACGTTGACATACAACTAGAAAGCTCTCTGGCATACATAATAATGCAACATTTTATCGAAAAACTCTTCACGAACACAAATCGATCGATCTTTGCCTCTTCAACAGGCGTTTCGAGTTTGTTTGCCCACTATCTACCCTCTGGAGGTCAAAAATGTGTGCGTTGGAATAGTTTGCACGGAGCTGAGCGAAGGAACTGATTAAGTCAAAGACTGTTTTCAAATTCGGGTTGGAAAAACAGAGAGTTTTAGTACGAAAGACATTGGTTTAGCTAGTCCAACGCCATTTTTAACACTCGCGAGGCCATTTTGTTGAATGAAAATTATCACATATTATTATTATTATTGTAACAATTGTGATTGAATGAGTAGTGTGTTGTTAAAGAAATTAAGAGAGTATCCAAGAAACTCTTGGCTTTTTTTTATTCACAAAAGAAAAAGGCTAGCATCGCTTCTGAGCTTGTTATCTCATCTCTTTGTTGTCAGATGCACTGTTTAGCCCATTTGTACCACATTAGCAGCTAAAAAAATATCAGCCGCACATTTCTATCTTCGAAGTTAAGCAACGCTTGCTGAAGTCCGTCCCTGGATGGGCAACCATACTTTAAATACCGCGGCATCCATTTAGACAGCGAGACGAAACAACGAACAAAAGAATTAAAAATTACTAAAATGTTTCAGCAACTGACAACACATATATTTTTTAAACATATTTACTGTAAGCAATCGTATTTTTTCCATGGTATTTTTCCATTTCCGGCCTTTTGATACCGGAAACAAAATTCGTTTATTTATTTTTTGCGTTGTTTTGCTAACAGGTACATTTAATATGCTTCAGTTTCAATTTATTTTACCATTAAAATGGCCACTGATAAAAGTTCTTCGATAAATCTGATACCAGTCTTGTCAAAGGGGCCTTCTTGTTACCCTAGAGTGTGGAAGTAGATAGACAGTGTTGCTTCACATAAAATACTGATATTCAGCTTCAACTGATGAGAGCAGCAGCCGACCCCCAAGAATAGGCAGATTGATTTTTATTTCTTTTAGGGTTCCGTACCCGATGGGAAACTAACGGAACTCTACTACTAAGCTAATTTTCACAGATTGTGAATTTTTTTGCCGCTATTACAACAAAATAGTAAAAATTAAATTAAAAATGAAAGGGACTCTGAAAAAACACGTTTCTTGTACGCGAGCCGCGTACAAGAAACGTGTTTTTTTCGATATATGGTACGGAACCCATCGTGTCAAACTCGCACTTGGCCGGGCTTTTTTGATTGATGGTAAATCATCAAATTACTATTTTTGCTCTGGGCGGAGCGGGAGGGAGTGTCAGACTCTTACTGACTAAAACCCATCCGTGCTCCTCCTAACGCGCTTTACGTTTCAGGGCCGCGGAGAAACACAAATTCTGCAACATCATCATCATCATATCAGCTGAAAGACGTCCATTGCTGGACATAGGCCTCCCCCAAACGTCGCCACAACGACCGGTCCTGCGCGTCTCGCATCCATCGGCTACCCGCGACCTTCACCAGGTCATCGGTCTTGTGGGAGGCCTTCCAACGTTGCGTCTTCCGGTACGCGGTCGCCACTCCAGAACTTTTCGGCCCCATCGGCCCACCATCTGTTCTGCGAGCAGTGTGCCCTGCCCACTGCCACTTCAGTTTGACGATCTTTCGGGCTATGTCGGTAACCTTGGTTCTCTTGCGGATATCATCATTCCTGATTCGATCACGCAAGGAAACTCCAAGCATTGCCCTTTCCATTGCCCTTTGAGTGACTTTGAGCCTTCTGATGAGGCCCATTGTGAGCGACCACAATTCTGCAACAGATTTTTGAAATGAACATGCTTCTTAAAATTACAGCTCCCTAGTATTTCATTGGAAAGTTCCCTCTGCACGCGAACACTCATAAGATGCTGAAAATCTTACCATCTTGACCGAAATACTGTTTAAGTTGCCTGGTCAAGGGTAAGCGTTCTTATAAGAGACAAATATTGGCTCGCGTTCGCGCAGCTACTTCAGAGCAATGTGTTCCAAAGCTTCTTAATTTCTTGACACACATACAAGATACAATGAGGTTATGGCTGAAAGAAAGCTACTTAATATGTTTTAGCATTTTATGAGCCTTGGCTTTGACGGTATGGTTTCATACATTACTAACTTTTGTCCACGACGTTTTACGCGCATTTCCCATTTTCGTAAGAATTTAGGAAAATCTTCTCTTAGTGTTCCTCTACACTCCCCAAGGAAAGTACATGTCTGAATTTCAGCTTTCTACAACTAGTAATTTTGGCTGTGTATTGTCAATCAGTCACTCAATCAGTCAGTAACGGAAGAATCTATCTATATATATAAAAATCAATTGCTGTTCGTTAGTCTCGCTAAAACTCGAGAACGGCGGGGCCGATTTAAATAATTCTTTTTTTGTTAGTTTCGCCAGAATACAGGGAAGGTTTAAAAACAAAAAAAAAAAGTAGGTAGGGTAGGTAGGGTAGGTAGGGTAGGTAGGGTAGGTAGGGTAGGTAGGGTAGGTAGGGTAGGTAGGGTAGGTAGGGTAGGTAGGGTAGGTAGGGTAGGTAGGGTAGGTAGGGTAGGTAGGGTAGGTAGGGTAGGTAGGGTAGGTAGGGTAGGTAGGGTAGGTAGGGTAGGTAGGGTAGGTAGGGTAGGTAGGGTAGGTAGGGTAGGTAGGGTAGGTAGGGTAGGTAGGGTAGGTAGGGTAGGTAGGGTAGGTAGGGTAGGTAGGGTAGGTAGGGTAGGTAGGGTAGGTAGGGTAGGTAGGGTAGGTAGGGTAGGTAGGGTAGGTAGGGTAGGTAGGGTAGGTAGGGTAGGTAGGGTAGGTAGGGTAGGTAGGGTAGGTAGGGTAGGTAGGGTAGGTAGGGTAGGTAGGGTAGGTAGGGTAGGTAGGGTAGGTAGGGTAGGTAGGGTAGGTAGGGTAGGTAGGGTAGGTAGGGTAGGTAGGGTAGGTAGGGTAGGTAGGGTAGGTAGGGTAGGTAGGGTAGGTAGGGTAGGTAGGGTAGGTAGGGTAGGTAGGGTAGGTAGGGTAGGTAGGGTAGGTAGGGTAGGTAGGGTAGGTAGGGTAGGTAGGGTAGGTAGGGTAGGTAGGGTAGGTAGGGTAGGTAGGGTAGGTAGGGTAGCCAGTTGACGGGAGCGAAGCCGCGCGGGTCAGCTAGTATCCAATATAAATCTATACAAATATATAAAGCTGAAGAGTTTGTTTGTTTGTTTGCTTGAACGCGCTAATCTCAGGAACTACTGGTCCGATTTGAATTTTTTTTTTTTTCAGTTTTAGATAGCCCATTTATCGAGGAAGGCTATAGGCTATATATCATCAAGCTAAAATTAATAAGAGAGGAGCAGTAATGAAAATTGTGACGCAGACGAAGTTGAGCGGGTCTACTAGTACTAATATATAAAGCTGAAGAGTTTGTTTGTTTGTTTGCTTGAACGCGCTAATCGCCCGTTCCATCATCGGACCACGAGACGAACGGTGGTGCGCCACCGGTACATGGTGGACATCCCACCCATACGCACAAAACGTTTTGGGAACACATTCATAGTGCGTACAGCTAAGGAGTGGAATTCCCTGCCGGAGTCTGTGTTTCCTGATAGCTACAACCTGGGAGTCTTTAAATCAAGAGTGAATAGGTTATTTCTAGGCAAGCGTGCTCCATCTTCGACCACATCCTCGCTTACCATCAGGTGAGATAGTGGTCAAACGCGTGCCTATCAATACTAAAAAAAAAAAAAAACTCATGCTAAGGCCAAAAAGAGCGGAGCAGTAATGAAAATTGTGACGCAGACGAAGTTGCGCGTGTCAACTAGTTTTATATATATTGATGATAGATGAAGTTCCTCAGTAGTCCAGGAATGATGATATCCGCAAGAGAACCAAGGTAACCGATATAGCCCGAAGGATTGCCAAACTGAAGTGGCAGTGGGCAGGGTACAGTGCTCGCAGAACAACGGATCTAAAAAGGCCTCTTTAGTAAAATCATAATATTAACCACAAAATAATTTGTCAAATTTCATTTTCATCTTTATAGCTAACGCATTAGGTTCAAGGTTGATTGGGAAAATTTTACAGTGACGGGAAGCGTGATGTGCTTTCTGATTCTGCTAAAGCAGCATTTTTAGACCCAATGCGGCTGAAAATTACTGGAGTGGCGACCGCGTACTGGAAGATGCAGCGTTGGAAGGCCTCTCACAAGATGGACCGATGACCTCATGAGGGTCGTAGATAGCCAATGGATGCGAGACGCACAGGACCAATTGTTGTGGCGACACTTGGGAGAGGCCTATGTCCAGCAGTGGACGTCTTTCGGCTGATATTTTATAATGATGATGATGAGCCCGGAGTTTTCAGTTTTAGAAAAAATATAATGCATTAGGCATTACATGTTTTGATTAGGTTAAGACTACATCCACGAGAAAAAGACGTTAGTTTACGTATGTGTAAGAATGTATGAAATTATGCATTCCGTTTCTAACAATTTTTAAACCAAACTCAGCACTGCAGGGTTTTATAATAAATCGTTATAAAATGAAAGTTCAAAAGGAACAAAATGGCGACTGTGTCATTGAGCTATACTCGTCAATTTCTCTGAGGAAATTCGATTTCCTCTCACATCTCCCGATTGTTTCTACAACGCTCGCGATCCTTCGTGTTCACTCGTTCATTCATTCACTCTTCATTCGATTCGCTTTCCTCAAGATATTAAGCTGAGATTGGAAGAATTCATAATTTTAAACATCGAAAAAGCTCGCTCTTTCATGTTGGAAATGATGTCGGGAAATTCAAAGGTTTGGACAGGCGATTGATTTTGATTTCTTTGGTGGAAAAGCTGCTTTAGATTTTTATCTTTGTGTGCACACCTGAACTTGTAGCTCACGTTTATTGATTTTCTTTTAAGTAATGCGATTATTGGAACAAATGTCTTCAATGTTTTTGAAAAACTTTTTACAAAAAATATAACTAATGAACCAAACTGAATGAAATTTTTACGGGACCAAATATGCGCTTACGAAGTCCCGGGAAAAAGCTAGTTTTTTATATAAAGTACTAGGTGACTCGCGCAACTTCATCTGCATCACAATTTTCATTACTGCTTCGCTCCTATTCGTGATAGCATGAAGATATCTTCCTCGTTAAATGGGCTATCTAACACTGAAAGAATTTTTCAAATCGGATCAGTAGTTCCTGAGATTAGCGCGTTCAAACAAACAAACTCTTCAGCTTTATATATTAGTTTAAGATAGATATAGATAGAAGACAATGGACCACCGATACGACGGTCAATATGCACAAAAATTGTTCTGAGGATACAACCTGCAAAGGAGTGGAACTCTGCCTGCGTCTGTGTTTCCAAAAGCTTACAACCCTAATCTCTTCAAAGTTAGAGTGAACAGGCTCCTTCTGGGTAGGCTCGCTCCATTGTAGACTTTGTCTCTGTCATCTCTGACATAGACTAGAGTCAAGAGCAAACCCATTACTAATAAAAAAAAACGACCAATACAATCACCAGTAGAATGATTTTCATGAAAGAAAGTCATCGTGTTGATGCCGCATTGTCACGTCGCACTTGTCTGCTGAGAGCTCTAATTCTCTGACTATAAAAAGTGCAATATCTCTTAGGTCACGTCCAGTTTATTTTCCACAAAAACCCTCAGTATTATACATCTGGGAAAGGCGACCATTTCGACCTACATCGGAAAAAAACTAGACAGTGATCATCCTACGACGTGCTGACTGCGTTATCATTATCGAGAGATCAAAATACCTAAATGCCCTTCTTGTAATTTCACTGGGAAATGTGACTGTTTCCAAGTTACTCAGATAAAATTTTCGTTTTTTTAAATTGTCTTAGTTATTAAGGTGTTTTTACTGCGAATGCTGAGACACCAGCTTTTGCCAGCGGTTTCACTCGCAGTAAAGTAGCCAATAACGTCATCACGTCGGGGTCACCAGTTTGGAGTGTATGCGGAACAGAGAGTAAAGTCCCGCACGCCTCAGTTGAAAACGAGGATCCTCCGACCAGGCGGCTGTTGTGCCTGGCGGGCTACTGCCCAATAGTTAATATTCGGGCTGATGTATATGTTCAAATCGCACGGTAAACTTTTCTTGCGTGATGCAGGATTTTCGTTCGCTGCTAGTTGGATAGATAGCGTCGCGGTTCTTTTTGTTGCGATGAAGATTTTGCTCCGTTGGTTTTTCTTGTGGCGGCATTGATGCCGCTACATCTACCTCCACGGTCCTATTTATCTCTGTACTAAAACTTATCATTATGGGTTCGGCGACTTAGAGGATCTCGTGGCTAGATAATAACAGCCGCACGGGTTGATCTTCAACGTTAAGCAACGCTTGCCAAGGGTGGTCTGTGGATAGGCGACCAACTTACCATTCCGGGTTTCCTCCGTGCCTCAGAAAGCACGCTAAGCCGTTGGTCCCGGCTATCATTTGTAGACCTTTGCTAGTCGGATAGTCAGAAACTAATAAATCTGACTCCGGTCTTGTCATGAACGAAGTACCGTGTTACGCAGTTAACGGGTTGTGGAGGTCTGGCAGGCCGCCGCTCCACGTAAAATACTTTCCTGTCGGGTTTGTGAATCGTCATCTGCCTAGCCTTTTCCCAACTATAATAATGGGGACTCCAGGATTCCAGTCAAACCAGATTCAGCTGAATACCACTATTTTACGTGGAACGGCTGTCTACCAGACCTCCAAAACCCATTAACTGAGTAACACAGTACTCCTTTGCAAGACTGGTGTCACATTTTTCGCTTTTGACTATCCGTATCGACTTAATTGTTCCTCAGTGTAATTGAAAACACCGTATCTTCATCAGTTTTTTCATTTTATCATTACCACTGATAATAATACTAATACATAGTCCGATATAGTGGTGATAGACCGATTAGCGCGCCGCACAATGATAATTGATGTTACCATCCCGCATGACGAGAACTTCGTGAAGGCCGAGAAGGAGAAACAAATCATGTATCTCGACTTGTCACGCACGATGTTTTCGGCATGTGGAATGTGGACTCAGCTGTCATTGTGCCGATAGTCGTTACGGCCAATAGCCTGATGGCCAAAAGCTTCGACGACCATCTGTCGAAGCTGGCGTTACGCGGTTGGATAAAGGGCCTGATACAGAAGGCAGTACAGCTCGATACGGCTCGTATTGTGAGGAGGTTCCTTTCTCTGGAGCCCTAACCACCGGTAGCTTGGACCCTGCTCCCGACACCGGCGGACTACTATTTTTTTTATTTTTAAATGTATTTTTTAAAAGTTTTTTTGAAGATATATTTAAAAATTTAACATTTATGTATATAAAATGAATAAGCGAAACAATAATACTAGTCATCACTAAACAAGGTATTTCAATTCGACAAAATACTCAATTAAGCACAAGAAGCACAAACCGATCTTAACTTCCATAACAAAACTTACATCTAAACCTTTATATAAATGAAGTACCCAACCTTTACCGTTTTATGAATTTAGCGTAACCCCCAGCAGATGGCGCAACTGGCTTGGCTTATTAAATCCAACCGTTGTTATTTTAAGTTGGGCCTGTATTTAATAGCCCATATTTTCCCATGTAATTTCATAGTGAGTTTTGTATTAGTTCGCTTTCAAATGACTTCGGTTTAGGGTCAAGTTGGAGTCAGTACATGTGTGTAGTATTGTTAGTTGTTTGTGTTATTACTGAAGTCTTGGGATGAATGGAGTTGCTTTTGCTTGGAAAAGGGTTTGATTATAGACCCTTTTATAATAATACTAGCTTCTGTCAGCGTCTTCTCCTCTTGAAAATTTATAATTTATAATATTTTATAATATAGCGTTTATTTCGAGGTATGAGGTATAAAGTAGGGTACAACTATCCCAAGGTAATATATTCCCGGGACGTAAATTAACATAGTCTACCCGTGTAAAAAGTTTCATCAAAATCCGTTCAGCCGTTAGGTACAACATGATGAGGTAACAAACAAACTTTTAATTTAAATAAAGTGAATATAGTTCCAAACGTTATCAGTAATTTCAACGATTTTTGATGGATTTCGGTATTCCAATTAATTATTGCAAATTTATGTAGGTATTCATTATTCAAATTAAAATAAAACCAGTTTGAAGTAGTATCCGCTTCGTAGAGAAATTCATTAATTAAAAACCTACTGTTGAAATTTTACCTGATTAAAATTTTCTCAACTCAAACGAGCCCCAAAACAAACATTTAGGCACCGAAAATATGTCGCATATTCCATGCTAGTGCTTTATATCAATACTAGTTTTAACCAGCGACTTCAGATTCACATCCAGATAAATTTATTTGCTCAAAAATTTGTGTACATACAATTATAAACAAATGCATGCAAGGTGATAAAAATACCTGGAGTTGTGCTAACATGTTTACCATATTGTCATGGTGTGCAAATATTAAATGTACAAGATTAAAAAAAAAGAAAATAATATATCATTCAGTGGTAATAATGAAAAAATTCTGACATAATAAATAAATTGATTCATCACATAATTAATTCATAAAATGTCAAAAGTAATATCACGATAGTAATAATATTAAAAAAGAAACATTGTAGTCAAAAAACCATTATCAAAATCATTATTACATTACATTAAATTAAAACAATATAAAAAAAAGAAAAGAACATGTCCATTTGAAATGACATCATAATAACATATACGAACGGCGATGCGCCACCGGTACACGGTGGACATCCCACCCACACGCACAAAACGTTTTGGGAACACATTCATAATGCGTACAGCTAAGGAGTGGAATTCCCTGCCGGAGTCTGTGTTTCCCGATAGCTACAACCTGGGAGTCTTTAAGTCAAGAGTGAATAGGTTGCTTCTGGGCAGGCGTGCTCCATCTTCGACCACATCATCGCTTACCATCAGGTGAGATGGTGGTCAAGCGCGTGCCTATTATTAGTAAAAAAAAAAAAAAAAAAAACACATACAACATCATATTAACATCATAATATGCTTTACTAGCCAAAAACGATTTTACATTATTTTTAAATTGTTGTACACTTATCTCTTTCCAGTTATTTGGAAGCTTATTGTAAATAATGGGAGCCATGCAAAAAACACTCTTGCGCAAAAGTGCTGTCCGAGACCTATGTTGACAAAGTTGACTGTTATCACGTCTATTTCTAGGAAACAAGTCTGCCATGCGGGAAAATAGGTTAGGATTTGTTTTAAATGTATGCGCATGTCTCGTTTTTCCTGTTCCCGTAAGAATAACTCCCAGAAAATCTTTTAGTGCTCCCCTACGTAGTGTAGGGTAACTACATGCCAAATTTCAGCTTTCTACGAGCAGTAGTTTTGGTTGTGCGTGGTCTGTCAGTCACCGGTAACGGAAGAATTCCATGTTAGGATTCCCCTTTCTTATTTTTTTTAAGGATGGGAAATCATCAAATGAGTCCTCCCGCTCTGGGTGAAGCAGGAGGGAGTGTCAGACTCTTACTGACTAAAACCCATCCGTGTTCCTCCTGGTGCCCTTTGCGATCCAAGGCTAGGGTACCTCTTTCGAACAGATTCCGCAGCCTATGTTCCCCGATTCCTTCCAGGATTCCCCTAGTATGTCTTCTTTTGTTTTTAGAGTTCCGAACATCCGTAAAATCCGATCACTCGGGTGTCTGTCTGTCACAGCTAGTTTTCTCCCGATCTGCTCAATCGATTCTGTTGAAATTTGGTACACATAAATATGGAATAGTGTAACCCTAACACGGACGCGTTACGTAAATATTTTTTTAGTACGGGGGTCACTTTTGGGGGTCAAATTAGAAAATAAAAAAAATGTGTTTTTCAAACTATATTGTGTGACACATCAAATGAAAGGGCTTGTTATATTTTATTGAGAATTTTAAAATAAATGGTTATGAAGTTATTCAAGAAATTAGATCAAAAATGACCATCGCCCCTCCCCCCCCTTATCTCCAAAACAACTAAGCCTAAAATTTTGAAAAAATTGCAAATAATAGTTCTATACCTAAAGATTACAGGAAAGCTATAAAAAGTCTGTAGTGTTAAAATAACTTGTATATAAGGTTGGGAACCCTTTGCACGCTAATCCGACTCGCACTTCGCACTTAGCCAGTTTTTTGTATATTATATACTGATTTTCCAATTCAGGCTGGCCCGTCCATGTATGTTAGGCTCTATACCATAACCATAAGCATTGCAAACAAGGGGCATGCAAAAAACCAAGCTATATATTTTTATGGTGCACCTATAAAAATATATACGGACATTCCACGTAACCCTTCGGGTTTGTTGTAAAGATACGCATACCAAGATGTTATTAGGCATAAGTGGATTGCTTTTGCCTTTTAATCAGGTAGGCGGTACTTTTGTGGGATCGTTTAAAGGGTTCCGTACCCAAAGGATAACCAACGGAACACTGACAACGGACTAAACCACCGCTGTCCGTCCGTCCATTCGTCTGTCCATCCGTCCGTCCGTCCGTCCATCTGTCTGTCAGCGGACTGTATCTCAAGAACCGTAATAGGTAGACAGTTGAAATTTTCACAGATTGTGTATTTCGATTCCCGCTATAACAATTAACTAATAATAAAAATTAAGGTTTGTGGTACGGAACTCTTCGTGTGCGAGTCCGAATCGCTCTTGGCCGGTTTTTTGGCAGTATAGGCCTATCAATACTTGTAGTAAAAAGTTACTACTAATTCATGTTTAGCGAATAGAAGTGTGCTATCGTGATGGGAGTAGTTGACTAGATATTTTTTACATATTATGCAAAGTTGAGTGGCGATTATGGCAAACCCATCTTGGGGGAGGCCTATTTCCAGCAGTGGACGTCTTTTGGCTAATATGATGATGATGCAAAGTATGGAGGTCTGAAGCTTGGACACAAATCAAAAAATCTAAAATATTTATTTGCCAGAAAATACATAACAAATTACAAGGAAAGATCTTACATCCTAAAAGTCATTGTATTCTGCCTGCAAGCAAGCGTGCAAATTTTTTATGTCAATTTTGTCATAATTATTGTTATCATGCAATTCAAATTATTATGTAATATTATTATTACAATAAATATTATAAAATCTATTATTCATATACAGAGTTGATACGACAGAGGGGCATTAAATTAAACTACGTATACTATACGTGTACAGTATTAATTCGATACGGTACAAAAACAAAAAGCGCCATAAATGAGAAAATATTTTTTTCAAACAAACTAAATAGCTTGCAAATCCGAATAAAACGCAACCACCCTTTGTAAAAAAAAAGACACTGACCTTAGGTACCGCTAGGTAACAAAGCGGCAACGTCGCGCGCGCGCCGGAGCGCGGTGTGCGGTATCTCGTGTGCTCGGTGGGGGCCGGGCCGGGGTGGCGGCCGGCGACTTAGGCCTCCGCTGGGCTCCGCTCGCACTGGCTTTTATGTTAGGTAACGTTTCGAAGTACGCGCACAAAAACAAACACACTAAATTTTTTAATTTTCGATGTGTCCTCCATTCACATTGATGCACAAATTATACCGACGGAGAATATTGTTATTTATTTTTCTAATTAGATCACTGTCCGTCGCTAAGCACTTTAATTTGTGAAATGCTAAAATAATCCAATTTTTTAACTCATCAATAATTTTATTTACCTCTGAGGCATACACTTCACCCTTAATGTAACCCCACAAAAAGAAAACCATGGGAGTGAGGTCCGGAGATACTAATACTAAATAATAATAATCCCAAGTTACGTGTCCTATCACCATAAAAAACAGTCAATCACAAAAAAAACACTAATACTAAATAATAATAATCCCAAGTTACGTGTCCTCTTACAATAACAAAATAAAATTACAATTGTTTGCGCGCGAAGTCCACAAACCGTACGTTCCGAAAAACAAGCGTCGGCGCACTGCTGAGGGACTTACCGATCGCAAAAAACAAGGATGCAACAAACTGACCTATCTCTATTTCTTTCGCTCGCTTTATGTTAGTCGCTGTCGTAGTGAAAGTGCAAGTGTGTGTGTATTGATTGCTTCCTTGTTTGCATTGCCAATTTTTAGTGAATGTCCTTCGACATGCGTCAGAGCGGCAACAACGCATCGTAGATTTATCGTTGTAAGGTGCATGACCTATGCTTAGACGATAATCAACTGTTAGAAAAGATACATCGTGTTCAAACCGTGCAAAAACTTTAAAAATCATTTGCGACTAAACTACTGCTCCTAATTAATTTATTTTTGGTACAGAGCTTGAAAATGGTACCTAGTATAGGCAGTTTAAAGGAAAGCCCCTCTGTCGTATCAACGTTGTATATCCATTATTAACATTCATTTTTAAACACAGATTATTTAGTGTCTATTAAGGGGGAAAGAATCGATTTGACCTCGACTTAAAAGTTTTCTTCAGTACAATAAAACTCTAAAGGCCTGTGTGCGGAATTTTTATTATGATTTTAATTTAATTAAATTGTGGTTTGTTTAAATTTTAATGTTTTAATTTAACTTTAGTTTGTTTTAATTTAATTTTTGTTTTTTTTTATTTGTTATTTGATGAGTGTTATGGATTTTTACTGTCCGAAATAAACGTTTTCATTGATTGATTGATTAAACGTACTCGATGGCGTTATGGCAACTTTTCACCTAGTTTTGTATAGACAATGGCTTTCCAGATCTACTTTCTATCCCATCCCTATTAATTATTAGTTACTAGCTGACCGGGCAAACGTTGTTCTGCCATATAAAAAAAACCGGCCAAGTGCGAGTCGGACTCGCACACGAAGGGTTCCGTACCATAAACCTTAATTTTTATTATTGTTGTCATAGCGGCAATAGAAAAACACAATCTGTGTAAATTTCAACTGTCTACCTATTACAGTTCTTGAGATACAGCCCGCTGACACATAAACGGACGGACGGACAGCGGAGGTAGTAATAGGGTTCAGTTGGTTATCTTTTGGGTACGAAACCCTTAAAAATAACCTATGACCTATTCTCATACCTAACGAATATATTCAGGTTTTGGTCCGAAATAAAGTTATGAATAACGAAAAAATAAAAAAGAAATCGGTCAAGCCGTTTCGGAGGAGTTCGATAACAAACACTGTGACGCGAGATTTTTATATATTAAATAGAGATTAAAAGATAAAACCATCGAATAAGAAAATGGATCATTCCTTTGAAATTATTGTTACTTCAATCCATAACCCAATATCATAAAAGCACAATGAATATAAATTTCATATCTGTGCGTATTTTCACATCATCATGAAGGGGCCCATATTATATGATTTGATTACATTTTAGCTCGACTGCATCGACCCACAAAGCAACAATAGGTACCTACTACCTATACATTACTTCATCTTATAATAGCTATCCATCGATTTATGGTAACCGACCACAATACCAATTACTTAGCCGCAGTCGATTCAGTTAATAATGTGTACGGTTCGATGAATTGAACCGTGTATGTAAAATTATAATAAAATCATTGTGTTGAGTGAATGTTTTCACAGACAGATGGCCGATTCATGGCTGAATAAGCGTTCAAATTCAATTGTGTTTGATAGCTTGCAACTGCGATGTCAATTCGAACATCATCATCATCATCATCTGCCTAGCCCTTTCCAACTATACTGGGGGTCGGCTTCCAGTCAAACCGGATTTAGCTGAATACCAGTATTTTATGCGGAGCGGCTACCTACCAGACCTCCACAACCCATTAACTGGGCAACACGGTACTTCATAGCAAGACTGGATTCAGATTAACTGGCTTCTGACTCTCCGTAACGACTGCCAAAGATCTATAAATGACAGCCGGGGCCAACGGCTTAACGTGCTTTCCGAGGCACGAATGCAACTCGGTATGTTAAGATGGTCACCCATCCACAGACCAACCTTGGCAAGCGTTGCTTAACCTTGAAGATTGACTAGTGCGGCTGTTATTATCTAGCCACGAGCTCCTCAAAAAGAATTCGAACATCATCATTATTATAAATGTCAGCAAAAGACGTCCATTGCTGGACATAGGCCTCCCCCAATCGCCACAATAACCAGTCCTGTGCGTGTCGCATCCATCGGCTACCCGCGACCCTGAGGTCGACGATCAAGCATGCTTGCCTAGAAATAACCTATTCACTCCTGACTTAAAGACGTCAAGGTTCTAACTATCGTCGTGGCAAGGCGGTCTTGTGCCTTTCAGCGGAGGTCTTTAAGGCCAAGCAGTAGTAGCTAGACATTTTTCTATAAAAAAAATATATTGGTGATAAAATACGCAGATACAAACTGCTTGCACACATTTTTGTAAGTTACTGTCACATTTTGTGCCCTGAAAGACCACAAACGAGACAGAGGGACGACTTGAACTTGTCTGCTTTAACAATTGACGAGAAAGTACACAAAACCGGGGACAAAGGAAGTAATGGCGGGTGCCTAATATACTAGCATACAAATTAATATTCCTGGCTTTATGTTAATCAATCAATCAATCAATATTCTTTATTTGTAAACATAGGTTACAGTAGTGTGTAAGATGTTACAATGGTTATTTCATAGTTTCTCTATGTTTTGCCATTCGGCGTACAAATACATAAACATTTATATGGGAGGACAATTATGTACCTCTTAATCAAATTATCACAATGTAATTTTATAAAATGCAATAGGCAATGTCAATATTAAACGAAATGTAGATAGTAATGTCAAAAAAGATAATTACCTATAATGTCAATAAGTTACATAAACGAAAATAGTTTGAACTTCACATTATCCTCAGAATTGCTATTGAGTCATCATGCATAAATAGTCATGTTACAAGTATACAAATACCATTAAGTCAACGAACTGTCATCAAAATACTCACTGAGACTATAGTGACATTTTTCTGTATTAGTAAAGTACATAATTTTCGCTTGAACTTGACTAAATTTAAACTTTTAATTGAACAAGGTAACTTATTAAATATTCTTTGGGCCATACAAAAAAACTTTTCCTCATTAAAGCCGTGCCAGCGTGTGGTACTTTAAGCTCTAAATTGCACATACCTATAGTACGAATTCGTATATTCTTATATGTGCCATGTTGATGTGTATTTATATATACTGTCAGTCTGAATGATTTATAATATGAGCTTCAAATAGCAGTATCAATGTCAAAAACTATCAAACCTATGACATGAAATTGATAGTTTGCGTGAGTCATGAAAGCCGCTAAATATTGCGGCCCATTAAGTGTATTGACATTTCTACGAATAAAATAAAATGCTATGTTCAAAATATTGGAGATATTCCACAGAAATCACATAGCAGTTGACTGATGATTTAGTGCCTAGCCTTTTCCCAATGGTCTTGGGGTTGGCTTTCAATACAACCTGTGCAGCTGAATACCAGAATTTTACCAATACTTGGTTTCTGACTTCTTTTTGACTACCCGTAACGACTGTCAAAGATATACAAATGACAGCCGTATCAACGGCTTCACGTGCTTTCCGAGGCGATGAGGAATCTCGGTATGATAAGAGGAGACATGGACGGCGAGGCTTTTTATATAAAAAGTCACAAATCACAGTTGAGAGTCAAACCTAGACTGTGACTTGTGACTTTTTCACCTCCAATATTAGACCCATTTTTATTTTTTTAATGGGTTTGCTCTTGACTCTAGTCTATGTCAGAGATGACAGAGACAAAGTCTACGATGGAGCGAGCCTACTCATAAGGAGCCTGTTCACTCTTACTTTGAAGAGATTAGGGTTGTAAGCTTTTGGAAACACAGACGCAGGCAGAGAGTTCCACTCCTTTGCTGTGCGCATTACAAAAGACACATTTAAGATTTTTTTCACAAACTGAATAAAAAATATATACTGTGTTTCTATGTTTTCTTTTTAAGCTTGGTAAGTTGGTCTTAACCTACCAAGCTCGGCAACAGCTGTTTTACCTTGAAGACCGAATTGGAGGTACAATTTGATACACCTTTACTATATGTTACCAGCTAAAGTTACCATGATCGAAACTTCATAGTCGGGGATTGATCTTACCTGTATTGAAGACATACACAGAGATTCTTGCAGCTTTTATAAAATAACGCGGGTCTGATCGTCGCGGGCTCTTGGGAAGTTTTACTCATGTACAAATCCTTACTAATATTATAAATGCGAAAGTAACTCTGTCTGTCTCTCGCGCTTTCACGCCAAAACTACAAAACCGATTTAAATGAAATTTCGTACAAAGATAGTCTAGAACCTAAGAAAGGATATAAGCTACTATTTATCCCGGGAGTATGTTCCCTAGGGACCACGCTGGCAAAGCCGCTGGCAGAAGCTAGTTGACAAATATATTCCACTTTAAGCATTTAACCCTAAAAATAAAATCTACCAAACAGACCCATTTTCCCCGAAGTCCCCTACTAATATAACAAATACTTAAAATTCCTAATTTTACTCAACACTGCAACCCTCGAAAGCTAATATTATTGATCTTTCCCAACCCTTGTCACACCACTCACGGATGGCAAGCTACGGTTGACTTTATGAGTGTACACATCCCGACTCCTGTTACCAAAGCGCTAAAGCGTGGGTCCAATAGGCCCCGATGCTAATTGTGAGGGTTGACTGAAATTAGAAGCGCCAGACGACGGGTTAAAGTGACTATTTCTATCGATGTTGCTTGTTTGTGTTTGTATCCATTGTTTATTCTTAGGTCGAGTGTAGACTCACGTCTGTCGTGTGTCGATTTTGTTGGCGAAAAATTTGGTTCTAAAATGCATCTGAGCGTTTCTGTTTTATGGTATCGTATTCGTATCTCGTATTTCGTATAATCACCCTGATTTTTAGAATGGATTAAACCGATTCCAGCTTTTTAGACATAAGAATCTCGCGTATGCGTACACACATTTATTGTAAGGTTAATGATCAAATTACTCCTTTCGCCTTCCGCTCTGTGTGGAGCGGAAGGGAGTGTAAGACTCTTACTGACTAAAACCCACCCGTGGGCCGTGATGCTCCCAATGCCTATTGCGTTCCAGGGCTGCGGTGACTCTTTTGGAACTAATTCCGCAACGACACATCTAGGTCTATAAAGTTTGCTGAGAACCTTTTGGAAAAAGTTTACAGACAGAGAGTGAGTTTTCGCTTTCCATAGAAAACTTTAATTTGTTGGTTTATTTAAAATCATTCTTTTTGAAGAATTTTTTAAGAAAATTTACAAGAAAATTCTAACAGGCTAAAATATTTTTACTAGCTTACCTGCGCAACTACGTCTGCTTTGCTCCTATTAGTCTTAGCGTGATGATATTATATCCTATATGCTACTTCGATAAATGGGTTATCTAACACTGAAATAAAAATTAGAACGACACATTCCACAAAACATTTTTACATTCAAAAACTTTTGTGTTTAACTTTGAAACCTTTTTCGAGCATCAAAATTATCAAAAAAAAAAAAATGATACATTTTCCAAGTTTCTTTTCCAGGTAGATCATAATACTTTCTTTTCCTATACTTTTTGTATTACAAACTTGTTTCAAAAGTAAAAAAAATACTACAGGAAACTATTCCATCTGCGAAAATTCACAAACAATACAACAATGACAGCTTGAACTCTATTCGATGAAACACTATAGTGACCATACAAACACAGCGACTACAGAACTTGGAATCGTATTTGCTTGGCTCCGATCGGGTGCAGTGCATATACACTCTTAAAAGCATATGGGACCATAGAACTATCACGTTGGTCTAGGTTTTAGGGTTCCGTACCTCAAAAGGAAGACGAAGTGATGCTATAAGTGTTCCATTTTTTAATGGAACACTTATAGCATCACTTCGTCTTCCGTCCGTCTGTCTGTCAAGACCCTCTATCTCGGGAACGCGGGGAGGCATCGGGTTGAAATTAAAACCATATACTCAGATCGTCAGTCCCTTGAAGCTGTGAAAAATCAAACTTCTAAGTTACCGAAAAAAATACGGTCGATTATGCCACGAAAAACGCATATTCTGGCACTCTCAAGGGAATCAAAATTCATAGGGTATTTCCCGTTGACCTATAACTAGGAAATTTGGCAAGTAATATCTTCTTATACTACAAGTATATCGAAAAGTCTGAAAACTACATATTTGTAATTAAATCATAAAAATATAATTTTAATTTTAAAGTAATTTCTTCCACCTGGCGTTAATCCCGGCTATTGCCAGGGTCCGCCTTCCTACTTAGCTTCCTCCACTTTGCCCTATCTTGAACATCCTTCTCAGTCAGGCCATTGGCTCTCATGTCGGATTTGACGACGTCCAGCCAGCGCTTACGAGGGCGACCACGGGGCCTAGCCCCAAGAACAGCCGTATTCATGCACCTCCGACCAACGTACTCCATAGGGCGGCGCATGATGTGGCCATACCATCGCAGACGACACTCTTGCAGTTTTTCCCCCACGTCACGGACACCAAGACTACCTCGGATCTAAGAGTAATTTTAAAGTAATTTGTTAATTTGTACCTACAAATTCGTACGGAACCCTCAGTGGGCGAGTCCGACTCGCACTTTTCCGGCTTTTTTTTAGGGTGGAAGATCATAATGAAAAGACTTGGGACCTCTCTGAGAGGAAAGGAGTGTCAGACTCTTACTGACTAAGGCAGTTGTCTCACCGCCGGCGATCAGCGAGTAGCGAGTAAAGCTTCAAACTCGAAACAATTGCCGATCAGCGAGTAGCGAGTGAAAAGTTTCGATAGTTTTGACGCTCGGCTTTCAGCGAGTGCTTTAGTGCGATGGGCTTTTAGTCGCAATACTGGCTCCGGCCCGAACTATAGGTAGAAATTACCGCAGTTTGGTTGTTCTCACCGCCAAGCGAGCATCGCCGTGCGAGTGTCGCTGAGCGATTACAATCTTTAATAGCTCTTGTCGCTGCGGTCAACTAGAGCTAAGAGCTGATCGCCGGCAGTGTAAAGCCAGCTATCGACTATGAATTTACGTGTCTCTTTTGCTCACACGAGTTCTATATCTTTTGTCCCTTTTCTCAGCGAGCAAATGGTCGATAGCTACTCACTTCCTTGCTGGCGGTGAGACAAGTGCCTCAAACCCATCCGTGTTCCTTCAAATGCCTTTTGATATGATGATGACTGTAGCTGTGCCTTACCTGTTGTCATGTCAACGATTCCATTGTAAACTAGGGATAGTATTACTCGTCCTGTTCAGTTCCGTCTCTCTCTCTCTCTCTCTCACAATATTCACATGGCATTTTGACGTCAGAGTAGAGGGCTGTTCCAAATACGAAAACTATTAGGGTATAAATCACCTTAGTGCCATAAGCTATCTTCATATCCGGAAATGCATGGTTCCGTTGACAAGGGAAGCATATCTGCAGTTGATCGCAATTAATGAGGCGCCAGACCAATCTGTATTAAAAAAAAGCGGGCAAGTGCGAGTCGGACTCTCACTCAAAGGGTTCTGTACCATAAACCGTTAAAAATACGTTTCTTATATGGAGCCCCTTAAATTTTCAATTTTATTTGATTATTATTATTTGTGCACACACTCTGTGAAAATTTCAACTGTCTACCTATTACGGTTCTTAAGATACAGCCCACTGATAGATAGACGGACAGACGGACGGACAGCGGAGGCTTAGTAATAGGGTTCCGCTGGTTACCCTTTGCGTATGGAACCCTAAAAAGCTGGAAGCTGTTTTCAAATGAAAAAAAAATGCTGGCACATAAAAATATCATTCCATTTTAAACTCTATAAAAGTGCAGGTCATGGCGATAACCAATTAGAGTTTCAAGTAATAAACTAATTGATATCGTTTTCCCAGAAAAAAAACCCTTTTCCAATTAATCTATCCTTTTGGAAACTAGACGTTTTCCAACTGACTAATTGATACAGATGGTTTTTCCATTTATTGCAACAGACTATTGGTTGAATTTTATAATGAAGGTTGAATATTTTCCAGTAAAATTGTTTGTGATTTTCAAACTTAGTTTTCAAAGGGCAAATGTTGAGCTTCTATTTTTAATTAAGGTTATTCTTATGTCTGAAATAATATAAACGATATTCTGAAGTCTGCTGTCAATCAAATAATTGACAGACTGTAATTAGCATCGTAATAGGATTTTAAGATTTACTTGATGTTCCTTCTGCGTTAATATTTTATGAAGAATTAGAAACTATAGTGTTTACTATAGGAATAGGCAGTAGAAATCTGAAAATGAACACAAATGAAACTTTCCATAGTCTTTTGATGAGTTTCACTGAATTAATTTGTACATTCTACTTCAATAGAGTTTTTTTATACACGAAGTGGTATGCAGTTCCGCTGTATTTTTTACTATTGATAGGCACGCGTTTGACCACTATCTCAACTGATGGCGCGACCGTAACGCGTATTTGTCTAAAGAAATTATAACCATTTTAATCATCAATATAGCCCTCTAAGTTCATGAAGCCCTATTGAATGACTTTTTCATGAAATAACCATTCGCGGTGGGTCGTTTATCGTATTTTGTTCAACAAACACTTCACACTGACCGGCAAATGGCAAAAAAAATATATTTGAATTTCGCGGGCTACCCTGGCGCTTCCACCTTAAGGGCATCAAGCAGATCCGTCCCAAAGATGAGAGCAGTACCTATACACGGTTGAAGTACCGCCACACCTTTGCTAGAATCCCCAACTTCTTTGCAGCCACTTGAGCTTTTGCCTCTATTAAAGGGCTGTATGTGAGGGAGAGATAAAATTATCTTAAAGTCTACGCCCACCGGAGCGGAATGGCAGAGGATTTTGCCACCGGTCAGCACATACTAGTCGCTTAGATCTCACGGCGAGTAGCCGCGGTAACGCCGGCGCCGGAATGCCAACTGTAGCATTCCAGTAGCCTACCAAAACTCATCATCTGCCTAGCCTTTTCCCAACTATATTGGGGTCGGCTTCCAGCCAAGCTGGATTTAGCTGAATACCAGTATTTTACGAGGAGCGGCTGCCTACCAGACCTCCACAACCCAATAACTGGGTAACACGGTACTTCATGGCAAGACTGGTGTCAGATTTACTGGCTTCTGACTATCCGTAACGACTGCCAAAGATCTACAAATGATAGCCGGGACCAACGGCTTAACGTGCTTTCCGAGACCAGCCTTGGCAAGCGTTGCTTAACCTTCAGGATCGACCCGTGCGTTGTTATTATTTAGCCACGAGCTCCTCTGTCCCTTAACTAGTCTTCAAAAAACAGGCTGGCAGTGATTGCGCGCGCTGTACTGACACACTAATACAAGTACGTCACATCTAACCTGCTTTCCGAGGTACGGAGGAAACTCGGTATGTTAAGATGGTCACCCATCCACAGACCAACCTTGGCAAGCGTTGCTTAACCTTGAAGATCGACCCGTGCGGCTGTTATTATCTAGCCACGAGCTCCTCGACAGCCTACCAAAACAAATACACTAAATTAAAAGCAAACTAAAATATAGCATCAAAAAATTCGTCCGTGTGATATATCCTTAAACAGTGTTAATATTTCAATAAAACTTCGTCAAAAGTCGTAAAATCGCATCTTGTAGTAATAAAATCTTTAAAACTATAATTCCTCAGTCTGCGCGCTCATGTTGACGCCAAATTGAGATGACGGAGGATCTTTGATGCGATTCTAGTTAATGTCAACGAGTTAGACTCTGAAGTAGAAAATAAAAATGTGTTAATTGAAAATCTGTGACACATTTTAGTAAAGTATTTTTCAGGGTCCGTACCAAAATGGTAAAAAAGAACCCTTATGGTGTGACTAAGTCTGTGTGTCTGTCACAGCTGGTTTGTATCAGCAGTGAGTTAACGTGATTTAGAAAAGCTGTATGGTTTGTATGGATCCTACTTTTTTTACTTGTTTGTTCAAGAAAAGGTGCATACCTAAAAAAATATAACCGTCTTCCAAAAAAACACTAAAAAAGAACCACAAAAATCGGATCAGTAATCGGTGTATATACTTACATAAAACAAAAAAAAAAATACTCGCTGAATTGAGAAACTCCTCCTTTATTGGAAGTCGATTAAAAATAAATAAACAAATCTTCTGCTAAACTGCACAATAGTACGTTGGCAGCGTTCATGTGAAATAAAACTTCCTGAGATATCTAAGTACTTGTCGAGTACTTAAATACATTGACAAAAAGATAAAAAACCTAGTCTGCCAGGTTGCCGATTTGATTAAAAGCAGATGATTCTAGTAACAAAATATCGAATCACCCAACAACACTGCGAGTCCCATTTTCTATCCCCACATTCGTGGCCACAAGTTTTTTCTTACTATTTTCGGATAAAAACTAATTTTGTGCTTTGTTGACTTTACTTATGTTATATTTTCATTCCGATCCGCGACCGGCTGTGGCCACCCGATAAGGCTCCATTCGAACGAAATTCATTTTGCGATTTTCATTAGATTTTTTTTCTGTTTTGTTTTTGGCTGGAACTCAGAAGGGCCAGTTGAATTTATGGTTTGTATTTGTTTGGGATGTGAACCTGTAAGCGTGTGGTTAGCCTTATGGGGTAGGTGATAAATATATGGAATAGGTACCTACACTACGCCATACAAAGTTATTATATTATTATTTATTTTATTTAGGTATGCGTCACGATTGGCGCAAAAGAACGCTTTTTTATTTTTAATGAACATTTTTAGATTAGCCTAACTTTCAAAGTTCTTTTTGCTTGCGCAGTTCTGTCATCTATATCTATACTAATATATAAAGCTAAAGAGTTTGTTTGTTTAGTTGAACGTGCTAATCTCAGGAACTACTGGTCCAATTTGAAAAATGATTTCAAAGTTAGATAGCACATTTATCGAGGAAGGTTATAGGCTAATGCCAATAGGAGCGGAGCAATAATGAAAATTGTGCCGCAGACGAAGTTGCGCGGGTCAACTCATCATCATCTGCCTAGCCTTTTCCCAACTATATTGGGTTCGGCTTTCAGTCAAACCAGATTCAACTGAATATCAGTGTTTTTACGCGGAGCGGCTGCCTACTAGACCTCCACAACCCATTAACTGGGTAACACGGTACTTCTTGGCAAGGCTGGAGTCAGATTTACTGGCTTCTGACAACCCGCAACGACTGCCAAAGATCTACAAATGACAGCCGGGACCAACGGATTAACGTGCTTTCCGAGGCACGGAGGAAACACGTTATGTTAAGATGGTCACCCATCCACAGACCAACCTTGGCAAGCGTTGCTTAACCTTAAAGATCGACCCGTGCGCGGGTCAACTAGTATAGCATGCAGATATGAAAGTGCAAAAAATACTTATTAAATTGCTTAGGAGTTTATCGTATTTCTGTACAGATCTTAATGTTACAAAGGTATTTTGTCCGTCATTAAATAAATAAGGTGGCCTTTTCGTTGTCATAACAGCAGTGACGTCACTAAACGCTGATTGTTGTTTTTAAATACATTCCGTTTCACGTTACTTTAATTTATTATTTTTGTTATTACTTTTTATCATTTTATTAAAAGCATTTTCAAAAATTTTGTATTTGCATCTTCTCTATTGTACAAAGTCGAATTGAATGCCATTGGCATTCTCTACCAGTCAACCTTTGGGTGAAGCAAATACAAAGAGTGGTAGGTGCAATATTATGGAGAAAAAAACGCGTAATCGAACGTTGTCTTTTTTATAGCGTGAGTTCAGACTTAAGAGGCATCATAACCATCTTGTATTTACTTTATCTTATAAGGTCAGGCTTGTGTCGTTTAGCTTCGAAGGCATCGATAAACTTACTGGTCAAATTTACTGCTGCTTTGATCGTAACACATGAAATCGCCAGTTCACTATGGGATGGTCAGAGATGTATTTTTCGTCCACGCCTTTCCTATGGTATAAAACCGCGTTTTTTTGTGTTATCTTCATATTCAATTTAAATCAAACTAACTAACCATACCAGCTTGTTAATATCTCACTGGAGAACAAGGTATCTTTGCACACAGTAAAGGCAGTACCTACGCTGAATAGTTTGTCCTCGATTAGCGACTAATATATTTGAAACAGTCTAAGTTAATCAAACTCAGACTGTGACTGAAATTAAATGAGAGTTGATTCCTGATTTATAATTTTATAAATCAGGAGGAGGAAGTTATTTTTTGATGTGACGTCACAATGATGGTACGAGTACAATTTTTACCAGTGACACACTGCTTTTCAACGCAGTGAATCGTCTTAATATTTTGTTTACGAGAATAATTCGTGTTCAATATTTTTTGGAAATCTATCTGATAGACTAATTAAATTTTCTCAGCAAAATATTCACGAGTAACAGAGAAATATGAATACGGAAACAATTTGCATCGACAAAACGAATCCGGGTAAGGGCTACATAAAACTGACGAATCAAGGAACATTCCTGTTTATGTATATTGCTCCATCATCTATAACATAAAAATTCAACGGTACAAAACAAAATTCGTAGGTACCTGAAATTCAACCCGTGAAACAAGCAAAATAGTACGCGGATAAGTAGTAAATTACTCCTGTGAATATATTAGCTGGGGCAAAACGGCATAAGTCTTAAGTTCCAATACGGACGCTGACTTATGAACGCTAAGGTTTTCGCTAACTTTTCTTGAGAGTTAACCCGTAACTGGTTCCGTGGAGCTATAAAGTGTGAGCTTTTGGAGGTAGTTTTTTTCCTTTTTTTTAAGTTAATTAAATCCACTATTATTCACAGTATTTTGATACTGCAAAACTAATAATATCGTGATATTACTTTTATGCAGTATTTATTAAGTGAGGCAAAATGGCATAAGTCTCAAGTTCTAATATGGACGCTGACTTATGAACGCTAAGGTTTTCGCTAACTTTTCTTTAAGAGTTAACCCATAACTGGTTCCGTGGTAAAGGGTGAGCTATTGGAGGTAGACTGTTTGTGTTTATGAAGATAATTAAAAGAGAGCCACTATTTTCCACAGTACTTTGAAACTGAAAACTAATTATATTGTGATATCACTTTTTGTGTTATTTATTAAGTGGGGCAAAACAGCACAATTTTAACACGGACGCAAATTGAAAATACAAAATTCATCAGTTAAAAATACAAAATTATAATTCCATCAAAATATAAAGCAAAATCCGACATAATAAAGTCCATCATCAGATCACTTATTCATTTTCTTTCATGCGAAGTCAAGTATCTCAATTTTATTAACCGTATCCAAAACATTCGTAGCTCCAAACCACTTGGAGCAGGAACAGCAGTGACGTGCAAGATTTATGTGGAAATTCACTTAATGTACCGACTTAAATTTTATTAGTTTATACTTTTCAATCACACTTCGCGAGATTAAGCTTCCTGCTTCACATAGCTAACTTCCCTAAGTAAATAAATAAACTGTGTTCGTGGAATATTATGTTAACTGTGATCATGATAATTTATTTAAAAAAATAGTCACCTACGAGTATCAAGTCGGTTTACGGACGACAAGGAAAATTTACGTGATAACGTCATAAGAAAACAATTGAACGTGCGGAGCGTGACCGTGACACTTTTTCGTGCGTGCAGCCGGTGTTCATACCTTCCACTTGACGCAGGTACTCACTGGACACGGTTGTTTCGGGAGGTACCTGTTTCAAATACGGCGGGAGGATACACCCGGGTGTCAACACTGCGAGGATCGCCCGGAGGACACGGTAGAGCATACGGTGGAGGTCTGCCCTGCTTGGGCGGAGCACCGCCGTGTCCTCGTCGAGGCGTTCGGCGGCGGGGATCTCTCGCGTCCGGCCCTGGTTCAAACCATGGTTCGGAGCGACGAGACATGGGAAGCGGTCACCTCCTCCTGCGAAGCAGTAATGCTAACGAAAGAGGAAGACGAACGCGTGAGAGAGAGGGAAACCTCATGCCCCAGCCGCCGACACAGAAGAAGACGCCCCGGGCGTCGGGAGTCGCACGATGATTCTCGGCCACCGAACGACGAGCATTGGGTGGCTCGCCGTCTGATCAGAACCAAGCCCTGCTCAGCGGCGCGCTGCGAACGCAACGCTCTTCATGGACATGTCAGCACGGAAGACGGGGCCCACTAGGGCCTGTGCCTGCTGGGGCTGCGGACTTCGTCCGAAAGAGGCACCGTACCCTGGAACGCAAAGGGCACTAGGAGAAACACGGATGGGTTTTAGTCAGTAAGAATCTGACACTTCCTCCTGCTGTACCCAGAGCGGGAGGAGTCATTTGATGATTCATTCTAAAAAAAAAAATAAAAAAAGCTGGAGTTCATGATTTGACGTGGTCGTCTTATAAGACGTTATCACGTCAAAGGGATTAAATGTAAGGCTCCAAAGACAGTTTTACGGGATATAAAGCGTCCTGTAGAACTGATTGAAGGCTGGCAGCGAAGGGGTGAACTCGTTGGGCTCTTTAATGAGACAAGAGCATACAATACAAATGAATTTAATGAACTTTGTACGATACAGTGCGCTAATGGATTGCGCTCACAATAAAAACGACATGTAATGATGACCGGTGTGGTCGGCAGACTCGCCGGCGGCGTGGGAGCGTTGCGCACCGCACCGCGTTGCTTCCCCGCGCCGCTCTGCTACCCCGCACACGCCATTGTCTTCCTTCTCTTGCTGCCGTGCTGCGCGTCGCCTCCGCGCCGTGCCGTATGTGTGTGTGTGTGCATAATGTTGCTCGCACACATGCAAGGCGTCAACAAGTTGCCCCCCTCGGCAAGGGACTGTGGCTTGCCGACACATCAGGTTGATCTTCAACTGGTAGCGGGCACAGCCGATTGAAGGCGCGCCGAAGAGTGCCCGATGTAGTCTTCACGTCTGCTACCCTGGTCACACCGTCGGAGCCTGGATACACGCTGGTTACTCGCCCGAGCAGCCATCTGTTTGGTGGTAGTCGATCATCCTTGACTAGCACCATCTCTCCAAGTCGGAGGTCTCGTCCTCCTCTGCACCATTTCTGTCTTTTTTGCAGCTCTGTAATGTATTCCTTGTAAAATCTATTCCAAAAATGGGTCTTCAACTGTTGAGTTCTCATATAACGTGAGAAAGTGCTCAACCTTGTAGTGTCTTGTGCCTGAGGAGAGGGTAATACAGTTAATGTTCGTCCAAGAAGAAAATGTGACGGTGTGAGGGCTACTAGGTCTGAAGGATCATGAGATAAAGGAGTTAGAGGCCTTGAGTTCAGGATAGCCTCTATCTGCGTAAGTACTGTGTTCATTTCCTCATAAGTGAGGTTTGCAAGAGCTAGTATACGCTTCAAATGATGCTTTACTGATTTCACAGCACCCTCAGCTAAACCATTAAAGTGCGGGCTGTAGGCTGGAGAGAATTTAAAGTTTATTGATAAACTTGCAGCATGTGAACTTAAATATTTTGAATTTAATTTTAAAAACCTAGCCAGGTTATTACATGCTCCTACGAAACATGTACCATTGTCCGAGAAGATGTTGACAGGTTTTCCTCTGCGGGCAATAAATCTGTTTAAAGCAGAAATAAAGGTTTCGGAGCTGAGATCTGTCACAAGCTCTATGTGTACTGCTCTAACAGCCAAGCACACCAAAATGCAAATATATGCTTTAATTAAATTACTACCTCTACCCTTTCGGTTCAAAATCATCACTGGTCCTGCATAATCTACTGCTGTGTTTACAAATGGATAGTCAACATGTAGGCGATGCTCAGGAAGGTTGCCCATTATTGGCTGTATGATTCTGCCTGAAAAACGACAACATGTGACACAGTTATGTACTGTTTTTCTAGAAAGGTTTCTACCATTTAATGCCCAAAATTTATGGCGAATGATTGACAGCAGTAACTGTGGACCAGCATGCATGAGTAATTTGTGATAATGTCTAAAAATAAGTACTGTAATGTGATTAGATGCGTGTAACAATATGGGGTGTTTGGTATCATACCTATAATGTGAGTTAGAGAGCCTACCACCAACTCTAATGAGACCATCAGAATGTAAAAATGGATTCAAATTAGTTAATTTATTTTTTAATGGCAATTGTTTTTTATTTTTCAATAATGTACACTCCTGATGAAATGATTCTTGTTGTGATATTCTACATAATGTAATCAAAGACTTATTAAGTTCTTGTAAAGTTAAAAATCCTATACATTTGTTTTGTGAATTACGACAATTATGTATAAATCTCAATATATAAGCTGTAATGCGCTGTAGCTTACTAAAATCTGAATATTTGCTCACGAATGCGAATGATGGTTGATTTGAGACATTTAAATGACTTTGTACCTTAAATTCCGGCAAGTCATCTTCCTTAATGTTTGTAAGTAGGGCCGGCCAGTTAGACTCTGATTCTGTTAGAAATGCTGGTCCCAACCACCACAAGCTATTAGATTCTAGATAGCGTGCATCTGCGCCGCGCGACCCTATATCAGCAGGGTTCGACTTTGTGGGTACATAACGCCAAATGCCTGGTTCTGTAAGAGACTTAAGTTCATGAATTCTGTTATAAACAAATGGTTTTAATAAATTGGTCTTGGGAGTATTAATCCAAGCTAGCACAATGGTCGAATCACACCAGTAAGTGCAACTGTGAACTCCTATTAACGAAGATTTTACCTTATCAGCTAAACGAGCTGCCACTAGAGCTCCACTTAATTCTAACCGTGGCACTGTCATTGGCTTTATTGGAGCTACACGACTCTTTGCAGCCACCAACTTCACTGTTACTTCATTATTTTTAGACACAGACCGCAGATAAATACAAGCACTATAAGCTTGTGTGGATGCATCACTAAAGGCATGCAGTTCACAAATGACAGGATAGTCACAGGTGACATGCCTTGGTATTCTTAATTTCCTAATGTCATCAAATGATTTGATAAAGTTACACCATGCAGCTTGAATCTCACTTGGCACCCTTTCATCCCATTTTATTTTCAATGACCATAATTTTTGCAGAATAATTTTAGCTTGTAATATGCAAGGGTTAATGAGTCCAAGTGGATCAAATATTTGAGCCATGGTAGATAAGATTGTGCGTTTTGTGATGTGTTCATGTGGCTTAATGTTTGCTGAAAATAACAACACATCTTCTTTACACCCCCAAAGTAACCCTAATGTTTTTGAATAGGTACTCATGGTTACTTAAATTAAGTAATTCATCTTTGCTATTTTCACCTACAAGTTGTTGTATAATGTGTGAGTTATTTGAATTCCATTTTCTTAAAGAAAACTGACCACTTTCAAGTTGGTTAATGACGCCTCTGCAGATGTCTACCAGCTTTGTCATATCATTGTGCCCATAAATAAAGTCATCAACATAAAATCCGTTAATGATAGCATCGGAAACAGACTTATTAGTGCACTCCTTTCCTAACTGAACGAGACATCTTGTTGCAAGATATGGTGCAGATGCAGTACCATAAGTGACAGTGTTGAGTTTGAACTGTTTAAGTTGTTCATTAGGTTCAAAACGCCACAGTATCTGTTGTAACTCACGTTGGCTTTCGATTATCTTTATCATTCTATACATTTTTTCAACATCTGCAGTGACTACATATTTAAACTGTCGGAATTTAATTAATATACTAATAAGGTCACTTTGTATTGTAGGACCGACCATTTGAATATTGTTAAATGATAACCCAGACGACGTTGCTGCAGATGCATCAAAAACAACTCTTAATTTAGTTGATAAACTTGTTTCCCGCAATACTCCATGATGTGGCATAATGTATGTGTATTTATCCTTAACTGGAGTTGTGTTTTCTGTCATGTGACCTAATGATATATATTCCCTAATGAATTCAGCATATTGCTTTTTGAATAAAGGGTCACGCTTGAATCTACGTTCTAACGATATGAACCTAGATAGGGCTTGTTCATATGAAATACCCAAATGTTGAGGTGATTCTTTTAAAGGAATTGTTACAACGAATCGACCATCATGTTCCCGAGTAGTAGTTTGTATGAAATTACTTTCACATTCCTGTTCTTCTTTGGACACAGGTTTGTGCACTGTGACCGTTTCAAGTTCAAAGAATTTAGTCAATTGATCCTGAAGTTGATCATCATAATGTGTACTTAAATGATTGCAGTGGACTGTATCTGTGCTATGTTGTAATGAGCGTGTGGGCCCAGATATCAACCATCCAAACTTAGTTTCACTTAATGTGGGCTTATTTTTACCTAAAGAAATGTTGTTGTTCAACAATACACTCCAAAATAAGTCCGCTCCAAGTAGCATATCTACTTGAGACGGTGTGTGGAATAAAGGATCCGCTAATGTAATATTTGGGGGTATATCTAGCCCTTTATGGTTGACTTGTCTGCTAGGTAACGCTTGTGTAATGTGTGGGACCACCAAACAATGTATACTCTCAGAATAAGAATTGATAGGTGATGATATAATGACATCACAACTTTTAAGTATGTAACTAGATTGACAATTTAACCCTTCAACTAATGTCGAGGTTGAATGAGTTGGTAATTTCAGTTTGTCACATAGGCTCTTTGTAATGAAGCTTGATGTGCTACCATTGTCTAATAATGCACGTACTCTATGTTTGTGACCACTGTGATCAATAACATTAATGGTAGCCGTTGACAGCAATATGACACACTGAGTATTATGAGTGGCTGACAAAACTACATTACCTTGTGATGTTGTTGACAGCTGTGTGTTTAACTGTGCTGTGCAGAGTGCTACACTACTAGTATTGGGAGTAGGTTGTGTAGAAGTAGGTTGAGTATCAGTACTACCACTGTTTGTATCCTGTGTACTGGATGGCCCATTCAAATGTAACATGGTGTTGTGTCGTTTGTGACAGTGGCTGCAGCCACCCATCCTACACTTAAATGATTTATGACCACTACGTAAGCAGTTAAGGCACAGGTTAAGAGATCTTGCCTTCTGAATGCGGTCTTCGATGGAAAACGACTTAAAACTAGAGCACTGATATATGGCATGGTTACCCTTACATAATGGACAACTATGTGGTCTGTTATTTGTTGAAGACTCTGAGTTGACAGTAAAGGTCTTTTGCTTATGTGTACTTTCACCTTGTTTGTGTGTACTACCACTATGTTTTCCCTTTGCACTATTGGTGTGAACCTCCGCAATAGTTTCTAATAAATCTGCTCTATTCTTAAGAAATTTGTTAAAATCATCAAGTGTGGCCAAGTCATCTAATGCATTACGGTAAGTTTCCCATTCCCTACTTGTCATTGAATCCAATTTACTTGAGACTATGTGTATAATGAGCACATCCCAACCATCTGTGGGCAGCTTAAGTGTTTTCAAAGCTCTAATGTTACGATTGACTGTATCAATGATGTTACGCAGAACTTTAAATGATTCTTGTGATCCATGTTCAATATTAAGGATAGCTTGAACATGATTGTAAACTAGAAGCCGTCTATTATTGTAGCGGTCACATAGTAACTGCCATGCAACATCATAATTCTCATCGGAGAAGTCAAGAGAACTTATTATTAAGGCAGCGCTATCTTTTAAAGCAGCTCGCAAATAATGAAATTTACTAATTCTTGGAATAGTGTCATTTAAATGTATTAATGAGATATATGTGTCATGGAACTCAAGCCAGTTGTGATATTGACCCGAAAAGGTAGGTAAGTGAATTGTAGGAAGTTTAAGTTTTATCCCACCTTTATTTCCAGAAACAGTACTAGCACCTGTCAGTGATCCAGTGCCCGCAGAGGCCTCCTGCTTACTCAACAGCTCCTGGGCAACAGCGATCGCAGCATAGTACTGGGTCTCGTAGGTTTCACGTTCCTTGTACTGGTCCTCTGGAATTTCAGATACATTTTCTATGTCACTTTGTATACTATCATAATCAGGATATAACTCCTCTATTTTTGTTAACCTTATTTTTAATTCAGTAATCTGTAAGGTACTTAAAGCATCACAACTTGTTATTACTTCTAAATATGATTTAAATTGAGTTAATTTAGCTTTATATGTTGCACGTTTTTTTAGTAATGACTTGTAATCCATGATAACGATCACTCAATGAAATTAAAGTTTAAAATTAGCTTCGGAAATCTTTAAGGTAGTTAGTGCAAGGTTATACTTAAATTTTATTTGCAAGGAAGCAGGCAAGCAGTGCAATTCGTTAGCAAGGGACCACCCGCGGCTCGCAAACATGCCACGTGGCCAGCCCAACTGCCCAAGTTGCCTAGTGGCAGAAAGCAACAGCGACCACGACCTCACAATTAAGTAGCTGTGAACACGAATAAAACAAATATGAGTTAATGAACACAATAAATATCAGGGGCGTTCCACGTTACTAAAGGCCTGACAATGGGATTTTTAAAGAAACGAGTCGAGTACTCATACTAGAAATTTAAAATAAAAAGACGAGCACGTGGCGTAGGCCCACGTTAGGTAGGAAATTTATATGAAATGAGGATGGATTGCACTCATTGCACTAAAGGTTGGCACTATAATCTTCGAGTTCCATCCATGATCTATTTTTCTTCCGATTTAATGATATTTTGCACGACTACACGTGTCATGCTTGCGTAGTCCACTAATGGCCGCCTCGTGCGCAGTTTCTTTGTTCTTGTCGCGTCGCCCGTATCCGGCTCGTCTGGACCAAAATGTAGAACTGATTGAAGGCTAGCAGCGAAGGGGTGAACTCGTTGGGCTCTTTAATGAGACAAGAGCATACAATACAAATGAATTTAATGAACTTTGTACGATACAGTGCGCTAATGGATTGCGCTCACAATAAAAACGACATGTAATGATGACCGGTGTGGTCGGCAGACTCGCCGGCGGCGTGGGAGCGTTGCGCACCGCACCGCGTTGCTTCCCCGCGCCGCTCTGCTACCCCGCACACGCCATTGTCTTCCTTCTCTTGCTGCCGTGCTGCGCGTCGCCTCCGCGCCGTGCCGTATGTGTGTGTGTGTGTGCATAATGTTGCTCGCACACATGCAAGGCGTCAACACGTCCAGGTCTTAGTTTACCCTTAGACCAAATTTTGCCTTAAAAATCTGTCTAACCGAGATATGATTAATTAACAAACAGCTAAACATTTAAACATCTAGACTTTCACAATGAAAACACTTTATCCCCAACAAGCAGGCAGATGACGCACTTATAAAACGCCAAAAATTTCTTCTTTTCGTGTCGATTGATTAACTTCAAATCAGAGGACTGTTCTGTCATTTGTCACGTTCAGGAACACGTGTTTGGGTACAAAGAGTAGACAAGTAGGTGATGCATATCCTTTTTGTATGGATGGGAAATCATCAAATGAATCCTCCCGCTCTGGGTGAAGCAGAAGGGAGTGTCAGACTCTTACTGACTAAAACCCATCCGTGTTCCTTCTAGTGCCTTTTGCGTTCCAGGGTACGGTGACCCTTTCGAACAAATTCCGCAACCCTGGCAGGCACTGGCCCTAGCGGGACGCGTCTTCATTGCTGACAGTTCTTTAATGCGCGCGTAGAACACAGCGCGATGTCGACCCGGGCCTGGTTGTGATCGGACGGCGAGCTACCCAATGCTCGCCATCCGCAGACCCGCGCCTACGGTTGCCGGGAATCGCCCTGAAATCAAAGGGCTGCTCTGTCATTTTTCACGTTCAGGAACACTTGGTTGGGTATTGAGACAAGTAGGTGATGCATATCCTGCGATGGGGTTACACGATTTAAAGTTATTTTCTCATTGGAGAAAGACTGACCAAAAACTCATGAAGATAAAACAAACGTTGCTAAAATATTGGTGATTGGAAGTTGCGTGGTTTGGTGATAAGGATGCCTGTCCATTATAGCGGAGCGAGGTAGCGGAGCGAAGTACCAGAGCGAGGTAGCGGAGCGCAGAAACGGATAAATTTTAACCAATGGAATTGCATAAAATCTAGGATGTTGAAGATCGGGCAAAGTGGAGGAAGCTAAGTAGGAAGGCGGACCCTGGCAATAGCCGGGATTAACGCCAGGTGGAAGAAGAAGAAGAAGAAGAATTGCATAAAATCTCCACACCACGGGATTCACTGACATGATTGGTTAATATTTTTTTCGTTTCTCCGCTGTGCTGCCTCGCTCCAGATCCAAATGGACGCACCCTTACAGTTTGAAAAGAATTTCGGCAGCGTCAGGAATTTTAATTTACAATAACATAAGCATTCCATTTTCAAATCCAATCTGCAAATGCCTATTAAAATATTTTGTCACTAAATCTACTGTCAAATCCTAAATAGCTGTTGTTTGATTGGTTGGCAGAAAATAATGAAAAGGTTCATCAAATTACTATATAAACATGAGACTTGACGCAAGAATAAACTGAATTTGATTTCAAGCGCCTAGAGTACACCTATTACTCTAATTACTGTATATAATGGAATAATTCTCATCTGTTTATCTATACTCTATCTATACTTAATAATATATATAAAGCTGGAGAGCTTGTTTGTTTGCTTGAACGCACTAATCTCAGGAACTACTGGCCCTATTTGAAAAAGTCTTTCAGTGTTAGATAGCCCATTTATCGAGAAAGGCTATAAGCTATATAACATCACGCTAAAATCAATAGGAGCGGAGTAGTAATGAAAATTGTGACGCAAACGAAGTAGCGCGGGTCAACTAGTATTATTATATGTTTATTATTATTTTTGTTATTAAAAAAAATATAATTTGTTATGATTTACTACAATTACCTATAGAATAAATAAACTCCATATTCTAAGACACTTACCTACCTACGCACTTTCGTAAATTAATTTATTTTAAGGACTAATAAGAATAATACCTACAATATCAATAACGTAGATAATTATATTTAATGTCAGCCATTGCTTGAGAGCCATTATGAGATGGAGCTATAATAATTCATATTTTATCAATAAAAGGTGCAGTACACGTTCTGAAATAATGTATCGATAGAAATTATGAGTGGTAATATTATATACGTGACTAGGTTTGTTTCAATACGTAAAGAAAGTTTTGCTAGCATTATATAGCAGATAAATTAATATAGCTAAAGTGCTTAGAAGCAATTCAGTTTAATGAGAAGAAAATAATTGAGATTATTAATGATGAGTAGATATTAATGTTACTGTGAAGTTGTAATTTGCAGCGTAATTAAATAATTTTAGTACTTAAGAGGCGGCAATGGGAGCCAGCAGGCCTTTTGAAGCTCTCCTCCACCCGTGTCCCCTCCCCTCATTTTCAGTACGTCGACGGATATACGATTTACAAAAGAAGCTGCCAATCTTTTGTTTATGATGCTTGCCAGCTCATGAAGATTTGTAAATATTGACGGCCATGTATGTAGAAACAAGTTCTGTACTTTATTATCAATAGTGTGGTACTACTGTAGCTATAATTTATCGAGTTCATTAATTTAGACTTACTTGGGTTTGAACTTTTTTATGAATAGAATAGAATAGAATAGAAAAACATTTATTCAGCACAGACACAAACGCACAGCGACAAAGAAAAACAAAAGTAATAGTTAGCAGGTACACATTGAGCTGAGCGTGCCCATGCCGAAAGGGTAACCATCTCAGCATTTTTTTCTACTATTTTATGTTATGACGCACGATGAAACTTACATGTATGAATCGAGGACACTTAAACATACATAATTATCCTGAAAAAAAACTCTTTTATGAGATGCCTTCAACTATCTCAGCAACACGCGTGGCTTAAACAAAAATGTTTATTTCATCCACTTCTTAATTATGTTTAATTTTAATCGCTTATTACTTCGAGACTTAATAATTCTTCTTCGATATACTTCTACCTATTTTTAAGAAATATTTAATTTGTCTATGAAGTCACACCGCTCAATCAAAATTGCACGTGACCCTCCATTTTACACAATGATGTGTACGGTGATTTTGGAAAACAGAAGTCGCATATAAAACTGGAGTTGCTTTTTCGGATTTCTGATACAGCCAAATCTCGTCGTTCGGACATTAAGCAGTAAATGAAGCAATGATGATGATGCTAGTATACTGAGACTTGCTCTAGAATGTGAACTTTGTCGCATCCAGCTATCGTATGATATAATCTTTCTGCCACATCACATATCTATAAGCTTCGTTTTAAGGGTGATGAGTAGGCCTCTGCAGTTGTTGACCAATATTACTGTATTATCCTACTAATATTATAAACTACCAGGAGACCAGAAACATGTCGAACATTTTCAGGTCTGGAATTATGAGCGCTAAAGATTCACAATTAGGTACCAAGAGACCAAGAGACCAGAAACATGTCAAAACATTAATGAATCTTTAGCTCTTATAATTCCAGCCCCGAAAATACTTCCACATTTTTCTATTCTTCTGGTACTTTTGAATCTTAACCCCTCACAATTCCAGCGCCGAAAATATTTCGACGTGTTCCCTGATACTTATCAATCTTCAGCACTCACAATTCTAGCATTTCTAGCCCCGAACATAGTTCGACATGTTTCTGATCTCCTGGTAATTCTAAATGTTAATCGTCCACAATTCCAGCACGAAAATACTTCAACATGTTTCTGGTCTCCTGGTACATGAAGAATCTTTAGCACTCATAATTCCAGCCCCGAAAATACTTCGATATTTGTTCTCCTATTATTCTCGATGTTTTGACACCAGGTCAGACGGGACCGGAACTGTGTACCCGAACTTTCCAGAAGTTTCCATACTAGAAGGTTCTAGAAATAATTGTCCACGGTATATAATCGGGCGGACATCCGGCGACTGGAGTCAGTATTAAATTGGCGATACAAGCGATAACTACGAAAGTGATCTTCAACTGCGAATTAAGGGAAGTGAAGTGTTCAGTAGTGCGATTGTGTGTTTTAATCAGTGTGTTTAAAGTGTTAATTACTGTTGTAAATTAAAGTGTCATTTTTGATTCTTCAATCGGCTGTTTTCATTGTAACGAACCCCAAGCTCGTAACAATATTCTAGCTCTATTTTAAATGACGAAAAAAATACGATAGGTCTCAATTCTGTCGGACTCTGGGTCTAAATTGGCGCAGATCACGTTTAACTGTTTTTCACATCTCTGTTCTTCATTATCAGACCCTCGTTATCAACTATGCATAATACCCATCGAAAAATTCAAATGAGCTCAAACACGATCAACATACTTGTAGGAATGGATGTGAAATTACTTTTAGACTTTGTCTGAAGACATATTTAAGGTAATTTATCATCAAAATCTAAAAAAAATACATATTCCTGCTCTACTTCAGATTACAAAAAAACTACGATAGGTCTCAATTCTGTCGGACTCTGGGTCTGAAATGACCGTTCTTCACACACATATAGTTAACATCCTGGAATAACATATAGGCTACTATTTACCCCGGCAACTATATGAATTATTGTAAACTTTCCCACTTATTATATCTACTTTTTTGCTACCAGCTAAAGGACTTGTAGTCCTTTAAAAAGTTTCGGTCTCACAATTTTTGCTTATTTTAGTTGGGTACAATTTATTTGTGACGCACACCTAACCAATTTTTTTATCGATAAATTACAAAATTTTGTCTAACCTTATTGTCAGATGACAATAAGACGTCAACATGCCGCTGGAAAAATCTTATTGTCGAAACCAATATTATGAATTAAAATTATAATATTATTAAGAGATAATTTATCTCGGCTGTTGTAATTTAATATCTAATATGTTCTTCTCATTTTTGTATTTTATTTGAATTCTTTTGAAAAACGGTGATGTCAAATTGATAAAAAAACGGATAAAAAATCCAAATTACATTGAAATGTTATTTTTTATGGTACAATGCTTTAGTTTATTAAATTTCCTATTGAATGGTTACATAAAAGATGGTAGTTACCACTCAAAATTTTGAGCAAAAAATTGTAGTGTGTCTCTTGTGACGTTCTCTTTTTCAACTTTCTGGACCTTGTTTTTAAAATAGTTTTTGTAAATATGCTTTACTTTAAAACCAAGGTATACACTGATTTTTTTCCGCTTAAAAATACCATTACGGAGATCTATGCGACGAAAAATTGGCATTTTTCGGTGCTCTTGGGCTTGCCGCCCCTTAACTACTCGCCACCAATGTGCACAAAAAAATTGCACAGTGCGAGCTAGCGTGTGAGACAGCCTGTCGAGTAGCTGTAGTATAGTAAGTTGCATCGTATGGACGTATCGTACGAGTTATTGGCACGTGCGAGTTGGAAAGTAGCTCGCATCGGAGTTACTTCATTTTTTTTTGTTTTCTCTCGCCTGTTTGCCTGAAAGTAACTCGCACATGGCAGCAGCTCGGATATCACTCGCATCGTTTGGACACGTTCAGCAGTAGCTCGCCAGTGTCAGCCAGGTAGTTGCGAGCGGAATCTGTATTTATTGAGTGCTGTGCCTTGCAAAAGGAAAAGAGCTGTGTGTCTTGTATAGCTCGGTCTACCTCTCATGCCAGAAACATGATGGTTTTAAGACTTCATAG
Organism: Lacanobia oleracea; assembly: GCA_950371165.1. Classification (NCBI taxonomy): domain Eukaryota; kingdom Metazoa; phylum Arthropoda; class Insecta; order Lepidoptera; family Noctuidae; genus Lacanobia; species Lacanobia oleracea. Next base: position 5,184,381 of record OX493404.1, read on the forward strand.
AAGTGAGCCAGTGCAGGAGCTCGTGGTTATATAAAAACAGAAAAACAGCCGTACAGATCGATCTTTAAGGTTAAGTAACGCTTGCCAAGGTTGGCCTGTGGATGGGAGGCCATCTTAACATACCGAGTTTCCTACGTGCCTCGGAAAGCACGTTAAGCCGTTGGTCCCGACTGTCATTTGTAGATCTTTGGCAGTCGTTACGGATTGTCAGAAGCCAGTAAATCTGGCTCCAGTCTTGCCAAGAAGTACCGTGTTACCCAGTTTATGAGTTGTGGAGGTCTGGTAGGCAGCCGCTCCACGGAAAACATTGGTATTCAGCTGAATCTGGTTTGACTGGAAGCTGACCCCAATATAGTTGGGAAACGGCAAGGCAGTTGATGATGCTGATGATGATAGAAGTGAGCCGGTATTTTTATTTAAAGCCGTAGTAAGCAGACAAAAAGCCAAACATATACCTACAAACACAACTACGCAAAATAAACCTTCCCCTCATACCTATCCGTTAAAAACCATGACAAATAAACAATACCCTAATCCCTGCAGGTTTCCAAGGACAAAACATTTACAAGTAAATACAAATAAACCAAGTTTATTCGGTACTTAAATAAAAATAGCGACTGGAAGCCGAGGGATTTCCTTTGACGAAAATGTCTCAGTTGAAACTACTGGAGCCATGTACCGACGGTTCAATCAAACCGGCAACTTAAGTAAACTTGGTAACATTGATGATATGGATGTCTGGAAGGAAAAACTAAATGAATTGGTTTTTGGAAATCCAACGAAAATCGTTTTTAGGGTTCCGTACCTGCAGGGTAACCAACGGAACCCTATTACTAAGTCTCCGCTGTCCGTCCGTCTGTCTGTCAGCGGGCTATATCTCAAGAACCGTAATAGGTGGGGAGTTGAAATTTTCACAGATTGTGTATTTCTATTGCTGCTATAACAAAAATTGAGGTATGTGGTACGGAACCTCTCGTGTGCGAGTCCGACTCGCACTTGGCCGGTTTTTCTTTTTAATATTTCAGTTAGTTACCAGAAATTATGTCTTACAAACGAGCAATTTAATCGATTTAATTATTTTTTTTTTACTTCGCTTGCTGAGATTACCAAACACGTGCCAATTATGTCAAAATGTCATGAATGATAGCTGAAGGCACACGTAATAACAGAAGAACAGATACTATTTACGTAAACATGTATTTAAAAAAAAATTGCTATTCATTTATCAACTCTACCCGAAATTAAATCCAAAATGTCACTTCCAGTCCCTCTAACTTTGTGATAGTAGATCTTGTCTGAACGTTAATACCTCTTATCTGAAGATAAGCTCAATTACACCGGTTATCAGCGGTTTGTTACCAGTTCAAACCGGTTTTGGTGCAATATGTTTATGTAAACTAACACTAGGATTTGTATTTTGCGACATAATTTACTTACTTAGTGCTTGGGTGTTGCAGAGATTTATTTAGGGTTACTTGAAGAGACTCTATTTTTACATTTTTAATATCTGATTTATATAGCACTAGCTTTTCCCGTTCCCGTCGCAATTTCGGGAAATCCTCTGTCACTCCCCAAGAAAACTACAGATTTCAGCTTTCTACAACCAGTAGTTAGTTAAATCAATAACGGAAAAATTGTATATATGTCGCAGTAAGATAGATGAAGCCGTAATATATATAGTTATATCCCTAGGGATATAATTATATACCGTAACATAGTTATACGAAAGCGATTCTTTACTATCTCACTAGGAATATAGTTATAAAACGGTCCAAGTTTAGTGATATATTTATATTACTAGATTAAGTTTAGTGAAATAGCTTTCGGAGTGTAAAAACACAGGACATGGTGGTCGTGACAACATGTTACATACTTAGTGTGTAACGTGCCAAAATAAGAAGGCGTACTAGAATTGATTTATGAATATATTTTTACTATTTTATGTCAAATCGACTGACAAAATAAGTCTCTAAAATAAATTTATTCAAATCCCATGAGCATTAAATAGGAATACTTTGCAAAACAATTCAATAAACCTAAAAACTTATCCAATAAATTATTTGCTTACACCAAATCCTTTTTATCTTAATCCCAAGAGAGAGTGACATTTATTTATCTAAAGTGCTAAGAAATCCATTCCAATATTACAATAAGAATGTCATAAAATCGACGGGTCACATAAAAAGTAATGCTTGAACTTAGAAAGTAAATTTTATTGGCAACATTATTTATTGAAATTGAAAGAACATGTTATATTTCTTTTTAGAATAAAACTGTGCCTAAAAGTTTTCGATGAAATGATGTAGAAGTAAGTAGTTTTTTAGATTGTAAAAGGTGGCTAGGGATGGCTGGCATTCTGTCTGAAAAATAACAATAAACTTAGAAATTGTTAGTAAAGGATTTAGGGAAACTGAAAATATGCACGAACAAATATTTTTTTCTAACGAGTATAGCGATAAATAATTATACAAAATCATAAATACAAAACTTACATTTTACGTACACTGGATTGGTATTCCCTGTTTTTCTTGGAAGCTACAACACAGGGGATCTTGAATAAAGAGTGAAAAGGCAAATTCTAGGTAAGCATGCTCCTTTGTTGATCATCGTTTTCCATCAGGTGAACATCATGCATATTTTAAATTTTAGAATCAATAAATACTAGCTTATACCAGTGGCTCCACCCGCACGAAATTCGATAACTACGAGGTTATATCTACCATGTTAGTTCTTTTCAAGTGATGTATTCAGCCATTGCCACTTCACTGATCGCAATGTTAGAAGAACATAGAAACTTTAACATTTATAATTTAAGCAGGACAGGAAGTAAAATTAAACATTAGTCCATACCATGACTGATGATGTTTCTTTGCTCTTATGATTCGTTTCAATACATTGAACTATCTATTTCTTCAACCATGACAACATTATCCCCTGTTAACGTTAACTGGTTTATTGGACTTTAAAATTTGTAATTAATTACTTACATACATAACCAAGCGAAAACGTCTCCTCCTTCACGTAAATTAACTTCATCAAAAATTAACATTCCAAAATCCAACAACAGAACAACCAAAAAGTACAATCGTCAACAAAAGTGTTTCAGAAATAATTAATTTCTCTTACCCACTAGGTCCGGGGAACTGGGTCAGTTTTGGCCGTTATTAATGCTAAAACTGTCACCGTCACTCGCACTGGCAATTTGCACCAATTAAAATTCCGTACGTGTCGCCTGCCATACATTTTGTTTGAACATCCGCCGAGAAATACAGCGCCAGTATTGTCCTGTGTACTTAAACGGACGTGTTTAACGTTTACACACGCGTTATGGGTTAAGTTATACGCGACGTCGGAAATTGATCGCCTTACCTTAAGGATAGAAAATAATTAACATATATTTTAAAGAAAAAAATATTAAAACGCTCTTCTTCTCTCCTGATTTTTAAAGTTTTGCTGTGCCTGACAGGGTCCGTAATGGTATCCATTTATTAATATTATTTTACTACCTGAATGTACATTATGGATTACAATTTTTTATTATTTTTATTTGTGATGGGTTTACTCTTGACTCTAGTCTAGGTCAGAGACGGCAGAGACAAAGTCTACGATGGAGCGAGCATACCCGGATGGAACCTGTTCACTCTAACTCGACGTCGTGACGTCTTAGTATTGTAAGCGCTTGGAAATACAGACGCAGGCAGAGAGTTCCACTCCTTTGCTATGCGCATTATAAAAGACGTTTGGAAACGCTTAGTGCGAATTGGTGGAATAGCAACTAGGTAGGAATGGTAAAATGCAGTACGTCTGGATGCCCGACGGTAGAAGGGGTCCGGTGGGATGAGGTCGTGGAGTTCTTGGGCACACTCATCGAAGTATAATCTGTAGAAGACCGACAAGCAGGCAACCTTACGGCGATGAGCCAAGCAATGTAGCTTATGGCATCCGCCAGTTTTACGTCACCGATAAGTCTCTTAGCCCTGCGTTCCGCCGGGTCAAGCGAGGCAAGCTGATACTTAGCTGAGCTATCCCAAAGGTGGCTACAATACTCCATGCAAGATCGGACTTGTGCTTTGCAATAAACGATTTGAGATTTGAGACTTTTCAGTTGTAGGACACAGCTAAGTAAGTGATGTTTTTATGTCCTTGAAGTCCATGTCACGTCAACAACGATAGTCATCATCATCATTCACTTTCCGATTTCACACACTGCTGAGTAAATGCCTCTCTTGTTTGTGCCAATCTCCAAATTTCCTATGCCAACCAGCCACTTCATGTTAAACGGACTTGATACTATTCAGGATATAAATATCAATTAGATAATCTTGTACACATACAAGATTACCTAGGAATTAGCTGCAATAAATTGTACACAAATTACATCTGAAACGTTACTTCTAAAAAAGTCACCGTGTTCATTTTATAATTCTTCTGCGGAACCGGAACATATTATTTATTTATAATATTATACACATAATATTATACTTAAAAAAATTAAATTAAAACAGAGCTCGTGGCTAGATAAAAACAGCCGCACGGGTCGATCTTCAAGGTTAAGCAACGCTTGCCCTTGCTTGCTTGCTTGTTACGCTTGCTTTATCTACATCGCAACAAAAAGAACCGCTACGCTTTCTCTCCAACTAGTAGCGAACTACTACGTTGAAATCCTGTATCTCGCAAGCAGAGTTTACCGAGCGATTTGAACGTATACATCAGCCCGCATATCTTTAATATTGTCTTGTATGGCAAAACATATCTTCTTTAATACAAAGTTCACACAGTTTATCCTTCGACTCTTTGGTCTTCCCCTACTTTTGTTCGTTGTAATAACGTTTCAAACAACACTGTCTTCTCCGCCACCTCCTCTGACTTACGCCACAAACGAAAGAGCAGAACAGCCAACATAATTAAAGGATATTTTGTGTAGACAATAGGTAAGTGCCGCGCACACAGAATTTTAATTCTAAGCTTATGCCCATTTAGATTTGTCGTCGCGACTGTACCTACGTGGTCGGAATAAGCCCCGTAGGCCGTTATAACCACTTTTTTGTCTGCATTTTGAGCCATTTTTTCTGATGAATATTTTGCTGGATTATTGCGGGGTTATCGTCCTTTTTAAATTTAGGTGGGTATTTAAATTATTCATTTTATTTTATTTCGTGGGTGATGGTTAAATATTCAACGTAACGCAATGTTTTGAGGTTCGCTTAGGTTTTCGGGGAATCGAGCTTCATCTTAAATTTTATCTTATCCTTGGTAATACACAGGCTTTAATTTATTTTTGTTAATCTAACTTATCGTGAAAACCACTACCATTACTTTATATTTTGGGATAACGTAAGATGAGGTAATTCATCAACTCAGAAAACACTTTAATCTATCTTTTATCTTTAATTTTCGATCTTTCCCTACTCTTAGAGCCATCCATAGTCATTCTTGGAACGATCTTCAATTTAGAAAACTAAAAGGCCATCATTTCCACATAAACTTGTGCTACGCCATTGCTACGAGCTACGCCTGTGCTACTTGCTACGAGCTACGCGGCTACGGCGTAGCACACCCTGCCTGATGTAACATCAACTGAAAACCGCAGACAGTCTGGCGTTAGTTTGATCAAAAAACAACATATTAAGCCCAAACTTTAGGCTCTGGATACGTTTAGACTGGGTAATTGTCTAGATGTGAATATTCCAGGTAAATGTAATTAGGAAGAGTAAATTTAACCAGTTCCATAAAGGATAAAATAGTTTATTTGTTTAGTTAAAGAAAGTTCATTTCTGGAAGTACAGCGGGTCTTAAAAGGCCATTTTAGCAGAACCAGAAAGCGCATCCCGCTCTCCATCACTGTCAAATGATTCCAATCAATCTTGAACCTAAGGCTTTAGTGATAAAGATGAAAATGAAATTTGACAGATTTTTGTATGAATAATAATAATTATATTATGATTCTACTTAAGTGGCTTTTTTGGACCTGCTGATCCAAGTTTTTTTTTTTTTTTTTATAGGCTTAAATTATCACAGTTTTTATGGGATACACAGGATCCATGATTATTTGAAAGTTTTGTATGTGATTTTAAATGCTTTTTTTAAATCATTGGACATATTAGCAAAGTCGCGAATTTAAGCTAAGTAAGTAGTACTAGGAAAATATCATCCTAACCAAAAATATCAAGGGACGGAAACATTAAAAGTAATACAGCCCTCATTACGAAAAACATTTACCACTATTATAACGCTAGCAGTCGGTTAAGGGATAATGGCTGAACCAATTAAACAGCACTTCTAACTATTAATTAAACATGAACGTGTGGGATTAAACAAAATGGCGGATAATGTGGGCATTACTGTTATCTTTTAAGACTAATCATTTTAATTGGCGTTTTATTAGGCTTATTACCGCTATTAAGTGAATATGTTGGTTTTAGGAATATGTTTACAAGGGTTAAGTTTTGTTTGAATTAACGAAATATTTCATATTAGCTTTTGCAACCGGTTTCGCCCATATGAATTATCCCTAGGGAATAATGCCATACTCTCAGGATAAACGTATCCCATATATTCCAGGATATGGTTTACGCAAATGCCAAATTTCATCCAAATTCGTTCAGTAGTTAAGACGTGAAAAGGTAACAAACATGAAGACAGAAAGAATTACTTTCGTAATAATTATATTAATTTAGATAAACGTATCTATTAGGCTTTAGCTAATATTTGCTCTTCTATTGTCTTGGGTATGATTTTCAAATGAAAGGAAACTTCACTTCACTTTCATACTTACCTTTTTATAGGATGGAAAATCATTAAGTGACTACTCCCGCTTTGGGTGGAGCAGAAGGGGATGTCAGACTCTTACTGACTAAAACCCATCCGTTTCTCTTAGTGCCCTTTGCTTTCCAAGGCTGCGGTGGCTCATTTGAACAAATTCCGCAACCCTGGCTGGCACTGACCCTAGCGGGCCCCGTCTACTATGCTGACATCTCCTTGAGGCACGCGTGGAAACACGCGCCGTCAACCTGGGTCTGGTTCTGATCAGACAGCTACCCAATGCTCACCATTCGCAGGTTCGCACCTACGGTGGCCGAGAATCGCCCTGCGCTTCCCGACGCCCGGGGCGTCTTCTTCTGTTGCGGCGGTTGGGGCGTGAGGTTTCCCTCTCTCTCACGCGTTCTACCTCCTCCTTTGCTAGCATTACAGCTTCGCAGACTTGTTAACTCTTACTGACTAAAAGCAAAGGTATATTACATACAGATCTAGACCGACATTCAATTAAAATAAAAGTATTCCTTTAAATGGCAAAGGCATTCATAGAATGACCTAGCTTGGATCAGTCTACATAAACGTCCTCATGTACTTCATAATAAAAATTCTTAACCATAACAATATCAGACAAAAAACTATCTGTCCCTTTTTATCCTTCTAAAATTAGGATAGAAGCACAATATAATCCTATTTGGTATAATAACAGTCTTTATCTTAAACAAAATACGGGGCTTAGGCAAAAATAATATAATTTAGGGCACCGGTTCGCCTACAAAGGGCCGCAGCCCTCTTCAAGGCTAATTTAGGCTACTTCAAGCGACCCCAGTTAGTTATTAATTTACGACAAATCGTATAAACTTTGTACGGAGGAAGGAGTTGTGTTTCTAAGCGGTATTGCGTAATAGAGTTATATTGAAGACTAGCTTTTGTCCGCAACTTCGTACGTGCATATCTTGTTTTTTTTTCGTTCCCGTAGGAATTTCGGGATATCCTCTCTCTTTTTTTTTAAATTTGAAATGGGTTTGCTCTTGACTCTAGTCTATGTCAGAGATGACAGAGACGAAGTCTACGATGGAGCGAGCTTACCCAGAAGGAGCCTGTTCACTCTAACTTTGAAGAGATTAGGGTTGTAATCTTTTGGAAACACAGACACAGGATCTCTTAGTGCTCTCTTACACTCCCCAAGGAACCTACGTGGCAAAATTCCAGCTTTCTTCGACCAGCAGTTTCGACTGTGCTTTGTCTGTCAGTCACTCAATCTGTCAGTAATGGAAGAATATATATTTGTTGATTGATAATTATATTTGGATCTAAAGTGTGGAAGAAAATAGATATTAGAAACATTCATCATCATCATCATCTGTCTAGCCTATTCCCAACTCTATTGGGGTCGGCTTCCAGTCAAGCCGGATTTAGCTGAATACCAATATTTTACGTGGAGCGGCTGCCTACTAAACCTTCGCAACCCATTAACTGGGTAACACGATACTTCATGGCAAGACTGGAGTCAGATTTACTGGCTTCTGACTATCCGTAACGACTACCAAAGATCTACAAATGACAGCCGGGACCAACGGCTTAACGTGCTTTTCGAGGCATGGAGAAGTATCGGTATGTTGTTGTTGTCGGTATGTTGTTGGTATGTCACCCATTCATAGACGAACCTTGGCAAGCGTTGCTTAACCTGGAAGATCGACCCGTGTGGCTGTTATTATCTAGCCACAAGCGCCTCTCTAAGCACATTCTTATAAATTTTATAAACACATTTTGATAAATTGTCTAAACATATTTTGAGAAATTTTCAAAATATCAATATGAACGCGTAATATATCAGCATTCGGAGAAATACTTACTAAACGCAGACGGCCACTTGTGTTCATATAAAGGTTTTTGAAAGAGTAATTTATTTGTACTTCAAAATCCACACCATTATCTTTTCTTGTGTAAAAATAAGGGTGCCTGTCCATAATAATATTAACCAATCATGTCAGTCAAGATATTGTCAGTGAGTCACGTGGTGCAGAAATTTTATGCAATTCCATTTGTTAAAATGTCTACGCTCTGCTCCCTCGCTCCGCTGTAATGGAAAGGCACACTTAGGGGACAACGGTTAATGGAAATGTTTATCAATAACAACACGGGAATTAAAGTTCTCAGAAATATGATCTTAAAGTTGAATTGTATAATTTTAATGTTTGTCTATTTATTTCTGACTATCCCTTTATTATAATTTTAATTTTTCTAAAATTATCCTCATTATCATCATATCAACCACTGCTGGACATAGGCCTCGCCCAAGCGTCGCCACAACGACCGGTCCTGCGCGTTACGCATCTATCGGCTACCCGCTACCTTCACCAGATCCCGATAATCTTACGTTGTGGGAGGCCTTCCAACGCTGCGTCTTCCGGTACGCGGTCACTACTCCAGAACTTTTCGGCCCCATTGACCATCTGTTCTGCGAGCTATGTGCCCTGCCCACAAAATTATCCTGCTTTTGTAATATTACACTTAATCTTCTGTAAAGAAACGTCGAATCCACGAAATATCAAAACACCTGAAAAATAAATAAGGCGACCCAGTTCCAATAAAAAATTTAAGAATCCGTCTCTCAACTTATTTCGAGGACGATTTTGCAACATTAAAAATGTAAGGACAGTTACGATTGTCAAGCAATTTGTATGATTTATTCATAAAAATGGACTCGGTTTGAGATCCTTAGGTTTGTCCATTTTTCACCATCCCCTTCCGTAAAGGGTCCTTTTCCTTAATCATTATATTGAATACGACGATTTGTATAATTTAAAAAGTTATTAATGTAAACAATGGACTGCTGAAGTGGGTTTTATATTTGGAATAATTGAAGTGTTTTGTTTTTTGTCGAAAACATAATTTTATTTTAAAACAATCATCCACATAGCGTTTTCTCGAATTTGTTGGGTTTAACTTGCAGTTTAGGTTCTTCTCCTTCTTATCGTTTGGGCAGTAAGATCTAACAACCCCACCCACCCTAGTGTCAGAGTTTCTAAACTACCTTAAGGGTCTCTAACATGGTTTATTTGACCACCGCCATTTACCAGCTGGAACCACCGGCTTATACGTGCCTTCCGTAGCACGGAATCATCTTTTTTATCAGACAATCAGGTGATTCAAGCCTGCAGTGTCCTAGCCAAGCTGGAAAACAACTTTAAAAAGCATGATCTTCCCGTGGGAAACGAACCCACAACCACTGGGTCACAAGGCAAATGCGAGGCAGTTAGCTGGCTGCAACTGAGTACCAGTTTTTGACATAGAGCGACTGCCTATCTGACCACAATCCAGTAATTGGGTCAGACGGAAAGTTCGGTGGTGTCTATAACAATTACAGAACAAGATTATACCCTTTTCGAGCTCAGTGACAATCCATATTACATGTCATGGACTCGACCTATTCAAAGAACGACTTCGAAAGGTGTAGCTAACTTTAAATCAACCCTAAAGCCTCGTATTCATGGTAAAAATTTGTTTAGCAACAGTTGATCGACATTGTTGATGAGCGGCGAGAATGTTGCTGGAAACTTTGTGTAAATATATATAGGTTGTCCACACGCCAGTCTGCGATAAAATGTTGCACGAGGAAGTAGTTCTATTCAAACACCTCACTCCCGCCGCTGACCCGAGTTGGCCCGCAGAGGCAGGCCGGGGATCACGGAAATCCAATTAAGTTCTCGCGATCCCCGGAGTTGGTGAGAGATGGAACACAAGAGTCTGACAGACCCCTCCGCCCACCCCAGGGCGGAGGACATCCATGAGGATTTCCACGCGTTAAAAAAAAAGGAAGTAGTTTTATAAGTTGTTTTATTTTATCATTGCTCCACACTGCTGCCATAACTATAAACGGTCATAAACACGTCCACACACGTCAATTGTTGATAAACAGAAGTTGTCGATCGTCGGGCAAGAACTTGACAAAATGCCGCTATCAACTCTGCAACAATCAGTGTTGCCAACATGTTGACAGTAACTCCGCAACACGTTGGTTCAAAGCCGTATTAATGGTAAACAAATGTTTACTATTAATACGGCTTTAGGGCTTTTATTTTGTAGCCATAAGCTCTTTGATCATTTTAACAACATATAATCCAAAACGTACGAGATTATAGGAATAAGTATTATAATTATCTCAGTCAAATTGATAAGCATATTCACCTTACTGTATTGCAAAAGTTTCAGACAATTTTGCGTTACAAAAGCTCTTAATATTAAATTATCTGAACCACATAAATAATCGAGAAATAAGTACAGACACGTACTTTTGCGAAATAAATATTTGGGCTGTAACTTAGTACTAAGCGACAGCGGATTATAAAACATATTATATTAGGTAACAACTATAACTCTTGCAAATCCGAATCAACATAAATGTTTGAAACATAAGCTATATGATGATAATTGTTTTTATGAAAAAATATGCCTTTTGCAATTTTTGTTTTTTCATTGCATCCATTTTTAAATATTGCTACATCTTAGGGCCGATTTTTTAACAGTCAAGTACCTAACTTTTGTCTGAAGCATAAGAAGGTTAAAATAAATTTTATAAACAAAAGTTTGTCATACCGTTACTTTTGTTCCTCAGGTGAAAAATATTTGACGATGGAAAAATCGGCCGCTTAATAATCAAATATGTCTATCTAGCCTATTTCCCACTGGTGGGCAAAGATTTCCCTCTCCCTTTTGTACACAAATTTGTCATTTGCTATGTTGAGCCAGTCCTTTCGGTAGGATTCAAGTTCGATCCCATCCAAATAATCAAATAAATTCAATTAACTAAATAATTCACACACAAAAACGCTGTAGAAATTACCAAAACATCTCAAATCTAAATCAGCACTTAAAATTATCCGAAGAAAATAAATACAGAATTGCTGCTTCTTATCACTAAGCCACCTCCCTTACGCACTTCCATTCATTATTTAAACGCCCTCGATATCTTAAATTTAGTTTTGTTTATGCTCCCTTAGTAAAGACTACGTGAGGTGTTGCCACGATAAAAATGTCAGGAGTATTTTTTTTTTAGGGTTCCGTACCCGTAAGGTAAAAATTGGAATCCTGTTACTAAGCCTCCACTCGCAGCTGTCTATTTGTCCATCCATCACAACTCTCTCTTTGAAACTGTAATAGTTTGACAGTTTATTTTTTCCGAATATGTGCTAAACTTTGGCTTCTACAACTACTAAAAATATATTAAAAAACGGTGCTGCATAAAAAATTAAACTTTTTATGTACATTTATTTAAACTTCATAAGCGGACTTAATGCATGGGTGCATAGGGTGTATGGGGTCCGTTGCCATCTTAAAGACCCAAGCCAACCTCACCTGCTAGCGGTGCACCCTGCTGTCCAACGGACGAGGCTCTGGCGAACCTGGTTTCCCTCTTGTAGGGTTGTGGGGGTCAGACGGCTGGTCGCCCCACGTAAAACCAACTTCAGTCATATATGAATGGAGAGAAAGAAGTTAGGTAAGGGTACTCGGTCTAGGGCGTCGCCGCATAACGACGCGCAGGCACATCGCCCTAAACCTGCGATAAGTGGGCTAGGGCTACCATGTCAAGTACGGGCACGGCTAAAGAGGATAGTACCCAAGAAGAAGTTCCGCTTTGCCACCTGGAACATTGGCTCCCTAACCGGACGTTGCCAAGAACTCGCAGACGTACTTGCGAAGCGTCGGGTCCAGTGCGCCTTCCTTCAGGAGACGCGCTGGAAGGGAAATAAGTCACGTGACATCGGGCAGGGGTACCGGCTAGTGTACACCGGATCACCAACGGGTAGGAGCGGAGTGGCCGTGGTGCTGTCTAAGGACCTTCAGGATGGACTCCTTGAAGTAGACCGATGCAGCGACCGGTTGATGCGAGTTAGGGTGCTGTTCGAAGGGTCGGTAACGAACCTAATCAGCGCCTATGCTCCTCAGACTGGTTGCTGTGAGTCTGAAAAGGAGGCCTTCTGGGATGAGTTCGAGGACGTATTACGCGCTATCCCGAATTCCGAAGGTGTTTTGGTTGGGGGGGATCTCAACGGTCACGTAGGTCAGTTTGCTGGAGAGTATGGACGTGTTCACGGTGGTTTTGGTTATGGCCAGCTAAACGCAGAGGGAGTCAATATACTTAGCACCTGCGCTGTGTCTGACCTAGCCATCGCGAACACATTCTTTCAGAAGAAGCCCCAGCATCTTATTACGTACCGTAGTGGTGCCTACTCAACCCAAATAGATTACCTGCTGGTGCGACGGTGCCACATTGGCAAGGTTACCAACTGCAAAGTCATCCCAGGCGAAAGCCTAACGGCTCAACACCGCCTCCTTGTCCTGGACTTTGCGGTTGTACCGAAGAAGAGAGTGAACGAGAAACGCAAACCCCGCACTAAGTGGTGGTTGCTTGATGGTCCTAGGCAGTCGGACTTCATCGCGGAGGTCGAGCATCTTAAGATCAGTGCTCCGCATGAGTCCGCTCAAGAGATCTGGAGTAGGATCCATTCAGCAATCACCGGTGCGGGTAGGCGCGTCCTTGGCACTTCTCGTGGTGGCCGCACCATAGGAAAGGAGACGTGGTGGTGGGATGACGGGGTGCAGGAGGCGACTCGGAAGAAGAGGGTTTTGTTTAAACAGTGGCAAGGGTCCAACTCTCCGGATGACAGGGAGGCATATGGAGCGGCTAAGCGCGCTTGCAAAAAAGCTGTAGCCAGAGCCCGCAGCAAAAGTCTGGCGCCCTTATACGACAAGCTGGAAACTGCGGAGGGGCAAAAGCTTATCTTTAAGCTGGCGCGTGGCCGGGAGAAAGCTACACGGGACATTAGCAAATGTCTTTGTGTAAGGGACGCCCAGGGTAAGCTGCTCTACGATGCCCCCTCTGTTAAGGAGAGATGGTGTACATACTTCGCGGAGCTGTCTAACAAACAGCATCCCCATAACCTTCCTCCGGAACCGCCTCCTAACCTTGGGCTTATTTCCCCTATTTCCCCCGACGAAACCCGCATTGCTCTTCGCCACATGAAGAACCGGAAAGCGGTCGGGCCTGACAATGTGCCAATTGAAGTGTGGAAGGCGATGGGCCCTCATGGTGTGGACTTTCTGACGGATCTTTTTAACCGCATCCTGATCACCAAGGAAATGCCGAACCAGTGGCGATTTAGCCTGATTATCCCTGTTTACAAAGGCAAAGGTAGCGTACAGGATTGTGGTAGCTACCGCGGTATCAAGATCATGTGCCACACCATGAAGCTCTTCGAGCGCATCATTGACACACGGCTCCGTAGCGAGTGTACTGTCTCTGAGTGTCAATATGGCTTCCGGGCGGGTAACAGCACCATGGACGCAGTGTTCGCCTTACGGAATCTGGCTGAGGCTTACAGAGAGAGAAGGAGAGCTTTGCATATGGCCTTTTTAGACCTGCAGAAGGCCTTCGACTGTATACCTCGGCAGTCCATCTGGTGGGCACTGCGCTTCAAGGGCGTTCCCGAGGCCTATATTGACATTATCAGAGACATGTACCGCGATTCCGTGTCCTCTGTCCAGACCGCTGTTGGCGAATCGAATGGCTTCCCAATATCTGTTGGCGTTCACCAAGGCTCGGCTCTTAGCCCGTTCTTGTTTAACGTAGTGCTCGATGTAGTTACGGCAAACATCCAAGATCAGCCTCCATGGCTAATGATGTATGCCGATGACATCGCCCTCGTTAATCAGAACAAAGCCCATCTTGAGCGCAAAGTCAACATTTGGAAGGACACGCTTGAAAACGGTGGTCTGAGACTAAATGTGGCGAAGACTGAGTACATGTCCTGTGGCAGCACGGATACAAACACCATCCGAATAGGTTCGGACCTGATCAGAAAGTCCGATACGTTCAGGTACCTTGGATCCGTGCTGCACGAGTCTGGCATCGTGGACGACGATGTCCAAGCACGTATTGGCGCGGCTTGGGCGAAGTGGCGCGAGGTGACGGGCGTTGTATGCGACCGCAAAATGCCTCCGAAGCTCAAGGGGCAGATATATAAATGCATCATTCGTCCTGTCCTACTGTACGGGGGCGAGTGTTGGCCAGCACTAAGCAGACACACCCAGGAGCTTCGCGTCACGGAGATGAAGATGCTGAGGTGGATGAGTGGCGTAACGCGATCCGATCGCATGCGCAACTCATACATCCGAGGTAGTCTTGGTGTCCGTGACGTGGGGGAAAAACTGCAAGAGTGTCGTCTGCGATGGTATGGCCACATCATGCGCCGCCCTATGGAGTACGTTGGTCGGAGATGCATGAATATGGCTGTTCTTGGGGCTAGGCCCCGTGGTCGCCCTCGCAAGCGCTGGCTGGACGTCGTCAAGTCCGACATGAGAGCCAATGGCCTGACTGAGAAGGATGTTGAAGATCGGGCAAAGTGGAGGAAGCTAAGTAGGAAGGCGGACCCTGGCAATAGCCGGGATTAACGCCAGGTGGAAGAAGCGGACTTAATGCAACAAGGTATTCTCTACTAGTCAACCTTTGGGTTAAAAATAAACACACTGTGGTAGGTGTACAGCAAATAAATAAAATTTAAAATAGAATATTTTTCGGACAAAAAGAGATTTACAAAGAAATAATACATATAATACAAGTTAATGAATAAACAAAATATATAATACCAATAAAATACACATAAATAAAAACAAAAATACTTTAAAAACATAACGTGCGAGTCTAATATTCGCATTTGACCGGTTTTACGGTAAAATGCGAATATTAGACTCGCATACCACGATTTAGAATTGCCGCTATATTTCAAGACTCGCAAAACCAACAGGGTAATGGCAAATTTCTGAAGAGCAAGGTCTCGCAATGGCATGGAACCTTCGTATTCAAGTTCAACTCGCACTTGACCAGTTTTTCGGTACGCATGCCCCGGAGTTATGTGTTGTACGTTCTGTATTTTTTTCGGGGACTTGAACGAGAACGTGTGCATGTTAGAATGTTTTGTGTGTTATGAAAGGTATTGTAACGAATGTTCACATTCTTGTAACGTTACATAATATGTATAACATATTATGTTGATTGGCTTATCAAATATCTACGTAATTGTAGTGTAAATTCGTTCAATCTATTCAGCCAGTTAGTATAGTTAGCCAGTTAGTATGTTCAGTCTATGTCAAAATCTAAAAGCGTACGGTCGTGTATTGTTAACGAGTAAACATACTACTTCTACCTTCATTTCTGAACATGGTAATTAAAAGGTGTTTTAAATGCAAAAAAAATGTTACCAAGAAAGTGCCCGGACTGGAGTGCAGTAGGTGTAACAAAGTTGTACATGCTGATCCCGAGTGCTCAAAGCTGTCAAACAAACAGCTGAACACCCTCAAGAATTCGCCCGGTATCGAATGGAGTTGTGAAGAGTGTCTAAAAAATCTCTCACGAAGGTCTTCCTTTGTAATCCCTGAAGAGGACGACGATGAAAACGACTCCGACAATCCTTCATGCAAGGAGATGGCTCCGGTCGTCGATGCCAATAAACTGGTGCAAGATATCAGCCGAGAGATAAAGAAGACTTTCCGCGAGGAAATTAGAAGTCTCGAGAACTCGCTAGATTTCTTCAGTGAGCAACTGACATCAATGGAGCAGGCCATTAAAAAACAAGACAACAAAATCAAGGATCTTGAAAATAAAAACTACGACCTCCAAAACAAGAACAAGAACCTAGAACTACGCATTAATATCTTGGAGCAAGGGTTCCAAGAGGTTGAGCAGCAGGCCCTCGCAACAACTTTGGAAGTAGCTGGGTTACCTGAGATGCCCTCAAATGACGTGCGGAAGGTGATAGATACTGTGGCCGTTAAATTGAATGTGGCAGATGGGGAAATTCACTCAACGCGGCGATTCCCTGGAACGAAAGACAAACCAGGACCCATCCTCGTGGAGCTAAAGTCGAAGGTGCATCAGCAGCAATGGATAGGCGCTAGTAAGGAAAATTGTATCACCGTCGGTGAACTAGTGCCGGACGTCCCGAAGGAAAAAGCTAGTGATCGCGTCTACGTAAGGGAGGCTCTCACAAAGTACCAAAAAACACTACTATATAATGCGAAAACCCAGTTGTTAAATAAATCGTGTCAATACGTATGGTGTAAGAGTGGCAAAGTGTATGCTAGGAAGCTCAATAATAGCAAAATTTATTACATCCGTACATTGCAGGATATAAAGCAAATAGAAAAGCTATGTTCAACTCAACCCGATAAGCGACCAGAAGGGTCAACTCCTTGCTAAATTCTTTATATTATTTTCTGTCTTGAGTAGCACTTTATTTGGTTTTGTTTACAAGATTACTTTGTGATATAACTATGGACTTAAATGTACAAGAAATCTTCCATTGTAATTCTACTAATCACTTTTTTGAACAGATACCTCCAAAAACCAATATAAATTTATCATGTTTACATTTTAATATCAGATCGCTCATTAAAAACTTTACTAAATTGCAACAAACTATTAATTCATGTAAGTATCCACTAGACCTTATAATTTTAACAGAAGTGGGTATCTCAGACAAGATAGTTAACTTGTATAACTTACCTTGCTATAAATTGTACTCACAATTGCGTACGAGCCAAAAAGGTGGCGGCATTATAATGTACGTCCGGAATCATATTAAGTTTACATTAATTGAACAAAAAACCAAGACCTTTGAGAATCTAACAGGCTACCTAAAACTAGATTCACATGAAAACGCAATTGTCTCTGCAATCTATAGGCCACCGTCTACAAATAGAAGTCTATTTGTCACAGAGCTTGCTAATCACATTAGTAAGTTTGATTTGAAACAAAATTTACTCCTTATTGGTGATACGAACATTGATCTAAAAGTAAGCTCAGCATACAAGGATTCATATTTAAGAACACTCAGCGAACATGGATTGTTGTGTGGAATAACAGATTACACTCGAATTGAAACTAGAAATGATGTAATTACTAAGTCGTGTATTGACCACATATTTGCACGTTTTCCCACACTACATCCGTTCGCGGCGGTGCTCGATGTCGTACTAGCTGACCATCGAGGCATTCTCTTTACCTGCGTTGACCAGTTGTTTGGAGTTCGTAAGTGTATACAGGATGTTGCAAAAAAACTTTTAATCATGATATTTTTTACAAAGAACTCAAAAATGTTGAATGGACAAAAACAAAAAGTATGAGTTCTCCTAGGGACATTTTAAGTTTTATTTACGAATCCTTTGAAAGTGCAGACAAGTCTGCAAGTAATAATAAAACAAGTAAATTGACTGGTAAGCACTCGAAACGTTTTACTGTACCTTGGATTGATGGAAATATTGCCCGGCTTTGTGATAAAAGAGACAAATTATTTACTGAATGGAAAAATAATTTAAATAATGCAAAAATAAAATTAGAATATAATAAAATTAGAAATAAAATTCATAAAATATTAGAAAACAAAAGAAACAAATATTATATACAACATATTAGTGATAATTTTAAAAACTTAAAAAAACTTTAAAATATTTTAAATCAAATGTTAGGAAGAGTGAACTTGTCACTTGACGCGGTCATTCTTAGGGCTTTTGATGCGCAAGGAATTTCTACCAAAACCATTGCTGACAAATTTGCGAATTGTTTTGATAGAGCGGTTAAGGACATTATTCCTAACTGTAATATAAAACTGACAGACCCTAAAGCTACTCGTATACCTTTGGATTCTAGTATGCTGTTTAAAAAAGCCTCAGCCAGTAGTGTTCATAAAATTATAAAACAGTTAAACTCAAGAAAAGCTCCAGGTCCAGATAATATTAAAGTTTCCGACCTTAAAGTGATAGGTGACAGTATATCCAACCCTATTTCCGACTTAATTAGTCGAAGCGTTGAAACTGGTGTATACCCTGATGATCTAAAAGTGGGTTGCATAAGGCCAATCCATAAAAGGGGTAAAAAAAACGATTTTTCTAACTATCGTCCAATAACTTTGCTCTCGTCTATTGATAAAATAGTGGAAAAGTATGTTTGTGAACAAATTCATGCATTTTACAGGCAGCATGGCGTAATTAACCCGTATCAATTTGGTTTTCAGGCCGGCAAAAGCACCACGAATCTCTTGTCAAATTTCACCGACGAAGTCAATAAACAACTAAATGAGAAAAAATATGTTCTTGCTCTCTTTATTGACTTCTCACGTGCTTTTGACACTCTAATTCATAATCAACTAGATAAATTAGACGACTGCGGAGTACGTGGTCCATTACTCAACTGGTGTAAAAATTATCTTAAAAATAGAACATTTACTGTAAAAATTGACAACACCTGTAGTGAACGTGTGGATATAACAGAGGGAACAGCCCAAGGCTCGGTATTAGGTCCCTTGCATTTTTTGTCGTATGTTAATGACATGAGTAACTGCATAACACACAGTAAATGCTATCAATTTGCGGATGACACTTGTCTTGTTATTGCCGACAAAAATCCTCAAATAGCTTGTGAGCGCTTACAACTCGACTTGGATGCTCTAACAAGGTGGTGTCACGATGCTGGCCTAGTGCTTAATGCAAGCAAAACTAGGCTTATGGTTGTTCAATCTTCCCACATTAAAAAATTGCCCTTACGGAACTTAATAGCCCATGACCATGACTGCTTGCATGCGGTCAATGTGATCCATTGTAACTGCCCTCAAATAGATGTTGTCAATAAGCAAACATATCTTGGAGTAGTTATAGATAATAAGTTTAACTGGAGTCATCATGTAGGACGTGTTTGCGATAAACTAAGGCAATTTCTTGCCAATATTACAATATTAAAGAACCGTTTGCCCTTCAAAGTGAAGATTATGCTATATTACGCACTGGCTGAATCCTACATCCAGTATGCCCTTAGTAGTTATGGTCGTACCTATAAAACCTATCTTGATATGTTTCCAAAATACAAGTTAAAATTTTAAAAACTATAGTTTCACCCAAAATTAAAAATCAATTTTACGACGATATAAATGGCTTATTTAAACACTGTAATGTCTTACCAGTTCATACACAAGTAAATTTTTTATTATTAAAGGAACAATTTTTCAATTTATCTTTAAGAAACACAATCGAACATCCTGTACGCACGCGGGCAATTTCTGAGAATAGGCTTCGTACGCAGCGCGCCAACAATACGTATGGCGAGCGAACTACTGGTTATATTGTACCGAGACTTATTAACAGTCTACCCTCAGAAATTAATAATTGTATAACAGACAAGAATATAAAATTTAAGCTTAAAGAATATTATTTAAGTATTATTTAGCGTTTTGTGTAATTTACTGATAGACTCTTAATAGCACGGGTTTAAACCTTAGTGGTTTTTGGTTGCTATTTGATATAAATAATTCTGTAATGTGTTTTGTTTAATTGATAAATAAAGGAAAAAAAAAATCAAGGAAAATAAAATTAAGCAAAATTACAATTTGGCAATTTACAATAATTCTTGCATTCCAACTTTCATAAAATTGTTTTTTTTTTATTTACTTTTTGGGCATGCTTGGCGCAATTAACCGCTTTTTAGGGTTCCTTACCCAAAGGGTATCCAACGGAACCCTATTACTAAGCCTCCGCTGTCCGTCCGTCCGTCTGTTTGTCAGCGGGGTGTATCTCAAGAACCGTAATTGGTAGACAGTTGAAATTTTCACAGATTGTGTATATCTGTTGTCGCTGTTACAACAAATAATAAAAACTAAGGTTTATGGTACGGACCTCTTTGTGTGCGAGTTCAACTCGCTCTTGGCCGGATTTTCTTTCTTTCTTTCATTGACAGTCGAAAAGTTTTGTACTATATAGCGACATTGTACCGGATGACACAGAGTTGGAAGGCCATCTCACAAGATGGACGGATGACCTGAATCCGCCATATACGAGAAGCAAAGGACGGGTCGTTGTAGCGACAATTGGTAGAAGAAAGTAGGAAATTATCATTTACATCACATTTATCATTGAAATATGTCAATTAACAAACAGACATACAAATTCCACGGTTTCTGACTGTCTTATGAACAAAATCAGTTATGTCTTGCTCAACTGGAGATTGAATCCAGAAGTTACCGACATAGCTCGAAGGATCGCCAAACTGAAATAGCAGTGGGCACATAGCTCGCAGAACAAATGGTCGATGGGCCGAAAAGTTTTGAACGACTGGCCTTCCCACAAGGCGGACCGATGACCTGGTGAGGGTCGCGGGTAGCTGATGGATGCGGGACGCGCAGGACCGGTCGTTGTGGCGACGCTTGGGGGAGGCCTATGTCCAGCAGTGGACGTCTTTCGGCTGATATGATGATGATGATGATGAGACTATGAGAGACTGTAAACATACAGTGTTACCCATTTGCTGGCATCGCTCACGCCGATAGCTAGTCACCGATGAGATTTGCTTCTGTGACCGCAGCGCTGTCTAGAGACTATACGCAGAGATTTCAACAGCTTATCTTTTAAATTGACAAGGATCGGTATTTGTAGCGACATTTGGGGGAGGCTATAAAAATGTACCTTTTTTATTTTATTTTACTATTTGCGATGGGTTTGCTATTGACTCTAGTCTAGGTCAGAGATGACAGAGACAAAGTCTGCGATGGAGTGAGCTTACCCTGAAGGAGCACTCACTTTGTTCACTCTAACTTTGAAGAAATTAGGGTTGTAAGCGTTTGGAAACACAGACGCAGGCAGAGAGTTCCACTCCTTTCCATCTTGAAAGAAAAGCCATTCATTTACCTCTTCACAAATAATTTTGGGGTCGATTTCATCTCATCAACAGCCTAGCCTTTTCCCAACTATATTGAGGTCGGCTTCCAGTCAAGCCGGATTTAGCTGAATACCAGAATTTTATGAGGAGCGGCTGCCTACCAGACCTCCACAACCCATTGGGTAACACGGTACTTCATGGTAAGACAGGAGTCAGATTTACTGGCTTCTGACTATCCGTAACGACTGCCAAAGATCTACAAAGACAGCCGGGACCAACGGCTTAGCGTGCTTTCCGAGGCACGGAGGAAACTCGTTATGATAAGATGGTCACCATCCTTGGCAAGCGTTGCTTAACTTTGGAGATCAACTCGTGCGTTCATCTGATTTGCAGTATTTTATTTGGAGCGACTGTTTATGTAACTGTGTAATGTGATACCTCTTAGCGAAATTGGCCAGATAAAATCCATGAATGACATCCGACACCAGTGGCTTAACTTGCGAATGACGGATGGTCACCTATCCAAGAACTGACCTCGGCAAGCGTTGCTTAATCTTGTGGCAGTTATTACTAACCTTCGAGATCTTCATTCATTTATCAAAAAACCTTTTAAAAACTCCATCATGAAACGTCAAACCACATTTATATAACCAAACAACGTACATAATTGCATTGACGAGAACCCAAAATGAGACTAAGTGGACTTAAATGAAAGCCCATAATAAAGGTCGCTGTACACACAAGTATACAGCCTTTGATCGATGCGTGACCCGTATTTAGGTGGCTGTGGATCACACCGAACTGTAATTGTGTGTGTCGGGGTGGAAAATAATAATATTAATAATAAAAAATATTTAGGAAATCATCCATATGGTGTTAGTATTGGGACTTACAAACTATGTTAGTATCCAACAAATTCTAATATAAACTAAACTAATTTAAATATTTTTCCTCAGCACCGGTCTCTCAGCTATGTCTACGGGACTAGTGCATCAGAAATGGGCAGTCTGGCTTCTCCGCAATAACCTTCAGGATGCTATTGGAGCTTCCATGTATCCTACGAATTAGGGATGCCGTGCTTGCGCAGGACAGCTTCAAAACTATCTAGCTTGCCTCAGCAAACATGCCCGACGCACTACAAAACTGCGGAAGCCCCAACAACACCCGAGAAGCATTGCCATACTGAACTCATCAGGGACGCAACAAATTATTAAAAAAAAACGAATGTACAAATTTGGAAAAAGGTTGCATCTGTTTGGATGATAGAGAAGAGGAATAAAATAATGGAGAATGGAATTTCCTGTCCATTTTTCTCCATAAGAATTTATGGGAATATAGAAGATAAGGGAAGGAGAATGGTAACTTACCCTCTAATTTCTAGAAGAACTCCAAAATTATTTATATTAAAATATGAAAATAGGATATTGTTCTTATCAACAGCCTAGCCTTTTCCCAACTACATTGGGGTTGGCTTCCAGTCAAGCCGGATTTAGCTGAATACCAGTATTTTATGAGGAGCGGCTGCCTACCAGACCTCCACAACCCATTAACTGGGTAACACGGTACTCCATGGCAAGACTGGAGTCAGATTTACTGGCTTCTGACTATCCGTAACGACTTACAAAGATCTACAAATGACGGCTCGTGTTTTCCGAGCCACGGAGGAAACTCGGACTGTTAAGATGGTCACCCATCCACATAACAAACTTGGCAAGCGTTACTTAACCTTGAAGTGTCGAAGTGTCGTGTTGAAGTGTCGAAGTCTGTAAGCTATATAAAACTGCTATTTCTAATAAGTATGGTTTCAAAGTGACCTTTTCATATATAAAATAGAAGTATATGCGGATTTCATAAATTGTACTTATCATAATCTAACAGGTAACTTATTTCTCGAACAAACCTTATGTGTTTGGTTATCAACATAATTAATTACTGTATCAGCCCCCAAACCACCGTAATTATTCATTCTTTTGTCTGCGAGTGAGAATTTTATGTTAAATACGTGGAAAATTCATATACGATGTTTGAATATGAAATCAAATTGCTCTGCGTTCCGCTCGTATAAACTATTTTAATATGCGTACAAAATTCTCACCAAAAATATCTGTTGTTCGCAATGATATGTTGGATGAGCAATGTTGGATACAAAATGTAGTTACATGAACGAACACAACACAACAATAAAAACTTTACTTTTAACACAATAACACAACAAACACTACAACAAATTACAACGCAACATACTTCTTATCGGACTGAGGTCGATTCAAAATATATCAATTATTATAATATTATTATCTTTTATTTTACATTTATTGGGCGTACAGCTAAGGAGTGGAATTCCCTGCCAGAGTCTGTGTTTACTGATAGCTACAACCTGGGAGTCTTTAAGTCAAGAGTGAAGGTTACTTCTAGGCAAATGCACCATCTTCCACCACATCATCGCTTACCATCAGGTGCGATAGTGGTTAAACACTTACCTATCTATAGTAAAAAAATCATACACAATATTCGATACATTGCCGTGTAACTGACGCATCGGTGTAAATGCAACCCGGATTTGGGCATTTGCCTACGGAAAATAGACTTTATTATGTGACCGTATTTATGCCTAATAGAATCACAATTTAATGTAAAACACGCACGCCCTCTATGGAAATACATTTACTTTTGTGAAAAAACGTTATGGCGTGCGTCCATTTTTCTTCATTTTAACCTTTTTGGGGCGTTCTGCTGCCTGTTATGCTTTATTCAATATAAAAAAATAATAAGACCTTGTGTAAACCTTATGATTTTATATGGAGACAATACATTATTGTCGCAGTAAGTGTTCCTTTCTTCGTGTTAGTACTTTAGAAAGTGATGAAAAGCCAAAATAATCCATGTAATAAAATGTTTTGATCGCTAATTCTTTTGTTAAGTATGGTCACTATTCAATGTCATACGACTTCCTACTCTATGTTCAGCAGTAGACACTGTCATATACATAGGTAGATAATTTAGATGAAAAGATGACCGTTCCATTTTCAAACTAGCCCTACGGCTGTCCTGAGTTCAGGCCGCTTTTGTCCGACTTTTTCGGGCAAACTTATCAAAAATTCAAAAAGGGAATACCTAAAGAGATCCCGGATGGTCGCGGTCGGCTAAATCTTTCATAGACTACCCTACTTTAGAACAAAACGTCGCACATACTACAGTTGGGATTAAAGCCCGTAATTTCTAAGTACCCACAATCTAATTGCCCCATGTTTAGTTGTCAGGCGAGGTACGCCTTTTGCTCATTCTGCTTTAAGTGCCTGAAGACTGTGACGGCGCTTAATTAACTACGGCACAAGTTTGTCGCGGCGACAAATGCGACAAACACGACGCGACCCGTGCGACAAACGCGTTACCTGTGTGTGACGAGAATAGAGTGCCTATTGCGACACACTTGATTATGTGAATACGAGATGTAAATAAATACTGTTCAGAGAGTTAACACCGACATTATTTAGGGTAACATTCGTAAAGATTGAGCTGATTTTGTGTATAAATAAGGACGATTCCTGATTAATGTGGTTTCTAGATTTAGTGTTCTAAGCTTCCTTGGTTTATTGCATAGTCCTGTACATTACTGTACAATGGATGCAAGGTCAGCAGCGCGATTCTGTAATCATACCAAAGTGAAGGTTCGGCTGAAGTGATCACTAAGTAAGCTGTCATTCCATCTTGATCACATGGATTGGCAGTTCACTTCGTGATCACTTCACCCAAGCCTTCACTTCGACATGTTTACAAAATTGCACAGCAGAATCGAGCGGCTGAACTAGCCGATTTAACAATGATTGGGAGATGAATATTCGTTTGTCCAGCTATGGACGTTTTTCGGCTGAAATAACGATGTAATGATAGAATGGATAGAGACTCTTTGTTGTTTACCATTAACAACACGGTTGGCGCAGTGGTTGGGCAATTGGCTACTGCGCCGCGTCTCGCAGGTTTGATTCCCGCACAAAAAAAATATTTTTATTTATTTGTTTATTCATTTATTAAATATATATAATAATACTTTACGCACACAGATGTACAGAGGCGGACTTAATGCCTGAGGCATTTTCTACCAGTCAATCTTTGGGTGATGCAAAGAATAATATTAGTACGTGCAAATTGTGAAAAAAAAACAGACATGCGATTAATATTTAAATAAATACAAAGATAAATATATACATAAACTATAAATACAATAAAATACTATAATTTTTATGGCCAACATATAATTGTTCCGGGTCTGGCTGTTTGTGTATTTGAGTTTATATATTTGTTAACGCACCCATGATATAGGTGAAATTCCCACAAAAAAAAGTGCGCAAGTGCGAGTCGGACTCGCATGCAAACGGTTCCGAAAGAATTTTTTTTTTTACATTTTATTTTAACACTACAGAATTATTATAGTATTTTCTGTAATCTATAGGTAGGTAAAGATCTATTATCTTCATTTTTTCAAAATTTTAGTCTCAGTAGTTTCGGAGATGCGGGGTAATGGTAATTTATCGACTAATTTCTTGAATAACTTAAAAACTAATTATTTTAAAATTATGAAAAAAATATAATTAAAACTCTCACAGTAAGCCCTTTCATTCGATATGTCATGCGATACCGTTAAAAAAAAAATCTTTTTTTTCTCGTTTGACCCCCAAAAGTGACCCCCATTCTAAAAATATGCAATTTACGTAACGTTTCCGTGTTTGGCTTACAAAAATCCATATATGTACCAAATTTCAACAGATTCGGTCTTGTGGATTCGGAGAAAACTGGCTGTGACCAACGGACAGACAGACAGACAGACGCCCGAGTGATCCTATAAGGGTTTCGATTTTTCATTTTGGAACCCTAAAAAAGATTAAAGATAGGTAACATATTACACAAATTAATTATGACTGTATTCTTCTACGTAATAAACTGAATTTGTTCTATCCTCGGATTTTTTTATTGCTTATTTTGTAAGAGGTTTAACAACGACGAGTAGGTACTAGTATGATCAGAACACAAATGAATTAAACATTGTGCTTTCAACCGTTCGACTGTTTTATTTTAGACTCCGCTCCGCTCCTATTGGTCATTTTTTTTTTTTAAACTGATAAAAATGACTCCTCCCGCTCTGGGTACAACAGGAGGGAGTGTCAGACTCTTACTGACTAAAACCCATCCGTGTTTCTCCTAGTGCCCTTTGCGTTCCAGGGTACGGTGCCTCTTTCGAACGAAGTCCGCAGTCCCCAGCAGGCACTGGCCCTAGTGGGCCCCGTCTTCCGTGCTGACATGTCCTTGAGGCGCGTTGGGATCGCAGCGCGTCGCCGACCCGGGCCTGCGGGTCGATTCTGTATACATGTCGAAGTGAAGGCGAGGGTGAAGTGATCACGAAGTGAGCTGTCAAACCATACAAACAAGCTGGAATGACAACTCACTTGTCGTTCACTCCACCTTAGTGAACACGGTGAGATGTCGACAGAATAGACCAGCTGGTTCTGATCAGTCGGCGAGCCACCCAATGGTCGCCGTCCGTAGTCTACGGTGACCGGCCTACGGTGACCGAGAATCGTTCTGCGACTCCCGACGCCCGGTGCGTTTTCTTCTGTTTCGGGGGGTTCCTATTGGTCTTAGCGTGATGATATATAGCCTATAGCCTTCCTCGATAAATAGGCTATCTAACACTGAAATAATTTTTCAAATAGGACCAGCAGTTCCTGAGATTAGCGCGTTCAAGCAAACAACCAAACAAATAAACAAACAAACTCTTCAGCATTATTTTAATTTTTTTTAATATTAATATTACTAATTTTAATATTACTAGTTAATCCGCGCAACTTCGTCTGCACTGCTCCTATTGGTCTTAGCGTGACGATATATAGCCTATATATAGCCTTTCTTGATAAATGGGCTGTCTAATACTGAAAGAATGTTTCAAATCTGATCAGTAGGGACCAGCAGTTCCTGAGATTAGCGCGTTCAAGCAAACAAATAAACAAACAAACTCTTCCGCTTTATATATTAGTATAAATAGATTTAAATTCCTTCACCGACTTCTGTGCGATAAATGGGTCGTACAAGTGTCTCTGTGGTTCGGCTCACGTTCATTTAGATTCTACCGAACGGATTAAAACTTAAAGGAGCATTGATCTAAACTAAGAGGACTTGTAAAAGATTAACGGAGGCCCCTTTGCATGCATTTATAATGTCGCCCATAAGAAAAGCTGATGGTGCTGAATTTATTATGGTGTACAATAAAGGGTATTTTTAGGGTTCCGTACCCAAAGGGTAACCAACGGATTCCTGTTACTAAGCCTCCGCAGTCCGTCCGTCCGTCTCTCTCTCAGCGGGCTGTATCTCAAGAACCGTAGGTAATAGGTTGACAGTTGAAATTTTCAAAGATTGTGTATTTCTATTGCCGTTATAAAAAAAAATAAGGATAATGATATGGAACGCTTCGTGTGTGAGTCCAATTCGCACTTGTCCGGTTTTTACTGTATTATGTTCTACAATAGAATAGAAAAGAATACTCTTTAAGAAGAAAACATTACATAGGGTGACACAATGGGCGGCCTTATCTCTAAAAGCGTCCTTTTTTATAATATTGCAATTATAATAAAAAAAGCTCAATTTTATTGCAACATCCCCTTTTGTTTTCTACGGATGGGAAATCAACAAATAAAAAGAACAAAAAGTTACTAACCTTTTTTTTTTAATACTTATTTGATGTTGGGTTACAGCTAGAGACACACTGGTCCTACGCACCCAACGTATGCAACGCATTATGATATCTAGACTCTTGATTTTATATGAAAAACTATGCAGTAGAAAAACTTATTGTGAAATGTGTTTCCATAATTTCAAATAAGGTACAGTAACTGGCATCATATAATATTAGGTAGCTAAAAAAACGGAGCTTAACGAAACAAAAGAAAACAAAATAAACAGGTGTGCAGTTGAACATAAAGCAATTTCATAAAAATACGTAAACTCAGCTAAAAAGCGCTTTTCATTAAGCGGTAAGCTAGAAAATTCCACCCAGCATGTGCCAGATGTTTAGAAAACCCGAGTTTTAAGATCAAAATGAGTTAATGAGTAATAAATAGCCGCTTTAAATCAAAAGCTTAAAGGGCTTAATATGGGGCGCTTAAGCTGCTGAGTTGTGGCCTATTTTAAAATGGGGTAAACATTTTCTTGGTTGCAATTTGCTTAGATGAAAATATTAGAAGCAGAGGAAAGTTTAAAAAAATGGCGTAAGAAATTTTTGAACGCGAATGCGCGGATGGCTGTAGTTTTTTACTATTTATAAGCACACATTTGACCACTATCTCACCTGATGGTAAGCGATGATGCGATCGAAGATGGAGCATGCTTGCCCAGAAGTAACCTATTCATTCTTGTCTTAAAGACTCCCTGGTTGTAGCTATCAGTAACCACAGACTCTGGCAGGGAATTCCACTCCTTAGCTGTACGTACAATAAATGTGTTCCCAAAATGTTGTGTGCGTGTGGATGGGATGTCCACCTTGTACCTGTCGCACATGTAGTACGTCTTGTGGTCCGATAATGAAACGGGCTTGGCGGAATTAAATTATATAATTTCATCGCAATTGCAACCGATATAAAATTGACAGGCCAGCAGCTTCTCAACATTATATAAAATAGAAGAGAACAACCAAAGAAAAGATGCCTGAATTGTGTCAAAGATGATATGGCCCGCAAGGAGATGATGGACATGACGAATAATAGAAAAGTATGGAAGAAGAAGGTCATGTTGCGCCGAAACCAAAGATGTTCGTATGAGAGTGCTTTGCCACCAAAAATGTGCAAGGCGGTGCCCGAGGAATTCATCCACCAATAGGAGCAGATCATTTCTATAGTCAGATTTAGCGCGGCTGTGGTGAAAAAAGGTTAGCAGAGATTGGTATTCTTAAATATGACAAAGATGTGTTTGAAAATATATGCCAGAGACGTGGAAAAGGAATATGAGTGAAAAAACGTGTGCGAGGAATGTGAGCGCATACAGCTGAAAAGAGTCCGCAATGCATCCCCGCACCACTTAGCTGCACAAAGTTTCACAGTTTTGGTACCTCGCACATCTTTAGTGGAAGATCACCCTTACGGCAAGAGAATTATGATATTATTAGGTTCTGATTTTTTTTGTCTTCGAAAATAAATACCCCATTTTACAAGCTGTGTATCATTTTCACAAAATTTTTGCCGTATGGTGTCGGCCGGTGCCGTATGGTGCCGTAAAAGAATAATACCATCCCATCACTTCCCGCGGGTGTTGTAAGAGGCGATTAAGGGGGTAATCAGAGAATGGGCAACAGCGTTCTCTGTAAAACGCATCAACATACACTGCGATCGCCAACCCGCCTGCCAAGCTTGGCAATTATGGCAAACCCGACTTTTGGAGGAGGCCAAGCAGTGAACGTCTTTCGGCTATTATAAGGATGATGATGTATAATTTTCAACTATTTCGAAACAACAGTGATTTTCTTCTTTATCAGTGAAGGCTGTAATGTAAACTTAATTAACGCTAAACTATGTAAGGACTTCTAGATAGGTTACAGCTTCTCAGCATAAACCAACAGACAACCTTAGCTAAACCTATAGACCTAAGGGTAATTTCCATTACAA
Source organism: Lacanobia oleracea (assembly GCA_950371165.1). Taxonomy (NCBI): domain Eukaryota; kingdom Metazoa; phylum Arthropoda; class Insecta; order Lepidoptera; family Noctuidae; genus Lacanobia; species Lacanobia oleracea. The sequence goes on from OX493404.1 coordinate 5,214,480, forward strand.
GATAGGCCAATCAACCTTGCACACACACCGTTACCCGATAGCTTGTGTACGGAACAACTTAGCATATTGCAATTAATCTATCCCATGTAATTTACATTAACATCAGTCAGCCACCATCCTCTGGGTATTATGAAAACAAGCAATGTCTAGTGCAGATAATAAGAAAACAAGCAATTTTAGACTATTTAATAAATTACATATTATACAAATGAAATAGTAAAATTTTCAATTATGTTTGTGTAAGTACTAGCTTTTGCTCGCGACTTCGTATGCGCATCCCGTTTTTGTGAGAATTTCTGGAAATCCTCTCTTGGTGTTCCCCTAGGAACCTATATGCCAAATTTCTGCTCTCTATAACTTGTAGTTTTGGCTGTGCGATGTCAGCTGTAAGTCACGCACTCAATCAGTAAATTTTATAGATTAAGATTCTACATTTGTCACAAAGTAGGGATGGAATGGACGTGTTGCCTAGAGCAGAGGTAGCACAAAGCCAAAAAGACGCGTTTCGATGCGTTGGAGCGATCAAGTTGGGACATCACCGAATTGTCACTGCGTGGCTGCTTTGTCATGCATGGCCTCAGCGAAAGAACAACAAACAGCAAACAACTAAGTAAGAACTAATTTTTTTCTAGTACCGAGGAAAGGAGCATTGACAGACCTCACACCTGAAATATTATGATTATTAATCTATGTATCTCTTAGAACAAATTTATAGAGCAATTTCAAGTAGCGGGGCCATTTTCTAACTCACTTACAAATAAGGCATCGATTTATTCTGTATACATTCCACCGTCAACGTGATAAAATAACAGCTCACTCCATATTCGCTTCACCTATATTTCTAAGGCGTGATTTTTACAGAGTGGTAACACGATACCACCACCATCACCACTACCACCACACCACCATCATACCATACCACTCTTCTTCTTTAGTTCTCACCACTTTTGGTGATAACTTAAAAAAGAAAAGAAAGAAAGAAAACCAGTTAGCACAGGTATTCACTATTTAAGCATAGAATATAATACTCTTCATTATGTACACCATTAAAAATACAGAAAGGATAAATAAAGAAACATTTCATAGCGTAACACAGTGGGCGGCCTTATCGCTAAGTATCTCCAAGAAACACCCTCTGGAACCGGGCTCAGTACACACCTGTTATATGCTATTTGCAATCATTATACTGCGTTTGTATAGCGCCTCTTGTTGACTCAGACCAATGATAATTATAATTATGCTTGTTAGTTCTGCAAGCTGTTGAAGATGATATGTTCGGTAAATACTAGAGCTTCGCTGAATTCACTCCTCACAGCTTTTAGGTGACTGTTTGAATTAGTTACTAGTTGACCCGCGCATGTTCGTCTGCTCCGCTCCTATTGCTCTTAACGTGATGATATATAATTATAGCCAATAGCCTTCCTCGATAAATGGACTATCTAACACTGAATGAATTTTTCAAATTGGACCAGTAGTTCCTGGAGGAGCTCGTGGCCAAATAATAACGGCCGCACGGGTCGATCTTGAAGGTTAAGCAACGCTTGCCAAGGTTGGTCTGTGAATGGGTGACCATCTTAACATACTGAGTTTCGTCCGTGCCTTGGAAAGCACGTTAAGCCGTTGGTGCCAGCTGTCATTTGTAGATCTTTGGCAGTCGTTCCGGATTGTCAGAAGCCAGTAAATCTGACTCCAGTCTTGCCAAGATGTACCGTGTTACCCAATTAATGGGTTGTGGAGGTCTGGTAAAACACTGGTATTCAGCTAAATCAGGTTTGACTGGAAGCCGACCCCAATGTAGTTAGGAAAAGGCTAGGCAGATGACGATGATGGACCAGTAGTTCCTGATATTAGCGCGTTCAAGAAAACAAACAAAACCTTCAGCTTTATAAATTTATCTTCTTTCTACTGTGCGTTTGTATGTCACTGAACTCCTCCTAAACGGCTAGACCGATTTGAATGAAATTTTTTGTATGCTTTTGGGTGGCGCCCTGGATGGTTTAGATTCACAAATCAGCCCGGCAGATGGCGCTGCAGTCGGCCAGGACAACGTCTGTCGAGTCCGCTAGTATTAAGTATAGATAGGGCCTTTAGCTAGACAAATCGATTTTCTCAAGCAGAGCACTGACCAGTGTTACAGGGCGTTATGTTACATGTTACAAAGCGAGCATTCGTGCAGTCGGTACATGGACTTGAGCACGAACACGAACAAGTTACCAGGATTTTAGGATACGGCGTATTGTAACATACTCGCTGCGAATGGTAGATTACGGCCCGTAAAAAAGAAAAATACACTCATAGTCGATAGCTGGCTGTTCACAATGCCGGCGAGTGGCTCTTACCTCTGTTTAGGTTCGCCTGCTGACAGCCTATTGGCAGCGTGTGGTCATGGAGACGTTGCATCCAATTTTCTGTAAGGCGCAATTGTCATGGCGGTGTGCGTCAAATTATTTAGTGGGTGTGTCACTTCGCATTCTACCGTTGCCACGACCAGTCAAACTAATTTTTCAACAAAACATTTTTAAAACAAGTAATTAAACCAAGTAATTTTCCCTTCCCTTTCCCTTCCCTCCCCTCCCTTCCCCCCCTTCCCTTCCCTTTCCCCCTTTTTAATTCCCTGCCGGAGTCTGTGTTTCCTGATAGCTACAACCTGGGAATCTTTAATTCAAGAGTGAATAGGTTACTTCTAGGCAAGCGTGCTCCATCTTCGACCACATAATCGCTTACCATCAGGTGAGATAGTGGTCAAACGCGTGCTTATAAATAGTAAAAAAAACCTACAGCGGTCCACATTCGCATTCAAAAATTGAAATTATGGGATCTGTTTTTTTTTTACTAAAGGTAAAAAAAAACCTGGTCCCATAATTTCAATCTTTTATGTCCTAATAGACAACCTCTAGTTGATTGCAGTGACACTTGCTCGGCAAGGCTCGCTTTGCGGTTAGAACTCACCAAACAGCGGTAATTTCTACCTATAGGGCGAGCCGGAGAGAGTATTGCGGATAAAAGCCCGTCGCACAAAAGCACTCGCTGAAAGCCGAGCGTTAAAACTATCGAAAGTTTTCACTCGCTGCTCACTAACAGCAAGGCTATTCTGTAAGTAACCATTTCGATATCGAGCTTCACCTGAGTGAGATAGCTCACAAAGTGAACTTTATTGCACACAGCATAGAGGTCTTATGTTTATACTCACCTCGGATTCCACTGTCGAGACACGTAAATGTTGTTACAGAATAGGGGTACTGGTTTCAAGTTTAAAGCTTTACTTACTTAGTATCACTGATCGTCGGCGGTGAAACAAGTTCCGTAAAGAAACCACGAATGTCAAAATCACGCTATATTTTGGTAACGCATGTCAATCCCATCCATTTTCATTATTTTGCAATCGTCGGTCTCCGACAAAAGCTTACTTTGTCTAATACTGGATCGTGTGACTTTCTATTAGCGAAGGTTTTCCAAAGTTCGAAATATCGATTTTAGGTGATTTGTGATTACTATTTATTTACTTTATTTTGAAGAAAGCTTACAGACTAATTAGCTACCACATATATGTATATGACTAGCTTCTGTCAGCGGCTTCTCCTGCTGTTCCCTAGGGAGCATTCTCCCGGGATTAAAAGTACCAAATTTCATTTGAATTGGTTCAGTAGTTTCAGCGTGACTGCGTAACACACAGGCATACAGAGTTACATTCGAATTAATACTAGTATATAAATCTGAAGAGTTTTGTTTGTTTGCTTGAACGCGTTAATCACGGGAACTACTGGAGTGCTAGATAGCTCATTTATCGACGAAGGCTATAGGCTATATAGCATCACGCGAACACTAATAGGAGCGGAGCAGACGAAGTTGCGCGGGTCAACTAGTTTAGAACATTGATATGGATTTTTGAGATTTGACGTTCAAAAGTGCCTTATAATGGTCTAATTGAAATAAAAGTTTTGACTTTTTTATTCACATGCGTTGCTGACATGTTCAATTCCAAATTCTTTTGGATTTTGAACAAAAGTCGTTGAAACAGCGGTGACATTAAAATACCCTAAAAGTCACGCACAGTTTTAAGTGTAGCTCTTGATATTTAAACATATTATAATAATAATCTCTTTTCTTACGACTCACAAATGAGTACCTACCCTTTTCCTGAAACATGAGGAACCAGCAAACATTTCTAAAGCGGAATTCAAGAGAACTGCACTAGATAATTATATCACTTTCCTTCACGTTCTAGACTTAAGGCGCCACCTCTACAAGCGAGTGTGACGCCATGAGGATGACTTGCTATCGTCGAGTGATCTCCGCGAGACAATTTTTAGTGTTCCATACCCCTAGTAATCAACGGAACCGTATATAATCTTAAGCCTTCGCTGTTCTTCCATCCGTCCATCCGTCTGTCCGCCCGACTGTCTGTCAGCGGGCTGTATCTCAAGAACCGTAATAGATAGAGAGTTGTTCACCGATTCATCTGCCTAGCCTTTTCCCAACTATATTGGGGTCGGCTTCCAGTCAAACTGGATTTAGCTGACTACCAGTATTTTACGCGGAGCGGCTGCCTATCAGACTTCCACAACCCATCAACTGGGTAACACGGTACTTCATGGCAAGACTGGAGTCAGATTTACTGGCTTCTGAATCCGTAACGACTGTCAAAGATCTACAAATGACAGCCGGGACCAACGGCTTAACGTGCTTTCCGAGGCACGAAGAAAACTCGGTACATGTTAAGATGGTCACCCATCCACAGACCATCCTTGGCGAGCGTTGCTATTATTATCGAGCCACGAGCTCCTCAGTGTAATTTTTCACCGATTGTGTATTTCTATTGCCGCTATAACAACAAATAATAAAAAATAAGGTTTATGTTACGGAACCCTTAAGTATGTTATACTATATAGCTTAATTGAAGTGCCAGCTATAAAATCATATTCTAATTGTACCAATTCCATATGTAGTATTCTTTTTATTTGGAGTTAGAAGTCAAATTTTGGATAGGTAAATATAAAAAAAAAACCTTAAAATTCAAATATCTCGAGAACGATTAAATTTTTGCCATACATCTAGGCGGTTCAATTTGTTGCATTTGGGCCTCCTTATCAGCACCTGATGGATATACGTCGAATTAAAAATAACCCTGTATAACAAGAAATGTAATTTTTTAATATTTTAACTTAATTTAAAATTAAACGGAGCTCCCATACAAGAAATGAGTTTTTTTTTTGGTGAGAGTCCGACCCTAACTTGGCTGGTTTTTTGGACGTGCGTATAATCACGAGTTATTGTACTCTTCATTACGAACTTTTTCTATGGGACCAAAACTGAAATTGCTATCGACTGCCCCTAAATTTCTGTACGCAAACTCGAAACTGTGTACAGCGCAATTGTGCAATATTTTTTTGCGTTTTTGGGGTTGGTACAATGGACCCTTTTCAGTTATTGCGTATATTTTGTTATAAATTGTTTATTTCTAGGATTACTTGTTGCATTATCGTGTTCATAGAGTTGTTATAGAATGAAGTCGAAGGACAATAAGGCGAGAGACACATTGGTCCCACGTACGCAACGTATGCAATGCAGTGTGGGAGAGTTGCTGTGCACGGGCACATTAGTTGTAATAAAATCGAGGAGTGAGGAGGGAGGAGTGTGATTGCGTTGCAAACGACAAGTGTGTTTTTGTTACACTACATTATTATTATTCCATTTATTATTCATATAAACATTTTTAAATATGTCTATTAAAATAAAATTAAAACATTTAAAAACATAAAAAATAGTAGCCGAGAGAGGAACGCGCTGTGTCCAGGAGAACTGCTTTCTGGATCAAGTCCTTTATACTCGTAATATTATAAACATATTTTTATTATTTTTGTGTGTGTATGTTTGTAATGAATAAACCCAAAAAACTACTGCACCGATTTAAAAAATTCTTTCAGCAATAGATAGTTAATTTATCAGGAAATCAAGAGTCATAATGCGTTGCATACGTTGCGTACGTGGGACCAGTTTGTCTGTCGCTCAATAATGCGGCGATACACTCGCTCATGGAGGTGACGCCTAAATGTACACGTGTATTGAAATAAGTACGAGTTTCGGTTGCCTAGCAACGCTAGCCATTCATAGCGTCGACGTCTTAGATGAAGTTTCATATCATACATTGATGTACTACGATGAATGATAAATGGGGGTTTTATTAAATATGTTTTCTATTCTATTCTGTTAGCAAGTTATAGCAGGTTTTTATTATTTGCTGCTTAATTGGAGATCACAATGACGACAATTTATTAAAAAGAATATAAACTTTAATTCACTAAGACAACGACCAGACTATAATATTAGACTAGAAAAAAACTATTTTAAAAAAGTTTTTTATTTTTCACTTTTTAGTGGTACCTACCTGAGTACCCATTAACAGCGTACCAGCGCAATGTTATGTTAAGAACTGGTGTAAACAATAAAAAACATGCAATTTCAGCAATCCCAATCCATTTGCTGTCATATATTGAAGAATTCCGTCCGTTGCCTACTTTGTTTTTCGTCAGATCTTCAGCAAATTGAAAATACTCTACTAAACAAAAAAAGAATCATCCAAATCGGCTGACAATTGGCGAAAATATCGCTGAACAAACATATTTCATGGGATCTCATCATCAGATACTAATTTATACCTTCCATCATCAGCTCAGCAACATAAGATGATGATTACTAGGCACAAATATATGAATTGCGTTAGAAAGTTAATGTAAAACATTGTTTGTGCCTATAAAATTTGAGGGTCGCCCTCGATTTTCATGGGATCCCATCATCAGATTCTGACTTGGTGACAATAGGACCAATCGAGAAGTATCAGATGAAACAAGAAGTTTTCAAATCGGTTCATAAATGACGGAGTTATGAGGTAACAAAATTTAAAAAAAAGATACTACCGAATTGAAAACCTCCTCCTTTTTTGAAGTCGGATAAAAAACCAAAGTATACCTATGTTCAGTTATACTTCGTATTTTTAGCCATGTTTTAACTGATGAAAAATACCTAAATAACCTTTCAACCATCCCATAAATGTTGATTACTACTTACTTAACTACCCTCCCTCACTTACCTATTTAGGGGAGAAATGTCCGATCTCTTCAAATGCACCGCACCAGGTAACATTCACAAAGTCCCGGTAAGATATTCGTGTGCACTTCTTAGCAGTCACTCCGTGTCTTCTCGTTACAAGTATCGCTCTGTGTAATTACTGAATCGTAGGTAGGTACTGTGTTACGGCCGATGTGTTTCCTGTATCTTGAGTTAACTTTGACCGTGTGTTACACCGTATGTCGTATGGTGTCAGTCGGTTCCGTAAACTAAAAGAATAATACCATCCCCTCACTTCCCGTGGGTGTCGTAAGAGGCGACTAAGGGACTCACCAGAGAATGGGCAGCAGCGTTCTCTGTAAAACGCAACACCATACACTGCGATCGCCAACCCGCCTGCCAAGTGTGACGATTATGGCAAACCTATTGGGGGACGCCTTTGTCCAGCAGTAAACGTTTCTCGGCTGTTATTATAATGATGATGATGATGTGCGTTACACCGCGAAGTATAAATTGAAGCTATGTTTGTTTAAGTATAAACCAAATATTAAAAAAAAAAGATTATTCCGTGCTTCGGAAGGCATGTATAAGCCGGTGGTCCCGGCCGCCAAATGGCGGTCGTCAAATAAACCATTTCAGAGACCCTTGAGGCGGTTTAGAACCTTTGGCAATAGGGTGTGTGGGGTCGTTAGACCTTACTACTCACACGATAAGAAGAAGAAGAAGCACCTTAATTGATAAAATAGTGACAGTGAGAGTGGTTTCAGACTATGTTTATACTACAAAAGTATTTGCGCTCAGATTTAGTTTTCCTAAGATAAGCGCCAGTTAAACATGCAATACTGTACATTGACCGATTGTTAGGGACAAATGAATCGCAGATACCCGAACAATCCTTACTAAAATTATAAATGCGAAAGTTGTCTGTCGCGCTTTCACGCCAAAACGACTAAACCGATTTAAATTAAATTTGGTAAACAGATAGTCTAGAGCCTGAAAAATAACAAAGGCTACTTTTTATACCGGGAATATGTTCCCTAGGGATCACGCGGGCGATGCCGCTGACAGAAGCTAGTAAATTATGAATTGTTTTTCATTAGAGCCTTTTGATCAAATACTCAATATTCATTTCACATGTATTCTTAGGTGGTAAACTTATAATTCGTATCATATAGACCCTGTCGGGCACAGCAAGATAAGTACCTACTTAGTTAAGATCCAACAAATTTCTTATAGCTAAGTTCAGAACCAAATGTGGAAAGACCCTGTCAAGAAAAGCAAAAGAAGATTTACCTTTTCAGCTGCGATATAGTGCCACCTTCACAATATAAGCTACGAGATCACAAATTGAATCTGACGCTGACAATGGCTACGAATGTTAGAAATTGCTACGGCTGCTACGAGTGCTACGGTCTCGTAGCAGATTATTATTGGCTACGGCCTACGCTGTAGTTGTACAGAAGTCTGAATTTTATTTAAGATGATCTTTTTATGTCATTTACAGTTGTGATATGCAGAAGAGCACAAACAGACAAAACTATAATGTTGGTCATCCCCTTACCTCTTCAATTCCCATTGTTACCTTCGAACAACTCAAACCCATGTTTATATTTTCATTATAAAACTAGCTGACCCGTGCATCCTTTGTGGAATGGTATTTTTTTAGGTCAGTATATAGCCACAGATACTCACAAATTACGTGGCTGTCTATTAGTAAAAAAAAATTGAAATCGGTTCAGTATATCCAGAGATTACCTCTACAACCTCACAAACTTTACCTCTTCATAATATACACTATGTGTGTAATTTTTTTTTTTCTTCTTTGGCAAATATGTGTGTAATTATTTTAATATCTTATGTTCATAGCCTTTTAGCCTAGTATTTGTTTTGCTTATGAATGATGGGTTTGCTCTTGACTCTAGTCTATGTCAGAGGTGATAAGAGTCTACGATGGAACGAGCTTACCCAGAAAGAGCCTGTTCACTCTAACTTGACTTATAATACGGATTGAAAACATTGGCATTTATTAAGTATTCATGTGTTGAATGCGAATTACCCCAAAATAAGAATTGAATTCGTATATTATATATATTATAAAGATTAGGCCAGTTAATAACTGCACATGGTTTCAAAACATTCTCAACGAATCTCAAAATATGAAACTCGCATGAGATTTTAAAAGATAATCGCCTAAACCAACTTAAAGCTGAACCATTAAACTAATGAGGACTCATATTTCTATAGAGAAACGTTATTCTGTTTAAGCACTGGCTAAGTACTTAGTAAAAGCTAAATCCTAGCATTAAATAGCCAACTTTGTACTCAGTAATCCTTATTTAATATTATAAATCTGAAAGTGTGTTGGTGCCGTTTTCACGCCTCAAGTATTCCACTGAACTTTGTGGAATAACATCATACTGTGTACAGTAATTGCAATGTATGATACGTTTTCAGGATTCCGTATCCGAAGGGTAACCAACGGAACCCTGTTACTAAGCCTCCGCTGTCCGTCCGTCCGTCTATCAGTCAGCGGGCTGTATCTCAAAAACCGTAATAGGTAGAGAGTTGAAACTATCACAAATGGTGTATTTCTATTGCCGCTATAACATCAAATAATAATAATGAAGTTTTATGGTACCATACCCTTCGTGTGAGAGTACGACTCGCACTTACATAGCTGGTTTAAGAGGTTTTTATTTTGCCTTTGGTAAAAAGATCAATGGACAACATCCTTTTCGAATTTTGTTGTTCTCTCTTTGCTAATGAGTTGACCGCTTTTCGACACAGTTGACAGTTCAAATTAAAAAAAAATATTTAATTGTAAAGCTGTATAACATCACGCTACAACCTAAAAAAAAAACTACGAAAACTTGCAAAACGGGGATTTTTATTCTAACTCTCATGTGATGCAGACGAAGTTGCGTGGGTCAAATAGTGGTTGATAATAATTATGACAGTAAGTGCTGACACTACAAAACGAAACAGAAAATATAAAAAAAGAATACCTACTCAAATTTTCAGAACTATTTCTTAGGAACAGAAAAAGTGACTGGGCGTCGGCATTTCCCGTCTCTTTTTAAATTTGTAATTACTTATACCTACACTTCATTTACAGGTTTTTTTTTGTAAAACACAAACAACCTCTTAAAAAATATCAGCTGTTTCATACAAAATGCAATATTTAGCCAATGAAACCAATGAAACCGCTAATTTTTTTTTCGAGTTTTCAGGGTTGGTCTCAAAGTGAAAGTAGTTCATAATAAAGTGTACTTTCAATCCCTAAGAGGTTGTTGGTGTGTTACAAATAACCCCATATATATATAAGGAACGCTCATACAATTCTATGTTTATGATCCGACCACCATACATAATCATAATCTTTGCACGGTGATCTCTAGCAAAAACACTTTTCATAATATTTTGTCTTCGTCTTCTTATAGCCAAGCAAATCTTAAAGTGTTTTGTGTGTTCAAAAAACACACTGCAAAAGTCTTGGTTTCCTTAGTTGAAACCAATGATTACCCGTTACGCGACGGTGTAACAGGCTCCTTAGTAATGTTCCAGCCATTGTTTTTAACGTCAGTACCAGAGTTCGGTTTGGGCCGCTACATTCATCCTAATTGGCACTCCACCCCTGTTTAATGTACGTTCGGACATCGAAAGTGATAAAAAGGGTGTCTATGGTCTATGTTTGTACAGAGATGGGTTTTAGCTTTGCTAGTATAATTTTATTACATTCCACAAAACATGGGAAAAGAAAAAATCATCTGAACTTCGTTCAAAGATTTTAGATGATTTTGCTTGTCTATACATATACCACATTTTTATAACTGAACCATCATATCGCCGATCTTTTAGATTTTTTTAAAATCTTTATTTATTTAGAGGTTATCAACACACAACACACATAACGTTGTCAGCCCCATCATAAATCATAATAAAAATATATTTTCACGAACTAAGAGACAAGAGACGCTCTATTAGCTAAATAGTTGTATACAAAACTATACATTTTCTTAGCCTCCTCACTGCAGGGTTAAGACAAAAAACATTGAACAGAACCTAAATCTAACCTACTAATTTTTAACTCTGCCAATAAGGCATCCATTATGAACACATTCCACCAACAAGTGATGCACATCCTCCACAGACTCGCAGTATCGACAATTTGGAATACTCACTTTTTTCATTAGAAAGCCAAACTTGCGAGGTGTTTGTAAATCACGCCTTACAAGGTGAAGGAATTTGCAACACAGGTATACGCATATACCCTCCTTACCTTATTTTTTTTTTCACTTTCTCGGGTCCCTAGAAACCCGGTCCTTTGGTAGGCGTACGAGGCCGCGAGGGGCCAAAACCAACTCGCAGAGGCCCCTTTAGATAATTCAAATGAAATGGGACACCAACCGGCGATTATTCCTAAATGCACTGTCAAAGTATACCCAAGGACAATTCCCGGTTGGAGTGGAGCAGGACTATTGCAGAATATAGTAACAAAAGATGAAACGCTATGGGTTTGGCTGGTTTAGTGGACTAATAATCATTTACTATGGAAGAACTATTGGCCTCTGCCTGATCATTGACAATTAAAACGGCTTTAAAATGGCAGGGGGTGGCTTGTACACTCAATAAATGGACCCCTGAAAAGGGTTGCTAGCACAAAGTGACGTAGCGCCAAGGGGGCAACATATCCTGAGGCGCTAGAGGAGTGGAGAAGTATACCACGGCTATCAAGACAATCCCGGAAGTACGGACAAGATCCCTACCAGCATTACTTGATTATCCTTCTCCAGAGCACGCTTGCGACCGATTAAGGCAAGAAAGAGGTGGGTGCTCTGTTTCTCGTCAGTGTTAACTCCGGCTCGCAAATAAAGGAAAGCCGGAAATGAGGAACAAGACTTCTCCCTGGAGATCTGGTCCGTGGGGTCGCTAGTGCCCAACAGTTCGCCACAAAACTGCCTTGCGGATTTATAATAATTATTTTGGTTTTTTTAGTTTATTTTCTCAGGTTAGTACATGGTATTTGCAAGAATCTCACGGGTGTGAACCAAGGTAAGATCCTAGTTATTACTTTGTGATGGTAAATTACTTTGTACTGCACTAAAATTGTTATCCAAATCAAATTGTATTAATTTTCTAACTATTCGGCAAGTATTTAAAATGGTTTTTTTTGTAGTGTTAAGTATGTGTATTTTGATAGATTGAGAACATTAAAACTATTAAATATTTATTTTGTGAAAACACCTGTTGTTGAAATTACGATTGGGACAATTGTGACTCCATTCATATTCCAAACCCTGGTGATTTCCTCTTGTACTTCCTGATTTTTTAATGATAGTTTTTTGTATGTTATTAGTGTTTGGTACGGCTATATCTATTATGTATGTGTGTTTGTTTTCTTTATTAACAAGTGTTATATATAATATTATAAATGCAAAAGTTTATGAGGATGGACTCTTTCACGTAAAAACGCCTGGAAGAATCTTCATGAAATTTAGCACAGGAAGATTATAGTCTGAAATAACACATAGGCTATATACATATCCCGGGACTATGTTCCCTAAAGCTCACGCGGGTGGAACCGCAGAAGCTAGTTTCTCATATTTTTTTAATCAGATGATGTTGGTAAACTGAAAACAATACACTTAATTTTAAATTGGATTAGTACTAAAAGTTAACCTCCATCAAACAATCAAACCGGTTTCATCTCAATGGTTGTTTAAAATCAGACCAATTGATGTTGGTTTTCGAATTAATTACTTGCAAAACAAAACATAAAGAATGCTCATTTGCGTCGGATTTCCATCATGTGAGTTTGTTTGTGTTTTTTTACATATCGTTTGATGAATTCACGTTTGAGTGAATATGGGATTGCGTTTCATTTTCCAGTATATTGATGTTATGAGTTGAGTACAGATAGGATTTTGTATTTAAATTAAATAATAATACTAACATGGGGTTCAGTGTTTTGTTGTGATGTGTCAGTAAATATGGTACTTTTTAGGGTGCCCGAAGGGTAACCAACGGAACCCTATTACTAAGCCTCCGCTGTCCGTCCGTGCGTCTGTCTGTCAGCGGAATGTGTCTCAAGAATCGTAAGACGTAGACAGTTGAAATTTTCACAGATTGTGTAGTTCTATTGCCGCTATGACAACAAATAATAAAAATTAAGGTTTATAGTACGGAACCCTTCATGTGCGAGTCCGACTCGCACTTGGCTGTTTTTTTTTTTCATGAAAACTGTCCAGATAGATCCAGGAAAATAATATTCGCATACAGTATTGTGCATATGTATTTGATGCAGCATCATACACAAAGTTACAATGGCGGATAGTTTTTTAATATGGGGTTTTTTTTTTTAAATCAAACAGAACATTATTGTCACGTCTGTACTCCCCAAATGGTGAGAGAGTAGAGGTGTTGTTATAAAAAACCCACATTTTGCCAGTAATGGTAAATGGGATCTCCATTTACCAAAAGTCGGCAAAAATTGTTCTAAATTATTATTTTTATAAAATAGTGTCAAGTCATAATTGGAATGAGAATATAAAATATTAATTTAACAAGAAAACAAAATCTTATAGTGCCAGAAAAAAGGTCTCTCAAATTAAACCCTTTTTTTAATTATTTTACTATTTTAATCACTAAAGCGCGCGAAAAAATTGAAATTCGTCAAAACTCCAACTGCAAAAAAAAATCATCTATAGTGGAATGTAAAACCAACACAAACATTAAAATATAAGCTTTTAAATCAACTTTAATATATTTCAAAATAACTTATAAAAATAGCTATAAATTATGAATATACAAAACCAAATACGATCAGCTTTTAAAACAATAAAAATGTCAGAGATAACAATAACGAAATCGTTTTCCATTAAACTTGCGCCATTTTCAATTTGGTAACAGTACAGAAACGAATGATTGGAAAAGATTACCGTATACAGGGTGCGTTTTATTGGTTTTACTGGATTTTGAATAGGTGGGAATTTGTTCATTACGATTAGTTCTTTTAGCTGACTGAATTGCGATTGAATTTATAAAATTCTGCACTTTTTAGAGCATGTTTTTGTTGATTGAAAATGTTTTGCTTGTCCATTTCAAAATAATATTTTTTGTTTATATCGACAACCGTTTTAGTACTTTAGCTCTCTAATTGGGTTTACCTGATTTGACGCTTGAAAATGCAAAATTCTGACACTAAAACAAACGTTTGAAGTATTGAATTAAGAATTAATGAATTGAGTTTAAAAATGTTGAGGCGTATATCTCAATAGGGAAGATGCAAATACAGAATCTATGAGAATTTTGTGAATAAAATGATAAAAAAAAGTATAAAATAAAGGCCATTGCAACGTTTTTATTTTAGTTAATATCGATTTTTATCAAAAATAATGAAACGGAACGTATTTAAAAACAACAATATGCGTTTAGTGACGTCACTGCTGTTATGACAACGAAAAGACAGACAGAAGACGAGCCAAGAGTGAGTTAAGACAGTTCATGACAAGTGTCAGACAGGAGTGACTAAACTTCCTTTTTCGGGCGAAATGTCAAATAATTGTCAGTTTGAAACCGCAATTTTGAAAATAAATAAATTAATTAATTAATTTCTTTTAAATTTATGTATGATCTATTTTACGTAATTTAAAAAAAAATCGAAGCAAGATGAAAATATTGCATGTTCTCTATTGTGACATCTTGGACTTTGGAAACTAGGCATTAAACCTATCTGGTATACGTACGTTACTTTTAAAATAAGTATTGTCATCAAAACTAAAGTCGTAACGAGCATCTTTTTTTTAGTAAAATGTTAGTCAAAATCATACTTAATTTCAAATTTAAAATACGAACACAGAAAAGTTTCTATGAAAAATGGTCGTTGCTTCGGACCTGTATTAGCTCCCCACTATCCTCAATCCAATCATAAAAACATTACTAATTTAATTCCCATACTAAATTAAATAATATTCCCACACCTCCCTGTGTTAACTCGTACAGATTGTAATAATATCTTTATCTTAAGTAAATACGTCTCAAAGTCCTTTGTTGCGGCTGCCTCGTTACCAACTTAGATTGATTAAGTTTGTTCTGTTCTTGATAATCACTTTCGATTTCGTGAGGCCCAGTTGGATGCTGTTGTCTTGGAGTTCACTTGGTTTTAGTACCCACATTGTATATTATCTGAGTGTACGTGGATTGAAAATTATTTGTATTGTAATGATATACACCCTGTATATCACTACAATACAAATAATTTTGGTAAAAAATGGGAGTGCGTAACTTAACTTTTTTGATAGTCATTTGTTCGATGAACGGAAAGTCGACTGAACGATTGTTCGTATTTTTGAGGCTGGAATTACAACAACACTTGATAATCATTTGATGAAAGTAGACCAAATTATTAGAAACACACTTTCTTCAATCCTAAATGTGGCCTTGGACGACCGAGCATGGCAGCAAGCCACTCTTCCCATTCGCATGGGTGGACTCGGCGTCCGCAAAATTACAAGTATTAGTTTACCGGCCTTCCTCTCCTCGGTCCACAGTACTGATACATTAACCAGGATATTCTTTCATCCTCACTGGTTAATTTTGAGGTACCGTATTTGACCGATGCGTTGAATGCTTGGAAAATGGCTCGTCCCAACACGGTTTTGCCCGACAACCTGCCCTCTCAGAGACGATGGGATGAGCCGCTCTGCAGTATTATACGGAATAACTTGATTCATACATCATCGAATACTGCTGAGCGCGCGCGTCTGTTAGCTGTGGGAGAGTGGGAGTCGGGTTTGTGGCTTCAAGCACTCCCGTCATCCACCGTAGGTACTATGATGGATGACGCATCGTTTCGGATCACGTCTGTCTCCGCTTAGGCGCACCTTGTGTTGCTCCGCATCGGTGTCACTGCGGAGTACCTGTCGGCAGTCTCGGACACCATGGCCTTTTCTGCTGCGAGACTGCAGGCCGCATAGCACAACACGCTAGCATCAAATTCAAATTCAAATTCAAAGCATTTTATTTCAAATAAACCATTCACAGGCACTTTTGAAACGTCAAGGTCGGTCGGTCAAAAACATGGAAGCTATTTGCACGTTCCAAAGCGTAGATCTCTATGGAGAAGAACGTGCAAGAAACTCCACGGACACTCTTTTAAATCATGTTCTGTTTTACAAAATTCCAAGTTACATATACTTGTTGCTTCCGCATGTGAGGACAATGCAAAGGAAAAAAAAGGGCTTATTATAAGAATTTTAAATATAAAGATTAAAATAAGCCAATGGCAGTTAAGAGATGACCAGGCTTAACCGACGGCGCCTGTTCACGAACATGACGCGTGTATCGGCACCTTTCAGCTCAACCATTTCGAAGGGAACCGAATGATCAAACCCACGCGCCGCCATCAGCGAGACATTTGAGTGAGCATGACATGCTCTCAACCACCATGCTCGTTCATGTCCAACAAGTAAAACTATAACTACTCACATAAAATGTAAATGGTTTCATGGTACTCACATTTACAAAATTTGAAAAATATGCTTCTACTTTACACAAAACTATGGTTGTCAATGACCAAATAATGAAAAATAAATTAATAAAGAGAACGATTAAGTTCTTACGAGTACATCAAAAAGAATAAATAAGTAATTAATATAATTATATAATTTGTACGTATATACAAACATACACATTTCGTTTCATTTCATTTTTTTTCATGTACATTTCTCGCCGACTGGTCGACACTTTGCGAGACCAGAGGGCTGGCTCGTTCTTTGCTCAAAGAGTTAGCATTGCCATTTAACGTGGCAATGCTGCCAGTCTTCTGGGCACGTTTCCGGATGACAGCGATGCGGAGGAATTTTTCGACGCCTGACCGTATTTGGTTTTGTATATTCTTAATGTATATAGTTATTTTTAGTAGTTATTTTGGAATGAAAATTGATATATGAATAAAGAAATAAGTTTGATGAATCGTTCAGTCGAAGTAGCGTTGGTCGATAAAAGGTTGTTTCGTAATAAAGGCCATTCGAACAATCGTTCAGTCGACTTTCTTTTCATCGAACAAATGACTTTTGGAACTAAATTACGGACCCATAAAACGGTAAGTCTAATTGTTCACTAAGCAAAATTAATTTTAAAACATTTACCAAAGGAAGGTGATCCTTCTTGTCCAACTGTTTACATACGACCGAACTGTAGAAAAAGTTCATCCAACAAAAAACGAAAACTTGCTCGTAAAATAAAACACCTGAATTAATTTACGAGACCAAATGGTAAGTATACCGCATCGAACAAAAAAATAATCACAGAAACCGGATTAGAAACCTCGGAGTAATCGATGTATTTACATAAAAAAATACCCTCCGAATAGAGAATCCCCCCTTTTTTGGAAGTCGGTTAAAAATAACAACGTGTTCTTGTTTCCAGAAACTGCTTTCATTGGCTCTCGCAAACAAAAACAGATAGTGCAGAACTAGGTATCATATTTAAAAAGTATAGAAATCATGTTAAAAATCTTTTAAATTAATGTCGATGTTTACTTGACACAAAATCTACTAAGATCCAGATAATATTAGTATAATTTTTAACAAAACATCATCTGCCTAGCTTTTTCCCAACTATATTGGGGTCGGCTTCCAGTCAAGCCGGATTTAGCTGAATACCAGTGTTTTACGAAGAGCGGCTGCCTACTAGACCTCCACAACCTATTAACTGGGTAACATGGTAATTCATGGCAAGACTGGAGTCAGATTTACTGGCTTCTGACTATGCGTAACGACTGCGAAAGATCTACAAATGACAGCTAGGACCAACGTCTTAACGTGCTTTCCGAGGCACGGAGGAAACTCGGTATGTTAAGATGGTCACCCATCCACGGACCAACCTTGGCAAGCGTTGCTTAACCTTGAAGATCGACCCGTGCAGCTGTTATTATCTAGCCACAAGCTCCTCGAGAATTTTTAACCAAACGATTCTGAACAAAAACATCAATTCACCTAATCGTTTAAGACAAAGGAAAATCCTTAAAAAAGGTGTTCTAATGAAGCCATTTCTCTTTGCAGCCACTTTTCATTGGCGTCAATTCCTAATGCTGCTATTTAATACCTAATATTGGTTTAACACCCCTATATGTCACAGATAGGGCTGGCGATAAGTTTGTGTTTTTTAGACTAAAAAGAGAACAAGTTTCGGTGTTGGATGTCACAAGCTGGCTTAAATTATGGATTTTAATTTCTAAATACACATGATAATTAATTTTTCATCAACCTGCTATTAGATTAACCAATTTTTTCGAAAGAGTCACGCGGCCCTGGAACGCAAGGTGCATTAGGAGGAACACGGATGGATTTTAGTCAGTAAGAGTCTGTCACTCCCTTCCGCTCCGCCCAGAGTGAAATAATTCATTTGGTAATTTCCCATCCTTAAAAAAAGTCCAAAGCATAGCAATGGCGTTGATAGGCCTCCCACAATCTAGATCTCCTATGACCCGGTGACCTCCACCAGAATCTGCTAGATGCAAGATGTACAGAACCGATGACAATCTTTCGGCTGAAATATTGATGACTAGCGGACATCACCTGGTTTCACCCGCGTAGTTCTCGTTCCGGTAGGAGTACGGGGATAAAATATAGCCTACGTTACTCGCTGATAATGTAGCTATCCGTGGCTGAAAGAAGTTTTCAAAACGGGCCAGTAGTTTTCTATAATCTTCCCACCGCCTTCCATCCTGAACAACTCAGAAACAAACTTTTTTGAGGAGTTCCAGCTCATCCCATCATCTCAGTTATAAAAATTTATATCTTCGCTCAACAAAGACAACTTCATCGAAACAACACTGTACTCTCATGGTATCTTTTGAAGATATCTTTCGCCAACCCTACAGGGAGCCTCGAAAGATAAAGAAAGCCTCCATAACGCGATATTGACGGCGGCCATTTGTATTATCAAGCCAGTAATGGCCCATTGGCTTCAGTTTATCAATCAATTTAGTTGACTATTTACAATTTAGAGGTTGAAGTGGTCGTGATCGTAGTTTTTATAGAAATTCTGGTAAGTAAAATAAAAAAGAGTAAATGTTTATTTTTTATGGTACCACTTAGTCATTTTAGTTTGTCTGCGTCAGTAAACTAAAATGTTAGTTTAAGTAATTTGAACTAGCTTGTTGAAATAGCTTTAGTTGTTATTGTTTTATTAGGCAAGATCCTGATCTTACCCCGTTTGTAACCATCATCATCATAATAGCCGAAAAATGTCCACTGCTGGACATAGGCCTGCCCAAAAGGGGGTGTTGCCATAATCGCCACGCTTGGCAGGCGGGTTGGTGATCGCAGTGTATGGTGTACATAAGTACTTCAATGAACTTAAGACCAGTAAGTTCGTAAAACGTAAAAATTTTGCAATTAGAAAAATAACTAACAACAGTTAATGTATACTTACATTATCATTAAAAAGTTATTCCAAGATCTAACAGTATTTATTTCCTGCACTAAAACTCGAAAATAGCGCTAATTAATTACAAACCATTGAATTTAAAAGAAATCCGCAATAAACCCGAGGAAGACAATAAATTCAACCACATCATCGACACCATACAAATGAAAGAAAACAAAACAAAATCGGTAAAAAATACCCACTAATGAAACGTAACACGACGACTCTCAAGTACTGAGAACAAAATAAGAAAGTTCTCTATTTGTGCCAGCCGGAGAGAATTCAGTTTCAGGATATGGCCACAAAACCCGTGGTGGTAGTAACGGAAACAAAATTATTGTCAACTTGCTTTTGCGATACGGTATCGCCCGCTTGAAAGTCGAATTTTATCCCAAGGGAAGATATGGCTGTAATAAAAACTATTGTATAACCTCATCACAAACAAATCCGTTTAACCGCCACCATCGAGTACAAAGCCTAAACTGCGGCCAAGAATCTGGGCATCCTAAATAGGGTGAAGCGATACTTTAAGGCGAGGTTACCCCGATAAACGTCGTCAAAAATAGCGTTTTACTCGTACATGGAACGGATTTAAATTTTGAAAAAAATGTATTACATAGTTGACTCTTCGATCATGATATGTCGGGCATGCGATACACGATTACTTACACTTCACTGCATCCAATTAAATCGCAAAGACATGTCCAAATGATGGCTAAATAATCGTTTTACTTGAGTTATATTAGGCTTTGAAAAATAAAACTTATATCATAATAAAGGTCGTAAAAAAGGTGTATTATCTCGGGTCACATAATGTGCAATATGAAAATAAATGTATCACAAATTCCAAAACCAAGTGTATTTCACTAGTTTGCGCTCGCTCCGAGTCCTTTAGTCCCGAGCGGAACGTGTTCGAGGTCGGACGTGCGCCAATTTTTTCCGTCATCCCCCGATAAAAAAATGTTTTCGATAAATAGTAATACATGTACATACTTTATCATCACTTTAATTTAGTTTTTTAAATAGTTGTAATATTTTTCGTTTTATTAGGTAGATTATTAGAATAAATTAATATTAGAATGAATAAACAAAAACGGTAAGAATACTTTGACGATATTTTTTATTTAGGTACCTAAATTATATTTTACCATACAACACAACAACTACCACAACACAACAAATAATATTATTATATTTTGTGTCTATGTTTGTGAAGGTCACGTACCACAGCACACTCGGACCACAGTGTAGCAAAGTACAGTATTACATTGCTCATTTCCTACAAGTATGTTTATTATTTTCGGTGACATTTATTTTTCGCTAATACGAAACTACGTTATGCCTGAGTTATATAATAATGCCTGAGTTATATATAATGCCTGAGTTATATATAATGCCTGCGTTATATATAAACTACGTTATGCCTGCAATTATAATACTTCATTAATAAAAATAGTTAAAGTTAATTTCGTTTTTTTTTTTTTTTGTAAAAACCTATAGCGGTTCCCAAACCACATCCACCTACCAATTTCCAACTGTGTAGTCCTAACAGTTTCTTAATAAAATGGTTGTGACATACGGACAGACAGACAGACAGACAGATATAAAGAATCTATAAGGTTTTAGTTTTTTGCCATTCGGCTTCCCTAAAACTAGAGGCATACATACGAAAAATCACGCGGGCGATGTCACGGGCAGCAACGGGTATGAAACAATAAAAAAAGTAATTGGTATTACCAAGTGCAGGGTCAACTACATGTTACCCAAAGAGCCCAATGCATATTTGGAATATGGTCGGGCGAAAATCACCCACTATTAGTGGAATATATTCCAAGGGATGAAGAATTTTGGAAGGTGAAAATAGAGAAAAAAATTGTAGACTTTTATTTGAAATGCGTATTGCCAGAAATTGTAGACCCGCGGCAAATTCGCGGTATGCCCATACGAGACATAACATTGCACAGTAGCAAAGAAAATGTTATTGATGAACATAATATAATGGCAGGTCCAAGCAAACAAACTAAACGAAACCAAATCCCAAGTCAATCTGTTCTGGTAAGCCCATGCAAACCACGTCAACTACGTTTCGACGAATTGTAGCCAAATGTGCATAATTTACATATTTTTATTTTTATTACTTTTATTTCTATACTTTTAACTGATTTTTCCTCTATTTTTACTTTTATCTGGCAATATTTTAGCTAATCTTAATCAAACTGTGTTTAACAAATCAAATATTTATTTATTTAACCCATTTTCCCTAAACCCATACTTTCCACGCATACTTATATTCTTATTATGTGGGATACTAAAATTAAATAACCATTCAATGCATCTAAGTATTTTTGAATTACAATATTGATATCGTAGTTCAAGAATTCTATCATATCTAAATTAGTAAATTGAAGTTGCTCTACGGCATTACTCTATTCTGTGACGCAACTGTGTACCTACTCGAGTTCGTGAAGTCATGAATGAGCGGTATGACGACAGCGCGCGGCGTTTCTCCGATGCATCGCAGTTTATTACGTAGCGCTATTGGTTGCGGGGCCTGAGGTAAGCGTTAAATGCCTACACGGCTGGGGTAACCTCGCCTTAAGCCTGGACAGCTTTTAACCCTTTACAAAGCACAAGTCCGATCCTGCATGGAGTATTGTAGCCTTTGGGATGGCTCAGCTAAGTATCAGCTTGCCGCGCTCGACTCGATGGAACGCAGAGCTAAGAGGCTCATCGGCGACGTAAAACTGGTGGATGCCAAGCTACATAGCTTGGCTCATCGCCGTAAGGTTGCCTGCTTGTCGGTCTTCTACAGATTGTACTTCGGTGAGTGTGCCCAAGAACTTCACGACCTCATCCCACCGGCCCCCTTCTACCATTGGACATCCAGACGCACTGCATCTTACCATCCCTACCTTGTAGCTATTCCGCCAATTCGCACTAAGCGTTTTCAAACGTCTTTTATAATGCGCACAGCAAAGGAGTGCCTGCGTCTGTGTTTCCAAAAGCTTACAACCCTAATCTCTTCAAAGTTAGAGTGCACAGGCTCCTTCTGGGTAAGCTCGCTCCATCGTAGACTTTGTCTCTGTCATCTCTGACATAGACTAGAGTCAAGAGCAAACCCATAACAAATAAAAAAACCGTTTAAGTATAATATTATGTGTATAATATTATAAATAAATAATATGTTCCGGTTCCGCAGAAGAATTATAAAATGAACACGCTGACTTTTTTAGAAGTAACGTTTCAGATGTAATCTGTGTACAATTTATTGCAGCAAATTCCTAGATAATCTTGTATGTGTACAAGATTATCTAATTGATATTTATATCTAAATAAGGTTGCCTGCTTGTCGGTCTTCTACAGATTGTACTTCGGTGAGTGTGCCCAAGAACTTCACGACCTCATCCCACCGGCCCCCTTCTACCATTGGACATCCAGACGCACTGCATCTTACCATCCCTACCTTGTAGCTATTCCGCCAATTCGCACTAAGCGTTTTCAAACGTCTTTTATAATGCGCACAGCAAAGGAGTGCCTGCGTCTGTGTTTCCAAAAGCTTACAACCCTAATCTCTTCAAAGTTAGAGTGAACAGGCTCCTTCTGGGTAAGCTCGCTCCATCGTAGACTTTGTCTCTGTCATCTCTGACATAGACTAGAGTCAAGAGCAAACCCATAACAAATAAAAAAACCGTCAAAATATGACTTTAAATTTTTCGAGAAAATTTAATAAATATTCTACAAAATCTCACTAGTTTCAGAAATAAGGCGCGAACAGTCTGAAATATTATCTGATTATTTATTTTCTTAATTTTAGGAACAAGCAAACTTAAAAAAAAACATTACAAGACTATGGTTTTAAAGTAAAAAGCTACAAAAATATGATTTGATCGGGACTATTACTATACGCGGGAGACCAACTAGCATTGGATGGTTTTTAAAAGAATATTTTTACAAAAAATATAACCGAATTTAAAAAAAAAAACAACACGAAGCATAAAAGAACCTTAATTTCGGAAGTCTGTGTTTTTGGTTATGCATCTTCGTTTTTACACACCGACTTCCGAAATTAAGGTTGTTTTATACTTTGTAGTGTTTTTTTAGAAGTCGGTTATATTTTTTTGTAAATAGTTTTTTTTTTTTTTTTCACTTTTAAGTGGTCTATGCAGAAATTGGAATAAGCAAAAATGCTCATAAAATAAAAACTTCTGAGCCAAACTGAAATAAATTTTACGGAATCAAAAGGCAAATTATGTTGCATCGAATTAAAAAAAAAAATACACAAATCGGATCAGAAACCTCGGAGTAATCGGCGTACATACATAAAACAAGAAAAAAAAATACCCACCAAATTGTGAACTCCTCATTTTTTGGAAGTCGGTTAAAAGCTGACATGCCAATACCACGTAGCATTTAGTAGGAGATTGACCACGATACGACCAAAAGCGTACTGGGCCAACCAACCCACACAATTTCTGTCAAACGCGATCTATTCGCCCCCGCTGTCGCTCCGTTCCCCGCTGGTTTCATGCCCACTGTTTCGGACGCTTTGTTTCAATGGCTTTACCAACTCTTGTTTACACTTAAACCTAAATTAGTTCGTGGAAAAACAACTGCGTTATTTTGCTTTGATTTCAATATAATATGATTTTGGTTGATAGTAGACTTTATTTACGACTGCTGCGCCACCACTGCGCGGCTTCGTTTGTGTAATTTATTTCAATAACGTTCCGCTCCTATTAGTCATAGTGTGATAATAAATACGGCATACTCTTTTTAATTAAGAATTACACACATGATCTCCACTTTTAAACTTAATTAATAAATAATTTAATAATTGAAAAGCAGTTTTCTTAGAATTTTATGCTTACGTGGAATGGCCAGGAAATTCAAACATACTTTGATGGTCTAGCGATTTACAGGAATTTAAGTATTATGCTGGAACACATGAATTTATAATTGAGTATAATTTTATTTTAATTTTTAATAATATAATAAATGCGAAAATAGCACTGTCTGTCGCGCTTTCACGCCAAAACTACTGAACCGATTTAAATGAAATTTGGTACAGAGATAGTCTAGAGTCTGAGAAAGGACATAAGCTACTTTTTATCCCGGGAGTATGTTCCCTAGGGATCACGCGGGCAAAGCCGTGGCAGAAGCTAGTATTTTGATATTTATAACTCATGTAGTCGTTTTAAAAAATCACTGTAATACCTTACGACGGTGTTAATCTTGATAATTGTTCTATGGGAACGTATTACCTTGATAAAGGCCTCTTTATCGAGGGATATATGAGCTTTTTTATATAATAATCCAAATTATGAAGAAACGTGACACTTTAGGGTACCATTTCGCTAACATTTTTAGTTTTTAAAGTGTAGTCTACCCATATGCATCTTAGACTGTTTGCTATTACGTTGAAAAAAAAAACAGATTGGCGGCAGTGGGGCCACAATGGTTTTATGGGTTTTATGCTCTGTATTGCTGTGAAGAAACCTAGCACTTAAGGCTTTATTAATGTATTGCAATATTGTCTATCTATGGTACAATGTGTTATTGAACTGAATAAATTTATTATTATTATTAGCAAAGGAGTAGAACTTAACCTGGATTAAAATAAAAAAAAATGAGCCAGCTCTCATAGAAATAAGTTCGAACCCTTTTCATGTAAATCTGTTCAGCCATTGAGGCGTGACTGATACAAAAACATCCAAACATAGGGAAATTCACATTATAATATTAAATCGGCTGATAAAATTCGCTTTATTTCCTTCCATATTCCTCGAATCGTTAAATAATTTATCTGTTTTCGGTTATGTTTGCATATACTGTCTACCGTATGGCGCACCACTTAGGTCGTCTAAATTATTCAATGGCAGTAAACTCAGAATCAGTGATATTGCACTTGCGACGCGTGTAGCAGAGAAGTGGGCAATGGAGAACTCAACATTTTTTTTTTTGAGAAGTCTTGTCTTGTCTTGTTGCTAGAGTGTAATTTTATTGAACACGGTTTCACCTGCGTAATTTCCGTTCCCGTAAGAGTTTGGGGATAATATATAGCTTATTTTACTCTCTGATAATATAGCTAGCCATTGCTGAAAGCATCAGGCGTGTTTGTGGTCAAGAGCAAGCCCATTTCTAAATAAAAATAAAAATGAATAAATAAAGAATTTTTCAAATCGTTTCAGTAGTTTTTGAGTTTATTCATTACAAACATACACACTAAAATACAAATTTTTCCTCTTTATAATATTTATTAAATTAAAAATTCAAGCTGAAAAAATAATAATTTGTTAGCAATAAAATTCTAAGGAAAGAGAAGTATGTATCAGTTAACACTGGTTTCATTTTTCTTTATTACCGATTTCTTAGCAATTCAAAAATTTTGATTGAAATAAACGCTATGACATTCATTACTTTTTTTTTTGTTGATCAGTTGCCTGGAGATATTTTTTACAAAATTCCCGACGGCTTTCAAACTTACCTACACTCAAATGTATAAAAAGTGCACTATTCAAGTGCGAACTAATAACAAAAATCATATGTTTTTAAAATATTTCTTTTAAACCATATAATTATTATAGGTTTTTCTGATATCCTGTAAAGGTGTTTTTTTTGTCGGGGGTTAAAAAAAAAAAAACTTAATAAATGTACGTATTTTTTTTTACCAAATTTCACCTTTTCCTTAGTTTCCCAAATACTTCCAGAATAAAAAGTTCAATGTCCCTCTCCATCTTTATGAAAGTCTGTGGTGATGGTTTAATCGTGAAAAGAATGATCAAAGACGCAAGGCAGACAACGTTACTTTCGCATTTACTTTCTGTACTTTAATATATAAAGCTGAAGAGTTTGTTTGTTTGCTTGCTTGAACGCGCTAATCTCAGGAAACGCTGATCCGATTTGAAAAATTGTTTCAGTGTTAGATAGCCCATTTGTCGAGGAAGGCTGTAGGCTATATATATATTATCACACTAAGATCAATAGGAGTGGAGCAGACGAAGTTGCGTGGGTCAACTAGTTTATAATAGCATCAGGATTACTGTTTATTTTTTTCTTTTTTGTATTTGATATGGGTTTGCTCTTGAGAATAGTCTATGTCAGAGAGGACAGAGACAAAGTCTACGATGGAGCAAGGCTACCCAGAAGGAGCCTGTTCATTCTAACTTTGAAGAGATTAGGGTTGTAAGCTTTTGGAAACACAGACGCAAGCAGAGTTCCACTTCTTTGCTATGCGCATTATAAAAGACATTTGGAAACGCTTAATGCGAATTGGTGGAATAGCTACAATGGGAAATGGGGATGATAAGATGCAGTGCGTCTGGATGTACGATGGTAGAAGGAGGCCAGTGGGATGAAGGCGTGGAGTTCTTGGGCACACTTACCGAAGTACAATCTGTAGAAGATCTATAAGCAGGCAACCTTACGGCGATGAGCCAAGCTATGTAGTTTGGTATCCACCAGTTTTACGTCACCGATAAGCCTCTTAGCTTTGCGTTCCACCGAGTCAAGCGCGGCAAGCTGAGCTGAGCCATCCCAAAGGTGGCTACAATACTCTATGCAGGATCGGACTTGTGCTTTGTAAAGGGTTAAAAGCTGTCCAGGCCTGAAGTACATTCAGTCAAAAAAGTATCGGGAATGGATGATTTGTTTATGGTTCCAAATTAAAATTTTTGTTTTTTTGTAGTTGTTAGATTTGGCACAACTGTTTTCCATTTTGGCGCGAAGTTTGAGTTGCATCTGTTATTTATATTAAATACAGTGCTGGTTTTAGTAATATCATATATAGTGTGTATTGCGAATTTCATAATGGACAAAAATATCGAACAAAGAGTTTGTCTTAAATTTTGCATCGCCAATGGAATTTCGTATTCGGAGTCACTGAAAATGTTACAGAAGGCTTACGGTGAATCGACTTTATCAAAAACTCGTGCTTATGAGTGGTTCAAAGCGTTCAAAAGCGGTCGAGATGTGATGGAAGATTTGCCTCGCTCTGGTAGGCCGTCAACGTCTGCAACTGAAGTTAACATCGCAAAAGTGAAGGAAATAGTGACTGAAAATCCCCATTCAACTCTGAGAGAGATAGCCGCCGAACTTTCTGTATCTCACGAGTCGATCCGTACCATTTTAACTAATCATTTGGGTGTGAAACATGTTGCTGCTCGGCTAGTCCCAAAAGATCTGAATTTTCTCCAAAAACTCAATCGCATGAAAGTCGCTGAGGACATGCTAGAACGAGTCAGTTCGGACCCAACATTCATGAAACGCATTGTTACTGGTGACGAGACGTGGGTTTACGAGTTTGACATGCAAACTAGTCAACAAGCTTCGGAGTGGCGCCTTCCAACTGAACCGAAACCGAAAAATCCACGCCAAAGCCGATCAAAAGTCAAAGTCATGTTGACTGTTTTCTTTGACTATCGCGGTGTTGTGCACTCTGAATTCTTACCGGAAGGTCTAACGGTAAATAAAGAATATTATTTGAGCGTTATGCGGCGTTTAAGAGAGCAAATTCGACGAAAAAGGCCAGATTTGTGGAAAGAAAATTCTTGGATTTTGCACCACGACAATGCCAATGCACAATGCCAATGAAGACATAAAGGAGAATTCGCGGCGAGAACTGAACTCAATTCCGGAAGCAGCGTTTAAAAAATGTTTTGATGAATGGATTATTCGTTGGCGCAAGTGTATCGTTTCTAAAGGAGCATACTTTGACGGTGATAAAATAAATTTGGATGAATAACAGACATTTTGTGTATTATTGATCTTTTCCCGGTACTTTCTTGACAGAGTAGTATCGCTTCACCCTATTTAGGATGCCAAGCTTTTTGGCCGTAGTTTGGGCTTTGTACTCGATGGTGACGCCAAAATTGAGACTGGATGTCAACTCCATACCTAGGAGCTCGAGCCGATCAATCACAGGAACAGATGCACCCTGAGAAGTAGGAGTTTCGTCAAAACGACTCTTTTTTGCGGTAAAAAGACACGCCTGTGTTTTGGTGGCGTTAAAAGTGACCAGATTTTCATCACCCCACTGTGTGACAACGCTTAAGGTCAAATTTGTCCGCTCTACCATGGTCTCTCTCAAAGAACGAACTTCAACCCCACTGGTTGTTGCGCTAGACAAGTATCTCTCTGAAACCGTACTGTCATTTGCGTACCCAACAAGACCAGGCTAAAGTAGGTCATTGATGTGCAGCAGGAAAAGAGTTGCAGAGAGAACAGACCCCTGAGAAACTCGCATCAATAGCCATTTTCGTAAGCTAACACTCCATTCCCTCACTCCTCTGTGACAAATACTCGGCAACCACTGTGGTATTGTTCACTCGTTTCTCCCTTTTGAGATTACCTTGGCTTTTTATAAAGCTTATCTGTTTTTAGTTTTGTTTCGCAAAGTTGTCTGCCGACGGAATTTTGTGCTCGGAATTAGTTTGTCTGTGAATGTTGTTTCACTGCATTATGTAATTTTTGAGAATCAGTCATAACTACGTGTAACTGAATAAATGTAAAAACTAAAATAAGGTTATTTTACACAATATAATGAACAATTTTGACTATTGGATCAACCTGAAAAGCAAAAAATCTTGTTTCGTACAAATGTACAAAACCGGTGATTTTTGAAATAACTATTTCGTGTCTGTGCCTATTATTCGACAAAACTGACGAGTTATAGATAAATAAATTTAAAGTGATTTGGAAAATTGACTATTCCCTCCGAAAACTAGACAAAAAGTTCTTATTCGCGACCGCACCCTTGGCCGTCACAAGTACATGCTTATTATAAAGCATATAAAAGAGGTTGCTTAAAACATAAAGCATATAGCATTAAGCAAGTGATTGCTATATAGCAATTTTGGACACTACTAATTGGGTTGTGTGCACGTGATGTCAGCCTGGTGGGCAGGACCTGACTTATACCCTTTTTATTATTTTTTGCTCAAAGTAAAAGTAGTAGTAGTAATTATAAAGTAATCGATAAGTACCTACTTGGATTACAAAACTGTATCTATCCACGAGAACACTGCATTTTTTCTAAGTATCTTTTCTGGAATGAATCATTAATTCTTCATGTTTTTATTAAATCTTGACATTATCAGAGAACCGCGATTCCGTGTCCTCTGTCCAGACCGCTGTTGGCGAATCGAATGGCTTCCCAATATCTGTTGGCGATCACCAAGGCTTGGCTCTTAGCCCGTTCTTGTTTAACGTAGTGCTCGATGTAGTTACGGCAAACATCCAAGATCAGCCTCCATGGCTAATGATATATGCCGATGACATCGCCCTCGTTAATCAGAGCAAAACCCATCTTGAGCGCAAAGTCAACATTTGGAAGGACACGCTTGAAAACGGTGGTCTGAGACTAAATGTGGCGAAGACTGAGTACATGTCCTGTGGTAGCACGGATTCAAACACCATCCGAATAGGTTCGGACCTGATCAGAAAGTCCGATACGTTCAGGTACCTTGGATCCGTGCTGCACGAGTCTGGCAACGTGGACGACGATGTCCAAGCACGTATAGTCGCGGCTTGGGCGAAGTGGCGCGAGATAACGGGCGTTGTATGCGACCGCAAAATGCCTCCGAAGCTCAAGGGGCAGATATATAAATGTATCATACGGCCTGTCTTAGTGTACGGGGGCGAGTGTTGGCCAGCACTAAGCAGACACACCCAGGAGCTTCGTGTCACGGAGATGAAGATGCTGAGGTGGGTGAGCGGCGTAACGCGATCCGATAGGCATACTATACGCAACTCTTACATCCGAGGTAGTCTTGGTGTCCGTGACGTGGAGGAAAAACTGCAAGAGTGTCGTCTGCGATGGTATGGCCACATCATGCGCCGCCCTATGGAGTACGTTGGTCGGGGATGCATGAATATGGCTGTTCTTGGGGCTAGGCCCCGTGGTCGCCCTCGCAAGCGCTGGCTGGACGTCGTCAAGTTCGACATGAGAGCCAATGGCCTGACTGAGAAGGATGTTCAAGATCGGGCAAAGTGGAGGAAGCTAAGTAGGAAGGCGGACCCTGACAATAGCCGGGATGAACGCCAGGTGGAAGAAGATTGGGGCGGGCTTCCAGTCAAACCGGATTTAGCTTAATACCAGTATTTTACGTGGAGCGGCTGCCTACCAGACCTCCTTACCCCATTAACTGGGTTCTGACTAGCCGTAAAGACTGCCAAAGATATTAAAACAAAATGAACATAGTTATTAATAATCTCTGCATTCGCTTCCATTTCATACTGTGGTTGTAATCCAGATTAAAATATATAAAAAACAAGCAATTATAACCAGGACTTAATCCCAATCCAACCCAAAACAGAAATAAAAGCGGATCGGCAAAATAATCAAAGGAGAAATGATAAAAAAATATTCCCGAACTATGCACTACACTAAAATGCACCACTCTATTTTAGCACTAAACAATTTCACAGCTAAAACCAATTCGTTCACTAAAATTAAATTTATCTATCGAAACATGGGAATAAAGTTAATTTTTATTGGTTCCAAAAATACAAAAATAAATGTATTTTTTTACCGAAAAATAAATGTATAAAACGAAGTGTATTTTTCGGTAAAACAATACACTATATATAAAACAAAGGGTATGAAAATTTAGCGTGAAACGGGACTGCGAAGCGTAATAAATAATTTAGAGGAAAAAGTTTAGCGCGGTACATTTTAGTTTTAGCGTTGGCCTCAGCGTACGGACGGTGAAGTTTCCTTATATGGAGGATTAACTTCAAATGAGTTTTTTCACTGATACACTGCATATAAAACCTTAAATTAAGTTTTTGCGAAAGGATTGCTTTGATTATATTTTCGTGGTGACGTTTTTTGAATGCATTTATTAGTGACTGAGTTTACTGTTCTCCAGTCTGGCATGAGTGAACACTGAATTTTGTATCGGTAAAGATTTGGCTGCTACTTACTTGGGAGAAGCCTATTTTGTGTACTGTTGCATTGGCTTGAGTTTCGGTACTATTGCATTTACCTTAAAATAATTTAGACAAGCAAATTCTGACATTCAGAAAAATAAAAGAGAAAAATTATTCAAATGTTTATTTGACTTCAGGACCGTACCTTTAAAGTTGCAAAAAGTTTAAATAAATACATCATTTGAGTCACATGAATTGATACTCGATAGTCTATAGGTATACTATTTTTATTTCACTTTTATTAAAACCTTGCTCTGGTATTCTTAAACACTATTATCCTACCTTTATTCAAGATGAACCATTCACTTTGACTAGGAAATACTCATATATTAAATAATTGATGGTACACTTTATACTACCAAAATTATGACGCCGTCATCATATACTACGATTTACTACCACTAAAGAGCGAGACACGTGACGTCAGAGGAGGTGGCTATATTTCCTTAACGTTCAGGAAATTCCTACTACTAAAGTAGTAAACATAACATCAGGTCTGTATTCCCCGAAGAGTTAAGAACTTCTTAACAAACTGGATCGACTTCTTAACAACTGTATTCGTTTCAGTTTTGGCCTTCGTAAATATGATCACATTTCTTCCTTCCGTTCTCAGCTTAAATGGCTGCCTATCCGTAATAGGAGATCCCTCAGATCCCTCTGCATGCTCTTTACTATTATGAATGATCCTGGGGCTCCTGATTATCTTAAACAATATTTTAAAGTATTGGGCAGTTCTCATAGACTTAACCTCCGAACATCAAAAAATTTCATTCTACACATTCCTCCTCACCGCACCGGGTTTTTGTCTAATTCTTACGCCATTACTACCATTAAACTCTGGAATATGCTACCCCTTGACATCAAGAAGGCTGAATCTAAATTTTCCTTTAAACGTAAAATCCGAAAACACTACTTGAAAGCCTGATTATTAGTTTGGTCTTCGTCATGTTTTTGACTTTCTCGGGTCCCAAGAGACCCGGTCCTTTGTTAGGCGTACGAGGGGCCGTAGCCAACTCGCAGAGGCCTCTTTAGATATTTCAAATGGAATGGGACACCAACCGACGATTATCCCTGTATGCACTGTGGAAGTATAGCCGAGGACAAACCCCGGTTGGAGCAGGACTATTGCAGAATATGGAAACAAAAGATGAAACGCTATGGGTTTGGCTGATTTAGTGGACTAATAATCGTTTACTATGGAAGAACTATTGGTCCCTGCCTGACTATTGACAATTAAAACGGCTTTAAAATAGCAGGAGTTGACTTGCACACTCAATAAATGAGCCCCCCGAAAAGGGTCGCTAGCACAAAGTAACGTAGCGCAAAGGGGGCAACATATCCTGAGGTGCTAGAGGAGTGAAGAGGTATACCACGGCTATCAGGACAATCCCGGAAGTACGGTCAAGATCCCTACCAGCACCTTACTGGATTATACGTCCTTCTCCCGAGCACGTTTGCTCTTGCGAATCTCCACTCAGACCGGCCGATTAAGGCAAGAAAGAGGTGGGAGCTCTGTTCCTCGTCAGTGTTCACTGCAAGCGCAAGTTACGCAAAGCACGTTAAGCCGTTGGTCCCGGCTGTCATTTGTAGATCTGTGGCAGTCGTTACGGATAGCCAGAAGCCAGTTAATCTGACTCTAGTCTTGCTAAGGAATACCGTGTTACCCAGTTACTGGGCTGTGGAGGTCTAGTAGGCAGCCGCTACGCGTAAAATACTGGTATTCAGTTAAATCCGGTTTGACTGGAAGCCGACGCCAATATAATGGGAAAAATGGCTAGGCAGATGATTAAATAAGAATAATTGTAGCAAGTTTAATAAATTGAAATATTATTTAGCATTAGTGTCATATGGTGTTATCATTTAAAAATTCACTGACAGCGTAATAGCATTTACCAAAACCTAAGCCCAAGCCTTCACTTCAACATGTTTAAAGAATCGACTGGCAGGGTGGTATGACGCTTCACTTCACGTTCACTCCAACTAAGTTTACGCAGTGCGGTGAGACGTTGACAGAAGTCACTGACAGGCACCTTATGGCAGGACCAACGGCTTTACGTGCTTTCCGAGGTACGTGGATGTCACACTACCAGCTATCAAATTTCATAATAGCAGCCATGGATATTGAAAAGTTTCTTATATAAAAGCTGGATACCAATTTTCGCTCGACCTAGGAATCGAACCCAGGAACATTTATCTCACAGTCGCATTTGCGACCACGACACCGAGCGGTATTCAACTAAATTAATATGTTCCTAAGCTCTGCTTCTGATCATAATGACATCCACAGACACGAGAATATAATATATTATGGGTCGGTATTGCTTATACTGCTTATACAAGCAATTTTAAGATCTGAAGACTAAAAAGTTGTAGGTAATCGGCGATTGAGAGTCAATTTTCTTGGAAAACTAAATTTGTTTACTCGGCTTTCCGAGAAATGGACTTTATTGTAATTTAATTCTGTAAATCTACGTAGATTAATAAATAAATAAATTAAGTCAGTTGCATTTGTAAAAAAATCACGAAATTGGTAATACCAAAGAACATTAGCTAAACCAAACTTGCAAATTATTATGGAACCACACAAACGTATCATTCCTAATTTCACCAAGGCAACAAACCGTTACTTAACAAAATCCACCAACTGTACGTCTCCTGGTCCCTTCATTTATATCACTAATATAATTTTATGGGTCATACTTCACCTGTTACGCGCTGAGGTGGGAGAGGGGTCCAATTTGGCGGTTTATTAAGCATTTCCTTCGTTACATGGAGGTTAACTTGGACGGTAGTCATTGTGATTGGATCAATGGGCATCACTGCAGCTATTATGGAGGACTTACGATATGGAATTTATTTTTTGATGGCAGATTATGAGTACAGACAAGCGAGGGTTAAAGGTCTAGTTATTATAAGTTGTTGTGAGTTTTAAGGAAAATCCACGACACTGGTTGTCGAAACCTAGGTGAAAAAAGCGTTACTTATGCCGAGAACATTACGTTAACGTCATTTTTTACTAATATCTGTAAGGATTAGCGTACTGACCCGGCACCTGGATCAGACGTCTCAGTGTTACCACCCGGTGGTCAAAGATCAACGAGACTCTATCACTAAGCCTCCGTTGTCCATCCGTCCGTCTGTCCGTTTGTCTGTCTATCAGCGAGGTACACTTCATGAACCGTAATAGATAAACAGTTAATAAATTCACAGTGTGTATATTTTGGTGACGCTGTTACAAATAATAAAAATAAATTTAAAAAAAGTATTAAATCTTGTCATCTTGTACACATCATCATCTGCCTAGCTTTTTCCTAACTATATTGGGGTCGGCTTCCAATCAAACCGGATTCAAATGAATACCAAAATTGTACGTGAAACGGCCGCCTACCAGACTTCCACAACCCATTAAATGGGTAACAACACGGTATTTCTTGGCAAGACTGGAGTCAGATTTACTGGCTCCTGACAATCCATCAATCCATAATGACTGCCAAAGTTCAACAAATGACAGCCGGGACCAACGGATTAACGTGCTTTCCGAGGCACGAAGGGAACTCGTTATGTTCAGATGGTCACCCATCCATAGACCACCAGTCATCTTGTACACATCATCGTCATCATCAATATCAGCCGAAAGATGTCCACTGCTGGACATAGGCCTCCTCAAGTGTCGCCACAACAACCGGTCCTGTGCTTCTCGCATCCATCGGCTACCCGCGACCCAATAAATGTATGCAAGTAATGTTGTGTATTCTCAAAAAGGAAAAGGCCACCAAAATTAGATTTAAGCCTAATTAAAACACATTAATGGCCACACTACTTCACGTGATGTTAGTTTAGGCGCCATTTTGTTTGCCTGTCTATTCCGGCCGTGTCTGATAAGGAGTTCCACTCGCTTTACCTTCTAAAACTAAACACTATAGTAGTTAAAGCCTAATTTAATGATGTTATTAAAATAACACATTACAAAGTCCGAAGAGATAAAGTGAGAAATGAGCACGTTAGAGGTAGTTTAAAAGTGACGCTATGACGGTAAAGCTGAAAGGGAACCGCTTGTCTTGGTACGAGTATGTTCATATGAAGATGCATGTTCACGCATGTAACTAAAAGAGTTATGAATATAAATGTGGATAAATGGAGAGGGATAGGAAGACCAAAAAAAAAATGGATAGATCGTGTTAGGAGCGATATGAAAGAAAAGGTGACGGCTGATAGAAGAAAAAAACATGTAGCGTTGACCCCAAGAAACATGGGATAGGGGCAAAAAGGTGATGAAGGCAAAAGCCGATGAATGTTCCAACTTATTCGTAGAGGGCAACTTATACGTTTCTATTCTATTCTATTTTTTGTATTGGACTGTCCAATAATAAAAATAGAATAGAATAGAAACGTTTATTATCTAAAAATATTACAGTGTTTTTACATTGGCCCCAAACTAGGCAAGCCTGTATCTTGGGTACCAATATCGAGGGTTTACCATCAAAAATTATGCTTAAGTAAACATGTTCGGTATTGATCAAACTAAAATAATCAACGTATAATAACAAAAACAAAAACTCAAAAAGTTTCTATAATTCTTGTAACTTTCTGTTGTAAATTTTGATATGAACACTAACGTGAGCATTTTGGTATCCAACACTTCATCACTTTCATAGTACAAATATTACGGACATAATTTTTACTATAATGTTTTTCTTCTTTTTATTAACCGACTTCAAAAAAAGGAGGAGGTTCTCAATTCGGTTGTATTTTTTATTTTTGTTACCTCATAACTCCGTAATTTATGAATCGATTTGAAAAATTTTTGATTCATCTGAAAGGGTATACTTCTCAATTGGTCCCATTGTCACCATGTTAGATTCTGATTATGGGATCCCACGAACATCGAAGGCAACCCTCAAATTTTATAGGCACATACAGTGTTTTTCATGAACTTTCTAACGCAATACAGATATGTGTGTCTGGTTATCATCATCTCATGTTGCTTAGCTGATGATGAAAGGTATAAATTAGGATCTGATGATATAAGATCCCATGAAAAAGGTTTGCTCAGCGATACTTTCGCCAATTGTCAGCCGATTTGGATGATTCTTTTTTTGTTTGTAAGAATATTTTCCTGGACTGGTCCCGTTTCAATTTGGTGAAGATCTGACGAAGAACTTCGGAGGTAGGCAACGGAACTCTTCAATTAATGATAGCAAAAGGATCGGGATTGCTGAAATCGCATGTCTTTTATTGTTTACACCAGTTCTTAACATAACATTGCGCTGGTACGCTGTTAATGGGTACGCAGGTACCTAGGTACCACTAAAAAGTGAAAAGGAGGTATTTTTGGTTATTTTTTCGTTTTTTGACACCGACTTCCGAAATGAAAGTTCTTTTCTTTCTTCCGAAGTTATTTTGTACCTTGTAGTGTTTTGTTTTTGAAAGTCGGTTGAATTTTTTGTAAAAAAGATTTTTTATTAAAAATTTTGTTTATTTAATAGCTGCAGACCCATGCAACTTTTTCTGCGTTAAATTTCTTCATTAAGGCTCCGCTCCAATTGGTCGTAGCGTGATGTTATAGACTATATAATACAGCCTTCCTCATGGACTATCCAACACTAAAAGATTTTTTGTTGTTAAAAGATTTTGTTTTATCAATCTATGCTCGCTAGTGACTGCAGTTGAAAAAATGTATGAAAACTTAAAAAAAAAAAAACTAGTTTATAAGATTTATAACAAGCCAGCAAGTTGCGAGTAAAACTTTAGTTAACAACAGCAAAAAAAATTAGAAACTTGTTTTTTTTTTAATTTTACATACTTTTATGAACTACAGTCGCTAGCGAGTATAGATTGATAAAACTCATGGTAGGCTTACATTAGTTCTTGAGACGAGCGCGTTCAACCAACCAAACCAACCCTTTAGCTTAATAATTAAATGCTTGCCAGTAAATAAATTTAAAACTACCCTACACCAGCTGCTGCTTCACAAATGCTATTATACATTGGACGAGTTCTTGAATGTCAATTTTTAATTATCCCCAATATTGTAAAAATAAATTAATTTACTAATTTTAATCTGTAACAATTTATTAATATTGTAATTACATTTCTTTCTTTATTTTTTTCATGTATAATAATAATTCAAAAATGTATATTACCCTTATAACACAAATATTTGTATGTCTTAACTGACAAAACATAAACCACTTAACACTATTTACCATAAGATCTTATAATGTAATAAACATAGGTTATGTTTGACAAATAAATTATGATTTTGATTCTGATAATATTAGTGTAGCGGCATCACGGCCGCCACAAGAAAAACCTATGGAACAAATCTACATCGCAACAAAAAGAACCGCGACGCCATCTATCCAACTCGTAGCGAACTACAACGTTGAAATCCTGCATCTGGCAAGCAGAGTTTACCGTGCGATTTAAACATATACATCAGCCCGAATATCAACTGTCGGGCAGTACATCCGCCCGGTCGGAGGATCCTCCTTTTCAATTGAGGTGTGTGGGACTTTATTCTCTGTTCCGCATCCACGGTTACCATTCAAATTTATACTAATTTTAGAAAATTAGTATAAATTTGAATGTTAACCGTGTACTAGAAAAAGTTTGGGTTGGAAGGCCTTCCCATAATGTGGAACATGGACCTGGTAAAGGCCGCAACCGCAGGGTCCACTGGATGCCAGGAGCATAGCACCAGTCAATATTGCCAGTATTATCGAAGATCTTCAAGAAAGTAATGAAGGACAGGCTTATGAAGCACGTACAAATGCACAAAATCCTAAATAGTCAACAATTTGGTTATCAGAGATCTTTGGGAACTACCGATGCTGTTAAGGCATTAATCGACGAGGTGGTCTGCAATCTTAACAATAGGCATAAGGTGGCAGGTATTTTCCTGGACCTCAGTTTTGCCTTCGATACAGTGGATCATGACATTCTGCTAGCCAAGCTGGAACACTATGGAATACGGGAGAAAGTTTTAAAGCTTTTTAGATCTTACTTAAAAAACAGACGTCAATTTATAGAAATAAAGTCTGTTGTGGATGGAGAAGAAAAAATATTTAACTCCAACCTCATGACAGTACTTTGTGGTGTCCCTCAGGGATCGGTTCTAGGGCCAATTTTCTTCATCCTAATCTTGAATGATTTAATTGAGTTTATAAAAAAGTGTATCACAGACGCAAATCTTATTATTTTTGCAGATGACACCAATGCAATAGTGTCTGCTGACCATTTAAATAATCTAGAATCTGGAATGGACTTCTGAAATCATAATTATTATTACCTACAAAATCATATTTTCTATATTGTGTTCAGAATAAAAAGGCAATTTCGTACCATACGTCTATTTTAGGTGAATATTCGTATAAAAAGCTCCTTTGTGTGAATTTCGCAGACGCGTATTGTGAATATACCAATACATACGGAGAAGTTGATAGATGTGATGTGGCCGTGACGTACTCAGCTCACTTCAAGTAATTCGTAGAACGAATCTTTGCTGTAGGGTGACCATGCTACGAGCAAGACAATATTTATATTTGTTTTGTAGCCTAAAAGAGGATTGGTCTATCTTGGCCCTGGACGGAGTTGAATAGAAAAGCAAAAGAGAAGGTCTTTGCCATACAATGTTGTCAATGAAATTTAGAATTGTTTTCACAATTGATATGTACCCACTACTATTATACGGATAATAGGTAAATGATGTAATAAATATTAAGAACTTTTACGACGACGTACGGCGTTTCATACAAATTTTCAATAATTTTTTTCGAAATGAATGAACCGATTTTAATGAAACTTTCTACGCATGTGCAAGATACTAGTATCTAAAAAGTTAATTGAGAACATTTTCGAAAAATAATGTTGCAGCTAAATCCAGTACAGTAGTCATAAAGACTCTAAAAGTAACAATCTATTTTATTTTCGTTTAGAATTTAGTATTGCAGAATTCACAAAGACTAATGGGCCAGTGTCACGCAATGCAAGCTAGAAAACAGGTTAATGCCGAAAACGCTGTCTTGGTGTTATTTTTTATTAAAATTGGCCGAAAAAGGAGACACAATAAAATGTTTTGATGTTTAAACAGAAGCCCTTTGCTCAGCTGAGGGACGAAAAACGCATTAGATTACCTTTACACATTACCTACAAATAAAAACCTCACTTTCGGACTTCCTTCCTCAAACAGTATAGCATAGTCACAGTACTCCAAACACATCCATATCGCGGGACATTGAGTAACTCATGCAATGTACCACTCGCTCGAAGCCACCTTCATAACGTGCGTACGTGACCGTCCCGTTGTACCTACCTCACAAATGTGGACGCGGACGCTATTACACGATATTTTTGTCACCCCTGCCTTACTAGCTATCCCCATTTGCGTTACATTTTCAAAGTCGTACGGGGATTTTTGTCCCGGAATTTGTGCGTAAATTGTGGTGTACCTATTTGTGTGTTTGTTGTTTCTAGATATTTGTGGATTCGAATATATTTGTTACGTTTTTGGTGTGTGATTGCTAGAGAAGTATATTTAGGGGGATTTGTCTTGGTTAGATTTTTGTAGGGTTTTTCGAGTTTTGATTGATTAGATTGTGATGGCCTACAAATGTATATGTCACAGGAAAATTGCAAGCGTCGTAAGATTGTAAAAAATCGCGTTAAATTGTAAGCTATTTTTTCTTAATTCGATACAGACATATTGGAAACTATTGAATTTGGATGGTATTTATTGAATATGAAACAATTTTTTTCTTAATATTGAAAAATAATAATGTAATAAAGATTTATTATAATCTTACGGAGTCCGCAAACGCCAGCGACATTTTTTTTTTTTTACTTAAGACAGGCACGCGTTTGACCACTATCTCACCTGATGGTAAGCGATGATGTGGTCGAAGATGGAGCACGCTTGCCTAGAAAACACCACACATACAGATAACAGACACATATAGAGAGACATATAGAGGAATTGAATATTTATTTCATGAACCATTCTTGATTGCATGAGAGATACATACATATACATAAGATCCAATATCAAGCTACTGCCGCTATGTAAATAACAGTCGACCACGCGTCGATAATAAGTAATAATATTTCGACCTTCAGCTGTCCTGGAGTGTTTTCAAAGATGAAAATTATCAACTTACTCCTTCCGCTCTGGGAGGAGCGGGAGGAAGTGTCAGACACACTGACTAGAGTGTCTGACACTCCCTGTGTGTGTTCCTCCTAATGCCCTTAGCGTTCCAGAGCCGCGGTGATTCTTTCGTCCTAACATCGAACTTTAGTAGCTTAAAAAGGCAGCTTAAACTGGTTTTACTAACAAGCGGCTTAATGTATTACACAGGAATACAGTCATGGCAACCAACACTATATTTTTTCTTTGTAGTAAAACGAACGATCTACGGCCGTTAAACACCTACCTTCCAGTAAAGTTTTCACGGCACAAAATTAACTCGACAAACGGCTCCAATACCCTCTTCACAAAGTTTGCCAAGAAATCCCGAAAATCCTTGATTACGTAAAGGGACGATACATTTTGTAAATCTATTCACGCATTAAAAAGTTTGTTGCCGTTTTTTCCCTTCAACAATTTACTAACAAAGGACGTGATGGCCTGTTGTTGGTGTCATACGGTCAAAAACGACGGTGAACGTTACTTTCGAAAATTATATCAGTTAAATGAAAGACAGTAGAAACATTTATTTAAACCGAACTTACATAGAGCACTTTTTTACAGCACAAAAATAAAATTATCAAAAAGTAAATACAAAAAACAATAAAATATATTTTTTTTTAAAAGAAAAAAAGATCGGCAAAGGTACTGTGAATGTGATTGTTTGACACATTAAATGTTTTTTAATTAGGTAAACCATTCTGCAGTATTTATGTTAACCGAATCCTAGGCCAAACAATCGCCGTTTATTTGCCGAACATAAGTCATTTCCAAGATACCTGTAGTATGTACGGGTAGTCTCAGAGACTACAGTATTATAGGACATATAGCATGGTCTTTGGCAGTTTCTCACAAGCCGTTGCCGGGGACGTGTTCAGTGTCTCACATACTGTATATTATTTATCGGAGTGTATTAAGTGTCGTTATTGGCTCACCATCTGTGCTTACCCCTGTGACAAGTTGACGTCACAATACCCAAACGTACTAACATGGCAAGTTAAATAAGAAGTTTTCGAGTAAATACACATGCTACCGCATACGCATGATAACGTATACGCATGTTTTTATTCTTCAATAGAGTATATTATGATAAAAAGAATCAAACGTAACATCTACCCTTCGGGAAAGTAAAAAAAAATACGGGCATTTAGAAAGTTCTTCCTATTACCTGTCAGTATGTCACAGCTGTTTTTGATCGGCCACAAACACCAGGCAAGTTGCGGGAAGGTTAACATTCTATCGACGAACGAGAGTTGATACAAGTCTAGGCCGCAGTTCCTGGCACCGAATAAGTTTTTAGCAGGGTTTGGTTTTCACTCGGCCTCGGTTTTTGGTACTTGTATTTTCTCCTGTTAAAGTTTTTAACCGTTTAGCAAAACGTACAAATTAGTTTATATACAATTTTCTATTTTATACCTAATATATATATTACAAACTACCTCCTTGACTAACTTTGTCACATAACAAAGAAAATAAAATTGGCCGTCGGTCGGCCCAAGCGAGCAGGTATACGTATCTTAAAAGTACATTCTTTCATTCTATCCCACATATTTTTTTACTGACAAAATAATCACAATCAGGCAACTCTAGAAGCTCAGTCTAAAAGCGTTATCTGCAAATTGCTAAATTGTCATCTATCTTTTTATCGACTGTCAGTGTCGATGTTGCTTGTGCCACACAGCGTTTTAATCGCTTTATTCTTTTTGTAACTAAAAATCTCACTCATAGATCAAGCGCTATGAGTAATTTGTTTCAATTTGAAAATAATGGCGCCGGGGAATAAAACCAAACTTAATTATAAAGTGTCCGTTCTATTATAATAATTAAAATGTAAATTATATATAGAAAAAAACTAAGAATTTTGGTAAAGGGAAACTTTTACCCTACACGCATGAAAATACGTGTTGATTCATAAGCAAGGGTAGCTTATGAATCAACACGTATTTTCATGCGTACTATGTCCTTTATCAAAATTGGGATCTTCATATGAGTCAAGTATTACAATTATTTAAATACGCAGAAAATCATAAATATAAGCAACTTTATATGCTTGATCAACAGAGTACCATTTTGAATTCCAAATTTGAAAAGACAATTTAAGTAATGGCAGTAATCCTTTTATTTAATTTGACACTATGCATTATTAATTAACTCTGATACAATCATTGATTAAGAAATGAACTTGACAATAGCAAGATTATGTATATTTATCACCTGACAGTGACACTTGACGCAACGTGAAACAGGAAGTATGTTGAACAGCTCAAATCGCCTAGTTTTACCGAAAAATAGACAGGACAAAGATGTCCAAAGAATGGTTCATCCTTTCAAAATGTTGAAAGGATGAACCATTCTTTCAACGAAAAGAATATGGAGAGCCTCATTATGCTCTCCATATTCTTTTCGTCTAAATACAAAATAAGAGACAGTTGCATCACTCCAAGTGACAAAATATTTCCCATAATTATGTTTTTCATTATTACAGCTATTGTAGCTATTTATGTTACATGTGAAAGAAATTCACAGGTGTGATGTTTTTTTTGGTATTTTTGGTATTATTCCTCTTGTGTCGAATAAGCAATATAACGTTGGTCATTTGTAACACTTTGCTAAGCCGCAGCAACATATCTTTAATTCTGAAGATCCAAGAAATTCATCGGAGCATTGGCATGACCAGTGTCTGTATCCGAAGTAATGTCATTTGGAGCTGGATTTCATTTTTCTTACAGTTCTGTATTTGTATAACTTTGTTTACATGTTGTCACACATTTTATGAGAATTTCGTTTTCACAGATTTGAGCTTTGATTTGTTTTTTTTTTCTTTTGATTTTAATTTAATCTATTACATTCTTTTAATGATTTTGTTGACAAAATACATGGAAAAATGGAATTTACTTACAATTAATCTTGAGCAACACGATGAAAATTGTAACACATTATTCAAAATATATCAAAATATTTTAGAAGCTTACGAACTGGTTAAAATTGGTTTTCGAGTTTTGGTAAGTTCACATTTGTTTACCTACGTCATTATAATATTAACGTTTGACATTAAAATTATCTGTTTTTTTTTTGTAGATTCTATGCCAAACTATAAATTCATTTATTTGTGGTTTAACAGTTTTGCACTCAGAAACGCATGAAGGTATCGAAATCAAACTACCATGTAGTCAGTCAGGTCTACTCTTTCGAAGCTGTGAAAAAATCTAACTTCTAAGTAAACATAAGAAAAAAAAAAAACAACCCAATTGAGAACTTTCTTTTTTGAAGTCGGTTATAAGTACGGCTGTTTATACCGCAAAATTGTAAATTTCGACACACTCAAGGGAATCAAAATGTATAGGGTACTAGCTTCTGCCAGCGGCTTCGCCCGCGTGTTCCTTAGGGAAAAATACTCCCGGGATATATATAATATGCCAGGTTTTTTTTTTTT
Source organism: Lacanobia oleracea (assembly GCA_950371165.1). NCBI lineage: Eukaryota > Metazoa > Arthropoda > Insecta > Lepidoptera > Noctuidae > Lacanobia > Lacanobia oleracea. The sequence continues at coordinate 5,258,519 of OX493404.1, forward strand.
TCTAATTAGTTGTTTGTTTCCAGCCTGAAAACTCCTCTTTGTATTTAACCTTAGCTGTGATTACATTTATAGTACATGATTTGTCACTGATATTTATAACCAGCTTGTATTCTGAGAAATTCTATATAGCTGCAGAAGAAGCCAGAACAACATGTATTCTGAGTGTGATGGATACAAACTGTTCGGGTAAATTTAATGTTTTTGTTTTTCAAATAATTATAATTATTTAATTGTAAAAATTACTTATTTGTTCCGTCTTGGTCATAGCACAATTTCAAAGAATCCTCACTTAGTGCTCCCCTACAAAACCCCCTAAGGAAACTTCATGCCAAGTTTCAGCTTGCTACGACCTGCAGTTCTGACTGTGCATTGTCTGTCAGTCACCAAGTCACTCAATCAGCCACTCATCAGTAACGGAATAATTTTTCCTGTACTGTGTATATTGATGATCACAGAGGCCGGTTTTGCTTTCGTTTTGATACACGTGTATATTTATTGTTATAGAGAATCACCAACATCTCTGCAAGCGCGTTCTACAAATTAACCGGACCTTCAGTAAGGTGTCTGCGTGTGGTCTGTTTACTGTCGACGCCTCTCTACCAATACCTATGACGTTTATCTTCGCTCAATATATTGTGCTGCTACAGTTTGAATTTTTGTAAAAAAAAAAGGCATGTCTACTACATGCAGATTTTTTTAGAACAATATCATGTTGTGGAAAAATATTTCGATTGTATTTCTAACATTACATTATATAATATTTTAATGTGAACTAAATAAAATTCGTTTATCTTATTTATTATTAATTTTTACCCGAAGGTTAGCCAACATAACCCTATTACTAAGCCTCCGCTGTCCGTCCATCCGCCCGTCTGTCTGTCAGTGGGCTGTATCTCAAGAACAGTAATAGATAGAGAGCTGAATTTTTTCTAATAAACAGATTGTGTATTTCTATAGCCGCTATAACAACAAATAATAAAAATTAAGTTATGGTACGGAACCCTTCGTGTGCGAGTCCGAGTCTTTTTTTTTATTTGCAATGGGTTTGCTCTTGACTCTAGTCTTTGTCAGAGATGACAGAGACAAAGTCTATGATGGAGCGAGCCTACCCAGAAGGAGCCAGTTTACTCTAACTTTGAAGAGATTAGGGTTGTAAGCATTTGGAAACACAGACGCAGACAGAGAGTTCCATTCCTTCCATTTCTTTTTTTTTTTAATTTCTTATTTCCAAAGTTATTTTTAACTTGAAAAACATAAAGGAGATGCGATCTACGAAGAAACGCACACGGTATACAAAGTCCGATCTTGGTCACCAGCTCAGGGGCAAATCCGTTCATGACGCTACATAGGAAAGCAAGATTAAATTTGCATTTTTCCTTCACTAGTGCAGATGTAGAATATCTTGATGTTGATTGGGAGAAGTAACACTGTAACACAATCAGAACAGCTCAAAACTGTGATTATAAATAAGGTACTAGTATTAAGTCAGTAAATGTCAGAATGGTAAAGGATATTACTACGCGTCCACAGATCGTTTGCCTAAGAACCAACAGAGACGCCCGAGCATCTTGGCCCCAAATAGCCCAAAACTGTAATTATCAATAAAGTAGCAGTAAATGAGCCGGTCAAGGGCCTCAGCTGCTGCAACAAAAGCGATGGCAAAAATAGGTAGTTAAATATTTATGTAAAATAAAAATAAAAAAAATTTTGATTAATGGTAAAATTAATCAAAATATGAAAATTCTTAACTTCTTCTTAAATAAGAAATTTTTAACTTAGTTTAAAAACCCGAAATACATCTAGAAAAGCAACAATAAAACCTTGATCAACTAAGTAAGACACTATTCCAAAATTAAAAAAGACAATTTTGGTAATGACAGTAATTCTTTTATATAATTTGACATCGTACTTAAATGATTGATTTTTTGCATAGTATATGATTGAAATGGCAGACATGAAAGATCGAAGTGTAAATCAAAGCTGGAATGAGATAGCTGGATGTATAAGGCAAAAAGCGAAGGATATTTTGGGAGAGACAAAAGGAAGAGGCACAATAGAGAGGGATACATGGTGGTGGTCGACAGAAATACAGAAAGTGTTGAAAGAAAAAAAGTAGAAATTCAAGGAATGTGGGACTTATTTTTCTGTTTCTTTCTACTTATTAAATGCGTGTACATAAATTGTTAAATAAATAAAAAATTAACAAAAGCTCTGGACCAATTGTACGACACATTAGACAGTCCAACTAGCCAAAAATACCTATACCGGCTTGCTAGAGCCAGAGATAGGAAGGCGAAGGATGTTAGTCAGATAAGATGTGGAAAGGATGAAGCTGGAATGCTTCTATCGGAGGATGAAAAGATTAAAGATCGAGAGAAGAGAGAAGGCTATTTTGAAAGACTGATGAATAAGAAAAATATCTGGAGTGGTGTTTTAGAGAATAAAACAGTGAATGAGGGGTAAGTGAGAATGGTCAGTGTTAATGAAGTGAGAATAACAGCGAATGGAATGAATAATGGTAAGGCAATTGGTCCAGACGGAATTCCAATTGAGGTGTGGAAGTCTTTAAGAGTGAGATTCCATCTAGGATGGACGTGGTTAGCTTTATTCTTCAATAAGTTGTTGCTGGAAGAAGCCATACCTAATGAATGGTGCAACAGTTCGTTGGTGCCCATCTTCAAGAACAAAGGTGATGTGCTGGAGTGCAACAACTATAGAGGAATAAAGCTTATGTCACATAGTATGAAAGCCTTGGAAAAAGTTATTGAAAAGCGGTTGAGAGAAGAGAGTGAAATCTCACAGAACCAGACCCCCACGTTGCCGTCGTGGTGGGGCTTGTGAGTCTCAGTGATCTTGGAGCTCTGCCGGTAGAGTTACTCATGCCGGAAAGGTCCAATTGAGAGACCAGACAAAGAGGGACACACACACTTGGCGGAGTCCATAACATCGGACTACCGCGAGGGGCGCACCGTCTGGACTTGAACGTGCGTAACTCATTCTTCATGATTTTGAAGTGTGAATGAGGGAGTTTCTGTCGTACGCCGTGCGATGGCTTACGTAGTAGGGTTATCGGGCGGTGTGTGATTTGTGATTGGCGTTTCGAAGTCTTCGGGGCGCCAATCTGGTTCGGGGTTTTGGTTTAGTGCTGTGCGATGTCTTTTGGCATGGCTGGCAAACTGAGAAGAGGAGAGGGGAGATAACCTCGTTAGAAAATCAACCATCTGGGGACCCCACCCCATAAAAAAGGCAAAGCTGTGATCAGCACAACAATGGAAGCGCGTCATAAAAATAAACTACCCCAGGAGGGTACCTGCTGCTCCGCAGTAGGAGAATCCCTCACCGAGCAGAGCTCGGTCTGTCCCACGTATTCTGGGGGGGACAATGAACGCTTACAATCCCAATCGGATTTTTTTTTTACCCGTCCTTCAAGGGCGTATTGAGTCAGGATGACTCACGTACCGGTGATGAGGAGTCGTTGGGTTCTATTCCCAACACATCTGGGGCACCGGAAATTAAAGAGCAGGCTAGCACCAAACTGCACTCGGACATCCAGAGCAAGGATGGTTCGCAAGGTCTAGCTAGTACTGAGGTGTTAAGGAATGCACTTACGAAGAAAACCCAGAAAGTTCCAAAGAAGAAACAAACCCGAGCACAATTTGTGCGTCCGACTACCCCAGTTGCTGACGAGGTGGCAAGTGATACTAGCGAGTCGAATTGCTCGCAAATGTCTTATGCCTCCGAAACGTCAACGAGATCGTCCAGAACTCGTACGCGCAAGCGTAAGCAGACACCAGCGAGCAGCGAGCCGATACCTAACAGAGATAAGTTTGTTAGGCCGCTCACACTTGGCAAGCCTGTTACTAGCGGTGGAGAGCAGGGCGTAGACTCTGAACCTGCTAGCCCACCAGCTAAGCAGGCAAAAACTCGGGCAACGGCAAAACAAAACCTGCCCACACCAGAGATGTTAGCTAAGACGATGCAAGCGCAGCCAACGACGGAACTTAGCACCTGCAAAGCAAGTATTCTTAAAACCATAGAAGAGGTTGCAAACGAATCGCGCAACCTCAAGGGGAGCTTTGTTCATAGTCTCAAGTTGGCAGCAGTTACAGTCCAAGCTGCAGTAGCTGAATTGGCCACACGTTCAGCGGTTGAGGTCAATGTTGAGAGGCTGGAGACGGAAAACGCCGAGTTGAAAGCTCGGCTTACCAACTTGTCAGTGCAGGTCGAGAAGCTGACAGCGCAGGTCAGCCTCTTAAGTCGTCCAGGTGATCCTGTGACAACCTCATCGATAGGTCCCAGCTTAACCGTTGCAGTGGCCGGTTCTTCTCGATCAGACGATTTGGAGGCCCAGTTCCGACGTTCTATAGCCCTAGAAATAGGGTGCATGGTGGACGCCAAACTGGCCGCAATGGAGAAAAGATTACCTCTAGAGAAGCCCTTGCGTCCAACACTTGCTGCAGACATAAGAAAAGCTTTACCACCGGTTGCGAATGAGCAGCCAGTTGCCGGTCCGAGCCAAGTACCTAATACTGCGGGCAAAAAGAAAAGGAAAGGTAAGGGAAAAGGCAAAGCAGTGGCTTCAGTTGTGGATAGTCCTATTGTGTCTACGGCATCTGCACAAGCTTCTCAGGCCCTGCGAGAAGAAGCAAAGGCTAGGACGGTGGCCTGGTCGACAGTAGTAGGGAGGAAGGCAAAGAAAGATAAGACTCCCAAAGCCAGCGCAAAGTCCGATGCCCCACCTGCCACTTCTGCTAAGGGGAAAACCTCACTAATAAAACTGCCTAAGGTTCCTGCCACGGCAGCTATTACGGTCTCAATAAGAGAGAGGTCATCTGCTAAACTCGGCGAGGTCATGTCCGTAGTGAGACAGCGAATTCGTTTAGCTGAATTCGGCATTGACAGTGTCGGTCAGAGGAGGGCTGCTGATGGTGGGATGGTGCTAACTGTCGCTGGCACTGAATCTTCCACCAAAGCAGACAATCTCGCAAGCCGTATGCGGGAGGTCCTCGCCGAGTTTGATGTGAAAATTTCTCGGCCAACTAAGCGAGCGGAGGCAAGGATTATGGACCTTGATGATGCCGTTACGCCTCAAGAAGTGGCAACAGCTATCGCTGAGGTAGGAGGCTGTCACCCTGATGAAGTGAAAGTAGGGGAAATTCTTCGTCCATATGCTTCTTTGGGGCACGTCTGGGTCCGTGGCCCATTGGCAGCAATAAAAAAGCTGGCGTCTGACAAGCGCATGCGCTTAGGGTGGACGATGGCCAGGGTTCAGGTTCTGGGGGCACGTCGTATGATGTGCTTCCGTTGCCTGGAGCCTGGGCATGTTCGCTGCCGGTGCACTAGTACAGTTGACCGGAGCAACCAGTGCTATGCTTGCGGGGGAGCTCACAAAGCAAGAGAGTGCACGTCGCCGATCATGCGGTGCCCGCTTTGTGCAGACCAGGGTTTGCCAGCGGACCACCGGCTAGGGGGTAAAAAATGTACTCCACGCAAGAAGCGAGCCTCGCTTGCTCCAGCCACAGCTCCAAGATCGACGCCAGTACCACTGGGTGCAGGCCCTTCAGAGGAAATGGAAACATCGCCTTCTCAGGCTTAAAAGTACTCCAGTGCAACCTGAATCACTGCCGCAGTGCGCAGAATCTTTTTCTACAGACTATTGCGGAGTGGTCGGTTGCCTTAGCAGTAGTAGCGGAGCCATATGGTCTTAAAGATCATCCTTGCTGGTTCCGAGACACTGTGGACTCTGTAGCCATTTACTGGGCTAGTGGAAGTGATGGGTCTCACTGCTCCCTATTAGACAGGGGACATGGATGGGTTGCAGTGGAATGGGGACCCCTGGCTGTAGTGGGCTGTTACGTGTCTCCAAACATTTCTCTCGCTGAATTCGAGGAATATCTGGACAGGGTTTCAAACTGCATTCGACCGGTGCTCGTTCTGGGTGACTTTAATGCTCACTCCAGAGCTTGGGGGAATATCCGAGATACGCCGAGGGGACACGCGGTTCAAGACTGGGCAGCGTCGCTTGACCTTCGACTTTTAAATAAAGGGTCTGTATCCACGTGCGTTCGGTGGCAGGGAGAGTCAATTGTGGATCTCTCATGGGCAACTCCTTCAATTGCTCGTATGGTTTCGGAATGGAGGGTTGCGGAGGAGATGGTCACACTTTCCGACCATCGCCACATCGTTTTCGATTTCACACTGCGCCCTTCGGATAGCCCGAGCCGTCCGGTTCCTAGCCCACCGGTGCGACGGTGGGCCCTCAAGCGGCTCAATCGAGACATGCTCATTGCAGCTGCAAACGTCGCGGCGTGGCCGGAAGATGCTCATTCGCAGGGGACCTCGCCCGATCCAGAAGTGGAAGCGGCTTGGTTCCGGGATGTAATGACGTCGATTTGCGACGCTTCCATGCCCCGGGTCAGGTGCGCCCAGCGCCCGGGTGCGGTTTACTGGTGGTCAGCAGACATAGCGCAGTTGCGCGTTTTATGTCTTAGGTCCCGACGCCTGTACCAACGCACCCGACGCAGAAGACAGCCAAGAGCCACGGATGAGGAAATAGTGGAAACCTATAGAGCGTACAGGGAGGCGACTATGGAACTTCAACACGCCATCGCCGATGCCAAGTCAAGGTCTTGGAGAGAGCTTCTTGAAGGGCTGGACAGGGATCCATGGGGGAGACCTTACAAGTTGGTAATGGCCAAATGGCGGCCTTGGGTTCCCCCCATCACACGAACCATGGATCCACTCCTACTGGAGAGTGTTATAAACACGCTCTTCCCAGTATCTAGAGAAAGCCCCTCATCGCAACTTTCACCTTCAACTGGTCTGACGAGCTGGAGGTGACTGAAGCTGAACTGGACCGGGCTGTTAGACGTATGGCGGCTCGAAACACTGCGCCAGGCCCAGATGGTATCCCTGGCCGCGCCTGGGTTTTGGCTCTGGCTTCTCTAGGAGACCGCCTAAGACGGTTGTTCAACAGCTGCCTCCGTACGGGTGTGTTCCCTTCAGACTGGAAGGAGGCTGGATTGGTTCTGTTGAGGAAGATAGGCAGAGACTCAGAGTCTCCCTCTGCATACCGTCCCATTTGTCTGCTCGACGAGGTTTCCAAACTATTCGAAAGTATAATTGCCGAAAGACTCGTCGGGCACCTGTCGCGAGTCGGTCCCGATCTTGCTGATTGCCAGTACGGCTTCCGGCAGCAGCGTTCTACAGTGGATGCGATCTTACGCGTCCGCTCGCTGTCGGAACAGGCAGTGTCCCAGGGTGGGGTGGTGTTGGCGGTAAGTTTAGATATCGTCAATGCTTTTAACTCCTTGCCCTGGGATGCGATTAGGGCGGCACTTGTACATCACAGAGTCCCCCCTTACCTGCAGTGCATCGTCGGGGCTTATCTGCGAGACCGGCACATTCGCTATGTGGGCCGGGATGGTAGTGTTCATCGGAGGGAGATTACGTGTGGGGTTCCGCAGGGGTCAGTTTTAGGTCCTTTCTTATGGGATCTGGCTTACGATGTGGTTCTGCGTGTCGACCTTCCCATTGGCGTCAACATTGTTTGTTACGCAGACGATACCTTAGTGTTGCTGCTGGAAACACCTTCCACGAGACCATCCAGCTTTCCGAGCTTGGAGTGGCAAAAGTCGTGGCTTCGATCCGCGAGTTGGGCTTAGAGATAGCACCTCATAAAACTGAGGCGCTATGGTTCCATAAACTACCGAGAAGCAGGGAGCCACCCAACTCGTTAGTAACAGTTGGAGATGCGCAAGTCCAAGTGAGTCGGCACATCAAGTATCTTGGCCTAACCCTGGACGGTCGGTGAGGCTTTGAAGAGCATTTTGAGCGCCTGGTCCCCCGTGTTGGAAGGGCAGTGGGTGCTTTGCACAGATTACTACCCAATCTCGGGGGGCCACGAGAAGAAGTTCGCCGCCTCTACGCAGGTGTTGTGCGATCAATGGTCCTCTATGGTGCGCCTGTTTGGTCACATAGACTGTCAGGCGTCCGACGCTGCAGGACTAAGATCAACAGCTTGCAGCGGAAAATGGCCATTCGCATCGCACGAGGATACCGAACAGTGTCCTTTGAGGCGGCAACGCTCCTGGCACGCTTTCCACCGTTAGACATCCTGGCGGATATGGATGCGAGGGTTTATAACCGGATCCGCGCCATACGCCAAAGTGGCAATAGCGTGCCAGGAATCGCTTTTGTAAGGCTAAGGCGGCAGGAACGGCGACTCGCGCTCGAACGGTGGCGCGAACGGCTACAGCAACCGCAATTTTCGCGCAAGCGTGTTGTCGATGCCGTCTTGCCCCACTTTGAAGCCTGGCTAAAAAGAGAGGAGCGCATCTCCTACAGGCTCACTCAAGTGCTGACCGGGCATGGTTGCTTTGGTGAGTACCTGAACAGGATTGGGCGAGAAGCCACGGCAAATTGCCACCATTGCGGAGGCGACCTGGATTCCGCGCAACACACGCTCGAGGAGTGCCCTGCGTGGTCTTCTGAGCGGCGGGTTTTGGTCGCCAAGATTGGTCGAGACCTGACTCTGCCAACCGTAGTGAGTGCTATGCTGGCAGATAATGAAATCTGGAGAAAAATGGCTGCTTTCTGCGAGGTCGTGATGGTGTAGAAAGAGGCCGCCGAGCGGGATCTTGAGAGGGCTGATCCTGCTCGGAGAAGGAGGCGTCAGGGAGGCAACCGCCTCGACGCCTAAATGCCAAAACCCCGCCTGCGTTATTTAAGGCAGGTGGGTCTCCAGGGTCGCTGGCGCTCAGAGTGGGGTCTCTGTCCGCCAACTCAGTGATCCTAGGAAAGGCGGTGGCACAGTGATCACGTGCTGCCGTACATAGCGAAGCTAAGGGGAGACCCCTTTACAGTCTCCCCAGGGATGTGCCCTAACAGGCGTTGCACATAGGGGGTTCCGGAGTGGTCTTTTAAGAGGTTACGGGGCTCCTTCTTTGTGCTGATGGTGATCACCGGGGTGGTTTTAGTGAGGTAAAAATCCCACACTCCCTGGTCTTTACCCCAAAGTCCAGGCGCCTTTTGAAGGTTTCACCCCGAAAACAAAAAAAAAAAAAAAAGGGCCCTTAAGGTCCTTTTATGTTTTTCGCTGAGATGGACAAATTGTATTTGGCTTTTTGGAAATAAAGATTTATTATTATAAGGAGAAAGATGTGCCTGGGAAGTATGTGCAGTTGATCCGAGCGATGTACAGGCGAAGCAGTACTCAAGTCCGGTCTGCAGTGGGCACCACTGACAGCTTTAGTGTAGCAGACGGTTTACACCAGGGCTCGGCCCTCAGCCCTTATCTCTTCCTAATGATAATGGATGCTCTGACGTCGGACATCCAGGAAGAGGCTCCCTGATGCATACTGTTTGCTGATGACATTGTGCTGATTGCAGAAAGCGGCCTAGAGGTCCAGAGCACGTAACGCACCAGATCAACTCAAGATGGATGAAATGGCGACAGGTCACTGGAACAACCTGCGTGACCCCCGGATGCCCCTCAAATTGAAAGGGAAAATCTATACGTCCGTGATAAGACCTGTCGTAATGTATGGATTAGAATTTTGGGCTGCGAAAAAGTCGGATGAAAATAGATTGCATGTAGCGGAGATGAGAATGTTGAGATGGATGTGTGGAATAACGAGAGTGGATAGAGTGAGAAATGAGTACATTAGAGGCACTTTAAAAGTGGCGCCAGTGACGGAAAAGTTAAAAGGGAATCGCTTGTCTTGGTATGGTCATGTGAAGAGGAGGTATAAAACGCATATAACTAGAAGAGTTATGAACATAAATGTGGATGAATGGAGAGGGAGAAGAAGGCCAAAGAAAAGATGGATGGATTGTGTGAGGAGCGATATGAAAGAAAAGGGAGTTAGTAATAGAGTGACGACTGATAGAACAGAATGGAAGAACAAAACGTGTTGCACTCAACCCCAAATAACATGGGATAAGGGCAGGAAGCTGATGATGATATGATGACATGATTGATTTTTACTCATGAACACGAGCTAGATCAACATGAACTAGAAAATGGATGAACTGATTAATCTATCAGTGACACTTGAAGTAGAAATCATGTGGAACAGACCAAATCGTTGAGTTGAATTATTTAGACATATAATAAAAGTAGTAAATCTTGAGGTGTATGTTTCCAATTGGCGAGAAAACTACTGAACAGATTTTTTTCAATGCATAGTAGGTATGTGCTATGGGAGACGAGCAATATTCAAAAATGTCTGTTTTGAACGAAAAATAGTCCATGGTTTGAACTTCACCAAACAGATATTATTTTTGTATTTATTTTCTCTTTTGAACTGTATTTTTGCACCCATGCTGATCTGGGAGCAAAATAAAAACATAGAATGTATCAGCTGCTAATCATGCCGTGCAGGTCGTAAATGTCGACCAAGGGAATCGGTTCCTTTAACATCTTTTAGTAAACCCCGCTCCCCCCAGGGGTGTCATATGGCTAAGGGCAAAATGCAGGTGATTATTTATGCTTGCCTATCTGGGTTTCATATCTTAAACCAACACTCAGGTATACAAGGGCTCGAAAATAAAGTATTTTCTAGAGGCCTGGGTATAACAGTCGATATAAGGGCAGGATGTTGATTCAGGGTGGTGGCGGAGGAACATCTAGCATGTCAACGGCGGCGCCCGTGGACCCAGTCAGAAGGTCTACTGTTCACCCACTAACCCGCATTAGACAAACGTGGTGGGTTTATGTGTATAAACCCCTTCCATAATGAACAAAGACAACCAAGCCAATCCCCAAGTGCTCGGCGACTCCAGTCAGTGCACGGTTATTGGTGGTATGCAGATGCACCCTGGGGTCGGGGTAAGCAATTTCCGAGTGAGGGTCTACTGCCAAACAACTACCGAACGTAAACAAAAAATAAAGGAGATACAGCGAGTTGAAGACACGCGTGACGTCATCTGGCTTGGTAAATTTGGTACATTTTTACCAAGCTAAATGACGTCACGCGTGTCTTCACCTACGTTGCAAATGGCCGATCCAGAACTACAAAGAATTGTCAAAGTTTTGAAGCCTAATCTTGACTAAGATAATATAGACATAAAGAAAAACTTCGTTATTAAAAACCATGCGTTACATCGAAAAGTACAAGATTATACTCGTTTAGTTATTCCTAAAAATGCTAGGTGGCAAATTTGTAAGGCCAACCACGATGATCTAGGCCATTTTGGTTATACAAAAACACTTGAACGAATTCAAAGTTAATATTGGTTTCCTAAATTAAGGCGTTATGTAAAAAAATATGTAGCCTCCTGTATTGATTGTGCTTTTAACAAAGATAATTCGGCAAGAACACGTAGTGGGCTCTTGCACCCTATAGAGAAAATTGCAAAACCATTACATACATTCCATTTAGGACCATTTGTGCACAGTAAAAATCGTAACAGTTATATTTTAACCATAGTTGACGCATTTACAAAATATCTCTTTGCCAGACCAGTAAAAGATACTAAAACCAAAAATGTTGTCAAAATACTTGAAAATTTATTTAGTGATTTTGAAGTCCCGACTAGAACAATTTCAGATCGTGGGACAGCTTTCACCTCGAAACAGTTTAAAGATTTTTGTGCTAGTAAAGGTATTAAACACGTGCTAAACGCAGTTGCTTGCCCTCGAGCGAATGGCCAAGCAGAGAGGTTCAACCAGACAATTCTTACGGCCTTATCAACCCAAACTGTTGTCAAAGATGAACGCATCTGGGACCAGCAACTGGGCAATGTACAATGGGGCATCAACAACACCATTAATGCAACAACAAAAAAAAGTGCATCAGAATTATTATTTGGCATTAAACTGAACGGTATAACTGAAAACATGTTAGAAAGTAATGCACCTAGTTCCGAGATAGAAGATGTAGCCCCACCCATTTCAAATATAGATGAAATAAGAAACGAGACCTCTAAAAATATCGAAAAAGGTCAAAAACATATGAAAGAAACCTATGATTCAAAAGATCCCTGCTGTTTCTTACTCTGTCGGTGATTTAGTAAAAATAACTAAAACGAATTTTAATAACGATGGTAAAACCAAGAAATTACTACCTAAATTTATCGGTCCTTATAAAGTAACAAGATGCGTAGGTAATGATAGATTTGAAATTGTTAATGTGCCAGGGCTCAGTACAAAAAAATATGCAAGTGTAGTAGCTGCCGATAGAATGCGACCGTGGATCCATGTCCAATCATTGGAAATTGACGAGTCCTCGGGGTCAGACTCTGATTCCTCTACCTCGAATAGTGATAAATCAGAGTCGGACAAATACCTGTAAATTAAAATTGTTATTTATGTGGTTAGAAAGTAGATATTATTAATAGTTTTTAAGTGACACGTGTTTAATCATTTCTCCTTTAATCATGTACAAAGTATTTATCAATGTGATGTTTATTAATTTGATTATATATATTTATTTTACTTTAATGATAATCAATATCAATCAATAATCAATGTTATTGCTGTAATTGCTTCAGTGTTGTGATTTTTGCGTGCTTCGGAGTTAGCACGCCGTTGGATGGCCGAGTGTTGTGATTTCTTGGATTTGATTACAAAAAAAAAATGTTTGAATTTATTATTAATTATAATATTTACTGTGGAAACACTGTCAGAATATGTAATTTTGTTTTAACTACTGTGAATATAATTTTACGTTGGCAACACTTTGAAATAACGGATATGACATCATCGTTATTTCTAGGTGGGGCAAATGCCATTTGAAATTATAAGTGGCAGTGGAGAGTCAGTAGTCGTTCGATCACCAAACAGTGCAGTTGTGGATTGAGTAATAAAAAGGTATAAGTAATCAAGTAGTAGTTTTCTTTATACTTGCAACTTTAAGTCAAAGAAAAAATTATATAATTGAGATGCATATTAATTAATCGTCTCGCTTGCTACTTGCCGGTAGCCACTTTAAGGCTCTTTACCTTTTTACCATCCCTTAAGAAGACATCCAAGTTGTCCCGCCATTCTCCTTTGTGGTCTCGCGATTTACATAAAATTGTTAAAAAGCTATTTCTTCTTATCGACATAGCCCAAAGGATCACCACCTAAAGTGGCAGTGGGCAGGGCACATTGCTCGCAGAACAGATGGTCAATAACCTGGATGGGGCCGAAAAGTTCTGAAGTGGCGATCGCGCGCCAGGTGGACCTATGGCCTGGTGAAGGTCGCGGGTAGCCGATGGATGCGGGACGCGTAGTCAGTCGTTATGGAGACGCTTGGGGGCAGCAATTTCAGATACGAAATGGCGGCCACTACAATATGGAGAAATACATTTTTTTTTTTCACAACACCCTCAATATGGATATCAAATTAAAGTGCTTGACTATTAGAATAATGTACACAGCATTGAAAGGGCATGAGAAATATTAACTAACGAAATGAAAATCAAGTTTAAAAAGCATGGAATAAAAATTAAATAAAAAAATTAAATAAACCCCGACCAAATAAAACCTTAAAAAGAAAAAAATAATTCCTATTGATCCTTTTAGTTTAATATGGGTCTTTGGACTAAGCATCATCGTGTCGAGACCACTAATAATACCTATACTAGGCATGTCTTTTTAAGTTCTGTCGTTTCCATATTTCCCGGCAATTTTGAATTTGGAATTGTTCTATTTTCGAATGTGTTTAAATTTTTAAACTCAAAACAGTTGAAAATATTAGGATTAATGCTATTGTTTAGTCACAGCGTCGATTAGAATCTGTCAGGTGTGTACGTACGAAAATGAATCTTTCTAGGGAAAATATTCGTGCAATAATTTTCTACAACTTTAGAAGACGCCTGACAGGGCTTCAGTGTTTTGAAGAGCTAACATCTGTGTTCAGTGATGAAGCCCCATGTCTGTGGACTGTCAAACGGTGGTAATATTTAGACATACTAGTGTTAGTGACAAATCTGTAATAATAATAATAATAAATAATAATAAATCTTTATTGAACTAAAGCCTAAATAACTATTACAATGATATAGTAGAAGCATATACATTGATAGGCTTACGCTAGGTAGTTATACAATGAAACCCTGACCTCTAAACTAGGTTAATACCTGTATCTTAGAAGATCAGTGTCACCCGCGACAATGTTACAAGCCAAATTTTTGTTTTGTGTTTTTTTTACAACTCGACAACTACTAAACATCGCAAAAATTAAAAATGGAATTTAAAAATAAACAAAATACTTAAAATGATTTACTTTTACAAAACAAAAGAAAAGAAATGAAAGTGTGCCGTTAGTGTGTTTTTGAGGTGTGTTGTATGTTAGTGTTTATGTATGAATGTGAGTGTGTGTTGTGTATGGAAAATTTGGATTAAGTATTTGTTTTCTTTTATATTTAACTTTGAAGGTTGCCTAAAAGAAGATCCTCGGTGTGTTGATGAGTCAATGTTAAAAGGTAATTATGTAACGTGTGTTTGCATTGATATTTTGATTTTGTGGATAATTTTAATACCTTGTTTAAAGTGTTATATAGTTTTGTGCTGGTGATGTAATACTGGCGCCTGGCAAACGTTGTTCTGATGTTCTTGTGGAAAGATGTTGTGCCTACGAGTACTTCTGCCTGTTGGTTCTTTGTGGGGACGGCTAGAGTGTTTGCGAATTACCGTATGGAAAACATAGAGCTGCCTGACGGTTAACACTTTACATTCAGCATATAATTGTGTTGTGGAGTATCTTCGAGGCCGTGACAGCATAATTTTTAAGACCGCCCGTTGTGCACGCTCAAGCCTAATAAATTCGTTTAAGGTTGCACCCCCCCAAACCGGAATACAGTATGAAAGAACTGACTGACATAGTGCAGAATATACCATATTCAGTATATTACTATCCGCAGACCTGCGTAGTTTTTTAAAAACAAAGATAAGTTTACGGATTCTGCTTGTAAAAACATCTATATGCTTATGCCAGTTCAGGTGTTGATCAATATGAGTGCCCAGATATTTCACACTAGTAGTCCTAGATATGCTGAGGCAGTCACATATAGGAGGGGAGACAATAGTACACGTGTGGGCCCTGAGGAGATAAGATAGTGGCGGGGCAAGATTAGACCCAATTGCAAAAGGAACATAAACCGTTTTCTGCACGTTCAGGGTAAGCAAATTGTTTGTTAACCAGCTCATGACATGTTTCAGTGCATTTTCGGCATTACGAAAGCATTGGGCCCAATCTACTCCATCGATTACCAAAGCTGTGTCATCAGCATAGGTAAATATTTTGCAATGTTGTAAAGGTATATTACACAGCTCATTTATATAGATGAGGAATAACGTGGGCCCCAATATGCTGCCTTGCGGCACGCCATATGCAATGGGTAATGTTTCACTCTCATTTTGACCGATTTTGACGTATTGTGTCCGACCCCTAAGGTAGTCGGAGAAAATATTCAGTACGGTACCACGAATTCCGATACGCTCCATCTTTTTAAGTAAAGCTGGGACAGAAACGGTGTCGAAGGCCTTAGACAGATCTAGGAAGATACCCACGCATTTCAACTTCTTATCAAGACTTCTAGCTACATATTCAGAAAGTGCCATCACCGCATCTTCAGTGCTCAAGCCCGTTCTAAACCCAAATTGGTTATCTGACAAGACTTTGTTAGTTTCCAAGAAGCCGACAAGGTTTTTATTAAGAATGCGTTCCAATATCTTCGATAGGGCAGTAAGTATCGAGATCGGCCTATAGTTATTGACTTCGTCTCTGCGCCCAGCCTTGTGAACCGGATGGACAACAGCTTTTTTAAATGCCTCTGGGAAGGTGCCTGATGAAATAGAAGCATTACAAATATGTGTTATTACTGGAGCCAAAACATGTCTAGCTTCTTTTAATATCAGAGCCGGGATACCATCCCAACCAGTAGCACAATCAGATCTTAGGTTTAAAATGACATCTTCAACGTCTTTTACATTTACCTCATGAAGGACCATCGAGCCGCCAGAATTTAATATAGGAAAATTAGTTGATAAAGGAGTCGCGGTTATTTTTGATGCTAGATTTTTGCCAATATTGACGAAATAGTTGTTTATACTATTTAAGGAGGCATTTGGTGTTTCACAAAGATTTAGCAATTCGGTAGAAGGAGCACGGTTTGACTGTATATCAGATACTTTTTTTATTACACCCCAAGTTGCCTTTATGTCGTTCTTAGCCTTGGAGAATTCTTCTTTTTCGTAAGTAATTTTGAGCGTTCGTAGCAAGGAGTTACAATGGTTTCGGTAACGAGCGTAGGTGATTCTAAGTATTTCATTATCTTTCTCTTTTTTTAGCTTAGCGTTCATACGGTCACGATTGCGAATGCAGCGCAGCAACCCAGGAGTTACCCACGGTTTCAGAATTTGTTTTCTACGCGATATTGAATATTCCTGTGTGTGCTGTTTAATAATGAAGGATAGATTCCCAATGAAATTATCTGTCGCTTCATTCGGATCCCAAATTTCCAGAATAGGCGACCAGTCACTGTTATTTATGTCATCAATAGCAGTGTTGTAGTTAATTTTGCACTTAATTTGAGCTGAGCTTTTACTACTGTTCCTAGTTTGCAGGAACAATAATAAAGGCTCGTGATCAGTTATAGATGATTCAATGATGATCGTCGTTGCATTCTTATTCGTTTTGAGAAGAACATGATCTAGACAATTTTCCAAGCGAGTCGGAAAAAGATGTGCAGGAAGAAGTCCATGCGATGCAGCACAGGTTAAATACAAGTCAGAGTTCCGGTCATTATTACCTTCCTTGATATCTATGTTTATATCACCAATTACGACTATTGTTTGTGAATGTACATCAAGGGCCTGTTCTAAACTTACAACGAAGTTGCCAATGTCTTTAAAAGAAGGAGAACGATATAGAGCAATTATGACAATATCGTCTATGTGGCATATTAGGCAATTTGCGTCCATAAATTGTGGCTCCTGTACTTCACATTTGATAGAAGATTTTACGTATATAGCAACCCCGTCATTTTGGTTGCGATTATTTTTAGTGCAGTAAGAACTATAGCCGTCTAAGACTGGTAAATGCGACACTTTGCTCAGCCAGCATTCGGTAAATACTAAAACATCGCATTGAAAACCCAAATCCCGCATTAATATAGATATCTCATCAAAGTTTTTATTTATGCTGCGTATATTAACATGTAGAATTTTCAATCCGTTGGCAGGTTTACCGATATATTGCAAACATGTTCGTGGTAGACATTTCATCGACTTAGATACACTAAGTTTATCTAATTCACTATTTATAGTATTTAGGTGAGCCATTAGTTATAAATAGTTTAATGTTTAACAGAATCGATTACATAGGCTTACACAGCTAAAGCCATGCGTAGTGCGAAATAAGTGACTGTGTTTAAATATATTAGGCAAACCATAGATCGTATTAGAGAGTATGTGACTGTAGGAAAGTATGTGAGTGTGAGTAGGCATACAATTGTGGAAGATGTTGTAATTGAAGTAGTTATTTATAATCATGAGATGGTGGTATGGTGATGCAGTATTTGTGTTTAATCTGTAATGCTTGTGTATCAGGCAAACAATAAAAAAGAAAATAAAAAGAAAAACAATATTTAAAACAAGATAAATCAGCAGAATAAGAAGATTCAAAGTTGCGTACTGACATTTATTCTTATGACTTCTAAATAGTCATTGCTGTGTATTTATGTTTGATAGGCACTGTTCTGATTTAATTAAGTTTTGCCTATCACCAGCTTCTTTACGGATAAAAATATTTCCGCTCGATACCCAGCAAAACTTATAATTGTTTTCTTTAGCGTAGCTCCGTGCTAGATAGAAGATTCTTCGCAAAGAAGGCGGTAGGTACTCAGCAACATACACTGGTTGGCGGTTTCCAGGAATACCAATTATCTCGGTATTTAATTTGTCAGCTGAAGTCTTCAGTTTATTAAATTTAACTATCGAACTGAGGAAAGTAGACTTTTTACTAACTGAGGAGAACTGCGCGACAATGCTCCTGTTCACTCCTTTCTTCCCTGGAAGTCTGTACACATCTCTGAGATCGTTTGATGAGACGTTGATTTTCAGTGCCGTGCTTATACCCGTGACCACGTTCGTTAGCTCAGTTATCGACTCATTATCTTTAACCGGAATATTTCTTATTTCGACACTAGAATTGCGAGACATGAACTGGAAATCTTGTATCTTTTTCTCTAATCCTAAGATACAGTCGCGCAGATATTTCTTTTCCTTCTCAAAATCCTGCATCTTCCTATTTATATCTTTGTAATTTGCATTCATAAAGTGCATAGACTTGACAATCTCTGCATTGGAGTCCTTGATACTTTGGTTTTGTTTTATTAATTCCCCAACATCTGCGACCAATTGCTTTAAAATTGTGTCTTGGTCAGCCTTCCATGACATAATTGTGGACTTAAGTTGTTCCAATTGGGTCGCATCACAGCAGGAGTCATCTACTCGCATACGCTTTCTAGTGTTCACGTTAAGCGAGCTATCACTAAGTCCAGTCAGGTCAGGTTCAGACTGCACTTCTAACAGCGGTTCAGCAGACTGTTTAGGTGGCGTGCGCGCTGTGCGTGGCATTTTAATACTTAATTGCTCTTGATAATAAGGTCCACAAATATAAGTACAAGTGCAGTATGAGTACCCGTCGAGAGCAAGCGCGGTTAAATAAACAGTTATTATTTTACTCACTCTGAGAAATAAATATTATGTGGGTACTTTGCGCTGGAGACAGCGCGGAGACAATGACCTTCGTAGCTCCGCCGCTCGCCGCTGCCATTCAAACTCGATGACTCACTCGCTACACAGAGCGTTTACTTAAAATTTACAGCTTTGTTCTGTTGATATTGTATTATTTCCTAGCAGTATTAGCGGTTATAAAAACAAAAAAAAAAGATAACATGATTGCTGTGAGACAACTAAATCTCGAAGATCGTCATGTGACGTATCGAGAGATAGAGGCTCTATTAGGCATCTCAGGGATAACCATTCAGAAGATCTTGCATGAAGCGCTTGGTGTGAGAAAGTTTGCCGTTGGATACCGCATCTGCTTTCCGACGATCACAAGGCGGCCCGCGTCAGATGGTGTAAGAAAACTCTGCAAAGATTCAACCGAGGAGAGTCAAATCACGTCTACGACATCATCAGTGGTGAAGAGTCTTGGATCTATGCCCACAATTCTGATTCCAAACAACAATCTACAATCTGGGTCTTTCAAGACGAGCCAAAGCCGACCAAAGTGGTTCGTTCTCGAAGCAGTTCAAAGAAAATGGTGGTTCATTGGAAAAATAGGCACTGCTGCGACTATTGTACTTGAAGATCGTAGAACGGTTAACGCAGAGTGGTATACCTCAGTTTTTTTATCACAAGTCATCGCCGAACTTCGAAAATCTAACTCAAAGCGACTCATCATTCTGCACCACGACAATGCAAGATTGAGTATTTGAAGCAGAAAAAAGTAGAATTCTTGACCATCCTCTATACAGTCCTGACCTAAGCCCTAACGATTTTTTTACATTTCCTCAACTTAAGAAAAGTCTTCGTGGTCAAAGGTTCCAGTCCGGTGAAGAAGCAGTCGACGCTTTCAAGTTAGCCATTTTGAACACCGCCACTTTAGAGTGGAATAAATGTTATAATAACTAATAATAATAAGACCCCACGGACCTGATCTCCAGGGAGAATTCTTGTTCCTCATCTCCGGCTTGCCTTTATTGGCTGGCCGGAGTGAACACTGACGAGGAACAGAGCTCCCACCTCTTTCTAGCCTTAATCGGCCGGTCTGAGTGGAGATTCGCAAGAGCAAACGTGCTCGGGAGAAGGACGTATAATCCAGTAAGGTGCTGGTAGGGATCTTGTCCGTACTTCCGGGATTGTCCTAATAGCCGTGGTATACCTCTCCACTCCTCTAGCACCTCAGGATATGTTGCCCCCTTGGCGCTACGTCACTTTGTGCTAGCGACCCTTTTCGGGGGGCCCATTTATTGAGTGTGCAAGTCACCCCCTGCTATTTTAAAACCGTTTTAATTGTCAATGGTCAGGCAGGGGCCAATAGTTCTTCCATAGTAAACGATTATTAGTCCACTAAACCAGCCAAACCCATAGCGTTTCATCTTTTGTTTCCATATTTTGCAATAGTTTTGCTCCAACCGGGGATTGTCCTTGGGTATACTTTCACAGTGCATACAGGGATAATCGTCGGTTGGTGTCCCATTCCATTTGAAATGTCTAAAGAGGCCTCTGCGAGTTGGCATCGGCCCCTCGTACGCCTATCAAAGGACCGGGTCTCTAGGGACCCGAGAATGTCAAAAACATAAAAAAATAATAATAATATTTTATTGACATAAAAGTATGTTACATTAATATATGGAAACCCTGACTCCTGCGCTAGGTTGTAACCTGTGTTACAGGAATCAGTGTCTTCTCCCAGTGGTTTTACACAGATTTTATGCAATCAAATTTAAACAATTTTAAATTATACAATATCTGCTTGAGGTGTATGTGTGAGGGTGGGTGTGTGTACATGTGTTGTATGTGTGTGTGAGGGTGCGTGTGTGTGTGTGTATGTGTGTGTATGTATGTGTGTGTGTTTATCGGTCATGTTTATAATGGGACCTGCAAATTATGTTATGAATTTTTCTGTCTGTATGTAATCCAGTGTTTGTAGCCAGGTGTTTATTTTCTTTTTAACTTAATTTTTAGTGAATGGGTTAATATGTAGGGCCTTGTTTATTTTTTTATATATATGCGTAGCTAGAAAAAGATGTTGCCGTCTAGCTAAGGCTACACTTGACGTATTTACAAACGTTAGTGATTGTGCGTTTAACTTTGTAGCTGGTGTTTATCGGTGTTATTAGGTGTTGCTTCAATGTAATATTGAGAATATATAGCTGTCGAACCGTAAGCACTGTACAGTTTTGGTACAACGATGTAGTCGCGAACCGATATGGTTTGAAGGTCATGATTTTAAGCAATGATCCTTGAGCTCTTTCAAGGTGGATCATAATTGTTTTACAGGCTCCTTCCCACACTGTGATACAATAACCAATTATCGACTGGGCTAGAGAAAAGTATAAAGTGCGAAGAAGGTTGAGATCAGCCACATGTCGGAGTTTCTTAAAGGCCCAAATAAGTTTTCTAACTCGAGAGGCAGTTAGTTCGACTTGGGGCCTCCAACTTAGTTTTTCGTCCACTAATACACCTAGGTATTTTATATTTGGTTTTTGTGATATAGTAAGACATGGGCACTGCAGCTTATTTTCAGGGAAATCGCAAGAATGCACCTTAAGGGTTATTGCTATTGGTTTGGTTTTAGCGAACCTGAACTGCACATATGAAGTTTTGGCAATGTTAAGGGTAAGTAGGTTTTCTTCCAAACAGTTACTGACTTTACAGAGTCCCATCTCTGCCATGCGTTGCGCCTCCTCCCAAGTCTCTCCATAAAATATCAGCGCGGTGTCATCAGTGTAGCTAAAAATTCTACCCTAAATAAGTTGTTACTCACACAGATCATTTACATAAATCAGGAAGAGACTCGGGGAGAGAGCAGTACCCTGCAGCACGCCATAAGTAACGCTGGCTTCGCTACTGACGTTTCCACCTATCTTTACGCTTTGTGTCCGATCACTCAGAAACTCAGTTAATATACTGAGAGCTTTTCCCCTAATTCCTATGTGTTCTAGTTTGGTATAACTGGTTTAAGCAAATGGAAAATTGTATAAAGCTACGTGTAGGTACGTAGTTGTGTTTTTTTCTTCAAACGACAAAACTTAAAAGGCATGCCTCATACTTAGCAAAAGATTTGCAGTCTCCCGAGGCTGTTTTCGCCTCGGGAGACTGCAAATCTTTTTTTTCGTTTTTTGTTCGGTCCAAAGAATTGTAACTATATTAAACTAAAAGGATCAATAGAAATTATTTTTTACTTTATTAAGTTTTTTTCGGGGGTTTTCTAAATATCAAATTTTAAATGAAACATTTAATTTAAGAATTATTAAAACAGTAAAATTAATTGAGCTATAATGAAAAATATTGTTTTAAGAGTAAAATTTTGGTTTTATTACTTACATTTATTTATTTATTAATAAATAAATGCGATCATCATTAGTAGCTCTTTGATTTAAATGTCAATTAGTATTAGGAGGTTAACATTAAATTTTTCAATTTTTATGATGATTGACGATGTCAGTAAGATTAATGAAGGAAAAAGTAATAATTTTATGTAGCTTGACAATAACAAGATAGATAATAAAAAATACGATGATAAAGATTTGTACTTGAACAGTAAATTAATAAACCAAAATCAATTATTACTAAAATAATATTCAGTTTGAATCTGTCCATGGAAATGAAAACATGTAGGTACAAAAGCAATCATGGAGAACGATCGTCCTTTTAAATTCTTACTTAATCATAAACTAGACAAAGACGTTCAAAGAATAGTTCAACCTTTCAACATACTGCTCTCTGTATTTTTATCTACCAAATACAAAATAAGACATAATTTTATCACTCCCTGTAAAAAAATATACCACGCTTTACTTATTTTCCTAGTAATAGTTTACAATGTGTTTAGTGCCTGTGATTTGATTTACTCGTATAACATCAAAGGTGCAACCCAAAAAAAAATAAAAAACAATACTGCGTATGTTATTTTTTGGTTTTGTTATACTTTGAATTGTTTCAGCTATATACTGCTAATGATATGTAACATTGCGCATAGCCGTAGCAACATCTCTCTCATTTTGAAGATACAAGACATCCATAGGAGCATTGGTATTAGCAGGCGTATCCGAAGTTATATTATTTGGAATTGGGTCTCTATTTCAATCGTAATCTGTATTTTATTTTTTGCTTCAACTCTCTACTATACATCAGTTGGTTTAGTTAGTTTTGTAGATTTCAGCGTTACTATATCTAAGACTGCATTCGAAGTCAATTTTGTTTATTGCTTTCGACTATTAACTTTGTTGACCATATACCTCGAAGAATGGGTGAACAAAATACGAATATTAAATGGCGAAAATTGTGACAAAGTGGTTGCGAACTATCAAGATATTTTAGAAGCTTTCAAACTTTATAAGAAATGTTTTCAAGTATTGGTAAGTACACAATAATAAGCAAAGCTTCTGGGTAGAAGATATATCCATGGTATACGTCTCCACTCCCAAGCACTTTAGTATACTTTTCTCCCTTTGCGCTATGTCTATAATTATTATGCTGGCGAACGTTTCCAGGAGTCCATTTATTAAATGTGCAAGTCACATAATTATTAGTCAGATATGAAGCATTTAACGGGGCTTTCGCGCTTTGGTTTCGGCCTCTCGTACTTCTTCCAAATGTCTGGAACCCCAGGCTTCCGAGAAATGTTTGAGATAGCAGTCTCAAGAATATTTCTTAGAAACCGACGGGAGTCTGCATTGAGAAGCGGTGCACAAGGGACTTACCCCGCTTTCTTTTGCTAATCAGAACTGGTGCAAACGTGCTCTGCAAATCTGTAAACATGTCAAAGTGAAGGCTTGGGAGAAGTGATCACGAAGTGTGCAGTAATTCCATCTTGATAACGTGGATCGCCAGCTCATTTCGTGATCACTTCATCCAAACCTTCATTTCGACATGCTCACAGAATCGACCAGCTGTAGTGTTTGATGATAACGGTAAGACTGTATGGCAGAGTAAAGAACTTCATAGGCGCTTTTCAGGACCCTATATGTGTCTGATGTAAAGCAATCAGCATCTTCAGCTGTAGGCTGTATTTCCGTAATCATTTTCGAAAAACTAGTATTTTGAATTAGCTGACATTAACTGTTTATTTTTTGGTGGTCGATATTGTTTGTCAAGGTTAATATGTTAAGCTTCAAATGGATTACTAATGTTATTTTTTTATTAATGAATTATTTTACAGATTTTATGGCGAACCATAGAATCGTTCTTCCGTAGTTTATCTGTGATGGAGATTAACATTTTGACGATATCGGGAAAAGGAGTAAATATGACTTTGTAACACTTTATTTTCTTTAACTCACATTCTCAAAACATAAGTTTTACAATGTAATAAAATATATGA
This sequence comes from Lacanobia oleracea, assembly GCA_950371165.1. NCBI lineage: Eukaryota > Metazoa > Arthropoda > Insecta > Lepidoptera > Noctuidae > Lacanobia > Lacanobia oleracea. The sequence continues at coordinate 5,282,566 of OX493404.1, forward strand.
TGTACTTTCAGGGCGTTGGATTGAACGCTGTATTATTCATTTGGATTTTAAAAGATATGTCACTTATTACCATCACAAGCGTGCAATGTGAGAAGTTTTATGTGTTCATGGAGGAAGCTGAGTCGGCCTGTATACAACGTATTATGAATAGTAATTGCCGAGGTAAGTAGACGTCCCAAAAACTATCATCATCATCATATCAACCAAAAGATGTCAACTGCTGGACATAGGCCTCCCCCAAACGCCGCCACAACGGCCCTGCGCGTCTCGCATCCATCGGCTACCCGCGACCACCTCCCACATGGTCCACATTGTGAGAGGCTTTCCGACGTTGCGTCTTCCGGCACGCGGTCGCCACTCCAGAACTTATTGGCTCCATTGGCTATCTTTTGTGCGAGCAATGTGCCCAGCCCACTGCCACTTCAATCTGGCGATCCTTCGGGTTATAAGTAATCTTGGTTCTCTTGCAGATATCATCTTTCCTGATTCGATTACGCAAGGAAACTTCAAGCATTGCTCTCTCCACTGCCCTTTGAGTGACTTGATCTATGACAAAAAATATGTTAAAAAGATATTACGCAATCAATTCGTCTAGCCTTTTCCCAAATATTAGGCTGCTTGTTCACCAGAGATGTGCTGCGCAACATTGCTCTGCATGCGTTTGACATCCACCAATCATATTCATTGGCCCACATAACATAACACTAGTGGAAACTGATACAAATAAACTACGTTTTTTTTAAATGGAAGGATGCGTGCTATGGATATTCACGAGTGGTGTAGCTATGTGCAGTGTACCTAAAAGTAGACCCACGTTTGTCTTGAATGATGGAAATGAACTGGCCAAGTGATCAGCAGGACGTGCCGGCAGGCGGCGGCGCGAGGTTCTCACCCCTCACAGCCCCGCCACTCCTCGTGGCTTCCCTATTGTCAATATGTCGTAAAGCTCCAGCTGCATTTCCATAGCACATCTTACTCGCTCCGCTACATAGCCGATCAGAAAGTTTCGTAGCTTAATTTTTACATTCTTGCAGCATAACTGCATTGCAAATCTGTGGTGGAAAGGCAACCATAATGTCCAAATAATAATATCATGGTTCTTCCTTACAGAGAGTGACAATTATCTCTTCAAGCGCGTGCTACAAACAAACCGGACGTTCAGTAAGATGACTGCGTGTGGTCTGTTTACCATAGACGCCTCTCTGCCGATACCTTTGACGAAAATATTTGCTAAATATATTATAGTACTGCTACAGTTTGCTTTTCTGTAAAGGAACACCTTCAGTATTTTTTTTTAATCATATCACATTTTTTTTAATATGATGAAAGCATTTTTATTAGTTTTATATGAGTAAAGTTTCTCAGTATTTTTTTATTAATTAATATTTTAAAATTAAAAATGTACAACTTTTTGCAGATGAATGAATTTGTCGTATCAATAACGTAGAATAGATTCTTTTTAGATGTGGCCGAGGTAAGGTTTGGTTACGCTCCAACACTAACTCCATTTCATGATATTTCCAAATCAATGATTTAGCTTCAATGGATGGATACATGACTGGATATTCGGTTACGACGTAGCTTATAACGTTGATTAACACAAAATATTTGTAAACCAGTACCTAAATGGCGAAACATGTAAGTTTGTAATTTTAAAACACAACCTTAAATGTACTATGTTTTTAATCAAATAAAATATTCTTAATCACTTTTGTCTCAATATTCATTCGCGGGCAAAAGCTAATTCTAGTTTCTATTTCAAAATTTTACTGTCAAAATTGAAAATATTCATCTCTCTAAATGCAAGAAGGGCAAAGCTCTCACTATATCATTGACTTACATGATATCAGTGTCTAAAATATTGTTTTGATAAGAGGTAAAGGGAACGATGGGGCTGGCATAATCTGTTTAGACAAAAGCTCAAAAAAAAAACATTGGTAAATAAAAGTTACATTGGTTAAATTAATAAAAGGTGTACGGCCGCCAAATGGCAGTCGTCAACCATGTCAGAGGCCCTTAAGGCGGTTTAGAAAGTCTAAGTCTAGGGTGTGTGGGGTCGTTAGCCCTTACGAGAAGGAGAAGAAGAAAAATAAAAGTGCCTAGAAACGTTAAGGTTCTGGGCTGATTTTAAAAATATTGATGAGATGATCGAACCCTGATTTACCTACCTATATATTGACTGGGGCCGGGGCCGGGTGAATCCGCTCGACGCGAGATGCAAACAGTTCAAGAAGGCGAACTGTAGGGGAAGCCTATGTTCTGCATAGGACGTCTTTCACCTGGAATGATGATAACTTATGTTTTTTATTACCATTGTTTCATTTACTTGTAAATTACTTAACCGACTTTGAAAAGGAGGAGGAGATTTTTATGTGTGTTCGAGCATAACTCCGTCATATTATATAGTCGGATTTGCAAAATTCATTTTTTTTTTCAAAAGTTTTCTTCGAAATTGATCCCATTTAAATATATGAATTTAAATTTCGAAAAGATCTGATAAGGAACTTTGGAGATCGACAGTTCAATGGATATGGACTGGTTAGGTTTTTTGGGAGGAAGCACTTAAAAGTGAAGAATAAAAAAAATGTGGTAGTGTTATTTGGAAGTCGGTTGTATTTTTCTGTAAAAAGTTTTTTCCTTACTTCAAGAAATGAAGGAGTTAAAATATAAATTGAATCCTTGTTACTGCAACAAACAATAATAAAATTGAATACCAAGACAGCAACGTTAATAATTTAACGACATTCCCCTTTTTGTAAATATTCGAACAAACCACAGTAAATCCTCCTTCATGAAACCCTATACTCGATTCGGAGGGTATGTGATCCGCAAACTCATTGGTGCGTCCCTGCGACAACACATTTTGCCCCTCTCCTTGAAACATCAAGTTTACTAGAATCTTTTCTTGAAAGGTATTTGTGTTATGCTTGGAATACGATCGTGTTTTATGGAAGAGAAGATATAATGTGATGGATTTTCGGCAGCCATTTTGGTTTATGTGAAGTCGATTCCATAGTGTACTTGGTTGGAGGAGTAGTAAAGTCTTATAGGAGTGTATTAAACTAGATGCTTGAAGTATATCGCTGTAAACTATTTTGATAATGATCGACACTGGATGCTATGCCTGTAATAATGAAAACGCAAGGGATATTCATTATTATTTTCTCGGTGGCTCTTTCGTACAAATTCTGCAACTCTGGATATCAAAGTTTGCACGATGGGTCGTACAATGTTGCTGGATTGCGGGGTTGAAATGCGACAAGACACTGTCACTGTGAGAAGATGCTACCACGTGGGATGTACTTAAATAAAAATACTTTATCCTCTGTAGATGGTAGCGAGTACGGTCCCTGCTGAGCCAAGCCCTCTGTCTCGTGGTGGACAGACGAAGACACTGAAGGCGCTGATGTATGGAGAGGAACTCGTATGGAGATGAACTGATTTGTTTTGGCCCGCGGGCCCCTTTTATAGGGGTCTTTGGCATCAGTTTCACCCCGGTCGGTGGGGGTAGAACGGTACTCGCTACGGTTCTTTATTTACAAAATTACAAACTATTTTCGGCGTGGTTTACAAAGAGACAAATAGGTACGGTCACGAAACTTTAACAAAATAATACAAACAAGGGATTTTAACCGTTGCCGAACGTTAATAAATATTAGAGACAAATACACCCTTTTGTTAATGGGCAGGCATAAAACTCACAAAACAAGGGATCTTTAACTATAGGTAATAACTTAAAAACTACAATAAGACCCAAACGTTTTATAATGCGTCGAACTGTCCCTCACATCTGGCTGCTTTCTAAAAATATGTTGCCGACTAACGGTATTCTAATTACTTAAAAATAACACGTACCTATCTCTTAACTAAAAACCTAAGACTATAATGCGGCTGTCCTGCACATTTCTCCCGCCGTGCGTCGTCCAGCTCAGTAACGCTGGCGGCGCAATTATTAAAAACGGTGCAGGATCGTCGCTGTCGACCGTGACACGAGCGTAAGGCACAGGTAGGACGTTCTCAGGGAACTGCGCAGGCACGACGTCCTCAGGTGGCTGCGCAGGCACGACGTCCTCAGGTGGCTGCGCAGGCACGACGTCCCCAGGTGGCTGCGCAGGCACGACGTCCTCAGGTGGCTGCGCAGGCACGACGTCCCCAGGTGGCTGCGCAGGCACGACGTCCTCAGGTGGCTGCGCAGGCACGACGTCCTCAGGTGGCTGCGCAGGCACGACGTCCCCAGGTGGCTGCGCAGGCACGACGTCCTCAGGTGGCTGCGCAGGCACGACGTCCTCAGGTGGCTGCGCAGGCACGACGTCCTCAGGTGGCTGCGCAGGCACGACGTCCTCAGGTGGCTGCGCAGGCACAACGTCAGGAGCAGGCTGCGCAGACAGTATGTTCGTGGCAGGCTGCGAAGGCACTGTGTTCGGTGCAGGCTGTGCTGGCGTGACATTCGGAGCAGGCTGCGCTGGTCCTATGTTCGGAGCAAGCTGCGCAGGCACTATGTTTGAAACTGGCTGCGCTTGCGTGATGCCCTCAGGTGTCTGCGCTGGTACGACGTTTGTTTCAAACTGCACTGGCGTTACGGTAGGTGCAAGCTGCACTGGCATGACGCTTGGAGCTATGTCCTCAGGTGTCTGCGCTGGCACGATGTTCGGAGTAAGCTGCGTGGGCACAGCTACTTTATGTGGAGCAGACTGCGCTGGCACTACATTTGGAGCAGACTGTGCTGGTGCGATGTTCGATGCAGACGGCGCTGATGCGACGATCGGAACAGGCTGTGCGGGTGCGACGATCTTAGCAGGCAGCGCAGGCACGATAACCGGAGCAGGTTGCGCAGGCATGACGTTATGTGCAGACTCCGCAGGCACTATGTTCGAAGCAGGCGATCGCGATATGTGCGATGAGTCGCATAAAGTTGGCGTTGTGGCGAGCTTCGTAGCAGGCGGTGCTGGCGATCGCAATCTGTGCGATGAGTCGCACAATGTTGGCGCTGTCATGAGGTACGTAGCGGGCGGCGCTGGCGATCGCGATCTGTGCGATGAGTCGCATAATGTTGGCGCTGTGACGAGCTTCGTAGCAGGCGGTGCTGGCGATCGCGATCTGTGCGATGAGTCGCACAATGTTGGCGCTGTGACGAGCTTCGTAGCAGGCGGCGCTGGCGATCGCAATCTGTGCGATGAGTCGCATAATGTTGGCGCTGTGACGAGCTTCCTAGCAGGCAGCGCTGGTGATCGCGATCTGTGCGATGAGTCGCATAATGTTGGCGCTGTGACGAGCTTCGTAGCAGGCGGCGCTGGCGATCGCGATCTGTGCGACAAGTCGCACAATGTTGGCGCTGTCGATCGCAATCTGTGCGATGAGTCGCACAATGTTGGACTTGTATTCGATGGCCGCTGCGTAGGCGCGGCTAGCCAGGATGCGGAGGCAATCGCTGGCCCTGTGTTCAATGGCCGCTGCGTAGGCGCGGCTAGCCAGGATGCGGAGGCAATCGCTGGCCCTGAGTTTGATGGCCGCTGCGTAGGCGCGGCTAGCCAGGATGCGGGGGCAATCGCTGGCCCTGTGTTTGATGGCCGCTGCGTAGGCGCGGCTAGCCAGGATGCGGGGGCAATCGCTGGCCCTGTGTTTGATGGCCGCTGCGTAGGCGCGGCTAGCCAGGATGCGGGGGCAATCGCTGGCCCTGTGTTTGATGGCCGCTGGGCACAGCTACTTTATGTGGAGCAGACTGCGCTGGCACTACATTTGGAGCAGACTGTGCTGGTGCGATGTTCGATGCAGACGGTGCTGATGCGACGATCGGAACAGGCTGTGCGGGTGCGACGATCTTAGCAGGCAGCGCAGGCACGATAACCGGAGCAGGTTGCGCAGGCATGACGTTATGTGCAGACTCCGCAGGCACTATGTTCGAAGCAGGCGATCGCGATATGTGCGATGAGTCGCATAATGTTGGCGCTGTGACGAGCTTCGTAGCAGGCGGTGCTGGCGATCGCGATCTGTGCGATGAGTCGCACAATGTTGGCGCTGTGACGAGCTTCGTAGCAGGCGGCGCTGGCGATCGCAATCTGTGCGATGAGTCGCATAATGTTGGCGCTGTGACGAGCTTCCTAGCAGGCAGCGCTGGTGATCGCGATCTGTGCGATGAGTCGCATAATGTTGGCGCTGTCGATCGCAATCTGTGCGATGAGTCGCACAATGTTGGACTTGTATTCGATGGCCGCTGCGTAGGCGCGGCTAGCCAGGATGCGGAGGCAATCGCTGGCCCTGTGTTCAATGGCCGCTGCGTAGGCGCGGCTAGCCAGGATGCAGAGGCAATCGCTGGCCCTGTGTTCGATGGCCGCTGCGTAGGCGCGGCTAGCCAGGATGCGGAGGCAATCGCTGGCCCTGAGTTTGATGGCCGCTGCGTAGGCGCGGCTAGCCAGGATGCGGGGGCAATCGCTGGCCCTGTGTTTGATGGCCGCTGCGTAGGCGCGGCTAGCCAGGATGCGGGGGCAATCGCTGGCCCTGTGTTTGATGGCCGCTGCGTAGGCGCGGCTAGCCAGGATGCGGGGGCAATCGCTGGCCCTGAGTTTGATGGCCGCTGGGCACAGCTACTTTATGTGGAGCAGACTGCGCTGGCACTACATTTGGAGCAGACTGTGCTGGTGCGATGTTCGATGCAGACGGTGCTGATGCGACGATCGGAACAGGCTGTGCGGGTGCGACGATCTTAGCAGGCAGCGCAGGCACGATAACCGGAGCAGGTTGCGCAGGCATGACGTTATGTGCAGACTCCGCAGGCACTATGTTCGAAGCAGGCGATCGCGATATGTGCGATGAGTCGCATAATGTTGGCGCTGTGACGAGCTTCGTAGCAGGCGGTGCTGGCGATCGCGATCTGTGCGATGAGTCGCACAATGTTGGCGCTGTGACGAGCTTCGTAGCAGGCGGCGCTGGCGATCGCAATCTGTGCGATGAGTCGCATAATGTTGGCGCTGTGACGAGCTTCCTAGCAGGCAGCGCTGGTGATCGCGATCTGTGCGATGAGTCGCATAATGTTGGCGCTGTCGATCGCAATCTGTGCGATGAGTCGCACAATGTTGGACTTGTATTCGATGGCCGCTGCGTAGGCGCGGCTAGCCAGGATGCGGAGGCAATCGCTGGCCCTGTGTTCAATGGCCGCTGCGTAGGCGCGGCTAGCCAGGATGCAGAGGCAATCGCTGGCCCTGTGTTCGATGGCCGCTGCGTAGGCGCGGCTAGCCAGGATGCGGAGGCAATCGCTGGCCCTGAGTTTGATGGCCGCTGCGTAGGCGCGGCTAGCCAGGATGCGGGGGCAATCGCTGGCCCTGTGTTTGATGGCCGCTGCGTAGGCGCGGCTAGCCAGGATGCGGGGGCAATCGCTGGCCCTGTGTTTGATGGCCGCTGCGTAGGCGCGGCTAGCCAGGATGCGGGGGCAATCGCTGGCCCTGTGTTTGATGGCCGCTGCGTAGGCGCAGCTAGCCAGGATGCTGAGGCATTCGCTGGATCTGTGTTTGATGGCCGCTGCGCAGGCGCGGCTAGCCAGGATGCTGAGGCAATCGCTGGATCTGTGTTCGTGATAAGTAGGCCCTGTACTGCTTCCTTGGCTACCCCTCGAAGGCATCTTCTTAGTCGAGACATATTCTCGGTGGCTGTCAGCCGATGTGCCGTCTCGCAGTAGGCAGCACGGAATGTAAGCCAATCTTGATTAGCTCCATCGGAAGAGGGCAGGTCGGCGTACTTCATCGGTTGGTGAAATTGTGCGGCTTGGACTGCCTGGGTGATGGCAGATGCTAGTTCCTGCATATCCGTCCTCGGCTGTTGACTACCGATTGCACCGCCCGGTGGCTGAGGCGTAGCGTTGACTACTGATATCGGTTGAGGTGCAGCGGTACCATTGTTGATCGTCGGACGGGTTGCAGTGATAATTGTTGGCTCCATATTCGATGGTTGCTGCGCCGTTCCAGGTAGCCAGGGCGCAGCAGCAATTGCTGGTTGCTTGAGTCTTGATATTTCTCCCTCTTGGTTGGGAGTAACGTGCGTGATCCCACATTCGGGCAAGAGGCGCGGAGGTGGCGGAGGCACTTTACTGCAGTTTACTCCCGCCGGTGTAGTCGCCGGGGTATTCCAAGACACGGCGATAGTCACTGGAACTATCGGTTTAAACCGGGACTTCGTATCAGGTCGGACCTCTTGCGTTCGGTGTGGCTGATCATCTATGGCGAGCAGTTGACTAGATTGCAGCCAGTTCTGTGGTCTATCTTCATTCGTAGCTTCAGAAATTACTGAAGCGAGTTTCTCTCTATTGCTGAATTCCGCTTCTAGTTTAGCAAGACGAGCAGCGGCTAAGTCGACCTTAGCCTTGGATGCTGCTTCTATTTGAGCGAGACGTTCGGTGGCTAATTCAACCCTTAGCTTCGCTAGACGATATTTTTCACTTTTGCTGGACGTACTGGACACTTGCTTGCTTCGACGGTCATTTGCCAATGTGTCGCTAGCTATGACATCTTGTTGTTGACTTGTCGGCGCTTCCGATGTAGTCACAATTTCTTCAGTGGACGTCACTGCCGCTGAAGCATAAGTCGCTATACCGATGTTAGTTTGCTGCCAGTTCTGTGGACTATCTTCATTCGTAGCTTCAGTAATGACTGAAGCGAGTTCTTCTTTATCGCTGAATTCCGCTTCTAGTTTAGCGAGACGAGCAGCGGCTAAGTCGACCTTAGCCTTGGATGCTGCTTCTATTTGAGCGAGACGTTCGGTGGCTAATTCTTCCCTTAGCTTCGCTAGACGATATTTCTTGCTTTTGCTGGACGTACTGGACACTTGCTTGCTTCGACGGTCATTTACCACAATCCAGCAACATTGTACGACCCATCGTGCAAATTGGTCCTTCGAGCCGGATTGCGGGGTTGAAATGCGACAAGACACTGTCACTGTGAGAAGGTGCTACCACGTGGGATGTACTTTAATAAAAATACTTTATCCTCTGTAGATGGTAGCGAGTACGGTCCCTGCTGAGCCAAGCCCTCTGTCTCGTGGTGGACAGATGAAGACACTGAAGGCGCTGATGTATGGAGAGGAACTCGTATGGAGATGAACTGATTTGTTTTGGCCCGCGGGCCCCTTTTATAAGGGTCTTTGGCATCAGTTTCACCCCGGTCGGTGGGGGTAGAACGGTACTCGCTACGGTTCTTTATTTATAAAATTACAAACTATTTTCGGCGTGGTTTACAAAGAGACAAATAGGTACGGTCACAAAACTTTAACAAAATATTACAAACAAGGGATTTTAACTGTTGCCGGACGTTAATAAATATTAGAGACAAATACACCATTTTGTTAATGGGCAGACATAAAACTCACAAAACAATGGATCTTTAACTATAGGTAATAACTTAAAACTACAATAAGACCCAAACGTTTTATAAAGCGTCGAACTGTCCCTCACATCTGGCTGCTTTCTAAAAATATGTTGCCGACTAACGGTATTCTAATTACTTAAAAATAACACGTACCTATCTCTTAACTAAAAACCTAAGACTATCATGCGGCTGTCCTGCACACAAAGGTTGCGGAATTTGAACGAAAGAGCCACCGCGGCCCTGGAATGCAATAAACATTTGGAGGAATATGGATAAGATGTAGTCTGTAAGAGTCTGACACTCCCTTCCGCTCCACCCAGAGCGATGATTTCCCATCCTAAAAAGGGATATCCTTGAATTCAGAATAAAGCAATGTTACAAGACAAGATCATAAATAAATATAGTCCCAGAAGCATTTCTTGCAAAAGAATCGCTCATAATTCAATAATTTTATCACATTAAGTAAGTAAGTAGCAGTGAGTTATACATCTAAATTAACACCCAATTACACTCCTTTTTTTAGGCAGTCGTATATAATATCACGTTTTGATTGTTTCCACCGCATGTTCAGAGGGCCTAGCACTAATATTTTGACGTATAGTAACGTTAACGTAAGTGAATTTTGAATGTGAATAACCACAACCCCATAGTATATTCGTGCTAGGCCCTTTGTATAAACATCGATTGACTAAGGAATTCCAGTGGACACTCGATCGGTCTGGCTTCAACCGCCTATAACCGGTTCAGATCGGTTTACGGCGGTCCATCGTATCAATTATTACCTGAAAACTCTAAAAGTTAAGCTCGAGGTAAATTTTATAGGCTTCCTTGTGAAATTCTAACGGGATCGGGGTTGAAAGTTATTCAATTATTTAAGGTTTGAACGACTGAATAAAATTGTACTCGATACCGGCTTAGATCTATTGTTTTCGAAAAAAGGACGTATACATTAAAGGGTTTTATTTGCGTATGGAAATTTAGTCTTTATGGCTTTTGAAATAAAGTTTAAATAAGCATGCATAATTATTGGCAAAGAGTTTTAGTTTACTCGTTGGAATTTAGATCTTATAAGTTAAGAAATAACGGCTAAGATGGTGTGTCAGTGAAGGGGTTAATGAATCTTGTAGATTCTTTGTCGAATACTGATTAAAATATGGCCGTAAGGAGGAAATGACTGATTCTTTTAAATTATTTCTGTTTTAAAAGCCTGTCTTTGTGATTTATTTTTTAAGATTATTTGTGATTTAGAATGTTCCTTAATAGTGTCACCATCTTGAAATGAAAAAATCAGATCTATAAACAGAATAAATCAGAGTACAAACTTTATTATAAAACATCAAATGGACACATACCCACAGGCGAACACACAAGCTTTATTTTATTTTTAGGTAGGTACTTACTATATATATATTTTTTTTTAAACTTGTTTCTATGATAATGGTCTGTAAATTAATTTGGTTTTTAATATATTGTCTTCTTATTTTTCTTTTAAACTTGTTAAAAACCTACGTACCGACTTAAAACATGTCCACCCAATTTCAATATAGGTATTTTATTTGTAATCACAACTCAGAACCCCAAGATACAGGTTCTGTCTAGTTTTGGGCCCACCGTCTAGAAAATCATGAAACAAAATATAACTCGTTACAGATGTTTTTAATAAAATTATGTAATAGTGGTAAGGTTATTTTTTACCTTGAATCGACCCGTGCGGCTGTTATTATCTAGCCACGAGCTCCTTTATAGACGGAGACCTATACTCTAAATATGGGAAAATAATAATGTGTGGCAGAATAATAATGTCGCAATAAAAATACTCGTAGAGTATAATGGAAAGGTAAATGAATGCAGAAGCTTCTCTATGTAAGATTTAAATAAACACTTAACTGTTGTGATAACAAAGCATATTAGCTGTGGTCGGCTTGAACTGTTTGTTTTTGAAGCTTTATTGCGTTACAATAGAAAAATCATTTTTTTATCTAATTGTGTTTATTTTTTAAACTGGATCTAGTGGTAGTTTAGTGGTTAGGTTTAACGTAGCCGTGGGGGGAGTCAAACACCTCACTCCCCCCGCTGACCCGAGGTGGCCCGCAGAGACGGGCCGGCACCAGCCGGGGATTACGGAAGTCGCATTAGTTCTCGCGATCTCCGGTTGGTGAGAGATGGAGCACCGGGGTGGTTTTAGTCAGTAAGAGTCTGACAGACCCCTCCGCCCGCCCCAGGGCGGAGGACATCCATGAGGATTTCACCCCGTTACAAAAAAAAAAAAAGGTTTAACGTAGCCGGGGATTATGGAAGGCGCACTAGCTCTCACAATCCTCGGTCAAGTGTGAGAAGGAACACCGGGGTGGTTTTTAGTCAGTAAGATTCCGACAGACCCCTTCGCCCGCCCCAGGTGAGTGACATCCATGGCAATCCATGGTTAGATTTAACGTGTTTTAAAAACACGTTTCTTGTATGGGAGCCCTTTAATTTTTAATTTAATTTTTACTATCTGTTGTTATAGCGGCAATAGAAATACACAATCTGTAAAAATTTCAGCTCTCTACCTATTATGGTTCTTGAGATACAACCCGCTGACAGACAAACGGACGGACGGACAGTGGAGGCTTAGTAATAGGGTTCCGTTGGTTATTTTTTGGGTACAGAACCCTAAAAAGACCTAAAAGAGAGAACTAAATTATTGACAATTTTTTACGCAACTTTGTCAAAAACATTATGTTGTAATCGCAACCTTTGTGCACAAAATTTTCAATAAATAGAAGTCTTAGAAAAATACGGGTAAAATATTGATAAACTGTCAACATCTCTTCTCATCGTTTTCGCAACCCTTCCAAAAAGCTCTACAAAATCCTTCTTTCCTGTCCATAAATTAAAAATTCACTAAACAATCCCATAACTTTTTCCACCTAATTCACTCGGGCTCTCAAGAAAATGAAAAGGGGATTTCATTAAAAGCCCATGTGCACCATCAAAGGTTGACAACAGTGGCGGATCTAGGGTAGCTGTTTGGGGGGGTTTGACCCCGCTGCGGGTAGGTTTTAAGAAAGCAGCACTGCCGTGGTATATCTAAAATCCCACTATCCGACATCTGGTCGATTTTGAACTTTTCATGATATATCAATGAGAAAAAAAATATTTATCGATCTGTGTTTGCGAATTTCCAAAGCTGTTCAAGGTGTTGAAATTATACGTATTCAGAGCATCCCTATAAAAGCACATACAATTTTAAAGAGCTGGACGCATAACAAGCGTCCTTGTATTATGTATGTAGCGGTAGTATACATAAAATCCTCAATGACTTCGTTCGGTGGTAGACTTTCAAAGATATCTCAGTATTTAGGTACCCCCCCCCCCTCATGGATCCGCCAATGGTTGACAATCCCTGAGTGCAACGCACCGGGCGAACCCTGGTTAAACAGTTGTGAGATAATATAATCCGTCATACATAATTCAAGGAACCGTACGAATTAATTCGAATGCTTTTTATTTCATCCACCGTGTTGTGGTACGAGGAAAATTTGAGGAGATTATAAAATTGGCTGGTTCCTTAGATAGGTGAAAAATTGAGGTGGCGTGATTGTATTAATATTTGGATTGGATTTGCCGTTACCGAGTGAAAAGCATAATTATGATTTTTTCCTCTCTATCAAGAATAATATTAAAGATAATCCATTAAGTAAGTCATCATCATCATCTGCCTAGCCTTTTCCCAACTATATTGGGGTCGGCTTCCAGTCAAACCGGATTCAGCTGAATACCAGTATTTTACGTGAAGCGGCTGCCTACCAGACCTCCACAACCCATTTAATGGGTAACACGGTATTTCTTGGCAAGACGAGTCAGATTTACTGGCTTCTGACAATCCGTAACGACTGCCAAAGTTCTATAAATGACAGCCGGGACCAACAGATTAACGTGCTTTCTGAGGCACGGAGGAAACATGTTATGTTAAGATGGTCACCCATCCACAGACCAACCTTGGCAGGCGTTGCTTAACCTTGAAGATCGATCTGTGCGGCTGTTATTCTTTAGCCACGAGCTCCTCATAATCCATTCAGTAAGTCTAAGTAGATAATTCTACTTAGTGGTAGACTAAAACACATCACATTCTAAAAACGTATCCCCAAAACATTGGTTTAATTTAAGTTATATTAAAACTCTAACTAAAACCGACAGTAACATGTTATTCTCATTTCAGAATCACCTTGAGAACTATTATTTCTAATTCAGACACAATAACTCAGAATACATAAAATGGCTTACTATATTAAAATTTGTAGCAGAGAAAAGAATTAAAACGAGTGAGGTAGTCTTTTATGATCTCAAAATGTACGTACGTACGCTTTAGTGGGTATAAAATGTAAAATTGTAGACTGTAAATCTTGGATTATAGTATTAAAGAATTACGTGTAATTTAAAGGAGCACTTAATGAGCCAAAAACAGATCTATTAGTTTTATTTCACGATAAAAATAGCCACAACATACATACAAAGACAGCGTTATTATACGGTAGCTAAATATTCAAACATAATAACTGAATTGTGATGACAAACACACAACACTTACGTTTACACCATAATCAAGAAATAACTTCATACTAAATATTGTTCAAACTGACTACAAATTCAAGTTTTCTTCAAAACAAATGAAATAGCCATCACTTCATTCAAACCATTTAGAAATTACAAAAATATTGTATTCCTACCTGCACCGCAACACGCAGCCCTGCTACGTCCGCTTTCATAAGGGAGTGTAGTGTATGCATCTGCATTAACAAAATGGCTGACGGTAATAGCATTACATTCTTTCCTCCGATGCGCCTTTTCGTGTCCGGACCGCTTTTTCCCGGATATAATACATACCAACCTACATAGATGTAGATAGGTGTAGGTTAGAAGTATTTCCCTTTTAGGAATGTTTTTAAATAGGTATTGTTGATCATGATCCTTATTATTTACCTATTGTTACGATTAGTCAGAAGTCCAAAATTCTGATGACCATACTTACCAAAAGTGTATCGTGTTACTCAGTAACTGGGTAAACATACATAGCCACGTAGTTCGGTTTTAACACTATGGAGCCTTACTATTTTGAACTTAATACCCCAAAACCTTTCATCATCATCTGCCTAGCCTTTTCCCAACTTTATTGGGGTCAGCTCCAATCAAGCCGGATTAAACTGAATAACAGTATTTTATGTGGAGCGGTTGCATACCAGACCTCCACAACCCATTAACTGGGTAACACGGTACTTCACTTAAATCTTTATTTTATTTTATTTGATTACTCATGTCACAGCATGTGTACCGTGTATGGGCAAACGTAGCGTGGGACGCCTTGAGTTGCGGCACAATGGATTGATGATTTAAAGAAGGTGGACATGCAACGGATGGATGCAGACTGCTCAGGACCGGGATGGTTGACGCTCTTTGGGGGAGGCTTAAGTTCAGCAGTGGACGAATATTGGCTGAAATGCTGATGATGACACATGTCATAAACTGGCTCTGACCGGTCATGACATGAGTTTTTGTCCTTTTGCATAAGATTGTATCTGAAAACGAGAGAAGAGTTGCAGTCCTAGTTGAAGACCTCAAGGTTCACATCAATAAAACAGTATTTGGAATAAACAAATTAAGTAGGCAAAAATCATAACACTAGTTTAAGCGTAGCTTACACGGAGATTCCGCCTTCTGCCTGGCCTTTTCCCAAATATGTATTTTGGAGTCGGCTTCCAGTTAAACCGGATTTTACGTGCAGGGGCTGCCTACCAGACCTCATCATCATCATCCTAACAGCCAAAAGACGTCCACGGCTGGACGTAGGCCTCTCCCAAAGGGGCCAGTTTGCCATAATCGCTACGCTTGGCAGGCGGGTTGGCGATCGCCGTTATGGTGTTGTGTTTTACAGAGAACGCTGCTGCCCATTCTCTGGTGAGTCCCTTAGTCACCTCTTAGACACCCACGGGAAGTGATGGGATGGTATTATTCTTTTATGGCACCATACGGCACCAGCCGATACCATATGGCATACCAGACCTCCACAACTTATTAACTGGGTAATACGGCAGTTCTTGGCAAGACTGGCGTCCGATTTACTGGTTTCTGACAATAGCCAGTCCGTAACGAATATTCACAGATCAACCTTGGTAAGCGTTGCTTAACCTTGAAGATCGATCCTTGCACCTGTTATTATTTAGCCAAGGCTCCTCTATAGCTCTTTACACAGAGACCTATACTCTAAATATGGGAAAAGTATAGACGAAGCCTAACAAAACCAGGACTTGAGCAAAACACAACACTAGTATAAATCCTATTCATTGAGCCCAAATAATATATGGGTAGTTAACAACGCTTCCAACCACACAGAAAACCCGGAAAAGCTTAAACGGAACTGGCTGATATCCGGATTTCTTCCGAAATAACCGGTTCCGACCGGTTCTAACCAGTCCCCAGTTACTAATGGGTTCCTAATTCCAATCCAATATGCGTTCTGCGAAGTTGAATGTAGTAGTTTATTGTCAAGAGAATTTAGGTGGCTATTGCTGGCAATCGTGATAAAGGGAATATTTCTGAACGAAGTGGTATGGTTTATTAGCTATTGAACTTTTTTAGAAATTGATTTCTAAATGGATTGGTGGTTTACAAATATCTTGTAAGTGCGCTCGGAAACAGTTGTCAGTTCTTTTCTTTTTCTGAAACAGTGTTTTTTTTGAGTTAATATGATATGTTGAGATCTAGGTGTGCGACGTGGTTTTTTTGTAAGTGACCAACTACTGACCAGAATTAAAAACATTTCATGTCTAACGTTTAGGTCAAAATTACAGAAGGAATACTTACAAAGTTTCATAAAATCACCCGTACCTCCCGTTAAGTTTAAATATCGGGAAACTCGAACCCGTCAACTTCTTTTTCCACACCATGTTTTGTATAGGAACAGCATGGTGAATTGTAGCAAACAAATAAAATAATTTTCATTAAAAATGCTGCAGCCAACACAAATTACACTTATCCTGGCTTTTGGGCAACTTTTATAGGACTCAGTTCGCCCGTAAAAATAACAATATCGCTATTGGGTTTAAATATTCTATATTTATTTTAAAAGAACATAGCACTAAGCGAATAAATACATTACTAAGGTTATTGTAGTCCACCAGTAGCTAACAGTTTTGTTTTCTTAATGTAGGTAGGTACGATGTCGACATTGATATTGTTACGCGCCAGAATTAAAGCTAGGTATATAACGACATTTACGTACATGTACCGCCATCAAGTATCGAATAGCGGAATTACTGTGGTCAAGATGTTTCTAGAATTTTCTATGCTAGAACGTTCTCGATGTTTCGACACCAGGTCAATTGGGGCCGGTATGTACCCGAACTTTCCAGAAGTTTCTATACTAGAAGGTTCTACAAATAACTGTCCCCGATATATAAAGGGCGGACATCCGGCGACTGGAGTCCTCGCTTCGGCTGCCCGATACGCTCCCTCTCGGATCAGTAGGATTCGACGTCCCCGTCATACCCTAGTCGAACCCGACGATCCCATTACCCTTGTCCAAGAAAGCTGTAGGGAAACAAGCACTCTTAGGACACAAATACACAGACCGCGACCCGCCGCCTTCCGGCCTCGCCGACGAGGCCCACCGCGACGTCCTAGTAACGTAAACACTCCCCGTCTTTTGCCTAACGGGCCAGCCCGCGTCCCTGAGCCCTTAGCTTTAAACTCCCCAAATAATATAATCATGACCCAGCTTGTCCCTAGCTGTCCCCCCGATAACGACGCTCCTGAGCCGAGGTCCATACCCCACAGGGGGTGCCCTCAGCGAGCGGAGTTTTAGGTTTAATTTTTGTTGCCTTGGCTGGGGGCCTTAGAATCATTTAAGGCAACCACAGGCTAGCCCGGTTAAGCAGCAGCCACCCTTCTAGAGGTGAACTGCGAGTGGCCCTATCCAAAAAAAAAAAAAGCAACTGGAGTCAGTATTGAATTGGCGATACAAGCGATAACTTCGGAAGCGATCTTCAACTGCGAATTAAGTGAAGTATTCAGTAGTGCGATTGTGTGTTTTAATTAGTGTGTTTAAAGTGTTAATTACTGTTGTAAATTAAAGTGTTATTTTTGGTGGTTTAATCGGTTGTTTTCATTGTAACGAACCCCAAGCTCGTAACAATATTATTTACTTAGAAGTTTTGTGTTGTTAGTGACGTACTGCTTGAGTTTAGCTTTGAATACATTTAAAGAAGATGTGTTCATAATATCTGCTAGTAGATTATTATATAGCTGGACGCCTTCGTACTTTATATTTTTCTTGCCATTTTGCGTTCGCGGGGGACGTGTCTGTATTTGGTTAGGGTTTCTTTGGCTGTATTTGGATGTTTTCGCGTTAAAGGATAACTATTATGTGTATGGTTTTGTTAAGAATTTTTCTAATAAGAACGCAGGAATTAAAGGTGTAAAGTTGATGAATGCTCATTAGTTTGGTGTTTTTTATAGTTCAGATGATAATCGTAGGTAAAAATTTAGTTACCGGTAGCGCGAATGAGGGGTTGGGAGGGGGTGGGGGGGAGAGGGGGGGGTTCCTCCCTCCACCTCGGTACCACTCCCATAAAAAGGAAATACACCATTCTCGAGAAAAACGAATTATTGTAAACTAACCTCAAAACACTTTTTGTCACAATAAAGTCGCTTCTGGAACGTCTCCGGCGCTACGGGAAGTGCAGCCCCTTCGCCCTTGCGTAACAAACGATAGGTACCCCTGTGCCTTTCCTTTGTTACAGCGGGCGGGGGCTGCTCTCCCTCCGCGCCTCCGGTTTTTATAAACACTCTAGGGGTAGCAGCCAAAAGACTAGGTGGAGTCGGGGTGCCCTGATTCGGTTTTGGGACAGATTCGACCTATTTTAACCATAAAGATCTTAATATCATTCGTTCGTGCGACCGTTGCTTTGAGTGTACCGTGTCAAAATCAGTCCATAAAATTAAGTGAAATAAGTGGTAATTTGCTGCTAATCTCGGCGAATTTTTATTGTGACATATACAGTGACTCTTGTGGAATCCAAATATATATGGTTTTCATCAATTAAATTCAGTTTAATACTAGTATTTGCCAAAATACTTAAAAACTTTAACTTTTCTGAGTGTTCAAGGTGACCTTGTTTGTGACTTCGAGAACAAAGGACCTCATTAATCGAACTTATCGCAAGTCATTCATACAACAAAAGACTAAGTACTGGTGCATAATTTCGACCCACAACTTAAAGTTACCGTGGTCGAGTGGCCGGCGGGTGTGCTTTTTGTATTACTAGTGCTACTAGACGCAGCGTGCCGCTGGTTCGAATCTCACAAGACGCAGTTCTTTTTTCATTTTTAAAAATATTATAATTTGAACAAAGATTGTTAAATTGAATATTAACGGAAACAATACAATGTTCCATTCACCCGACAAGAAAAAATTCCATTCGGATACCGACTTAACGGCTGGTACCGTGGCTGATACCCCATTGAGCGGCGATCAAAATGTGTCAGTCCGTAATAAACGTAAACAACCGGATTCTGAGTGGACACTGGCTATATATGAGCTGTCAACGGAGTTGAAGAATACAATAAACGAGTGGCGACGGGACTTGGAAACAAGTATTAGTAAAATATCAGAGAGTATGGTATCAATGAAAGTCGAACTTACTTCAATTAATCAAGTGACGTCAGAGATAAAAAATGACATTAATTCTCTTCGATCGGAGCAATCAGTCCTGCGTCGGAGAGTTACAGAGTTAGATGTGAAGTATTCTAGTACAATCGAACGAATTAACTCCCTCGAAAGCTCGGTCCAGTTTGCTGCTGGGGAGCAAGCTGATCTCAGTAAGAAAGTTACCAACATTAATAAAAATATTCAAGAGACCATTGATTTAAAGCCTATCGTTTCAGAGCTTGTGGCAAGGATTGATAATATGGAACAGAGTGCCCGCAGTTGTAACATTGAGATATGCAACATCCCTGAAAGGCGTAACGAAAACCTCGTAACCATAATGCAAAAAATTGGTGCCATAATTAAGTGCAATGTACAACAAAATGACATTATTTCTATTCACCGTGTCCCACATGCACACCAGCATAACAATAAGCCTAAAAACATCATAGTAAAATTTGGTTCACGTATACTACGTGACAACGTCCTTAGTGCCCAACGGTTGTGCAAGGGACTTACCACGGACCAAATTGGCGTTTCAGGAACATCTCTAGCGATTTATATGCATGAGCACCTGACACTAAAAAATAAACAATTATTTCGTGAGTGTCGAGACGCTGCCAAACAACACAATTATAGATTCGTTTGGGTTAAGCATGGAACAATCCTTGTCCGTGAAAAGGAGGGGACAAGGTCTTTTGCAATTCGGAACGCGCACGACATCACTAAAATCAAACCTGGCTACGCAGCACCGATTGACAACCAATGCGCTGTATCCATCGAAAAATAACTCTATCGTGAATAATCCGTCAATCTTCGGTTTGCTACATAATCGTTGCGCTCAACTTTGGACTTTTTTAATAGTTGATTTACTACTGACTTTAGTTGAACACTGCATAATATGCGGCCTTGTGAGTTGTTTGTTAATGTTAATCCATTTCTCTAGGTACTATGTTATGTTTCTTGTATTTTGTTCGCATCTTTTTAACGTCCTATTGTACAATAATGCCCTGCTAGTTGCGGCTGCGTTAGTAACGGTAAATGCATTTATGACCATATTCCATAGAGTTCTACGCTATAATGACAGATAACCTAGTTATATATTATCAAAATTGCAGGGGATTCCGCACTAAATTAAATATCTTATATATGAATATTCTAGCCAATTGTTATGATTTAATAATTTTGACTGAGACCTGGCTGACGCCCGAGATATCAGATAACGAGTTTATTGATGAGCGTTATGTGGTACATCGGTACGATCGTGACCGTATTGCCACCAATAAAAAAGACGGAGGCGGTGTTCTCGTGGCAGTACTGAAGAGTCTGTATTCAGTTAGATTGACTCCGCAATCAGCTATTCATGCCAGCATTGAGCACATCTTGGTGCAATTGCCAAGCTCAGGTGGAGGTAGGTGCCGAATTATTGCTGCAGTATATATACCACCTAAAACACCAGAGTTGGCATATGTTGAATATTTTGAACTTCTGCAATCACTGCTTGGTGTCATACACAACGATAATTTCTATGTGGTAGGAGACTTTAACCTACCAGAAATCGACTGGATCACTTGCACAGATAGTACTTCATTATCTGCTCATGTTTGTAGAGGTAACTCCCCCCTTTCTGATCACATGAGTGCATTTTTGTCGTTTCTAAACGCTTACCAATTCAATACAATACGGAATGCGGGTGGGAAAATATTAGATTTGGTTATTGGTAACAGTGAATGCAATGTTTCTAGAGCCACAGACTGTTTACTGCAGCTTGATAGCCACCATCCTCCACTTAATGTCTTTATCTCTCTAAGTGTACCATACGATTCGATGGCCCGCAAGATAGTTAAAAAATATAATTATTACAAGGCAAATTATGATGACATAAATGCGGATTTAAAAGGGATTAATTGGGAGGAAGTCTTAGTAAACCAAACCATTGACGATACCTTGAACACGTTTTATGATATTGTTTTCAGTATTATAAAGAAACACGTTCCAATGAATAACTGTACATCTTTGAAATTTCCGGTTTGGTTCACAAAATCGCTAATCCATATTTACAAAAACAAAGCTAAAGCTTGGGTAAAATGGAAGATGTTCCAAAACATCTCGGACTATGAACAATTTTCCATTTACCGATCTAGATTCCAAGTTGAGTGCAAAAATTGTTATAGAAGGTACATTACCTCCGTAGAAGACGGCATCCGGACTAATGTTAAGCATTTTTGGACTTTCATTTCCTCCCGAAAATCCTCTTCAAGTTTCCCTACTATCATGCACTATAGCAATCATTCAGCCAACAACCCTGAAGACATCTGTAATTTATTCTCAAGCTTTTTCAATTCGGTGTATGAGCCGTCCACTTCAAGTCACAGTGTTTCACCGCAGTACGGAGATTACTCTGAAACCTGTTCTCTTCTTAGTAGCATTCAGTTTACTGCCGATGAAATATTAAGTGCACTAAAAGCATTAGATCCGTCAAAAGGCCCGGGACCAGATGGTCTACCAGTCGTGTTCATTAAAAAGACCGCCGTTAATCTGTGTGTGCCATTACAAATTATTTTCAATCTATCAATTTCACAAGGAATCTTTCCCCAGGCTTGGAAACTCGCAAATGTGACTCCTGTTCATAAGTCGGGACCTAAACAGGACATCGAAAATTATCGTCCTATATCGATATTATCTGTATTTTCAAAGTTATTTGAGAGACTTGTCCATGATAAAGTTTATCCTCTACTGCATAATAACATTATCCCACAACAACATGGATTCGTCAAAAAAAGATCAACTACCACTAATCTGATAACTTTTGTTGACTATTTATTTAACAGTATGGATTCTCGCATTCAAGTTGATACTATATACACGGACTTTCAAAAGGCATTTGACAAAGTGGACCATCAACTGCTCTTGAGTAAAATTGCCTTTAATGGCATACGTGGCGACCTACTAAGATGGTTCTCTTCTTACGTTTTTAACAGATCTCAGAGAGTTGTGATAAACGGTTATAATTCTGCGACCGTAAATGTCACTTCCGGTGTTCCTCAGGGCTCTATACTGGGTCCTCTTTTGTTTGTTATGTTTATTAATGATATAAGTAAGTGTTTTCAAAATTCTAAAGTATTGCTGTACGCAGATGATTTAAAAATTCTTAGGCCGATTATTAATCTACGCGACTGTTTACTGCTGCAAGAAGACTTAAATAGATTCTCTGAATATTGTGTTAAAAATAAACTTAAATTGAGCATATCCAAATGCCATTGCATTAGTTTTACTAAAAATAAAAAAATAATAAAACATGCATATTCCTTAAACAATATAGATCTGACTAGAGAAACAATAGTTCGTGATCTTGGTGTTCTGCTGGATGACAAACTCCATCTAGATGCTCATGTTGCTAAAATTGTGAACAATGCTTTTCGTATGTACGGGTTTGTAATGAGATCGGCTCAGGAATTTAAACGTCCTAGTACTTATCTATATCTATTTAAAACTCTGGTTAGGTCTCAATTAGAGTACGGAGTCCCGGTGTGGAATCCCTTCTATGATAAATATTCTAACATGATAGAAAAAGTGCAACGCAAATTTTTAAAGGCCATGCATTACCGTTGTTTTCGTACGTATGCATCTTACAGCGACTTACTAAATAAATTCAAACTTCAAAGTCTTAAATCTAGACGTATAATGTTGGAATCGATGTTTCTGTTTGATTTATGTAACAATAAATTTATTTATTTATTTATTTATTTATTTATTTAAACTCACACACTATCTTTACAGGATATCCCAATACAATAGTGGTTTACAACATAAAAAATAAATTGAGACATCGACTTATGGCTAAAAAATATAAAATATAATCTTACTACAAAATAACTAATTTCTAACTATAACTAACAAAATTCAACAAAACTCTTGCGAATTCACTCATATTGCACGAAAATATGTCAATCCTTTCGTGCACTTCATTTAGTACACGTATTGTGCGGATGAGAGGTGTTTTTGACAGCAGGTTGGTTTTGGCAGCAGGCACGGCCAGCAGTGGCGGTCGCCGCCGCCGCCACACGTACCGGTCAGGGACGCACAGCTTCAAGTGATGCAGCACACCCGGGTTATATGCTACTCCACGCAGGAGCTTTAGTGCATACGCCGCGAGCGCAAAATCCCGGCGCACTCTGAGTTCGTTGTACCCCACCATACCCAGTACAAACAGTGTAGGATACATCAGCGGGTAAAATGGGTACACCCCATAAAGTTTGATTGTATAGATTTGATTGTATAGATATAAGCAATAGAATAAGTTATGTAGTACCTAGAACAACTATATGTCGGGGTGTGCGCGCGCGACCGCTGTTTGCTGTAACCTCTTGTCGGACAAACGCGGGCTCGCGAGCACCCCTACGACGTCTTACCGCTCAGTTCAATAAAATTTTCCAGGGTATTGAGTTTTTTGCTGTTTCGGCTGGGAAATTTAGAAGTATTGCTCTTAAAACCATAGCAGAATTAAGTACATAACCATTTAAAATCATAGTTTACTATTCTTTCTCTTTTTACTTTTTTTTTGTGTGAATGACTTTCAGTTTAGTTTTATTATTATTAGAGGTTAACATTTATCCATAATCTATGTCGCACGATGTTCATTTTAGTTTAACTTTTTTATATTATGTGGAAAATGTTGTTGGTTGTACATTTATAATACCATTTTGTTTTAAGTTCTTAGCGATATTGTAATGTGTAACCGTTTATTTTCCCTAATAAAATAAAATAAAATAATAGAGTTCCTAGGTAGCTATAGAAGAAATGAAACAACAAAACATTCATATTTTTCACTTATTAAAACTAAAGTTTATCACACTTGATCGTATGCGCAAAAGTCGGTCGATGAGGCAGAAAATCGGTGTCCATTATAAAAGCGTAGGTCAATCGTGAAGGCAAATAATCAAAATCCAGAGAACAAGCCAAAGTCGTCGAAGAAAACCATAATAAAACGCAGTGACACATGACGCAAAATGGCTTTTTTTGTGCGTTCCTTTTTACCGATATTTCACGACATTTAATACCATAGACAATATTCTGGGTGTACTGGTAGACCTCTCGGGTATCAAAGGGACTCACGGACCCACTAGCGTCTAATTCCGTCAACACCCAGGTGGGTCCCTGTGGATTCACCCGACCCTACGGATTTAAAACTAAATTTTAGTAATTTTTACGGTTAATTTTCTTTTCTCAATGATTGAACTCTATGGTATATAATATTTTTCATATGGGAACACTGTCGGAAAAAAAATACGCTTGACAAGAAGCGGAATGTCACAAAATACGTTTGTCAAATCAAACAAACATTCGTTCAACTTGTGCGCGAGAATTTTCGATTTTTACGTGTTTTTCTGTGGAAAGTAAGCCAAGTATTGATAGAAATTCATAATTTACTTTATTTTCGTTAAATTTCAACTAATATTCAAAGTCAAAAGTGTAAATTATCTGGTGAAAATTACGAAACAAAACTAGTTACCGGATTTCTTCCCGTACGTAAGTAATTTGATATTTCAGAATTATAGTGGCATATTGTAACGATATACAATTAAAAATGAGTTCGTGAATACATGGCTAGTAATCTAGAAACATTTCTTATTGGAATCTTATTGGAATATTCTTGACGTTTGTTTACAAAAATACAAATTACGTAAATCAAAATGTCTGCTCCGCGTACTATGAAGTTTGAGCTTAAATATTGCGGCAGTCGATTTTTGTTCTCGTAAAATAACATCATCACTAGATTACTTGTCTTTTTATGACCTTAATTCCAAAATTTTGTGTAAATTGATCCAATATTTGTGTCAGAAATCAACATAATAATACAACAAAATGGCTTTCAGCAAGTACTCTCGTATCTATCCAAAATGTTTATATTTCGGTTTGTTATAAGAATATTGTTTACATTCTAATACATAGTGACATAATTAAAGAACCCATAACAGTTTCAAGTGTGTGAATAGCTGCTTTGTGAGCAGAGAGATTAGGTTTTTTGTGCTGCGGGTCATATTACGCTTGCGATAAGCGGGCGCCCGCGATACGCGACGGAGTATGACGTAAACATGACATTGTGCAAATTCGAGTAGCGAGAGGTTATCACACTTGATCGTATGCGCAAAAGTCGGTCGATGAGGCAGAAAATCGGTGTCCATTATAAAAGCGTAGGTCAATCGTGAAGGCAAATAATCAAAATCCAGAGAACAAGCCAAAGTCGTCGAAGAAAACCATAATAAAACGCAGTGACACATGACGCAAAATGGCTTTTTTTGTGCGTTCCTTTTTACCGATATTTCACGACATTTAATACCATAGACAATATTCTGGGTGTACTGGTAGTACTGGTACACCCAGAAAAAATCAAATCGCCCAAATTTACGTTTCGTTTTTCTTTTTATCCGATTTTAGGTTAGAATTTTTTTTTTGTAGTTTCTCGAAAAATATCCATTACCTTTAAATAAGAGTGATAACGTTTTAATCAGGGACCCAAACTATACCACCTTTGACCCTATTTACCTCTCTCCTCGAGCTACCGGTCTCTAAAGTCCAGCCTCTGCAATTAAGGAATTGCAGATTTTGTAGCGAATCCTCAGATTTTAATAAGATTATTTATGTGTGAGTAAATTAGTGAGTTGTAAATGTTGAAGCGAAATGTTGAGCGTTATTATTTTCGATTTTATGTAATTAATGTGCGCTTGCCAGGCGAGTTTGTTGTCCAATCTAAGTCCGAGGTATTTTTCACAATTACTTATTATCAAGTTCATGATTCAAAATATTCTAAAGTGGGTGATAGACGTGCAAGCAAGTACGCGTACTTGTGGCTCGACCAGTTTTTTCGCTCGTGTGACACCGTAAGTACGCGTACATAAAAACCGCCAAATAAGTTTGTTGGCGATCGAACAAGTTTGAAATTTTGTTCGTAGCACGCCTCGGCTCGCACGTCTGTCAACGCCACGAGCCGCAAGCCGCGAGCCATTACATATTACTCTCCTCTATGGCCATTACCTTGTTTTGTGACACGTCGAGTGCTAGACTTTGTCTCTGTCATCTCTGACATAGACTAGAGTCAAGAACAAAAAATTACAAATAATAAAAAAAAGAGTTGCAAAAATGACTGATTTTCGAAGCTATTCATACTTATAAGAATTCTTTTCTTTGCTTCTCTCATACAAGTTTCCTGCCTGGCTATTATATAATACTAGTGGACTCGCGCAACTTCGTTTGCGTCACAATTTTCGTTACTGCTCTGCTCCTATTGGTCTTAGCGTGATGTTATATAGCCTACAGCCTTCCTCGATAAATTGGCTATCTATCACTGAAATAATTTTTCAAATCGGACCAGTAGTTCCTGATATTAGCGCGTTCAAGCAAACATACAAACAAAAAAACAAACAAACTCTTCAGCTTTATATTAGTATAGATTATTCCTGAATAACAAAAAGTTTCCTCCAGTGACGACATCGCGGTCCCCCTGGTACCAGAGTAATGAGCAAGCTTTCACGTGTGTCACTGACGTCGAGCCGGTAAGTTCGCGGTCTTAAAACCGCGTACTATAAGTTCGTACGACCATCACCCACTTAAGCGAACAGAACATGATAAAATAGCTTTTACAATGTGTTACAGACTGAACGCAAAACCCGAAAAGGGTCATTGTACGGATCGTTTTAAACAATTTTTTATCTGCTGTTCAATACGTTAAGGTGAGTTATGTGAGTCATCAGAAGATATCAAAAGACATAGACGTCTTTTTTTATTTTTAATGGGTTTGCTCTTGACTCTAGTCTATGTCAGAGATGACAGAGACAAAGTCTACAATGGAGCGAGCCTACCCAGGAGGAGCCTGTTCACGTCTTTTCCAATATACTGGGTAGATATAAGTCACTGATCCGTACAGAGTTGAATGTTATGTAAGTGTTGAACTGCCTGCCTTACTTAGTGTTTTGTTGCTTTCCTTTTTTTGTTTGTCTGTTAACAATTTTTTTTTCTTTTGTTTTCTTTGCTATTTGGGCTTGGTTTTTTTAATTTTAAATTCAAATTGCCAGCTTCAATACTAATTATTCTAGAGATAATACAAAATGATTATTATTATTAATGTTTTATACTTTTGGAGTAATAGGGAATATGCATGCGATTTTTTTATTTGCGAAATGAAATACTTATTAGTTCTAGTAAACAATCGTGAAATTATTTTTAAATACCTTCATCAGCGATGAAGTTATAAAGCTTCAAAGTTTACAATCAGAAAGAGAAGTCCGATGAAAACTTTGACGTCATCATCTATGATGCCTATACAGCTGCCATAGAAAACAGCGTTTTCGCGAGAGGGACAGATATATTTGTTTAAAATAATTATATCTCCTTCGTTTTTAGAGTAATTTTGATTCTATTTTCACTGTTAGTATTCTATTTTTGAATATTTTTAGATAAACTGTATAGATGAAAAATATGTTTTTCATGCATATTCCTTATTGCTATAAAAGTTGGCACTTATCACTCATTATATATTTTTTTTAATCCTTAAACGATATTATATTGCCTTCTATGTTAGATATTACATAGTCATCTGCCTAGCCTTTTCCCAACTATATTGGGGTCGGCTTCCAGTCAAACCAGATTCAGCTGAATACCAGTGTTTTACGTGGAGCGGCTGCCTACCAGACCTCCACAACCCATTAACTGGGTAACACGGTACTTCTTGGCAAGACTGGAGTCAGATTTACTGGCTTCTGACAATCCCCAACGACTGCCAAAGATCTACAAATGACAGCCGGGACCAACGGCTTAACGTGCTTTCTGAGGCACGGAAAGCACGTTAAGCCGTTGGTCCGTTAGATATTACATAGTGATTGTTCTTTATTGCATGATGTGGTCTCCTATAATTAAGGAAGCACATAGATTTTTGTTCTTGTCCTTTATAATATATCATGTAAGGTGTATTCTTTGTTGGAGATCTTAATACAATAAAATAAAATATGCGTATTTATTTTTAATATTCAGGAATAACCTTGCTCTTGACCACAATCACGCCTTATGGAAAGCGATAGATGAGGTCTATAATGTGTCAGAAGATGCCTGTTCACTCTTTACTTTACTCCACATCATTGTATGGCGCTGAAAAGTTTCTTTTCGTGATTTCACAGTAAAAGTTATTCAGAATGATGAGTAGAACCTAGCCCTTATAACACAATATTTTTTGTTTAGTTTGAACAACTTGCCCCTTTGTTTTTTTATCGAATGGTCAAAGTGGTCAGTGAACTGAAAAAATACCTGTGCGTTAGATTTGTTTCGCTATATTGTTTTGTTTTTTTTTTCTAATTTGCGGTTAACGGTCTGTTAACCATAGGCTAAAAATTATAGTGAATATTTTTTGGGGTCTCTAAAGAGTCCTCAAGGTTCGTCGAACCAAATATTACACTTTAGTTTTATTCGGCCTCAGTTTTCGAGGCAATTTTAGTAGCTACATGATTTTGAATGGTTTCCATAAAAAATAAACGATAAAACTGGCTTACTGGGCGACAGAATTGGTTAGTTTTAGTACAAGCAGTAATATTTGGACAATACACAAATAATAGCTGAATAAAATCTTTGCATCGCCCATTAGTACCTATCACTAACTTTTTCCTAGGCTACGCTCAAGTGTACTATCCCACAGAAACCGTGCATTATTTCTCGATGTACTCGTTAATCTGAAAAAGAACATACATATACTTACACCCATCATCATATATCAGCCGAAAGACGTCAACTGCTGGACATAGGCATCCCCCAAGCGTCGCCACAACGACCTCTACTTACACTCTTCTTTTTTAATACCCCGCGTTAGTGCAGCTTCCTACCATTGAAAGATTTTTTCATAATAAATTCAATTCAACTGTAAATGTAAATGTATCCAACAACAATAAACATTGCGTTCGAATGTAAACAACATAAAACATTGAAATTCAAAGTAAGCACCGAAATATTAAGATTGACATAATAAATAACATACGTGCATAAGTAAAATTATATTAAAATTTTCAACAATTAAGTATGGCGTGTTAAAATTTTTGAATTTGAATAAAATTAGATTAAAAAAATAAATACGAAGAAAAAGTCAGAAATAATTTAATACGAAGAAAAATATCAGTAGAAATTAGCGTCAGGTAACTGCCCTGAGGTATTGTTGTTATAAAATTCACTAATTTTGTTTTTAAATTGTGAATATTTGTATGGTCCATAAAAAATATTCTCATTTTTTTTTATTTCGTTACCGATTTTATAATGTTAGTAAAAGCTATCAAAAGTCACAACTAAAACCGCAGTATAAACACCACCCTTTACAACAAAATACCTTGTTTTAACCCTTTTAATATTAACAATAGAAAGCTCCATAGTAAAGATATACATATATCTGGCCCTTTATTTCTAATGGCACAAAAGATTATCTGCCGACCATTAATTAATTTAAAGGCTATCTAGTTCACAGTCCAGTGGCGTCTTTTGTCCGTGCAGTCTATCGCGACACAGCCACTGTTGGGTCATAGATTATAAAAGTAAATAGGCGTAGATGGGACTTTGGTTTCGCTTTTTTTTGGTTTTTAACGACTTCCGAAATTAAGGTTATTTTATACTTTGTAGTGTTTTTTGGAAGTCGGTTATATTTTTTTGTCAATAAGTTTTTTATTTTTCACTTTTACGTGGTGATACTTGGACGACGTCTTCGTCTACGCAGAAATTGAAATAAGCAAAAATTCTCATAAAAGTTCTGAATCAAATTTTTACGGGACCACGTGGCAAGTCATCGAACTAAAAAATAGTCACACAAATCGGATCAGAAATCTCGGAGTAATTGATCCACATACATAAAAAAACATACTCGCTGAGTTGAGAACCTTCTCCTTTTTTGGAATTCGGTTAAAAAGTAAATTGGCGTAGATGGGACTGTTTACCTCGTAAATTTCGGGCTATTTTTACGCTGGAGATTATGCTATTTTCTCATCAATATTTCAAAAACTCTTACGTTACTGAGTGACTGATAGACAACTGGGTACCTTGGAGTGTAGGGGAGCACTTAGAGAGGATTTCCCGAAAGTGTTTCGAGAACGGGAAAAAACGGGATATGCGCGTACGAAGTCCCAGTCAAAAGCTAGTAATTTTTTATTTTTTTTTATCATTGCATTGGGAATGTTTGAGTTGGTTATATTGTAAAACCGTCCAAAGGTCCATCAGTTTCATATTAACTTTTAAAATCAATATTTCTTCTTTTTACTGTCTGGATATTTTTTGTCTGCTAATTCTCTTCTTTAGAGACCATTTTGGGGCTCTAGATAGTTGATATTTCGACAACCGTAATCGGTGATAGAATGTTACCTCGTCTATAGGCTCTTTTTCTGGATAACAAATCATCAAATGACGAAAACATAACGCAAAGTGCACTAGGAGGAACACGGATAGGTTTTAGCCATTAAGAGTCTGACACTCCCTTCTGCTTCACCCAAAGCAGGAGGAGTCATTTGATGATTTCCCATCCTTAAAATAAAAATAAAAGGCACAACCGCTGGCAGAATTTAGTTTAATATAATATCCAGTGTGTCATATCTACACGTCTCTATAATCTACAACTGAGCGACCCCTCCAATATAATAGTCGTATACTGATATAACTACGACGCATAGGTCAGTCCGCCTCAATGAGCCTATTATACTAAGTAATCACGCACGTATTTGCTAAGTTAGATTAGAAATTCTATTACGGACAGATTTGTATGTGAATATATGTTTTGTCTCTGCTTGGAGTTTCGTGTTAAATTATTATTCTACCTACGACTACAAACGTTTAAAAAAATTGATGATGGAGTGTTTTTCTCGCTATAACTTTGCATCTCCCTTCCCAAATATATATTTGATATATATTAGTATATAACATAATATAACGTGTATGTATTTAGTTTTATATTATTATGTTTTTAGACATTATTTATGATGTTTGTACACTGACTGCCCCAAATCAAACTTCTTTCGTTCAATCCGTCCAAAGGTTGTCTGGTTAGAGATTGCCGTGTGCGATAAGACCACCCATCGTACACTTGTTTTGTAAATGGTTTTTCTGCGCTTGTTATTAGGTGTACAATAAAGTATGTAATAAATAAATACTCTGGAATTCAGAGGAAAGCTGCAGTGGCTTAGCTGGTAATATCTGTTAAAGGATTGATGGCTAGTGAAGCAGATGAGTTTTACTGTGGAGACCGAGCATCAGCCAGAGTCGTGTGGGACGCCAGTTAGGTGCATCAACGAATATTATCATCATCATATCAGCCGAAAGACGTCCACTGCTGGACATAGGCCTCCCCAAAGCGTCGCCACAACGAACGGTCCTACGCGTCTCGTATCCATCGGCTAACCGCGACCTTCACCAGGTCATCGGTCCACCTTGTAGGAGGCCTTCCAACGTTGCGATCGTTTGGCGATCCTTCGGGATATGACGGTAACCTTGGTTCTCTTGCGAATATCATCATCAGTGTTTCGATCACGTAAGAAAACTCCAAGCATTGCTCTCTCCATTGCCCTTTGAGTGACTTTGAGCCTTCTGATGAGGCTCATTGTCGACGAACATAAAAATCATAAATTAATGGAGGAGGATAAATGGCTAAATTTGGAAGAGATTTGTCCAAAGTGGCTATTGATTGATTGTGCAATGTGTAAAAAAATAAATGCAAAAACCAGAAAGGGGTAATATTTAAGTCGTAAAATAAAAACAACTTTTGCAATGGCATAATAATTTTTTGCTTTTTTCTCTTGTTTCGTGTTAATTCTTATATGGACAGAATAAACTAACCGACATAATGTGAGTTACTGGTCTTAATACAACAATTTCATTAAGTTGATCTTCGGCGTCGTATACTTTGTGGTATCAGGGAATCGCCTGAATTATCATTAATTTATAAAAATTTAAATTGCAAACGGGAACTCCAGTCCCAAATGTAAGGGGGGAGGGGAGACGTATATTCTGTTTTGAAAATATCTTTTCTGGACGGTAAAGATGGACGAAAAAATTAGTTATCATAAATTTACGTAAATAAAGGTATCTCTTGGATATGAATAAGTAATCAAAAATCTTTATTTCTGCGATTTGAATATTTTGTTTCTTGATATTTTCAACTTTCATAACCGTTATTTTCATGAAAAAGGCTTTAAATAGGACATAAGTAACTTTCATAATCGTTATTTTCATGAAAATGGCTTTAAATAGGACATTAATAAAACTCTTGTAAGCAGATCTTCTGGTAAAGGCAGTTTAGTAGCTTTTTGGCAGTATTTTTTTTTCAAGGAGTAAATTAATTAGAAACTGCCTTATAAGAAAGATAAATTAAGGATGTAAAATATGTCACGATCATATAATAAGTATCCGTCATGAATTCTACCTGTCAGTACTGGCGTAGACTTGACGTACTCGTAGCACGCTACGAAGCGCTACGAAGGGCTATAAAGCGCTACGAAGTGCTACAAAATGTCTACGATGAACTGTTGTAGCGGGCAATATTCGTATACGACGCTAACTACAAAACATCTATCGTGAATAACTGTTATCTATTGATATCCATTCGACTATACTCAGGTCATAAAGGTAAGACCTGAGTATAGACATGACAATAGACAAGGTTATTAAAATGGTAATCCCTTACTAAAACGAGGTACTTGAAATAGTAATTTAATGATACCCATGTGAGTTATTCCGCAGATGTTTCTGCAAATATTTTTATTTTATGATTTTATTAAATAAAGTCTATATGAACTCGTGTTTCATGTAAATTTTAAGGTTTCAAATACGCATGAAAAATTGCTCATCTGGCTTTCTCACTACTTCGACATAATTATATTTATAAAGCTGCACGGGTCGATCTTAAAGGTTAAGCAACGCTTGCATCTTAACATAACGAGTTTCTTCCGTGCCTCGGAAAGCACGTTAAGCCGTTGGTCCCAGCTGTCATTTGTAATCTTTCTAGCGTAGTAGTACATTGCAGCACGCCGCTGCACTTCTAGATCGACTGGGAGAACACCCGCCAGCACTGGTAAGGCTTCAGTACTAACCGTCCTATACGCCTTGCATAAGAATATCAAAGCCAAACGCTGGCTTTGAAGCAATTTACGTCGTACCAACCCAGAGTTCTTACCGCAACGCGGCCGTGCTAAGATCTCTAGATTACTAAAACCCCAGACTGATGTCTGGGAGGAACTTTTATCCGAGTGGCAATGTAGGTGGGAAAATTCCATCAAAGGCCGTCACCTCCACCAATTTTTTCCATCTGTTCGTGAGCGGCTGGACAGGACATGGCTGGAGGTGGATCACTGTGTTGCCCAATTTCTCACAGGTCATGGCAATTTTAAGAGTAAATTATTTTCCTTTAAGCTTGTGGCCTCGCCTTTATGTCAATGTTCTACAGCTGACCATGAATACGAACAATCCGCACATCACATCTTATGGGAGTGTAGTCTTTGGCAAACTGAACGCAATATTATGTTAGATAGTATTAAGGTTACATCTGGGGTAGTTTACTATACGGACCTTGTTGAAACCAGAACAAATTTCCGTGCGTTCAAGCGATTTTGCCATACCTATTACTGGAATCAAAAGTAGCTCACAATTTAGGACCCATTAGTTTAAGTGGTAAAATATAATCCGTGGTGCTTGGCAACTGGGCTTAACCCAGTTGTATTTGTCCCTTGGTGCCTATTGGCCTAGTTCTATTCTGTCTCCTGCTTGATACGGAGGGAAGTGGAAATTATATATATATTTTTTTTTCCTACTCCTCCGCTGTACTTTTCTGATTAATTTCGTTGCAGGATCCAAGACAGTTGAATCGTTTCTCCGGGACTCGTCGGGTTTCATTGGCTCGGCGTTTTTCTGGTGGTCGCCACTGTTGATTCTGGCTTTCAGGAGTTGCAGTGGTTGGGAATGTGTGGCGGGCTTGTCCCAAAAAAAAAAAAAAGCTGTCATTTGTAGATCTTTGGCAGTCGCTACGGATTGTCAGAAGCCAGTAAATCTGACTCCAGTCTTGCCAAGAAGTACCGTGTTACCCACTTAATGGGTTGTGGAGGTCTGGTAGGCAGCCGCTCCACGTAAAACACTGGTGTTCAGCTGAATCTGGTTTGACTGGAAGCCGACCCCAATATAGTTGGGAAAGGCTAGACACATGAATTAAATTTCAAAGCTAGCTATTTAGTAGCTTATTTTTCGGTAGCTTTAAAAGCAATTCAGACTAAACATATATCAAAAATATGTAAAGTTGTTTTCTGCACTTCGCCCGCGACTTAGTTCGCGCGGGTTTAGTAGGTACTCCACGAACTTCATCTCCTACTCTTCACTACTTTTTAATAGACTCAACGTAGGGCAGTTCGCTCTAACCGCATAAGTTTTCTTACTTATAACATTTTATACCAATCGTTACTATTAAAGAAAAAGGCAGAATGATTGAATAATTTAAAGTGCAATTTACGGTTGTGCGTTATTTTATAGGAGACAGTTTCACAGAATTTCGTTTGACATAAAAACAATGCAGGTAAATTCTAGTCAAGCAAAACTTTTCATTCTGACCCGGGCCCGAATGAAAATGCTTGACTAGAATTTACGCCATCGCTCAAATTTTTGCTCATCGCCATTTGCTACCATTGCCATGGTGGCAAATGGCGAGCACACAACATGCAGAATGCAAGCAAGCATGCAGTAGGCATGGTTTCTGTCGCGGCTCCAGCGCTGCGGGGCTCCGGCGATCCCACGTGAACTAAGGCCTATTTTCGGAAAAATGTATTTAATTATGGTTGACGCTAAAACTAAATGGTTAGAAGTATTTCTTGTGCCTAGTACGGTGGCTAGTTCTACGATTGAAAAGCTTACCGAAGTTTTTTCTAGGTGGGGTTTACCGAGACAAATGGTCTCAGATAACGGACTACCGTTCACGAGCAACGAAATGGCAGACTTTTTGGCTAATCAGGGTGAAGATCACGTTTTTTCTGCTCCGTACCACCCAGCATCGAAAGGGGCGGCAGAAAATGCAGTGCGTACGGTTAAAAGGTTTAAAGAAATATAAAAAAGCTTTTAAACAAAAAGAAAACATTAATTTATCCTTCCTTTTGCATTACCGTAATACGGTGTTCAACAGGGGAAAGTCCAGCCACATTGATGCTAGGTAGGAGTTTAGGTACCTTAGATGCTTTAAAACCAAATACAGAAAATAAAGTCAGGAAGGCTCAGGAACGACAACAGACAGTAGGAACGGACGTCAAACGTTCTTTAGAGATAGGAGAGGAAGTATGGATGAGACAATATAGGGGAAATGAAAAATGGAGTCTGGGGCAGGTAGTAGATAAAGGGTATAATTTAGACGGTCACCAAAAATGATATTTTTAAGACTCTAAGCCTAGGTTAGGTTAGGTTAGGTTAGAATTGTGACCAACCGCGCGCGAGCCGAGCGAGCGAAGCGAGCGGGGCCGCGGCAGCGGCCGGCGAGCGCTACTTCTCGAATATTATTTGGTGACCATTTATCTGTTTTGGCAATCGTTTAGAACTTTTTTGGTAGTAAAATAGGTACTTTTTTGGGCGGTGTTTAAACACAAGCCGTAGATAAAATGGGTACTACAGATTATAAAGTTATGGACTGTTCAGGCAAAGAAAGCCATAGACACATTGACCAGTTAAGACAGCGATTCCCTAAATTAATTATAGAAAAAAAATTAATTTTCTCAAGGAAACCACTAAAAAAAGTTAAGGTGAAGAGAAGTAACAATTTTTCAATAAAATAAGCGTTATTTTCAATTTTTTTACTACTGTCGTTTCCGTAAAATGAAGTAGAAGAAAAAAACATACATTTAAACAACAAATTAGTATGTTTGTAAGTAATAAACTAATAATATCATCATCACCTTCTTGCCCTTATCCCATGCTATTATAGCGCAACACGTTTTTTTCTTCCATTCTGTCCTATCACGCTATAACTATTTCCTTAACTTAATAAACTGATAATGTAATTATAAAAAAATAATTTTTACAAATATGAAATTTATAGAAGAGCAAACTGCAGCAACACAATAACGTAACTAGTCATAACTTCCATCAAAGGTATCGGTAGAGATGCGTCTATAGTAAACAGTCCACACGCAGTCATCTTACTGAAGCTCCGGTTAACTTGTAGCACGCGCTTGCAGAGATGTTTGACATTCTCTGTAAGAATATAAATGTTGTTGGCGTTTTTCCAAATTACCATCGACTTATTTCCATCAAGACAAATTACCATCGACTTTTTAACTATTTCCTTAACTTAATAAACTGATAATGTAATTATAAAAAAATAATTTTCACAAATATGAAATTTATAGAAGAGCAAACTGCAGCAACACAATAACGTAACTAGTCATAACTTCCATCAAAGGTATCGGTAGAAATGCGTCTATAGTAAACAGTCCACACGCAGTCATCTTACTGAAGCTCCGGTTAACTTGTAGCACGCGCTTGCAGAGATGTTTGACATTCTCTGTAAGAATATAAATGTTGTTGGCGTTTTTCCAAATTACCATCGCTTATATATTTATTTGGTAGTCTACACTTATGTCCTACTCACTCCTATAGGCCTCTCTCCATAATTATAAATCTGTCTTGAGGCGTTACCGATCGCCTACCAAGCAAATTAGGTTACTAAGTCCTAAGGCCGCCCTTTATCATTCTCGACCACGATCCACGGATCAGGTAATTGATTTTCATCGTGGATCGCGTTCGAGATTGACCGTGTGCTTAACTATGTCGAGATGTCCCTAGTCAAGTTCGTCCCATGATGAGATCGTGACACTACCTGCGCCACGGTCAACCTCGATGACGACTTCCTTCTTCAGGCGTCCAGTGAGTACACTTCAGTTAGAATTCACCAAAGACTAATCTAACTCGTTTGTACTGTAGAATTAATAGAGCTTACTTGGACAGTTTGTCTGCATCGTACCCTGTATGCACGCCGACCCAGCTTCCTCCACAGACATATAGAACTTCTCACATTGCAAGCTGGTTATCATTATTGGCACTAAATCCTTGATAATTCATCCAGATAAAAATAAAACCTCACACCAGAGACACTGGGAACAAACGATGTATTATTTTGTTTCTGCATTTAAATTGATTTTGCAGTCGATGAAGGATTTCGTAAACTTGCGGGCGCCCATAATAGCACATACCGCTGTCCGTTAAATTAAATATAACTTTTGTGATAGAAAATTGCGACACTCAATGAAACATGTATCTATATATCGGTAGAGGACTCTAAAAGAAACAAAAAATGTTAGCAGCAAGAAGAGGTATAATGTCACGTTGATTTGGAGATAAAGTTGCAACGTGAAACAATAAAAATGAACTAATCACGGACAGTAATACAGCAGATTGTATTCTTTTAAAAGTTTTCGGTTTTATATAACCATTTTATGAAAAATTAATATTATTGCGTTATGTTACGGATTCCTTAGTGTGAGAGTCCGACTGGCTCGTCGGTTTGATTGTTGTCTCATGACGACTTTTACCTCCAAATATCTCGGCAACGTGACATTATGAGGTGCCCTATAATGTCACGTTGCCGAGATATGTAAGCAACATGGTGATTTTGCTTACATGTTTAACCGACTTCAAAAAAAGGAGGAGGTTCTCAATTCGGTTGCATTTTTTTTTCTCATAATTCTGTCGTTAAGAACCGATTTGAAAAAATCTTGTTTTATCTGGAAGGGGTCGATTCTCTTCTCGATTGGTCCCATTGTCACCAAGTCAGAACTTGATGATGGGATCCCATGGAAATCGAGGGAAGCCCTTGAATTTTATAGGCGCATACAATATTTTAGCGTAATAATATAATAAATTTTCTAGCGTATTTCAGATAGATTTGTGCCTGGTAATCATCATCTGATGTTGTTGAGCTGATGATAGAAGGTATACATTCAGTCAAAAAAGTATCGGGAATGGATAATTTGTTTATGGTTCCAAATTCAAATTTTTGTTTTTTTTTGTAGTTGTTAGATTGGCACAACTGTTTTCCATTTTGGCGCGGAGTTTGAGTTGCATCTGTTATTTATATACCTCTCGCTACTCGAATTTGCACAATGTCATGTTTACGTCATACTCCGTCGCGTATCGCGGGCGCCCGCTTATCGCAAGCGTAATATGACCCGCAGCACAAAAAACCTAATCTCTCTGCTCACAAAGCAGCTATTCACACACTTGAAACTGTTATGGGTTCTTTAATTATGTCACTATGTATTAGAATGTAAACAATATTCTTATAACAAACCGAAATATAAACATTTTGGATAGATACGAGAGTACTTGCTGAAAGCTATTTTGTTGTATTATTATGTTGATTTCTGACACAAATATTGGATCAATTTACACAAAATTTTGGAATTAAGGTCATAAAAAGACAAGTAATCTAGTGATGATGTTATTTTACGAGAACAAAAATCGACTGCCGCAATATTTAAGCTCAAACTTCATAGTACGCGGAGCAGACATTTTGATTTACGTAATTTGTATTTTTGTAAACAAACGTCAAGAATATTCCAATAAGATTCCAATAAGAAATGTTTCTAGATTACTAGCCATGTATTCACGAACTCATTTTTAATTGTATATCGTTACAATATGCCACTATAATTCTGAAATATCAAATTACTTACGTACGGGAAGAAATCCGGTAACTAGTTTTGTTTCGTAATTTTCACCAGATAATTTACACTTTTGACTTTGAATATTAGTTGAAATTTAACGAAAATAAAGTAAATTATGAATTTCTATCAATACTTGGCTTACTTTCCACAGAAAAACACGTAAAAATCGAAAATTCTCGCGCACAAGTTGAACGAATGTTTGTTTGATTTGACAAACGTATTTTGTGACATTTCGCTTCTTGTCAAGCGTATTTTTTTTTTCCGACAGTGTTCCCATATGAAAAATATTATATACCATAGAGTTCAATCATTGAGTAAAGAAAATTAACCGTAAAAATTACTAAAATTTAGTTTTAAATCCGTAGGGTCGGGTGGATCCACAGGGACCCACCTGGGTGTTGACGGGGTGGGTCCGTGAGTCCCTTTGATACCCGAGAGGTTAAATACAGTGCTGGTTTTAGTAATATCATATATAGTGTGTATTGCGAATTTCATAATGGACAAAAATATCGAACAAAGAGTTTGTCTTAAATTTTGCATCGCCAATGGAATTTCGTGTTCGGAGTCACTGAAAATGTTACAGAAGGCTTACGGTGAATCGACTTTATCAAAAACTCGTGCTTATGAGTGGTTCAAAGCGTTCAAAAGCGGTCGAGATGTGATGGAAGATTTGCCTCGCTCTGGTAGGCCGTCAACGTCTGCAACTGAAGTTAAAATCGCAAAAGTGAAGGAAATAGTGACTGAAAATCCACATTCAACTCTGAGAGAGATAGCCGCCGAACTTTTTGTATCTCACGAGTCGATCCGTACCATTTTAACTAATCATTTGGGTATGAAACATGTTGCTGCTCGGCTAGTCCCAAAAAGATCTGAATTTTCTCCAAAAACTCAATCGCATGAAAGTCGCTGAGGACATGCTAGAACGAGTCAGTTCGGACCCAACATTCATGAAACGCATTGTTACTGGTGACGAGACGTGGGTTTACGAGTTTGACATGCAAACTAGTCAAAAAGCTTCGGAGTGGCGCCTTCCAACTGAACCGTTTTCAATCGATAGAAGACATAAAGGAGAATTCGCGGCGAGAACTCAACTCAATTCCGGAAGCAGCGTTTAAAAAATGTTTTGATGAATGGATTATTCGTTGGCGCAAGTGTATCGTTTCTAAAGAAGCATACTTTGAAGGTGATAAAATAAATTTGGATGAATAACAGACATTTTGTGTATTATTGATCTTTTCCCGGTACTTTCTTGACAGAGATTTATATTAGGACCTATGATGAGATCCCATGAAAAATGTTTGTTTAGCGATATTTTCGGAAATTGTCAGCCGATTTGGATATTTGGTTGTTTGGTTGGCTGATTTTTCTAGATGGTTCCATTTTAATTTAGTAAAGAACTAACAAAGAACTTCGGAGGTAGGCAACGGAACTCTTCAATAAATGATAGCAAATGGATCAGGATTACTGAAATCGCATGTCTGTTTATTGTTTACACCAGTTCATAACATAACTGTAGCAGTAGCTTAGCGGACGCGAGCGCGAGCGAACGGACGTGTGATCGGTTGAACATAATTTGTAGCGGAAAAAGTATATTTCTCAAAATATAAATGGGAACAAAATGTAACGGCTGCGATGC
Organism: Lacanobia oleracea; assembly: GCA_950371165.1. Classification (NCBI taxonomy): domain Eukaryota; kingdom Metazoa; phylum Arthropoda; class Insecta; order Lepidoptera; family Noctuidae; genus Lacanobia; species Lacanobia oleracea. Next base: position 5,322,928 of record OX493404.1, read on the forward strand.
CGTTATAGATGACATTTCGTACATGGAATGTGCAAGAGGGGAATGCAGAAAATTGTACCATCTGAAGTGTTTGGCTCTGACGAAGGATAAATTTGAAGCATTAACCGAAGAATACAAGTGCAATTGGAGTTGTCCAGAATGTGTTTGCAGTGCGCCGAAGAGGGATAATTCGGATACACCAGTTCGAGGTAACCAGAATGTAATGAATGCAGCTTTAACTCCTAGCTATGTAAACACAGACCGAGGCAATAGGAGGATTCCAAAAGAAGTGGATATCAGTAGTAAAATACTGCATGAATTACAAGAATTTCGGTCTGAGATGAACCTTAAATTTGATAAGCAAATAAGAGAGTACAATTTACTTAAGGGCAGATTTGTCGACACAGAAAAAGAACTTCATACGTTGCGAGATAGGATGAGGGTAGTGCAGAAAAAGGCGAGCAAAGTCGATGAGTTAGAAACACAGATAAAAACATTGGAGCAAAAAAACGAGCAATTACAGTATTGTCTGAACCAAAAGCAGCCTACAAAAGAAAGAAATGAGACAGTGAAGGACAGCAGAAAAGATACTATATCATTTGCGAATGTACTCACACAAAACGAAAAGCGGGTAGTTAGTAAAAATCTATCAGTAAACAAAGATAACAGTACAGTGGCGTGTGTGGCCACGAAACCAGCTCGTATTATAGAAACAACGGAATGTTTTGATAAAGAAAAAATATTAGCACATAATACAGAACTACAGATGGAAACTAGCATTAGGGAAGAATCATGGACTACTGTACAGAAAAAGAAAAATACTACGAGTGCAGTAAATATTCAAGGTACTGAAAGAAAAAAGTTTTTACATGTTTGGCGTCTAAAAAAGGATACCACAATAGAAAATTTAGAAATGCATGTAAAGAACATATGTGGAAAAGAGACGGCAATAACAGTAGACAAAATAAAACACAAAACGGAGAGAGACTATGCGTCGTTTATTATAGGAGTTCCAGAGAGTTCATACGAGATATTATGTAAACCGGAATGTTGGGCAGTTAACATTGAATTTTGTGAATGGGTGTGGTTTCGTAAACTACCCAACAACAAATAAGAACACACTAAATTATGTGGAGATATACTATCAGAATGTGAGAGGATTGAGAACAAAATTACACGATTTTTATGTGGGAATTTCTTCCCATAGTTATGACCTTTTTGCAATAACGGAAACAGGATGCAACGATTCAATCTATGATTCAGAACTAATCCCACCTGGATACAAGATACTTCGGTGTGATCGGGCAGACGGGCGCAAGCAAGGCGGCGCGTGTTTAGTGGCCACACCGCGGTACGAGCTACGGCAACTTATCACACCGAACGATGTACGTATTCAAGATCATGCATTTGAACTAATTAGCGCTGCGGTTTATTTACATAATAAGTTCATGTTTGTGTTGTGTGTAGTTTACATTCCACCAAGTTGTAGTGATAATGAATATATGTGCTTGTTTAGTATAATAGAAAATTATCGTGATAACTACAGTAACTTAATTGTGATAGGCGATTTTAATTTATACTCTAGTTCAACAAATGTACGAAACTATTTTGAGTACTTTAGCACATATTGTGAATTCACCCAGTACAACAAAATAGGAAATTGCAAGGAACGCCAATTGGATCTTGTTTTGAGTACGCGTTTGGGGGGAGACGGGTTGGAGGTGCGCGCGGCTGAGCCGATCGTACCGCCCGACCCATATCATCCGCCACTTGCTACTGTGGTGCCGCGGCAGGCGCGACCGTGCCGCGGCGAGCGGCCCGCGCTCGCTTCGCCGCCGCCACTGGCGGAGTCTCAACGGAGCACCCAGACGCACACTGGATGGAACTTTTACAAAGCAAACTTTCCGTTACTGTATTCTTTAATAGCGGCTATAGACTGGACGCCAATGTATAGGTTAGATGTAAATAATAGTTTAGATTATTTTTATGAGGTTTTAAACAAGGTTATGGATGACTGCGTTCCAAGAAAAAAGCGAAAACGTGTAAACTCGGAGTACAGTTACCCCGAGTGGTACACGATGGACATTATTCGCAACATACAATTAAAGGCTAGGCTTCATAGGCAGTATAAGGGTAGCAAATCAGGGCCCGATTATGAAGCGTTTTCTAATTGTAGGGCGAAGGTCAAATATTTGATAAACTCTGCATATAAAAATTATAAAGACCGGATGCAGAGTGAGTTTCAAGAAAATCCAAAGGCTTTTTGGGCTTACGTTAACTCTAAAAAATGCAGTAGGAGTCCACGCAAGATTTTAAAAGGTGATAAGGTACTTACAGAGAAGCAGTGTGCTACTGAGTTTGCGAAGTATTTTTATTCTGTTTTTAGCCCTAAGATACCCAAGCTGGACGTGGAGGCGGCAGTGAAACAGGCGGGTGGTGAGAACGGAGCGGCTAGGGTACACTTAGACCAACTAAAGTTTGATCAAGTACTTTATGCTCTGCAAAAACTCAAGCCAAAAAAGTCAACGGGACCTGATGGCATACCACCCTACATTTTCAAAGACTGCCGACTAGTAATTTGTAGGCCACTTCTCTACATCTTTAACCAGTGCCTGGCGGAGGCCGTATTTCCGGAAAGGTGGAAAACAACTAAGGTCGTCCCGGTACCCAAAGGAAAGTCAGCATCAAACGTGGACCAATACAGGCCGGTAGCCGTGCTGTCGACACCAGCTAAAGTACTAGAGGCTGCAGTACAAAAGAGCATTCTCTCGCAGGTTAATGTACAGCTTTCAGATGAGCAACACGGTTTTAGACCCGGCAGAAGCACCACTAGTAACCTAATAAACTATATGAGTTATATTGTACCAGAAGTGGATGCTGGAGGACAGGCAGATGTAGCTTTCTTTGACTACAAAAAAGCTTTCGACCTTGTGGATAATGACATACTGCTTACAAAAATGGCAGGTGTAGGGTTTACTCCCCATTTACTAACCTTTTTTGCTAGTTACATGCGGGACAGACAGCAGTATGTAGAATATGCGGGATGTAGGTCAGAAACTTATTTCACTAGGTCCGGAGTAAGTCAAGGCAGCAACCTCGGTCCGTTGGAATTCATATTAATGATTAATGACCTTCCGACGGTTGTCAAGGATGCTAATTGCACTCTATTTGCAGATGATCTAAAACTTTATCTTGCTGTTAGAAATAGAGAAGATTGTCAAAAGTTACAACAAGATATAGACAGAGTGGTAACCTGGAGTGAACAAAATAATTTGCAATTTAACATCTCGAAGTGCATGACTATGACCTTTAGCCGGGCGCACTCTCCAGTTACGTACCAGTACCAAATTAACGGGGTACCAATAGCGAAAGTGTCAGAAGTCAGAGATCTAGGTGTTAACTTCTCCTCAAAACGCGAATTTCGGGATTACGTAACCAAAACCTGTAAGAAAGCCTACAGAAATTTAGGATTCGTGCTGCGAGTAGCTAGGAGCTTTACAAATATCAAGGCGATTATTGCATTGTATAACTCTTTAGTGAGGAGTCAATTAGAGTTTAACGCAGTCATCTGGTCTCCACATGAAACTAAATATAGTATCATGTTGGAGAGAGTGCAGAATAAATTCATAAGGTATTTATACAAGAAATTTTACGGAGTATACCCATTTTACCCAAATAAGTATCCAACCTTATTCATCTTAGGTATGGTGGGATACAATGAGTTAAGGGTTAGAAGGAGTTTGGCGCTAGTCTCATATATCTTTAAGGTGATGAGGGGAAAGATTCACAATCCAGACGTATTGCGACAAGTGTGCATGTGTGTTCCGGACAGATACGTGTGGCGGCGGCGGCGGCCGCGGCTGCTCGCAGTGCCGCGCGGCCGCACTCAGCTGGTGAATGAGGCGCCGTTTACGCGCGCACTCCGTATTCTCAACAATATATTATAGCAGAAGACATAGACCTATTTTGTTGTACTCTGGGTGGGTTCATAGTGAGAGCTCTCTTTGAGATTTGTTACAGTCCTTCGATTGAAAGTTGTTAGTTTTTAATGGTTTAGTTCAAATAATAGTCGACTACAATATCGCATTAGGTGGTAAACCTGTAAAGATAATAATTGTATGGTGGAAATAAATAAATAAATAAAATAAATAAATAACATCACGCTGGTGCGCTGTTCTTGGGTACGCAAGTAGGTAACTCATCTGCCTAGCCTTCTCCCAACCATATCGGGGTCGGCTTCCAGTCAAGTCGGATTTAGCTGAATACCAGTATTTTACATGGAGCGGCTGCCTATCAGACCTCCACAACCCATTAACTGGGTAACACGGTACTTCATATAATCCGTGGTGCTTGGCAACTGGGCTTAACCCAGTTGTATATGTCCCTTGGTGCCTATTGGCCTAGTTCTATTCTGTCTCCTGCTTGATACGGAGGGAAGTGGAAATTATATATAATATATATTTTTTTCTTACTTCTTCGCTGTACTTTTCCGATTAATTTCGTTGCAGGATCCAAGACAGTTGAATCGTTTCTCCGGGACTCGTCGGGTTTCATTGTCTCGGTGTTTTTTGGTGGTCGCCACTGTTGATTCTGGCTTTCAGGAGTTGCAGTGGTTGGGAATGTGGGTATGTGTGGCGGGCTTGTCCCGTATATAAAAAAAGGTACAACTAAAAAGTGAAATAAAAAAAACTTTCTTACAAAAAATACAAACGACTTCCAAAAACAAAACACTACAAATCATAAAAAAACTACAGAAGAAAGTAAAGTACTTTAATTTCGGAAGTCGGTGTCAAAAATCGAAAAAATAACTAAAAACACCGACTTATTTTATATTTTGTAGTGTTTTGTTTTTTGATTGCGAGTCCTCTACCGATAAATATATGCAGTGTGATTTTGAAAAGAAATTAAAATGGCGACTGTGTCTATGCCAAGTTTCCTAAAAAAAATTACGAACTCTTTTATTTCATCTAATCTCTTACTACCGTCAATTTTCTCTTGATGTAAGAAGGAGTAAATGTTGGTTGTTTGCAACAAAATTAAATAATAAATTAGCGTTAATAAGCAGTAACGTAGGTAGATGAGTATACCTTATTTCCTTTGGTTTCCGGATTCAAAGGATTTTGATAATCTTGTAAGTGTGCTCCAAACAAAAATATAGTACGAATGAATGTGTTTATTATTTGCCATAGCAACTGAAAAATAAAACAATTTTATATTGATTATTTATTCATTTAAATATTTTTTTATTAATTTAAACACTCACCAATACGCGAAAACATTCTTTAAATAGATTGTATGCTTCTAAAATACTCTGATACGTCTTAAATAATTTTTGACAATGATTGTCACTGTCTACTACATTTTCAATTCTCATTTGAAGCTTATCATCTACCCATTTTTCAAGACATTTTGTCAATAATACCAAAATACGAAAACAATAAATTGTATTAATATGCAATGCAATTGTATTAAAAACTATGCAAAAGTCAACAAAATTAAAAGAGAGAAATAAATAAAAACAAATAATTATCAACGAAACAAAAGAACACAAAGAGCTAAAAACTGTAACCCAGTTCCAAATAATGTAACTTCTGATACAATTTTGTGTATCGATGCTCCTATTTATTTCTTGGATCCTCAAAACCAGAGAAATGTTACTGCGGCTATAAAAAATGTTACAACTGATCAGCAGTAAGTAGCTAAAGCAAAGTTGGTTATAACGAAACCAAAATATAGAATTTTGTGCAGCGTTATTGAATGTTAATGCCAAATAACTGGAGTTGTCGTTAATCATAGTATGAAAGATAAAGATAAGATTGGAAAATAAAAAAGTGAAAAACAGCAATTTGTGATATTTCTTTTCACATGGGGTGATATAACTGTCTCTTATTTTATATTTTGAAGACAAGAATATAGAGTGCATAATGTTGAAAGGTTGAATTATCTTTCGGATGTCTCTGTCCAGTCTATTATTTAAAATTAATGTTACTGATCTATTTGAAGAGTCCCACATGTTATTTATGTGCGTTGTTATAAGTTCGGCTGATAGATGACTTATAAACTTTTTGAGGTACATACTTGTTGATATTGTATTTGTTCTTATTAGAACCTTAATCATGATTATTTCAAACAACAACATTAATCATCTAGGCTGTCCAAAAATCATTGATTTTATCAACCACCAAAATATACTTATAAAATAGACGAATCTTTTTCAGCTTCTATATAACATTCGATAATAATCATGTTTTTATACATTTTTAATTTCTATTACTTGAATTTTATTTTACAGTAGGTACAGAAAACTGAAGCTGTACAATAATGTTAAGTATTAGTCCCGTCAAATGCACACTATCATGTCACGTGACTTGGAGTGTGCATTTTAAGATACATTGCCAAATATATAACACTCGAGCTGCTTATTATGCAGTGTACATCTGCAGCTACATCATCATTATCCTCATTTCAGCCAAAAGAAGTCCACTACTGGAAATAGGCCTCCCCCAAGATGGGGTTTACCATAATCGCCACGCTTTGCAGGCGGGTTGGCGATCGCAGTGTATGGTGATACACTGCTAATAAAATATGTAATTATCAACCAATATTAATATAATTATATGTATTGGAAACAAATACATAATAGTTATTTTTTTACTTTTCAGGCTGGTAACAGAACCAGGAGAAAGCTTATATATTGATAGCAGCGGCTCCACTGATGATGAAGTAATAAGACCTTCTTCAGACGGCGATGATAATTCGTTGCAATCATCAATAGAAAACCTACACATCTTATCCAAAAGTGATGAAGAGTACTGAGACGTTCTAGTGACGGACAAAAATGATACAAATATTGCGATAAAGCATGTAAAGGGGTTCGAATATTACCCGTAAAATTCGAACCCCTTTACATGCTTCCCGACCTAGCATTAACCCCGCCGCCTTTTAATTTTTTCAAAGTTGTGGCGTACTTTCTACCACGCATTTAAAGTCCGGTCCATTTAGACACCCGAGAGTACAATAATTCGAACCCAGCTCGAAATTGGTAGGATTGTGTAAAACATTGTCAAAAATGGAAACGCGATTTTATTATTTTTTTAAATCGCTACAAAGTAAAAACAATTTTGATTTCGGAAGTCGGCGCCAAAAATCGAAGAAATAATCAAAAACTCCTTTTTAGTGGTGATACCCCAACACTACTCTTATAGTAAGTGGTTACGCAATTAATAATAAAAATTAGCCCTGTCCATAAGTTTTTTGACATGGTCCAATTTCTGATTAAGATTCGATTTCTCTAAAAACCAATGATGCTAATTAATTTTAATCAAAATCAGGCTTGAGACTCCTTTCAGTGTTAACACATTGTCCACCAGACGATAGAAAATGTATTGTTTGTCGGTCGGCAGTAAATGTTTGAATCGATATTCCTCATAGTTTCCAATTCAAGCACACTTTAATTTACGCTGTAAATTATTCAAGTTGTTCTAATTCGTAAGTTCATGCCAAAATCTGTATAAATGTGCCTTAAATTTTCGAAATATATTTTCGGATTTTTAATTTAATGTAGTAAAGTAAAGTTACGAGGAGCTCGTGGCTAAATAATAACAGCCGCACGGGTCGATCTTAAAGGTTAAGCAACGCTTGCCAAGGTTGGTCTGTGGTTGGGTGACCATCTTGACATACCGAGTTTCCTCCGTGCCTCGGAAAGCACGTTAAGCCGTTGGTCCCGGCTGTCATTTGTAGATCTTTGGCAGTCGTTACGGATTGTCAGAAGCCAGTAAATCTGACTCCAGTCTTGCCAAGAAGTACCGTGTTACCCAGTTAATGGGTTGTGGAGGTCTGGTAGGCAGCCGCTCCACGTAAAACACTGGTATTCAGCTGAATCCGGTTTGACTGGAAGCCGACCCCAATGTAGTTGGAAAAAGGCTAGGCAGACGATGATGATGTAGTAAAGTAAAATTACGTAAACAGAACATGTAACATGCGTTTTGACAACATCATATTTATTTTGTAATGATTTACATGAAATAGCAATTCTCACAATCATGAAATTTACAGAAAAGCAAACTGCAGCAGTACAATAATATAACTAATCAGTAGACTCATCAAAGAAATTGGTAGAGAGGCGTCTACTGTAAAATGCCCACACGCAGTCATCTTACTGAAGGTCCGGTTAGCTTGTAGCACGCGCTTGCAGAGATGTTTGTCGCTCTCTGTAAGGACATAAATATAGTAAGCGCTTGCCAAAACTATCGGATTTTTGTTTCTAATAAATTGAAGGCCATCTAAAACAATTTTGCTGTCGATTTTTTCTTACCTGAATAGTTTGTCTGCATAAGGCGCTGTATGCACACCGACCTAGTTTCCTCCACAAACATGTAGAACTTCTCACATTGCACGCTGGTTATCATAATTATAATTATGTCTTTTACAACCAATCCGGTAACTATTACGAAGGCACACCATTGGCACTGGAATCAAACACAGTGTTATTGTGTTTTAAAATTATTAAACAAATACGCTGGTTGTTCAACAAGAACTTTTAAGGCCGAGTCACCCGCGTCCGTAGGAGAATACCCAATGTTAGACCCTACATGGTCCCCGGATGGTGCTAATCAGGTGACACTAACTGGTGGTAGGTTTTGGCCGATTGTGACCACCCACTGGGCAGATGTACCACCAAGCGGCCTGGCTGCGTTCCAGTACGATGCTCTGTGCCAATTCAGAAGAGTTGGGTCGAAATAGTTGTTCCAATGCAGGCAGACCAACCAGGCTTGCCCTAGCATGGGCGCATTGGAGCGGGATCCGAGGCACGGTGTACCGCTGGCCGACCGCAGGTAGTTAGACGCCCAAGTAGTGTGCTAGCCACATATGAAAGGCTGCCCCGCCAACTGTCGAAAAATCCCGGAATGCACCATCGTGCTGGTTGGCGACCGCAGTGTCCAGACTAGTCCCCCAAAGATGTCGTCCTGTTAGCAGCATGGAACTTCATTTCACTTCCTTCTCTTCAACCTCCTACACTCAAATTTTTTTTTGAACCGGCATAAAAAGAGAATAGCTGTACAGTGGGAGCACGCCCTTTCACACAAAGTGCACTCTCTAATATACGAGTTCTGCACTTAAATCTCGCCGCAGTCCATCACCACCTAGAGGGAGAGAAACTAGCGCTCTTATTCCTGTCGGAGACGCAGATCGAATGTCCGTCGAAAGTGTCCCAACTTAAGCATCTTGGGATTACATTAACTTCTACTCTTAATTTTGGCCCTTTCATAGAGGCAAAAGTTCAAGTGCCTGCAAAGAATTTGGGGATCCTAGCAAAGATGACACCGTACTTCACGCCAAAACAGCTGCTCAAACTCTATCAAGTGCAAATTCGATCGTGTATGGAGTACTGCTCTCTTCTTTGGGATGGATCTGCCAGATACGAACTTGATGCACTTGAGTCAATTGAGAAACGAGCCAGGAGGATCATTGGCAATGATAGGCTTGTCGCGACGAGATTTAAAAGCCTTGAGCATCGACGACGAGTTGCTAGCTTGTGGGTTTTTTACCGGTTGCATTTTGGGGAATGAACGGTGGAATTACATAATTTAATTCCGCCAGGCCCGTTCCATCATCAGACCACAAGACGAACGGCGATGCGCCGTTGATACATGGTGGACATCCAACCACACGCACAAAACGTTTTGGGAATACATTTATAGTGCGTAAAGCTAAGGAGTAGAATTCCTACAACCAGGGAGTTTTTAAGTCAATAGTGAATAGGTTACTTTTAGGCAGGTGTTTTACATCTTCGACCACATGGCTTACCAACAAGTGAGATAGTGGTTAAACGCGTGATGTGCTGTCAACGGAAAAAGAAAAAAAAATGTAATTAATTCTAGGTTTCACAAGCTAAAAAGATTGCATACCTTATTTACTGTGACTTCTGGATTTACATGATTTTTAAAATATTGTAATGGTGCCTCAAACGAACATAAACTACAGATGAATGTGGTAACCGTTTCACTTAATATCTGGAAAAAAAAGCATCAACAGTAAGAAGTCGCAGCAAGACAAGACTAATGTGTCTTTTTTAATTAAATTATAATTTATTTGTTTTAAATGTATGCTAGCACAGACTTACCAACACACGGAACAATTTTTTAAACAGATTAAAAGCTTCTAAAATTATTTGATACAGCTCAAACATCTTCCGACAATGATTGTTTGTATCTTCTTCGAATACATTTTTTGTGTGAAGTACATCTTTAACCCACTGTTCAAGATATTTTGTCAACAATGCCAGAAGACGAAAACAATAAACTGAATTAAAATTAAGTGCAATAATATTGAAATGTATGCAAATGTCTGCAAAACTAAAAAGAAAAAATAAACCAGAATAAGTTGCGACCAACAAAACAAAACTACAGACAGTGGTCAAAAGTGAAATCCAATTCCAGATGACGTAATTTTGGATACCATTTTGCATGTTAATGTTTCTATAAATTTCTTGGATTCTCAAAATAAGAGAAATGTGGGTTCGACCATGAACACTGTTAGAAATGAGCAGTAGTACGTAGCTAAAGAAAATTAGGCTGAAATAAATATAAAATATGATTCTATCCTCAGCTGTATTGAATGCTTGAGCCACATAACTGGATTTTTCGTCAGATATTGTTAAATAGAGACAGATGAGATTGCAAAACATAATAATGATAAACAGCATTAAGGATTTCTTCTTATCACAGGGAGTGATATAACTATCTTTTATTCTGTATATCGAAGAGAAGAATACAGAGAGCATAATGTTGAAAGGTTGAACTATCTTTCGGATGTCTTCGTCCAATCTATTGTTGAGGACCAGTTTCAGATTTGAGATTTCCCACATGATATCTGCAAACGTTGTTACACCTTCGGCTGATAGTTTATTAATAACTTTTTGTTTCGTCAGTAGGTACATGTTGAAATCCTATTTGTTCAAATTATTAAATTAATCATGATTGTATCAAACAACAACATTAATCACGTAGCAGCCTGTAGTAATACTTTTATGTTATCTGTCAGCACTAATAACAAAAAATATTTCTGCGTTTAAAAAAAACTCATATTCTTTTATAAAAAGACGCCACTTTGTCACCTTCAGCATAACGATTCAATAATAATTTTGATTTTAAACCTTTTTTTTCAAGTTTTTGCAATGAAAGTTTTTGCAGAGATGCGTAACGATTCATACATTCCATCAAAAGTATCGGTAGAGAGGCATCCATAGAAAACATGCATTTGGACCACATCACGTTAAGTTTGTATCGACTCACAGGAAATAGCAATTTTCACTAACAAGAAAATCACATGAGAGCAAACTGCTGACAGTGGCAGTACAATAATGTAACTTCAGTAGACTGGTCCAAGAAATACCACACGCATTCATCTTACTGAAGGTCCCGTTAGCATGTATCATGCGCTTGCAGAGATATTTGTCACTCTCTGTAAGCATATATTAAATACTAGTTGACCCGCGCAACTTCGTCTGCATCACTATTTTCATTACTGCTTCGCTCCTATTGGTCTTAGCGTGATGATATATAGCCTATAGTCTTTCTCAATAAATGGGCTGTCTAACAATGAAAGGATTTTTTTCAAATCTGGCCAGTAGTTTCTGAGACTAGCGCGTTCAAGCAAACAAAGCTGCGTTCCGGTACGATGCTCAGTGTAGTCAATTCAGAGGAGTTGGGTCGAAATACTTGTTCAAATGCAGGCAGACCAACCAGGCTGGCCCTGGCATTGGCATATCGGGAGACTAGTCGCGGATTGTAGCGAGATCCGAGGCACGGTGCGCCGCTGGCCGACCGCAGGTAGTTGGGGGCCCAAGTAGTTTGCTAGCCACACATGAAAGGCAGCCCCGCCAACTGTCGAAAAATCCCGGAATGCACCATCGTGCTAGTTGGCGACCAGATGGAAGGCCCCGATGGACATTCCCGGGGGGGGGGGGGGGTTTGGGCGTCCCCGCAGTTTCCAGACTAGTCTCACAAAGATGTCATCTTGTCAGGGCGTGGTGCCTGAAGGTTAGCAGCATGGAACCTCATTTCACTTCCTTCTCAACCTCTTTCACTCAGTTTTTTTTTTATGAACAGGAATAAAAAGCAAGCTGACGGATGTGTTGCGGAGGGGAATGGAGTACTACAACCCATTTTCTGACATAATAATGTCTGACGAAGCTCGTCCATGGTTTGGTGCCGAGTGCAATCGTGCTGATGCGCACGCGGTGTACCTAACATGAGTCGACGCTCGTACGCGCAAAGCAAATGAGGTAAGTCAGAAGAAGAGAGCCTTCAACAGGGCTGCCAAGTCCTGCAAAAAGGCGTTGCGGAGGTCTCGGCTTGACCACATTAGCCGAATAGGGAACAAACTTGCTTTATACCCAGCAAGCAGGTAGTAAGGCTTTTTGATCTCTAGCTAAGTCGGTTGAATTGAACTTCTGCCGCACCTCACTACCACCACTGCTGAGACCCGACGGGACGCTGGCCCACTCTGATGAGGAGAAAGCGAACTTGTTTGCAAAATTTTTACCTCTGGATTCTGGTAGCGCGACGCCCCCTGCTTCTCCTGGTGGATGCGAGTCGATTATGTCGAACATTCGCATTCATCAGAAGGACGTGCGTAACCTAGACGTGAACACGGCTACTGGTCCCGACGGGATACTGGCAATTGTTCTGAAGACTTGTGCGCCTGAGTTGTTTCCGATCTTGACACGCCTATTTCGTCTTTCGTTTGAGACTGGAAAAGTGCCCTAGGCTTGGAAGCAAGCTAACGTGCAGCCCGTGCCCAAGAAGGGTAGTCGAGCTGACACGTCGAATTATAGACCCATCTCGGTAACGTCCATACTCTGTAAGACTATGGAACGCGTGCTGAATCATAAGCTCCTGGCGTACCTAGAAGCGAATAATACTCTTAGTGATCGTCAATACGGGTTCCGCCGAAATCGGTCAACTAGGGATCTTCCAGCGCATGCCATTCACATCTGGAGTGAGGCCATAGAAAAGCACGGGGAGACACTAGCGGTCTCCCTTGACATCTCGAAAGCCCTCGACAGGGTTTGGCACGATAGCCTTATTAGTAAGCTTCCTTCGTTTGGTCTGCCCGCCGGATTGTGTGATTGGATCGCGGATTTCCTGAAGGATCGTTCTATACGAGTGGTCATAGATGGCTGCTCGTCTGGACTAATTGATATTAATGCCGGGGTTCCTCAGGGGTCGGTGCTTTCGGCAACACTGTTTTTGCTGCGTATTAATGATCTGCTTAAACCCGGTACCTTTGGGTATGCAGACAACAGCACTGTTGCTGAGAGATACGTGTCCGACGCACGAGCTGGTGGGTCGCAGATCCGGTCTCTCCGGGAGGCAATGGTTGAGCGCTTGAACGTGTCCTTACAGGCTGTCTCTGAATCGGGCGATGCCAATCTGGTCAAATTCAATGCTGCTAAGACCCAAGCGTGACTATTTTCCGCCAAAAGGAGCCAATTCCTCCCAGCTTCATCTTTCCGAGGTGTAACCGTGCCGATAACCGACCAACTTGAGCTTCTTGGGGTTACATTAACATCTACTCTCAATTTTGGCCCTTTCATAGAAGCAAAAGCTCAAGTAACTGCAAAGAAGTTGGGGATTCTAGCAAAAGTGAGACGGTACTTCACGCCGGAACAGCTGCTCAAACTCTATCAAGCGCAAGTTCAATCGTGTATGGAATACTGCTCCCATCTTTGGGCTGGATCTGCCAGATACCAGCTTGATGCCCTTGAGTCAATTGAGAAACGAGCCAAGAGGATCATCGGCAGTGAGAGGCTTGTCGCGACGAAGCTCCAAAGTCTTGAACATCGACGACGAGTTGCTAGCCTGTCGGTTTTCTACCGGTTGCATTTTGGGGAATATATACGCATAAAACGTTTTGGGAACACATTCATAATGGGTACAGCTAAGGAGTGGAATTCCCTGCCGGAGTCTGTGTTTCCTGATAGCTACAACCTGGCTGTCTTTAAGTCAACAGTGAATAGGTTACTTCTAGGCAAGCGTGCTCCATTTTTGATCACATCATCGCTTACCATCAGGTGAGATAGTGGTCAAACGCGTGCCTATCAATAGTAAAATAAAAAAAATTGTTTTTAATGAACTGAAGGACGTCCAGTTCATTAGAAGCAATTTTTTTTATTTTATATCGAAAATGGAGTACGCTTGCCACAACAATTTCGCTGTCGACAGTTCGCCTGCGTAAAGCGCTGTATGCACGCCAACCCAGCTTCCTTCACAGACATGTAGAACTTTTTACATTGCACGCTGGTTATCATTATTATTACCATGTTTTTTGGAATCAATCTGGTAACTATTGGAACCGGAAAACTGTTATTGGGTTATAGTGTTTGAGCATACTTAAGCATATACGCTGGTTATTCAAAAATAATCATTTCTTTCATTCTAGGTCTCATAAGCAAACAAACGATGGCATACTTTATTTGGTTCCACTTCCGGATTTACAAGATTTTTAAAATATTGTAATTGTGTCACAAACGAACATAAACCACGGCTGAATATGGTAACTGTTTCACATAATATCTGGAAAAGAAAAAGTATCAAAAGTGAGGAATCGCAAGACACGACTAATGTTTTTTTTTTTTCATAAATTATCCTTTATTTGTTTTAAATGTATGCTAGCACAGACTTACCACTACACGGAAACAGGGGGGGGTCTGTATGTATGCTTTTACGGTTGCACAACGACACGCTTTGCTTTGCTTTGCTTGGTAGTATAGATGCAGGCCTACCTTGCTGTCTCCTTCAGAGACGGGAAGGTGGCGTGGTCTTGAGGGGGAGCGCAACGGTCGTGTAGATCCTCAAGGCAAGTCCGGTGGATATACCTTCTCGAGGTTGCCACCCCGTTTTTGGTCTAGTTCCTTACGAAATAGACGTAACTGAAACCACCGGGCGACCCGCAGAGTGGAGGGCTTTCCACTCAGTCCCATCCCATATCCCACTAAACCCCTTTTCCCCTCTATAACCCCTCCCAACTCACCTCCTAACTGTGACCCTTCTGTGACGAAGTGGTTGCGGGCTCGGCCGTCACTAAACTCAACTGACGGCGGGTAGGAGAATTTTGTCACCTGCGCTAGGACCTGCGCAGTCGAGCGCCATAAGCGGGGATGAAGGAGTCCTGGGGGGTTGAGCCGATCGGCACTGGCGGTAATGTGTCCGTGAGGCAACACGCCCCCTTTGGTCTGGATTTCAAGCAAAACGGTGGCCCTATCTTCTAGCCAAGGGTAGGGAAATGGCCAAAGTGTCCCGTCAGAGGGCCACAGGCGAGGTGCGTGGGGTCCGCTAAGGTCGTCCTTGGGCGGCCGAAGCGGTAGGTAAAGGCCATGCTGACGGTGTAAGTGAGGGTTGATTAGTTGCCAACCCGATCGAGCACCCGATATCGCGCTGTAAACCAGCCTTGCGCACCTATATCTTCCTGGTAGTCCTAACGTTCGCACTCACAGTAGTGCGACGTTCCCAGGTGCGGGCTCCATGGTGGGTGGGAGCCAGGAAGTTGAAGTTCAAAATTTTTTAGTATGGACGGATTGAAGCCAACTGAAAATACCGCAGGAGTGGAGTCGGCGAAAGCTGGCAAAGCTCCTAAGCGAGGTACCTCTGGTGCCTCGCTCGCCCCTGGATGCCCTGCGGCTCACGCCGTGGGCGCCAGCGCGGGCGCTGGTCCGGCTGTGGCGAAAACCGCAGCTAAGACCAAAAAGTCCCACTCCAAGCAAAGGAGAACGGCGCTGCATGGGACCAGTACCGATCCTTTACACACAAAGGCGAAAACGGAGACGGCTAACACCTCTGCCGGAAGTAGCCTTCCCAAACACCCTCCCGCTCTTCCTGTGGCTCCTCAAGCCGCTTCCCAAGTCGCGGCCGCCTCCGGTCACACGGAGGCGATCAGCAACACCGAGGACGCTTTTACCAGCGCCTGGCAGGTGCCTACCCGTAAGGCAAAGGCAAGGGCAAGGGTAAAAAATCCATTCCACAAGCCCATTGCTCTTGTTCGGGCCCCTCGGGTCCTACAGCTCCTACAAGCCAGGGTAAGAGGAGGGAAAGACTGACGCGCAAGGAGCGGCGTCACGAACGCAGGCGGGGACGCAAAGCCCCCCAAAACAAGCAGGTTGCTGCCACCAGCTCGGTTAAACCGACCAAGCAAGGTAAGCTGAACTTCTCTGAGGGGAAGCGGTCGCAGGCTGAGGCCGGCACTAGCCGACCAACGCCTAGCACACTGCAATCTAAATCCGCAGGAGGTCCGGCCGAGGAGGCAACCACAACGCAGCGATCCGATGGAAGTGACCAGGCTGCGGCCAAGCGGGCTCTCAACGAGACGATTTCGCCCCGTGGAGAGCACAAGCGGCCGCGGCTTGACCAATCCCAGAGGATTGCTAACAGAAGCTACGCCCAAGCTGCCAGTGCGTCCCTAAACGTCGCAATAACCTGCGACCGGAGGGGCATCATAAGCCAGGGAGTATCGGACCAGGTCTTGGCTGCTATCCTATATACAAGCGGATCATCAGCGAGGCCTGCTCTGCTATGCAGGATACACCGGGACCAACCTTCAACGCGAAGCCGCTGTTCACCGGTGGCGTCCTCAAGCTGTGGTGCGGTAACGACTTCACCTTAGCCTGGCTGAAAAAAACAGACTCCAGCCTGCTCTCCCGGCTGGCACCTCGCTAGTCGTCAAGAGTCAGGCGGAGATCCAGAAGCGGGTGCGCTGCGGCATCGCCATCCCCGACGACCAGGGAGTCTACGAGGACTCAACCTTTATTGGACGAGCCCTCTGGTACCAGAATCGCTGGATCGACGTAAGGAGGTGGGTAGTGCTGCACGCCGAGAAGCAGAAGGCTTGCTGGTTCGTGGTGCTGGGTATCCCCGAGGACCAAGTTCCGACCCTGATGAGCGCCGAGCGCCGTCTCTCAATTGGTTTGGGAGCGGTGTACGTCAAGTTCCAGGGTCCGAACGGCAGGTTCGTCGACGTACCTCGGGGTTGGGACCCGATCACGAAACAGCCGCTGGAAGACGCAGAGGACACCGATTCTCCGCCAAACAACCCGAAAGCAACTGCGGCCGAACCTGCTGTAGCAGCAGACTCAGCCGCCCCTGCCGCCACCGTGGGTGCCGTCCCTTCATCGGGGGGGGAGCCGGACGACGTAATGTTGTCCCCGGCTTCAGACCCGGGAGGGGACGGTTTCGACGAGGCCGACCTGTTTGCCGGGCTACGACTTGAGGGCGACGAAGAGGGTCTTGCCGGCGATGGCGTCCCTTTTATCGGCCTGTAAAGTCGTGCAGGCTAACCTCCACCACAGCCAGACCGCGACGGCTCAACTCCGCAAGTGGCTGGAGGTTCAACACACGGCCATTGCCCTGATCCAAGAGCCGTGGATTAGGGGTGGCCACATACGAGGACTCTCCAATCTTGGTGGTAAGCTCCTTGTTACTGCGGACCATGATCACCCTAGATCGTGCATCTATGTCACAGGTAACCTTAAAGCACAGCTATTAAACGACTTCTGTTGCAGAGATGTCTCTGCTGCTAGGCTGAACATACAGCGGGGAGCCACTAAGTTGGCTATCGTCTTCGCCTCGGTATGTATGCCTGAGGCGGAGGAACCGCCCCCACACGACCTGGTCCGCCTCATCACGCACTGTGAAAACAGCAGGGATGAGATTGTCATTGGGACCGACGCAAACGCACACCATCCACTGTGGGGGATGGAGACGCAAAACGCAAGGGGTAAGACATTAGTTGATTATCTGTTCACTACTAACCTTTTTTTTTTTTTTTTATAACGGGGGAAATCCTCATGGATGTCCTCCGCCCCGGGGCGGGCGGAGGGGTCTGTCAGACTCTTACTGACTAAGACCACCCCGGTGCTCCATCTCTCACCAACCGGGGATCGCGAGAACTAATGCGACTTCCGTAATCCCCGGCTGGTGCCGGCCCGCCTCTGCAGGCCACCTCGGGTCAGCGGGGGAAGTGAGGTGATTGACTCCCCCCGCAACGTCAAAGAGGGGCGCACGGGAACACCACGCGCCGCCACCTCGGGTCCGAATGAATGGGGGGCGACGGATATCCCCAAGTCCGACGCCTCAGGACCCAGTTAGGGGGGCCGGAAGAGGGCAGCGTATGCCCTCCTCCGACGCCCGGTGCGCCTACTGCGGGCCGGGAGAGAGGTGGAGATCTCTCTCTCCCTTTCCGCAGCCTCCTTCTGCGCGACAACTGCTTCACAGAAGGAGACCACCGCGTCCCAGGACTCCTCGCCGTCGACCATAGCACGAACTACGGCCGGCAGCGAGAGATCACTGCCTACCACAGAGATGAGGGCACGGCGTGGCCCCTCCCAAGCGGCACACTCTGCCAGTGTATGCCGCGCCGTGTCCTCCCGACAGTCGACGCAGTGGTGACACCGAGCGTCCGGCTCCCTGCCTATGCGACACAGGAACCTCCCGAAGCAGCCATGCCCCGAGAGGACCTGCGTCACACGAAATGTCAAGGAGTAGTGCCTTCTCCCGAGCCACAGGTCGAGCACCGGCCGGATGGCCTCGATAGTGACGAGGCCAGCGGAAGGGCGTGAGAGCCTGTTCCGCCATTCCGCCACCAGAACCTCGCGCAACTGCGACTGACGCAGCTCAATGTGCCGCTGCATCAGTCGCTCGCCGCGCGCCCGCGCGTCCTCACGCCACCGGTGCAGTGACGCGAGGACTTTTGCCTCCAGGTCCCAGGGCGGAGATCCGACCAGTACGCAAGCCGCCTCGTAGGAGATCGTGCGATAACCCCTGATGACTCTGACGGCCATCACCCTCTGCGGCTTCCTCAGAACAGTGATGGTGCCGGCCGTCAGGTCAACCGCCCAGATTGGGGCCCCATACAGGGTAATCGATCGCACGATCCCCACGTACAACCGCCTGCAAGCGGTGCTTGGGTCCCCCAGATTGGGAAGCAGCGTTGACAGCGCCCCAGCCGCGCCCAACAACTTGGGTGCCAGCCGCCGGAAATGGGGGCCGAAATCCCACCGGCTGTCGAGCACCAATCCCAGGTACTTCATGGTGGACTCGACAGCGGTACGGGCCCCCCCAACAACTATGTGCGATTCCGGCGGTGGCGCCCGCCGGGGCCATGAAAGGCTATGGCCTCCGACTTGTTGAGGGCCACCTCCAGGCCAAGGCGCCGTATGCGGCTCACCACCTGTGAGACCGCGGCCGTCGCCAGCAACGCTGCCTCCCTGTACGAGCTCCCCCGGGCAGTAACCAGCGTGTCGTCAGCGTAACACGTCAGGTCCACACCCGGCGGAAGCTCGCCCCTCAGTACCCAGTCGTAACCGATGTTCCACAGGGGTGGGCCCAACACTGAGCCCTGTGGAACGCCGCACGACATGGGGTGCTGATGTCTGCCATCACGTCCCAGATAGGTGACACACCTGTCCGCCAAATAAGCCTCAATGACGCGGCGGAGGTAGGGAGGCACTCGATGATAACGCAGTGCCTCCCGAATACAACTCCAGGGCAGCGTGTTGAAGGCGTTGGAGATGTCCAAAGACACCGCCAACATCACCCCGCCCCGGGACACCGCTTCCTCCACCAGGACTCTCACTCGCGATATCGCCGTGATAGTGGAGCGCCCATGCCGAAACCCGAACTGGCATTCAGCCAGGTCCGGCCCCTCTCCGCACAAGTGGCTGACGAGGCGGGCTGCAATTATCCGCTCAAACAACTTTCCCACCTCGTCCAGCAGCACTATGGGCCGGTACGCGGACGGCGAGTCCGCAGGGCGCCCCGCCTTCCTGAGCAGGACCAGACGACCAGATTTCCACTGAACGGGAAACTGGCCCTGCTCCAGGCACGCTGAGTAGAGTCCTCTCAGATGGGGCTCCAGCTCCTTCAGAGCGAGGGCCAACACGCAACCGTGAATTCCTCCAGGCCCCGGGGCAGTGTTTTTCGCCCGGAGCCGCATCACGGCCGCCCTCAACTCTGCTTCTGTCACCTCTGGGACGCTGGCGTTCTCTTCAGGCTCTGCGGTTGTGGGTAGAACCATCGGCGGCAGAGTATGCTCCGCTCGTGCCGGGAAGAGGGCTGCGACCACGTCCTCCAGCAGCTCAGGTTCGAGACTCTCCGTAAGCGGAGGCGCCCAAGGTCCGAATTTCCCTCGAACCGAGCGGTATGGACGCCCCCACGGATCCCTGTTTAGAGTCTCTAACATCTCCTCCCTGGCACGCGTCTTTGCCTCGCCGATGGCCAGCCGCAGAGCCTCCTTAGTCGCGCGGTACACCTCATACAGCGCGGCTTCTTCGTCAGGAACCCGACGACGTCTTCTTCGGTATCGGGTGTACCGGCGCCTGACTCGCACGCACGAGATGCGCAACTGCTCAATCTCGGCGGACAACCAGTACACCTGGCGCCTTCTGGGTTGTGTGTGGACCCGGGGCATGGACGCGTCGCTAATTTGCGTCATCGCCCAGTGGAACCACTGCGCCCCCTCTTCGACGTCGACGGGTCCAGTCGTTGTCGACTCCCGGATCCAGGCCTGCACAATAGCAGCCTCCTCGAGGGGGAGATCGAGGCGCTAGCGCGCCCAGCGCGGACCGTCCGTTCGTAGAGCCGATTGACTGCGGCCGCCCGCGTTCTGGGGGGAGACGTCAAAACGGATGTATCGGTGATCCGATAACGTCTCCACCTCCACGGCGACATGCCAGTCGCGGACACGGCTAGCGACAGTAGGGCTAGCAAACGAGACGTCCACTATGGAGCCGCCCCGCTGCCGCACACACGTGTACTCCGAGCCCCGATTCAGGACGGTCAAGCCGGTCGTGACCGCCCACTCCTCCAGTGCCTCACCCTTGGCATCGGTGACCGGGGATCCCCACGCCGCAGATTTGGCATTGAGATCCCCGAGCAACAGCACTGGGCGTGGGTGGTACCGGTTCACGACGGCACCTAACTCAACAAGGAAGCTCTCGAAGTCGGCGAGGCTCTTGTTAGGTGAGAAATACACTCCAATAGTGCCGATGCCGTCCGCGAGGGCGGCCACCCAGCCGTGACCACGGGACGGGTCGGCAAGAGCCCCGCCAATAATGGCCACCGAGTCGTCCAGGTCACCCACCCAATCATCTCTGGGGGGGACGTAGTACGGTTCGGCGACCACAGCCACATGAATCGACCACTCTGCCATGCTCTGGAGTAAGAGATCCTGAGCCCTGGCAGAGTGGTTGATATTGCCCTGGAGGAAATGGAATTGTGCCATTATGCGCAATCCATTCCTTCGGCGCCATTCTCAGGCCGGGAGTCGGCCGAAGAGCAACCAGGCTGCGGGGGATGTAAAGAGTCCCCGGCAGCCTTGGTTGCTCCCTTCTTTTTCTTCTTCTTGCCCGTCTTGGGGGCGGGCGCGCCACAGGCCTTGCCACCCACAATGTGCTCCGCGGGCCTCCCTGCAGCTGTACAGAGGCTACAGTTTGGCGTCGCAGAGCATTGGGCCACCTTGTGGCCGGGCTTACCGCAGCGATAACATAGTTCACTGCGGTCAATTGCGGCGGTGCAACGTGCCCTGACGTGCCCAGCATCAAGGCATCGGTAACACCGCATAGCCCTGGGTTGCAGCAGCTTCACCCGTGCTGCCACCCACCCCACCAGAAGACGCCCGCTGTCGGCGATCTTTTTCGCCGCCGCTACCGGGCACTTTATCCAGATGATGCCGAGCCCGGCAGCGTCGGCGCGAATCTCGCCTGCCCGCACGTCACCCGGCGGACATCCCCCGCTTCGAGCGACGGCCGCCACGACCTCCTCCGGGGTCGTCGAGTCGTCCAAGCCATTGACGCGCAGTTCAGCGGTCTTCACGGGCCTGGACACTCGAACGTCCTCTCCATTGAGGACCTCCCTCAATTTGGCGGCCAGGACATCCGCCTTCTGGCTGCCATCAGGACCTGCCACTTCGAACAGCCGCGCCCCCGTAACCGCTCACCTGCGTGAGGACCTCCTTGTAAGTAAGGCCCCTCTCGATGGCTCCGGGCTGTAGTGTGATTACCACAGCCGCGGAGCGTGGGACCCTACCCTTCCGGGACCTCCGCTTCTTCTTCTTGGGCGCGGGCTTGGACTCACTGGAAGCCAGCGTCGATGCCTTCTTCTTGCGGCCCTTTTTGACGACTGTCGTCCAAGCCTCTGAGGTGGGGCCGGAGGCGGTCGCCGGGGTCGCATTTAAACTGGAAGGGGTTGCTGACGCAACCTCCGCGGTCTTCTTGGGCCCCTCCGCGGGCTTTTTGCCCCCCTTTCCAGCTTTGGCCGCCACAGTCGATGGCCCTGGCCTTGCGGCCTCCTCCATCCTCCTTTTGTCCGCCGCTAGCGGTGGCCGGAGGTTTTGGGCCGGGAGAAGCCTCGTTTCTAAGGCCTCCAGGCGGGCATTCATCATGCCCCCACACTGCTGCATGCAGATGCGGACGATCTTCTCGATGTCCGCATTGGTCGCAAGTGCAGGGGCAGGGTCCGACGCTGGAGCCGTAACCACCGGAGAGCCGGCAGCTGCGGGAGCCGCATCCTTCTGCAGCCGGGCTTCTCTTTGCGCGGCAACCTCCCTTCTGAGGTCCTCCAGCTCAGCTCGGAGACGACCGTTCTCCTCCCACAGCTTCGCCGTCTCCTCAGAGCTTGTTCGAACAAGGAGGACCTCAACCGCCTCCTTGATACCCTCAGCCGCCTCTTTGAAGGCGCGCGTGAACGTGCCCTTCAAGCTGCCCGATTTTGTGGCAACTTTCAGGACAACGTCCACGCCGTCCAGAACTTGGCGACTGAGTGCCGCCGCCGTCAGGTTCTCCCCGGAACCTGCTTGAGCGGCCCGCCGCTCTCGAGTCTGACGAGCCATTTCGCCGACTTCGTCAGCCGCTACCGCTTTCCGCTGAGCCCGCTTTGCTGCATTTGCTTCCGCTTTATTGCTGTCTAGCAGTAGCGGGGACGGAGACGCAGCGGAATCTCCACTAAAATCAGCGAGAGTGGTCTCATCGCTCTCTGCCTCTGGCGGCCGATCCAGGCAGACTGCCGGAATCGGCGTAGCAGGCCGCAAAAAGCGACCCCTCTGGTCCCGCTGTCGAGTGGATGCTCCACCCATCACTGCGCGACCTCTCTTTGCTGTCGGCACCATTGCGGCCGATAGTTCCTCCTCACTTGAGGATGGGTTTATACCCTCCCCGCGCGAACGCTTCCCCCAAAATTTTGAGAGGGCGCGTGAGCCTCCTCGGCTCTCGCTGCCGCTTCCGGCAGACTGGTCTACTTTCTCCGCCATATCTGGCCCATCGATGGTTTTATTTTTGTCAAACTTTCCATATAGTTCCCACGAGCAGTGGAGGAATTAAAAGTCCACCCCGGCAGTGCCCCGTACCAAGGGTAAGCCTAAATACTGTAGGGGGTCGGCAGGTACCCTACAGGGGAAGCGTTAACGACTGGTAACCCCACCAGCCATTCATCCTCTCGCCGCGCTTCAAAACTTAGGATTGGGGGTTTTTTATCTTAGAGGTGTCCTTTCTCTGGGCCGGGCGGTTAAGCCAAGCCCCTGACGACGGCATGATACATGCCTACGTCCGCTGTCCGGCCAACCCGGCTCAGCAGGCCCGTCAGAAGCTCTCTCGACCGGATTGCTCCGTGAGGAGAGAGTGACTGCCGCGTTGGTGCGCCTGCACCGCAGCAGCATTGGTCACATCCTTTGCCTATCAACAGCTGTCGATGGGACAGGAGCGACCCCATCTCCGACAATCCTCCACAGTGCCCTCTGTGAATCAGAGGGACACGAGGAGGAACCGTCGTGGAGCAAAACGCTCCCCCCCCCCCCCGCAGAAATTCGCCACAGACAATAGCCCCTCCGACATGGAAAGACTATTGCCCGTGCCCAGGGTGCACCGGCCCGATAACTGCTCTTTCCTCCGAACGCATTCGTAAGGAACCAGCAGCCGTCAGGCACACGAGGAGGTTTTCTGCGCGCACCCCTTCTGCGGGCACCCCTTCACTACTAACCTATCCCTACTAAACACGGGTTCGGAACCAACCTTCGTGACCAGACGCAGTCGTACTATCATAGACCTGACTCTGGCTACGGAGGAAGCAGCGGAACTAATCACTGGGTGGCAAGTCTCGAATGAGGCTTCCTGCTCAGACCACAGGTGGATCCGCTTCGACATCCAGGTCTGTATACCACCCAAACAACCTAGGCGTAATCCTCGCAACACGGATATATCGGTGTACACACGCAACCTTACCTCAAGGCTTGTACCATCATGCGATTCGGAGTTGCTTGCGGACACGGCACAGATCGATGCGCAAGTAACACTACTCACCGAATCGCTGATAAACAGCTACCGAATCGCCTGCCCAGAAACGATTCCGCGCGACACACCGGGTAAACAACCTTGGTGGGGTGCAGACCTGGAGCGCAAACGCGGTAAGGTAAGAAAGGCTCTTAACAGAGCCATGAACACATGTAGTGATGAGGACTGGGACGTTTATTACGCGGCCAAATCGAGCTACAAGAGATGCGTCAGATTCAGAAGAACTACAGGGTGGCGTAAATTCTGTGGTAACATTGAATCATGCCAACAAGCAAACAGGGTAAGGAAAATACTGGCGCAACAGAACACATCTGAGATCGCCACACTCCGGAAACCCGATAACACGTTGACCACGACACCTAAAGAAGCGCAACGTCTCCTAGTAGAAACTCACTTCCCAGGTAGCGTATTCGCGCAGGTAAATGAATGGCTTGACGTTATCCAAACACCATCAGCTGATGACTGGCTTTATGCAGAAAAGATGATTACGCTGGAAAAACTTCAGTGGGCCATCAAAAGCTTCCAACCTTTCAAGGCACCAGGTCCCGACGGTGTGTTTCCTGCCTTACTACAGTGGGGAGGTACCGCTGTTGCAACAAAACTGGTGCTCTTAATGCGAGCGTCAGGCACGCTCGCATTAAGAGCACCAGTTTATTTAGCCTTTAGATACGTTCCTAAAGGATGGAGGGAAGTGAAAGTCATATTCATTCCGAAGCCAGGTAAAAGTGACTACACAAACGCTAAATCCTATCGACCTATTAGTCTGACCTCGTTTTTACTAAAGACAATGGAAAGACTGTGTGAAAGCGAACTACGTGATGGCGTTTTAAAAACAATACCACTGCATGGTAACCAACACGCATACAGCTCGGGTAAGTCGACAGAGTCCGCTCTTCATCTGGTGGTGAACCAGATTGAGGAAGCGATTCACCAGAAAGGGTCCTGCCTGGGCACATTCATAGACATCGAAGGAGCCTTCGACAAGACAAACTTTTCCAGCATTAGTGCCGCTCTCTCCAAACACGGCGTGGAACAGGTACTAACTGACTGGATAACTAATATGTTAAGCAAACGAGTGGTTCGCCTTGAGGAAGAGCAGCAGTTGGCTCTGCTCTGATAGCCAGAGGCTGCCCGCAGGGGGGTGGGCTCTCCCCTCTTCTGTGGAATCTGGTAATTGATGACCTGATCACCAAACTCAACGCACATCGTTACTACACAATAGGTTATGCTGACGACCTCGCAATCCTAGTGTCAGGGAAAGTGACTGGAACGATCTGCAACCTTACTCAACAAGCACTACGCATCGTGGAAAGATGGTGCGACGAATATGATCTGTCGGTAAACCCCACGAAAACTGAATTAGTCATGTTCACTCAAAAGCGAGCACTAGGCCACTACCGGCTACCTATGCTCTTCAATACAGAGCTCCAGCTGTCTAACGAGGTAAAGTATCTAGGCGTCATCCTAGACAGTAAGTTAAGCTGGAGTAATCACCTAGACTACAAACTAAACAGGGCCCCCATTACCTTCTGGCAATGCAGGAAAATGATAGGGAAGAAGTGGGGCCTATCTCCCAAAATAATACTATGGCTGTACAGCGCAGTAATTCGGCCCATGCTAACCTACGGGGCCGTGGTGTGGTGGCCACGCTCAAAGCTAGCTACAGCCGTAAACAAGTTACAACACATGCAAAGGCTGGCCTGCATGGCAACGACGGGCTGCATGAGGACTACTCCAATAGCGGCGCTGGAAGCCATGCTGGGGCTCCCTCCGCTACACTTGCTTATACAACAGGAAGCGACGATGGCAGCAGTGCGCCTTAAAACATTGGGTCTCTGGAGTAAGAGAGACACACGACACACCGCTCTGCTCGAGGAGCTCAACAATGAACTCCCCATAACAAAAGCAATCAATGACCGGGTACCCAAGCAATTTATCTTCTATAAAAAATACAAAATCCAATTGCATGAGGATCATCGGTGCGAGGGGCTCTGCCCCGCCGAGCTGCGGATCTTCACCGATGGATCAAAAACAGGTACAGGTACTGGTGCGGGAATCTTCTCAGAGGATCTCAATATCCACATAGCCACACCATTGGGGGTCCACTACACAGTGTTCCAGGCTGAATGCATGGGCATTTCTCTGGCGGCATCAGCCATCCTAACCAGGGAAGTTAAGGACCACTCAATACGCATACTCTCGGACAGCATGGCTGTCCTGCAAGCTCTGAACAGCCACACAGTGAACTCTGGGTTGATTCTCGAGTGTCACCAACGTCTCAACCAGGTTGGTAGACACAACAAAGTAACCATTCAATGGATCAAGGGACACAGTGAATCTCGAGGCAACGACGCTGCGGATGAACTCGCCCGAAGGGGGTCGAGTTTGTCAGCAATGGGACCGGAGCCCATCGTGCCGCTGCCTTTCGGGTACTTACGCAATCTGGTAAGGAAACGCACCGGAGATAAACATCACAAGCTATGGGTTGACCATAGTGAGTGTAGGCAGGCCAAAGAGGCACTTCCCTCTATAAATGGCCGTTTCACAAAACAAGCCCTAAGACTGACTAAACAACAGTTGCGTTCAGTCACAGCCGTAACAACTGGCCATGGGTCTTTTAATAAACACCTCTATGCTATAGGAGTCACTGACAGCCCGCTATGCAGAGCCTGCATGGAGGAGAATGAGACAGCAGCACACCTGCTTCTAAGCTGCCCGGTGGTTGCGGATTACAGGGCAAAGTACTTCGGAAACCCAGGTACCCTCTGCGAGATAGTTAGTAACACCAAGGCGTTGCTGGCCTTCCTTGGGGAGCTGGGGTGGATCGAATGACGCATTTGTCCCACCTACACGCAAAATACGCGCTTAGTCGTGGAGTTGCGGAAACCAGCCCGATTTACATACATACATACACGGAAACATTTTTTAAACAGACCGTAAGTTTCTAAAAAAAACTATTAACAAAAAAATAAAACCGCCTTCCAAAAAAAATTACTTTAATTTCGGAAGTCGGTGTTTTTGGTTTTTATCGTTTTTGAACACCGACTTCCAAAATTAAAGTTATTTTTTACTTTGTAGTGTTTTGTTTTTCAGCGTGCCGGCGTGATGATATGTTATGGACTGGTGTAAACAATCAACAGACATGCGATTTCAGAAACTCCGATCCATTTGCTATCATTTATTGATCTTCACCAAATTTAAATAGGACCAGTCCGAGAAAATACTCTTCCAAACAAAAAAAGAATAATCCAAATCGGTTAACAATTGGCGAAAATATCGCTGAATAAACATTTCAGAATTGGCGGAGAAATCGGTTGAAAATACATAAAAAAAAAGCCATACAACCGAACATAAAACCTCCTCCTCTTTGCAGAAGTCGGTTAAAAATATATGATACGGCTCAAATTTTTTTTTACTATGATTATCATTATCTTCTCCGTTTCCATTTGTGTGAAGTACATCCTTAACCCACTGTTCAAAGTATTTTGTCAACATTACGAAAACAATAAACTAGGCTAAAATGTAATACAGTTATATTTTAATTATATTTAAACTAATAAGAAAGTTTAAGCCAGAGTGAATTACGACTAACAAAACAAGACTATAGAGAGTAGTCAAAAGTGTGATCTAATTCCAAATTATGTTTCTTTTGAAGCAATTTTGATGTTTCCATGAATTTCTTGGATTTTTTAAAATAATAGAAATGATGCTTCGGCAATAACCGCTGTTACAAATGAACTTAAGTACGAAACTTAAGAAAACAAGGCTGAAATAAATCCAAAATATTATTCTTTCTTCAGCAGTTTTGAATGTTTCAGCCAAATATCAGTATTTGTCGTCAGATATTGTTAGATTAACAAAATAATGACAAACAGCAATATGGATAGTCTATGTAAAAAAAATCAAAAAGCAGATTGTCGCATTTGTATCGATTCGAACGCGCGTACAAAGCGATGCAAACGCACGACAAGCGCATTCAAAGTTCGTGTGTATCAAGTAGTCTTCGGAAAAAGGTGAGGGGGAGGGGGCACTGCATAGTTCACTTGTCACTCACACGACATCCGATAGAAGTTCGAATTTTTCTTCCATATTTTATGTTTGGGCAGTATTTTAAAAGTTGCGTTAAAACACAATAACTCAATCTTATTTCGCTCGTGAATGGGTTTATCTAATAACGACGCTTATTTTTTTATACTATCAGTAATAAAGCCAGCGTAGGCAGTGCTGTCTCGTCAGACTCAATTTTACTACTGTTGAGGAGTCTGGTGAAAACACAGAGATTTCTGTATAAAATACACACGTGCGACTGCAGCATTTTTATACCACCTTTCACCGTATCAGCGCGTTTGTATCGATAAAAATAGGTCTCACATCATGCACGTCGTCGGCGATCTAAAAACCGCCGTGTGCGCATGGCCTTAGGCCGCGGAAACGAACTCAGCGGCGCGATAGGCGGCGCGGGGTTATACATCTCTGCATTTGACGTGACCAGCGCAAATCACTCCAATTTTTGTTCTAACTTGACCTATTGCAGGATCGGTCGTTGTGGCGACGCTTGGGGGAGGCTTACGTCTATCAGTGGACGTCTGTCAGCAGCTGATAAGATGATGATCATGAATACCTAATGATTACTTTTGAAAATTAATATTTTAATTCTGTACCGCAATCACATTTTAAATCAAAATATACATTGAACCATCTAAATAAAGAGTCAATGTCTAATACAATGACGAATAAGTATTTTTGGGGATTTTTCGGGACTAACAACTATTCATTTACTCTCCATTTCTTTTTAAGTAGGTTTTGAGGCCACTGACCTCATTTTCCTCTTTATGACTATGGGTTATATATTTATTTAATTATTCTCACTAATATAGTTCTAAAATTCACGCAGAAGAAGTCGCGAGCAGAAGCCAGTTTCTAATTATTTTTTTTTTTGTAAGCTGGCATGTTTAATTACTTAACGTATTGGTGTTTGACGTATTTCAAAGTAAGAAATAATTAATTTATTTTAGTCTGTTTCTTGAGATAAAATGTGAGCTAAAAGCTATAAAAAACAGTCACTCCAGTATAGAAAAACTAACTATTATTCATTTACTATTTATTTCTGTTTAAGTAGGTTTTGAGGCCACTGACCTCATTTCCCTCTTTATGACTATGGGTTATATATTTTTTTTTAATTATTCTCACTAATATAGTTTTAAAATTCACGCAGATGAAGTCGCGAGCAAAAGCCAGTTTCTAAATTATTATTTTTTCGTAAGCTGGCATGTTTAATTACTTGACATATTGATGTTCGACGCATTTCAAAGTATGAAATAATTATTTTATTTTAGCCTGTTTCTTGAGATAAAATGTGAGAGAAAGCTATAAAAAACAGACACTCCAGCATAGAAAAAACAAATATTTTTCAGTATTACTTTACGTGTGCAAAAAATAGTGTTTGTGGATATTATATACACAAAAGTGAAAGAGGAAAAAGATGATTCTATCATCATTTGCCGGTGTTACTTCTTCCACCTGGCGTTAATCCCGGCTATTGCCAGGGTCCGCCTTCCTACTTAGCTTCCTCCACTTTGCCCGGTCTTCAACATCCTTCTCAGTCAGGCCATTGGCTCTCATGTCAGACTTGACGACGTCCAGCCAGCGCTTGCGAGGGCGACCACGGGGCCTAGCCCCAAGAACAGCCATATTCATGCATCTCCGACCAACGTACTCCATAGGGCGGCGCATGATGTGGCCATACCATCGTAGACGACACTCTTGCAGTTTTTCCCCCACGTCACGGACACCAAGACTACCTCGGATGTAAGAGTTGCGCATGCGATCGGATCGCGTTACGCCACTCATCCACCTCAGCATCTTCATCTCCGTGACGCGAAGCTCCTGGGTGTGTCTGCTTAGTGCTGGCCAACACTCGCCCCCGTACAGTAGGACAGGCCGAATGATGCATTTATATATCTGCCCCTTGAGCTTCGGAGGCATTTTGCGGTCGCATACAACGCCCGTCACCTCGCGCCACTTCGCCCAAGCCGCGCCAATACGTGCTTGGACATCGTCGTCCACGTTGCCAGACTCGTGCAGCACGGATCCAAGGTACCTGAACGTATCGGACTTTCTGATCAGGTCCGAAACTATTCGGATGGTGTTTGTATCCGTGCTGCCACAGGACATGTACTCAGTCTTCGCCACATTTAGTCTCAGACCACCGTTTTCAAGCGTGTCCTTCCAAATGTTGACTTTGCGCTCAAGATGGGCTTTGTTCTGATTAACGAGGGCGATGTCATCGGCATACATCATTAGCCATGGAGGCTGATCTTGGATGTTTGCCGTAACTACATCGAGCAACTACGTTAAACAAGAACGGGCTAAGAGCCGAGCCTTGGTGAACGCCAACAGATATTGGGAAGCCATTCGATTCGCCAACAGCGGTCTGGACAGAGGACACGGAATCGCGGTACATGTCTCTGATAATGTTAATATAGGCCTCGGGAACGCCCTTGAAGCGCAGTGCCCACCAGATGGACTGCCGAGGTATACAGTCGAAGGCCTTCTGCAGGTCTAAAAAGGCCATATGCAAAGCTCTCCTTCTCTCTCTGTAAGCCTCAGCCAGATTCCGTAAGGCGAACACTGCGTCCATGGTGCTGTTACCCGCCCGGAAGCCATATTGACACTCAGAGACAGCACACTCGCTACGGAGCCGTGTGTCAATGATGCGCTCGAAGAGCTTCATGGTGTGGCACATGATCTTGATACCGCGGTAGCTACCACAATCCTGTACGCTACCTTTGCCTTTGTAAACAGGGATAATCAGGCTCAATCGCCACTGGTTCGGCATTTCCTTGGTGATCAGGATGCGGTTAAAAAGATCCGTCAGAAGGTCCACACCATGTGGGCCCATCGCCTTCCACACTTCAATTGGCACATTGTCAGGCCCGACCGCTTTCCGGTTCTTCATGTGGCGAAGAGCAATGCGGGTTTCGTCGGGGGAAATAGGGGAAATAAGCCCAAGGTTAGGAGGCGGTTCCGGAGGAAGGTTATGGGGATGCTGTTTGTTAGACAGCTCCGCGAAGTATGTACACCATCTCTCCTTAACAGAGGGGGCATCGTAGAGCAGCTTACCCTGGGCGTCCCTTACACAAAGACATTTGCTAATGTCCCGTGTAGCTTTCTCCCGGCCACGCGCCAGCTTAAAAATAAGCTTTTGCCCCTCCGCAGTTTCCAGCTTGTCGTATAAGGGCGCCAGACTTTTGCTGCGGGCTCTGGCTACAGCTTTTTTGCAAGCGCGCTTAGCCGCTCCATATGCCTCCCTGTCATCCGGAGAGTTGGACCCTTGCCACTGTTTAAATAAAACCTTCTTCTTCCGAGTCGCCTCCTGCACCCCGTCATCCCACCACCACGTCTCCTTTCCTATGGTGCGGCCACCACGAGAAGTGCCAAGGACGCGCTTACCCGCACCGGTGATTGCTGAATGGATCCTACTCCAGATCTCTTGAGCGGACTCATGCGGAGCACTGATCTTGAGATGCTCGACCTCCGCGATGAAGTCCGACTGCCTAGGACCATCAAGCAACCACCACTTAGTGCGGGGTTTGCGTTTCTCGGTCATTCTCTTCTTCGGTACAACCGCAAAGTCCAGGACAAGGAGGCGGTGTTGAGCCGTTAGGCTTTCGCCTGGGATGACTTTGCAGTTGGTAACCTTGCCAATGTGGCACCGTCGCACCAGCAGGTAATCTATTTGGGTTGAGTAGGCACCACTACGGTACGTAATAAGATGCTGGGGCTTCTTCTGAAAGAATGTGTTCGCGATGGCTAGGTCAGACACAGCGCAGGTGCTAAGTATATTGACTCCCTCTGCGTTTAGCTGGCCATAACCAAAACACCTTCGGAATTCGGGATAGCGCGTAATACGTCCTCGAACTCATCCCAGAAGGCCTCCTTTTCAGACTCACAGCAACCAGTCTGAGGAGCATAGGCGCTGATTAGGTTCGTTACCGACCCTTCGATCAGCACCCTAACTCGCATCAACCGGTCGCTGCATCGGTCTACTTCAAGGAGTCCATCCTGAAGGTCCTTAGACAGCACCACGGCCACTCCGCTCCTACCCGTTGGTGATCCGGTGTACACTAGCCGGTACCCCTGCCCGATGTCACGTGACTTATTTCCCTTCCAGCGCGTCTCCTGAAGGAAGGCGCACTGGACCCGACGCTTCGCAAGTACGTCTGCGAGTTCTTGGCAACGTCCGGTTAGGGAGCCAATGTTCCAGGTGGCAAAGCGGAACTTCTTCTTGGGTACTATCCTATTTAGCCGTGCCCGTACTTGACACGGTAGCCCTAGCCCACTTATCGCAGGTTTAGGGCGATGTGCCTGCGCGTCGTTATGCGGCGACGCCCTAGACCGAGTACCCTTACCTAACTTGTTTCTCTCCATACATATATGACTGAAGTTGGTTTTACGTGGGGCGACCAGCCGTCTGACCCCCACAACCCTACAAGAGGGAAACCAGGTTCGCCAGAGCCTCGTCCGTTGGACAGCAGGGTGCACCGCTAGCAGGTGAGGTTGGCTTGGGTCTTTAAGATGGCAACGGACCCCATACACCCCATTTGCCGGTGTTACTAGCCACTATTAATTTCCTGTGATATGAATCCTATTTTGCGGTCAGGTATGTTCCCAAATGTCGTGCCTTAGGCACTTTTAGTCTTTTATTTCAAAACATTTTTATAAAAAAATCAATTTTGGCACGAATATAAAATGACTACTATTATAATACTGTCCAAGGTCACAAAAATACACACTCACACGGTGGAAATAATTTTATATCACTAACTTTAACAAATAGTAACTTTAGCCTGCTGCTCTATGTAAACTACTGTTAAGAAAAAAATAATTACGAAAGTCTGAAAGCTGTGATTTGCAAAAAAAGTGACCTAGGTATTACCTCGACCTGGACCGGGAGCTCCTCCTGGAAGCTTCGATCGTGCAGGCCTGGGTGTCACCTCTGGACAGGCCGACTGACATCAACGACGAAGCGGAGTAGTTCCGGGAGGCCATGTCCGATATTTGTGACGTGGCAATGCCCCGGGTTAAGCCAGGACGCGCACGCCGCCAGGTGTACTGGTGGTCGCAAGAGCTGGCGACGCTGCGTCAGGCATGCGTTGCTGCACGGCGCCGGTATACCGGGCATCGCAGGCTCCGCATCCGCCCTCCGGATGCGTAGGTTAAAGAGGCGGAGCTGTACGAGGAGTACAAAGTGGCGACGGCCGCTCTCATAGCGGGGATCCTGCAGGCCAAGGATCTGGCTCGGAAGGAGATGCTGGAGTCTCTGTACGGAGAATCTTGGGGAAGACCCTACAAAATGGTGCAGAATAAGCTCCGCACCTCCGGTCCCAGCTGGTGGAGGACGTGGTGAGCGCTCTGTTCCCCTCGCGAGGGGAGCATACTCCCCCGCCTATGGCTCCATCACTTACGGTGCCCGATGCGGACTACACCGATGACGACGATGACGATGCTCCTGAGGTGACTGAGGTAGACCTGAGAGTGGCGGTTAACAGGCTGAAGGCCAAAAATACCGCCCCAGGACCCGACGGCTTATCTGGAAAAGCCTGGGTCCTGGCTTTAGAGGTTCTCGGGCCTCGACTAAGACGGTTCCTAAGCGCGTGCTTGGAGAAGGGCCAGTTCCCACTTCGTTGGAAGACCGGGAAACTGGTCCTCATTAAGAAGCCGGGGCGCCCTGCGGACTCTCCGTCCATCGTACTGCTCGACGCTCGACGACTGCACCACATACTCGCCTTCGGATTATTTACTTCAGTTGGATAACCATCATCCTCCATTTTGTGTCTTGATATCTGTTTCATTACCTAATAATTCAATGTTTCGTAAGACAATCAAGAAATATAATTATTTTAAAGCAAATTACGACAACATAAATCAAGATTTAAAAGAAATTAATTGGGAAACTGCGTTTTTAAATTATCAAACACCTGGCGAGTACTTGGTTTGTAGTAGGTCTTTAAGGTTTCCTGTGTGGGTCTCTAAATTCCTTATACACATATACAAAAATAAAGCCAAATCGTGGGTTAGATGGAAAATGTATAAGAATTTATCTGACTACGAGCAGTTTTCAATATTCCGCACGAGGTTTCAGTCTGAGTGCAAATAATCTTATAGAAGAAATATTAATTCTGTAAAGGATGGTATTCGAGACAACATAAAGCTTTTCTGGACGTTCATTTCTAAGCATAAATTCACTACAGGAATTCCTTCCACTATGAAATATAAAAATCAGCCATCTAATACCCCAGAAGACATTTGCAATATTTTTTCCGACTTCTTTAATTCTGTTTATGAACCATCCACCTTAAAAGGTGTACCGTACTTGCAAACCGATTGCTCCCCTAACTGTTCACTGATCAGCGACATCCAATTTTCAGTAAGTGATTTACTGTGTGGGCTCAAGTCATTGGACTCTTCTAAAGGACATGGACCTGATGGTTTGCCGGCAATCTTTATTAAGAGGACTGCCACTAATCTCTGTACTGCATTGCATACCATATTTAATTTATCTATTTCGCAGGGGATATTTTCACAAGCTTGGAAACTTGCAAACATAACCCCAGTCCCAGACGGGACCAAGGCATGAAGTCGAAAACTATCTACAGACCAATATCGATATTGTCAACTTTGTCAAAGGTCTTCGAGAGATTGCTTCGCGATGAAGTGTACCCTCTACTTCACAATACCACAACAACATGGTTTTGTCAAAAGGAGATCAACTGCGACGAACTTGCTGACTTTTGAAATTGAAACAATATATACTGATTTTAAGAAGGCCTTTGACAAGGTTGACCATGAACTGCTTTTGCAGAAAATTCCGTTTAATGGGATACGTGGGGACCTTTTAAGATGGTTTTATTCATATGTTTGCAATAGAACACAGAGAGTTGTAATAAACGGTTTTTGCTCTGCCACTGTTGATGTCTCTTCCGGAGTGCCACAGGGTTCCATTTTAGATCCTCTACTTTTTATTTTATTCATCAATGACGTCGATACATATTTTAAAAATTCAAAGATACTGTTGTACGCTGATGACATTAAAATATTCAGATCCATTAAAAGTAACCGTGACTGCATTCTCTTACAGGAAGATTTAGATGCTTTCTCGGCATATTGTACACGCAATAAGCTTCAATTTAGCGTGACCAAGTGTTATGTCATTAGTTTAACTAAAAATAAAAACAATATACTGTATTCCTACACCTTAGAAAACAAAAATCTAAAAAAAAATCCGCGATCTTGGAATTCTGCTGGATGACAAACTCCATTTAGATTCTCACATTAACAAAATTGTTAAAAACGCCTTCCGTATGTTCGGTTTTATTATGAGAACGGCCACAGTATTTACCCGATCTTCTACCTATTTGTACCTTTACAAATCGTTGGTTCGCTCTCAGCTAGAGTATGCAGTTTCGGTATGGAATCCCCACTATGTTAAATATTCCGATATGATCAAAAACTGCAAAGAAATTTTTTAAAGTTTATGCATTTTCGTTGCTATCGTACTTACGCTTCCTACAATGACCTATTGAAAAAGTATAATCTACAAAGTTTGAAATCTAGGCGAATTATGATGGAAACGATGTTCCTGTTTGATCTGTGTACTACTTATGATTGTATTGAAATTCGCAACAGAATTGGCTTCGTGGTACCCAGAACAACGATTTGCCATGGGGTGCGCGCAAGACCTTTATTTACAATAAGTTCCGGTCGTACAAACGCAGGTTTGCGAGCACCCCTACGCCACCTTACCAATCAATACAACACAATCTTTAAAGACATTGTCTTCTTTTCTGTCTCTTCTCCAGAGTTTAGAAGTCTTGTCTATAAAATTATGTCAGATTACAATAATTAGTTTAATGTTTACCTTATTTTCTCTCCCTCCTTATTTCTCTGTGTTTGAACTAGGTACTTTTCTGTTTGAACAGCTTACAATAGCGTACCATTATATATAACTTTTAACCTCTCGGGTATCAAAGGGACTCACGGACCCACTAGCGTCTAATTCCGTCAACACCCAGGTGGGTCCCTGTGGATCCACCCGACCCTACGGATTTAAAACTAAATTTTAGTAATTTTTACGGTTAATTTTCTTTTCTCAATGATTGAACTCTATGGTATATAATATTTTTCATATGGGAACACTGTCGGAAAAAAAAAATACGCTTGACAAGAAGCGAAATGTCACAAAATACGTTTGTCAAATCAAACAAACATTCGTTCAACTTGTGCGCGAGAATTTTCGATTTTTACGTGTTTTTCTGTGGAAAGTAAGCCAAGTATTGATAGAAATTCATAATTTACTTTATTTTCGTTAAATTTCAACTAATATTCAAAGTCAAAAGTGTAAACTATCTGGTGAAAATTACGAAACAAAACTAGTTACCGGATTTCTTCCCGTACGTAAGTAATTTGATATTTCAGAATTATAGTGGCATATTGTAACGATATACAATTAAAAATGAGTTCGTGAATACATGGCTAGTAATCTAGAAACATTTCTTATTGGAATCTTATTGGAATATTCTTGACGTTTGTTTACAAAAATACAAATTACGTAAATCAAAATGTCTGCTCCGCGTACTATGAAGTTTGAGCTTAAATATTGCGGCAGTCGATTTTTGTTCTCGTAAAATAACATCATCACTAGATTACTTGTCTTTTTATGACCTTAATTCCAAAATTTTGTGTAAATTGATCCAATATTTGTGTCAGAAATCAACATAATAATACAACAAAATAGCTTTCAGCAAGTACTCTCGTATCTATCCAAAATGTTTATATTTCGGTTTGTTATAAGAATATTGTTTACATTCTAATACATAGTGACATAATTAAAGAACCCATAACAGTTTCAAGTGTGTGAATAGCTGCTTTGTGAGCAGAGAGATTAGGTTTTTTGTGCTGCGGGTCATATTACGCTTGCGATAAGCGGGCGCCCGCGATACGCGACGGAGTATGACGTAAACATGACATTGTGCAAATTCGAGTAGCGAGAGGTTAATATGTTGTGGAAAATGTCGTGCAAGTCCGGTTCAGTAGTTGACAACCCTCTAGGGTTGAAACTGCGAGTGGCCATCGAAAAAAAAAAAAATGGAAAATATCGTAGGTTATGACATTTGTTATTCTGATATACTCGTATTTACAACTAAGCATAAGATTTTTAATGTATAACTGTTTATTTTCCCGAACAAACAAAATAAAAAACATGCATTTGGACAGCATCATGTCTATCTTGTACTTGTTGACCCGCGCAACTTCGTCTGCTCCGCTTCTTTTGGTCTTAGCATGATGCGTATATTGTACCTTTTTACTAATATTTATAATGCCACTATTTTTCTGTGTACATAAATAAAATAAATAAATAATGTATAGCCTATAATGCTCTCGATAAATAGGCTATCTCGTGAGATAAACGCGATTAAGCAAACAAACTCTTCACAAACAAGAAAATCACAGAAAAGCAAACTGCAGCAGTACAACAATGTAACTAATCAGTACTCTCGTCAAAAAAATTGGTAGAGAGGCGGCTACAGTAAATAATCCACACACAGTCATCTTACTGAAGGTCCCGTTAGCTTGTAACACACGCTTGCAGAGATGTTTGTCGCTCTCTGTAAGGATAAAAATAAGATTACTGTTTCTAATGAATTAAAGGCCATCCAAAACGATTTTGCTGTCGATGTTTTCTTACCTAAACAGATTGTCTGTATAAGGCGCTTTATGCACCCTATGCAGCCCAGATCCTCCACAATCACTTAGAGAAAAGCTGTACAGCGGCAGCACGTCCTTTCGCATAAAGTGCACCTCTCTAATATACGAGGTCTGCACTCAAATCTCGCCGCAGTCCATCACCATCTTGAGACCGAGAAACCAGCGCTCTTGTTCCTGTCGGAAACGCAGATCGGATGTCCGTCGGACGTGTCATACCTGTCTTACCCTGGGTTTACCCTGGAGCACCACTTTAGACCCCGCGCAGGCGTATACATGTACGCCCGGGACGACATCTGCTATCGGCGTCTCCGCTACCTTGAAGACTCCAGGTTCTCAACGCTGTGGGCTATGGTGGACACAGGTCTAGACAAAATTGTCTACGCATGCGTCTACCGTTCGCACAGCGGTGATTTGGAGACAACTGGGCTTACACAGCACCTGAGTGAGGCGGCGGATGCGGCTCAGCAGCGGTACCCTTCTGCCCAATTGGTGTTACTGGGGGACTTCAATGCCCACCATCAGGAGTGGCTCTTCCCATACCAGTGAACAGACCATGCTGGACGAGAGACGCGAAAACTAGCGCTTGCGTTAAATCTTACCCAGCTGGTCCAGGGGGCAACGAGGGTGCCGGATGTTGATTCGCACACTGCCAATTGCTTGGACCTTCTGCTGACAACAGATCCAGACCGCTATTCGGTGTCGATTTCATCACCACTGGGTAGTTCCGACCACTGTCTGGTGAAGTCTGTGTCTGTCTACTCTCCGCCCGATCCTAGCCCAAGAGGCACCCGGCGGGTATGGCGATACAAGTCAGCAGATTGGGATGGCATGCGATCTTTCTTCGCATGTTACCCTTGGCAGCCTACTTGCTTTTCTTCCACTGATGCTACGTCGTGCGCGGACGCCGTGACGGATGTGTTGCGGAGGGGAATGGAGTACTACATTCCGTTCTGTAACATAGCAATATCTGGCGAAGCTCGTCCTTGGTTTGGTGCCGAGTGCAATCGCGCCGATGCGCTTAAGCACGCGGCGTACCTAGCATGGGTCGACGCTCTTACGCGCGAAGCAAATGACGTGAGTCAGAAGAAGAGAGCCTTCAACAGGGCTGCTAAGTCCTGCAAGAAGGTGTTGCGGAGGGCTCGGTTTGACCACATTAGCCGAATAGGGAACAAACTTGCTTCATACCCAGCAGGTAGTAAGGCTTTTTGGTCCCTGGCTAAGTCGGTTGAATCGAACTTCTGCCGCCCCTCACTACCACCACTGCTGAGACCCGACGGGACGCTGGCCCACTCCGCTGAGGAGAAAGCGAACTTGTTTACTTCTTTGTTTGCGGAATCTTCACGTCTGGATCCTGGTGGCGCGACGCCCTCCGCCTCTCCTGGTGAATGCGAGTCGAGTAAGTCGAACATTCGCATTCATCAGAAGGACGTTCGTAGGGTACTGCGTAACCTAGACGTGAACAAGGCTAGTGGCCCCGACGGGATACCGGCAATTGTTCTGAAAACTTGTGCGCCTGAGTTGTCTCCGATCTTGACACGCCTATTTCGCCTTTCGTTTGAGACTGGAAAAGTGCCGAAGGCTTGGAAGCAAGCTAACGTGCAGCCCGTGCCCAAGAAGGGTAGTCGAGCTGACCCGTCGAATTATGGACCCATCTCGGTAACGTCCATACTCTGTAAGACTATGGAACGCGTGCTGAATCATAAGCTCCTGGCGTACCTAGAAGCGAATGATATCCTTAGTGACCGGCAATACGGGTTTCGCCGAAATCGGTCTACTGGGGATCTTCTAGCGTATGCCATTCACATCTGGAGTGAGGCCATAGAGAAGCACGGGGAGGCACTGGCGGTCTCCCTTGACATCTCGAAGGCCTTCGACAGGGTCTGGCACGATGGCCTTATTAGTAAGCTTCCTTCCTTCGGTCTGCCCGCCGG
The DNA here is from genome assembly GCA_950371165.1 of Lacanobia oleracea. NCBI lineage: Eukaryota > Metazoa > Arthropoda > Insecta > Lepidoptera > Noctuidae > Lacanobia > Lacanobia oleracea. The sequence goes on from OX493404.1 coordinate 5,362,939, forward strand.
TTTGTGTGATTGGATCGCAGATTTCCTGAGGGATCGGTCTATCCGAGTGGTCATAGATGGCTGCTCGTCTGGACTGCTGGATATTAATGCCGGGGATCCTCAGGGGTCGGTGCTTTCGGCAACACTGTTCTTGCTGCATATTAATGATCTGCTTAAACCCGGTACCTTTGGGTATGCAGACGACAGCACTGTTGCTGAAAGATACGTGTCCGACCCACGAGCTGGTGGGTCGCAGATCCGGTCTCTCCGGGAGGCAATGGTTGAGCGCTTGAACGTGTCCCTACAGGCGGTCTCTGATTGGGGCGATGCCAATCTGGTCAAGTTCAATGCTGCTAAGACCCAAGCGTGTCTATTTTCCGCCAAAAGGAGCCAATTCCGCCCAGCTCCATCTTTCCGCGGTGAAACCGTGCCGATAACCGACCATCTTGAGCTTCTTGGGGTTACATTAACATCTACTCTCAATTTTGGCCCTTATATAGAGGCAAAAGCTCAAGTAATAATAATAATAATAATAATAATAATAGTTTATTTCATAATGGGATTGCAAAGTTTACAAATGTTGTATTTACACATTTTTAGGTACACTAACAATATACAATAAAGACGGGTGAAGTACTGTTCTCCTAGCTAGGTTAAAATTTAGCCTGTGTTAAGGAGAGACAGTGCCGGTCCCCTGATTGGCGGATTATATAAAATAGTGAGCGCTTAATATAAAATTTGAAATTTGAAACAGCATCTGTATATGTATGACAGTAGTTACTATACAGTAGTTATTTTCACTATTATTTATACAAGACATATCTAGAGTGTGTAGGTGTGGGTGTGTGGTGCGTGTGTGTATATGTGTGTATGTGTGTGCGTGTGTATATGTGTGTTTATGAGATTACTTTGTAAGGAATAATTCAGTGTCATCATAATTGAGGTCCAAAAGGAGTGTCCGTACAGTTTTTTTACAATTGTGCAATGAGAGTTTAAAGATTGGGCATTTTGCATTAATTTTATTATAGAGAGATGGAGCAAGATATAAAGAGAATCGTTTTACGAAAGAGGAACGTGGAGGCGGAATTGAGCAGATTCTATCTTTTCGACGTTTAGAAATATGTCTGTATGGTGTTCTGGAATGTTGTAATAAAATTATATGTACAATGTACTGTTGACGTACATTTAAAACGTTCCAGGATTTATAAAGTTCGGTTGTTGGAAATAAGATAGGGCGAAAGGTGGCAACTTTAAGTATGGCCCTGTGAGCGATCTCTATTGGCTTTATCACTGTCTTTGCAGCTCCTCCCCAACAGGAAATACAGTAGGTGATTAGTGATTGGCAAAGAGCGAAGTATACATTCCGGATAACTGATGTGTGTGCTACATGTCGCAGTGTTTTAAAAATGTAAATAAGTTTCCGTACGCGGCCTGCTAGGGTATTAATGTGTGATTTGAAGTTTAAGTGTTGGTCAATGATAATACCAAGATATTTTATTTGATCTACTGGAGTGAGTGATAAGCACTGACAAGTCTGGTGCGACATTAAACCGCACGAGTGAGCTTTTAGGGAGATACAGGGATTTGGTTGGGAATTAGTGTTCATTGAGAAGGTAATAAAACTAGTTTTAGTGGTATTTAGTGTCAGGGAATGTGTGTAAAGCCATCCTAGTGTGGAGTTAAATCCTTTTTGAGCAATTGACTGTAGTTCCGACCATGAGTTAGCGGTAAAAGTTATTGCAGTGTCATCAGCATAAGAAACTATTTGGGCATTTGGTAAATCTAGGTTGCAGAGGTCGTTGATGAATACGAGGAAGAGAGTGGGCCCTAAAATACTTCCTTGCGGCACGCCGTATTCGATAGTAACTGTATCGCTATTATAATTATCCATTGTCACAAATTGTGAACGGTTTGTTAGGTAGCTTTTAAATAAATTAAGTGGTTGGCCCCTTACACCTATACGCTCTAGCTTGAGTAAAAGGGTCGGAATGGGCACAGTGTCAAAGGCTTTTGTGAGATCTAAGAAAATGGTCAATACCTTTTTACTATTGTCTAAATTCTTCACAATGTGATCAATTAACTTGTGAGTTGCGTCATTTGTGGATTTGTTTTTGCGAAAACCAAATTGTTGTGGTGATAAAATATTAAAATGTTCAAGATAGTAAATGAGTCTTTTATACATTAAACGTTCAAGTATCTTTGATAAAGTACTAAGAACCGCTATGGGGCGGTAGTTATTTACGAGGCACCCGTCGCCGCCCTTGAAAATGGGATGAATGGCTGCCTTTTTGAATGAAGTGGGAAAAGTGGCTAAGTCAAAGCAAAGGTTGAAAATATGGCATAGTATAGGTGCGAGGGTTGTGGCGTAACGTTTTAAGAACAGGGTGGAAATACCATCCCAGCCGGTTGCTGCATTTATTCGCAGCATATTTATGGTTGATATAATTTCTTCAGGATCTGTCTTTTCCAAAACAAAAGATTTTTTGAAGTTAGATGTGTGGGGGAGTGAAGTGCGGGAGAAAGTTGGTTGGTTGTTTATACCATCTGCAAGATTCCTTCCTATACTTGCAAAAAATAGGTTTACGTCGTTGCACGACTGTATCGGAGATGATGAAGCTGATAACAGCTGTGTGTACGAGTGTTTGGTTTTGGTGGTATTTGTGATATTTTTAATAGTTTCCCAAAGTTTTTTAGGGTTATTCATAGCCTTATTTAATTCTAGGGAATCGAATTGTCTTTTTGCTTTTTTTAATATTGCTGTACAAAAATTTCTGTATCGTTTATAGGTGGTACTGATTACGATGTTGTCAGGCGATTGCTTTACTTTTTTATGCAACGAGTCTCGGTTACGTATACACCTTAGCAAACCTGGCGTTATCCACGGTTTCAGAGTTTGTTTCTTCGCAGATACCTTCATTTCTGTAGCGCATACTTCTATGGCTTCTTTAGTTAACCTTATAAAGGTATCTGCAGCATCATTTGGATCTATCATAGACAGAACGGGTGAAAAGTCTAAACCTGTCATAACTGTGTCAAGAGCCTCGTAGTTTATTTTATTTATATACTTTCTGGAATTAGATTTAATAGTAATTTTGTTTAGGCAAAACAGAGAAGAATAATGATCCGTTACAGTTGAATCATAGACAAGTGTCAAAGGCTTAAACTTGGAGCGAATTATAAGGTGGTCTAAACAGTTACTTCCTCTGGTAGGCTTTGTATGTGCAGGTAAGAATCCATGATAAGCCAAGGTGTTGAGATACTCATGACTTCGTGTATCTGATGAGTTATGCTTAATGTCTATGTTAATGTCTCCTGTTATGACTACAGTTTTGTAGTTGGCCAGCGACTGAAGTATTATATTGAGTGCAGAGAGGAATGTGTTAATATTATCGTTTGCAGGTGATCGGTATATACAAAGTATTGCAATATCTGGGTCTAATTTTATTATTAAACCAGAGGCAGATCCGCAAAAGTCCGGTTCTTCGTAAGCAGATACCAGAGTGGATTTTACATAGACGACCACTCCGTCGTTCTTATTTAAGTGTTCGGTGGTGTGGTAGGTAATGTAATTTTGAAGAATGGGAATGTGGTTGTTACTGGAGCAATTTAACCAGCATTCCGTCAGTACCAGGAGTTCACAATGAATATCAATGCGGTGTAACAGGGTCTGTAGATCAGCAAAATTTACATTGATAGACCTTATATTTTGTGAAAGGATTTTCAATTGATATGTGGATTGTTTAACATAGTTTTGTGTCTGTTCTGGGGTGCAGGTGAGTGTATCCGATACAGAAAAGTGATCAACATTATCGATTAAATCATACGTATTGTTAGACATTTTTAATGTAGGTGTTTGAATGTGGGTTAGGAATAAGGCGGTAATTGCGAGGTATTATGAAAATTATTAAATGATATGAATGAGGCCCCAGGTGTAATGGGAGTATTTGTAGTGTATGCTTGATGAGTGTTTGAAAGTTATGTTTGTGATTGTTGTATTTGTGTGTTGTGTATGGTGTTGAGTATGTCATGCTTACAATGGAAATTAGTTTTATAATGAGTTCAATAAACACAGTACAAAAACATAGAATAACTTTAGCGTAAGAAACATTATTTAGGCTAAAATTAGGGCAAAACAGGAGTACTAGTCATGCATTATCCTTTAAATGTAGTTGATTGAGTTGTAGTTCACTTTTTACAACAATAGATTGACTTTCTGGATCTTTCTTCAGCATGATACGTCCGTTAGATGTCCAGCAGAATTGGAGTTTGTTCGCCTTAGCATAGTTTCGAGCTAGGTAGAAGAGTCGTTTGGAAGTGGCAGTCAGTTGTTCTGCTATAAATATGGGGGCATTTGGTACCATGCCCAGGCTAGCAGAGCTCAGTTTGCTGTTAGAGTGGTGTTTGTTATAAGCTTTGACAGCTGACAAAAAATTACTTTTGACGAGGGTATTTGTAAATTCGACTGTTATTGTGGAATTTTGGTTTTCTTTTTTTGAAGGTTGACGTAGCACATCGCGTATGTCGGATACTTGTATGTTGAGCTCAAGTTGTTTTGATAACTCTAGCAAAGAATTGTATAGCATCTCCTTAGTTTCATTTGGCCTTTTTGGAACGTTACGTAGCTCAACACTAGTTTTCACCATGGAACGGTCGAAAGACTCCAGTTTCTCGTCGAGCTCAGCTAACTTTGAAGCCATTGTGGTTCGTTCCTTTTCGAGACCTGTTATTTTTAACTCGAGTGAAGTTAACTGATCAGAAATAAATGTCATGGATTTTTCTATTTCGTTATTTGTTCCTTCTATGTTATTATTTATTTGTTTAACATCAAGGATAAGGTTTTCTAACTGATCCATGCGAGTATTCTGTGAGCATATCAGACTGTGCAACATATTCTTGATTTCCTGCTTAAAATCATCCAAACCATCATTCACATTCGTCGTAGGAGGACAACGCCGCTTACATCTTTGGGTTATGTTTGTAACGGGATTTATTGAATGTCCTTCGTCGTCTAATAATTTTAGTAGGTCCGATTCGGAACGTGACGGAGATTGTTGCTTATTTGGTGGTGTTCTCGTTAATTTGGACATTATGAGTCGGATATTCTCAGCAATATTAGAAAAACTGCTGACAAGTTACAAAAAACCAACTGTCTCGGTCGGATTTGAACTCACGACACTTCGTTACTCCGTGTAGCGCCTCAGTCCACTAGGCTACGAACACTGTTGTTAGAGTGGCGAAATTGATGTTCTATTGGTTCTTATAACAAAGACTCATCGATGACTGACCGTAACTTTAAAAACCAAGGTCTTGCGGGTAGTGTCACTGCGCGATATCACAACACACACACAATAAACTGTTCAGAGCTTGAAATGTTATTTTTGTTTTGTTTTACACACTTTAATGTATTTTCACAGGTGATTTGAGTTTCTTGTGGCAATATAATAATCTTTCGCACAAAAAAGTCACTCAAAATTTGTTGTTTACTTTTATATAGATTTTTAAACACAGACAGTACACGAAACACGACCGATCGCGAGCGCGTCGAGCGGGGGGGGGGGAAGTGGCTGCAAAGAAGTTGGGGATTCTGGCTAAGGTGAGACGGTACTTCACGCCGGAACAGCTGCTCAAACTCTATCAAGCGCAAGTTCGATCGTGTATGGAATACTGCTCTCATCTTTGGGATGGATCTGCCAGATACCAGCTCGATGCCCTTGAGTCAATTGAGAAACGAGCCAAGAGGATCATCGGCAATGAGAGGCTCGTTGCGTCGAAGCTCCAAAGTCTTGAACATCGACGACGAGTTGCTAGCCTGTCGGTTTTTTACCGGTTGCATTTTGGGGAATGTGCGACGGAATTGCATAATTTAATTCCGCCAAGCCCGTTCCATCATCGGACCACAAGACGAACGGCGATGCGCCACCGGTACATGGTGGACATCCCACCCATACGCACAAAACGTTTTGGGAACACATTCATAGTGCGTACAGCTAAGGAGTGAAATTCCCCGCCGGAGTCTGTGTTTCCTGATAGCTACAATCTGGGAGTCTTTAAATCAAGAGTGAATAGGTTATTTCTAGGCAAGCGTGCTCCATCTTCGACCACATCCTCGCTTACCATCAGGTGAGATAGTGGTCAAACGCGTGCCTATCAATAGTAAAAAAAAAAAAAAAAACTTCGATAACTATTGCGAAGGTACACCATTGGCACTGGAACCAAAGAAAGTGACATTGTAGAATCATTAAACAAACACACTGGTTGTTCTAAAATAATAATGTCTTTAGTTGAAGACGTCATAAGCAAACAAACGATGGCATGACTTATTTACTTAGAGTTCCGGATTTACAGGGTATTGAAAATAACTAAGCAACATGTTTATGTTGCTTAGTTATTTTCAATGTCCTGTAAATCCGGAAGTTTAAGTAAACACATTTACTGTCTGTAGTTTTACAGACAAATAAATGTGTTTACTGTTTCACAAAATATCTGGAAAAGAAAAACCATGTATAGAAAGAAATCCCAAAAAGACACGACTGATATGTATTATAATAAGGCTTGTGTTTAAACACCGCCCAAAAAAGTACCTATTTTACTACCAAAAAAGTTCTAAACGGTTACCAAAACATATAAATGGTCACCAAATAATATTCGAGTTGTAGCGGTTGGTCACAATTCTAACCTTTTTTTTTTTTGGCCCCTCAAGTCCTCCCCGTTCAGGGGGAGGGCTGGGAATGACCGGCGAGGGTGGTGTGGAGTGCAATGCGGGCGGAGGCGCCCCCGCGCCTATCGCCCGCCCAACACCACCATGAGGAGGGAGAAGACGGCGTCTTCTCCGACCTCTTCTGCGCCTGCGGAGCGGCGCAGCGAGAGGGTCGTCCTCCCGCGCGCGCTCCGCCGCCTCCTTTTGCGAGATGACATCCTCGCAAAAAGAGGCGACAGCTGCCCAGGACCCCTCACTCTCTAGCATGGCGTTGACCACGCCGGGAAGTGAGAGGTCCTGTCCGATCTCCGCTGCTAGACTGCGGCGCGGCTCAGACCAAGCCGGGCACACCTCGAGGGTGTGCTGAGCCGTGTCCTCTGCCGCGCCGCAGTCGTGGCACGCTGGGGTCTCCTCCCTCCTGATCCGGTGCAGGTGCTTGCCGAAACAGCCGTGGCCTGACAACACCTGCACCAGACGGAATGAGAGGAAACCGTGGGAGCGCTCGAGCCAGTCTCGCAGGACCGGACCGAGCGCGTCCAACGTACGGCGGCCAAAGGTGGCGGAGGCGAGGTCCTCCGTCCAGTGGACGACGATAGCGTCCCTCGCCTCCCGCCGCACGGCCTCCCGCTCCTCCGCGACGGGGCGCTCGCCCAGGGCCTTTCGCCGCGCCATCCACTCGTACACTCTGGCGAGCACCCATGCCTCCAACTCCCAAGGAGGGGTGCCCGCCAGAGCGCACGCCGCCGAAAAGCCCACCGAGCGGTAGGCCCTCGCCACCCGCAGTGCAATGGCCCTTTGGGGCCTCCGCATCATAGTAGCGTTCTCCCTCCTGTTGAGGGAGTCCACCCAGATGGGGGCCCCGTACAGGGCCATGCTCCGCAGGATGCCGGCATATAAACGCCGGCATCGTGCGTTCGGCCCCCCCAGATTCGGGAGGAGCCACGACAGGGCATCCGCGGCCTTCAGCAGGCGCGTCGACAGCCCGCTGAAGTGCGGGCCGAAGCGCCACCTGCTGTCCAACACCAGGCCCAGATACTTCATCTAGGCCTGGACGCCCACCCTGACGCCCTCCACCACAATGTGGGCGTCTGGAGGGCAGCGCTGCCGAAGCCCGTGAAAAAACACGGCCTCGGTCTTGTTCAGCGCCACCCTCAATCCCAGGCGGCGGATCCTCCCTGCCACCAAGGACCCGCCAGCCGAGGCCAGACAGGCCGCCTCCCCGAAGTTCTTCCCCCGGGCAGTGAGGAGAGTGTCATCCGCGTAGCAGATGACACTCGTGCCCGGGAAAAGAGCTCCCTGCAACAGCCAGTCGAATCCGATGTTCCACAGGGGGGGCCCTAAGACAGACCCCTGCGGAACACCGGACTCCACGCTGTATCTCCGCATCCTGGCCAGTTTGTCCACAAGGAGGACCTCTCGATCCTCCAAGTAGCTGGCCAGGAGCCTCCTCAAGTATTGGGGCACTCCGTGATACCGGAGTGCCTCCAATATAGTGGAGTGGGGAACGGAGTTGAAGGCGTTGGCTATGTCGAACGACACTGCCAACACTCCGTCCCCCGCCTCCACCGCCCCTTTCACCTGGCCCTTGAGAAGGGCCAGCGCGTCGATTGTGGACCGACCCTGTCGGAAACCGAACTGGGCGTCCGACAGGTTCGGCCCTACACCCTGCAAATGGCTCCTGAGCCGGCCGGCGATGATCCCCTCGAACAATTTACCGACCTCATCGAGCAGAACGATGGGCCGGTATGCCGAGGGGGAATCCGCCGGGCGTCCCTCCTTTCGGAGGAGGCACAACTGCCCCTCCCTCCACAGTTTCGGGAACCTTCCAGCCGTAAGGCACGCGCTGAAAAGTTCCCGAAACCTGTCCTCCATTTGAGCGGCAGCTATGGCCACCACCCGTGCGGGGACGCCGTCCGGCCCAGGAGCCGTCTTCTTCGCGCGGAGGCTAAGCAGCCCCGCGCGAAACTCCTCCTCCGTCACCGGAGGTGCCTCCTCCTCCACCTCCGGAGCCGCCAACTGCGGAGGGTCCATTGCTGGTGGGGCGAAGTCGGTCCTGCGCGGAAACAGAGACCGGACCACCCCATCCAGCAACGCCGGCTCGAGGGTCTCCGTAAGTGGGGGACCATGGGGCCGCAGTTGGTTCCGCGCCGCCCTGTATGGTCTCCCATACGGATCCCTGTCGAGAACCTCTAGCATCTCGGCCCTCGCCGAGTCCTTGGCAGCGCCCATAGCTGACTTGAGGACCGCCTTTGCCTCTCGGTAAGAGGCGTAGAGGCGGTCCTCCTCTGCCTGACTACGGGCGCTGCGCCGACGGCTCCGCGTGTAGGCCCTTCTGGCCGCCACGCAAGTGGCCCGGAGGCCTGCCAGCTCCTCCGACCACCAATAAACGGCCCGGCGGGGAGGCGGACGGCGAGACCGAGGCATGCTGGAGTTGCACACCTCGGTCAGGGATTCCCTCAGTCGGACCGCTGCGGCGTCAACGTCCGGGGCCCCAACAGGGGGCGACAGCCAGTCTTGGAGGAAGGCCGCCTCCTTGGCTGCCTCCCGGTCCAGGCGAGTGAGAGACCACCGTGGGAAGGGAGACCTGCCAGAGCGGGCCATCTCCCCACGGGGGCTCTGGGTAGAGACGTCGAACCGCACATAACGGTGGTCCGACAAGGTCTCCACCAACTCCACCCGCCAGTTCACAATGCGTGCGGCTAGCACGGGGGTGGCAAACGAAACGTCTACCACCGACCCTCCCCGTTGCCGCACACACGTGTGGACCGCCCCCCTGTTGAGGAGGGACACACCGCATGAGTCACAATTCTAACCTAACCTAACCTATTTTATCCAATTTGTAACCCCAAGCCTACATTTTATGGCAAACACAGTTGAGTTGGATAGAATTTGGTGACCATTGATCCATTTTGGTGCCTAGGCTTAGAATCTTAAAAATATTATTTTTGGTGACCGTCTAAATTATACCCTTATAATAATGTCTATTTTAATAAAATAATCCTATAGTTTTATAAAATATGTGCTAGCACAGACTTACCAATACACGAAAACATTTTTAAACAGATTTTAAGTTTCTAAAATAATTTGGTACAGCTCAAACATTTTTTGATAATGAAATGATTGTTTCTAGTCATTGTCTTCTACATTTTTAATTCTTGTTTGAAGTACATCGTTAACCCACGTTCAAGATATATTATCAACAACGCCATAAGACGAAAACAATAAACTAAGTTAAAATGTATTGCCAAACATTTAAACTTATGCAAAAGTTTACAAAAGTAACAGGAAATATTAAACCACAATAGGTTGCGACCGACAAAACAAAACAACAGAGAATCGTCAAAAGTGAGATCCAATTCCAGATGATGTTACTTTGTATACAATTCGCATCTTGATGTTTCTATTAATTTCATGGATGCCCAAAATAAAAGAAACGTTAATTCGGCCATGAACACTAAATAAAGATCATCACGCCGACACGCTGTTAATGGATAAGCAGGTAGTTACCACTAAAAAGCGAAAAATAAAATACTTTTTTACGAAAAATACAACCGACTTCCAAAAACAAAATGCTTCAGCTGTATTTTTTGTTAAAAATTGTTTTTTTTTTCAAGTTTTTTCAATAAAAGTTTTTGTAGAGAAGTGTAACCATTCATAAATTTCATCAAAGGTATTTGTAGAGAGGCATCTATAAAAAAACATACGACATGCATTTGGACATCATCATTTTTTTTTATTGATTTACAGGAAATAGCCATTGTCACAAACAAGAAAATCACAGAAGAGCAAACTGCAACAGTACAATAATGTTATTAATCAATAAACTCGTCAAAGAAATAGGTAAAGAGGCGTCTATTGCAAACATCCCACACGCAGTCATCTTACTGAAGGTCCGGTTTGCTTGTAGCACGCGCTTGCAGAGATATTTGTCGCTCTCTGTAAGGATATTTTAAATATAGTTGGCGCTAAATAAAACTATCGGATAATTGTTTTTAATTAATTGAACGCAATCTAAAACAATTTCGCTGTCGATATTTCCTTACCTAGACAATTCGTCTGCGTAAGGCGCTGTATGCACGCTGACCCAGCTTCCTCCACAGACATATAGAACTTTTCACATTGCACGCTGGTTATCATAATGATTACCATGTCTTTTAGAATCACTCCAGTAACTATTGCGAAGGCACACCATTGGCACTGGAACTAAACAAAGTGTTATTGGGTTATTGTGTTTGAACATTTTCGAATAAATACGATTGTTGTTCAAAAATATTAATTTCTTTCATTCAATGCCTCATAAGCAAACAAACGATGGCATACCTTATTTACGTCCTTTTCCAGATTCACAGGATTTTGAAAATATTGTAAATGTGTCTCAAACAAACATAAACTACGTATGAATGTGGTAACTGTTTCACATAATATCTGGAAAAGAAAAAGTATCAAAAGAAATAAATCGCAACAAAACAAGACTAATATGTCTTTTTTTTAAATAATCCTTTATTTATTTTAAATGTATGCCAGCACAGACTTACCAACACACGGAAACATTTTTTAAACAGATTGTAATTTTCTAAAATTATTTGATACAGCTCAAACATTTTTTGACAGTGATTGATTGTATCTTCTACAAATCCATTTTTTGTGTGAAGTACATCTTTAACCCACTGTTCAAGATATTTTGTCAACAATAACAGAAGACGAAAACAATAAACTGAGTGAACATTTTGTGCAATTATATTTGAATACATGCAAATGTCCGCAAAACTAATAAGAAAGAATAAACCAGAATAAGTTGTGACCAACAAAACAAAACTACAAACAGTGGTCAAAAGTGAGATCCAATTCCAGATGACATAACTTTGGATACAATTTTGCATCTTAATGTTTCTATAAATTTCTTGGATTCTCAAAATAAGAGCAATGTGGGTTCGACCATGAACACTGTTACAAATGAGCAGTAGTACGTAACTAAAGAAAATTAGGCTGAAATAAATCCAGAAAATGATTCTTTCCTCAGCAGTATTGAATGCTTGAGTCACATAACTGGATTTGTCGTCAGATATTGCTAGATGGAAACAGAAGACATTGCAAAACATAATAATGATAAACAGCAATATGGATTTCTTCTTATCACAGGGAGTGATATAATTATCTTGTATTCTGTATATCGAAGAGAAGAATACAGAGAGCATAATGTTGAAAGGTTGAAGTATCTTTCGGATGTCTTCGTCCAATCTATTGTTGAGAACCAGTTTTAGTGGACGATTTGAAATTTCCCACATGATGTCTACATACGTTGTTACACCTTCAGCTGATAGATTATTAATAACCTTTATTTTCGTCATTAGGTAAAAGTTGAAATCCTATTTGTTCAAATTATTACATTAATCATGATTGTATCAAACAACAACATTAATCATGTAGCAGCCTGTAACAATACTTAATGTGTTATTTTTAAGCACTAATTACATAAAAGTATTACCGCATGTTTAAAAAAAACCGTTGATTTTGATCAAACACCGAGATACATGGAAGCATGTAACATTTTAAATTAAGAACAGATCAAAAGTTTAAATGAGTGATCGTTGTTTGAACGCGGCGATGACTGAATGTGTGTGAGAGAGAAAAGAGATAATGGGAGACGACTAAAGGTGAACCGTGTAATTTGCGCAAAGTTAAAAGTTTAAAAAAAGGAATTCATGAAGTGAATTGCGCTTTTATTTGGGTCTGCCGCATCATCCTACAGCCCGTACAGCCTCGTCCGGGATAGACAATCATAATAAAGGAAAATATTAGGAACAAGTAAAAACACCGGTACAACGGGCACGGCCATTATGAAACCACGTGCCGCCGATGAAAAGATGAAGTTTTATTTTAAGAAGACATCATGGAAACAAAAAATCAACGTATGCAATGTGGTTAGGTTAGCAATGAAAATTACTACCAATATACGCTTATCATGAAAGAGTTCGGCAAAAGAGCAAAGTTAACCGATTTCGTTTTAGTTCAATATTTCATTGACGGGATTACCGATAATGAGGAGAACATAAATTGGTCTATATGGCATTACAACGCATACGGTTCTCAAAGAAAAGTTGGCACACTACGAATCTATAAAGCAGAAGATATTGAAACAACGAAATTTATTCACGAAATTCAAGCGGCACAGCCAAGCAATGTGAGTGTCGCGAATCCACAAAGCAAGTTAAAGCCAGTGCTACTAAACTTAAGTGCGGGAAAAGACGTCATTCGGTGAGTTCATGCATAAAATGTACCAAGTGCTTCAAATGTAACCAGTACGATCATATTGATGCTGAACGTAAAGATTGTATCATTACGAACGGAATTGGCATAAAAAGAAAAAGTGAACCATCGACAAGTCGAAACGTTGGCAATACGCAAGATGGTGACCGAGGAGCGGAGGCGGAGCAAACTCTAAGGTGCATTCGATGTTTGTTCAAAATCGTTCACCAGATGACGGAACTGAAAGTAAACAAGACAGCACGCTAGTGTCAAACGGAAAAATAATCCATCAGTTGCACTCAATGTCAAAATAATAACCACGATAATAGTACCGTACTTAGTGTGAACAATAAAAATTCAGTTAATAAATCCGTTACAAGTGATAATATAGGCGATATCACAATAAATTGTTTAGTTGATACGGGTAGCGATCTAAATCTTACGATGTTTTAACGATGCTATCGGTCAAATGTGAGTCCGAAACGATGTTGTTAACCGGCCTTGGTTCGAGTAAGGTGTATTCAATGGGTAAGTTTAACATTTAATTGATTATTTATTTGCAGTGCCTAAAGGTGTCATTATTTATGCTGCTTTTCTCGGGAAAATCTTCCCAGTTAATACTATCACTATGATTAACAAAGGATCATTGAGATAAGGCCTCAATATTATGAAAGTTCCTATTTACAGTGTTTACTTTCTAACTTCACAAATAAAAGTGAAATACCAATTTCGTTTCCATAATTCAGACTATAATATATAATTACAAGCCTTTAAAGATAAAAAAAGCTCCAATAAAGTTGAAAATAGTTTATGAAGACGACATACCGTTGTGTATTGTCCACGGCATTTAGCTTTGCAAGAGGAAGAGATTGAGAAATATCAAATTGAAGATTGGTTGGCTAATGGCATCATACGTTCTAGCTATTCAGAATATGCAAGTCCCCTTGTTTTGGTGAAGAAGAATGATGGTAGTACGAGAATCTGTGTGGATTACAGAATAATAAACCAGAGGATGGTGAAGAATGAATACTCTTTGCCGGTAATCAATGATCACATAGATACATTATGTAACATTGACATTATATTGTTTCAGCTATTGTATCTCGTTTGGTTTATATACTTACAAGATTTAAACTATACTATTGTGCACAGACCAGGTAAGAGGATGCAACATGTCGATGATTTTAGTCGATATATATACATTAATCAAAGTAATCTCCATTTTCGTATACATAAAGCTCAAAAAAAGACGACGTAGATCAAAATTATGATGATAAAGAAGATGGTGATGAAGTAAAAGAAGATGATGATGAGGAAGAAGATAATGATGAAGGAGAAGATAACAATGTAGAAGATGTTGATGAGGAAAAGGAAGATGATTAAGAAGAAGATAACTACCTGACAAAGACAAGAATGCAGCGGCTACAAGAAGATTGTAAGCATTCCCAGGAAAAGAGTTTTAAGATTTTTGTCATCAGATGACCTTAATTTAATGATGCAATAAATATCAGTTAAAAATATTCGTATTTACCGTTGAACACAGCTAATTAGCATTCTATTTTTCTAGTAAAGTGAGTAATGATGATAGGCTGTTATATTTTAACTAGAAACTTATTAATTGAGTACTAATAAACTGTATAAGATTTATAATTCTGTATAAAGTTAATTTAAAGTGTTAAAATAGAGAAGTGTTTGCCTAGTAAGTGTAATTAAGAAAATCAGAGTGAATATTCGTGTAGTTTTGAAAATTGTACAGTTGTTTTTTGAGGTGTCCAGATGAACATGCCAAAAATTCCCGAGGGTGGGAGCTGAGCTGGTGGTGGGGGAGGAGGGGAAAGGTTAGGTAGGTTTTTCAGTTTTTTTGCTTGTATCTCCAAAACCATTAAAAATATCTCCTTGCTCACTTCTACAATAATTATCTACATTTAATTTTCTAGACATTATGTCTTGTACATTTAACTGTAGGATCACTTGTTGATAAATAATAAACAAGATTTTTCTAGTTAGTATTGAATAATCACTTTATTCATAATGGAAACTTTGCTAAGCTAAAAACGTAAAAACTACACGATGACAGATTGACAGACAAAAACAAGAGGTGACACCAAGTGTCAAGATTAGTAAGTTTGTTTCCTTTAAAACTAAAGCACAGGAAAGCGCATACAGCCACGTATATGAACTAAACATAAAATTTACTTCAACACGCCCAATTTTATAAACATGAAAAATAAGCTTGCCTGTTTCACTTACACTATATATCATAATTATAAAAGAAACTACATAACAAACAATAGTGAATCTCTTATGTGTTCATGAGTAGGTAGACCCTTACTTAAAATATCAGCCAGTTGTTCAGAAGTAAGCACATACTTAATGTCAATTACTTTTGCTGTACCTTCTCTCTAATAAAGTCGAATTTAACATCAATGTGTTTGGTTTATATTGGAAATATGTTTTTTCATAAATCATACAAAGACGAATGGTAAATTATGACCTAGAGGCCGACAGTCTTGAGACCTATCGTAGTTTTTTTCTCATCTAAAATAGAGCAAGAATATCAATTCTTATTTCGATTTCGATGGCTAATGCATAAATACATGACCTTGAATTTGTCTTCAGTAGACGAAATCTCGTAAAATTATTTTACATTCATTCTTACAAGTATGCCGGTCGTGTTTTGGTGAGCCACTACTCACCTTTATGATTTCAATCATCGGACCCTTGTTACCAACTCCAGTGAATGGTACTCGACATTACGATTAACAGGCATACTTGTGAGAGTGGATAAAGACTTACTTTTCTATACTTCGTCTAATGAAAAACTCAAACGCACATAAAAAAAACATATTCTTGCTCTATTTCACATGACGTTTGACCAAATTCCAGGCTTTTGCTCATCATCATCAGACCCTTGTTATCAAATTTGCATAATACTTATCGAAACGATTCTAATGACCTTAAACATGACCGGCATACTTGTGAGAATGGATGTAAAATAACTTTACAAGATTTCGTCTGCTGAAGACATATTCAAGGTCAATATTTATGCGTTTACTTTTATGACATAATTTCTGTACTATCTTTGTATTCCGTTCAAATAAAGTATTATTATCTACACTAATAATAATATTATAAAGAGGAAAGATTTGTTTGTTTGTTTGTATTGAATAGGCTCCGAAACTGCTGGACCGATTTATAACATTCTTTCACCATTAGAATTCTACATTATTCCTGATGAACATGAGCTATAGAATATTAAAAAAAAAATAGGGATCCGTATGAAAACTTCGATAATTTAACCCAAGGTGTGAAAAAAAATCCAAAAAAGAACCTTTGCGTACGCTGTGTAAACTAATGACAATAGAACAAAGTGTTGTGCCACAGTTTTATAGAAGACATTAATATCTTCAAAAAAAATCTGCAAAAGTATGTATCTAACTATTATGGTTAAGTCACAATTACCGCTTTTCGTTCAAATTATTCAATCAAAACTCGGGTGAAATGGAATAGAGGTGATTTTAGTATCATGATGTTAATCCTTATCTATTTAAATCTACACTTATATTATAAAGAGGAAAGATTTGTTTGTTTGAATTGAAAAGGTTCTAAAACTACTGGACCGATTTGAAAAATTCTTTCACCATTAGAATTCTACAATATCCCTGATGAACATGGGTTATAGAATATTTAAAAGAAGTTAGGGATCCGTAGGAAAACTTCGATAATGTAACCCAAGGTGTGAAAAAAATACCAAAAAAGATCCTTTTCTCGCGTACGCTGTGGAAACTATTGACAATAGAGTAAAATGTTTTGCTACAATTTTATAGAAGACATTAATTCTACAAAAAAGTCCGCGAGGGTATGTTTCTAACTATTATGTTTAATCACAATGACCTCTTTTTGTTCAAACCTTTCGTTTAAAAGTTACGACCGTTTCAAAACTACTCTAACAAAGAAAAATCTTGCGAGTGAACGAACTGCCCTACGTTTAATCTATTAGAAAGACATTTTCGTATTGCTATGATTATAAATTCCGTTAGTAGAATTGATTTTCGAAAATTACTACTAAATTTGGACAAAAAGCTATGCCAGATTTCTTTTATATATTTATATAAGTATATATTTTTACATATTATTTATTAATTTGTCTTTCTACCATTGCCCGACCAGTGATCGACCAAAATGAATTAGCAGATTACGAACTTTTAGCAAAAAATAGAACTTCGCCTGCGACTTCGTTCACGCGTGTTTAGTTAGAACTCCACGAACTTTATCTCCCATCTAATCTCATATAGGGTATATGAAAATTACTTTTTAATAGACTAAACGTAGGGCAGTTCGTTCCTCGCAAGATTTTTCTTTGTTAGAGTATTTTTGAAACCGTCGTAACTTTTAAACGAAAGGTTTGAGCAAAAAGCGGTCATTGTGACTTAAACATAATAGTTAGAAACATGCACTCGCGGACTTTTTTGTAGATATTAATGTCCTCTATAAAACTGTAGCACAACACTTTGCTCTATTGTCAATAGTTTCCACAGCGTACGCGAGAAAAGGATCTTTTTTGGTATTTTTTTCACACCTTGGGTTACAATATCGAAGTTTTCCTACCGATCAATATTTTTTTTAAAATATTCTATAGCTCATGTTCATCAGGGATAATGTAGAATTCTAATGGTGAAAGAATTTTTTAAATCGGTCCAGTATTTCGGAGCCTATACAATTCAAACAAACAAACAAATCTTTCCTTTTTATAATATTAGTGCAGATAATAATACTTTATTTGTACGGAATACAAAGATAGTACAGAAATTATGTCATAAAAGTAAGTTGTACAACAGTGACAAAAATTCCAGGTCGAACGACTGACTTCTAAACTAGGCAATAAGCCTGTATCTTAGAAGCCAGTGTTCCCCGAAATTGCGGTGACAAACAACTATTTATATTACACGTGCAAGTAATTCTTATGTTTAATAAAAGGCAAAAAAAAACCAGAATATTATGTGCATACAGTATAAACAAGTAAATTGACAATTAATTTTGATAAGACTTTCAGTATCATCATATGACAACCCTTGCAACCAATAACTATATATGGATAACATTCCATGTTAAATTATGTTTTGTCTTTTTTTTATTTGTAAAAGGATTGCCCTTGACTCTAGTCTATGTCAGATTTGACAGAGATAAAGTCTACGATGGAGCGAGTCTACCCAGAAGACGGGTCCTGTTTGTTGTCTGTTTTTTTTGGCTCTATTTTTTCTGTAACTTATATGGTGTATCCATTCTACTCTATGTTTTTTTGTCTAGTTTCTGTCGATGAAGGTTCTTTTACGTTAAAGTATTACACTTCAAAAAATTCCATAAAAGGTATCAGTAGAGAGGCGTTTATAATAGAAAATATACAACATGCATTTATTATGGTTAGTATCACGTTTATTTTTGTATCGACTTACATAAAATAGCAATTCTTACAAACATGAAAATTACAGAAATGCAAACCGCAGCAGTACAAAAATATAATTAATCAGTAGACTCGTCACAAAAATCGGTAGAGTGGCGTCTGCAATAAATAGCCCACATGCAGTTGTCTGACGAAAGATCCGGTAACTTGTAACACACGCTTGCAAAGATGTTTGTAGCTCTCTGTAATGATATAAATATAGTTGGCGCAAACTAAAATTAGGATTATTGTTTCTAATGAATTTAAAACAATTTTGCTGTCAATGTTGTTGTCCCAGACGGGTGCAACGTTCTTCTTTCTTGCTATTTACTTGTTGTCTTCGGGGTAGATTGGGGTGAGGGATGTATGCTTACCAGGGATAAATAAGATGCAGGAATTCTGATAACACTGCAGCTAGTGGTTAAAGGGAAAATACGCGACTATTTTGCTTCTAGTTAAAAATTTTAATTTTTTTCTGCCGGTGACTACGAATTTCTATTTTCTATGTGTTTACTATCGTACTATGTTACTTTACCGTAACGAGGCCCAAAAGCACTAACTGTTTGAGTTTTTTCCCCGTTCCAGTCGATCACGCCCGTCTGGTACAATAATTTTTATTTTAAACCTTTTTAATGGACTTCAAAAAAAGATGGAGGCTCTCTATCGGTTGTACTTTTTATGTTTGTTACTTCATAACTCCGTCATTTATGAACCGATTTCAATAATATTATTTTATCTTCCCGATTAGTCCCATTTTCACCAAGTCAGAATCTGATGTTGGGATCCCAGAAAATCGGGGGGAAACGCTCAAATTTTAAAGGCACATACAGTAGAATACACTTTGCATTAACTTTCTAACGCAAGTCAGATATTTCTGCCTGGTAATCATTATCTTAAGTGCTGAGTTGATAATGGAAAGTATAAATTAGGATCTGATGATGCGATCCCATGAAAAATGTTAGTTTAGCGATAATTCCCTTTCGGCATGGGCACGCTCAGCTCAATGTGTACCTGCTAACTATTACTTTTGTTTTTCATTGTCGCTGTGCGTTTGTGTCTGTGCTGAATAAATGTTTTTCTATTCTATTCTATCCTTATTTGGATGATTATTTTTTGTTTGGAAGTGTAATTTTCTGGACTGATTTTATTTCCATTTGGTGAAGATCTGACAAGGAACTTCGGAGATAGGCAACGAAACTCTTCAATACAGGATAGAAAATGGATCGGAATTGCTGAAATCGCATGTATTTTATTGTTTACACCAGTTCTTAACATAACATCACACCGGTACGCTGTTATCCATTAACAGCGTACCGGTACGCAGGTAGGTACCACTAAAAAGCGAAAAGAAAAAAAACTTTTTGAAAAAATACAACCGACTTCCAAAAACAAAATACTACAAAGTACCAAAAACACCGTCTTCCGAAATTAAAGTTCTTTTCTTTCTTCCGAAGTTATTTTGTACTTAGTAGTGTTTTGTTTTTGGAAGTCAGTTGTATTTTTTTAAATGAAAATTTAAAAAAGTTAAATTTAAAGCTTTAAATGAAAATTTTAAGCTTTAAATGAAAATTTAATGTAGAGAACTGTAACCATTCATAAATTCCATCTAAGGTATCCGTAGAGAGGCATCTATAGAAAACATACGACATGCATTTGGGGAACATCATGTTTATTTTGTATTGATTCACAGGAAGTAGCCATTGTCACAAACAAGAAAATCACAGAAGAGCAAACTGCAACAGTACAATAATGTTACTAATCAATAAACTCGTCAAAGAAATAGGTAAAGAGGCGTCTATTGTAAACATCCCACACGCAGTCATCTTACTGAAGGTCCGGTTTGCTTGTAGCACGCGCTTGCAGAGATATTTGTCGCTCTCTGTAAGGATATTTTAAATATAGTTGGCGCTAAATAAAACTATCGGATTATTGTTTCTTATGAATTGAAGGCCATCTAAAACAATTTCGCTGTCGATGTTTCCTTACCTAGACAATTCGTCTGCGTAAGGCGCTGTATGCACGCTGACCCAGCTTCCTCCACAGACATATAGAACTTTTCACATTGCACGCTGGTTATCACAATGATAACCATGTCTTTTAGAATCACTCCGGTAACTATTGTGAAGGCACACCATTGGCACTGGAGCTAAACAAAGTGTTATAGGGTTATTGTATTTGAACATTTTCAAATACATACGCTGGTTGTTCAAAAATATTAATTCCTTTTATTCAAGGCCTCATAAGCAAACAAACGATGGCTGGCACACCTTATTTACTTCCACTTCCGAATTCACAGGATTTTGAAAATATAGTAATTCTGTCTCAAACAAACATAAACCACGGATGAATGTGGTAACTGTTTCACATAATATCTGGAAAAAAAAGTATCGGAATAAAGAAATAGCAGCAAGACACGACCAATGTCTTTTTTATTAAAACAATCCAAATTTTTCTTAAATGTGTACAGACTTACCAACAAACGGAAACATTTCTTAAACAGATTGTAATATTCTAAAATTATTTGATACAGGTTAAACATGTTTTGACAATGATGGTTTGCATCTTCTACACGTATGTTTCCATTTTTTGTGTGAAGTACATCTTTAACCCACTGTTCAAGATATTTTGTCAACAATGCCAGAATACGAAAACAATAAACTGAGTTAAAATTAAGTGCAATTATATTTGAATACATGCAAATGTCTGCAAAACTAATAAAAAAGAATAAGCCAGAATAAGTTGCGACCAACAAAACAAAACTACAGAGAGTGGTCAAAAGTGAGATCCAATTCCAGATGACATAACTTTGGATATAATTTTGCATCTTAATGCTTCTATGAATTTCTTGGATTCTCAAAATAAGAGAAATGTGGGTTTGACCATGAACACTGTTACAAATGAGCAGTAGCACGTAACTAAAGAAAATTAGGCTGAAATATATGCAAAACATGATTCTTTCCTCAGCAGAATTGAATCCCTTATCCGCATAACTGGATTTGTCGTCAGATATTGTTAGATAGAGACAGAACAGATTGCCAAACATAATAATGATAAACAGCAATATGGATTTCTTCTTATCACAGGGAGTGATATAATTATCTTGTATTCTGTATATCGAAGAGAAGAATACAGAGAACATAATGGTGAAAGGTTGAACTATCTTTCGGATGTCTTCGTCCAATCTATTGTTGAGAACCAGATTAAGTGGCCGATTTGAAATTTCCCACATGATATCTACAAACGTTGTTACACCTTCAGCTGATAGACTATTTATAACCTTTACTTTCGTCAGTAGGTAAAAATTGAAATTATATTTGTTCAAATTATTACATTAATCATGATTGTATCAAAAAACAACATTAATCATGAAGCAGCCTGTAACAATACTTGTATGTTATTTTTACGCATAAATTACAGAAAAGTACTACTACATGTTAAAAAAGTCGTTGATTTTGATCAAGCACGGAGATATATTAAATTTTTAATTAAGAACACATCAAAAGTTTTAACGAGTGATCGTTGTTTGAATGCGGCGATGAGTGAATGTGTGTGAGAGAAAAAAGAGATCATGGGAGTCGACGAAAGGTGAACCGTGTAATTTGCATAAAGTTTAAAAAAAGGACTTCATGAAGTGAATCGCGCTGTTATTTGGGTGTGCCGCATCATCCTACAGCCCGTACAGCCTCGTCCGGGATAGACAATCATAATAAAGGAAGTATATTAGGAAGAAGAAAAAACACCGGTACAACGGGCACGGCCATTACGAAACCACGTGCTGCCGGTGAAAAGGAGAAGTTTTATCTTACAAAGATATCATGGAAACAAAATATCAACCTTTGTAATATGGTTAGGTTAGCAATGAGAGTTGCTACCAATAAACGCTTATCATAAAAGAGCACGGCAAAAGAGCAAAGTTAAATTTTGTTTTAATTCAATATTTTACTGACGGGATTACCGATAATGAGGAGAACATAAATTGGTCTTATAGTAATTGTATGGCATTACAACATATGCGGTTCTCAAAGGAAAGTTAGCACACTACGAATCTATAAAGCAGAAGATGTTGAAACAACGAGGAAATTCAAGCGGCACAGCCAAACAACGTGAGTGTCACGAATCCACAAAGCATGATAAAGCCAGCGATACTAAACTCAAGTGCGGGGAAAGAGGTCATTCGGTGAGTTCATGCATAAAAGGTACCAAGTGCTTCAAATGTAACCAGTACGATCATATTGATACTGAATGTAAAGATTGTATCATTACGAACGGCATTGGCATAAAAAGAAAAAGTGAACCATCGACAAGTCGAAACGTTGGCAATATGCACGATGGTGATGGAGGCAGCTGAGGCGGAGCAAACTAAGTGCGTTCGATGTTTGCTCAATATCATTCACCAGATGACGGAACTGAAAGTAAACAAGACAGCATGCTAGTTTTAAACGGGAAAATAATCCATCAGTGTCATAGTTGCACCTAGTGTCAAAATAATAACCACAATAGTAGTAGCGTAGTTAGTGTGAACAATAAAAAATAAAAATGCAGTTAATAAATCCGTTACAGGTGTTAATATAGGCGATATCACAATTAATTGTTTCGTTGATACGGGTAGCGATCTAAATCTTATATCTTACGATATTTTAACGTTGCTATCGGTCAAATGTGAGTCCGAAACGATGTTATTAACCGGCCTTGGTTCGAGTAAGGTGTATTCAATGGGTAAGATTAACATTAAATTGATAATAGATAGTTTATTATGAGGTTTATTTATATGCAGTGCCTAAAGGTGTCATTCCCTATGCTGTTTTTCTCGGAAAAACCTTCTTAGTTAATACTAGCACTATGATAAACAAATGATCATTGAGATAAGACCTCAATATTATGAAAGTTCCTATTTACAGTGTTTACTTTCTAACTTCACAAATAAAAGTAAAATACCAATTCCAGTTCAGACTATAATATATAATTACAAGCCTTTAAAGATAAAAAAAGCTCCCATAAAGTTGAAAATAGTTTTAGAAGACGACATACCGTAGTGTATTGTCCACGGCATTTAGATTTGCAAGAGGAAGAGATTTTGAAATATTAAATTGAAGATTGGTTGGCTAATGTCATCATACGTCCTTACTATTCAAAATATGCCAGTCCCCTGTTTTGGTGAAGAAGAAAGACAGTACGAGAATATGTGTGGATTACAAAAAAATAAACCAAATGAAAATAATGTAAAATAAATGTTGTTTCAGCTTTAGAAACTCGTTGGATTATATACCTACAAGATTTAAACTATACTATTGTGCACAGACCAGGTGAGAAGATAATCATGTCGATGTTTTAAGTAAATATAATATATAATTCAAAGTGAACTCCATTTTTCTATACAGACAGCTAAAGAAAAAGACTACGTAGATCAAAATGATGATGATGATGATGATGATGATGATGATGATGATGATGAAGAAGAAGATGACGATGAAGAACATGATGATGAAGAAGAAGACGATGATTTAGAAGAAGATAATGATGAAGAAGATAACTTACTGACAAAGAAAATAATGCATTGGCCACCAGAGGATTGAAAGCATTTTCAGGAAAAGATTTATAAGATTTTTGTCAAGAGGAAGAAATAAAGCGTATCACAATAAGGAACACCTAACAAATAACATGAATACCTCGTGAAAATGGTCAAGCAGAAAGAATGAATGAGATCATTATCTATGTATTAACCAAAATGTGTATTGAAGAACCTGCACTGTGGTACAAATATGCCAGTAAAGTTTAGAGGGATTACCCTCTGAACTTTCAATTAATTCGTATGGCATTTCTTCGTCCCCTTATCTCGCTTGCTGCACTTTGCGACAGCTGGCTGATGACGAGGGGGATTCTTACCTGCTCGCCAGGAGTGTAATCTTGTCGAACACATACATCGACGATGTCGACAGTGGCAGTAAGGACTTAGTTACTGCATAAAAACAAAAACACAACTTATCACTCTTTTCAAAAAAGGAGGTTTTCATCTCCGTAAGTGGGTGTCAAAAGACGATCGTATTTTATCGGATCTTCAGATCAGATCCTGAAGATTGCCTAACTGGTTTTGTATCGTTAGATAAATCATTCAAGGTTTTGGGACTCAATTGGGACCCATGAACTGATTCGTTTCTCTTTGAAGTTGAATCTTCATTTCGACCATGTACTAAACAGTCTATTCTTAGTGAACTCTCTAAAATCTTTGATCCGTTAGGATTCTTATCCCTCCTGACAATTCAAGCTAAAAGCTTAATCTAAAAGCTTGCCCTTTGACGAGGTCATTAGTACATGGAACAAATATACACATCAACTTTCTCAGTTGAAACATTTAAAAATTTCGCGTAGACTTACTCGTACTGATTCAAAATCGTACGAGCTAAACGGCGTTTGCTACAGTTCGGAATTTATTTACGAGGTACCGACGTAGATAACAATTCTTATGTTTTATTTCGTTTGTTCGAAAGCTTGCTTAGTACCATTAAAACGTACCTCATTATCACGTCTAGTGTGTGAAATGAGCTTCTTCACATCTACGGTGGGCGGGGCCTCGTTGGTTATTCGAGCCGCATGAGTCATGACCATCTTTTGTTGACAGCGTTACCGATGACGAGCAGAAGATTGTTGAGGCCGATATTCGCAAATTACCCATGTTGGTTTCAACTGTGCATACTCGCGAAAAAGATGATTCAATTATCGATCACTTGTTAAATCGTTAAAAAAAATCATTTGTATCTACCGTTTTCTTCAAAATTCTCAAAATCCAACTAATGCTACTCGTAGTGTGGAGCAACATTTACATTGCATAGTCGGTGATCAGGTTCTAACATTTGAAGAACTCACTACGTTATTCGTGCAAATCGAAGCATTTTTAAATTCCCAGCCTATGTGCCCTAATAGTTTTGGATCACTTGTCAGCGTTAACACCGGGTCATTTCCTTACACTGGAGCCCTAAACTGCTGTCCCCGACGAGTACCTTGTTAACATCAATCTTCATCGGCTTCGTCGGTGGCAGTTGTTACAGGCTTTCCAACAAAGTTTTTGGTCAAGTTGCAAACACGGGTACTTAAATTCACTCACTCAACGCGCTAAATGGACAACGGACTCTAGACCATTAAAGGTAGGCTCGCTTGTGATCTTCAAGAATACAATCAACCTCCACTTAACTGGTCACTCGGTGGGGTTATTAAGCTTCTTCCTGGTGCTGACAGAGTGGTTAGGATTGCAATTCTTAAAACCGCTACAAGCAATTTAACAATAATTCTGTTAAACGACCATTGGTCAGACTATGCCCTCTACTTATAGAGGATTAACTTCTTTTCTTATCGCATCTTTATTAATTATCGCAGGTTAGGTAGATTAGATTCACATTTCAATGACTATTAACCTCTATACGTTTGGCCCTTATGTTTACGTCAAACTCCGTCGCTCTTCCGGGTGTCCGCTTATCGCAAGCGTATTATGACCCGCCGCACAAAAAACCCTTATCTCTCCACTTATACAGCAGCTATTCACACACTAGAAACTGTTACGGGTTCTTAGATAACAACTTTATAGTATACAATGGTGCGACCCCTCCTGTGCCAGTATCGTCAGCATAGCAGACAACGCTGGCACCACTAGGGAGGTAGGCGCGCAGCACCCAGTTGTAGCCAATTTACCACAGAAGCGGCCCCAGAATGGAATCCTGTGGAACACCGCACGACATCTCTCGCCGGTTCCACTGTCCCAGGTGACCGGGGTAGACGACGGCCCTGTCCGTCAAGTAAGCCTCGACTACGCGACGGAGGTAGGTCGGCACCCGTGATACTGAAGTACTTCCCTAATGCAACTCCAGGGCAGGGTGTTAAAGGCATTGGCAATGTCTAGAGACACCGCCAAGATATCCCCGTCCTGGGAAACCGCGTCCCCACGTCGAGAGGGCACTCACGCACATGATGGCGTCCACCGTCAAGCGGCCAGTGCGAAAACTGAACTTGTTTTTCCGCCAGATCCGGCCCCACTCTCACTAGGTAATCGACGAAGCGTTTTGCGATTACTCTTTCAAAGAGCTTGCTCACTTCATCGAGCAGCACGATGGGCCGGTATGCGTACGGAGAGGCCGCAGGGCGCCCCGGCTTCTTAATGAGGACCAGTTTCTCCGTCTTCCGACGAAGTGGGAAGTGGCCCCTCTCAAAGCATGCGCTTAGGAATCTTCTTAGTCGAGGCCCAAGAGCCTCCAAGGCCAGGAACTATTATGCTATTATTATTGGCGACATAAACTTAACTATCCATACAAATACCATAAGGCCCACTAGATAAATTAACTGAAAATAGCAAACATCACATTGTGAAGTGAATTCGAAATTTAAATATTGTTTGACTGGTGTTAATACTAAAAAAAACCAGCCAAGTGCATGTCGGACACGCGTGAACGTGGTTTTATAATAATTAGACTCGGTAATTTTGGGGATAAGGGTGGTATTTTTTAATAACTTCAAAATAGTTTTTTTTACCATATAAAAAATACTTTAAAGACCTTTACGACTAGCCCATTTGATGTGGTTACATGGTACAGTTGTAATTTTTTTTTCTAATTTTCCCCCCAAATCTTGAACTCATTTTCAGAATTTATTTTATTTTCGTGACGCGTCCGTGTTTAGGTTACAAAAGATTACCTGTACTTTCAACCGCTGGCAGAAGCTTTTAATAATGTGTTATACGTTACCGACTCTGATTCCATGTCATTCTTATGTCTGTAATGAAGTTTATCGCTGTTCGATATCTTTCTGAAGTTAAATCATAAATGCAACTCTTACTACTGGATGCTGCGAGGACGTTGGTTCTTTATTCAGATATACAAAAATTAAGCGTATTTGCATCAAAATTAAGCAACGAAGACAGCCTTCGTATGTTCGGTACAATATCTACAAAAAAAAATGAAATCCTTCACAACGGCTACTTTGTTAATTGATTTTTGAGGTGAAAACACTTACCAATATTCGGAAACATTTAGAATAAATTTTATATGCTTCTAAAATGTTACAATACGCTTTAAAATAAATTTTCCCATATTCGTCACCTTGTACATGATTATTTATGTTTGATATGTTTTTAACCCATTCTTTGAGATAGTTTGTGAATAACGTGGTAAGGCGTATACCATAAACTAAATTAAAATCATATTGAACCACCAGTAACTCGGCGCTGACTTCAAAAAAAAATATCGATGCTTTTGACACGTAAAAATAAACTGCAACTAAAATATTAACACAGAGTGCAGTAAAAAGTGATATCCAATTCCAGATAACATAATTTTGGATACTTTTACTAATGTTAATAGTCGTGTTAATTTCTTGAATCCTCAGAATAAGAGAAACATTACTTTGGCTTTGAAAAATATTACTAACGATAAGCAATATGTAGCTGTAGAAAACCATAACCACTGAAAACCAAAATAATGTATTTAGTACCAAAATACTTTTATTCGATTCTGGGAAATCGTGATCTTGGTCGTTGAGCAGGCGAAGAAAACAAAAAATATTAGAAAATGTAATTGTAATAAATAGCAGAATGTGATTCTTCTTGTCACATGGATAGATGTATTTATTTCTAATTTCGTATTTTGTAGTCAAGAATACAGAGAACATAATGTTGAAAGGTTGAACTATTCTTTGAATGTCTTTGTCTAGTCTATTATTAAGTAATAATTTAACTGGACGATTTATGTTGCTCCGCATGATTACCTTTCGATATTTAAAGATGAATAAAATTTTCGATCTTTTTAGTCAACAGTTCAATAATACTTGAAATAAGTAATAAGATCTTGATAATATTTTAGTTGAGCATCAATTGTCATGGCTGTCTTTTTATATCAAAAGGTTTGATGTAATTACATTTATGACAAGAAGGTGATACACATACAATAAAATTCCAAATATGGGATACCATTTTGATTAATGGATATAAAAAAAAACTTATCACAAATCAGAAAATTCGATCTTATTCAATACTTTCTATAAAATAGAAACGAAATATTTCATACTTACGACGGATATACAAAATGATTTATTGTTTTTCGTATAAAAAGTGGACACAGTACTATAATATTCTGATAATTAAAAAATAGGTACATTGTTTTAAAGAAAAGCAAACTGTAGCAGTACAATAACTTAGTTTGTCAAGAGTTCTGTCAGAGATAATGGCAGAGAGGCGTCTATAGTAAACAGACCACAAGCAGTCATCTTACTGAATGTCCGGTTAGCTTGTAGCACGCGCTTGCAGAGATGTCTAACACTTTATGTAAGAAAATTAGCATAATTTAACTTTAGAAATTCCAAACGTCTTGTATCATAGTTCAGTACCAGAAAATTGTTCTTACTTTGGCAATTCGTTTCCATCAAATGCCGTATACACGCTGACCGAGCTTCTACCTCAGTTATGTAAAACTTCTCACAATTGCCGACAAGTAGTCATTAAAAGTGACACAAATTTAATTTATCCATAGACATACAAGGATGCTGAGAATCGGAGGGAGCTGAAAGCAGTAAATAGTGCAGAAATGTGTTAAAACAGTACGGTACCATCTTAGAACAAAGCAGTCATTGTCCACCTGATCAAACGGCCACCGAAGGTAGGTCATTTGCTCCAAAGTCTTGAGCATCGACGACGAGTTGCTAGCTTGTCGGTTTTCTACCGGTTGCATTTTGGGGAATGTGCGACGGAATTACATAATTTAATTCCGCCAAGCCCGTTCCATCATCGGACCACAAGACGAACGGCGATGCGCCACCGGTACATGGTGGACATCCCACCCACACGCACAAAACGTTTTGGGAACACATTCATAATGCGTCCAGCTAAGGAGTGGAATTCCCTGCCGGAGTCTGTGTTTCCCGATAGCTACAACCTGGGAGTCTTTAAGTCAAGAGTGAATAGGTTGCTTCTGGGCAGGCGTGCTCCATCTTCGACCACATCATCGCTAGTATAATATTATGCGCATACGCGTATATCCCGTATTTTCCCGTTTCCTTAGGAATTTCGGTACATCCTCTTTTAGTTCTCCCTTAAACTCCCCAAGGAACCTACATACCCACTTTCAGCTTTCTACGACCAGTAGTTTCGGCTGTGCGTTGTCTATCAGTCAGTCACTCAGTTACTCAGTCAGTAACGGAAGAATTCTATGTAATTATAAAAGACTGGCCAAGTGCGAGTCAAATTGGCACACGAAGGGTTCCGTACCATAAACCTTATTTTTAACCGACTTCCCAAAAAGGTTCTCAATTCGGCTGTATTTTTTTGTATGTTTGTTACCTCATAACTCCGTCATTTACGAACCGGTTTGAAAAATCCTTGTTTCATCTAAAAGAGTATACTTCTCGATTGGTCCCATTTTCACCAATTCAGAATCCGATGATGGGATCCCATGAAAATTGAGGGCAACCCTCAAATTTTATAGGCACATACAATGTTTTTCATTAACTTTCTAACGCAATTCAGATATTTGTGCCTGGTAATCATCATTTCATGTTGCTGAGCTGATGATGGAAGGTATAAATTAGGATCTGATGATGAGATCCCATGAAATATGTTTGTTCAGCGATATTTTCGCCAATTGTCAGCCGATTTGGATGACTCTTTTTGATTAGAAGAGTATTAATAACAGAAATGCACAATCTGTGAAAATTTTAACTGTCCACCTATTACGGTTCTTGAGATACAGCCCGCTGACAGACAGATGGACGGACGGACGGACAGCGAAGGCTTAGTAATAGGGTTCCGTTGGTTACCCTTTGGGTACGAAACCCTAAAAATGAGCAAGAAAGCATAAACAAAGATCAGAATGGCAAATTCTTGACCCACTACTAAATGAAACGTATTTGTAACTAGATTTCGAGGTTTGATGACGCTTGCAAATGTATTAAGTATACCTGCACAGTAGTGCAGTGGCGACCACCAGAAAAACGCCGAGCCAATGAAACCCGACGAGTCCCGGAGAAACGATTCAACTGTCTTGGATCCTGCAACGAAATTAATCAGAAAAGTACAGCGGAGGAGTAGGAAAAAAATATGTATATAATTTCCACTTCCCTCCGTATCAAGCAGGAGACAGAATAGAACTAGGCCAATAGGCACCAAGGGACAAATACAACTGGGTTAAGCCCAGTTGCCAAGCACCAGAGGACGCATTGGAAATTTTGGCGCCAATGATCTCAATTTTTTTCAGTAAATACAAAACGGATCAAAATATAAATTGGTGACCTGAAAGTTCATGATAAAAACCTTATTTTGTTAGTTTTCAATACATGATTAGGTAACTTTTTTAACAGAGAAAAATATATCAAACATACCTCTTTTTAAAAAAAGATTCACATCTTATGGGCAAACGGGACCGATTTAAGCTTCTTAACTTTCTATGTAGATGAGTCTATACATACTCTTTAAAATTCTAGAAGGAATTTCTCAAATTACAGTTTCTAACTAAATAAAATAACAAAAACCATTTTGTCGCTTACGTCCTTCAGTTATAAGCTAGCGCGCGTATGCAATCCTCGCCCCGCTCAGACGCTCAGTCCCCTCTTGACCATTGTCCGCGACGGGAATAATTGTTTAACAATTCGTCGCCTTATTGTGAGCTACTTTTGATTCCAGTAATAGGTATGGCAAAATCGCTTGAACGCACGGAAATTTGTTCTGGTTTCAACAAGGTCCGTATAGTAAACTACCCCAGATGTAACCTTAATACTATCTAACATAATATTGCGTTCAGTTTGCCAAAGACTACACTCCCATAAGATGTGATGTGCGGATTGTTCGTATTCATGGACAGCTGTAGAACATTGACATAAAGGCGAGGCCACAAGCTTAAAGGAAAATAATTTACTCTTAAAATTGCCATGACCTGTGAGAAATTGGGCAACACAGTGATCCACCTCCAGCCATGTCCTGTCCAGCCGCTCACGAACAGATGGAAAAAATTGGTGGAGGTGACGGCCTTTGATGGAATTTTCCCACCTACATTGCCACTCGGATAAAAGTTCCTCCCAGACATTAGTCTGGGGTTTTAGTAATCTAGAGATCTTAGCACGGCCGCGTTGCGGTAAGAACTCTGGGTCCGTAATCTTTCTAGCGTAGTAGTACATTGCAGCACGCCGCTGCACTTCTAGATCGACTGGGAGAACACCCGCCAGCACTGGTAAGGCTTCAGTACTAACCGTCCTATACGCCTTGCATAAGAATATCAAAGCCAAACGCTGGCTTTGAAGCAATTTACGTCGTACCGCACCTATGGTGGCCCTATCGGCCCAGACAGGTGCCCCGTAGCACATACAACCCAAGTAGGTAGCCCCATAAATAGTTTGTTACAATATTCTTCAATTTGTTCTTCATTGTAATAATAATAATAATAATAATAATAATAATAATAATTTATTTCTTCTAAAAAAAAATAACATACAGACAGACCTTTAAATAACATAACAACAATACACTTAATTCTAAATTTAGATGTTGAACATCTGTGTCCGAACTAGATAGAATATCTGTATTTCGGACATCAGCGCTCTTCCCCTGTTATAGTCGACACTTAGGAATTAAACTTTAATTAGTACTTATACACATTTTATATTTAATACATTATTTAAGGAAGTGACAGATATAGAAGAACATTTCAAAAAAAAACAAAAAACATCACAACATATGAATAGTGATAGTGAGTGAAATCCTCCGGTGAGTTGAGCGTAAGTGAGTGGGTGTGTGTAGGAGGGTGAGTATTATTAGAAGCTATTCTATTATAGATAACAGGTTTTCGGTCTCGGTGTAGTTTAGCTTGCGAATGTAGTCGACTACCATAAGTTTACATTTGTTCGTATTAAAGGGATATATTTCTACAATTTTATTTATTCTTTCATACAGAAAAGAGCCTAAGAAACAAAAGTATTTTCTAACGTATGCGTGTTTGAAGGACGGCAGTTTATTGTGTGTGACGACCTTTCGTTTGCGCATAGATAAATAAGAGGACATTTCATATTTTGTATTGGTATGGTGCCTCAAGACTGCGTGCAAGACATAGAGCTGCCGGACAGTGAGGACCTCACAGGACTGGTACAGAAGATATGTTGGGTACAGGTAGGGCCGGAAATTGCTGACTTTGAGTATTGCTCTCTGTGCAACTTCTAATGGTTTTAGTATAGATTTAAACGTGCCACCCCATACAGAGATACAATACTGGAGGACTGATTGGCCAATTGCTAAATAAACTTGTTTAATTAATTTAGGTTCAGCAGCATTTCTTAAATTTTTGAAAACAAATATTAGTTTTCTTATCCTAGAAGTAACCGATTCTACATGAGGTCGAAAAGATAAATTATTGTCAATTATTATTCCTAAATACTTTACTTTGTCCGCTTTAATTAGGTCAGGGCAAGAACATCTTAGGTTATTACAACAATTGTGAGCTATTATGGAGTAAGATGAGGAAGGAGGATTAGAGTTTCGCATAGAGAAGGTGACATATTTCGTTTTACCCGCATTAAGAGTTAGAATATTCTTTTGCAGCCAGTGGCTTACTACGTTAAAACCATGCTGCGCGTGCTTGTAGACATTCTCCCAACAATCAGCAGAAAACAGAAGCACCGTATCGTCTGCATACGATATTATTTTACCTCCAATAAGATTTAGCTCACAAAGTTCATTTAAATATACCAAAAAAAGAGTAGGACCCAAAATACTACCTTGAGGGACACCAAAGGATACCGGGAGGTCACTGCTTATAAAATCATTTATTTTAACACATTGTGTACGGTCAGAAAGGTAGTCTTTAAATATTTTGAGTTGGTCACCCCTAACGCCCATTCGTTCCAGTTTTTGTAATAGCAAAGGCACAGAAACCGTGTCAAAGGCTTTAGCCAAATCCAAGAATATGCCTACAGTCCTTTTACTTGCATCCAAATTCCCTACCACATAATCAACGAGCTCATGGGCCGCATCACTAGTGGACTTGCCAACTCTGAAACCAAATTGATTATTAGAAAGAAGTTCATTTCTTTCTAAGTACCTGGTGAGTCTTTTATTGAGGATGCGTTCCAGAAGCTTGGAGATAGAGGGTAAAATAGAAATGGGCCTATAGTTAGTTATGCGATTTTTATCTCCGGATTTATGTATCGGATGCACCACTGACTTCTTTAAGACTGCAGGAAAGACACCTTGTGATAAACAGTTATTAAAAAGATGTGTTAAAAGGGGTACAAATATGTGTTTATTTTCTTTAAGGAGGCTATTAGGTATAGAGTCCCAACCAACGGAACAGATGTTTTTCAGGCCCATGATGAAACTCTCCACCTCCGCCTCATCTGTGTTCAATAAGACTAGCGATTTTAATGAAGGATTTGCATTTTCGGTTGCAAAGTGAAAGTGCTCCGGATTTGCACAGTTTGTTGTACTATCAGCTAAGTCTTTGCCTACACTGACAAAGAAGTCATTCACCCTTTCCACCGATTCTTTTGCATTGGATAAATGAACTAATTCGGTCGCGTAATTTTTAGTCTTCTTAGTATTGGCTATAGTTTTGACTGCTTCCCATATTTTTTTGTTATTATTGCCCGCTGCTCTCAATAGATTCTCTTCGTACGATGTTTTAACTTTTTTTAATAAACAGTTGCAGAAATTGCGGTATCTAGTGTAAATAATTTTAAGCATTTTGTTTTCAGGTGATTTTCTTAACTTTAGATGTAGTCTATCCCGGTGTCTCATGGAGCGTATTAGTCCTGGGGTTATCCACGGCTTAATAATTTTATTACGTTTTGTTAATATCTGTACAGAAGTGTTAGCCACAATCTCATGCCGAATAGTTGTTATGAAAAATTCCATGCCAATATTTGCGTCAGTTATAGAGTAGACTGGTCCCCAATTAATTTGGGATAAATTTAAATTTAACTTTTCAACATTTATTTTGTTGACGGTCACGTGGGCAAATGTTCGTGCCTGCTTACGATGAAGACAAAGTAGAACTGCTTGATGATCGGTAATTGTTGATTGCAGAACAGCAGTGAGTGCCTGATACTGGGTTTTAAGCATCACGTGATCAAGGCACGTTCTACCGCTTCTCGTGGGCAGGGTATGGGCGGGTAAGATACCATGAAATGCACAAAGATTTAAGTACTCTAAGGATTTAGGACCTTGGTTTTCAGGACAGATGTTTATGTTAATATCTCCAATGACAGATATATTTTTAAAGGAAGTAAGGCTAGTTAAGACCTTATTGAGAGACAAAAGAAAAGCATCAGGGTTTCGATTCGCAGGGGACCTATAGATAGCCACTATTGCAGTTTCAGTCCCGATTTTTAAGACGAGGCAATTACAGTCTTGGCATGGCGGCTCCTCGCAAACAGCATAGAGACTTATTTTGTGAAAGATTGTAACTCCGTCATTTTGATTTAAAAAAATATTTGAAGAGGATCGATTATATCCGTCAAGATTAGGTAATGTAGGGTTACATGATAACCAGCACTCAGTCAGAACAATGATATCACAGTTGATGCCCAACCTTGACAGAAACACCTCAAATGCATCAAAATTTCGGGACAAACTGCGAATATTTTGGGTAACAACAGTCAAACATTCATTCGGGCAAGGAATCAAACTTTTGCAATCTTCAACATGACATGTAACTGACTTTGACACTGATATTTCATCAATTTCCGCAGAAATATCAACCATTTTTGACACCATAATTGGGCATAGGGTCATTTAGTTGCAACTTAAGATTTCTGTAGAAAAATAATTTGAAAGGGCCATTCAGTCGAGCAAGACGAGTTACGGCGTTATTGCTATAAGTTTTATAGTAGGAGTTAACTAGGTTTTGCAATGTATGAATTATAAGTAATATAAGATTGTGAACAAATGTAATAGTAGGTATTTTGTTGATTTGGCTGTATTTAAAGTAGCTAAGTATTAGTGTGGAGTGTTTGAGTGTTAATTGAACTACAGTATTCACATTCCATTTTTTTTTTTTAAGTTTTTAATATACAATAATAAGACACTTCGGTATAATAAATTAGGACAAAAAAATTGAGCTGAAACAGGGTGAGTATAATAATATTGACATAGTCATTCTGTTGCCTTCTGTTCGACCTTAAGTTTATTGAGGTCTTGCTCTTCGTTAATACGGATGTGCGGCATACCCTCTTTTTTTCGCAGATAAATTTTTCCGTACGAAGTCCAGCAGTAGGTGTATTTATATGATGAGGCAAAATCACGCGCCAAGAAAAACAGTCGCCTACCCTTTAACAATCTGATATAAAGATCGGTTTCTGGGGACTATCCGGGCCGACTAGGCTAGTATTCAACTTTTCGGCCTTCTCTGCGATTGTCAGGTTTTTTACACTGCTTAAGACACTTTCTTTTGTAAGAACTGAGGTGAATTCAACGACTATCGGTCTCAATACGGTCGGCTTTGCAAAAGGACGATAAATGTCTTTAATGTCCGAGGTTTGTAATTGAAGATTGAGAACATTTCCGATCTTTTTCACAACATTACACAGCTGAACTTTCGACTCATTTTGTAATTTTGGAATATTTCTCAATTCTATCTTAGCCGAACAGGATTGTTTTTCAAGGTTTTCTATTTTATTTTCCAGGGAGTTAATATAAGCCAAGTGTTCCTTACGTTCAAGCTTAAGGCTTTCCAATTCCTTAAGTATGACGTCATAGTTGGAGGATAAAGCCTGCATAGACGTACCAATACTGTCATTCTGGATTTTTATTTCAGCCAAAGATGATTCTAAGCTTTGTAATTTTAGTTTATGTTCCTCAGAAAACTTCGCGAAGGAGTCGCGTACCTCTTGCATAAAATGACTAAGCTCATTTTCTTGCTGTTTACGTTTCACCGTACGCCTCATATTTATGTTCCCCTGGTCATTAGTACTTAGCATATCCGATACGCTTCCTTCAACACTCTCTGAGTCCGTCTCCGAGAGTATTTTCTGTTTCGGTGGGGTGCGTTTAAGTGGCATTGTTGTATCGTCGATTTAAGCGAAGCACCAGGATCAAAGCGCTGTATTAGAATGTCAATGAGCCGTGCGAGAGAGTGATAGCCAAATACCAGGAGCACCGGTACGTACCTCCCAGCTGTGGTGATGATGTGGAGCCGTGGATTTGCGTGTGCGCTGTTAAGTGGCTGGACTTCGTCACGCCTCAGGAGGCTGGCTGTTAGCAGCAGTGGGCGGGGTAGTATGGGTGGAGCTGGAGCGGTGCGTTACATTCGATGGCAGACTACGACGCTTGGGCGACTTAAGAACTCTTCGAGGGTTATGAACTCCTATTTTTTTACTTGATTTAATTGCCAAAATTTTATTTAAAATAGTTTAATTTAAAATTTAAATTTAACACAGTGGTCTCCTTAAACACGTCTGAACTCCTCAGAGGTCCGGGGGGGGAGGATTGTGTATTATTACTATGTACTTAATCCATTCTTTTAGAAACCTTGTCAACAACGTTATCAGACGCATCCCATAAATGTAACCGAGGTTATACGTAATTATAGTAAACCAAAAAATGGTAAACACGCGAAAGAAATAACCACTGAAAGAATATGAATTCTTTATTTCTTACAATAGCAGTTCCTCGACTACACCATTAGTTGAGTTGACTGCACATGTCTACGTGACAACAGTAGGGGAGAGACGGGCAAACTTCAAGTCAATAGATGGACGTTAAAAGATTTGTAATTAAATTAATACAAATATGTACGTCATGTTTTTTAGGCTTAATTTTCATGGTTTTTTAATTATGTTACAAAATTTAAACAAGTTATAAATATTTTACCGAACAAAAACACTACTACATGATTACACTACATGATTATACTATGACATGTATTAATGTTTTTTATTATTTTTATTTATTGATATATTTTTTTTTTTTATATTTGGCACCTGTTTCACACTATCTGGGTGGCCAACTAAACGGAAGGCTACCCGCTGATGGGGGACGGATGGTAGGTATATAATAATTTTATATTCTTCTTTTATATTTATAAACAATTATATATACTATAAATACCTATTACGCACGCACACACACACATACACCACACACACACACACACACACACACACAACACACACACACACACACACACACACACACACACACACACACACACACTGACTACACGTTGACAATCTTTTCTGTTCAGGATGTGATGGGGGCCTGGAGCTCTGAAATACAGGCCTAGGCTTAGTTCAAGCTCCAGATCTCCCACAAATTACAATTGTTTTGCCAAACTGTCCGTTGACTTAAAATGTGTAGTGTAATTTTTGTGGAGATAAATAAATAAATTTTATTATTATTATTATTAAATAATCTTTTTAAGAGTTAAATAATGTACTAAAAATATCTATTAAATTTCAAATTATCTAAAAGGGTAATGTTACCTTTTACATAAATAGTATGATCCTGTTTGTTTGTTGCTAACTTAAAATGACATGAAACATTAACATTCTAGTTATGTTTTAAAATACAACATAACGCGTGATGTAAGTTAGGACGATTACCAGAATGTTATAAAATTGTGAAGCAACAAAACATTATTTTCACTGCCCTACTTACTGCACTGATTTACTTGTAAACTACGAGAAAACCTTCGATTCGATTGAGACTCCGGCTGTGCTGCAATCTCTCCAACGCTGCCAGATCGACTATGTAATTAAAATGTTTGTACGAAAACGCAACTATGTCAGTCCGACTTCAGGATCAGTCCTCGAAACATCTTCCTGCAGCGGAGTGTGAAGCAGGGAGACGTCATTTTTCTGAAACTGTTTACAGCCGCAATGGAGGATGTCTTCAAGGTTTTGGTCTGGAGAACGCATACATTGATGACCTCAGTACTAATTTAATTGTGCATTTGTGTTTTCAATATTTAGTTTTTGTTGTTTTGCATCAAATATATGTTTAATCTACGTCGATTCCATGTGTATGTGTCAATTCTGTAAAATAAATAAATGAATAAATTTTACTTCTAAATTGATTTTCGAACACAACACCTTCCGTATCTAACAAGGGTGTGAACTGCCAACTGTCAAGTGATCCAATAAAGTACTGCCCGAGTGCGTTCGGGAGGCATCGGTTGACGAGGGCTGGGGACGAACGTGTCCGATCGTGATTCGAATTTTGAATTCACTTGAAGACTGATTTCATTCGGGCACATATCCAATTTGTGATGCACTTACCGTCCTACTTCAGGTGAGTATTATATTTGACGCTTTGCTGGAGTTTATATATTGTGAGTTTAGACAATCTCGTTGTTTTTGGACTGTCTGACTGGACATAGAGTTCGTGGCTTAGCATTCTATTATATTTAACCAGTAGCGAACTAAGCTAAAACGGTGAAGGAAAAACCGTCAGAAAACCTGCATGTCCTAGAACCAAAAAATCGAAGACATGTGACATCTACTAACCCGCACTGGGCCCGCGTGGTGGATTACGGCCCACTCCCTCTCACCGAGAGGAGACCTGTGTCCCAGCAGTGGGAACATGCCGCAGTGGCTGATTATGCCTATGCTTATGAACTAAGCTAGGCTAGTTAAATACTGCACAGAGAGTATGTATAAATATGTGTCTGAAATGATCTTGTGACGAATGAACCAGACTTATTTGAGTGGATATGTCCAGCCAGTAATTTTGTTTATTACCAAGCTTTTGCCGTTCCCGTAGAAATTTCGGGAAATCCTGCTTCCCTACATACCCCAAGGAACCTACATCTATTACTATACCAATATATAAAGCTGAAGATTTTGCTTATTTGTTTGTTTGTTTACTTGAACGCGCTAATCTCAGGAACTACGGTCCGATTTGAAAAAATATTTCAGTGTCAGATAGCCCATTTATCGAGGAAGGTATATATCATCACGCTAAGACCAATAGGAGCGGAGCAGTAATGAAAATTGTGACGTAAACGAAGTTGCGCGAGTCAACTAGTGTTAAAGATAAGCTTTCAACGACCAGTAGTTACGGCTTTGCGTTGCCTGTCTCCATATCGGAAGAGTTTTGTGTAAATTGATTATTGATTATGCAGCTTAGAACATAAGGAATTAAACTTCAGCTGTTCGCTTACAAACCAGAATAAATGACGGTATTAATAAAATTAAGCAACCAAATAATCAGTTACAAAATCCACAAAACAGCTCATGACGAACAGAAATTTTGCTCTTCATTAACTTGCAACTCTATAATTGAAAATCACACAAATAAATTGAAAACACTTTAAATTGCCAGTTGCCTATGTCACCGCACGGTTGATCAACGCGTAAAACGCAAACGTGTACAATTAAGTTTAAAATCATCCTCATTAACATAATCAGATAATGCTCTGTTCCGTGATATCTATGTATGTATGTATACATAAAGCATCGATATTGGTGACATTATATATAGGAAAGTGACAGAAGTTTTGATGTTTTACAAAAAAAATGCAACCGTAAATCTTGTCTACTGCTTTGAAGGTTCCTCTAGAGTCTAGAATCTAGACAGATACGGTGAAAAAATGTGACAGCCGTTTTTGTTAAAATTCTTCGCAGATTTTTTTTCTACGTAAACGTAGTTGAAGTATGTAGGTATTAAGTGTAATAGTTATGTCTTTCGAACGTCATGCTTTTTATTAATAAACACAAAAAAGTGTCAACCAGCATACTCTTTAATAACCATAAATTCGCGGTGGCGTTGGCGAATATCCCATCCATATATACGCAAAAAGCGTTTGGGAATACTTCATTATGCATACAAAATAGTTGAACCCATTGCCGGAGTCTGTTTCCTGACAGGTACAACCTGGAAGTATTTAAGTCAAGAGTGAATAGGTTACTTCTAGACAACCGTGCTTCGTCTGGTCCTGCTCAGGAAGGCGGGCGCCCTGCGGACTCGCCGTCTGCGTACCGACCCATAGTGCTACTGGACGAGGTGGGAAAGTTGTCCGAGCGGATAATCGCAGCACGCCTCGTCGGACACTTGTGCGGAGAGGGCTGGACCTGGCCGAATTTCAGTTCGGGTTTCCATGTCCACTGTCACGGCGATATCGCGAGTGAGAGTCCTGGCGGAGGAAGCGGTGTCCCGGGGTGGGGTGATGTTGGCGGTGTCCTTGGACATCTCCAACGCCTTCAACACCCTGCCCTGGAGTTGTATTCGGGAGGCACTGCGCTATCATCGAGTGCCTCCCTATCTCCGACGCGTCATTG
This sequence comes from Lacanobia oleracea, assembly GCA_950371165.1. Taxonomy (NCBI): domain Eukaryota; kingdom Metazoa; phylum Arthropoda; class Insecta; order Lepidoptera; family Noctuidae; genus Lacanobia; species Lacanobia oleracea. The sequence goes on from OX493404.1 coordinate 5,403,528, forward strand.
GGGCTTATTTGACGGACCGGTGTGTCACCTATCTGAGACGTGACGGCAGACACCAGCACCACATGTCGTGCGGCGTTCCGCAGGGCTCGGTCTTGGGTCCACCCCTGTGGAACATCGGTTACGACTGGGTACTGAGGGGCGAGCTCCGGCCGGGAGTGGACCTGACGTGTTACGCTGACGACACGCTGGTCACTACCCAGGGGAGCTCGTACACGGAGGCAGCGATGCTGGCGACGGCCGCGGTCTCACAAGTGGTGAGCCGCATACGGCGCCTTGGCCTGAAGGTAGCCCTCAATAAGTCGGAGACCATAGCTTTTCATGGCCCTTGGCGTGCGCCGCCAGCGAGATTGCACATAGTTGTTGGGGGGGGCCGTATCGCTGTCGAGTCCACCATGAAGTACCTGGGATTGGTCCTCAACAGCCGGTGGGATTGCTTGCGCCCAAGTTGTCGGGCGCGGCTGGGGTGCTGTCAACGCTGCTTCCCAATCTGGGGGACCCGAGCACCGCCTGCAGGCGGTTGTACGTAAGGATCGTGCGATCAATGGCCCTGTATGGGGCCCCAATCTGAGCGACTGACCTGACAGCCGGCACCATCACTGTTCTGTAGAAGCCGCAGAGGGTGATAGCCGTCAGAGTCATCAGGGGTTATCGCACGATCTGGTCCTCGCGCCACTGCACCGGTGGCGTGAGGACGTGCAAACGCGCGGCGAGCGACAGATGCAGCGGCACATTGAGCTGCGTTAGTCGCAGCTGCTCGAGGTTCTGGTGGTGGAATAGCGGAACAGGTTCTCACGCCCTTCCACCGGCCTCGTCACTATCGAGGTTCTTGTGTCGCATAGGCAGGGAGCCGGACGTTCGGTGTCGGGAGGACACGGCGTGGCATACGCTGGCAGAGTGTGCCGCTTGGGAGGAGCCACGCCGTGCCCTCATCTCTGTGGTAAGCAATGATCTCTCGCTGCCGACTGTAGTTCGTGCTATGGTCGACGGCGAGGAGTCCTGGTACGCGGTGATCTCCTTCTGCAAATGTATGTAAATCGGGTTGGTTTCCGCAACTCCACGACTAAGCGCGTATTTTGCGTGCACTTAGGGTGCGGTGGACTTAGGGATGTCCATCGCCCCTCATTCATTCGGACCCGAGGTGGCGGCGCGTGTTGTTCCCGTGCGTTTTTGACGTCGTGGGGGGAGTCAAACACCTCACTCCCGCCGCTGACCCGAGGTGGCCCGCGAGGCGGGCCGGCACCAGCCGGGGATTACGGAAGTCGCATTAGTTCTCGCAATCTCCGGTTGGTGAGAGATGGAGCACCGGAGTGGTTTTAGTCAGTAAGAGTCTGACAGACCCTCAGGATATCCATGAGGATTTCCCCCCGTTACGGCAACTATGCTCCATCTTCGACCATATCATCGTTTACCATCAGGTGAGATTGTGGTCAAAAGCGAGCCTATCAATGATAAAAAATATATAAGTATTTTGCCTTCAATAATATAAGTGAAACTTCTGCCGAAGCCTCCATACCGGCCAGGTCCCGCATAATCAGATTACCAGCTCACAGATGACGCCGAACGATTCCGATTTGCATGTGTAATGCAGCTAAGTGCACTTTCAGTCCCCGACATTTTGTACTCATTATCAGAAATTCGATTCCCCGTTAGGTGTGAATGTAGAATTTTATTTGCTTCTATGAATTTTTAAGTGGAAAATGGATTTTCGGATTGTTTATGTGATTGATTCAGTTTTGTTCATTATCACTCTCATGAAAGCCCTTTGGGGTTTTAAGCTATTAAGGGGTCGTCTCGCGTCTCATGAAAATTTGTATTTCCTACTCTTCTTCTACGTTTATGATGTTTTTTCAAAAGATGGGTTTATGTTTCTTATACGCATACTCTGGTTACCTACCAGTTGTTGACGTATCAAAAACTATGGCAAACCAAGTGCCCAAACCAAGCAATGTATTTTTAATTTATTCACTCTGTCGTAATCACGGGTCCCTCTCAATGATATTATGTAACTAATAAATAAACTAATTATGCTAGACATTTGCCAAATATTGTCCAAACATTATCGTTCACTGTATCAACTTCATCATTAAATTATATAAAACCAAAATACAAATGAGATTAATCAGATAAATTGCAATTTAAATAATGGTATTGAATGTTTTTGACTTATTAAAATGATTAATAGCCGCATTCCAGGTTTCAATATTTTAAATTAATTCCCGCGCTGACACTGACATGTTCCGATTTGACATTCGCGGTAAAGTTCGGAAACGCGGCTGTTAAATTGAATTTATGTTTTTGAAATTGATTGCAATTAAAACACTTTACGGTGATTTATTATTAAAGCAGAGTAGCTGATTGTTGGCTTGGTTGTTATAGTCCAATTATTTTGTCATTAATTAATTATGATAAATTGTCGATGGGACCGGTTAATTTCAGTATAATAGTCACGATTTGTAAAATATCAGTTTATTAAGTTAATCACTTTTACAGCCTTTTAAAAAACACTAGAAAGCATAAAAAAAGACCAAAACGTTCTGAAACATTCACACACACACACCGCACAAAGTTGCCAGCCCATAAAACTGAACAAAAGCGCGGTAATAATAAAATCAGTGTAACAGACCGTTTAAAAAGATAATTTAAAAAAAGAATGCAATTCATTCCATCCCCGGTCTCATCCCCCATCCTTGAAGGGTCATTACGCCACGAACGTGTGGATAATGTCTTCCACAGTGCTCTGAGTGCTTCGGAACGGTCGTTCAACAAAACGGTAACAGCAGTTAAATTTCGTTCCAGTTTTTACTGCGATCTTAAGCGTATGTGGCTTAATGATCGGACTGTTTAGAGAGCGTGACTTCACATAGGCTTTGTATGATGTGATTATGGACCAAATTATGATGGATAAAGTGGCTGTGTAGATAACACATGGACTTTTCAGTAATAAGGAAATTATTAACAATTTTTTTCAACAAGCGGCCCATTTATTGTATGTACTACAAGTCCTGCAAGCTGGAATGTGCTCTCTTCAGTTCCTTTTTATAGTAACATTGTAAGACAATTAAAAAATGTACGATTATATGCCGTGTATGTGTTATTCAGCTATACGATTCTGCCTGAAGCTTGAAGTAAGAGGCATTCCATAGCTTCAAATAAAATTACAGTTCACATCAGGCTCACCTAAGTTCTCACGGTGTAAATAAAATAGCTGTCATTGAAGCGAGAAGAAATGTAGAAAACTAAAAACATAACAAAACATATAAATATATATATACGTAATCCAAATAACCAATTAACTCATCAATTTGTTCAATCTCTTACCAAAAAGATACAGAGTAAGCTTCCGAACAATGTTATCTACATAAACGTATATGCACATACACAGGAAAACCGTAAACTTATCCTCCCATAAGGGAAAATAGCCTTTTCAAAACCAACATACGTTCGTAAACTCTTAGCTGAAAAGGGGGAACATCTAAAAACAGTAATAATTAACCATCTCGAGCCACTTAATGACACAGCCAAGTACAAAACTTCACTTTCAGAACTTGTAGGCGTTAAAATAACACTCAACCAAATGGGCCTTTTTAGTAGGGCTGTCGTGGAAACTTGAAATAATAAAATTGGAAAGAGGTTAGATGATTTGAAAGAAAAAAAAGAAAAGTTTTTTGCGCCAAACATGACGCATACCAAAAAAAAATTAACAAAATTATAATTTTATGAAAGTTGGGAAAATACACACATTCGCGCAAAACGGCCATTTTCATTTTTGTAGTTTCACTTAGACGACAACTTTTATAAAATATTAGGTTTTACTCGCAACCTAGTATGTGCATTCCTGTTCCCGTAGGAATTTCGGGAAATTCGTTCAAGGAACCTACGTGACAAATTCCAGCTTTATAAGACCAGCTGTAGTTTTGGTAGTGCGTTTTATGTCAGTCACTGAGTCACCCACCACTCCCAACAGTAACGGAAATGTATTGATTTATAGATTTTTTTTTTTTGTTTGCTATGGTTTGCTCTTGACTCTAGTCTATGTCAGAGATGACAGAGACAAACTCTACGATGGAGCGAGCCCACCCAGAAGGAGCCTGATTCATTAAAAAAGTCATGATAATAGCATGAAAAAAGTAGAAACTCACGGTTAGCGCTTGAAAGATAATACAGTTTTTACATACATAACATAACCATCGATTGATCAATCTAAAACCGAGTTTAGTTTATTTTCAGTCAACAATCATGACCGACCATCATTTTAAAACTCCACTAACCACACGTATTTTAAAACAAATGCAAAATTTTCAAAAATCCTCTGTCTCCACTTTTAAACCTCGATTGATCGACACAAAATAAAATATGCAAAGCTCAGGTGCAGAGTGGGCCAGCCCTGCCTTAGGGACGATTCTCCGGAGGGGCGCAAACAAAATAACGTTAATGCATATTCAAATCTGTACTTGCCTTTTTATTAGGCATACAAGGAAATGTTAAAGGTTACGGGGCTTTAGTCAGAGGGTCCCTTTTAACTCAGATTTTAGCTAGGGGGCGCGTTCACCCTCCGTGTGTAATATTTTAGATGTTGAGATAAAGACTGGTATATTGAGTTTACTGGGGGATATAGGTTACCGTTATGATGATATCGTGGTTTATGAAGAAGTTGCGTCTGATTTTTGATGAATTGGTTTCTTTGAGTGTGTCAAAGAACTTTGCTTTCTAATGTACAACGCAACAAGCAGCACCTTTAACCACACTACCACAGTAATATACAAGCAGTACCTTTTGTTTTAGAGTAGGCGTAATAACGGTAATTAGACCATTATTGGAAGTTTATTTGGCGCCGATTCTAAAACAATCGAAGTTATAAATTGACTTAATTTAATAAAACGGAAAGAAAAAAATATGAAAGAAGAACAAGAAAGGAAAAAAAAATGCAAGAAAGAAAAATGAAAAAAGATAGAATGACAGTTCACTTCATACTCAGTCCACCTAAGTTAACAGAGTAAACTGTTGACAAAATAGACTGGTAGAACTGCATTACAAACACTTACAAATAACAAAGCCTCCAATACCACAATCCCTTGGTATCGAACAACCTGTACAAATTGAAGACAAGCTATTTTCCATTGGAGTCACGTCCAGCGATATGTTCAGACGTAAGTAATAACGGGAAGCTTTTCACTTATGAGCAGCTTGCTCATTGCCCTGGAGTCCGGTTAGCTCAAATGTGGCGGGAGATCGACCAAGACAAATGGGATTTGGTCAAAAGATATAATTTTTAAGGCAAAATGCAAGTGGCCAAATTCTTTTGAGCGGTAGCTTGCGCTCAAAAGTATTGGGCCACCAGAATTTTGTGAGTCCTAAGCTTTGTGAGATAGTCATTAAAAACGAAGATGGACACAAAGATGAGGCTGAATTTAAAATTACTATATGTAGTTAATGTTATAGGAATATGAAAGTATGAAGTCGTTGTGAAGGATTACAATGTACCTTTTTAAGGGTTCCGTACCCACAGGGTAACCAACGGAACCCTATTATTAAGCCTCCGCTGTCCTTCCGTCCGTCTGTCTGTCAGCAGGCTGTATCTCAAGAACCGTAATACGTAGGCACTTGAGAATTTTCACAGATTGTGTATTTCTATTGCCGCTACAACGACAAATAAAAAAAAATAAGGTTTATTGTATGGAACCTTTCGTGTGCGGGTCCGACTCACACTTGGCCGGTATTTTCTTCGTGAGCTATAGTAAAACTGTTGTATTTGTAAAAATTATCTAGCAAAACTAGCGGATAATTAAAAATAACGAAGCTGTTATAATGTTAACTTCTTCTTTTTAAACGTTATTTATTTGTAATACACCTACTACAGTATAGTCCTATAACCCAAAGATTGACTGACAGAGAATGATTTGTTGCATTACCTACCACTACTGTATATAAAGTTTAAACAAATTCTTTCTTTTAACAAAAAAATTGTAAATAAACCGCATAAAAGCCAATTTTCAACCCCACCTTTACACTCAAGGTAGACTCTAAGCAATGTTCACTTTAACGATTTTAATGTATTAAGCCGGCCAAGGGGGAAGGCATTAGCACATTTTATAAAGCGTTTTACCTCTAGTCTCATTTTCAATGCAAATCCATTGAGCTTTTGGCCAGTTTTCAGCGAGTTTTCAGCCATAGACACTGATGACAAAACCTTATAAAAATTTTCGTGAAACTGCAAACATGTTTTTTTCTCTGTTGGTGTGTGAAGAGACCTTTGATCTGCTGTGAGATGAAAAAGTCAGGTAACGTTTTGAACTCTTTTATTCGAAAACTTGGTCCTATCCCACCGCTATCGGGCACGCGGATAAGAGCGGCAGCTAACGGACCTATTCGATTGATCTAAACTAATACTACTTGACTCGGCAAATGTTGTTATGCCATTTCAATTTAAGAAAATACCTTACGACTTCTCAGGCCTACCATAAATATAATCGGTCAAGCGGTTTTTTTTATCTATTGATAGGCACGCGTTTTAAGAGGAGCTCGTGGCTAAATAATAACAGCCGCACGGGTCGATCTTTCAGGTTAAGCAACGCTTGCCAAGGTTGGTCGGTGGATGGGTGACCATCTTAACATAACGAGTTTCCTCCGTGCCTCGGAAAGCACGTTAAGCCGTTGGTCCCGGCTGTCATTTGTAGATCTTTGGCAGTCGTTACGGATAGTCAGAAGCCAGTAAATCTGACTCCAGTCTTGCCAAGAAGTACCGTGTTACCCAGTTAATGGGTTGTGGAGGTCTGGTGGGCAGCCGCTCCGCGTAAAACACTGGTATTCAGCTGAATCTGGTTTGACTGGAAGCCGACCCCTATATAGTTGGGAAAAGGCTAGGCAGGTGATGATGATGATGATGATAGGCACGCGTTTTGGAGGAGTTCGATAACAAACACCGGGACACGAATTTTTAAAGCTGAAGCTAATTTGTTTGGTTGAACGCGAGTGATTTAAGATTGATTGACTGTTTTTTAACCAACTTCTTCAAAAAGGAGGAGGTTCTATGTTCGGCTGTATGTATGTTTTTTGTTGTGAATTAAAAAAAAAAAAAATTGTAATCGAAATCCTATACTCTTGAGGTGGTCCCATTGTCACCAAGTCAGAATCTGATGATCCCATGAAAATCGAGAGAAATCCTAAAATTTTATAAGCACATACAATGTTTTCCTTAAACTGTCTAACGCAATTCAAATATTTGTGCCTGGTAATCATCATCTCATGTTGCTGTGCTGATGACGGAAGGTATAAGTCAGGATCTGATGATGTGATCCCTTGAAAAAGTTTGTTCAGCGATATTTTCGCCAATAGGGTATTTTACAAAAAAAAACTAATTAGTCCGTCTGATAGATTTTCAAAAAATATTCGACACGTTTTTTTTTCTTTTTTCACGTAAACAAAAAATAAAGGAGATACAGCGACTTGAAGACATGCGTGACGTCATTTGGCTTTATAAATTTGGTACATTTTTACCAAGCCATATGACGTCACGCGTGTGTTCAACTCGCTGTATGCTCTTTATTATTTGTTTACCTAAAAAAAGAAAAAATACGTGTCCAATATTTTTTGAAAATCTATCAGACGGACTAATTATATTTTTTTTTATAAAATACCCCATTGTTAACCGATTTGGATGATTATTTTTTGTTTAAAAGAGTAGTTTCCCTTACTGGTCAATTTGGCGTAGATTTGATGAAGAGCTTTGGAGCTAGATAATGGAACTTTTCAATAGATTGCCAAATGGATTGGGATTTCTGAAATCGCATGTCTGTTGATTGTTTACACTAGTTCATAACAAAACATCACGCCGACAAAACACTACAAAGTTTAAAATAACTTTAATTTCGGAAGTCGGTGTTAAAAAGAAGACTTCCGAAATTAAAGTTATCTGTATATTTTTGTAAAAATGTTTTTTTTTTCCTATTTTCCCTAATATGAAACAGGAAACAAGGAAGCGGTTCTCCAAAGTAACGCGATACTGCGATGTATAGGCCGGAGCCCATAACAGATAGCTATACAATAACCGTAGTTTCACTACCGGGACCCTCCCTTACGACGTAGAGTAGAGTAGATTTCAACAGATACGACAGGTTTCTCCGAGGTGATAGATGCCGCTTACGTAGGTAAGCGTAACTTACGCACTACCTACGAGTATATTATCATTTTCTTACATATTTTCTTGGCCTTTGAAAAGCCACGATATTTTTCAAAGGCTTGTGTTTAAACACCGCCCAAAAAAGTACCTATTTTACTACCAAAAAAGTTCTAAACGGTTACCAAAACAGATAAATGGTCACCAAATAATATTCGAGAAGTAGCGCTCGCCGGCCGCTGCCGCGGCACCGCTCGCTTCGCTCGCTCGGCTCGCGCGCGGTTGGTCACAATTCTAACCTAACCTAACCTATTTTATCCAGTTTGTAACCCCAAGCCTACATTTTATGGCAATTACAGTTGAGTTGGATAGAATTTGGTGACCATTGATCCATTTTGGTGCCTAGGCTTAGAGTCTTAAAAATATTATTTTTGGTGACTGTCTAAATTATACCCTTTTTCAAAAGCCACATACGTATAAACCCGACAATAAGATAACGAATTTACAGATCAAATAATATCCCAATATAAAAAAAATGACGTGTGGCACTCGGAGACCGCCGCGGTAAAGCTATTGCATAGCATTTTTTATCAACTTATGCAATTATAATTATATATTTATTTTATTCATGCAGTATTTTTTTTTCTTTGTTTTTTTTTTTCTTTGATATTAATTCAAGTTACACTTTGAGCTAAAAAAAAGTAAAAAGTAAAACTGAAAAGTTTGTGTTCACCGCTGTGCCGGTCGGAGTGAGGTTTTTTTTCGTTACGGAATTTCTGGATTCGGTCTCCACGCTCAAGGCCCGCGATAGAAGCTATGCAATAGCTTAAAAATCTTCCGCAACTGAGTGACTAAGTGACTGAGTGACTGACAGAAAACGCACAGCCAAAATTTCTGGTCGTAGAAAGTTGCAATTTGGCATGTGGCTTCCCAATACTCCGCAGGAAAGCACTAAGAGGGGATAATAACAAGGTTGGTCACAAACGTAAGGTTAGTCTCAGACGTACTTTTTTGGGGTCGACTTCCAGACGAAGATTTCATTGAAACTAGTATTTTATATGGAGTAGATGCTTATCTGAATTCCACAACCAAATTACAGAGTACACAATACCCCTTGACAGTCAGACATTTGGACTTCAGAATAATGAAAAATATTGTTTAACGAGTACCCCTCGCATCTTCCCACGTTTTCCGTAGCCATATCTAAGATGTGTGCAAATTTTTCACACTCCAAGACTCTTTCTTGCTTCGAGGAGCACGTAAAGCCATCCCGATTCGATCACTTAGCCCCAGGCGGAAACTTCAAAGCTAATATTCTTCGACATTGAAGCCGTTTACCTTGTTTTAAGTAAACACGAAGAGAGACTTATTTTTAGATGCACGTGTTTAAGCGGCTTTTAGTAGAAAAGAGGGATTTTTGGATCATCATCATTTCAGTCGTAAGACTGGAACTAATGTATTCCCACGAGCTTCAGCCAAGTCATCGGTGCTTACCCACGCTGAGTTTCTTTATTATAATTTTTTTGAGAAGGGTTTGTTCTTGACTCTAGTCTAGGTCAGAGATGACAGAGACAAAGCCTGCGATGGAGCGAGCTTACCCAGAAGGAGCCTGATTTCTAACTTTTAAATTTTTAACAATAAATTGGAACTCTCTGCCTGCGTCTGTCCCTAAACCCTAATCCCTTCAAAGTTAGAGTGAACAGGCTCCTTCTGGGTGGGCTCGCTCCATCGTACACTTTGTCTCTGTCATCTCTGACATAGATTAGAGTCAAGAGCAAACCCATAACAAATAAATAAATAATAAAATACTTTCTTTTTATTTCTTTTTCCTGCCTTTTCCCATATCACGTATTCTTCTTCTACACAGGTACTTCGTCAAGGTTTCATTCACTCTCTTTGTTATCGTGTCCTGTGTGTTTCTCACACAGACCTATTTTTATTTGGCTTGTGTTTAAACACCGCCCAAAAAAGTACCTACTTTACTTCCAAAAAAGTTCTAAACGGTTACCAAAACGGATAAATGGTCACCAAATATTATTCGAGAAGTAGCGCTCGCCGGCCGCTACCGCGGCACCGCTCGCTTCGCTCGCTCGGCTCGCGCGCGGTTGTTCACAATTCTAACCTAACCTAACCTATTTTATCCAGTTTGTAACCCCAAGTCTACATTTTATGGCAATCACAGTTGAGTTGGATAGAATTTGGTGACCGTTGATCCATTTTGGTGCCCGTCTAAATTATACCCATTTGGTGACCGTTGATCCATTTTGGTGCCCGTCTAAATTATACCCTTTTTATTTGGGGCCGTCATACATTTTATAATCACAAAAGGTGTAGTCTTTGCTTTGCTTATTTTCGATGATAGGAACGGAGTTTCGAAATGGAAAAGTTTCATGGTTAAAATAAATAACCGAAGCAGGAAAAATTTAAATCATACCTACGCTTGCGAAGGCACAGCATCCCCTTCAATCGCTTAAATAAGCAGGAAAATGCTTTGTTTACTATTAATTATAAGGGGGAGAGGGGGTTTAAGGCCCACGTAACCTGCTTTGAGCTTCCTATCCAGAGAGTATACAACTAATTCTACTACTTTTCTGCTACCCAAACTACTCTATGCCCATTACACAAGGGACGTCCCCGTGTACTTTTGAAGAGAAGGGAACTTGAAATACAACCAACGTTTATCTGTTATGACCCGTGCAATCTGTGCGGCGGTTGTTACTGTAATCTATGGCTATTGCACTGGGATGGCCACCTTTATTCGTATTAGGTGAAGAAAGAAAAGTTTAGAAGGTCAAGTGAGGGATATGGGATTTTTCGTGGGGCTCGAATTCTCTTCTCTTTTTCATTACTGTTTTACTGCTGAGAATCGAGATCAGAGTTTTTTTTTAATTATGATGATAGGCACGCGTTTGACCACTATCTTACCTGATGGTAAGCGAGGATGTGGTCGCAGATGGAGTTCGCTTGCCTAGAAGTAACCTATTCACTCTTGACTTGAAGACACCCAGAGCGTAGCTATCAGGAAACACAGACTCAAAAAAATGTGGAAACTGGCTCAATTTCCATACATTTCAACTCTGAAATCGTGAATTCGGGTTTGGTCTCTTAGTAAAATGGTGAGTATAGTATTTTTTTTATGCATAGACCACGTCTAGTAGTGTATAGTATAGCATAGCATATTATTCAAATCAATTATGCCGCTGAGTAGGCGCAAACGCTAAAGCTACTACGTCCCATTAGATCGGCCTAAAATGTCAAACGGCATTCAAAATTAGACAATGTCCGTTCAAATATCACGGACCTAAGCCCCATCAATTTGCACCCCTCTCTCAGCAATATTTCCATGGGTAGACTGTATTTTATACACAAGCTGTTGCCCTGGACTTCGTCCGCGTCGGATCACGATTTTGTAGAGATATTTTTTAGTCATAATTCTAAAATGATAGAAAAATATGTTACTTTAGTTTTCGCCTAGTAAAAGAAACTCTAGACAAAATGAGTTCAGATGTTTCGGAGATCAGCTGGAGCAAGCAGACAGAATAGACTTTTTTTAATTATTTTTTTTTATTTAAGGTAAGCATTGTTTATACCTTTCATTTAATAGGTTATTTAGTTTTTAGTTAAGTTTTTATTTATTCCCTAATTATTTTGTGTTTTGTGCGTCGCTTTTGGGGAAATAAACGTCTTTTCTTTCTTTTTTTTTTCTTTATTTGCATGTAGTGAAAAGCTGTTATTTGATATTAGAAACAGAGAGTTAAAATTTATTTATTTATAGACTATGGTATAGGGTGGCGTACTCTGCAGCACAATGGATCGATGATTTGGAGAAGATGGAATGCGGACTGCTCAACACCAGGATCGGACTACACTATTTGGGGGAGGCTTACCATCAGCAGTGGTTAACGACAATAAGAAAATAGTCCGTCAGATAGATTTCCAAAAAATATTGTAAATAATATTAATACTAAGACGAAACAGTGCGGTGAAAACTCGTGTGACGTCACATGTACACTTTTTACAGAATAGTTAAGTCAAAAGCGTGTTACAAAAGTAGTACCCAACTGATATGGCTTGCCGATGTACCTGCGCAGAAGACGAATTTTCAAAGTGCTACTGACCAATCGGCACGCTCCCTGCACTGCACTTCTGTTTCCTGTACCGCTATTGGTCGGCAGCCGCCGACATGATAGCGCGCGCCGCGTGGCATGCACGTGACTTGCGAGTGAGACGGAACTAACAACTGCAGCGTAATATAAACCTTATAATAGTGACCTAAGGTTGATTGTAAGTTTTAAGTATTCTTTCGTAAGTCTACGAACGAAGATTCACGACGCGTCTTATTAGTTGGCCTATCTTCGTACATTTTTATTGATTTAATAAAGCACAAAAACGTATGAATTTTTTTAGATAATCTAACTGACAGGCTAAATCATATTTTTATTCAGAAATTGTAAAAAAATATGACTATTGGCTCATAAGATGATGATGGTATAGCGTGAATCTTCTGCAAAATTCTTTATGTTGGCAGGACTGTATCATTTTACTGCAGTACTTTTATTTGGGTATGAACGTAAGTAATTGCTTCTTCTTTCTGTACCTACTCCTTGTTTTTGCTGATAAGTCTCTAAAAAGTTTATCAGTCTTTGGTTTTACGAGAGTGTTAATTCGAGTTACACGCACCCACACACACTAACACACCATCTCACGCACTGACACACACACACAAACCATCCAAGTTGATGAATGGCATTTCATATCTTTTTAAACTTATTTTTAATTTTAGTTTGCTTTGCACCTTTTTCTGTTTTTGTTTACTTTTAATCATTAAATTTTATACTTATTTTTTCCTTTAAGTTCACGCCGTCTTACACGGACTATGAATCAAAGAACGTATACTTTTTAATATACTGCCTCCCAAGATACAGGTTTTTGCCTAGTTTGGGAGACAGCAGGCTATTTACTTCTGTTAAGTTAACTGTTCTTTGTTCTAGCTATTAAGACACTGTAATTTATGGTTGTGTTCCAAATAAAAATTATTATTATTATTATTATTATTATTATAATGGAAGTGCATCACCATTCATCACTGAGGAGTGTTGTATACAAAAAAAAAATATAGCAAAAATACTGGCTTTCGGCATACAGTGTTACAAATAAAAAAATATCTGGTCCAAAACTAAAAAAATAAATAAAAACCTTTGGTAAAATCTGTGTACAATAAATTTTTGACATTACTACACTATTGCCGAGTGCCATGAGGTATCTAAAATATTTCAAGGCATAGCTGACTTCCATGTAAACAAATTCAGGGGCTACAGTAAAGCTAGAGACAAAGTTGTCTCACGTACGCAACGTATGCAACGCATCATGATATCGGAACTATGAAAATAAAAAATTATGCAGTAGAAACACACTATGCAACGCATTACGCAACATACGATACGATACAAAAGCGTTGCATACGTTGCGAACGTTGGAACAGTTTTTCTTGCTTCATTTTTATAATTTTTAACTAAGTAAAATCTCCTAATGATAGTTTATAAGTCTTCGGAAATGCATAAAAATAGATAATTAATTTTGTTTTTATACGCGTTTGTACTTAATTTTGTGTTAAAGTGTATATAGTTAGTTAAGTATTTATTATAGCAGTTGTAAAAATCAATAAAATATTAAAAAAAAAAAATTGACTACAAATACCTATATCAAACTGCACAACGAAATAAGCATTATCTTTTCTGGCATTTTTGCTTTATTTTGATATAAGGCAATAAATAGGGGTGCGTCTTTCATCCTCGACACGGACATAAAGCTCGACTTAAACATTACCGATTGCCACCCCTATTTTGCATAATGATTTTTTCTTAAAATTAGTTCGTATTACAGCAAATGGAAAACCAAGGGTAGGGGAGAGAAAAATGACGTAATTAGGCAGACATCTTGATTTCGTCCGTTTGTAGGTTCTCATCTCTGTAATGGCAGTTTTTTAAAACAGTAGCGGCTTAGAAGGATGTTAATCTTCTCAGACACGAATCTGTAAGGCTTCTTTTGAGGTAATCTTTGGCTTATTATATTATTCAAAGGAATTAGGGTGAGTTGGCTCTGAGTGGCATTGACAGATATCTTATAAATTTATTTAAACCGTGAAGGATATCTACTAAATGCTTATATTTTTGGGTTTCGGTATTGTTTTTTTTTTCTTCCGGGTAACCAATAGAACCTTATTTCTAAGCCTCCGCTAGACGGACGGACGGACCGTCCGTCTGTCTATCAGTGGGTTTTATCTCAAGAGGGTAGACAGTTGAAATTTTCAGAGAGTGTGTTTCTATTGCCGGAAATAAGACATTAAGTTTGAATTAACGTACCTGATCGATGGCAATAACTTAAAAGTTCAAGCCAGATCATATTGAAAACTCCAAAATCATGTTTCCATAATTGTCATCAGACGGTGCTTATTCAGTTTTAGTACAAATTACCTTACGCGATCTAGTCCCTTTATAAAGCTTGCACTGAGGTCACTGAAGAAATTTCAGAGATCTTGCAACAGCTATGAAAATTGCTCCAAAAACCGGCCAAGTGCGAGTCGGACTCGAAGGGTTCCGTACCATAAATTTGTTTTTTTTTATATCGGCAAAAAAATACACAACGCTGTGAAAATTTCAACTGTCTACCTATTACGGTTCTTGAGATACAGCCCACTGACAGACAGACAGACGGACGGCCGGACGGACGGACAGCGGAGGCTTAGTAATAGGGTTCCGTTGGTTACCTTTTGGGTAAGGAACCCTTAAAACTAGGACCTAAACCCAAACACTACAAAGCACTTACAACACGTATGGCTTCACACCAAATTCTGCCTCTGGCACCACTAAATATTCCAGCAAAATTATCCTACCTAATTCGCAATATTCTGTCATACTCGTTCGTTCCCACCCACATTATCTAACTAGCAGATAATCAGCTGCCATCCTGCCTTACTCCCACACTGCCGTTCCCCGATGACTGCCACTGAACAACTGTACGATGTGCAGTATCGAAATATAATTTGCGCTACGTTCAGCATTGCGCTGTGTGCTGCACTGAAAATCCATTTGAATAATGCTGTAGCGTTTATGTGAAATATTGGAAGTAAGGGCTGGGGGTAAGAGGTGATAAGCTATAGATAGGCTTTTTTATTTTTCGGATGGGAAATCATCGAAGTCCTTTCGCTCTGCGCAGAGCGGAAGGGACTATCAGACTTTTACTGCCGTTTTACACACATATTTCTCCAAATGCCCTTTGCGTTCCAGAACCATGGTAACTCTTTCGAAAAAAAACCACAACCCTGGCAGGCACTGGTACTGAGCCCCGTAAATGGAAATATCTTTTGATAGAGATGAAATGGGAAAGAGAAAGAGAACGTTATAGATTCAGGTTAAGGGCTTTTACTACTCGTAGAGTCAAAAACGTTTCCAAAAAGAGTTAAGAGAGTGTTTATAATTTTAAGTATTCTAAACAAAGTAAAAATCAGTTTCTCTTTCTCTTTAAACTGTATGAAACGGTATTAGCAATATACTCGTAGTTAGCTTTTTAACAGACTTAGGGCGCCTTCAAACTTGTCGCACGGTGTCGCGCGGCAGCAGTTTTGTTTTTTTAATCCATACAGATAATAAACACGCGGCCACAGCGTCTCTGCAGCGCTACCGCCGTGCGGCACGTTGCGACAAATTTGAAGGTAAATTAACTACTGAGGGACTGACATCTAAATTATTATCGGGTTGTGTTTTCAAAATTTGTAAAAGGAATTCTGTAGCGACTATGGTACGGGTCATTACGGCTGGTACGTTATAGGCACTTTTGCATAATGAGATTTAATTAAAATAAGTTTAGAAAATCCACCTTATGTTAGTAAATATTAGTTTCCATCTAATTCTATTGTTAGTTAATAATAATTCTAATAAAAAAATAACAATGTTTCAGACTTGTCGATTTATTTTTAACTCTATATTGGTACATGAGTAGATTTAATACAACAATGCACTCTGTTCAATGTGAATGTAGATAAAAAGATTGACTCACGATAATATCACTCATCATCGTCATCTTTCTGCCTTTATCCCATGATAATTGGGGTTGGCGCAACACGTATTTTACTTCCACTCTGCCCTATCTGCCATCAAACTAACACTAACTCCCTTTTCTTTAATATCGCTCCTCGTACAGCCCATCCATCTTTTATTTGGCCTTCCTCTCGCTCTCCAGCCATTCGTTACATGTGTTTCATCCCTCGTCTTCACATGACCATACCAAGACAAGCAATTCCCTTTTAACTCTAATGAACTCATTTCTCACTTTATCCATTCTCGTTACTCCTTACATCATCTCAACATTCTCATCTCCGCTATATCACTAAATACCGAAAAAATCAAGAAAGCTTCATCCATTCAGCACATTTTGAATCACTTTATCCTTCTCCAAAAAAAATCCATCGAGAAACTCCAGCTCAATCATCGCTTTCGCACCGCTTGCAGTGTACAACGGTGGACTGAAGTCTCGCTGTGCAACTTTATGACATAAACAAGTAACATCTGCTTTGTCTTATTGAGTTTGGAACTCAATATTGACTCTCAATAGTAAATACGTACCTACAAATCAAATTTCAAGTTGCGCGGATGGCTGTACGTCGGCACGGATCAAAATTGACGAAATATGGGCTCATTTCTTGATATGAGGTGCATTTTATGTGTGTTTGGTAAATAGTTCACCCTTTTTCAATTTATGGCTCGTATAAAGCTGTCGAGATGTTCTCTTGGGTAAAGTATTGTCTGATAGTAAATAATATCCTCGTTTCAAAGTTTAATGACTATTGAAACCAGGTGTTACCAACGAGCGGCCGGATGATAGAATTTGTGATGAAAAAATAAACGATAATTATTTAAATAATTTTGTGCAGTAGGAGCAAATTAAATATAAAACATTTAAACAAACTAGCCTTATAATCTATATTCATACTAATGTATCCATATACTACTATGTCAAGAAAGTACCGGGAAAAGATCAATAATACACAAAATGTCTGTTATTCATCCAAATTTATTTTATCACCTTCAAAGTATGCTCCTTTAGAAACGATACACTTGCGCCAACGAATAATCCATTCATCAAAACAGTTTTTAAACGCTGCTTCTGGAATTGAGTTCAGTTCTCGCCGCGAATTCTCCTTTATGTCTTCTATCGATTGAAAACGGGTGCCGATTCAGCGATTAAGCCTTCTGTAACATTTTCAGTGACTCCGAACACGAAATTCCATTGGCGATGCAAAATTTAAGACAAACTCTTTGTTCGATATTTTTGTCCATTATGAAATTCGCAATACACACTATATAATATTACTAAAACCAGCACTGTATTTAATATAAATAACAGATGCAACTCAAACTCCGCGCCAAAATGGAAAACAGTTGTGCCAATCTAACAACTACAAAAAAACAAAAATTTGAATTTGGAACCATAAACAAATAATCCATTCCCGATACTTTTTTGACTGAATGTATTATATAGGCGAAAATAACTACCAGGACTTAAGGCTGCTGAATGAGGTTTAGTGAATTTTGAAGAAACAATGGCATTACCGGTAGAGAATCAATCATATCCAAGATTATGATGTAGGATATTTTTTTTTATCGTGGTGTTTTGGTGGATTCTGAGTTTTACACAGACGAAACCATTGCCAGCAGCTAATTCTCTATAAACGCTATTTATAACCGACTTCTTATAAAAGGAGGAGGTTCTATGTTCGGCTGTATGTATTTTTTTTATGTATGCTCACTGCTTTCTCCGTCAATTCTGGACTGATTTAAAAAAATATTTCTTTATTGGAAAGCTTATACTCCTGAGATTTTCTTATTGTCACCAAGTCAAAGTCTGATCATGGGATCCCATGAAAATCGAGGGAAAACCCTCGAACTTTATAGGCACACTTAAAGTTTTTCATGACATTTCTAACGCAATTCAGATATTTATGCCTGGTAATCATCATCTCATGTTGCTGAGCTGATGATGGAAGGTATATGTCAGGATCTGACATATACCTTCATAAAAAATTGCTGAACAAACATTTTTCATGGGGATCCCATGAAAAATTTTTTCGCCAATTGTTAACCGATTTGGATGATTCATTTTTTGTTTGGAAGAATATTTTACCGGACTGGTCCCATTTTAATTTGGTGAAGATTTGATGAAGAACTTTGGAGGTAGGCAACGAAACTCTTTCGAATGGATCGGGATTGTTTACACCAGTTCATAACATAACATCACGCCGGACCGCTGTGTTTGTGGTTTCTACAAAACACTAAAAAGTATAAAATTACTTTAAGTCGGTGTCAAAAAACCAAAAAATAACAAAAACACTGTCTTCCGAATTTAAGGTTATTTAATTCTTTGTAGTCTTTTGTTTTTGGAAGTCGGTTTTTCAGATACCTATTCCAAACGCATAAATAAGTATTTTCATAGGCCATCCTACTTTCCAATATCTTAGAGATTCAAAATTATGATCTAACCTTTACTGTTCCCAATGGTCTGAGCTGAAGCCAAAGTTGCTTGGGGCGTTAGGTCGGGCTAGGTCATTAGGCCAGCCTCAAGCTTTTAGCAGCTCAAAACTGACTAGAAAATGAAATTGAAATAAAGTTTATTAAACTGCTTTTAAGAGGATTTTAGTTCAGGCTTTGATTTTAGACCTCGGTTGAAAGGTCAGCTTTGTTTATTATCGACTAGTTAACCCGCGCAACTTCGTCTGCGTCACAATTTTTATTACTACTCCGCTCCTATTGGTCTTAACGTGATGATATAATATATTTATAGGCTATATTATAGCCTATAAACATATATTGCAGCCTTCCTCGATAAATGGGCTATCTAACACTGAAAGAATTTTTCAAATCGGAATTTTTCGTATCAGTAGTTCTTGAGATTAGCGCGTTGAAGTAAACAAACAAACTCTTCAGCTTTATATATTAGTATAGATAGATATTGATGTGCAGATTTTAGTAGTAAGTACTTATGTTATTATGGGTTCATAATTTGTAATGTTTTACCCTCCCTGTGAGAGGCTGTCTTATGTTAATCCAACACACAGACACAGTACGGGTTGGTTGACACGGTACTCTGATACATTATTATTATTACAAAGGTTTGAGTAAATTTTAATGTTTTGATATCGTAGATAAGGATTGAGTTTCTAAATGCAAGCACTCATCATCATCATCATATCAACCAAAAGATGTCCACTGCTGGACATAGGCCTCCCCCAAAAGAGGGGGTTTGCCGTAATCGCCACGCTTGGCAGGCGGGTTGGCGATCGCAGTGTATAGTGTTGATTTTTTACAGAGAATTCTGCTGCCCATTCTTTGGCGAGTCCCTTAGTCACCTCTTACGACACCCACGGGTAGTGATGGGATAGTAATATTCTTTTACGGCACCATACGGCGCCGGCCAACACTATACAGCGCAAGCACTAAGTGGTCTATAAAACCGGAAAGGTAGAATTTTTTTCAACGTTTAATTTTTAACTGAATTTCAGTTACATGTCTGGTGAATGAAATTCAAATCTGCCTCACACCTTACCGTATTCAAGCAGACGATGAGAGAGATCATCACATTAGTGCTCTTGTTACATGTTACTATGGGTCAGCACAATACGTTTCCTTCTTCCGATCTCCCCATTTACCGTCACGTTATTTTAAATTAGTGCAATTTTATGCAATTTAAAACATCGAAGCACAGTTAGCTAAGTGAAATCATTATAAATTTATATTGCGAACCAATTTTTTCAATCAAATGAAAAGGATTATTGAGAGAAATAAAAAACAGGAAAATCTTGTTATTATTAGATATTTATTATCAAAGTTTTTTTTTATATTAATAATATAATTATTTGACGGTCGTATTCACTATCCATCCACATATATATTCATTACTCTTTAAAGCTTCTAGAGGTAGGATATTTATTTTGAAAGACAGTACGGTCGACATTTGTCGGGCATGTCACCATCCGGAAGAATCAATTTGCCACAAGATCTCTGGTTGTTCTCGTCTAGCAAACGGAGAATACTTGCAAAGGCACAACCTTGTAGTCAGGATTATCTGTCAGAAACTAGGTATGTAAATATAGGACGAATGATTAATTATAAAACAAGAGTCAAAACGTCGAAGTATATCTACTCCTAGGATAAACTTCGTTACTTCAAGAGATGCCTTAATTGAGGAAATTAAAGAAGGAAATAAATTCTAACACTACTGATTAACCAAAAATTTCTCGTGGATACATACTCACTACACTTAGATAGGTATAAGTTATGCGTTACCAAGTTACCGTGTCCGGAGTATGTAGGATCGTATCGATTCCCTTCAGATGCGCCGACTAATCGAGTTACAGCGTATCGGTTCAGTCGAGTGCCTCGGCTTTGAATTATGTGTGTCTGTGCTAGCCTGAGTCATATCTTGAGCATCGTAATATTGAGTCTGGTAGTCCTCAGATGTGTGGCTGAGAACTGAGTGCTTGTGGATGCATTCGAGTGTGTAGGTATCTTAGACTGAGTTTAGTGTTGCGTTATGGCTAGGGTTATGCAATCTGTTATAATTATTAAAACTTTATTTATAGTAGTGGTGTGCAACAGGGCATTCTCTGCCAGTCAACATTTAGGTTAAATAGACTCTACTGTGAAAGACCAAAAAACCGGACATGAGATGATGAATGTAGAGAACAAGGGAACAGGCTTTGATGAAACTGATGTCGTGAAAGAGATGATGTAATTTGAAAGAGAAATTGAAGAAGTCAAAAAGAAGAGACAGAAAGAAATAAATTATTTTTTTGTAGCACAAGCTTAAAGTAGCAGTAGTTCTTAAGTACTAACATAGGCTAAGTATTTTTGTTACTAACACAGTGGAGCGCATTTGTTGTTTGAATAAATAAATAAATAATAATTATTATTAAAGACACAACACTTTTTCAGGACCAAAATACGAAGAGATAAAAATTTAAACAGTGTGATGTTAAAATAATGGATTAAAAAGCTGAATCTCAGAGTGAAATAAGAATACATATCCTAAAAGATAATCGTAATACTTCAGGCCGCGACTTATTATAAAATACATGGTCTTATAAAAATCACTTGAAGAATACTTATATTCTTGTGCAACCATTCTACCGAAAACGAATATAATATCTAATATCGTATCTCAACAAAAGCTAGTTATGGCGCAAACAACCACAAAGGGGGTATTCTTAAAGCAATTTCCCAGCCGATACCGCTTAGCGCGTTTCGGTTTAATCTATTTTTAAGTCATAACTACGCGGTCAAGGAAGCCTTTACCCGGTACTCGGGGAGAGTCGGGGGTAGTCGGAGAAGCTCGGGAACCCGAAGTATTCCGAGTACCATCCACTTCAAAAGAATTTTCTCAAAGGGTGAAACTGAAAATAATATGAATTTTCTTGAGGAAAAAACGCAGTCTGTTGTACAAACGCTAAATAAGTTATTAAAGTTTGAGATTGTTGGTTATTATTGTTGTGTAGATGAACTATTTGAACCTTTGCGTTGGTTTGTTTTCACTGCAAATATTAAGCAAAATACTTCATACGTGTAGTCACTTTTCGTTGAATGTCAATTAAATATGACTTCTTATTGAAGACCCTTGTTACCATTCTTCTTAGTATTCTTATTATAGGCTTCATCGAAATAAAGCCTTAATTTTGATAATACAAAGATGAAGATTGTGGGTAATACTTGGTTAAGATTCGTAGATATAATCATAGCAGTAATTCAGCTTTATATCCACTCTCTGACATAGACAAGCACAGTTCACTCTCTCCGCAGATACTCGAGCCTCCATTCCAAACTACATCAATCAATCTGCCTGGCATTGGTACCCTTGGCACGACTGGTGTCAGGTGTTCTGCAGGTTCTGACTATCAGTAATGACTGTCGAAGATGTACAAACGACAGGTGGGACCAACAGTGTTTGTTGTTTTCTGAGGCAAGGACGAGTCTTGGTGTGTTAAAATGGTCACAAATCCACGAATTGACTTTTAATAACGTTGCTTATCCACAAAGATCGAATCGTTCAGCTGTTATTATTTTTCCAAGAGCTCTATTACTTAATATTCTCAACATAATATATTATAACACTATGATTTGCAAAGTTGGCAACACGTAAAGACAGTTGATATTAATATAGTGCCAATAATCCAAGCTTGAGACAGTTTGTGACAGTTTAAAATGGTCCAAATAATAACAGACTCAAATAATTATTAGACGTGTAGCTACGAAGTTTGTGATATGGAGGATAAGGGTAAGTAATTTAAGTGGTAAAAATAACTCTGATCTCTGTATAATGAAGGAATTTTATAAAAAGGTTAAGGTTTGGTTTTAGTTTTCATTAATTTCTATCGCCAAGGCTCTAGGCAAAGTGCCTTTCTATCAGCAAATGTGATTGTCAAAATTCCAAAATATCAGAGGCAATGTTCTATTATGTTTATTTTATTTCGAAACGCTTCACATGTTGTCACACACTTAGAAAATCATAAATTGTCCCTTTATTAGCCAGGCATCAACCAAATAAGACCGTTAAATATCTGATTTTCGAAAGCGGTCTCACTCGTTTGTTTGCGATAAACCACCTTAGAAAAAATTAAGTGAATTCTTGAAACAATCAAGAAATTACACAAACAAGGGTCCGACTTTTGCTGCGCACTTCTTTCGAAAGATGTACCGTACCCTGGAACGCAAAGGGCACTAGGAGGAACACGGATGGGTTTTAGTCAGTAAGAGTCTGAAACTCCCTTCTGCTTCGCCCAGAGCGGGAGGAGTCATTTGATGATTTTCAATCCTTAAAAAAAAGGGTCCGACTTTTAGTCGCGATTTGAGGAATCCCACATGATGTTTATGGATGTAAGTAAGTAAGTACACTATGGCTGTTATATGACTTATAAACTATTTTTCTTTCAATCCGATAGGACTGAAAAATTATTATCTTGTTCTTATTAAGCACCTATAACATTTATAAATCATCGTCGATCACGAACATTAACAATTGTGACAAAGTAGGTGGGTTTATAAAATCAGTTTTTTATTAAATAAAGAGTATCTACTATATAAAACTGGCCAAATTCGATTCGCACTCGCATAGAAAATGCTCCAAATGAATCTCAAATTTGAAAATATAAAGGTCCAGATATAAGAAATTCTATAGCATAGAGCGAAAATTAGTTACCTTCAAAAAAAAAACGATTGAACAAACGTAAGCGACATAACTTATAATAAAACCACTCTTAAACTCTTAAGGTTTGTATATATGCCAATGACCTAGTGCATATAAACGGAGCTAACTACCCCTCTAGCTCTATGCGCCACTCCACCACCCGTATTTTAATTTTTTTTTATAATAAAAATAAAACATGTTTCTAAAAAGTAACACAACTAAATCATTTTCGTTTGTATTGCAAAGCAATAATTTTTTTTTCTTACTCTTTTGATAAAAAAGAAGGAGTAAAATGGATTCATCTCAACGATTTAGAGGTGATTTGGTGGTTTTTTGACCCGACTGCGAAAGAAGGAGGGTTATGTTTTTCGAGTGTAAGTATCTATACTAATATATAAAACTGAAGAGTTTTTTTGGTTTGTTAATTGAACGCGCTAATGTCAGGAACTACTGGTCTGATTTGAAAAATTCTTTCAGTGTTAGATAGCCCATTTATCGAGGAAGGCTATATCATCACGCTAAGACCAATAGGAGCGGGGCAGTAATGAAAATTGACACGCAAACGAAGTAGCGTGGGTCACCTAATGTATAAATATTTCTTTGGCACGCCATCAATAGATTCGTGTAAGTAGTACGAGTGACTCTGGGTACATCAAAATAAAAAAAAATATAATTTTCAAAACCTATCGAGTGGGGTATCAAAATAAAGGACTCAAGGAGACGATTCCAAAAATGTAACTCACTAAAATGTATAAAATAAACCCCACCGCTAAAAACGACTAAAAAGTTCGAAACAAGTCACTTTCAAGCAGTTTTTTTTTTGGTATGCGTCAAGCTTGGCGCAAATAAACGCTTTTTCTTTTCTTTTCTTTAAATCACTAAACATAACATTAAAAATATTTTTAGGTTTTCCAAAGACGCTATCGTCAAAGAAAAATGGATAGAGGCACGGGTAGAGCTGATGCCATGCAAAACAAGCACGATATGCTCAGAGCATTTTTTAGAAAGCGATTTTTTAACTTCCTAATAAAGGATATAGATTACACGAAAACTTTGTCTGCGTTAAAATTCTGTACCAAACTATGTAATAAGATACTATCGTAATCCATTTGGCATAAAGAGTTCACGGAAGTGAAAATAAACAACACCCCTTTTTTGACGGCAGTCGAGTAAGTTACCCTTTTTTTTTTTTTTTAAGGATGGGAAATCATCAAATGACTCCTCCCGCTTTGGGTGAAGCAGAAGGGAGTGTCAGACTCTTACTGACTAAAACCCATCCGCGTTTCTCCCAGTGCCCTTTGCGTTCCAGGGTACGGTGCCTCTTTCGAACGAAGTCCGCAGCCCCAGCAGGCACTGGCCCTATCGGGCCCCGTCTTTTACGCTGACAGCTCATTGAGGCACGCGTGAAACACAGCGCGCCGTCCTCCCGGGCCTGGTTCTGATCAGACGGCGAGCCACCCAATGCTCGCCGTCCGCAGGCTCGCGCTTACGGTGGCCGAAAATCGCCCTGCGACTCCCGACGCCCGGGGCGTCTTCTTCTGTTGCGGCGGCTGGGGCGTGAGGTTTCCCTTTCTCTCACACGTTCGGCTTCCTCCTTTGCTAGCATTACTGCTTCGCAGAAGGAGGTGACCGCTTCCCATGTCTCCTCGCTTCGGACCATAGCCTGAACCAGGGCCGGACGCGAGAGATCGCCGCCGCCGATCGCCTCGGCGAGGGCACGGCGGTGCTCCGCCCAAGCAGGGCAGACCTCAACCGTATGCTCCACCGTGTCCTCCGGGCGATCCTCGCAGTGTTGACACCCGGGCGTATCCTCCCGCCGTATTCGAAACAGGTACCTCCCGAAACAACCGTGTCCGGTGAGTACCTGCGTCAAGCGGAAAGTAAGGACGCCGTGGCGCCGCTCTAGCCACTCCTCAAAGAGGGGACTTATCGCCGCAATTGTGGCGTGACCAGCGCTGGGTTGGGACAGTCTTTGTCTCCATACTGCCATGAGATCCTGCCGGAGCTCCGCCCGCCGTACTGCGATTTGCCGCGGCAGAGGAGTCTCGCCCCGGCGTAGCACTTCCAGGCGCCATTCGTAAATGAGTGCGAGGGCTCTCGCCTCTAGATCCCATGGCGGCAGTCCGGCAAGTAGGTTCGCCGCCTCGCCAGAGACCGTGCGGTATCCCCGGGCAAGCCGGATGGCCATCACCCTCTGGGACGAGTTGAGGTAACGGGCAGGTCGCTTCCTCAAAGTAGGCGCCCACACCGGCGCCCCATAAAGGGCCATGGACCGCACGATCCCCGCGTAAAGCCTCCGGCAGGAGGCGTTTGGACCCCCTAGATTGGGCAAAAGCCGCTTGAAGGCAGCCCCGGCTCGCTCCAGTCTAGGAGCCAAACGTCGGAAATGCTCAACAAAGTTCCAGCGGCTGTCAATAACGAGACCCAAGTAAGTCATCGTCGATCCGACGCTGATTTGAACCCCTCCTACCGTTATTTGGGATCCCGACGGTGGTCTGTTCCGAGATCCATGAAAACACATGGCTTCGGACTTGTGTAGGGCCACCTCGAGACCCAACTGCCGGATCCTCTCAACGACTATCGCAACCCCGCGTGTCATAGCGTCAGCCGCCGATTGGTGCGATCCCCCTTGCGCCAGTACCAGCGTGTCGTCGGCATAGCACACAACGCTGACGCCACTAGGGAGGTCGGCGCGCAGCACCCAGTCGTAGCCAATGTCCCACAGAAGCGGCCCCAGAACGGAACCCTGTGGAACACCGCACGACATCTCTCGCCGGTGAGTAAGTTACCCGAGGCATGATTTTGTAAGGCTTGTGGTATGAAAAAAAATCTAGCCAAGTGCGAGTCGGACTCGCGTTCAAAGGGTTACAACCCAAATTCATTTTTGTAAGGGTTCCGTTTCTTACGGATGTTCGGAACACTAAAAAATGCATGATTTGTGTGTAATTTTTTAGTGATTAATGTGTAATAAGGTATATTTAAATAAATAATATAAAAACCTTTAAATAATGTCTTTTTTTGTTATTATGTACTTTTATACAATAAACTGGAAATATTTCGCATACGCTATTTTCAAAGTAGAACTTTACTAACAATGTACTCGTATTACTGGCAGGCAAACCCGAACTTATCCATTTTAAATGTGATAGCTTATTTCATAACGATTCCAGCAACATAATTTGCTAGTATGGCTCCCATACAAAACTACAACACCAAGCGAGTCACATTTTTTGGAAATAATTTTGAAAAAAGTTATCTTATTTATGGATATCGACAATGTAAGTTAAAGTTCATGTGTCACAGCCGTAATCGAAGGGCAACTGTTACTATCCAAATATAGAGTAATGAATCTTATTGCTAAGTAGTTTAAGTTTATAATTGCAATCATTGAAAATACCGCCATCTATGGTCGAATAGCGAAATTTACTCGTAAATTCAACTTAGAATGATTGCAGAAAACGAAACGCTATGAGTACTTACGACGTTTCGTTTTTAACTTCGCCATAAAGCAAAATAAATTCTACTTGTAAGGCCGAAGGTATATTTTCAAATGTAGGTTCTTTGACTTATCCTTGTTTTGACCAAAATTGAAACGACCAATCAATCGTATCCTTGATTTGTGGTAAATTATGTGACTATCGGTATAGTTGTGTGGGTGTGGCGACACAGGTTCCGATACAAATTTCGTTGCATAGCATTTCCACCTGTTTTTTCTGTTCCGTGGCCGTCAACAATATTTATACGTCATTGTCTATTCTGCCACCTTGTCAAGTTGACGTAAGAAATGAAGTTGATTTGACATTTTAGTCTACGGTCAGAAACTGCTAAGTAGATTCTATGGACTATTATGGAGTATTTACTGTAAGAAAAAAAAATCTTTTGTTTGGTGCTATAATTTAAGTTATATATATCTATAGTCTGCAGTTGAATGAAGCATGTTTTAGTTATTTTTTTCTGTTCTTGTAAGGATAACTACGGTTTTCTTCCGGCTTTTGCTTTCGTAGGAAATGTTTTTGTTCAGTAATTATGTTTTTTTTTGTATGATTAGTGCTATCATGTTTGTTTTAATTTCATTGCTTTTAGTTTTGATGTTAGCTGGCGAGTGGTGCAGAGTTACAGGATTTGCACCTTGGTCGTTCTGTTTGTAGCAATAGCATACTTATAATCTTTTTAATCTTATATTTATATTATTTTGTATACTTTTATCTTCTTTCATTAATGTCACACAATGAGACTTATTTTTCAGCTGACAAATCTGCTACCACTTCAAGCGACTCAAGTTTTTGTTCTCTTGGTGAAACTCTTGGTGACTTTTTGCGGCATAACTTTGAAGACAAGTCTACATGAGTGACATGTCATAATAACACTCAAAGCGTTGCCAGTCATTATAGCGAGTTTTACGATGCGTTCAATAACAGCAACGTTCACGCCATCCTGATCTCTGAAACTTGGCTCAAACTGCATCTTCTGTCTACCACCTACTCTCTCACTGGTTTTGTACTCATACGGAATGACCAAATTGGTAAGGGAGGAGGTGGTGTTTCCATATACCTTCGAAGTGATTTTCCTTATAAAATACTTGCTTCTTCCTCTTCAAACTATACTGCTTCTGCTGAGTTTATTTTCCTTGAAGTTTGCATTAAAACTGTTATCGGTGTTGTCTACTGTCCCCCTACTGTCGATTACTTCACTGAATTCGAATCGGTACTGGAATCTTTGGGTTTGGAATATGCACACCACATCATCATGGGTGATTTCAATACAAACCTCCTTGCCCAAAATTTCCCTCGTTCTCGTAAGTTTCTCCACCTTGTCGAGTCAGGTAGTCTGGATGTGCTACCACTGCAACCAACTCACCACAATACTGCGGGCGATGACACCTGTCTCGATCTTATCCTCACCTCGAATCCTTCCCTCGTCTCTTCCCATGGTCAACATGCGTGCCTATTAATAGTAAAAAAAAAAATATGACGCTCCTAGTTTTTCCCATCACGACATGATTTTCCTTTGCTATATACTTAAGCCTCCGAAACCTAAAGCCAGGGTTCTGTACAGGCGTTGTTTTGCGAGGATGGACGTTGAGAAGCTTAGAAAGAATGCGTCTGTGATTGATTGGGAGTCGCTGACGGAGGCCACTTCTGTCGACGATAAAGTTGCGATCTTCAACGATGTTGTGGTCAACCTTTATAACATCCATGGTCAAGTCAGAAAAGTTAAATTGTAATTTCCTCTTGCACCTTGGATGACGGGAGGGATACAGATGGCCATGCGACGCAGGGACCGTGCGTTCCGTAAATATAATAGGGACCATACTGATGAGAACTCGATTAACTCAATTTAAGGCATCAAGGAATAGATGCAACCAGATGATACGCAATGATAAACGCCGCCACACTCTAGAAAATATTTCTACTTCCTCTTCTGCCGATATTTGGAAATTCCTTGGAACACTAGGTATCGGCAAACCGCGACATTTAGACCTTCCCAATTTTATTTACTTAGACGATCTCAACCGACACTTTTCCACTGTATCTACCATGGATTATCTCACTAAACAACAAACTCTGTCGCTGATCTTTAATCTAACGCGTCCTCATATTGATCCTTTTCGTTTTGTTCTAGTAGAGCCAGGAGAGATCAGAAAGATCATAATTTCCACCAAATCCAATGTGGTAGGATGTGATACCACTCGTGGTATGATAATAACTATTCTGGATCATCTCCTACCTGCCATCACCCATATTGTTAATTTTTCCTTATATTCTGGAGAATTCCCCACCGTGTGTCGTAAAGCCTATGTTCGTCCATTTCCCAAAGTCCCCAATCCCACTCCTTCAAGCCACTTTCGCCCAATTTTCATTCTTCCCTTCCTTTCCAAAGGGCTTGAAGCCTGTGTCCACAAACAACACTTGTGTTTGAAGTTGGGGATTCTAGCTAAGGTGAGACGGTACTTCACGCCGGAACAGCTGCTCAAACTCTATCAAGCGCAAGTTCGATCGTGTATGGAATACTGCTCTCATCTTCGGGATGGATCTACCAGATACCAGCTTGGTGCCCTTGAGTCAATTGAGAAATGAGACAAGAGGATCATCGGCAATGAGAGGCTCGTCGCATTGAAGCTACAAAGTCTTGAACATCGACGACGAGTTGCTAGCCTGTCGGTTTTTTACCGGTTGCATTTTGGGGAATGTGCGACGGAATTGCATAATTTAATTACGTCAAGCCCGTTCCATCATCGGACCACAAGACGAACGGCGATGCGCCACCGGTACATGGTGGACATCCCACCCACACGCACAAAACGTTTCGGGAACACATTCATAATGCGTACAGCTAAGGAGTGGAATTCCCTGCCGGAGTCATGTGTTTCCTGATAGCTACAACCTGGGAATCTTTAAATCAAGAGTGAATAGGTTATTTCTAGGCAAGCGTGCTCCATCTCGACCACATCCTCGCTTACCATCAGGTCAGATAGTGGTCAAACGCGTGCCTATCAATAGTAAAAAAAAGACGTGTGGCACTCGGAGACTGCCGCGGTAAAGGTATTGCATAGCATTTTTTATCAACTTATGCAATTATAATTATATATTTATTTTATTTATGCAGTATTTTTTTTTTCTTTGTTTTTTTTTTCTTTGATATTAATTCAAGTTACACTTTGAGCTAAAAAAAAGTAAAAAGTAAAACTAAAAAGTATCACCGCTGTGCCGGTCGGAGTGGGGGGTGTTAGGTTTTTTTCGTTACGGAATTTCTGGATTCGGTCTCCACGCTCAAGGCCCGCGATAGAAGCTATGCAGTAGCTTAAAAAAAAAAAGAAACTACTCACTAAGTTTGTGCAGTATAATTCACTGATAAGCCCCCTACAATCTGGGTTCAGGCCCGGGCTTTGTTTCCGCCCTTCTTAAAGCGACCGGCGATATAAGGGCAGGACTGGAAGACACTAAAGTCACCGTTCTGATATTGGTCAATTTCTCGAATGCCTTCAATACCGTCAGTCACGACATCCTGTTGGCCATTCTGTCCTATGTTATGGACTTCCCTGACGCACTGGAATGGTTCGCTTCCTACCTTCAGAATCGTCAGCAGTCAGTTCACGTTGGGGACTCATCCTCTAACTGGTGTGATTTAGAAACTGGCGTTCCTCAAGGCGGCATACTTTCTCCTGTTTTAATCTCATTACTTCCGAACTTCAGTGTGCATATCATCTGTATTCTGATGACCTGCAGCTGTACCGTCAAGGGAGGTCGATGAAATACCTGATATTGTGGACAAGTTAAATTGGGACTTAACAGATAATCAAACCTGGTCCGATAAAGGTCATTGGGCATATCTGATCCGCTTTGTGAAGAGTGGCGGACATTAATCAAAATACTTTCAAACTAAGGGGAATAATATGACCTTTCACTGAATATAGTTATTTAATTAAAAATCAATGGAGAAAAATGTATAGGACCGATTGAAAAAAATATTTTCAAAGGATTTTATTCCATTATTCCATATTATAAAGACAAAAAGAATTTCGATACTATACGGCATAGTGTACGGATGAACCAATATTCAGAAGAATGTATACGCTGTCTTTTTCGCACATTAGACAGGTAGAACCAGTTTCGTTGCGCTCGCGCCGCTATCCGTGCAGTCCTTCGTTAGCTATCGTTGCGATCTGTACGTTCGATTCATTACGATTCTGTACGAGACATTGTGTGTCTAAAACTAATTGGCAAATACACAGTATCCCTAGTCGATTTTAAATGATCCAAAAAATGCTTGTGTCAAAAAACATAAACTTGTCACTGTAGTGACTTAAAGTGAAAGGTTTTATTTAACCTACGAATATTATTATTTCGTCAAATTGACACTTGCTAAATAAATAAATATTTTGTGGTAATAAAAACACACTGATAACGATTAACACACACGTTACTTTAATAATTTGAAAACTGATTTACAGAAACGCAAACTGAAGCAGTACAATAATGTAACTAGTCGGTAGTCCTGTCAGAGGTATCGGCAGAGAGGCGTCAATAGTAAACAGATCACATGCAGTCATCTTACTGAAGATCCGGTTAACTTGTAGCACGCGCTTGCAAAGATTTTTCATACTCTCTGTAACGATATAATGGTTCGATGTTTAGAGAAACTAAATCTTATTTTCGGATGCATTAGTCGTTGATGATAAAATTCGAGCTTACTAGAACAGTTTGTATCCGAAACACGCAGTATACAGGCTGTCCCAACTTTCTCCACAGATACACAAAAATTCTCACATTGCCAACAAGTCATCATTATCAGTGCCATATTCTTTATGATAATCAGAGATGCCACAGCACGCAAACACCACCTGGCAATCTGAAAAGATTTTACTGTACCTACTAACATTATGAATTAACCTGTGCCCGCGACTTCGATTAAATTTTGTATGACACGACATACTACAACAAACCAGAGATGGATAAATTAGAAAATTGAAGCAATGTTACCCTCATTCAGAAACATTAAGATTTTGAGATAGCAATCAAAATTTCAATACAGAAATAATTGCAAAACTAGCAATCTTACTTCATTTTCAGACATTGTTGGGTTTCGCGAATCCAGTATCTGCGCTTCCACTAAAAATAAACTACGAAGAAATGAGACCACTATTCGCCACAATATCTACAAAGACCCCAATGTTGTTGGGAAAAGGGTAGGCAGATGATGATATTAGAAACACTCACAATAAGCCCTTTCATTCGAAATATCACATGATGCAGTTAGAATTTTTTTGTGTCTTGTTTTTTTTTATGTGTGTGTGTTTTAAAGTGTCATACATACTCAAAAAGCATTTTACTGATTTGTTCGTTTTTTGATCAAAAAAAGTGTATTTGGGTGTACTCGTAAATAATCAGTTTCATGTTTTTCGGAGGAATTTGACTATGACAGACGGACAGTCCGACACACGAGTGATCTTATGAGGGTTACGTCTTTAACCACCCGTTGTGGCATAAAAGGTAGTTCAGGACTGCCGCCTGCAAGCTGACGCAGCACAGAAGTCGTGGCAGACTTTAGAAAGGGCTATAATTTGTTATTGAATGCGCTCATGAAATATTTTGGCAGTACACTCGATGCACTCTGACTTAGATTTTTTTTTGCAATAATTAAAATGTAAATTGTAAAAAAACTAGGAGTTCACGTGTTGATTCATATGCCACTTTTTACAATGTACTGTGTAAAATTTTAACTTTTTAAAATAGGTGAAAGTGGTTTTAATTCAGCATGTAAGACCAAAATAATCATTTGTAGTTACTAAAGTTCTTGTAATGAAAACTTTGAAACAACAAAAATACTAATTAAAAACACAGACGTAACTTTGAAAATTTCAAGACCATTTACAGAACTGCAACCTGAAGCAGTACAATAATGTAACTAGTCATTAGTCCCATAAAAGGTATCGGCAGAGAGGCGTCTATAGTAAACAGACCCCACGCAGTCATCTTACTGAAGGTCCGGTTAACTTGTAGCACGCGCTTGCAGAGATGTTTCATACTCTCTGTAACGATGTAAGGGATCGATGTTTAGAGAAATCAAATATTATTTTCATATGCTTTTATCGTTGATGATGAAAATCGTTCTTACTTGAACAGTTTGTATCCGTAACACGCAGTATAGAGGTTGTCCCAGCTTTCTGCACAGACACATAGAAATTCTCACATTGCCAACAAGTCATCATTATCAGTGCCATTTTCTTTATGATGAACAGAGATGCCATAACGCACGAACTCCACCTGGCAACCTGAATAGATTTTACTGTACCTACTTTCAATATAAATAACTCTGCATGACACGACATACTATATTTGAAAAAAGATATTGATAAATTAAAAAACGGAAGCGACTTTACCCTCACGTACACTAACGTTAAGATTTTGAGATGGCAATCAAAATTTTAATACTGGAATAAATGCAAAAGTATTAATCTTACTTCATTTTCGGACATTGCTGGGCTTCGCAAATTCAGTATGTTCGCTTCCACAATTAATAAACTACGAAGAAATGAGACAACTATTTGCCACAATATCTACAAAAAAAACATTAATATGATGCAATATACTTATCACGCAGAAACTAAAAAATATAGAAGTTATTCTGAAATAAATGTTCTTCATTTACTTTGTAGAATATACACGCGTAAATTGTGTGATTGCCCGCAGATACCCGCATAATACGACTTAATTCTTCAAAAATCAAAAACGATGCACGAAAATTGGCATGAATATAAAACTGAATTTTATTATTTACCAACGCTTTATATTTTGATTAAATGTTATAACATTTAATCGTTGTGATTAGTACATTTAATGATTAAATGTTATAACATTTAATCAAATAGCGACTTACCAATTCACGAAAACATTTTGCATACAGTTTGAAGGCTTCAAAGATATTTTTGTAAACCACAAACATTTTATCACAATATTCTTCGACACCTTCATTTTGTCGAATAAGTTGTTGGTTTATCCATTCATTGAGATATTTCGTTAACAATGACACGAGACTTATACTATAAACTAAATTTAAATCAAATGCCAAGTTTATTATTGTGAAACTTATATCCAGTACGATGAAGTCGACGAATATGTAATACATTGTGAAAGCAAATATTGTAATACAGATTACGGCTAAAAGTGATATCCAATTCAGAATAATATAGCTTCTGACACTCTTGCTAATGTCGATTTTTCTATGAATTTCTTGGACCCTCAAAATAAGAAGAAAGTTGCAGTGGCTACGAATGATGTTACAAAAAGTCAGCAGAATATGGCTAAGCCAATTAAAAAATAAAAAAATCAAGAAAATAATAAATAATGCGGTGCTGACATTCGTTCTAAAATCATCAAGTTTGTTGGCTATCACATGATAGGTACAAAGTACATTGAATACTGAAACAATAAAAAACAGCAAAATGTTATACTTTTTGTCACACGGAGTGATATAACTATCTTTTATTTTATATATTGATGAAAAGGACAAAGTAAGCATGATGTTGACAGGTTGCACTATCTTTTGAATATCTTTGTCCAGTCTATTATTAAGTAACGGTTTAATTTGACGATTTGAGGTGTCCCACATGATGTTAATGGATGTTATAGTAAGTACGCTATGGCTGTTAGATGACTAATAAACTAGATTTCTTCAATCCGGTACGAGTAAAAATAAAATTATACTTGTTCTTGTTAAGCATAACATTAAGCATCGTCAATCATGAACATCGTCATCGTCAATCACCACTGTGTCAAATTAGGTGGATCTAGGAAATTAGCTTTTAATCAACTAAAAAGTACTTCATAAACTGGCTAAGTGCGAGTCGCAGTCACGTGCAAGGGCCTCCGGTCTAATCTCATGTCTGTAAAATGTTACGTAGTTTAACCTCATCTATCATATACTCATACATATACATTATACACATACATATCAAATACACCCAAAAAATCACACCATTAACCTCACACACATCATCATCACACACACACTCACAAAATCACACAAACCCAACATAGGAAAGCTTTTCTATAGTTTTGTTGTAAATGTTTGTTATTTATTTTGTCTGTTTTTATTTGTACCTATTGTCACAATTCCATAGCTTTATTAATATGTTATAATCAGGATTCATAAAACACATAATTTTTTATTATTATAGTGAAAAATTGTAACCCTTTGGGGAAAGGAACTGGTACTTTTAACACAGGTTACTATGTTACTGCCTTTTAAGTTCTGTCGTTTTCATATTTCCCGGAAATTTTGAATTTGGAACTGTTCTATATTCGAATGTGTTTAAATTTTGAATCTCAAAATATTTTACAGAATTAGGGAACTTTTTTTTTTTTTTTTTTTACTATTGATAGTCACGCGTTTGATCACTATCTCACCTGATGGTAAGCGAGGATGTGGTCGAAGATGGAGCACGCTTGCCTAGAAATAACCTATTCACTCTTGATTTAAAGACTCCCAGGTTGTAGCTATCAGGAAACACAGACTAATCAATGCTATTGTTTAGTCAAAGCGTCGTTTGTAATCTGTCAGGTTACATACGAAAATGATTCTTTCTAAGGAAAATGTTCGTGCAATAATTTTCTAAAACTTAAGAAGAGGCCTGACACGGCTTCAGTGTTTTGAAGAGCTAACATCATTTCTGTGTTTAATGATGAAGCCCCATGGCTGCGGACTGTCGAACGCTGGTAATTACACTAGTTTTAGTGACAAATCTCGCAAAGGACGCCCAAAATCCGCCTTTACCGAAGATAACATCATTGCTGTGAGACAACTAATTCTCGAAGATCGTTATGTGACATATCAAGAGATAGAAGCTTTATTAGACATCTCAGGGACAACCATTTACAAGATCTCGCATGAAGCGCTTGGTGTGAGAAAGCTAGATTGCCGTTGGATACCGCAGCTGCTTTTCGACGATCACAAGGCACCCCGCGTCAGATGGTGAACACTCTGCAAAGGTTCAACCGAGGAGAGTCAGATCACGTCTACAACATCATCAGTGGTGACGAATTTTGGATCTATGCCTACAATCCTGATTCCAAATAACAATCTACAATCTGGGTCTTTCAAGACGAGCCAAAGCCAACTAAAGTTGTTCGTTCTCGAAGCACTTCAAAGAGGATGGTGGCCACGATCGTTGCAAAAAGGTTCAGCTATGTTACGACTATTGCACTTGAAGATCGTAGAACGGTTAACGCAAAGTAGTATGACACAGTTTGTTTACCATAAGTCAATACGTATATGATAAGACTTTACGAGGTTCTCGTCATGAGAAACTGCTGTATCAACAATCATTGCGCGATGCTCTAGTCGGTCTATCACAACTATATCATATCAGGCTTATTGGCAAAAATAGTCCTGTCAGTGATGATAGACCGATCCCAATACAATGTGCAATTGCCACTTTCGATTGGGTCGGGCACATACCTATAGGATGGTACTTCCAATTCCACAAGATTGTATTTAAGAACAAGTTGCTATTTGAAAATCCTGGCTTCAAGTTTGTGTCTGTGCAAATAGTCTCCGTTAGCCAGACTAGAACAACTAGAAGTAATATGATGGATGAGTTTGCCGGGCCGGTGACATGCCCGACATATGTCAACCGTACCTTCCTTCACAATGTATTTCCGGTAGTTGTTCGTCATCATAACTTCGTCCATAATTGCACAGACAAAACCTTCGGTTTCCCCGAAGAGGTCACCAAAACGCAACCAGGCTACGGACGCTAAGTCTACATCGGGCCCATGTAGGACCAGATAAAAGCGTTCGTGAAGCTCCTTACTCTGCCATACCTCTTTGTACCACGTTATCATAGAGAGAATATATTCATAGACTATAAAAATATAGAGTATACAATAGTAACAGACGAACGATCATGGAAAGGCGGGAAAATTTAAATATTCAACACTCCTGCCAAATTTAAGCCTTCCATATACTTAGTTTAATTACAACAGTAACAAGTAAACACACTCAATTATGTTCAAGATTACATAGCATGTTTATAAATAACAGTCCAATTTTGTCCCTTAAATATTGAAATTTATCTCTAAGTAAAGCCTTAGTTAGAAAGTCAGCAAGTTGATTGCTTGTTGAAACAAAAGATCAAAGATCAATAACTTTAGCATAATAATTTTCTTTAATCGCACGGGTCGATCTTCAAGGTTAAGCAACGCTTGCCAAGGTTGGTCTGTGGATGGGTGACCATCTTAACATAGCGAGTTTCCTCCGTGCCTCGGAAAGCACGTTAAGCCGTTGGTCCCGGCTGTCATTTGTAGATCTTTGGCAGTCGTTACGGATAGTCAGAAGCCAGTAAATCTGACACCAGTCTTGCCATGAAGTACCGTGTTACCCAGTTACTGGGTTGTGGAGGTCTGGTAGGCAGCCGCTCCGCGTAAAATACTGGTATTCAGCTAAATCTTGTTTGACTGGAAGCCGACCCCAATATAGTTGGGAAAAAGGCTAGGCAGATGATGAATAATTTTCTTTAATGAAATGATACTCAGTGTGTATTTATGTTTGCAACTCTTATGAAAGTTAAAATTTTTAATAACATTTATTGCACTGTGATTGTCTATATTTATCTCTACTGTTGGTTGCTTTGATTTACACAACTTACTTAACAATAATTGTTAACACGTTCGAGGACAGAACGAGATTATACGTCATCGTTCGAAATTTTGATATGGCACAACGTACAATGACGTCCAAATATTTTTTTTACTTTACGACAGAACGTACATTTCCGATGAACGTTCAAGTTAAAATCCTATTGAATGTATCTTGTGTCACAACATTTAAAATACCCGAAGCTTTACTGTCACGTAGAGTAAGTTTTTAACTATTTCAAATAAGTGCCGTTGACAGTGGGCGGGAACGGTACTCACACACGCACAACGTCTAAATGCGACGCGTGCGCCTACCGCGCTCCTACATTCAGTGCGGCTGCGTCACTGCGGGTTGCGTTCGCTAAACATTTCGTGGCGTATCGTAATATTTGCCGCGACAAAACATCGTAAGTATTTCGTTTATTTGATTTATGTATTATTCCTTAGCCAGACAGTATACTATTTTACTATGAATATATATTACACGTTGTGTCCGTTCACGTCTAGTTAACTTACTTTTAATGACATAACGTATTTATACGATAACGTGATAAAACGGTTGTGTCATGATGTCTTTAAAACAATATATTTTCATGGGAGGCTACTACTGCTATTTGTATGGACATTTACTGTGTCATTTTGGTACACAGTCTCAAGTGGTAGCGTCCTCGAACGTGTTAAGTAAGTTGTGTGAATCAAAGCAACCAACAGTGGAAGCCGTTTGGATTAAAGAATTATTGTTTAATCTAAATGGCAGCTCAGTGGCTCATCCTTAGTGGCAGCACAGGCTGCCATAAATTTTGCTTCAGTGGTTGATAGAGCGACTGTGTGTTGTCTTTGACTGGACCATGTCACAGCAGCTCCATTTTTAATAAAATAATACGAGTATGTATCCAGTCGTTGACCTTCTAGTTGTGACGTCATTGGCATAATCAGCGTCACTGTAGCCAATTCATTCTGAAGATTTTGATGCTGATTGGTAGCACAGACCAAAGTTGACAGTGTCTTTGAGATATTTCAAGGTCTTCTTGACAGCTGTCCAGTGAGATTCATTATAGCAATTCAAGAATCTACTCACCAGGCTTACAGCGAACATTATGTCTGGTCGACTTACTATGGCGACATGCATCAGAGAACCAACTGCTTCTCGGTAAGGAAGGTTCTTGTCAGGCTGGTGCTCACCTTTCTCCAGCTTTGAATGAGGATCAACTGGAACGCTAACAGTGGGTGAAAATGTTTCCTTGTAGTCTATACTTTTTGTTTGTGCATAACCCTTTGCACAAAGTCTGGACTTGAAGCGAGGACCCGTTGGTTGATTTTTGACTCTGAATTTATTTACCAATATCCATGTGCCATTTCTTTCATGGGCTTCAAGTTCCTCTTCAATAGACTTTTTCCATTTTTCAGCATTCACACAACTGATAGCTTCTTTGTATTTTTCAGGGACTTACTCAGATACTGAACATTCATCATAGCAAAGGTAAGTTTGTTGATTATTCTTATTTCTAGGTCTCAACGTTATGTTTCTTGGGGAATCTTGATTTCTGGTAAGTATTCATCTGTATCTGAGTTATTTCTAACAGTATTATATGAACTATCTGAGGAGCTCGTGGCTAAATAATCACAGCCGCACGGGTCGATCTTTAAGGTTAAGCAACGCTTGTCAAGGTTGGTCTGTGGATGGGTGACCATCTTAATATACCGAGTTTCCTCCGTGCCTTGGAAAGCACGTTAAGCCGTTGGTCCCGGCTGTCATTTGTAGATCTTTGGCAGTCGTTACGGATTGTCAGAAGCCAGTAAATCTGACTCCAGTCTTGACAAGAAGTACCGTGTTACCCAGTTAATGGGTTGTGGAGGTCTGGTAGGCCGCCGCTCCACGTATAACACTGGTATTCAGCTGAATTTTGTTTGACTGGAAGCCGACCCCAATATAGTTGGGAAAAGGCTAGGCAGATGATGATAGTTTCTCTTCACAGTGGATTCGATAAATACAGCATCCCTGCTCTTTATGACAGTTCTAGTATTTAGTATTATGATCCTGTACCCTTTTGTGTTCTCACTACAGCCAATAAAAAGCATCTTTTGAGCTTTTGGATCCCACTTCTTGCGTTTTTCTTTTGGCAGGTGGACCATAGCTTCACAGCCGAATGCTTTCATGTGGCTAATATTTGGTTTATGTCCAGACCAAACTTCTTCAGACGTTTTAAATGATATGGATCTAGTTGGAGATCTGTTTATGATATATGCAGCAGTTTTTATAGCTTCAGCCCAGAAAAACTTCGCCAAGCCAGCATTCAGAATCATTTTGCTCTCTCAACTATTTAACCTCTCTGCAGCTCCATTTTGCTCTAGAGTATAAGGCGTTGTCGTTTGATGTCTTATTCCAGCACTTATAAGGAAGTCAGTAAATGGTTTGTTGACATATTTCAGGCCATTGTCAGTCCGAATGCATTTGAGTTTACATTCAGTTTGATTTTCAACTTCTGTTTTGAACTCTTCGAATTTTGACAATACCTCAGTTTTGTTGTTCAAAATGTACACAAATACCTTTTTAAAATAATCGTCCAAAAATGTTAGAAAGTATTTGGCTCCTTCTAGTGACTGCGTTTCCATCGGGCCTCATAAGTCAGAATGCACCAGTTCCAATAGCTTTGAGGAATGTGATCCTTGACTCTTAAAAGGCAGTCTTGTTTGTTTGCCCTCTTGACATGTCATATAGGTTACATTGTTCATTTGTTTATCAGATAATGTAAATCCTTCAGAACATTCTTTTAATTTCTTCAGGGTGTCAAAGTTCAGATGACCCATTCGTTGATGCCATAAGAATATATAATCTTGTTTAACATCAGACATATATGCATAATCAGTATTTATGTTAAGCCGGTACATGTTGTTAACTTTTGTTGCCGTTGCTATAGTAACTTTTTGTCTGTTCAGTATTGCACAGCCTTTAGAATTAAATTTAACTTGACCACCATTTTCTGTAATTTGATGTACAGATATTAAATTTACTGCAAGTTTTGGTACATACAAGACATTTGTTAATAAAAAAGTATTTGACTGATTTTCTCCATTCAGTGTCTTGAAGGTCACTTCACCAGAGCTACATACTGAAAGTGTTTTGTTGTTTGCAACTTTGATTTGCTTTATAGGTGGTGAGTGTTCATTTTTAAGTAGGTTTTCATGTCTTCTCATGTGCATGGTTGCCCCAGAATCAATATACCATGCGGAGCTGTCGTTGTCAAACGGAGTAACAAACGCGGCAGCATATGAATTATAGGATTTAGCAACCTTTTCTTTCGGTTTTGACCTGCATTCTGTACTCAAGTGTCCATATTTGTTACACTGGAAACATCTAGGACCTTTGTTTAACTTCTTTTTCACATTCCTGGTTTGAGAACCAGATGATATAAAAGCAGAGTTTTTGTTTTCAGATTTTACTTCTTGCAGCAATTTAGATTTCACAGAGTCTACACATATTTTCATCCCAGAACTTTCAATAGCTAGGATCATCAGTTTATAATGTTCAAGTAACCTGGAGAGTAAAAGTGTTCCGAGCCACTCATCATCAACTTTGAAACCTATGTTTTGGAGTTTGTGCGCTGTAGACATTATCTTGCTCACGTATTCGTCTATATTTTGGCAACCAGAGAGTGTAGTTGTGCAGAGATCACGTAGTAGGCCAACTCTGCGTGTAAGCCCTGAGTCGTCGAAAGCGCGGGACAAGTTTTCCCACACTTCTTTTGCCGTTTCTGCCTCTTGGATATGTACGTTGTTGATACTATTGACAAGCAAAATGATTTTGGATTTTGCTTTTGTGTCCTTTTTTGTGTCAATTGCTTCGTCATTGGGAGTTTCAATACATTCCCAGAGCTCGGTATGTTTTGACAGCAAACCGCCAGGTATTGTAGTTTTCTCGACCTGTTAGCGTATCTATAAGTATCAGAGGATTGCTACTAGCCATAGTAACAGATATTTTCAACGACTTGACGATTTGTTAAAACTTAACCACGTTGCTTCTAGGTTATGTTATGTCGATAAACTATAACTTCGCTGATACTGTTTATTGTTTGTATTAACTTTGCAAACACTTTTCTTAACAACTTTGGCTTTACTGGGCCCATAACCTGATGACTTTAGTATTAATTAAAGGAATTATGATAAATTATAACACTCTTTGTACCACGTTATCATAGAGAGAATATATTCATAAACTATAAAAATACAGAGTATACAATAGTAACAGACGAACGATCATGGAAAGGTGGGAAAATTTTAATATTCAACAAGTAGGTATCTAATACCACAGGTTTGCGCCAGTTCTTGTTAGCCAAGGAGAGCGCAGTAAGGCCTTCACCGCTACCAAATCTTGATGCATAACCACGTTGGCCTCTAGGAAGTACTCCCTAAGGCTGCATACCTCGCGGTTGTGCTGGGTCTTAGCATTTAAAAAGACACGACCCCCGCACTTCCGCGGAATATACAGCCTCATCATCGATGACCGTGGGTGATGCATCCGATTTGCAGTAAGGAGTGAGCGTACCCTCCTATCCAGGGCGTCAAGTTCCTTCTGAGTCCATTTGAGTATGCATTTAAGTGTCCATATGAGTTTGAAGAGTACATCAAAACCGGCATGACCCAACCGTTAAAGGGTCGCACCTTGTTTCCACCTGATAAGAGACTGTTAAGTACATTGTCCAGGCGGCCAAAGAAGCACTCCCTCAACGATTGTTTCACATCAGCAGCACTGATGCCTAACGCTTCCGACATACCCAAATTCTTGTAAGTTTCGGTTGAGGAGAGGGACCTGAGGTGTATGGAATCCGAGAGTTGTGTTCCCACGGATTCCATTATCTCCCCTCGCTTTACATGCATGACTGCACATTTGTCCAAACCAAATTCCATCCTGGTATCGCTACTGAAGGTTTCTGTTACCTTCAGTAGCTTCATCAGTTGTTAGGAGCAAAAAGTTTCAAGTCTTTTTTTTTACTAATAATAGGTACGCGCTTGAACACCATCTCACCTGATGGTAAGCGATGATGTGGTCGAAGATGGAGCACGCTTGCCTAGAAGTAACCTATTCACTCTTCACTCTTGACTCTTGATATAAAGGAGGTAAGATATAACTAAGTGTTTCAGGCGATCAGTATATTTGGGGATTTTTTTAGCTAAGTTGCAGCTGTACGATAGGTGCCAGAGAAAGCGCTTTGTATTTTTACTTTACTTTTTTTGTAAATGCCATAACTAGGGTTCCATATTGAGCTACAGTATTCCAAGCCACTCCGGACAAGAGATTGGAACAGCATTATCTTTGTTGAGGATTTTTTAAATCCCTTACAATTCCTCAGAATGAAACTAAGCATATTCAATTGCTTGGTTATCATTCTGTCGATATGCAGGTTAAATTTAAGGCCTTTATCAAAAACAACTCCAAGATCCTTTATTTCTTCGACTTCTGTAAGAATTTTATTGTTTAATTTATACTTGGTGTGTAGCGCAGATTTATTTCTATGAAATTTTATATTAAAGCATTTTTCGATGTTAAGTGTCATTTCATTTTTGTCACACCAAACAGAGAGTC
This sequence comes from Lacanobia oleracea, assembly GCA_950371165.1. NCBI lineage: Eukaryota > Metazoa > Arthropoda > Insecta > Lepidoptera > Noctuidae > Lacanobia > Lacanobia oleracea. Next base: position 5,446,588 of record OX493404.1, read on the forward strand.
TGTCGAGATCTTCATGCAGGAGAACTGAATCCAGTGGTGAGTTGATTGCCCTGGCTAATTTGAGGTCGTCAGCGTATAAGAAAAACTCAGAATGCTTGAAACAGTCATTTATGTCATTTACAAATATATTGAATAGAACGGGAGCTAAATGGGAGCCCCGAGGTACTCCGGACTTGGTGGCAAAGGGATTCGAGGAGTAACCATTAACCACCACTGTCGAGGTACGATCGGATAAATAGGAGACAAACCATTTAAGCAAGTTACCTCCTATGCCAATATTGGACAGTTTCCCGATAAGACGCGCGTGATTTACCTTGTCAAAGGCTTTACAGAAATCCGTATAAATGATATCGACAGGGACCCGCGAGTCCAACATTTCGGTCAGATAGAAATAGGCATCCTCACGAGCCCAGATCCAGCATGTCGTCAGATCTCTTCAAGACCGTCGAACCTGTTGGCTAATGGCTATGTCGATGAGAAGCAGCTCCTTATTACCGCGAGACCCGTTCCTACATCCATTCTTCGAAGCAGACATTATTGAATTACTATCAATATGATGGTTAATCTTTCCTCTCAAAATGAATGTAAGAACTTTATAGACCGTCGGTAAACACGTCATCGGTCTATAATTTTTAGGCTTCGCGGTAGTACCCAATTTATGGAGCAGGTGGGTTATTCCTGTAGTTAGAAACTGGGGCAGCGACCCTGACTCTAACGCAGACTGGAATCGAAAGAACTATTTAATCCAAAAGTGGTGCAGCCCGGAGATTTCCAGTTCAGCAACGGCCGGACTGCACGAGCTACATCTTGGGGGCAGATGTTAATTGCCTCCATTTCTAATATCGAATCGCACGCGCGCTCGACCTCCCGAGTCCAGTCACCCTCGGTGTGACTGACAAGCACCGACCAGATGCTTCGTCAAAATGAACACATGGCGTCATCATTCAGTATGCGCCTATAAACCCACCACTCATTGCTTTAAAATGTGCGATTCTGGGTGCTTGCTTCACTCGCCGCTTGTACCGTTCCGACGTATACGGTTTGTCCATGCACAAATTTTCTGTTTCAGGAAGTCTATACGCTCTGTTAGCTGGTCAGATAATCCCGAGGACTAATATCAGTCCCCGAGAACGCCCGCCTCACAAAGCGTATCAATCTTCAGCGTGTGTTGCCGTCCTAGAAGCAGATAAGTTTGCCGATGAGTGCTCTAGCCTCACCTATACGACGCTCGATCCTGTACTGCCAAGCTGGTACAGCTGGTCGTGTAGTTCTGTCCCTGTTAGGAAATTTGACACGAGCTACACGACATGCCGCTGCAGCTGCACAGTACAAGATTGAGTGAGTATCGGCGAGGTCTTCACTGCTATCAAAACAGTTTGATAGTTGCAAATCTAGAGGTTACGCCAGCGCCTTATTTTTATTAGGCATAGGCAAACGAGGTTGACAAAGCTAGGTAGTCTAAGCTCAGGCGGTGTGGAGTGATACTCCCGGAAAGCATCCTCCAAAGCGCTCTCCTCAATCGCTCATTCATTGAGTACTAACGGATATAGCCCCGTCGTCATCATCCTCACCAAAGAGGTCGGGTTGCGGTGAAACACTGAGTGATTCCTGACGCAGTCTATCAAGTACGGCTTCATCCAACATACAATTCCGTTATTATTATTTCGTTTATTTATTCTTATTTACATACAAAGTATATTTATAAATATATCTCTAAAAAAACATAAATAAATACATTATTGTTATTATCGCTTTCCATCAGGCGTCAACTTTTCGGTCTAGACTATAGGATTAGTCATATTTGAACCTGGTTCTAGTTTGTCTGATGCAAACCAAACTAGCTTCCTCCATAAACATATAGAACTTCTCACTTTGCACGCTGGTTATCATAATTATTTATTATTTTATTCATTTAGAAACAAAACAACTTTTGTCTTTTATAATTCATCCGATAACTAATGCAAATGCACACCATATGCACTGGTAAGTAAAATTTTGTCTTTTATAAAGTTTAATTAAAATATATCAGGTAAGAAAATTATTAAAGCAATACACTGATAGTTCACATATAACGATCTTTAATTTCAGGCTTGTTGTATACATACAAGCGATGGCATACCTCATTAACTTCCATTTTTAGATATACCGAAAATTTAATGAGTCTCCACCACTCATAAATCACTCATGAATGTATTTTTTGCTTCTCATAATATTTGTGCCAAAGAGGAATGGAAAAAAGCATGATGGGTTAGGAGAGCTAAGGTTGAAAGACAAAAGGAGAGCTACATCAATTAGGAACGTCACTAAAGTAGCAGATTTTAAAGAAAAATACGAACCCTGAAATGGAAATGGACAGGTCACATGATGAAGACACAAACAGAAAAGTGTACAAAAAAATTACAAGTGGTACCCGAGGTGCGAATAAAAACATAGAGAAAGGCCGATAAAAAGATGGGAGGATAATTTGTCTAAGGGTTGGAGGAGGCTAGTAAGGCTTTGACAAATGTGGAGGGAACTTGAAGAGACCTATTTCGCAAGACAGTTTAATCTAATAACTAATAAGATGAATGAAAAGAGGAAACATATATCTATGTAAACAGTTATAACTAGAATAACAATTAAAGTTTAGTTAAAGTTATAACGTAAGTTAAGATATATGTAGATAACAATTAACATATAAGTATTTTTCCCGTTTTATTTTCTTTTATTATAAATTACTAAGTTTTATAAACGAGAAGGTCAGAGTTACTAAAGGCTATTTTTATTTATTTGTTTTAATTATAACTGTGGAAAGACAAGTATCAGATGAATAAAATCGCAACAAGAATTCAATAATACGATAACTTTAATTAAAATAATCATAAATAACTGTTTCGTGGCTTAGACTCACTAGGACATAGAAACATTTTTCAACAGCTTGTAATAAGTAATTTACAAGAAATTTATACAGCTCAAACATTTTTGTACAATGGTGGTCATTGTATTCTTCGTATTCCTTTTTTTTTTTTGAAAAATTTAGTAGCGGCTGTCAAGCGAGTCGTGTCCCTTAAGCGGCCACTTTAAAGATCCTAAAGGTTTAAATTTTTATTTAATATGATATTTGTTTTCTAGCTCTGGTAATCTGTATCTGTTTGTTTTTTAACTGGTTTTCTATGGCCATGAGTTGCTTAACTAAATTATAAATTGTGCTGAATTGTGCTGTGAGTGAATTGTGTGTGTTGTTTTTTGTGTGTAATTGTGCTTTTCATTACTTCATCATTCAAGGCGGCTCACAAAAGTTGTATGTTATTTAAAATTGGCTATCAATATTACGTGCCCCAGTAAGATTCAACGTCATGACTAAGACACGACTGAATCTAAATCCGAAATCGTGATCACCTCACTGTAAAATAAATAAAATTAAATAGTTGAGCTAAAAGTATCAAAATGTTTTGAGCTAAAAGTATCAAAATGTTATAACCAACCTATCTGATGTTGAAACGAACTTTTAAAAATCCGTTTGACAAATAAAAGTATTGCAATTATAAGAAATCAGCTAAATGATCGTGAATATGACTCGCTTGACAGAAAGTCAATCTAATGTCAAATATATTTTTGCAACAATGCCATAAGACAAAAACAACACACGGTGTTAAATCTAATGAAGAAATAATATTTAAACTCGTGAAAATGTCTTCAAAATTAATTACGACCACTAAACTAGAATAAGTTGCAAGCGATCAAACAAAACTACAGAGAGTGGATGAAACTAAGGATATTGTGTTATTGTATTTATGAATTTCTTTATTAATCAGTTTCTTTCAGATCAACAATCAATTCATAAAATCACAAATAAAAAAAATATCAAAACAAGAAAAATGTTGCTGCGGCCATGAAAATTGTTACAAATGAGCAGCAGGACATTGCTGAAGCAAAATATGTTAAAGTAAAATTAAAACATTATTCTAGCCTAAGCATTATTTGACGTTAACGCAAAATAACTGGATCTGTCGTCAAATACATTAAAAAGGATAAAAAATATATTACAAAAATAAAAAACGCAATATTGTTGTTCTTACTACACGGAGTTATGTTACTATCTCTTATTTCGTCAAATACGTTGAGAAAGGCAGATAAAAAGATGGGAGGATAATTTGCCTAAGGCTTGGAAAAGGCTAGGAGTATTTCGACAAATGTGGAGGGACTACAAAATAAAAAACGCAATATTGTTTTTTTTACTACACGGAGTTATGTTACTATCACTTAAGCACCATTTACACGACGCGAGTTTCTTACCTCGAACACACAATTCGCGAAAGTAAGAAAAAAAATATGATTATGTAAAAGTCATATAAGATATCGACGTGGAACGGCGATCGCATGCGAGACTCGGCCATCAACCGATTTGTACGATACTCGCATGAACTTGAAAAAATGTCATACGAGATTGTGTTTAGACGAGTCGAGAAATCGTAGGCAAATATCGCACTGCAATTTGTGTCATCACGTAAACAAAATTCTAGGCGATTATAACTTTACGATTATCGTATGACATACTCGTAGCAGAGTTTTTTTTTTACCGAATTTAAATGTGCGGATGCGATAGTCGCCTCAAGATTATCGCACACATTTCGCCCCAAAACCTTTGAGAAAATTGCACCGTGTAAATGACGCTTTATTTTGTATTTTGAAGTTATGAATACAGAGACGTTGACTTTAAGAGGTCTTTGTCCAGTCCAAAGCTGAGCACCAGTTTATCTGGACAATAAGGGATCCCACCACCGATATCGACGCGCAGGCACAGACCTGCGATAAGTGGGCTAGGGCTACCGTGTCGAGTACGGGCATGGCTAAAGAGGATAGTACCCAAGAAGAAGTTCCGCTTTGCCACCTGGAACATTGGCTCCCTAACCGGACGTTGCCGAGAACTCGCGGACGTACTTGCGAAGCGTCGGGTCCAGTGCGCCTTCCTTCAGGAGACGCGCTGGAAGGGAAATAAGTCACGTGACATCGGGCAGGGGTACCGGCTAGTGTACACCGGATCACCAACGGGCAGGGGCGGAGTGGCCGTGGTGCTGTCTAAGGACCTTCAGGATGGACTCCTTGAAGTAGACCGATGCAGCGACCGGTTGATGCGAGTTAGGGTGCTGATCGAAGGGTCGGTAACGAACCTAAACAGCGCCTATGCTCCTCAAACTGGTTGCTGTGAGTCTGAAAAGGAAGTCTTCTGGGATGAGTTCGAGGACGTACTACCTACTCAACCCAAATAGATTACCTGCTGGTGCGACGGTGCCACATTGGCAAGGTTACCTACTGCAAAGTCATCCCAGGTGAAAGCCTAACGGCTCAACACCGCCTCCTTGTCCTGGACTTTGCGGTTGTACCGAAAAAGAAAGTAACCGAAAAACGCAAACCCCGCACTAAGTGGTGGTTGCTTGATGGTCCTATGATGGGATGACGGGGTGCAGAAGGCGACTCGGAAGAAGAAGGTTTTATTTAAACAGTGGCAAGGGTCCAACTCTCCGGATGACAGGGAGGCATATGGAGCGGCTCAGCGCGCTTGCAAAAAAGCTGTAGCCAGAGCCCGCAGCAAAAGTCTGGCGCCCTTGTACGACAAGCTGGAAACTGCGGAGGGGCAATAGCTTATTTTTAAGCTGGCGCGTGCCCGGGAGAAAGCTACACGGGACATTAGCAAATGTCTCTGTGTAAGGGACGCCCAGGGTAAGCTGCTCTACGATGCCCCCTCTGTTAAGGAGAGATGGTGTACATACTTCGCGGAGCTGTCTAACAAACAGCATCCCCATAACCTTCCTCCCGAACCACCTCCTAACCTTGGACTTATTTCCCCTATTTCTCCCGACGAAACCCGCATTGCTCTTCGCCACACGAAGAAACGGAAAGCGGTCGGGCCTGACAATGTGCCAATTGAAGTGTGGAAGGCGATGGGCCCACATGGCGTGGACCTTCTGACGGATCTTTTTAACCGCATCCTGATCACCAAGGAAATGCCGAACCAGTGGCGATTTAGCCTGATTATCCCTGTATACAAAGGCAAAGGTAGCGTAAAGGATTGTAGTAGCTACCGCGGTATCAAGATCATGATTGTGCCACACCATGAAGCTCTTCGAGCGCATCATTGACACACGGCTCCGTAGCGAGTGTACTGTCTCTGAGTGTCAATATGACTTCCGGGCGGGTAACAGCACCATGGACGCAGTATTCGCCTTACGGAATCTGGCTGAGGCTTACAGAGAGAGAAGGAGAGCTTTGCATATGGCCTTTTTAGACCTGCAGAAGGCCTTCGACTGTATACCTCGGCAGTCCATCTGGTGAGCACTGCGCTTCAAGGGCGTTCCCGAGGCCTATATTGACATTATCAGAGACATGTACCGCGATTCCGTGTCCTCTGTCCAGACCGCTGTTGGCGAATCGAATGGCTTCCCAATATCTGTTGGCGTTCACCAAGGCTCGGCTCTTAGCCCGTTCTTGTTTAACGTAGTGGTCGATGTAGTTACGGCAAACATCCAAGATAAGCCCCCATGGCTAATGATGTATGCCGATGACATCGCCCTCGTTAATCAGAATAAAGCAAATCTTGAGCGCAAAGTCAACATTTGGAAGGACACGCTTGAAAACGGTGGTCTGAGACTAAATGTGGCGAAGACTGAGTACATGTCCTGAGGCGGCACGGATTCAAATAGGTTCATCCGAATAGGTTCGGACCTGATCAGAAAGTCCGATACGTTCAGGTACCTTGGATCCGTGCTGCACGAGTCTGGCAAAGTGGACGACGATGTCCACGCACGTATAGGCGCGGCTTGGGCGAAGTGGCGCGAGGTAACGGGCGTTGTATGCGACCGCGACATGCCTCCGAAGCTCAAGGCGCAGATATATAAATGCATCATACGGCCTGTCCTACTGTACGGCGGTGAATGTTGGCCAGCACTAAGCAGACACACCCAGGAGCTTCGCGTCACGGAGATGAAGATGCTGAGGTGGATGAGTGGCGTAACGCGATCCGATCGCATACGTAACTCTTTCATCAGAGGTAGTCTTGGTGTCCGTGACGAGGGGGAAAAACTGCAAGAGTGTCGTCTGCGATGGTATGGCCACATCATGCGCCGCCCTATGGAGTACGTTGGTCGGGGATGCATGAATATGGCTGTTCTGGGGGCTAGGTCCCGTGGTCGCCCTCGCAAGCGCTGGTTGGACGTCGTTAAGTCCGACTTGAGAGCCAATGGCCTAACTGAGAAGGATGTTCAAGATCGGGCAAAGTGGAGGAAGCTAAGTAGGAAGGCGGACCCTGGCAATAGCCGGGATTAACGCCAGGTAGAAGAAGAAGGGATCCCACCACCAACCTGATGCAATTGATGGCATCAGATCTGTGATTGAACTGCATCAGACTGCTTGAAAAGCGACTTGTTTGTGTTCGCGACGAACCATCACAATAGTCTTGTATAACTCGCGTACATAAGAGTCTATGGAATAGAATAAAATATTTAAGAGCTTATGTATTTGGAATAGTTATAGTTTGATACCTATGTAACAGAATTAAAATCATATTTTGGCGTCGTTTTCCCCCGGACACACAAGATGTTCTTGGGGAAGTTATTTCTTTGAATAAATAGATAGGTAGGGTTACACATTCCTGTTAAACCCTTGAAAGATATGGTTCTGATAGCTGATAAAAGTCAAAGGTTACGGAGGTACACAGGTATTGAACATTTCAAACATACCGACACAGGACACTTACTCAAAGGTAATAGTGGACAGCAAAAAACCATCATATACAGACACCTTCATTTACTAAACATATAGAAAATCTAGGTATTTAGACTTCAGATAGTAAGCACTTTCTAGTGAAAACAAATACTAACTACTAACACTAATCACTATGACAAACACACACACACACACACACTAACACTACTAATACTACACACACTTATACTAAATACGTACACATTTTTATGGTCAGATGAAGCATAAAGCCACAATTTAGGAAAATGTATAAACAGATTTTTTCCCCTTCTTGGTTCCTGACCTTATATTACTTCCACCCTCAAAAGGGTGGCTTCGAAAGTTGTGTATCTGAATAGAGGAATGATGCACCTACCCTGTGACATATAGCACAGTAGTCCTTCAGGCACAGTTTTTCGGGAAGTCAACCCTAAATAGTAGACAAGTTATTACCTGTAGATAGATTCGATAGTCAAATGCAACAAGCCCCTCAGTGGGCAGACTTGAAGGGTTGATTTTCACCCCATTCGACGGGGAATTTTGAAAGCTTTACAGAGAGGTGCATCAACTCCTATCCTGACATAGAATAGACCTAGATATAGCCAGAAATGTACTACAGTTATAGTTAAACTTATAGTTACAAATAAACTCAAACAGTTGGTGGTTTTTTGGCCTAGTTACGGTAAAGTAACATAGTACGTTAGTAAACACATAGAAAATAGAAATTCGTTGTACGGAGAACCTTAGTATCCTGGTACAAGACGTCAGCGCGTCTGGACGCAGTTGGGTGGTCACAGTTCACATCAAAAGATTAGAAGAAGGATCACGCCCGTCCGGTACAGTTTGGAACTTTGTAGTCGTTTCGTTTTACAAATTCTATTTATTTATTTCCCACGTTTTGGTGAGTTACAGTTTTGGAATTGTCACCTACAGAGCGTGCCAAATAAATATATATACATACAAACACTAGAAACATATGACCCTACTTCTGGCGCAGTCGGGTAAACAGATGCATCTTTCAACAAAACATTCAATGACAATTACGTTTTAAACTTTTTAATTTCTAGTATTTTATGAGAAAATACTTTTACAGAAAAGCAAATTGAAGCAGAACAATAACGTAACCACTCAGTTGTCTTGTCAAAGGTATCGGTAAAGAGGCGTCTATAGTAAACAGACCACACGCAGTCATCTTACTGAAGGTCCGGTTAGCTTGTAGCACGCGCTTACAGACATGGTTGACACTCTCTGCAACGATAGAATGATTCATTTTTTACATTACTTAAAATTATTACATTAAATAAAATTATCTTACGCAATAAGCAAGTTGATCTTACTTGAACAGTTTGTATCCATCACAAGCAGTATACACGCTGTTCCAGCTTTCTCCATAGATATATAGAACTTTTCACATTGCCAACAAATTATTATAATTAGGACTATATTTTTTATGATGATTGCTGATGCTATAGCGCACAAACACCAGTTGACGACCTGCAAGTATTATATTATACTGTAGCGGCTTACCCGGCCTCTGGTTATTGCGAACACAGTTATTATAATTACGGCGCATAAGTATAAAATTCCATTCGTCTCAATTATGATCGGATATCATCATCATCATTATCATATCAGCCGAAAGAGGTTCACTACTGGACAAAGGCCTCTTCCACGTGTCGCCACAAAAACCAGTTCTGTACGTTTCGCATCCATTGGCTGCTCGCGACCCTCACCAGGTCATCGGTTGACCTTGTGGGAGGCCTTCCAACTTTTCGCCAATTTCAGAACTTTTTGGCCCCATAGACTATCCACTCTGCGAGCAATGAGCCTTGCCCACTGCCTTCGAAGGATCGGTAAACTAAAGAGTTTAGTGATTCTTCGGGTTGTGTCGGTAATTTTGGTTCTCTTGCACTCCAAGCATTGCCGTCTTCATTGCCCTTTGAGTTACTTTAATCCTTCTGATGTGTCTAATGTCTGATGTGACCAATTTTGAGCGACAAAGTTTCGGTTCCATTTGATAAATTAGATATATTGTAAACTATTGACTTAAGCCGAGATGTACGCGTATTGATTACAATATACCAGAAATTAGTAATGTCGAAGAATGCAAACTGTAAACTTTGTAGTGCAAACTGTATACAATAAATTTGAAATGGTTAATAATGTAATAAAATATTCAAGAAAAGAGAACCAGAAAATACACGAGGGTATATAAAAAGTTTTATTTTGCCATCTTATTTTAGAAAAGGTAAAGGGCTCCGTATCATCAACCTTTATTTTTAATATTTGCTGTTATAGCAGCCATAGAAATACACAATTTGTGAAAATTTCAACTCTCTACCTATTACGGTTCTTGAGATACAGCCCCCAGACAGACAGACGGATGGACGGACGGACGGACGGACGGACAGCGGAGGCTTAGTAAAAGGGTTCCGTAAGTCTACCTCTTATTTATGTATAGTCATTTATTTGTAGCAGTACGATGGGATTGACGTCGTCACATAAATAAGATAAACAACGCTAAAAAAAAAACAACAAAAAAATACTATAATATTGAGTTAATTCTTAATATAGGCATAGATTTAGTATAGTTATCATAAATTTTATAAAGGGAATTTAAATTAAAATCAAATGACCTGAGCGTCTCACCCTTAATAGTACTAAAGCTCCCAGCAACTTAACCTTATTTCTGGTTAAAAGAGAGTCATTTCAATCGTGGAAGTGAATCCTGCATAACCTGACTGGTATTTAAAATATGCAATTTATACAGACATTCAAATCTAGTGGCAACCATGAACTCTAGACAAAGTTACTATTCTACATACGGTAGCGACAGTTGAAATAAAAAAAAAATACGAACTGTCAGTTCGTAACATTTTGTTATGTCAACACGTCATTTCGTTAGCGTTACATTTTTGACTTTCAAACAATCGTTATCACCGATAGAATGTCACTGTGTCTAGAGGCTCTGATCTTGAGATGGACATGATGTCTTATTTATTCATATATTTTTTTTTTTAATTAATCATAAAAATATGTGATAATCTTACTTCATTTTTAGACACCGCTGGATTTTGCAAATCCACTAAGTGTGCTTCCACAGCAAATAAACACCGGAGAAACGTGTCTATTGATCGCCATAATATCTAGAAAAAAAAAGGTTTAAATAACGTATCCCTTAAAAATTTGCTTTATATATCAGTCGTGGTTTGCGGCCACAAAATAACAATAATTTAGTTGCCAAATGCTCTCATGCTTATAAGTCTTGTTGTTGGTAATAAAATTTTTTTTTGTTAACTTCTAAACGCATTTACTAAAAATAACTTTTTAGTAATGTTTTTGAAAGTAACTCATAATATTTATTTAAATAAACAGATTGTAGATTTATATCTTTTTTTACTTGAATAATAACAGGTAGATAACACAAAATTATACGAGTTTATTATATTTTTGAGCCGTTTGGGGTTGAAACTATTGAACCGATAGGTCAAAGTGCTCATTCGCCAGTTATTTAAAGAACTTGAAAATCGCTTAGTTGACACTTCCTTTGTCCCAAGAACTGGCTTTTTTTTACCTCGGAGTGGATTAGGAGTGCCTTACAACGTGGTACTGCCGCCAGTATATTGGGCTCAATTCTAGTCGACAGCGATGCGGACAATTTTTTGAGGGCATGTTTTAGTTAGGGGATAGTATTTGTTCTTTTAAGTGTATTTGAAATAAGATATAGAGGTAGACACAATTTGTTCGTTCCTTATAAATAAAACATTAACTTACCAATTCACAATAACATTTAGTGAACAGTTTGAAAGCTTCCAAGATATTTTGGTAAACCTCTAAGAGTTTAGCAAAATATTCTTCTTCTCCTCCATTTGAATGTATTAAAATTTGGCTAACCCATTCATTAAGATATTTTGTCAATAATGCCATAAGCAGAATTCCATAAACGAAGTTCAAATCAAATGCTAAATTTATTACGAAAAAACTTAAGCACACAAAGCTGTATTTTTCAATTAATGAGTAATAAATAGACTGCCGCCACAAATATTTAAATACAGATTACGGCTGAAAGTATCTAAGTAGTATCCAATTCAGAATTACAAAATTTCTGACACGTTTGCTAATATCGATGCTCCTATGAATTTCTTGGATCCTTAAAATAAGATCAGTGTTGCATCGGCTATGAACGATGTTAAAAATAGTCAATAGAATATGGCTGAGGCAATGACAAGCTAAAAAAAGCACGAAAACAATAAATAATGCAGTGATGACATTTGTACCAAAATCATCAAGTTTGTTGGTCATCACATGACAGATACAAAGTACATTGAATACTGATACAATGAGAAACAGCAATAAGTTATAATTCTTATCACACGGAGCGATATAGCTATCTCTTATTTTATATTTTGATGAGAAGCATAAAGAAAGCATAATGTTGAAAGGTGTAAATATTTTTTTGATGTCTTGGTCCAGTCTATTATTTAATAGTAGTTTGATTTGACGATTTGAAGTTTTCCACATGATATTGATGGATGTGATGTAAGTACGCTATGGTTGTTAGATGACTAATAAACTATTTTTCTTTCAATCCGATACAAGTAAAAATTAATAAGGTATAACATTAATCATTGTCTATCATGAACATTAATCATTGTACGAGTATTAAAATTAGGTGGGTTTGTAAAACTGGTTGTAATTTAATAACAAGTATTAAATGAAACTGGCCAACTGCGAGTCACACTCGCGTAGAAAGGGCTTCGAACGTATCAGATTTGTAGAATGATACGTTGTATAAAACCATCGACTTCTCCTAATTCTTTTCCTGTATTCTTTAGATAAAAAAAAAAAATCAGGATTTTCATTTATTTATTAGAAACACTCACAATAAGCCCTTTCATTCGAAATATCACATGATGCAGTAAGAATGTTTTTTATGCGTGTGTTTTTAAAGTGTCATAAATTATACTCAAAATGTATTTAAGTTATTTCTTCGTTTTTTGATCACAAAAGTGTATTTGGGTGTATTCGTAAAAAATCAGGAATAATTGTTTCGAAGGAAATGGGCTATGACAGACGGACAGTCCGACACACGAGTGATCTTATGAGGGTTACGTCTTTGACCACCCATTAAAGACGTTGCACTCATAAGATCATGGTTTCGTCTTCAACGGGTGTTTGGAACCCAACACACAAGAGCCACGTAAACAAATAACTTTTATTTTAATTTAAAGCTTGAGGCATAAAAGGAAGTTCAAGACTGCCGCCTGCAAGCTGACGCAGCACACATGTCGTGGCAGACTTTAGAAAGGGCAATAATTTGTTGTTGAATGCGCTTATGAAATTTTGTGTCAGTACACTCTGACCATTGAGGAGTTAGGTTTCCTAGCGATGCTAGATACTAGATCAGGACATTTTTATCTAAGAAACTTATAGCCACCATAGGATATTGCTATGCGTCCATACATAGTTCGCCTACGAACCAACAGAAACGTGAATTTACTGGGGACCAAATAAGACCGAAGTGAATTATTTTTTGTAATAATTACAATTTAAATTGTAAAATAACTAGAAATTAATGTAAAGGTTTCATTCGTGTTTATTCATATGCCACTTTTTACAATTTCCTGTGTAAATTTTCAACTTTTTAAAATAAGAAGAAGTAGTTCTAATTCAGCATGTAAAACCAATATTATTATCTGTAAGTGCTTGTAATGAAAAGTTTGTATTAACAAAAATACATTGATAATGCTAAACACAGACCTAACTTTAAAAATTCGAAGACGATTTACAGAACCGCAAACTGAAGCAGTACAATAATGTAACTAGTCAGTATTCTCATCAAAGGTATCGGTAGAGAGGCGTCTATAGTAAACATTCCCCATGCAGTCATCTTACTAAAGGTCCGGTTAACTTGTAGCACGCGCTTGCAGAGATGTTTCATACTCTCTGTAACGATGTAAGGGATCGATGTTTAGAGAAATCAAATATTATTTCTGTATGCAGTTATCGTTGATGATAAAAATCATTCTTACTTGAACAGTTTGTATCCGTAACACGCAGTATACAGGTTGTCCCAGCTTTCTCCACAGATACATAGAAATTCTCACATTGCCTACAAGTCATCATTATCAGTGCCATATTCTTTATGATGAACAGAGATGCCATAGCGCACGAACACCACCTGGCAACCTGAAAAGATTTTACTTTACCTACTTTCATTATAAATAAGACTGTGCCCGCAGCTTCGTTAAAATTTTGCATGACACGGCATACTACATATGAAAAAAGAGATCGATAAATTAGAAAACGGAAGCGACTTTACCCTCACGTACAATACCGTTAAGATTTTGAGATGGCAATCACAATTTTAATACAAAATAAAAGCAAAAGTATTAATCTTACTTCATTTTTAGACATTGCTGGGTTTCGCAAATCCAGTATGTTCGCTTCCACCATAAATAAACTACGAAGAAATGAGACAACTATTTGCCACAATATCTACAAAAAAAAATTGATTAATAGATATGATACAATATACTTATCCCGCAGAAACTAACAAATATTAATTTGTTATAATCAGGTGACACTAACTGTAACGGTAGGCTTCGGCCGATGGCTTGTGACCACCCACTGGGCAAAGACGTACCGCCAAGCGGCCTAGCCGTGTTCCGGTATGATGCCCAGTGTAGCCAATACAGAGTAGTTGGGTCGAAATAGTTGTTCCAATAATAATAATAATATTTCTTTATCCAATGCAGGCAGACCGACCAGGCTCGCGTTGATATGGGCGTATCGGGAGACTAGTCGCGGAGGGTAGCGGGATCCGAGGCACGGTGCGCCGCTGGCCGACCGCAGGTAGTTGGGGGCCCAAGTAGTGTGCTAGCCACACATGAAAGGCTGCCCCGCCAACTGTCGAAAAATCCCGGGGTGCGCCATCGTGCTGGCTGGCGACCAGACGGGGGAGGACCCGATGGATATTCCCAGGGGGGCTCGGGCGTCCCCGCAGTGTCGGGGACGACAACAGATCCAGACCGCTATTCGGTCTCGATTTCTTCACCACTGGGTAGTTCCGACCACTGTCTGGTGAAGTCTGTATCCGTTTACTCCCCGCCCGATCCTAGCCCAAGAGGCACACGGCGGGTATGGCGGTACAGGTCAGCAGATTGGTATGGCATGCGATCTTTCTTCGCATGTTATCCTTGGCAGCCTACTTGCTTTTCTTCGACTTATGCTTCGTCGTGCGCGGACGCCGTGACGGATGTATTGCGGAGGGGAATGGAGTACTACATTCCGTTCTCTGACATAACTATGTCTGGCGAAGCTCGTCCATGGTTTGGTGCCGAGTGCAATCGCGCTGATGCGCTTAAGCACGCGGCTTACCTGGCATGGGTCGACGCTCGCACGCGCAAAGCAAATGACGTGACTCGGAAGAAGAGAGCCTTCAACAAGGCTGCCAAGTCCTGCAAGAAGTTGTTGCGGAGGGCACGATTTGACCACATCAGCCGAATAGGGAACAAACTTGCTTCATACCCAGCAGTTAGTAAGGCTTTTTAGTCCCTGGCTAAGTCGGTCGAATCGAACTTCTGCCGCCCCTCACTACCACCACTGCTGAGACCTGACGGGACGCTTGCCCACTCCGCTGAGGAGAAAGCGAACTTGTTTGCTTCCTTGTTTTCGGAATCTTCACGTCTGGATCCTGGTGGCGCGAGGCCCCCTGCTTCTCCTGGTGGATGCGAGTCGAGCATGTCGAACATTCGCATTCATCAGAAGGACGTCCGTAGGGTACTGCGTAACCTAGAAGTGAACAAGGCTGGTGGCCCCGACGGGATACCGGCAATTGTTCTAAAAACTTGTGCGCCTGAGTTGTCTCCGATCTTGACACGCCTATTTCGCCTTTCGTTTGAGACTGGAAAAGTGCCGAAGGCTTGGAAGCAAGCTAACGTGCAACCCGTGCCCAAGAAGGGCAGTCGTGCTGACCCGTCTATTATAGACCCATCTCGGAAACGTCCATACTCTGTAAGACTATGGAACGCGTGCTGAATCATAAGCTCCTGGCGTACCTAGAAGCGAATGATATCCTTAGTGACCGACAATGCGAGTTCCGCCGAAATCGGTCAACTGGGGATCTTCTAGCGTATGCCATTCACATCTGGAGTGAAGCCATAGAGAAGCACGGGGAGGCACTAGCGGTCTCCCTTGACATCTCGAAGGCCTTCGACAGGGTCTGGCACGATAGCCTTATTAGTAAGCTTCCTTCCTTTGGTCTGCCCGCCGGTTTGTGTGATTGGATCGCAGATTTCCTGAGGGATCGGTCTATCCGAGTGGTCATAGACGGCTGCTCGTTTGGACTGCTGGATATTAATGCCGGGGTTCCTCAGGGGTCGGCGCTTTCGGCAACACTCTCGCTTAAACCCGGTACCTTTGGGTATGCAGACGACAGCACTGTTGCTGTGAGATACGTGTCCGATGCACGAGCTGGTGGGTCGCAGATCCAGTCGCTCCGGGAGGCTATGGTTGAGCACTTGAATGTGTCCTTACAGGCTGTCTCTGAATGGGGTGATGCCAATCTGGTCAAGTTCAATGCTGCTAAGACCCAAGCGTGTCTTTTTTCCGCCAAAAGGAGCCAATTCCACCCAGCTCCATCTTTCCGAGGTGCGACAGTGCCGATAACCGAACAACTAGAACTTCTTGGGGTTACATTAACATCTACTCTCAATTTTGGCCCTTTCATAGAGGCAAAAGCTCAAGTGGCTACAAGGAAGTTGGGGATCCTAGCAAAGGTGAGACGGTACTTCACGCCGGAACAGCTGCTCAAACTCTATCAAGCGCAAGTTCGGTCGTGTATGGAATACTGCTCTCATCTTTGGGACGGATCTGCCAGATACCAGCTTGATGCCCTTGAGTTAATTGAGAAACGAGCCAAGAAGATCATTGGCAATGAGTGGCTCGTCGCGATGAAGCTCCAAAGTCTTGAGCATCGACGACAAGTTGCTGGCTTGTCGGTTTTCTACCGGTTGCATTTTGGGGAATGTGCGACGGAATTGCATAATTTAATTCCGCCAAGCCCTTTCCATCATCGGACCACAAGACAAACGGCGATGCGCCATCGGTACATGGTGGGCATCCCACCCACACGCACAAAACGTTTTGGGAACACATTCATAATGCGGACAGCTAAGGAGTGGAATTCCCTGCCGGAGTCTGTGTTTCCCGATAGCTACAACCTGGGAGTCATTAAGTCAAGAGTGAATAGGTTACTTCTAGGCAAGCGTGCTCTATCTTCGACCACATCATCGCTTACCATCAGGTGAGATGGTGGTCAAATGCGTGCCTATTAATAGTAAAAAAAAATAAAAATAAATAAAAGTGATTGTGAAATAAGTGTTTATTCATTTACTTTATAGAATATACACGCGTAAATTGTGTGTTTGCCCGCAGGTACCCGCATAATATGACTTAATTCTTCAAAAATCAAAAACGATGCACGAAAATTGGCATGAATATAAAACTGAATTTTATTTTTTACCAACGCTTTATACGAGTATTTTGATTCAATGTTATAACATTTCATTAAATAGCGACTTACCAATTCACGAAAACATTCTACATACAGTTTGAAGGCTTCAATGATATTTTTGTAAACCACAAACATTTTATCACAATATTCTTCGACATCTTCATTTTGTCGAAAAAGTTGTTGGTTTACCCATTCATTGAGATATTTCGTTAACAATGACACGAGACATATACTATAAATTAAATTTAAATCAAATGCCAAGTTTATTATTGTGAAACTTATATCCACTACGATGAAGTTGACGAATAAGTAATACATTGTTGAAGCAAATATTGTAATACAGATTACGGCTAAAAGTGATATCCAATTCAGAATAATATAGCTTCTGACACTCTTGCTAATGTCGATTTTTCTATGAATTTCTTGGATCCTCAAAATAAGAAGAAGGTTGCAGCGGCTATGAATGATGTTACAAAGAGTCAGCAGAATATGGCTGAAGCAATTTAAAAAAATAAAAATAAACAAGAAAACAATAAATAATGCGGTGATGTCATTCGTTCCGAAATCATCAAGTTTGTTGGCTATCACATGACGGATACAAAGTACATTGAATACTGAAACAATAAAAAACAGCAAAATGTTATACTTCTTTTCACACGGAGTGATATAACTATCTCTTATTTTATAGTTTAACGATAAACATAAAGAAAGCATGATGTTGACAGGTTGCACTATCTTTTGAATATCTTTGTCCAGTCTATTATTAATTAACAGTTTAATTTGACGATTTGAGGTGTCCCTCATGATGTTGATGGATGTTGTACGCTATGGCTGTTAGAATACTAATAAACTATTTTTTTTTAATCCGGTACGAGTAAAAATAAAGTTATACTTTTTCTTGTTATGCATAACATTAAGCATCGTCAATCATGAACATCGTCATCGTCAATCATCAATGTGTCAAATTAGGTGGGTCTAGAAAACTAGATACTCAACTAAAAAGTACTAAATAAACTGGCTAAGTGCGAGTCGTTGTCACGTGCAAGGGCGTCCGATCGAATCTCATGTCTGTAAAATGTTACGTAGCTCATCTATCACTTTGCATCAGGCGTGGTTGTGGTAAAGAGCCCAATACCAAACAAAAAAAAAACCTTAGTCTACGAAGTTTCTGTCAACTTGGAGTGGCACGCCCTGGCATAATGTTTGTCGCTCTCATTAAAAGTACAAGAGTAGTTGGCTTTATTTATTTTATAATTTTTGTCGCTTACATTTGTTTAATTGTTATATTTTTTCAAGGTAACAACTTTTCGGTCTAGACTATAGGATTTGTCATATTTGGACCTGGTTCTGGTTTGTCTGCGTCATACGCTATTTGCAAAACGACCAGCTTCCCCCATAAACACATAGAACTTCTCACTGTGCACGATGGTTATCATAATTGTTTATGATTTTATTCATTCATAAACAAAACAACTTTTGCCTTTTATAATCCATCCTAAAAAGTGTAAATAAAATATAATGGGTTATAGAATTATGGAAATGGATT
Source organism: Lacanobia oleracea (assembly GCA_950371165.1). Taxonomy (NCBI): domain Eukaryota; kingdom Metazoa; phylum Arthropoda; class Insecta; order Lepidoptera; family Noctuidae; genus Lacanobia; species Lacanobia oleracea. The sequence goes on from OX493404.1 coordinate 5,465,370, forward strand.
AAAATTACTTAAGAAATACACTGATAAATCACTACGTATAACGATCTTTAATTTCAGGCTTGTCGTATACATACAAGCGATGACATACCTTATTTACTTCCATTTTTAGATTAACCGAAAATTTAACGAGCCTTCACCAAACATAAATCACTCATGAATGTATTTATTGCTTCTCATAATATTTGTGTCAAAGAGGAATAGAAAGAAGCATGATGGGTTAGGAGAGCTAAGGTTGAAAGACAAACGGAAAGCCACATCAATTAGGAACGTCATTTAAGTAGCAGATTTTAAAGTAAAATACGAACTCTAAAATCGCAACGGACAGGTCACATGGTGAAGACACGATCAGAAAAGTGTACAAAAAAAATTACAGAGTGGTACCCGAGGTGCAAATAAAAACGTAGTGAAAGGCAGATAAAAAGTTGGGAGGATAATTTGCCTAAGGGTTGGAGGAGGCTAGTAAGGCTTCGACAAATTTTTATGTGGAGGGAACTTGAGGAGGCCTATGTCGCAAGATAGCCTAACCTAGTAGTTGATAAGAGGAATGAATTCAGGAAAAATATTTATGTAAATAGTTATAACTAGAATCACAATTTAAGTTTATTGGTTAAAGTAACAACGTAAATTAAGATTTATGTAGATAACAATTAAGAAATAGGTGTTGTTCCAGTTGTATTTCCTTTTATTCATATTCACTAAGTATTGTCTACGAGAAGGTCAGATTTAATAAAGGCTATTTTATAATATCTGTGGAAAGAAAAAAATCCGATGAATGAAATCGTAACAAGAATTCATTAAAAAGACAATTTTAAGAAAATAATCTTAAAGTTACATTGACTGTTTCGTGTTACGACTTACTACCACAAAGAAACATTTTTAAACAGCTTGTAATAAGTAATCTAAAAGAATTTTATATAGCTCAAACATTTTTGTACAATAGTTGGTTATTGTTTTCTTCGTTTCCTTTTTTTTAATTATCTTCAATCCAATGATAAGCTTATTTTTGCAAAAATGCTATAACACAAAAACAACACACGGTTAAAATTTAATGAAGCATATTTAAACTCATGCAAATGTCTTCGAAATTAATTACAACGACTAAACTAGAATAACTTGCAAGCAATTAAACAAATCTACTGAGAGTGGATGCAACAAAACATAGTGAGTTATTGCTTTTATGAATTTCTTGGATTCTCAAAACAAGAAAAATGTTGCTGCGACCATGAATATTGTTACAAATGAGCAGCAGGACATTGCTGTAGTAAAATATGTTAAAGTGAAATCAAAATAGTATTCTAGCCTTAACATTATTTAACGTTAACGCAAAATAACTGGATTTGTCGCTAAATACAGTAAGATGGGCTTAGAACATATTGCAAAAATAAAAAATGCAATATTGTTTTTTTTAAGTGAAAACTCTTCTTTAGCAGCGTTGTGTACTTTTTGTGAAGGATAAAAATGTTAAACTTGCATCAAAACACGTGACCTGATCGAAAATTCGCAAGACGTCAGAACACGTGACCTGATCGAGAATTTGTAAGACGGAGGGAGAGAAGCACGTATTCAAGTTTTCACTTCTGCCAGCACTCCCAGGGTGCAATTCGTTTTTTTTTACTACACGGAGTTATGTTACTATCTTTTGTATTTCGAAGAGGAGAATACAGAGAGGTTGACTTTAAGATTTCTTTGTCCAGTCTATAGTTGAGCACCAGTTTATCAGGTATGTGATTGAACTGCATCAGACTGCTTGACAAGCGACTTGTTTGGAACTTTTAAGTCATTTCGTTTTTTGACATAGTCGATTTATTTATATCCCACATTTTAGTGAGTTACATTTTTGGAATCGTCACACTCGAAAAACATAACCCTCTTACTGGTGCATTCGGATAAAAAGATGCATCTTTTTATTTCATAGTATTTTTCGAAAAAGTACTTTTACAGAAAAGCAAACTGAAGCAAAACAATAACGTGACTACTCAGTTGTCTCGTCAAAGGTACTGGTAACATACAAACACTAGAAACATATGACCCTACTCCTGGCGCAGTCGGGTAAACAGATGCATCTTTCAACAAAACATTCAATGACAATTATTTTTTAAACTTTTTAATTTCTGGTATTTTATGAGAAAATACTTTTACAGAAAAGCAAATTGAAGCAGAACAATAACGTAACCACTCAGTTGTCTCGTCAAAGGTATCGGTAGAGAGGCGTCTATGGTAAACAGACCACACGCAGTCATCTTACTGAAGGTCCGGTTAGCTTGTAGCACGCGCTTACAGACATGGTTGACACTCTCTGCAACGATAGAATGATTAATTTTTTACATTACTTAAAATTATTACATTAAATAAAATTATCTTACGCAATAAGCAAGTTGATCTTACTTGAACAGTTTGTATCCATCACAAGCAGTATACACGCTGTTCCAGCTTTCTCCATAGATATATATATAACTTTTCACATTGCCAATAAATTATTATAATTAGGACTATATTTTTTATGATGATTGCTGATGCTATAACGCACAAATACCAGTTGACGTCCTGCAAGTATTATATTATACTGTAGCGGCTTACCCGGCCTCCGGTTATTGCGAACACAGTTGTTATAATTACGGTGCATCAGTATAAAATTCCATTCGTCTCAATTATGATCGGATATCATCATCATCATCATCATTATCATATCAGCCGAAAGACGTTCACTACTGGACAAAGGCCTCTTCCACGTGTCGCCACAAAAACCAGTTCTGTACGTTTCGTATCCATTGGCTGCTCGCGACCCTCACCAGGTCATCGGTTGACCTTGTGGGAGGCCTTCCAACTTTTCGCCACATTCAGAACTTTTTGGCCCTATAGACTATCCGCTCTGCGAGCAATGAGCCTTGCCCACTGCCTTCGAAGGATCGGTAAACTAAAGAGTTTAGTGATTCTTCGGGTTGTGTCGGTAATTTTGGTTCTCTCAAGCATTGCCGTCTTCATTGCCCTTTGAGTTACTTTAATCCTTCTGATGTGTCTAATGTCTGATGTGACCAATTTTGAGCGACAAAGTTTCGGTTCCATTTGATAAATTAGATATATTGTAAACTATTGACTTAAGCCGAGATGTACGCGTATTGATTACAATATACCAGAGGTTAGTAATGTCGAAGAATGCAAACTGAAAACTTTGTTATGCAAACTGTATACAATAAATTTGAAATGGTAAAATAATTTCAATAAAATATTCAAGCAAAGAGAACCAGAAAGTACACATGAGGATATATAAAAAGTGTTAGTTTGCCATCTTATATTAGAATAAGTGTGTAATAAAAAACCGGCCAAGTGCGATTCTGACTCGCACACGAAGGGTTCCGTATCATCAACCTTCATTTTTAGTATTTGCTGTTATATCGGCAATAGAAATACACAATTTGTGAAAACTTCAACTCTCTACCTATTGCGGTTCTTGAGATACAGCCCCCAGACAGACAGACGGATGGACGGACGGACGGACGGACGGACGGACAGCGGAGGCTTAGTAATAGGGTTCCGTAAGTCTACCTCTTATTTATGTTTAGTAGTCTATTTGTAGCTGTACGATAGGATTGACGTCATCACATAAGTGTGCAAAAATCCCTTAAATAAACAAAGATTAAAAAAACATAAAAAAATACTATAATATTGAGTTCATTCTTAACATAGGCATAGATTTATAGTTATCATAAATTATATAAAGGAAATTTGAATTCAAATCAAATGGCCTGAGTGTCTCAAGCTTAATAGTACTAAAGCTCCCAGCAAGTTAACCTTATTTCTCGTTAAAAGAGAGTCATTTCAATCGTGGAAGTGAATTCTGCTTGACCTGACTGGTATTTAAAATATGAAATTTATACAGATATTCAAATCTAGTGGCAACCATGAACTCTAGACAAAGTATAATTATTCTACATACGGTAGTGACTGTAGAAATAAAATAAAAAAGTTACGAACTGTCAGTTCGTAACATTTTGTTATGTTAACACATCATTTCGATAGCGTTACATTTTTGTCTTTCAAACAATCGTTATCACCGATAGAATGTCAATGTGTCTAGAGGCTCTGATCTTGAGATGGACATGATGTCTTATCTATACACATAATTTTTTTAAATAAGTTATAAAAATATGTGATAATCTTACTTCATTTTTAGACACCGCTGGATTTTGCAAATCCACTAGTGTGTTTCCACAGCAAATAAACTCCGGAGAAACGTGTCTATTAATCGCCATAATATCTAGGAAAAAAAAATGTTTAAATTACGTATCCCTTCAAAATTTGCTTTATATATCAGTCGTGGTTTGCGGCCACAAAATAACAATAATTTAGTTACAAATGGTTACATATATAAAAAAATTGCCAAATGCTCCCATGCTTATAAGTCTTGTTGTTGATAATTATATATATATTTTTTGTTTACTCCTAAACGCATTTATTAAAAATAACTTTTTAATAATGCATTTGAAAGTAACTCATAATATTTATTTAAATAAACAGATTGTAGATTTACATCTGTTCCTGACGTCACATCGGACCACACACGGCGGTACATGGCCATGTACGCCCCACCGCGATCGTCATCGTAGCCGCAGCTGCGGCCGCCACTCACTCGCCGACGTCTTCAACGCGCGCACGCATATCGGTCATCTTTACCATTTAATCAGTACCTACAGTACAGTCTATTTAACTATCGAAGTAGTTTTATTCAATAGCCAAGACCACCAGCAGCACACCTGGAGCTTGACACTCAAACATTGGTCCTTCGAGAAAAGAAGATCGCCGTCTTTTTGCTGTGTACGCGTGACTCGCCATTCTGTGGACTTTGGACTGGCCGCCCGTTCCGCGAGCTTGCTACGAGCTACGCCGTAGAGGATACATCAAGGACAGTCTACCCAGAGGGAAATTATTCTGAGTGAGTCCGTTCCATTACCTATCCTTAATTTCCTGTCTTTTTACTATCTTCTTCCAGGAATTTATGATAGTGCTATACGGATCAGCATACATTGATCTCTTCATAATAGCTTTAAACTAGTAATATTACAGATTAAATCATCAATCCATCGTCATTTCGCTCAATAACATTTAATTAATAACTTGGTTCAAATCCTTTGTTCGCTTATCGCACGCATGGATGTTTTAGCGCGTAAACAAAGTCATTAGTGTTTCTTAGAATTTTTACATATTGAACCGGTTTGCACACCGGGCTTATCTACAACATCAGCTGATTCACCATTAACTGCGCTAGTTATTTACGCATTATTTTATAACTTAGCTTACATTTTATTTGGTTCTTTGTCTTTGTTTGCACTTCGGCCATTTTGCTTTGTCTTAACTGCCAGACTACCGACACATTATGTCTGAAGCAAAAATAAAGGAACTGATAAAGAGGCGTGGTGGCTTTAAAGCTAAGCTTACGCATTTTAGCAATTTTTTACGAATTTTACCTAGCACCGGCTTAGACAGTTTCCAAGCCGCAGAATTAAAAAGCCGTCTTAGTTTAATGGAAACTTTATACAAGGAATTCGACGTGTTACAGACAGATTTGGAGCTGTTGTCGGAGGAAGCGGACGACATGTATGCCGAGAGGGAGCAGTTCGAGACGCAGTACCATGCGTTGGTGGCCCGCGCGAGGACCAACCTAGCCCCCGCGCGCGCCCCCTCGCCTGCGCTCGTGTCTGCCACCTCCATCGAAGACCTCCCACATCGCGGCTCTGGCTGCAAACACGACTTTGTTCGGCTGCCCAAGATAGACTTGCCTCACTTCGACGGGGACTATCAGCACTGGCTTGTATTCCGAGATACGTATCTTTCCCTTATTCATAACAATAACAGCATACAAGAAATCAACAAATTTCACTATCTACGTGCAGCCTTAACCGGTAACGCGTCCTTAATGATAAAAAGCATTGATTTCAGAGCGGATAACTATGATACTGCTTGGCAGTTGCTGTCAGAAAGGTACAACAGTGAAAGATTACTCATTAATAATCACGTGCAGGCATTATTTAATCTTGAACAAATTCAACATGAATCGAGTAGCTCATTACGAAACATGATCGATGTCACAAATAAAAATCTCCGTGCTTTGTCAACGTTAGGACAGCTTACTGAGCATAGGAGTCTAGGGGAAACTCTTATAATACACATCATGTCAGAAAAACTTGACAGGGTCACACGTAGACAGTGGGAAGAGTATAAAAATAATTTAGACACTTTTCCACATTTAAAAGGTTATCTTAAATTTTTATCCAACAGAGCAGATTTACTTGAATCCTTAAATTACAATAATAATAATAAAAACACAACAAATACTAATAATAATCGCGTTTCTGTTTTTTTTTTCACAATTTGCACCTACTAGTATTATTCTCTGCATCACCCAAAGGTTGACTGGTAGAAAATGCCTCAGGCATTAAGTCCGCCTCTGTACATCTGTGTGCGTAAAGTGTTAAATAAATAAATAAATAAATAATAAATACTAAAAACACTAACGAAAACAACAAAACTAAAAACTTTCTTTCAACTACTAAAACTAAACAAATCAATTCAGATAATGTGACATGTCCTATGTGTTCTCAGAATCACTTTTTATTCAGTTGTCAGCCTTTCAGAGATCTTGATGTCGAGGCACGCATCAAGAAAGCTTCAGAAAGCAATATTTGTTTGAACTGCCTTCGGCCTGGTCATACAGTAAAGCGTTGCAGTCTATCGCATTGCAAATATTGCAAAGTCAAACATAATACCCTCTTACATAGGGAATCAACAGCTGAAAAACCAACAGGGGAAAACATTGTATTGTCAACAAACGTCGTATTACCCTATTCAGACAATAATCAGGTTCATATTTTGCTATCCACAGCCTTGGCAAAGGTGAAAGATGCCAACGGAGAGCTACATACAGCCAGAATCCTGTTGGACAACGGCAGCACCTCCAATTTCATCACCCAAGGCCTCTGTGGGAAGCTTGGTCTGGAAAAACACAGCACTAGCTCCACCGTCTCAGGTATAAACGGTCAAGTTTCTAATACCTCAGAAACCTGCAGTCTTCATTTGCAGTCTTGTAATGGTGGTTATCAAGCGAAAGTAAGCTGTTTCGTTTTACCTAAGATCACACAATCGTTGCCTGGTTCATACGTGGATAAAAGGTACATTACCATCCCGCCAGGTATTCAATTAGCAGATCCTTCATTTAATATACCTACTGCTATTGATATCCTTGTAGGCGCTGAGGTATTTTGGGACGTCTTAGGTTCCGATACCATTCATTTAGGCAATAATCAACCTAGATTGCAGTCATCTAAACTAGGTTGGCTTATTTCAGGCCGCACCAGTCAGCCTCGTACACAACCTTCTGTTTGTCATTTTCTTTCACAAGAGGAGTCTGATCAGCTGACTCGTTTCTGGGAACTTGATACTGTGTCGTCTGCTAGCTGTTTCTCTTCAGAAGAACAAGCTTGTGAAAAGCTCTTTCAAGAGACCACACGTCGGGATACGCATGGTCAATTCGTTGTCACCATACCATTGAAGGACTCGCCTGAGTGCATAGGTGACTCTTATGCAATTGCGAAGCGTCGTTTCCTTTCCCTAGAGCGTAGATTTGAGCGGGACTCCACATTTAAACACAGATATTTACAATTTATGCAAGAATACATAGACCTTTATCACATGACACAAACAAATCAATCAGAACCAAAAACAAATCAATCAGAACTTAACTACTTTTTACCCCATCACGGCGTTGTTCGCGAGTCTAGTTCTACCACAAAACTTCGCGTAGTTTTCGACGTTTCGGCCTCCAGCACCTCGGGCAAGTCCTTCAATGACATTCAGATGGTAGGTCCAACTGTACAAGAGGACTTGCTATCCATACTCTTAAGATACAGACAACACAAGTTTGTTGTAACGGGTGACATTGAAAAAATGTATAGAGCCATTTAAGTTGAGCCATCTCAGCGCCCCTTACAACAAATTATTTTCAGATTCAATTCTTCAGATCCAATAAAAACGTATGCACTGAACACAGTGACGTACGGTACAGCATCAGCCCCATATCTGGCCACAAAATGCCTAGTGTCTCTAGCAGATCAATGTTCAGACCCAGAGGTTAGTCAGTCCATCAGACGCGATTTTTATGTCGACGATTATTTAAGTGGCGGCGATTCTATTGAGTCAGTCATAAAATTATGTCAAGGGGTTATTAATAAACTCGAATCCGCCAAGTTTCACCTTAGAAAGTGGCAATCAAATAGTTCAAAGATATTAGAAGCAGTCACTAATATCAACACAGAAAATCGTGACAAAAAATTAAATCTTAATGACACTCCTAGCAAAACGCTTGGGCTATACTGGGACTGTAAAACAGACAGACTATTTTTTTCAATAGATTTAAAACAAATTTCAAAAATTACTAAGCGTAATATTTTGTCTTTAATAAGTCAGGTGTTTGACCCTCTTGGCCTCGTCGGGCCATGCGTGGTTCAGGCCAAACTAATTTTGCAGCAGCTTTGGATACTTAAATGTAACTGGGATGATGAAATACCAACAGAAATAAAATCACAATTCCTTGAGTTCATACAGACACTTCCAGCGCTTAACTTAGTTCATATTCCTCGTTGGGTATCCTGTAGCGATGCTTTTTCAGTAGAGTTGCATACGTTCACGGATGCTTCTGAACGTATGCAACTAACGTAAATACACGTATGGAACGTGTATTTACGTTAGAACGGTAGCGGTCGACGGAACAGTTTGCGTTCGCCTTTTAGCTTCGAAGAACAGGGTTGCCCCAATAAAGCCCACAACCATACCAAGGTTGGAGTTGTGTGGTGCTTTACTGGGTACAAGACTTTTTCTGAAGGTACTAAATCACTCACTCTAGAGTTCAATCACTGTTACTTTTGGTGTGATTCGACGATCGTGCTGGGATGGCTGTCTACATTACCAAGTCGACTTGATCAATTTGTTCGCAATAGAGTGAGTGAAATCCAGGAAGCTACGACCGGACAGACGTGGAGCTATGTGCCTTCCAAGAGCAACCCCGCTGATCTCACTTCTCGGGGGGTGAAGGCTGATTGCATCAGCTCGTCCACTCTTTGGTGGTCGGGTCCTGATTTTCTCAATGAAAGAAAAATACAATTTCCCGTTACACCAAACACACAAATTCACTCTTTACCTGAAATGTCTTTACACACAACTGCTGACACACATAAACAAAATAATACTAACATAATTTTAAATTTAACTCATAAAAAATCATCGTTTACATCATTAATCAGAATAATAGCATATATACAAAGATTTATCTTTAATTGCAAAAAACAGAATAACAAAAAAACATCCTACATAACATTATCAGAATTACAATCATCTAAGAATCTTATATTACAGATTTCTCAGCAGGAAATGTTCCCTGAGGAATATACATGTCTCAAAACTAATCAGGCCTTACATAAAAGGAATCGATTAATAAGTCTTTCTCCTTTCATTGATTCAGACAATTTAATACGCGTAGGAGGACGTCTTAATAACTCCAACTACAGTTACGATGTAATGCATCCTATTTTATTATGTAGCAAACATCATTTGACAAAAATTATCTTCGAAAAAGAGCACAAAGCGCTATTTCATGCAGGGCCTCAATTACTTTTAGCACACATTAGACTCACCTATTGGCCTTTAGCAGGCAGGAACTTAGCTAAGCACGTAGTGCGTAACTGTGTTCGCTGCAATCGCTTCAAAGCTCAGCCTATTCAGGTCATCATGGGCAACCTACCAACTGACAGGACTCATCTCGAGTACCCATTTTTGAACACAGGGGTTGATTATGCCGGGCCAGTGCTGATAGCCAACCGGAGGGGTAGAGGGTCTAAGTTGACTAAGTCTTACATTTGTGTTTTTGTGTGCTTTGCAGTCAAAGCCGTGCATCTGGAGCTGGTTTCCGACCTCACCAAGGAAGCTTTCCTAGCGGCTTTCAGCCGTTTTATTAGTCGTCGGGGCAAGCCTCAACGCGTATACTCCGACAACGGCACTACATTTGTGGGAGCTTTCAATGAGCTTTCACGCTTCTTAAAGGTTTCATCCAGCGATATAGAGTCAGATCTTGCAAACAAAGGCATAGAATTTAAATTTATACCCGCTTTCAGCCCACATTTCGGTGGGATTTGGGAAAGTGCAGTAAAATCCACCAAACATTTATTGCGCAGAGTCATGAGCCTAACTCATTTAACTTATGAAGAGCTCTCAACATGTCTGATTCAGATAGAGGCTATTTTAAATTCCAGACCTTTAACGCCTCTATCCTCTGATCCATCTGACCTTTCTTATCTTTCTCCTTCACATTTCCTCATCGGACGACCACTCACGTCATTCCCTCGTCCTCAAATCGCCGACGTCAACATCCAGCGGTTACAGCGCTTCGAGCGAGTAGAAAAGCTACGGCAACATTTTTGGCAGCGCTTTTCTAATGAGTATGTGTCTCTCCTGCAGCAGAAAACCAAATGGCAGACAGCTGGGCAAGACCTGAAAACAGGCGCTATGGTCTTAGTGAGAGATGCGAATCTTCCTCCTCTTCTATGGCTGCTAGGCAGAGTGACTGCAGTGAAGACTGGCTCTGACGGACACTGTCGAGTCGCCGAGATCCTGACAAAGAAAGGCACCATTACACGCGCATACAACAACATATGCCCTCTTCCGGTCTCTTCAACATCATCTTGAAGCATTCTCTTCAACCGGGGGAATATGTTCCTGACGTCACATCGGACCACACACGGCAGTACATGGCCATGTACGCCCCACCGCGATCGTCATCGTAGCCGCAGCTGCGGCCGCCACTCACTCGCCGACGTCTTCAACGCGCGCACGCATATCGGTCATCTTTACCATTTAATCAGTACCTACAATACAGTCTATTTAACTATCGAAGTAGTTTTATTCAATAGCCAAGACCACCAGCAGCACACCTGGAGCTTGACACTCAGACAACATCTTTTTTTACTTAAATAATAACAGGTAGGTAACACAAAATTATACGAGTATATTATATTTTTGAGCCGTTTGGGGTTGTAACTTTTGAACCGTGAGGTAAAAGTGCTCATTCGTTAGATATTTAAAGAACTTGAAAATCGCTTAGTTGACACTTCCTTAGTCCCAAGAACTGGCTTTTTTTACCTCGGACAGAGGATTAGGAGTGCCTTACTAAAAAAACTACTAGAAATAAAGAACGAAACACTGATTATTTACTGGAGACTACACATGGTGCCAAAAGCTCTAATTTAGAAGTAGCTCAAGAATTTGTAATTTTTTTCACCAATATACCAACTAAAACTACGGAATATTTAAATTCTTCACCTGAGGTCTCATATAATTTATTAAAAGCTAACGTTCCAGGTTGTACGGTTGAATTCCAGTTCAAACATATCAACCCTGTGACAGTCATAAAAGCTTTCCGGCAAATCAAAATCAAATTGACCGAAGACATATGGGGAAAGTCTATTAAAGTGTGCACGTCCATAATTGAAACTATAGCACCATACTTGGCTTTAATATTTAATTTATGTGTGGACCAAGGAGTCTTTCCGGATATAATGAAATATAGTAAGGTTATACCACTATTTAAATCGGGCGACAGCAAAGACAACAATAATTATAGACCTGTATCTGTTTTGCCGGTTTTTAGCAAAGTGTTTGAAAAAGTAATGCTCAATCAGATGCTCAATCATTTTAACATCAATAAAATTTTACACGATCAACAGTATGGTTTTACCAGGGGTCGTTGTACGACTGACGCTGGTGCCACGTTGTTAAAACACATATACTCTGCGTGGGAAGAGGCACAAGATGCCATAGGAATCTTTTGTGACCTCTCCAAGGCATTTGATTGTGTAAATCACGAAACCTTGCTCCTAAAGCTAGGACATTACGGACTAGGTAAACTTGCACTCAGTCTAATAAAATCTTACTTAAATGATAGACAGCAGCAAGTTCAAATAAATGGTGTCAATTCACGGGGTTTAAAAGTCAAAATGGGGGTACCACAAGGCTCTATTTTGGGTCCTTTCCTCTTTCTAGTATATATTAATGATCTACCCCATCTTTTAAAAAATCAACCTCATATGGTATTATTTGCTGATGATACGTCCTTAAGTTTTAAGATAGATAGACGTTCCATAAATCTTGACGACGTAAATAACACCCTACAGCAGGTCCAAAATTGGTTTACTGCTAATAATTTAGTATAATAGGGGAAAAAAACTAAATGCATCATATTTGCCTTACCGAACGTTAAAAGAAATGATTGCGACATAGTATTGAACAAGGAGAAACTTGAATTCGTCGAAAACACGGTTTTCCTGGGGATTACGCTTGACTCAAGGCTACATGGGGTCCTCATTTAACATCTCTTGCGGGACGGCTAAGTTCTGCAGCATACGCTGTCAGAAAAATCCGTCCATTTACCGATATAGATACTGCGAGGCTGGTCTATTTTAGTTACTTTCATAGTATCATGTCTTACGGTATCTTATTATGGGGACGTGCTGCAGACATCGAGTCTATATTTATCCTGCAGAAAAGAGCCATCAGAGCCATTTACAATCTCCGTCGGCGTGATTCCCTAAGAGAACTGTTTAAGGATATCAACATCATGACGGTACCTTGTCAATACATTTAGGAAAATATTATGTATGTTCGGAAAAATCTTCATCTCTTTAGCAAGATTAGTGACAGGCATAATTTTAATACTAGAAATAGGAACAAATTAGATCAACCCCGATTCAGATTGGCCAAAGTACACACTTCTTTTATGGGGTACTGTACTAAATTTTATAATAAAATACCAGTTGATATTCTCGAACTGAATGATAGAAAATTTAAAGTCAAAAGTCAAAATAATTTATTGTTTGTCACAGGTTTAAAGCAGTTCTTATCAACGTAATATGTAGATCGCTGTAAGGCGCTGTAGGGCGTACAATATGCATATTTATATGTTTTCATTAATTAAAATCTAATCCAAACCAAATCTATTTTATCATGCAAAAATACATTATAAATTAATGATCTCTCATGTCAAAATACATTAAAATTCGTCAATGTTATTATTAAATAATTAAATTATACATAGTCAAATTTAAATCAAATAATAACAGTGAATCCAAAAATAATTAAAACAATAAAATGAATAAAACTATCACATATAAAATTATCAAAATTTGTCATTTAAAAACTTCGTAATATTATAGTACCCCTTACTAATTAGCAATTTTTTTAGTTCTCTCTTAAATGAATTAATGTCCATTACCTTTAGATAATTAGGTAGTTTGTTGTATATTAATGGGGCCATGCATATTACACTTTTTCTCAAAAATGCTGTTTTTGCAGAGAGAGATTGCACCCAAAGTCTGTACTTCTCACGTCTATTTCTATTATCGATCAAAGGGGGAAACAAATGAGGATTGGTTTTTACAAAAAGCGATATCTCCAATATGTAAAGTGACGGAAGTGTTAGAATTTTGTGCTGTATAAACATTGGTTTGCAACTGTCAGTAATTAGTAACCCAAACATAGCACGTATACAACGCTTTTGTGCTTTGAAATCAGTGTTCTTCTCAGTTGAATTGCCCCAAAAAATTATTCCGTATCTTAAAACTGATTCAGCAAGCCCGTAATAATTGCTGTAAGTAAAGTATCTATGTTGACAGTTGGTGCCAACTTATAAAGAGCATATGATGAAGTACTAATTTTTTTGCAAAGTTCAACTATGTGTGTTTTCCAATTTAATTGCTTGTCAATGATTAATCCCAAAAATCGGGTTGTTTCAACTTCTTGTTTTACATTATCTTTATATACTAAATTAAATTTTGATACCCTCGACAAAAGAAACCCTTAAATATAATTTTCAATTACAACGGACAAAACTTAGAAGTTGTAAATAAATTCACCCTTTTAGGCCTAGACGTAGATTCACACATAGATTGGAAACCCCACATTCAAAAAATAAGAGCTAAACTATCTAAGTTTACATACGCCCTCAGAGAAATAAAAAAAACCACAGACCTCAAAACAGCATTAGTTACCTATTACTCATACGCGTTTGCATGGCTCAAATATGGAATTATCTTATGGGGAAATAGCACAGACGCGCCTACACTATTCACTTTACAGAAAAAAATGATAAGAATATTAATGAATATCCAAGATTCCGACTCCTGTAAACCCTACTTCAAAGAGCTAAAAATATTAACTGTACCCTGTCTTTATATACTGGAAATTTGCAAATTTGTTCGAAAATATTCACAATTCTATACAAAAAGAGAGGACATTCAAACTAAAATCACACTTAGACATAAAAATAGGCTTAACATACCCACTTCACGATTGAAAATGCACTCTTCTAGTGCATTTGTTATGTCTATTAAAATATAATTATAATAAGTTACCAGAATTCATCAAAAATGCAGACAGTAATAATAATTATGTTTATCAATAAACTAAAACAATTTCTAATAGACAAATCCTACTATACTATAGACGAATACTATAACGATAAATATAAACTACAATAAAAACTATTAATTATATACTGTATCACTGTAAAAATGTATCTACTTACAATAGTGAATAACATATAAATTAAATTTACACAAAATTAATTTGAATAAATACATAATTTAAAACTGATGACGATACAAATACTTGACATTTAATTTATTATACAAAGACATTACATACATAAATTAATTTAAATAATAACATAATTTCATAATAATGATGACAAATGAAATAACTGATATAATTTAATAATAATGATGACAGAAACAAATTGAAATATCTGAATCCATTTATCAAGACTACACAGACATAATTATAATATTTATACATAATTAATTTAAATAAATACATAATTTAATAATGGTGACGATAAAAATAAATAAAAATAACTCAATATTAATAAAATTTAAAATAACGATGACAAAAATAAATTAAAGTATGGAACATAATTCACCACACAATAATATACATATAAATCTATTAACATTTTAACCATCTAATTACCTGTAATAATAATTAATGAATTCCATGAATTGTTACTTAGTCTTCGTCCTCTCTCCTAACTTTGCTGTGCCCGACAGGGTCCATATTGATCTTGACAATATTTATACCACCTATATGTACATAATATGGAATGCAATAAAATATTGAGTATTGAGTATTGAGTATGTGTTGCGAAAGTTTTCTCGTTGTCTAAAATGCATAATGTTAGTTTTGCTAAGGTTAATTTTTAAATTATTATCATTTAGCCAGGTAATTATAGAATTCAATGAATCACTAGAGTCAGTATGGTAGTTGAGTATATTTTTAGGTGCTATGGTTACAGTACTGTCGTCAGCGAAAAGTGACATGGGTTCTTTAGTTGCTTTTGGCAAATCATTAATGTATAGCAGGAACAAAGGAGGACCTAATACACTTTCCTGGGGAACACCATATGAGATGCAACGCTTGTCAGAGGAGAAAACCTGTTCCCTTTTAGTTTTAACATTAAATTTTGATATTTGGGTTATTTGTTGGCGGTCTGACAAATATGATTTTATCAATAAAAAGCATGCATAAAACGCACACTATGTAGACAAGCGTATTATAAACTGGAAGATTATATCCTCGATAAAAACGCTTGGCTAAATACTGGTCCTGCTCCACAGTCACAGCTGCTTAGGTCCACTTTTTAGGTTTTTATGTTTTTATATTTGGAAGAGATGCTCGCTCCTTTTTTTTTTTTTAGAGGTTCTTACATTATTTCGTTTATTTATTCTTATATAGATACAAATTATATTGTTATTATAATTACTTATTTATTCTTGTTGATGTAAAAACTTAATCGTTGTCTTTATTAATTTATTTTTCATTATTTGGTCATTGACAACCATAGTTTTGTGTAAAGTAGAAGCATATTTTTCAAATTTTGTAAATATGAGTACCATTAAACCATTTACATTTTATGTGAGTAGTTATAGTTTTACTTGTTGGACATGAACGAGCATGGTGGTTGAGAGCATGTCATGCTCACTCAAATGTCTCGCTGATGGCGGCGCGTGGATTTGATCATTCGGTTCCCTTCGAAATGGTTGAGCTGAAAGGTGCCGATACACGCGTCATGTTCGTGAACAGGCGCCGTCGGTTGAGACTGGTCATCTCTTAAGTGCCATTGGCTTATTTTAATCTTTATATTTAAAATTCTCATAATAAGCCCTTTTTTTTCCTTTGCATTGTCCTCACATGCAGAAGCAACAAGTATATGTAACTTGGAATTTTGTAAACAGAATATGATTTAAAAGAGTGTCCGAGGAGTTTCTTGCACGTTCTTCTCCATAGAGATCTACGCTTTGGAACGTGCAAATAGCTTCCATGTTTTTGACTGACCGACCTTGACGTTTCAAAAGTGCCTGTGAATGGTTTATTTGAAATAAAATGCTTTGAATTTGAATTTGAACTTAAGACGTGGTAGTGCCGCCAGTCTTTTGGGCTCAATTCTAGTCGACAGCGATGCGGACGAGTTTTTTGAGGGCATGTTTTAGTTAGGGGATAGTATTTGTTCTAGAGGTAGACACAATTTGTTCGTTCCTTGTAAATAAAACATTGACTTACCAATTCACAAAAACATTTAGTGAACAGTTTGAAAGCTTCCAAGATATTTTGGTCAACCTCTAAGAGTTTAGCAAAATATTCTTATTCTCCTCCATTTGTATGTATTAAAATTTGGTTAACCCATTCATTAAGGTATTTTGTCAATAATGCCATAAGCCGAATTCCATAAACGAAGTTCAAGTCAAATGCTAAATTTATTACGAAAAAACTTATGCACACAAAGCTGTATTTTTCAATTAATTAATAATAGACTGCCGCCACAAATATTGAAATACAGATTACGGCTGAAAGTAATATCCAATTCAGAATGACAAAATTTCTGACATGTTTGCTAATGTCGATGCTCCTATGAATTTCTTGGATCCTTAAAATAAGATCAATGTTGCATCGGCTATGAACGATGTTAAAAATAGTCAGAAGAATATGGCTGAGGCAATGACAAGCTAAAAAAAGCACGAAAATAATAAATAATGCAGTGATGACATTTGTACCAAAATCATCAAGTTTGTTGGTCATCACATGACAGATACAAAGTACATTGAATACTGATACAATGAGAAACAGCAATAAGTTATAAATCTTATCACACGGAGTGATATAGCTATCTCTTATTTTATATTTTGATGAGAAGCATAAAGAAAGCATAATGTTGAAAGGTGTAAATATTTTATTGATGTCTTGGTCCAGTCTATTATTTAATAGTAGTTTGATTTGACGATTTGAAGTTTTCCACATGATGTTGATGGATGTGATAGTAAGTACGCTATGGTTGTTAGATGACTAATAAACTATTTTTCTTTCAATCCGATACAAGTAAAAATTAATCAGGTTTAACATTAATCATTGTCTATCATGAACATTAATCATTGTACGAGTATTAAAATTAGGTGGGTTTGAAAAACTAGTTGTAATTAAATAACAAGTATTAAATGAAACTGGCCAACTGCGAGTCACACTCGCGTAGAAAGGGCTTCGACCGAATCTCAGATTTGTAGAATGTTACGTAGTTTAAAACCATCGACTTCTCCTAATTCTTTTCCTGTATTCTTTAGATAAAAAAAATATTAGGATTTTCATTTATTTATTAGAAACACTCACAATAAGCCCTTTCATTCGAAATATCACATGATGCAGTAAGAATGTTTTTTATGCGTGTGTTTCTAAAGTGTCATAAATTATACTCAAAATGTATTTAAGTTATTTCTTCGTTTTTTGATCACAAAAGTGTATTTGGGTGTATTCGTAAAAATCAGGATTAATTGTTTCGAAGGAAATTGGCTATGACAGACGGACAGTCCGACACACGAGTGATCTTATGAGGGTTACGTCTTTGACCACCCGTTAAAGACGTTGCACTCATAAGATCATGGTTTCGTCTTCAACGGGTGTTTGGAACCCAACACACAAGAGCCACGTAAACAAATAACTTTTATTTTAATTTAAAGCTTGAGGCATAAAAGGAAGTTCAAGACTGCCGCCTGCAAGCTGACGCAGCACACATGTCGTGGCAGACTTTAGAAAGGGCTATAATTTGTTGTTGAATGCGCTTATGAAATTTTGTGTCAGTACACTCTGACCATTGAAGAGTTAGGTTTCCTGGCGATGCTAGATACTAGATCAGGACATTTTTATCTAAGAAACTTATAGCCACCATAGGATATTGCCATGCGTCCATACATAGTTCGCCTACGAACCAACAGAAACGTGAATTTACTGGATATCAAATAAGACCGAAGTGAATTATTTTTTGTAATAATTACAATATAAATTGTAAAATAACTAGAAATTAATGTAAAGGTTTCATTCGTGTTTATTCATATGCCACTTTTTAAAAATTCCTGTGTAAATGTTCAACTTTTTAAAATAAGAGGAAGTGGTTCTAATTCAGCATGTAAGACCAAAATAATCATTTGTAGTTACTTAAGTGCTTGTAATGAAAAGATTGTATTAACAAAAAAACATTGATAATGCTAAACACAGACGTAACTTTAAAAATTCGAAGACGATTTACAGAACCGCAAACTGAAGCAGTACAATAATGTAACTAGTCAGTATTCTCATCAAAGGTATCGGTAGAGAGGCGTCTATAGTAAACATTCCCCATGCAGTCATCTTACTAAAGGTCCGGTTAACTTGTAGCACGCGCTTGCAGAGATGTTTCATACTCTCTGTAACGATGTAAGGGATCGATGTTTAGAGAAATCAAATATTATTTCTGTATGCAGTTATCGTTGATGATAAAAATCATTCTTACTTGAACAGTTTGTATCCGTAACACGCAGTATACAGGTTGTCCCAGCTTTCTCCACAGATACATAGAAATTCTCACATTGCCTACAAGTCATCATTATCAGTGCCATATTCTTTATGATGAACAGAGATGCCATAGCGCACGAACACCACCTGGCAACCTGAAAAGATTTTACTGTACCTACTCTCATTATAAATAAGACTGTGCCCGCAGCTTCGTTAAAATTTTGCATGACACGGCATACTACATATGAAAAAAGAGATCGATAAATTAGAAAACGGAAGCGACTTTACCCTCACGTACAATACCGTTAAGATTTTGAGATGGCAATCACAATTTTAATACAAAGTAAAAGCAAAAGTATTAATCTTACTTCATTTTTAGACATTGCTGGGTTTCGCAAATCCAGTATGTTCGCTTCCACCATAAATAAACTACGAAGAAATGAGACAACTATTTGCCACAATATCTACAAAAAAAATTGATTAATAGATATGATACAATATACTTATCCCGCAGAAACTAACAAATATTAATTTGTTATAATCAGGTGACACTAACTGTAACGGTAGGCTTCGGCCGATGGCTTGTGACCACCCACTGGGCAAAGACGTACCGCCAAGCGGCCTAGCCGTGTTCCGGTATGATGCCCAGTGTAGCCAATACAGAGTAGTTGGGTCAAAATAGTTGTTCCAATAATAATAATAATATTTCTTTATCCAATGCAGGCAGACCGACCAGGCTCGCGTTGATATGGGCGTATCGGGAGACTAGTCGCGGAGGGTAGCGGGATCCGAGGCACGGTGCGCCGCTGGCCGACCGCAGGTAGTTGGGGGCCCAAGTAGTGTGCTAGCCACACATGAAAGGCTGCCCCGCCAACTGTCGAAAAATCCCGGGGTGCGCCATCGTGCTGGCTGGCGACCTGACAGGGGAGGACCCGATGGATATTCCCAGGGGGGCTCGGGCGTCCCCGCAGTCTCCAGACTAGTCCCCCAATGATGTCGTCCTGTCAGAGCGTGCCTGAGGGTAGCAGCTTGGAACCTCATTTCACTTTCTTCTCCTCTCCTTCTTTCATTTAAATTTATGGCAAGGAACAAAAGAAGAAAAGCTGTACAGCGGCAGCACATCCTCCTCCACAAAGTGCACCTCAGCAATATTCGAGGTCTGCACTCAAATCTCGCCTCAGTCCATCACCACCTGGAGACTGAGAAACCAGCACTCTTGTTCCTTTCCGAGACGCAGATCAGATGTCCGTCGGACGTGTCTTACCTTTCGTACCCAGGGTTTACCCTGGAGCACCATTTCAAACCACGTGCGGGCGTATGTATGTACGCTCGTGACGACATCTGTTATCGGCATCTCCGTAATTTTGAGGACTCCAGGTTCTCAACGCTGTGGGTTTTAGTGGACACAGGCCTGGATAAAATTGTCTACCGTTCGCACAGCGGTGATTTGGAGACAACTGAGCTCACACAGCACCTGAGTGAGGCGGCGGATACGGCTCAGCAACGGTACCCTTCTGCCCAATTGGTGTTACTGGGGGACTT
The DNA here is from genome assembly GCA_950371165.1 of Lacanobia oleracea. Lineage (NCBI taxonomy): Eukaryota > Metazoa > Arthropoda > Insecta > Lepidoptera > Noctuidae > Lacanobia > Lacanobia oleracea. The sequence goes on from OX493404.1 coordinate 5,485,818, forward strand.
CAACGCCCACCATCAGGATTGGCTCTTCCCATACCACTGCACAGACCATGCTGGACGAGAAACTAGAAAGCTAGCCCTAGCGCTGAATCTTACGTAGCTGGTCTGGGGGGCAACGAGGGTGCCGGATGTTGATCGCACACTGCCAATTGCTTGGTCCTTTTGCCAACAACAGATCCAGACCGCTATTCGGTCTCGATTTCTTCACCACTGGGTAGTTCCGACCACTGTCTGGTGAAGTCTGTATCCGTTTATTCCCCGCCCGATCCTAGCCCAAGAGGCACACGGCGGGTATGGCGGTACAGTTCAGCAGATTGGGATGGCATGCGATCTTTCTTCGCATGTTATCCTTGGCAGCCTACGTGCTTTTCTTCGACTGATGCTTCGTCGTGCGCGGACGCCGTCACGGATGTGTTGCGGAGGGGAATGGAGTACTACATTCCGTTCTCTGACATAACTATGTCTGGCGAAGCTCGTCCATGGTTTGGTGCCGAGTGCAATCGCGCTGATGCGCTTAAGCACGCGGCTTACCTGGCATGGGTCGACGCTCGCACGCGCAAAGCAAATGACGTGACTCGGAAGAAGAGAGCCTTCAACAAGGCTGCCAAGTCCTGCAAGAAGTTGTTGCGGAGGGCACGATTTGACCACATCAGCCGAATAGGGAACAAACTTGCTTCATACCCAGCAGGTAGTAAGGCTTTTTAGTCCCTGGCTAAAAAGCCTGTTCTGCCGCCCCTCACTACCACCACTGCTGAGACCTGACGGGACGCTTGCCCACTCCGCTGAGGAGAAAGCGAACTTGTTTGCTTCCTTGTTTGCGGAATCTTCGCGTCTGGATCTTGGTGGCGCGAGGCCCCCTGCTTCTCCTGGTGGATGCGAGTCGAGCATGTCGAACATTCGCATTCATCAGAAGGACGTCCGTAGGGTACTGCGTAACCTAGAAGTGAACAAGGCTGGTGGCCCCGACGGGATACCGGCAATTGTTCGAAAAACTTGTGCGCCTGAGTTGTCTCCGATCTTGACACGCCTATTTCGCCTTTCGTTTGAGACTGGAAAAGTGCCGAAGGCTTGGAAGCCAGCTAACGTGCAACCCGTGCCCAAGAAAGGTAGTCGTGCTGACCCGTCTATTATAGACCCATCTCGGTAACGTCCATACTCTTTAAGACTATGGAACGCGTGCTGAATCATAAGCTCCTGGCGTACCTAGAAGCGAATGATATCCTTAGTGACCGACAATACGGGTTTCGCCGAAATCGGTCAACTGGGGATCTTCTAACGTATGCCATTCACATCTGGAGTGAAGCCATAGAGAAGCACGGGGAGGCACTAGCGGTCTCCCTTGACATCTCGAAGGCCTTCGACAGGGTCTGGCACGATAGCCTTATTAGTAAGCTTCCTTCCTTCGGTCTGCCCGCCGGTTTGTGTGATTGGATCGCAGATTTCCTGAGGGATCGGTCTATCCGAGTGGTCATAGACGGCTGCTCGTTTGGACTGCTGGATATTAATGCCGGGGTTCCTCAGGGGCGGTGCTTTCGGCAACACTCTTCTTGCTGCATATTAATGATCTGCTTAAACCCGGTACCTTTGGGTATGCAGACGACAGCACTGTTGCTGTGAGATACGTGTCCGATGCACGAGCTGGTGGGTCGCAGATCCGGTCTCTCCGGGAGGCTATGGTTGAGCACTTGAATGTGTCCTTACAGGCTGTCTCTGAATGGGGTGATGCCAATCTGGTCAAGTTCAATGCTGCTAAGACCCAAGCGTGTCTTTTTTCCACCAAAAGGAGCCAATTCCACCCAGCTCCCTCTTTCCGAGGTGCGACAGTGCCGATAACCGAACAACTAGAACTTCTTGGGGTTACATTAACATCTACTCTCAATTTTAGCCCTTTCATAGAGGCAAAAGCTCAAGTGGCTACAAGGAAGTTGGGGATTCTAGCATAGGTGAGACGGTACTTCACGCCGGAACAGCTGCTCAAACTCTATCAAGCGCAAGTTCGGTCGTGTATGGAATACTGCTCTCATCTTTGGGACGGATCTGCCAGATACCAGCTTGATGCCCTTGAGTCAATTGAGAAACGAGCCAAGAGGATCATTGGCAATGAGTGGCTCGTCGCGACGAAGCTCCAAAGTCTTGAGCATCGACGACGAGTTGCTAGCTTGTCGGTTTTCTACCGGTTGCATTTTGGGGAATGTGCGACGGAATTGCATAATTTAATTCCGCCAAGCCCTTTCCATCATCGGACCACAAGACAAACGGCGATGCGCCACCGGTACATGGTGGACATCCCACCCACACGCACAAAACGTTTTGGGAACACATTCATAATGCGTACAGCTAAGGAGTGGAATTCCCAGCCGGAGTCTGTGTTTCCCGATAGCTACAACCTGGGAGTCTTTAAGTCAAGAGTGAATAGGTTACTTCTAGGCAAGCGTGTTCTATCTTCGACCACATCATCGCTTACCATCAGGTGAGATGGTGGTCAAATGCGTGCCCATTAATAGTAAAAAAAATATATATATATATATAAAAGTGATTGTGAAATAAGTGTTTATTCATTTACTTTATAGAATATACACGCGTAAATTGTGTGTTTGCCCGCAGATACCCGCATAATACGACTTAATTCTTCAAAAATCAAAAACGATGCACGAAAATTGGCATGAATATAAAACTGAATTTTATTTTTTACCAACGCTTTATACGAGTATTTTGATTCAATGTTATAAAATTTAATTAAATAGCGACTTACCAATTCACGAAAACATTCTACATACAGTTTGAAGGCTTCAATGATATTTTTGTAAACCACAAACATTTTATCACAATATTCTTCGACATCTTCATTTTGTCGAAAAAGTTGTTGGTTTACCCATTCATTGAGATATTTCGTTAACAATGACACGAGACATATACTATAAATTAAATTTAAATCAAATGCCAAGTTTATTATTGTGAAACTTATATCCACTACGATGAAGTTGACGAATAAGTAATACATTGTTGAAGCAAATATTGTAATACAGATTACGGCTAAAAGTGATATCCAATTCAGAATAATATAGCTTCTGACACTCTTGCTAATGTCGATTTTTCTATGAATTTCTTGGATCCTCAAAATAAGAAGAAGGTTGCAGCGGCTATGAATGATGTTACAAAGAGTCAGCAGAATATGGCTGAAGCAATTTAAAAAAATAAAAATAAACAAGAAAACAATAAATAATGCGGTGATGTCATTCGTTCCGAAATCATCAAGTTTGTTGGCTATCACATGACGGATACATAGTACATTGAATATTGAAACAATAAAAAACAGCAAAATGTTATACTTCTTTTCACACGGAGTGATATAACTATCTCTTATTTTATAGTTTAACGATAAACATAAAGAAAGCATGATGTTGACAGGTTGCACTATCTTTTGAATATCTTTGTCCAGTCGATTATTAAGTAACAGTTTAATTTGACGATTTGAGGTGTCCCACATGATGTTGATGGAAGTTGTACGCTATGGCTGTTAGAATACTAATAAACTATTTTTTTTTAATCCGGTATGAGTAAAAATAAAATTATACTTTTTCTTGTTATGCATAACATTAAGCATCGTCAATCATGAACATCGTCATCGTCAATCATCACTGTGTCAAATTAGGTGGGTCTAGAAAACTAGCTACTCAACTAAAAAGTACTAAATAAACTGGCTAAGTGCGCGTCGTTGTCACGTGCAAGGGCGTCCGATCTAATCTCATGTCTGTAAAATGTTACGTAGCTCATCTATCACTTTGCATCAGGCGTGGTTGTGGTAAAGAGCCCAATACCAAACAAAAAAAAACCTTAGTCTACGAACTTTCTGTCAACTTGGAGTGGCACGCCCTGGCATAATGTTTGTCGCTCTCTTTAAAAGTACTAGAGTAGTTGGCTTTATTTATTTTATAATTTTTGTCGCTTACATTTGTTTAATTGTTATATTTTTTCAAGGTAACAACTTTTCGGTCTAGACTATAGGATTTGTCATATTTGGACCTGGTTCTGGTTTGTCTGCGTCATACGCTATTTGCAAAACGACCAGCTTCCCCCATAAACACATAGAACTTCTCACTGTGCACGATGGTTATCATAATTGTTTATGATTTTATTCATTCATAAACAAAACAACTTTTGCCTTTTCTAATCCATCCTAAAAAGTGTAAATAAAATATAATGGGTTATGGAATTATGGAAATGGATTAAAATTATTTAAGAAATACACTGATTTAAGCCTGAAATTAAAGATCGTTATACGTAGTGATCTACGTATAACGATCTTTAATTTCAGGCTTGTCGTATACATACAAGCGATGACATACCTTATTTACTTCCATTTTTAGATAAACCGAAAATTTAACGAGCCTTCACCAAACATAAAACACTCATGAATGTATTTATTGCTTCTCATAATATTTGTGTCAAAGAGGAATGGAAAGAAGCATGATGGGTTAGGAGAGCTAAGGTTGAAAGACAAACGGAAAGCCACATCAATTAGGAACGTCATTTAAGTAGCAGATTTTAAAGTAAAATACGAACTCTAAAATCGCAACGGACAGGTCACATGGTGAAGACACGATCAGAAAAGTGTACAAAAAAATTACAGAGTGGTACCCGAGGTGCAAATAAAAACGTAGTGAAAGGCAGATAAAAAGTTGGGAGGATAATTTGCCTAAGGGTTGGAGGAGGCTAGTAAGGCTTCGACAAATTTTTATGTGGAGGGAACTTGAGGAGGCCTATGTCGCAAGATAGCCTAACCTAGTAGTTGATAAGAAGAATGAATTCAGGAAAAATATTTATGTAAATAGTTATAACTAGAATCACAATTTAAGTTTGGTTAAAGTAACAACGTAAATTAAGATTTATGTAGATAACAATTAAGAAATAGGTGCTGTTCCAGTTGTATTTCCTTTTATTCATATTCACTAAGTATTGTGTACGAGAAGGTCAGAGTTAATAAAGGCTATTTTATAATATCTGTGGAAAGAAAAGTATCAGATGAATGAAATCGTAACAAGAATTCATTAATACAACAATTTTAAGAAAATAATCTTAAAGTTACATTGACTGTTTCGTGTTACGACTTACTACCACAAAGAAACATTTTTAAACAGCTTGTAATAAGTAATCTTAAAGAATTTTATACAGCTCAAACATTTTTGTACAATAGTTGGTTATTGTTTTCTTAGTTTCCTTTTTTTTAATTATCTTCAATCAAATGATAAGTTTATTTTTGCAAAAATGCTATAAGACAAAAACAACACACGGTGTTAAAATTTAATGAAGCATATTTAAACTCATGCAAATGTCTTCGAAATTAATTACAACGACTAAACTAGAATAAGTTGCAAGCAATAAAACAAATCTACAGAGAGTGGATGCAACAAAAGATAGTGTGTTATTGCTTTTATGATTTTTTTGGATTCTCAAAACAAGAAAAATTTTGCTGCGACCATGAATATTGTTACAAATGAGCAGCAGGACATTGCTGTAGTAAAATATGTTAAAGTGAAATCAAAATATTATTCAAGCCTTAACATTATTTAACGTTAACGCAAAATAACAGCATTTGTCGCTAAATACAGTAAGATGGACTTAGAACATAATTATTGCAAAAATAAAAAATACAATATTGTTTTTTGAAATGAAAACTCCTTTAGCAGCGTTGTGTACTTTTTGTGAAGGATAAAAATGTTAAACTTGCATCAAAACACGTGACCTGATCGAAAATTCGCAAGACGTCAGAACACGTGACCTGATCGAGAATTCGTAAGACGGAGGGAGAGAAGCACGTATTCAAGTTTTCACTTCTGCCAGCACTCCCAGAGTGCAATTCGTTTTTTTTTACTACACGGAGTTATGTTACTATCTCTTATTTTGTATTTCGAAGAGGAGAATACAGAGAGGTTGACTTTAAGATTTCTTTGTCCAGTCTATAGTTGAGCACCAGTTTATCAGGTCTGTGATTGAACTGCATCAGACTGCTTGATAAGCGACTTGTTTGGAACTTTTAAGTCATTTCGTTTTTTGACATAGTCGATTTATTTATATCCCACATTTTAGTGAGTTACATTTTTGGAATCGTCACACTCGAAAAACATAACCCTCTTACTGGTGCATTCGGATAAAAAGATGCATCTTTTTATTTCATAGTATTTTTTGAAAAGCAAACTGAAGCAAAACAATAACGTGACTACTCAGTTGTCTCGTCAAAGGTACTGGTAATATACAAACACTAGAAACATATGACCCTACTCCTGGCGCAGTCGGGTAAACAGATGCATCTTTCAACAAAACATTCAATGACAATTATTTTTTAAACTTTTTAATTTCTGGTATTTTATGAGAAAATACTTCTACAGAAAAGCAAATTGAAGCAGAACAATGACGTAACCACTCAGTTGTCTCGTCAAAGGTATCGGTAGAGAGGCGTCTATAGTAAACAGACCACACGCAGTCATCTTACTGAAGGTCCGGTTAGCTTGTAGCACGCGCTTACAGACATGGTTGACACTCTCTGTAACGAAAGATTGATTAATTTTTGAAGGAAATTAAATAAAATCACATCAATAAACAAGTTGATCTTACTTGAACAGTTTGTATCCATCACAAGCAGTATACACGCTGTCCCAGCTTTCTCCACAGATATATAGAACTTTTCACATTGCCAACAAATTATTATAATTATTATTATGTTTTTTATGATGATCGCTGATGCTATAGCGCACAAACACCAACTGACGACCTGCAAGTATTATATTATACTGTAGCTGCTTACCCGGCCTCCGGTTATTGCGAACACAGTTGTTTTATAATTCCGACGCGTCAGTATAAAATCTCATTCGTCTCAATTATGATCGGATATCATCATCATCATTATCATATCAGCCGAAAGACGTAGGCCTCCCCAACGTGTCGCCACAACAACTGGTCCTGTGCGTCTCGCATCCATCGGCTACTCACAGTTCTCACCAGAGGCTCGAGACAACGTACCATTCTATTAGCGATGGCGATTGTCGAAATGCCAAAATTTAAGGGATTGATCACGTGACATTTCGACAGCGTTTGTCATTCGAAATGCCAAATATAAGGGATTGATCACGTGACATTTCGACAGCGTTTGTCATTCAAAATGCCAAATATAAGGGATTGATCACGTGACATTTCGACAGCGTTTGTCATTCGAAATGCCAAAATATAAGGGATTGATCACGTGACATTTCAACAGCGTTTGTCATTCAAAATGCCAAAATATAAGGGATTGATCACGTGACATTTCGACAGCGTTTGTCATTCGAAATGCCAAAATATAAGTGATTGATCACGTGACATTTCGACAGCGTTTGTCATTCGAAATGCCAAAATATAAGGGATTGATCACGTGACATTTCGACAGTGTTTGTCATTCCCATACATTTTTGACGTTTTGACAATCGCCTCCGCCACGCTACCGCTTGTCACTTGTCTAGAGCCTCAGGCCATATCAGTCCACCTTGTGGGAGGTTTATCAAAGTTGGGTCTTCCATACGCGGTCGCTACTCCAGAACGTTTCAGCCCCATCGACCATCAGTTCTGAGACCAATGCCCTCTGCCACTTCAGTTAGGCGATCCTTCGGGTTATGTCGGTATATCTTGGTTCTCTTGCGATCATTATTCTTGATTCAATCACGCAAGGCACACAAGCACTGCCGTCTCAATTGCCCTTTGAGTTTCTTTGATGTAATCCTTCTGATGTGGTCAATTTTGAGCGACCACGTTTTGGTTCTATTCGATAAATAAGATAAATATTGTAAACTATTGACTTGGGCTGAGATATGCTCGTATTTATTACAATATACCAGAAGTTAGTAATGTCGAAGAATTTCTCACAAAGTAACGGTTTTTGCAATATTTCTGCTAACTGTATACAAGTGTACTTTCTGATTCAAGCGAACCAGAAAGTATACATAAGGATACATAGAAAGTGTTAGTTTGCCACCATATATTAAAATAACTATGTAATAAAATAGGTAATACTTAAAATATATCTGTATTAAAGAAGAAAATAAACTTTATTATTGAGTTATTCTTAATATAAAATTATTTCGATTTATAGTGAACATAAATTGAATAAATGGAACTTGCTTTCAAATCAAATGACCCGACCGTCTCCACCTTAATAGGATCAAAGCTCCCACCAAGATGACCTTATTTCTGGTCACAAGAGAGTCATTGCAACCGTGGAAAATAATTCTGCATGACCTGACTGATATTTAAAATATGAGATTGATACAAACATTAAAATCAGGTGGCAACGATGAGCTCTAGACAATGTTTAATTCTACATGCATGGCGACAGTTGAAATAACATCAATAATACACATTTTCTCAAACATGCTTGGAAATTTAAGCATCATTTTGACAACCTTCTTCGAGAAAAATCGAAATTGCTGTACTGTACAATTAGATGCGAGCAGAAGCCGGCAAAAGTTGTGTGAAAATCCATATCTGTCATGGTTTCTTTGGTCTGGCGGCCAAACAAACTTATGTCTGTCGTGTAATTTAAAAATGGAACGATCTGTTACTCCGAAGCATGGCAACCAAGAAGGTAACTTATCAAAGGTTTTGTTTAAATTTCGAACTGGCTTGCGAAAGCTTTGAACGTGGGAAAAAATAATTATTGTTTGTTATCGATTTTGAAAAGTACTTGTGTTTTATTTTCCGTGCATTATTTGAGAAAAGTACTAAACAAACCTTGGCAACAACAAGATATTGATGGACTTACGTATGTGTGCCTCGGCTTCGCCTCGGCCCATATTTACACGTTCGTCCATCAATGCCTCTTTTACTGGCTGCTGCAGTAATGTACTATTCAAAATTTTTTAAAATCGTTATCGCCGATAGAATGTCATTGTGTATAGAGGCTCTGATCTTGAGATGGCAATGATTTCTTTATAAAAATAAATTATTAATGTATGTGACAATCTTACTGCATTTTTGGGCACCGCTGGATTTTGCAAATCCACTAAGTTTGCTTCCACAGCAAATAAACTACGAGAAAATATGTCTATTAAACGCCATAATACCTAAAAAAATATATATTTAAGTACGTTTCCCTCGATAATTTTATTTTCATATCAGTCGCGAAGTGCAATTTAAGCATTTAGCAAGTTCTTTAAATAATTCATGAGCACTCGGACCTTGCGGTCCAAGAGTTTCACCCAAAACGGCTCGAAAATGTAATTGCCAACTAATTAATTTCGGAACTCGGTGTTTTTGGTTATTTCGTTTTTTGAAACCGACTTCCGAAATTAAAGTTATTTTAAACTTTGTTTTTGGAAGTCGGTTGTATTTTTTTGTAAAAACGTTTTTTATTTTTCACTTTTTAGTACCCATTCACAGCGTACCGGCGTAATGTTATGTTATGAACTGGTGTGAACAATAAAGAGACATACGATTTCAACAATTCCGATCCATTTGCAATCATTTATTGAAAAGTTCCGTTGCCTACCTCCGAAGTTCTTCGTCAGATCGTCACCGAATTGAAATACGACCAGTCCGAGAAAATTTTCTTCCAAACAAAAAAGAATCATCCAAATCGTTTGACAATTGGTGAAAATAACGCTGAACAAACATTTTTATGGGATCCCATCACCAGATCCTAGCTTATACCTTCCATCATCAGCTCAGTAACATGAGATGATGATAACCAGGCATAAATATCTGAATTGCGTTAGAAAGTTTATGAAAAATATTGTAAGTGCCTTTATTAAAATTTGAGGATATCCCTCGATTTTCATGGGATCTCATCATCAGATTCTGACTTGATGACACTGACAAAGTAGACGAAAAGAGAACTTCCTCTGAATCTAACTTTATAGAGATTAGGGTTCTGTTTTTTCGAACGCGTCTGTACGCAGGCACTCTTTTGCTGTGGCTTTATAAAAAACGTTTGGAAACGCTTAGTGTGGGATGCTATTTGTATGGATACTCTTGCACCATTCCGTCCTCTTAGCTCGTAGTGCTGTGCGAACACAGCTGCTGCGTCTACTGAGAACCTCAAACAGTGGAAATATATCCTTGTTGGCAATTATATTTCTGAGCCGTTTGGTGGTGAAACTCTTGAACCGTGGGGTCCGAGTGCTCATCGCATTGCCATGCAATGCAGCTATGCCGCCAGACTTTTTGGCTCACTTTTAGGCGACTGCGATGTGGAGGAATTTTTTACGCCTTTAGTTAGGAGTTTGTATTTTATTATAAGTGTATTTCAAATAAAATATGGAGGAAGACATATTTGTGCGTTCCTTGTTTCTTGACTTACCAATTCACAAAAACATTTTGTGAAAAGTTTGAAAGCTTCCAAGATATTGTGGTAAATCGCTAATTGTTTATCAAAATATTCTTCTCCTCCTTCATTTTGTTTTATCGGAATTTGGTTTGCCCATTCATTAAGATATTTTGTCAATAATACCGCTAGCCGAATTCCATAAACTAAATTCAAATCAAATGCTAAATTAATTACCAAAAAGCTAATATTCACAAAGCTGCATGTTTCGGTTATTGAACCATAAACTGCTGCCACAAACATTGTAAAACAGGTAACAGCTGAAAGTGATATCCAATTAAGAATTACATAATTTTTGACACTCTTGCTAATGTCGATGCTCCTATGAATTTCTTGGATCCTCAAAAGTAAATAAATGTTACAGCGGCTATGAACGATGTTACAAATAGTCAGCAGAATATGGCTGAGGCAATGACAAGTTGAAAAAAACACGAAAATGATAAATAATGCAATCTTGACATTTGTTTCAAAATCACCAAGTTTGTCGATTATCATATGACAAATAACAACTGCATTGAATACTGAAAAAAATAGAAATAGCAATATGTTATACTTCTTGTCACACGGAGTGATATAACTATCTCTTATTTTATATTTTGAAGAGAAGCATAAAGAAAGCATAATGTTGAAAGGTTTAAGTATCTTTTGAATGTCTTGGTCCAGTCTATTATTTAGTAACAGTTTAACTGGCATTCTTGAGGTGTCCCACATGATATTGTTGGGTATTATAGTAAGTACGCTATGGTTGTTAGATGACTAATACAATATGTTTCTTCCACGAGTTTTAATTTATTATATCTGTTCTCATTAAGCACAACATGAATCATCGTCAATCATGAACATTAATGACTGTCAAATTAAGTCAAATTAAGTGGGGTTAGAAAATTAGCTTTTTACTTAAAAGTACTAAACTAAGCTGGCCAAGTGCCAGTTGCCTCACGTTCAAAGTGTTCCGCACTTAGTAGTTCGAAGTAGCAAAAAGTGGTTTTACGTGCACAGAAAGCGAACAAACAGTAAGGCGCCAATCTGCCGCAGGGGATGGAGAGCTTACGCACGTGTATGAAGGCACAGTCCCACCGCGGCGCACGGAGAGGCTACTCACGTGTTTTAAGCTTCGCTTTGCAAGAAAAGGTATGTGATTGTGTCTACTGTAATCCCCTGTGATTGATTTCTTTGGAATATTGCGTGTTGCAATATCCTTGGCTTGCTCAGCACCTGTACCTACGACGCGGTGGGCCACACTGCAGTTGTATATACTCAGTCATGTAAAACTGTTAATTCATATTTTGTAGGTATAGGCGAAAAGCTTGCAAATCATCATCTGCCTAGCCTTTTCCCAACTATGTTGAGGTTGGCATCCAGACAAGCCGGATTTAGCTGAATACCAGTATTTTACGAGGAGCGGCTGCCTACACCAGACCTCAACATCACAACCCAATAACTGGGTACACGGTACTTTGTGGCAAGACTAGAGTCAGATTTACTGACTTCTGACTATCTGTAATGACTGCCAAAGGTCTACAAATGACAGCTGGGACCGACGGCTTAGCGTGCTTTTTGACGCATGGAGGAAACTCGGTATGTTAAGATGACCACGTGATGGCTACCACCCATCCACAGACCAACCTTGGCAATCGTTGCTTAACCTTGAAGATCGACCCGTGCGGCTGTTAGTATTATCTACCCACGAGCTCCTCAAAAAAAGGCAAAAAGCTTGCAAATGCCATAACTATTAATGGCACCCCTCAAACATCTACATTTCCTCAAACTACATCAGCCTCATCTTTTGTACTATAACCCCAGCGCTATAACAGTTATCCAATCATTTCGGTCCTTTGCAGCTCCAGGTTGGGATGGCATTTCACCCTCCTTCCTGAAGAAATATTCAACAACTCTGACACCTATCTTATGCCATATATTCAATATTTGTTTCGAGACTAGCGTCGCTCCTACATCTATTACAAAGGCTATTATTCTGCCAGTTTTCCGGGAAGGGGATGGGAACTTACCAAATAATTAACGTCTTAAAACCGTCCTGAGTGCATTATCTAAGGTACTCGAATGTTTGATTAGCCGTCCCGTAGTTTCGGGCATAGTTGCAGGCGTATTCTACTACGTATCACCTAACCACAAAGGAGGAGCTCGTGCCTAGATAATAACAGCCGCACGAGTCGATCTTCAAGGTTAAGCAACGCTTGCCAAGGTTGGTCTGTGGATGGGTGACCATCTTAACATACCGAGTTTTAAGAAACTTGCTTACTACCTTGAACACTATAACTTAATATCGTTGCAACAAATCGGGTTTCGGAAAAACAACTATGTCGCAGAAAATTTAAACCAAAGCAAAAAGGTATAAACTATATTTTTAGATCTCGTGAAAGCCTTTGATAAGTAGTTCCCGCCCCACTCTTTTACTCAAGCTTGAGAGGGTGGGTGTCAGAGGTTTACAACTGGATCTCTTTAAAAATTACCTCACAAATCGCTTTCAGACAGTTGGGATTGATAGTTACAACAGCGATGAGCTCCCCATCCATTAATTACAACGTACAACAAGGGAGCATGCTTGGTCCCACCTTATTCCTTGTTTTTATCAATGACCTGTGCAACTTTTAAGTTTTTTAAATTTTTGAACCATCACATTTTTTTTAAATATTTTATTGTACGTTGACAATTAATTATTTAAATCTAATCTAATATTCTACGTTTTTTGTGTGAAACACATCGTTCAAGACTCACTGTACCCACTGTTCAAGATATTTTGTCAACAATGCCACAAGACAAAAATAATAACCTGCTTTAAAATTTAACGCAGCAATATTTAAAGTCATACAAAATCTATTAGGACGTATAAACCAGAATAGGTTGCGAGCAATAAAACAAAACTACAGAGAACGGTCAAAGTGAGGTCCAATTCACCAGTCAGTTTTATTAAATAGGCTCCTGTAGTGCTATTCTGTAAATGGTAAATCACTTCGAAAGTCATCTCGCAAATCATCTCGAAAGTCACACTCGCTTCGCTTCTCATCTCGCCTGTACAAGTTTCGGTATTCACATATCAAGATCAAGCCCAAGTGAAGTGAAGTGAGTTCCGAGAACCCAAGTGACTTTGCTCTATGGCAGTAGAGTAGTCACGCTGAATTGATTCTTGTCATGATTTACATCGACTCATTAAATTTAGCTGAATTTGCGCTCTACAATAATAGATTATAGTTTATTTAAGCCATAAATGCAATGTAAATGCATAATTTTGTGCGTTTTAATATTTACAAGTTCTATTTGAGATGAGAATGAAAAAAATAGGCTTAACGCAGTATCGCCTTTGCGGTCCGTGCATTTAAAAAAAGGGATGCACTCGCGCGCGTCGCGTAATGTCAAATTGCCAATCGTCTTCGGTCTTAGTACTCTTTGTCTGTATGTAAAAAAAAAAATTGTTTAGAAGCAAGCAGTGTTAATTATTATTTTTTTAGTAAAGTGTTTAATAACAAAATGAAGTAAGTACGATTTCTTTGGTAATTTGTTACTACCGGTATCGATATATTCGTATTTAATTGTTAATTCTCTACTTCAATGCCGAGCGTACTTCCCATCCATCTGCGGCCCAAGTGGAGACGCTAATAGATTTTTTAGAGAGGAAGCCTAGCTTGGCTAAAGGATTTGCCAAAAATCAAAGCGCCAAACAGGCAGCTAGTAAGGAGTGGGATCGCATCACCCTAACCCTAAATAGTATGGGTGGAGGTACGGTGAAGACGGCAAAAAAATGGATTAAGGTGAGTTAGTCATTTCAGTTGACTTTTATAAATAGTTTGCTTAGTTTATTTTATTGTGCGTAACATACGCACAATAAAATAAACTAAGCTAACACTGCATGATAGACAGAGGCGCAAAAATAAACTTTTTGCGCCTCTGCCTATCATGCAGTGTGAAATAATTATTATTTCTGTATTTCCCTTTATAGTATTGGTCTGACAAAAAAAGTGCTGTAAAAAAGAAAGCCGCTGCACGCGCCGCTTTTAGAAGTACCACAGGCTTAGGAATGGCAGAAGATGGCATGCCAGAGCTTTCAAATATAGAAGAGCGTATAATAATGTTAATGGGTGGAGAAGGTTTTGCTACAGGCGACACACATTTACAGATACAGCCTTTTAATGTATGTTATTTTTTACATAGGTACTTACTCATGTATACATACATTTTGTACTTGCTCATGTATAGGTATATAATTTATAAAATTGATTTTATAGGAACCTTCAGAGGAAAATAGTCCCTCGATACTAGCACCAGTGGCACAGTCCAGTAGTACCTGCACAAATATGCCAGTAAGTGATTTGAATATTAGTGTTACAAAAATATTCTTCTTCATTCCACTGTCAAGATCTGAAATCTTCGGGCTTACTTCACTGTGCTGCCTCACTGTGGCTAGGCAGAGGCCAGTGTTTTTAAGCCGGCTGGAGGCCACTGATTTGGCTTAATTACTGTCACTCTATAACAACAGCTGAGATCAAATACATATATGTATGTACATACACTCCCGTGCATGAAGGAGCTTCAGAGTTTCAGATAATGTAGGTGATGATGGGCTGTCAAGTTTTTTTAAACTGGCATATTAAATTAAAATAAGTAATGTAACATCAGTGACTCTTATAATTTTTATTACTAAGTTTTGTTTTTTTTTTTGTTATATCTTTTTACATTAAAAAAATTATATTTCAGGATATTGATGAATGTCTATTTGCGGTACCAGGCACATCAGCGCTTGTTGATCCAGTTATTGTATGAAATATTCTATATTTTCCTTTTTTTTTTGGTAATGTAATAAGTATTAATAGTTATACTTATTTAACAGAACACAGCTGACATGGACTTCAGTTTAGGTCATAGAGCCCAATCAGAATTAATGGTGTGTTTTTATCATTATTATTCATTATTTTTACATGTATGTCTTTTAAAAAATCAACATAAAAAAACAATTAAAAATATTTTCTAGATCAATCTTCTGGGCCCAGAAACGGAAGTTGTCACCACCACCAGTCCCACCAGGCCTAATGAAAGTTTTACAATTGTAAGAAATTTCTCAATTTTTTTCTTTGACTTTTCTTTTGTATTATAAACATCTAATGTTGTTGTTTTTGTCCAGAACATCACAAATCAACATCTGACGGAACGGACGGCTATTCGGAACCAGCAGCAGCAGTCTGAACCTGCTAGGAGCACCACCGAGCAGCACTTGCCTCCTACTACAAGACCTTCATTATCTAGGCTTACAAGTAAATTACTTTGCTACTTTATCCACTCAGAGTAATATTTACAAACGCAACATACAATGGAAACAAGTAGAGGATCGACTGATGTAAAGCTGCTGCAAGAGTTTGCTAATTAGCAGGGTGCACCATGTGCAGGCTGCATTCTTTTGTTTTAAAAAAAAAATATATTTTCAAAAGCTATTGAGTGGGGTATCAAGACAATAAAATGTAACTCACTAAAATGTAGGAAATAAAAAAATTAAACAAGTCGCATTTCGAGCACTCTGGTGCAGTTCAATCACTGATCTGATGCCACCTATTGCATCAGACTGCTTGAAAAGCGATTTGTTAAGAACTTTTTAGTCGTACTTGTTTGTTAAGTGGCGGGGTGCACCACGTGTAGGTTTGGTTGGTGACGCCTAAGATAACGGTAAACCATTTACTTGCTGAAACTCGCTTTGTTTTGTTTTAGGTCCAAGACGACCGCGTCGCAGGATTTTGCAAGCCACAAGAAGAAGTGCCCAGTCGTCACCACCATCTCAGCGACGAAGCAACTTAATGAGCATGGCTGATAAATTTTTGCAGATGGAGCAGCGGCGTTTGGATTTAGATAGCCGAATGCTTGCTCTTATGGAACGCAACAGTGAGAGGGATCATTTGCTGCTGGAGGCTACTAAAGCTATGGGAGAAGGCTTAAAAGCTTTGGCGGAAGCAATCAAGCGCTAATATGGCAATGACTACTTCTGCACATGTGGCTTCCCTGGTAGTTCATTAACTACATTTTTTTGTATTGTTTTGTATTTATATAATTGTATAATCATCAACATCATCATCAATAAAACAAATGATTAATAATACAATACAATTTATTTCAAATTTTAGACCATTCTTGACTGCCATAATCTATTGATTAAGTCTGTCCGCGCGATTCTTCCCATTTCCAATTCTGTCGGTCCTATATCATGCTGAATTCTTGATGAGTATTTGAGTCTCGCTTCATTCAGCATGTCTTCAGGGGATAGCACAGGTGCTGGTACTCCTGCCCGATTACATAGGTTGTGTAATACACAACATGCCACTGTAATTTTGGCGACCATGTCTGGATGATAGTGTAGCACTCTGTGCACCAAAAGACATCGGAACCGCCCCTTCAGGAGACCAATAGCCATTTCAACGCTATTACGTGCAGTAGTGTGAAGCTTTGTGTAATATGCCACTGGAGAATTTTCTTCTGCATTTACGACTGGTGTCATTAAATATGGACGCTGTGCATATCCCGAATCTCCTGAAGAGAATAAAGTAGCATTAAGTAAGGTACAGCAATTGGACTAAACTGGAGTCCTGAGACAGCTGACGAGGTCACACAAGCGAGGTAACACATCAAGTACTCACATGTAGTTTAACAAAAAGAACCTATGATAATAGGTAGGGCTATAGCATAACAGGAAAATAAGTAAAACTTGACACATATGTTGATGGTAAACATCTGCCTAAAACTGTAAAGTATAAAATAAAATATCTACCTTAATTCTATTGGCCAGACCTCTTCCTTTTTGTGCAGTCACAGCTAATAGAGGTCTAAGCTCTTCTTCTAAATTTTTAATAAGCTCCTCTGTAAGTCTGTACACATGCACGTAGTCTTGACCACGGCTCAATAAATTTAGGTTTCTAATATTCCGGGCTTGGCGACGGCTTGCGGCAACGTCTAGGGTATCAGCTTCTTTCAGTAAACTCAACATCAAAAAAGAACGAGACATCTACAAAAGTTAGAAATACTTAGATGAAAACAACAAGTTCATAAAGTTTTATAAGGTCGGTATATTAGTTAGTTCACACTAACCGTTTATAAGGTCGGTATATTAGTTAGTTCACACTAACCGTTTCAATTTTGCTGCAAGAAAGTCACAAATAGGTATCCTTTTTAGGTGTTCTTTTTGTTTTGCGTTAATTTCATTAACTTTATTATAAAACTCACTCAAGAAATTGTAACTTTTCATTTGACAGATGAATTAGTGTGTGAGATGCGAGATGACTTTCGATATGACAAGCGAATTGTATCTATGAATACAAAATCCTATACACAAACGTCAAAATACTCATCCGTTTTAGTTCCTCTCACTTTGATCATCACTTGGTGGCGCCAGTGTCGAATTCACTGCATTTAAGAATACGAAACTTTAATTTCACATGTTTTCACTGCGGATTCAGAAGTGATTTCGCAAATAAACTCTTTAGAATAGCACTGCTGGTTGAAATTGCTGTCTGCGACAAGACTGCAATTGTACCAGTAGAATTAAGTTTGCTAAAAATTGTTGAGTAACTATTTTTGGTGTACAATAAACTTTATTTTATCTCTCTTTATCAGTCTTTGCTTCCTATCTTCCCACTGTAATATAATACATCATCATCTGCCTAGCCTTTTCCCAACTATATTGGGGTCGGCTTCCAGTCAAACCGGATTCAGCTGAATACCAGTGTTTTACGTGGAGCGGCTGCCCACCAGACCTCCACAACCCATTAACTGGGTAACACGGTACTTCTTGGCAAGACTGGAGTCAGATTTACTGGCTTCTGACAATCCGTAACGACTGCCAAAGATCTACAAATGACAGCTGGGACCAACGGCTTAACGTGCTTTCCGAGGCACGGAGGAAACTCGGTATATTAAGATGACAACACAGACCAACCTTAGCAAGCGTAGCTTAACCTTAAAGATCGACCCGTGCGGCTGTTATTATTTAGCCACGAGCTCCTGCTCCACTGTAATATAATTATAGTTATGTAAATATGAAAGTCTATGTACTTTAGTCTTTGATTTGAATATTTACTACTCCAAATTAGTTATTAAATTAAATTGTATACATTTGATTAAACTAGCCTCTAAGCAATTAATATCACGCAAAGAGGAGGAGGATAAAACTAGTAAAATGAAACAAAGTAAAATAAAACTTTAAACATTTCGAAATGTGAAAATGTCGAAATGTTTAAAGTTTTCTTTTACTTATATATCTATATACTAATATATAAAGCTGAAGAATTTGTTTGTTTGTTTGCTTGAACGCGCTAATCTCAGGAACAGCTGGTCCAATTCGAATAATTCTTTCAGTGTTGGATAGCCCGTTTATCGAAGAAGGCTATATATCATCACGCTAAGACCAATAAGAGCGGAGCAGTTTGTGACGCAAACGATGTTGCGTGGGTCAACTAGTATTTGATATGAATTGATATATGAGATATTAATTTCAATAAATATGGATTTTACAGAAGAGCAAACTGCAGCAGTACAATAATGTAACTAATTAGTAGACTTGTCAAAGAAATCGGTAAAGAGCCGTCTACAGCAAATAGCCCACACGCAGTCATCTTACTGAAGGTCCGGTTAGCTTGTAGTACACGCTTGCAGAGATGTTTGTGGCTCTCTGTAACGATATAAAAGTCAACAACTTTTCTACCTTATTATTTTATATGATTATATCACATACTTACATTTTATTAATATTTGATTTTTTTCAAGCTAAGACGTTGTCGCCGTAGACTATTATCTTTAAAGAAGTTATCATACCTGGACAGTTCGTCAGCATCATACTCTGTATGCACGCCGAACCGGCTTTCTCTACAGATATATAGAATTTCTCACATTGGACGCTGACAATTATAATTAGTGCCATATCTTTTACAATACTCGTACATCCGGATACTATAGCGATGGTATACCAAATGCACTGGGATGAAACAAAGTATTGATGTGATGAAATTATTTTACAAATACGCTGGTTGTTCACAACAAGTTCCAGGCTAGCTGTGTACACAGCAAGCCTAGAATTAAAGAAATTACTCGTATAAGCAGTGTCCTACCTTATTTGCTTCCAATTGTGGATTCACTAGAATTTTTAAGTTTGCCTCTACGTAACTTAAACCAAAAATGAATTAATTTATCGTTTCTAATAATATCTGTGAAAAAAAGAAGAAATAAATCGAAACAACTTCACTAGTATGACTAATTTTATAAAAAAAACCCTTCCGGTTCATAAAATATATGCTAGCACCAACTTACCAGTACACTGAAACATTTTTTAAACAGATTGTAAGCTTCAAAAATAATTTGATACAGCTCAAACATTTTTTGACAATGATTGTCATTGTCTTCTTCGTTTTCATTTTTTGTTTGAAATACATCGTTAATCCACTGTTCAAGATATTTTGTTAACAATGCCATAAGACGAAAATAATAAACTACGTTAAAATTTAATGCACTAATACTAAAAGTCGTGCAAATATCTACAAAATTAAGTAGAACGACTAAACCAGAATAAGTTGCAAGCACTAAAACAAAACTACCGAGAGTGATCAAAAGTGAGATCCAATTCCAGATGGCGTAACTTTGGATATCATTTTGTGTGTTAATGCTTCTATGAATTTCTTGGATTTTAAAAATAAGATAAATGTTGCTGCGGCTATGAACTCTGTTACAAATGAGCAGCAGGGCATTACTGAAGCAAATCATGGTAAATTGAAACCAAAAAAATATTCTTGTCTCAACATGATTTAATGTATGTGCTAAATAACTGGATTTATCGTCAAATATAGTTAGATACATATATAACAGATTGCAAAATAATAGTACGAAAAACACCAATATTGATATATTCTTATTACACAGAGTGATATAACTATCTCTTATTTTGTATTTTGAAGAGAAGAATACAGAGAGCATAATGTTGAAAGGATTAACAATCTTTCGGATGTCTTCATCCAATCTTTTGTTGAGTACCAGTTTAAGTGGACGATTTGAGATGTCCCACATGATGGTTATGAACGTTGTTATATGTTTGGCTGTAAAATGACCAATGTTTGTTTCTTACTTCAGTTCTTATGAGATTCTATTTTTTTGTACTCGTATTAATCATGACTGTGTCAAACATGAACATAATTCATGCAGGCTGTCAAATAACGTGAAAGTGTTGCTATTTACCGTAATAGTGTAGGCCTTTGTATCCCTCTCAACCACTTACACACACTTTTTCACGTACACTTACAATCACGCACACTCACACTCACACACATAACCTTAGCTAAATGTCAAGTTTTTTTTTTTTTTTTTTTCATACTTTCTATATCATTTGATTTGATTTTAATTTTAGATTTTTTCTTTCTTTTGTGTATTTAGTAAAATTTCTGACCACAACCTTATGTGAAATCCTGTGCACAAACTGTAACCCATTAAGGAGGAGGCCTGGTGTCCTGAAACACAGTCTCCCACAATATCCATAATAATTATATTGATGTACAATGTGTAAAATATTTGTATTGTGGCGAGAAAATAAACTATTTACTTACTTACTTACTTACTTACCTATTTTATCAAGAGCCGATATTCATTTCTAATAAAAGATGTATCTTTGTCAACAAAACATTCCATGACAATTATGATTTTAACTTTTTTAATTTCAAGTATTTTTCGAGAACTGTACTTTTACAGAAAAGCAAACTGAAACAGTACAATAATATAATTACACATAAGTTCCATCAAAGGTCTCTCTACAGAGACATTTATAGTAAACAGACCACACGCAGTCAGCTTACTGAAGGTCCGGTTATCTTGTAGCACGCGCTTGCAGCGTTGTTTGATACTTTCTGTAACGATAGAAGAGATTGATGTTTAGAGAAATTAAATATTATTATATGATTTCGAACTTACTTTAAGTGAAGTTCTATCATAATTATACGAAACTTCTTCTCCGAGACAATTATTACGAGTAGATGTTTGAAATCAGTCAGGGTTGTTTATGAGTTGATGATAACTTAGTAATAAAATTAATAAGATATTTATTAAAAATCAAACAGAATCTTTGCATTACAAATTAAAAGTTATACGCTTTTAATTTGTTATGTTAATGACTTTATATTAGATCAACAAAAATCACTCAGAAATTAATTAGGGTGTTGCATACCTTTCAAATTATTTTTCTACAGAAATCTTAAGTTGCATCTAAATGACCCTATGCCCAATTATGGTGTCAAAAATGGTTGATATTTCTGCGGAAATTGATGAAATATCAATGTCAAAGTCAGTTACGTGTCATGTTGAAGATTGCAAAAGTTTGATTCCTTGCCCGAATGAATGTTTGACTGTTGTTACCCAAAATATTCGCAGTTTGTCCCGAAATTTTGATGCATTTGAGGTGTTTCTGTCAAGATTGGGCATCAACTGTGATATCATTGTTCTGACTGAGTGCTGGTTATCATGGAACCCTACATTACCAAATCTTGACGGATATAATCGATCCTCTTCAAATATTTTTTTAAATCAAAATGACGGAGTTACAATCTTTCACAAAATAAGTCTCTATGCTATTTGCGAGGAGCCGCCATGCCAAGACTGTAATTGCCTCGTCTTAAAAATCGGGACTGAAACTGCAATAGTGGCTATCTATAGGTCCCCTACGAATCGAAACCCTGATGCTTTTCTTTTATCTCTCAATAAGGTCTTAACTAGCCTTACGTCCTTTAAAAATATATCTGTCATTGGAGATATTAACATAAACATCTGTCCTGAAAACCAAGGTCCTAAATCCCTAGAGTACTTAAATCTTTGTGCATTTCATGGTATCTTACCCGCCCATACCCTGCCCACGAGAAGCGGTAGAACGTGCCTTGATCACGTGATGCTTAAAACCCAGTATCAGGCACTCACTGCTGTTCTGCAATCAACAATTACCGATCATCAAGCAGTTCTACTTTGTCTTCATCGTAAGCAGGCACGAACATTTGCCCACGTGACCGTCAACAAAATAAATGTTGAAAAATTAAATTTAAAATTATCCCAAATTAATTGGGAACCAGTCTACTCTATAACTGACGCAAATATTGGCATGGAATTTTTCATAACAACTATTCGGCATGAGATTGTGGCTAACACTTCTGTACAGATATTAACAAAACGTAATAAAATTATTAAGCCGTGGATAACCCCAGGACTAATACGCTCCATGAGACACCGGTATAGACTACATCTAAAGTTAAGAAAATCACTTGAAAACAAAATGCTTAACATTATTAACACCCGCAATTTCTGCAACTGTTTTTTAAAAAAAAAGTTAAAACATCGTACGAAGAGAATCAAATTCAAATTCAAAGCATTTTATTTCAAATAAACCATTCACAGGCACTTTTGAAACGTCAAGGTCGGTCAGTCAAAAACATGGAAGCTATTTGCACGTTCCAAAGCGTAGATCTCTATGGAGAAAAACGTGCAAGAAACTCCACGGACACTCTTTTAAATCATGTTCTGTTTTACAAAATTCCAAGTTACATATACTTGTTGCTTCTGCATGTGAGGACAATGCAAAGGAAAAAAAAAGGGCTTATTATAAGAATTTTAAATATAAAGATTAAAATAAGCCAATGGCAGTTAAGAGATGACCAGTCTCAACCGACGGCGCCTGTTCACGAACATGACGCGTGTATCGGCACCCTTCAGCTTAACAATTTCGAAGGGAACCGAATGATCAAACCCACGCGCCGCCATCAGCGAGACATTTGAGTGAGCATGACATGCTCTCAACCACCATGCTCGTTCATGTCCAACAAGTAAAACTATAACTACTCACATAAAATGTAAATGGTTTCATGGTACTCACATTTACAAAATTTGAAAAATATGCTTCTACTTTACACAAAACTATGGTTGTCAATGACCAAATAATGAAAAATAAATTAATAAAGAGAACGATTAAGTTCTTACATCAAAAATAATAAATAAGTAATTAATATAATAATATAATTTGTATGTATATAAGAATAAATAAACGAAATAATGTAAGAACCTCTAAAAGGAGCGAGCATCTCTTTCAAATATAAAAACATAAAAACCTAAAAAGTGGACCTAAGCAGCTGTGACTGTGGAGCAGGACCAGCATTTAGCCAAGCGTTTTTATCGAGGATATAATCTTCCAGTTTATAATACGCTTGTCTACATAGTGTGCGTTTTATGCATGCTTTAAATTTTCTCTCATTCAGTTCGAGAATATCAACTGGTATTTTATTATAAAATTTAATACAGTACCCCATAAAAGAAGTGTGTACTTTGGCCAATCTGAATCGGGGTTGATCTAATTTGCTCCTATTTCTAGTATTAAAATTATGCCTGTCACTAATCTTGCTAAAGAGATGAAGATTTTTCCGAACATACATAATATTTTCGTAAATGTATTGACAAGGTACCGTCATGATGTTGATATCCTTAAACAGTTCTCTTAGGGAATCACGCCGACGGAGATTGTAAATGGCTCTGATGGCTCTTTTCTGCAGGATAAATATAGACTCGATGTCTGCAGCACGTCCCCATAATAAGATACCGTAAGACATGATACTATGAAAGTAACTAAAATAGACCAGCCTCGCGGTATCTATATCGGTAAATTGACGGATTTTTCTGACAGCGTATGCTGCTGAACTTAGCCGTCCCGCAAGAGATTTTAAATGAGGACCCCATTGTAGCCTTGAGTCAAGCGTAATCCCCAGGAAAACCGTGTTTTCGACGAATTCAAGTTTCTCCTCGTTCAATACTATGTCGCAATCATTTCTTTTAACGTTCGGTAAGGCAAATCTGATGCATTTCGTTTTTTTCCCATTTAATACTAAATTATTAGCAGTAAACCAATTCTGGACCTGCTGTAGGGCGTTATTTACGTCGTCAAGATTTATGGAACGTCTATCTATCTTAAAAATTAAGGACGTATCGTCAGCAAATAATACCATATGAGGGTGATTTTTTAAAAGATGGGGTAGATCATTAATATATACTAGAAAGAGGAAAAGACCCAAAATAGAGCCATGTGGTACCCCCATTTTGACTTTTAAACCCCGTGAATTGACACCATTTATTTGAACTTGCTGCTGTCTATCATTTAAGTAAGATTTTATTAGACTGAGTGCAAGTTTACCTAGTCCGTAATGTCCTAGCTTTAGGAGCAAGGTTTCGTGATTTACACAATCAAATGCCTCGGAGAGGTCACAAAAGATTCCTATGGCATCTTGTGCCTCTTCCCACGCTGAGTATATGTGTTTTAACATCGTGGCACCAGCGTCAGTCGTACAACGACCCCTGGTAAAACCATACTGTTGATCGTGTAAAATTTTATTGATGTTAAAATGATTGAGCATAACTTTTTCAAACACTTTGCTTAAAACCGGCAAAACAGATACAGGTCTATAATTATTGGTGTCTTTGCTGTCGCCCGATTTAAATAGTGGTATAACCTTACTATATTTCATTATATCCGGAAAGACTCCTTGGTCCACACATAAATTAAATATTAAAGCCAAGTAAGGTGCTATAGTTTCAATTATGGACGTGCACACTTTAATAGACATTCCCCATATGTCTTCGGTCAATTTGATTTTGATTTGCCGGAAAGCTTTTATGACTGTCACAGGATTGATATGTTTGAACTGGAATTCAACCATACAACCTGGAACGTTAGCTTTTAATAAATTATATGAGACCTCAGGTGAAGAATTTAAATATTCCGTAGTTTTAGTTGGTATATTGGTGAAAAAATTTACAAATTCTTGAGCTACTTCTAAATTAGAGCTTTTGGCACCATGTGTAGTCTCCAGTAAATAATCAGTGTTTCGTTCTTTATTTCTATTAGTTTCATTATTAATAACCTATTGAGAGCAGCGGGCAATAATAACAAAAAAATATGGGAAGCAGTCAAAACTATAGCCAATACTAAGAAGACTAAAAATAACGCGACCGAATTAGTTCATTTATTCCAATGCAAAAGAATCGGTGGAAAAGGTGAATGACTTCTTTGTCAGTGTAGGCAAAGACTTAGCTGATAGTACAACAAACTGTGCAAATCCGGAGCACTTTCATTTTGCAACCGAAAATGCAAATCCTTCATTAAAATCGCTAGTCTTATTGAACACAGATGAGGCGGAGGTGGAGAGTTTCATCATGGGCCTGAAAAACATCTGTTCCGTTGGTTGGGACTCTATACCTAATAGCCTTCTTAAAGAAAACAAACACATATGTGTACCCCTTTTAACACATCTTTTTAATAACTGTTTATCACAAGGTGTCTTCCCTGCAGTCTTAAAGAAGTCAGTGGTGCATCCGATACATAAATCCGGAGATAAAAATCGCATAACTAACTATAGGCCCATTTCTATTTTGCCCTCTATCTCCAAGCTTCTGGAACGCATCCTCAATAAAAGACTCACCAGGTACCTAGAAAGAAATAAACTTCTTTCTAATAATCAATTTGGTTTCAGAGTTGGCAAGTCCACTAGTGATGCAGCCCATGAGCTTGTTGATTATGTGGTAGGGAATTTGGATGCAGGTAAAAGGACTGTAGGCATATTCTTGGATTTGGCTAAAGCCTTTGACACGGTCTCTGTGTCTTTGCTATTACAAAAACTGGAACGAATGGGCGTAAGGGGTGACCAACTCAAAATATTTAAAGACTACCTTTCTGACCGTACACAATGTGTTAAAATAAATGATTTTATAAGCAGTGACCTCCCGGTATCCTTTGGTGTCCCTCAAGGTAGTATTTTGAGTCCTACTCTTTGGGTCTATTTAAATGAACTTTGTGAGCTAAATCTTGTTGGAGGTAAAATAATATCGTATGCAGACGATACGGTGCTTCTGTTTTCTGCTGATTGTTGGGAGAATGTCTACAAGCACGCGCAGCATGGTTTTAACGTAGTAAGCCACTGGCTGCAAAAGAATATTCTAACTCTTAATGCGGGTAAAACGAAATATGTCACCTTCTCTATGCGAAACTCTAATCCTCCTTCCTCATCTTACTCCATAAGAGCTCACAATTGTTGTAATAACCTAAGATGTTCTTGCCCTGACCTAATTAAAGCGGACAAAGTAAAGTATTTAGGAATAATAATTGACAATAATTTATCTTTTAGACCTCATGTAGAATCGGTTACTTCTAGGATAAGAAAACTAATATTTGTTTTAAAAAATTTAAGAAATGCTGCTGAACCTAAATTAATTAAACAAGTTTATTTAGCACTTGGCCAATCAGTCCTCCAGTATTGTATCTCTGTATGGGGTGGCACGTTTAAATCTATACTAAAACCATTAGAAGTTGCACAGAGAGCAATACTCAAAGTCAGCACTTTCCGGCCCTACCTGTACCCAACATATCTTCTGTACCAGTCCTGTGAGGTCCTCACTGTCCGGCAGCTCTATGTCTTGCACGCAGTCTTGAGGCACCATACCAATACAAAATATGAAATGTTCTCTTATTTATCTATGCGCAGACGAAAGGTCGTCACACACAATAAACTGCCTTCCTTCAAACACGCATACGTTAGAAAATACTTTTGTTTCTTAGGCTCTTTTCTGTATGAAAGAATAAATAAAATTGTAGAAATATATCACTTAAATACGAACAAATGTAAACTTATGGTAGTCGACTACATTCGCAAGCTAAACTACACCGAGATCGAAAACCTGTTGTCTATAATAGAGTAGCTTCTAATAATACTCACCCTCCTACACATACCCACTCACTCACGCTCAACTCACCGGAGGATATCACTCACTATCACTATTCATATGTTGTGATGTTTTTTTTTTTGAAATGTTCTTCTACATCTGTCATTTCCTTAAATAATGTATTAAATATAAAATGTGTATAAGTACTAATTAAAGTTTAATTCCCAAGTGTCGACTATAACAGGGGAAGAGCGCTGATGTCCGAAATACAGATATTCTATCTAGTTCGGACACAGATGTTCAACATCTAAATTTAAGTATTGTTGGTATGTTATTTAAAGGTCTGTATGTTATTTTTAGAAGAAAATAAATTATTATTATTATTTCATTTATTCATATATATATACATATTATTTACATTTTTAAATATTTCTATAAGAAAAATATAAAAAATAGTGGCCCACAGGTGGTCAGGGCTCCTGAGAGAGGAACCTCCTAACGATGCGCGCCGTGTCCAGGAGTACTGCTTTCTAGATCAAGCCCTTGATCCAGCTGCCCAACGAGAGCCTCTTGAGATGTTGGTCGAGGCTCTTGGCAATAATGCCATTGGCCGTCACGACTATCGGCACAATGACTGCTGTGTTCACATTCCATATGTCGACAGCCTCGCGTGCCAAGTCAAGATACTTCGTTTGTTTCTCTTTCTCTGACTTCACGAGGTTCTCGTCATGAGGGACTGCTATATCAACAATCATTGCGCGACGCTCTAGTTGGTCTATCACCACTATATCAGGCTTATTGGCAACAATAGTCCTGTCAGTGATGATAGACCGATCCCAATACAATGTGCAACTACCACTTTCGAGAACTGGGTCGGGCACATACCTATAGTACGGTACTTCCGATTCCACAAGATTGTATTTAAGAGCAAGTTGCTGATGGATAATCCTGGCTACAAGGTTGTGCCTGTGAAAATAGTCTCCGTTAGCCAGACTAGAACAGCCGGAAATAATGTGGCGGATGGATTCCCCGGGCCGGTGACATGCCCGACATATGTCGACTGTACCGTCCTTCACAATGTATTTCCGGTAGTTATTAGTCATCATAACTTCGTCCATAATTGCACAGACAAAACCTTCGGTTTCCCCGAAGAGGTCACCAAAACGAAGCCAAGCTACGGACGCTAAGAGGTCTACATCGGGCTCATGTAGGACCCGATAAAAGCGTCCGTGAAGCTCCTTGCTCTGCCATACCACCCTGCGGTCGTTAGTATCTAATACCACAGGTTTGCGCCAGTTCTCGTTAGCCAAGGAGAGCGCGGTAAGGCCTTTGTCTACCGCTACCACATCTCGATGCATACCCACGTCGGCCTGTAGGAAGTATTCTCTAAGGCTGCATACCTTGCGGTTGTGCAGGGTCTTAGCATTTAAGAAGCCACGACACCGCACTTCCGCGGGATATACAGCCTCATTGCCGATGACCGTGGGTGATGCATCCGATTTGCGGTAAGCAGTGAACGTACCCAGGAGGGTACGTTCACTGCTTACCGCACACCACTGCTTACCGTACTCAGATGGAACTTGACGCCCTTGATAGGAATCCAGGGCGTCAAGTTCCGTCTGAGTCCATTTGAGTATGCCGAAATAATACATCAAAACCGGCATGACCCAACCGTTGAAGGCGCGCACCTTGTTTCCGTCTGATAAAAGACTGTTAAATACTTTGTTCAGGCGGCCAAAGAAGCGCTCCTTCAACGATTGTTTCATGTCAGTAGCACTGATGCCTAACGCTTCCGACATACCCAAATACTTATAAGTTTCGGTTGAGGAGAGGGACCTAAGGTCTATGGAATCCGAGAGTTGTGTTCCCACGGATTCCATAATCTCCCCTCGCTTTATATGCATGACCGCACATTTGTCCAAACCAAATTCCATCCTGATGGCGCCACTGAAGGTTTCTGTTACCTTCAGTAGCTTCATCAGTTGCAAGTTGTTAGGAGCAAAGAATTTCAAGTCATCCATGTAAAGGAGGTGCGATATGACCTGACCACCTCTTCTCAACCGGTAGCCTTGGACCGAACCCTCCAACAATGTACTGAGAGGGTTGAGGGCCAGACAAAACCACAGTGGACTCAGACTGTCACCCTGAAATATGCCACGCTCGATCCTTATCGGTTCGCTGTTTGCCTGGGTCTGTCGACACCCTGGATAGTAAAGAACCGTCCTCCACTGCTCCTTAAACGACATCAGGAAGGTGCGTAAAACTGAATCAACTTTGTACAGCTCCAGCACCCTCATGAGCCACGTATGTGGCACCGAGTCATAGGCCTTCTTATAATCTATCCAGCATGTCGACAGATCTCTTCGGGAACGTCGAACCTGTTGGCTAATGGCTACGAGTATGTCGATGAGGAGCAGCTCCTTAGTACCGCGGGACCCGTTCCTACATCCATTCTGAGAAGAAGACATTATTGAATTATTACCAATATGATGGTTAATCTTTCCTCTCAAAATGGATGTAAGAACTTTATAGACCGTCGGTAAACACGTGATCGGTCTATAATTTTTAGGCTCCGCGGTACTACCTGATTTATGGAGCAGGTGGGTTATTCCTGTAGTTAGGAACTGGGGCAGCGACCCTGACTCTAACGCAGACTGGAATTGAGATGCCAAGCGAGCGTGCGGACTTTCAGTTAGGCAGTTAGGCAACGGACGGACTGCACGAGCTACGTCTTGGGGACTGATGTTAATTGCCCCCATTTCTGGTATCGGATCGCACGCGCGCTTGACCTCCCGAGTCCAATCGCCCTCGGTATGACTGACAAGCACCAGACAACAGGCACAGGCACCAGATGCTGCGCCAGAATGAACACATGACATCATCATCCGGTAGGCGCGTATCAGTCACACCTTGGTCTGGTCGCTCCCAAGCCCTATAAACCCACCTATCATTGCTTTGGAATGTACGATTTATTATTATTATTATTCCATTTATTTATTTATATATACATATATTACATTTTTAAAAATTTCTATAAATATACAAAAAAAAACATTTAAAAATATAAAAAATAGTAGCCCACCGGTATCGGGAACAGGGTCCAAGCTACCGGTGGTCAGGGCTTCTGAGAGAGGAACCTCGTAACGATGCGCGCCGTGTCCAGGAGAACTGCTTTCTGGATCAAGCCCTTGATCCAGCTGCCCAACGAGAGCCTCTTGAGATGTTGGTCGAGGCTCTTGGCAATAATGCCATTGGCCGTCACGATTATCGGCACAATGACTGCTGTGTTCACATCCCACATGTCGACAACCTCGCGAGCCAAGTCAAGATACTTCGTTTGTTTATCTTTCTCTGACTTCACGAGGTTCTCGTCATGAGGGACTGCTATATGAACAATCATTGCGCGACGCTCTAGTCGGTCTATCACCACTATATCAGGCTTATTGGCAACAATAGTCCTGTCAGTGATGATAGACCGATCCCAATACAATGTGCAACTACCATTTTCGAGAACTGGGTCGGGCACACACCTATAGTACGGTACTTCCGATTCCACAAGATTGTATTTAAGAGCAAGTTGCTGGTGGATAATCCTGTGCCTGTGCAAATAGTCTCCGTTAGCCAGACTAGAACAACCGGAAATAATGTGGCGGATGGATTCCCCGGGCCGGTGGCATGCCCGACATATGTCAACCGTACCGTCCTTCACAATGTATTTCCGGTAGTTATTAGTCATCATAACTTCGTCCATAATTGCACAGACAAAACCTTCGGTTTCCCCGAAGAGGTCACCAAAACGAAGCCAGGCTAAGAAGTCTACATCGGGCCCATGTAGGACCCGATAAAAGCATCCGTGAAGCTCCTTGCTCTGCCATACCTCCCTGCGGTCGTTAGTATCTAATACCACAGGTTTGCGCTAATTCTCGTTAGCCAAGTAGAGCGCGGTAAGGCCTTTGTCCACCGCTACCACATCTCGATGCATACCCACGTCGGCCTCTAAGAAGTATTCCCTAAGGCTGCATACCTCGCGGTTGTGTAGGGTCTTAGCATTTAAGAAGCCACGACCCCCACACTTCCGCGGGATATACAGCCTCATCACCGATGACCGTGGGTGATGCATCCGATTTGCGGTAAGCAGTGAACGTACCCTCCTATCCAGGGTGTCAAGTTCCGTCTGAGTCCATTTGAGTATGCCGAAAGAATACATCAAAACCGGCATGACCCAACCGTTGAAGACGCGCACCTTGTTTCCGCCTGATAATAGACTGTTAAGTACTTTGGTCAGGCAGGGGCCAATAGTTCTTCCATAGTAGTAGTTATTAGTCCACTAAACCAGCCAAACCCATAGCGTTTCATCTTTTGTTTCCATATTTTGCAATAGTTTTGCTCCAACCGGAGATTGTCTTTGGGTATACTTTCACAGTGCATACAGGGATAATCGTCGGTTGGTGTCCCATTCCATTTGACATGTCTAAAGAGGCCTCTGCGAGTTGGCATCGGCCCCAAAGGACTTATTATTATTATTATTATACCACATCACTGAGCACAGTTGTAGCTTCGCTAGCCTGGAACACGTTTTTTGTGCGCAGCTCAACGATCGCGTGCAACGGAGCAGTGATAACCAGCACCAGTGAGCCCTTGAAGTGGAGAAGTTGGTACTAAAAGCGTACTAGTCCGTACCCTGCGCTCATTGAAGGGAACCTGGTGCAGGCATTCATCGACGGCATCTGCGACCTTGAGGTGAGAGCTGCTGTGAGACTCGGGCACCACGGTACGCTTAAGGATGCTTTGGCCTATGCACTAGAGGTGGAAGCTGTGCAGCAGGATCATCGTTCACACCGCGTTAGGGAGGTCGCAACGATTCGGGACCAATTTAAGGGTGCTACGGCTGTGTCAGTTGCCCTTAACGCACTACAGAGAGGGAATATGGCAGATCTTCAGAGGGTAGGGCGGCTAACAGCACCGCCCAGCAACAGCAGGGAAACGAGTAAAAGCCAGAACTGCGGGGCAGGTGCTGGCTGATGTTAAAGGAGCCCCAAGGATTACGTACTCACAAACCCATGACGCGAACAGCGATTGTATCCCGGGCTTAGACTTTGTGAGGAAGAATCATTGTGAGATCGACTTTAATCAAGGAGTTATGAAATGTGGACAAGCCTAAAAAAGATTGTTCTTCCTCCGAGATCGGAAACGGTTATACCGGTTAGTCTTCCTCGGAATCCTGGACAGACTCATCGTTGCGTACTAGTGGAAGGGGTACACAATAAACCTTCCATGGAAAGTGGCACGAACACTGGTCAGAGCCACTGACATCTCAGGAGTACGTTTGCTAAACCTTTGTGACATGGAACAGGTGATAGAAAAGGGCACACTGATGGGTACCTGCAATGAAGTGTATTGGTTGCGTCGATGCCAATATCTATCAATTGGGACCCTAAGCAAGGATACACAAACGAGAGCGACCACACTTTTAGAAGACTGTCTCAGCGCTCTGTCTCAAAATGAAATGGTCAAGGCGAAGAGGATGTTACTCAAGTACGCCGATTTTTTCTTTTTGAAAGATGCTGACATCGGGATGACTGGCTTAGTTCAACACAAAATAAACACAGGAAAAAAATTGCCAATCCGTCAGCGGCCTAGGAGATTACCAGTAGCACGCGAAAAGGAAGTGGAAACTGTAATGTAGGTAGATATTTAATATGATTGTAAGTCAGGTAGGTCAGGCGCCGGCCGCCGCCGGCAGTCCGCAATATACGACCTAAGCGACTACACGCCTTTTATTTACTCCACCGAACAAACATCACAGTGGCGACGAGAATAAATCACTTTAGTGCGCGTGCGTTAAAGAACAATAGTCAAGATGTCGATTGGGAAGTTGAGCGAATTTGACGTGGAAACCGGGTACTGGTCATCCTACGTGGATAGGTTGGAAATGTACTTTGTAGTGAATAAAGTGCCGGAGGAGTTGAAGTTACCTACCTTAATTTCTACAATCGGTGATGAAGCGTTCACTCGTTACTCGTCAACCTATCGATTCCAAAGGAACCGTCGGAGTTAAAGTACGGTAAAGCCGTAGGTATAATGCGTCAGCACCTTCAGCCGACCCCATCTTCACTAGCGGAAAGGTACCGTTTTCGGCAGAAAAGACAGGGAGGGGATGATATCGTGGCAACCTATGTCACGGAGTTAAAAAGATTAGCTCGAAACTGTAAGTTTTCAGAATATTTAAGTGAGAGCTTGCGGGACCTGTTCATATGCGGACTCAAGAGTGACGTCATCAGGCAACGACTGTTTGCGGAGGATGACTCAATAACATTTTCGCAAGAGGTGAAGATAGCGAACGCAATGGAAGCGGCAGAAAGAGACGCAGTAGTAGTAGATGGAGCGTCCACATGCAGTCCAAAGGCGGAAGCGGTAAATTTGGTCGCATCAACTACTGGGGACAGCTGCGGAGCGAGTCATAGCAGGAGTGGTGGCAGCACGCGGCCACACAGCCGCTGCGTACCGGGCGGCGCGTTGGGTAGCGGCGGCGGCGACAGCGGTGGCGATGGCGGCGCCGCGCCGGCAGGCAAGCCGCAAACCGCGTGGCGCGCCCGTCTACCACGAGTTTCGCATCGGGACGCTGCAACAACTGCGCAGCTTGCGGAACCACTAACAACAGTGTGGCAAGCTGTTGCTATAGGGAGTTCGTGTGCAGCAAATGCCAGCGGACGGGGCATTTACGTCGGGTCTGTCCGGAGAACGTCGAACAATCGTCGCGAGGAACTACATATCGTCGCGGTCGACGGAGTGGAAATATGTATTCCGCGGAGGTCGTCAGTGAGTCCGACGTGGAGGACATCGAAGAGAGTTTAAACCTGATCGGACTCAATAATTATAAGCCCGTAAGTTTGCCTATTTTAATAGATGATATCGTGATAAAAGTGGAGGTAGACGCAGGCGACGACGATGCCACCGAGACCTACGGCCGCTCCGACCTGCCTTCGAGGGGCGACATAGGAGCTGAAGCTTCTGGTGAACGTGACCAATTTGTGGGGACCACTAGAGAACTCCTAGTCCTTCGCCTAAGCTGATCGATATGCCTATGTACGTGTTTATCGTTACCTTCTAGTACCTTATAATTGCTTGGCCCTGTCAAATTAACTATAGCACCGGGCAGCCGCGGCCGCGCGGGGCCTTGCACAATCAGAAACCTCTTTTTATATTTTTATAACGGGGGGAAATCCTCATGGATGTCCTCCACCCTGGGGCGGGCGGAGAGGTCTGTCAGACTCTTACTGACTAAAACCACCCCGGTGCTCCATCTCTCACCAACCGGGGATTGCGAGAACTAATGCGACTTCCGTAGTCCCCGGCTGGTGCAGGCCACCTCGGGTCAGCAGGGGGAGTGAGGTGTTTGACTCCCCCCGCGACGTCAAAGAGGGGCGCACGGGAACACCACGCGCCGCAACTCGGGTCCGAATGAATAGGGGGCGACGGATATCCCCAAGTCCGCCGCCTCTGGACCCAGTTAGGAGGGCCGGAAGAGGGCAGCGTATCAGCCCTCCTCCGACGCGCGGTGCGCCTACTGCGGGCCGGGAGAGAGGTCGAGATCTCCCTCTCCCTTTGCGCAGCCTCCTTCTGCGCGACAACTGTTTCGCAGAAGGAGACTACCTCTTCCTAGGACTCCTCGCCGTCGACCATAGCACGAACTACTGCCGGCAGCGAGAGATCACTGCCTACCACAGAGATGAGGGCACGGCGTGGCCCCTCCCAAGCGGCACACTCTGCCAGTGTATGCCGCGCTGCGTCCTTCCGACAGTCGACGAAGTGGTGACACCGAGCGTCCGGCTCCCTGCCTATGCGACACAAGAACCTCCCGAAGCAGCCATGCTTAATGATAATGCAAAATGATGATTTCACTTTTCCTTGCACAATCAGAAACCTCTAAGACAACCACGTAACTTTGTGAATATATTTTAATTTAGCCATCTATGCAGCTGACAGCCCTTTGCGTTCCAGGGTCGCGGTGACACTTTGGAACAAATTCCGCAATCCTGGCAGAGAATAGTTTCTAAGCTTTGATTCTCAATCCTACTTCCAATTTTAATAATCCTAATATATAATTCTTCCGTTACTGAGTGAGTGAGTGACTGACAGACAAAGCACAGCCGAATCTACTGGTCGTTGGAAGTTGTTTGGCATACAGGTTCCGTGGGGATTGTAGCTAACTAAGAGAGGATTTCCCGAAATTAATACGGTAACGGGAAAAAACTGTTACAAAGTCGCGGGTGTGACTGTTCCTAAGTTACCCAAGGCTGATAGAATTTTCGTTTGTCCTAGAATTAACCTAATTACTAAGGTCAGTCCCCTCCAAAGAGGAAAGAGGCGCGCCCCGCCCCGCGCGCCTCCGTAGAATTCGGCCCAGACTGGACTTCTCCCGCCGTTTATGAAGTGAATTCCAAAAGTATGAAATAGTCCAACGCCTTATCACAATGAAAGGACAGAGTATGGTTTGAAATGCATAGTGAATAAACTTAAGAAGTAGTAGTGGTATTAGAAAGTAGCAATATAATAAAGGAATATTCAACTACTATTTTTAATTAATGATAGATCGTGTGGGAAACCTTTACGCTAGCGTAACTGGTATTAAGTCAATAGCACATGCACATGCCCATTGCACTTAGAGCCACACTTCCATAAGTGACACAAGCGGCTTTTCAGCGGCAAACGTCGACAACACGTTCATATGGAACGTGGTCCCTAGCAGTTCTCTCGAACTGGAAAACGAGACGGGGTGGCATTACAGCGGCAGAACGTCAACATCAAGCTCATAATGGAGACTTGGACCCTAACAGTCCTTAGATTGTATAATATAAATAGGTATGGTCAACCCAACTCCAGGAAGCGCACTCCATTTTTTTTTTTTTTTTTTGTTGCCGGGTTGGAAAATCCTCATGGATGTCCCTCGCCTGGGGCGGGCAAAGGGGTCTGTCAGACTCTTACTGACTAAAAACCACCCCGGTGTTCCATCTCTCACTATTGCCCGCGTATGCGGGCCACCTCAGGCCCGCGGGAGGAGCAAGGTCCCCCCGCAACGTCCAGTAGGGGCGCGTCTGGAACAATACGCGCCACCGTCACGGGTCCTGCTGGATTAGGGGCGGCGGACGACCCCGAGTCCACCGTCCCTCCGGACCTTTCTACGGGGGCTGGAAGAGGGCGTAGTCCGCCCTCCGCCGACGCCCGGTTCGCCTACTGCGGCACGGGAGAGTGGCCACGGACTCCCTCTCCCTCTCCGCAGCCTCGCCACGCTAGACAGAGATCCGTGGGGGCGCCCTTATCGTGCGGTCCGAGGAAAACTTCGTGCCTGGGCGCTCCCACTCACTGAGAGCCTAGAGCCTCAGCTACTAGTGGTAGTGGTTGCAGCTCTCTTCCCTGACAGAGAAGAGTGTATACCGCCGCCGATGGCTCTGCCCACAGCCGCTGAGTCAGAGGATGAGGAGGTCCCTGAGGTGACACAACCAGAGATGAGGACGGCCGTGATGCGACTCCGGGCTAAAACCGTTGCCCCGGGGCCCGATGGAGTTCCCGGCCGCGCGCTCGTCCTCGCTCTGAAGGAGCTAGAGCCCCAGCTGAGAGGACTCTACACAGCTTGCCTTGAGCAGGGTCGCTTCCCCGCTCAGTGGAAGACAGGTCGTCTGGTCCTGCTGAAGAAGGCGGGGCGCCCAGCAGACTCGCCGTCCGCATACCGGCCCATAGTTCTATTAGACGAGGTGGGTAAGCTTTTTGAACGGATACTTGCTGCCCGCCTGGTCAGTCACTTGTACAGAGAGGGGCCGGATCTAGACGGCAGTCAGTTCGGTTTTCGGCACGGGCGCTCCACTATCGA
This sequence comes from Lacanobia oleracea, assembly GCA_950371165.1. Lineage (NCBI taxonomy): Eukaryota > Metazoa > Arthropoda > Insecta > Lepidoptera > Noctuidae > Lacanobia > Lacanobia oleracea. Next base: position 5,522,738 of record OX493404.1, read on the forward strand.
CGCCATAATGCGCGTGAAAGTCCTGGCGGAGGAAGCGGTAACCCGGGGCGAGGTAATGCTGGCGGTGTCCCTGGACATCTCCAACGCATTTAACACCCTGCCCTGGAGCTGTATTCGGGAGGCACTGAAGTACCACAGAGTGCCCCGTTACCTCCGCCGCATAATTGGGGCTTATTTGACGGATAGGTGTGTCACCTACAGGGGACGTGACGGTGAGGGCCGTCGTGATATGTCGTGCGGTGTTCCACAGGGTTCGGTCTTGGGCCCACCCCTGTGGAACATCGGTTACGACTGGGTGCTGAGGGGCGAGCTCCAACCGGGAGTAGATCTGACGTGTTATGCAGACGACACGCTGGTCACGGCCCGGGGGAGCTCGTACAGGGAGGCAGCGTTGCTTGTGACGGCTGCGGTCTCACAAGTGGTGAGTCGCATACGGCGCCTGGGTCTAGAGGTAGCCTTGGAGAAGTCGGAGGCCATGGTCTTTCACGGCCGCCGACGGGCGCCGCCACCAGGGTCGCACATCGTGGTCGGGGGGGTCGAAATTGCTGTCGAGTCTACCATGAAGTACCTAGGATTGGTGCTCGACAGCCTGTGGAACTTTGGCCCCCACTTTCGGCGGCTGACGCCCAGGTTAATGGGTGCCGCAGGCGCGCTCGCAACGCTGCTTCCCAATCTGGGGGGCCCGAGCACCGCCTGTAGGCGGTTATACCTAGGGATCGTGCGATCCATGGCTCTTTACGGGGCCCCGGTGTGGGCTTCTGACCTGACGGCCGGCAGCATCGCGATACTGCGAAGACCGCAGAGGGCGATGGCCGTCAGGGCTATCAGAGGCACGATCTCCTACGAAGCGGGTTGTGCACTGGCCGGATCACCGCCCTGGGACTTAGAGGCGAGGGTTCTCGCCTCTCTTTACCGGTGGCGCGAGGAGGTGCGGACGCGGGTTGGTGAACCGATGCAGCGCAAGATCGAGTTGCGTCGGTCACAACTCCGCGAAGCCATGGTGAGGGAATGGTGGGAAAGGCTTTCGCGACCTACCGCCGGCCTCGCCACTATCGAGGCCATCCGGCCAGTGCTCGACGAATGGCTCGGGAGGAAGCACGGCTCCCTGTCGTTTCGGGCGACGCTGGTGCTCTCGGGGCATGGCTGCTTCGGGAAGTACCTGTGTCGCATAAAAAGGGAGCCGGACGCTCGGTGCCATCACTGCACCGACTGTCGGGAGGACACGGCTTAGCACACACTGGCAGAGTGTGCCGCATGGGAGGAGCAGCGCCGTGCCCTCGTATCCAAAGTGGGACCCGACCTGTCGCTGCCGGCCGTCGCTCGTTCGATGGTCGGGAGCGACGAGTCATGGAATGCGGTGATTAGAAGGAGGCTGCGGAGAGGGAGAGGGAGTCCGTGGCCACTCTCCCGTGCCGCAGTAGGCGAACCGGGCGTCGGCGGAGGGCGGACTACGCCCTCTTCCAGCCCCCGTAGAAAGGTCCGGAGGGACGGTGGACTCGGGGTCGTCCGCCGCCCCCAATCCAGCAGGACCCGTGACGGTGGCGCGTATTGTTCCAGACGCGCCCCTACTGGACGTTGCGGGGGGACCTTGCTCCTCCCGCGGGCCTGAGGTGGCCCGCATACGCGGGCAATAGTGAGAGATGGAACACCGGGGTGGTTTTTAGTCAGTAAGAGTCTGACAGACCCCTTTGCCCGCCCCAGGCGAGGGACATCCATGAGGATTTTCCAACCCGGCAACAAAAAAAAAAAAAAAAAATGGAGTGCGCTTCCTGGAGTTGGGTTGACCATACCTATTTATATTATACAATCTAAGGACTGTTAGGGTCCAAGTCTCCATTATGAGCTTGATGTTGACGTTCTGCCGCTGTAATGCCACCCCGTCTCGTTTTCCAGTTCGAGAGAACTGCTAGGGACCACGTTCCATATGAACGTGTTGTCGACGTTTGCCGCTGAAAAGCCGCTTGTGTCACTTATGGAAGTGTGGCTCTAAGTGCAATGGGCATGTGCATGTGCTATTGACTTAATACCAGTTACGCTAGCGTAAAGGTTTCCCACACGATCTATCATTAATTAAAAATAGTAGTTGAATATTCCTTTATTATATTGCTACTTTCTAATACCACTACTACTTCTTAAGTTTATTCACTATGCATTTCAAACCATACTCTGTCCTTTCATTGTGATAAGGCGTTGGACTATTTCATACTTTTGGAATTCACTTCATAAACGGCGGGAGAAGTCCAGTCTGGGCCGAATTCTACGGAGGCGCGCGGGGCGGGGCGCGCCTCTTTCCTCTTTGGAGGGGACTGACCTTAGTAATTAGGTTAATTCTAGGACAAACGACAACATTCCATTCCATTCCATTCCATTCTATTCTATTCTATTCTATTCTATTCTTTGATCTTAAGGATGTTTGAAAATGGTTTCCGAGGTACCATATAAAAACTAGGCATTTTATTCTATTATGTACATGCCTTAAAACCAACTCCTTGAATATTTCATTACTTCCAGAACACATAAAAATCTATAGACCGTCATACATGTAAATACACTCGTAGTTATCAGTGCGATAAATCAAAAGGCATTAGAAACACAGTCTATTGCACAGTGCCACAGTGCCACAGTGGATAGGTTCTAGCCACAGAACGTCAAAATTTTAGAGTTGTCAATAACACGATGGCTTGTAATGATACTGGATTGCATGATGTTTGGTCGAATTTCCATTAGAAATATCAGCTATTTTGCCTGTAATTTGGTTCACAACAATGTCATGGGTTCATTAATGTTAGCAATTAATATTAAAATTAAGGATGATCTTAGATGCTTTCTATGCGTGGTATATCAGTGAATTAAAGATTTTTCTTAAGTATTTTTGGAACGTGCTTTTTATAGTAGTCACGAAAAATCTTGTCTGCAATATTGTAAGAACTGCTTTACCTTATGTGCAAAAATATGGCATAACTAGGTACTCACATTCTATCTAATTCTTTGACAATTTCACTTGATTTGAAATTGCACATCGCTGGTAAAAAGTGGGAGACCTAATGGTAACTCATCTAAATGGTGTTACGTTTATGTACATTGACGTCAATTCTAATATATAAAACTATTCCATTACTGACCCAACGCACAGCTGAAACTACTGGTCATAGAAAGCTGAAAATTGGCATGTTGGTACCTTGGAGAGCGTAGGGGAGCACCATTTGCCTAAATTCCTAAGGGAACGGGAAAAAACGGGATATGCGGGATAGGCAAAAGCTAGTACGACTCCAAAACACTAATCAATTCGTTATACCACCCTGTCACATCTATTACTTCCTGGCTCTATGACCAACGCATCGCACCGTCCACCTATGATTTACAGTATCGCCGCTGAAAATAACATGCACGTGTTTTATTTATGACCTGCACCTACTCGTATATGGGGCAGGCTTTAACAGGGCTCCATGTAAACTTCGTTCATAGACATACCAGGTGAGCACTCGCAAATATTATGTGCGCTTATATGGGGGCGTACAATACAGTGAACTTGTATTTTTCTTAGATTTTCGTGAGGACGATTTTATGGACAAAGACTGGCGTTTAAATAAAATGCCTAAATACAACAGATCTCATTATAGCACGTAACGTTAAAAAAATGTTGTTAAAATACGCATTACAACGGCCACTAATTGCACAATGGTATAAAACGGGCGACCCGGGTTAAATGTGGGTCATTCGCTAATCAACCTTTGAAGTGAACAGCTACAGCAAGAAAAATACCCTAGAAGATGGATACCACTGCAGATGAAGCCGCTCAAGCCATTGCACTGCTGCAATCAGGGATGCGGCAATGTAATGTTGCTCGGCAACTAAACTTGAGTCGTTTTTCCGTTCGACGAGTGTTCCAACGCTTTAAAGAGACTGGTGGTGTTTCGTCATCATACAAATGACTAAATATCGTTTAAATTTCTTAACGGGCAATGTTCACGCGCGAGCATCGGTGTGGCGAGCATCGCCCCGGCAGCGGAGTTAGCGGCACCCGTGTGGACGCGGCAGCACAGCCGGCGGGGCGAGGGGCCGCGGGGCGGGGGCAGCGCGCGCGCGTCGCCTCGCTCGCCCGCCGCCATTGTCTGTCAGATCACGCTATCGAGCGGGGAAATTATGTCTTCGTTCCCAACCATCATACCATTGTAGTACGAGTACCTAATATACCGTTATTTTATATTTACAGTCCACTATCTTTCATTGAAGAGCACCATACCCAACATTGGTCCAACGAGCCGGATGAAGAAAAATCGTCGCAGGTACCGAGAAAAAACTACAAGGATCGGGCGGGAGCGCGGACTTTGCCCCAAGCCACGTGTGCCGCTCTATTGTACCGTGGCGTCGCTGTCGAGTGAAGACAAAACGAGGCACCATCACCTCACCAGTGGATTACACGAACGCCGATTTATTTCTTCGTGGCCGCGCTGTTTCCGAGAAGAAGATACTTGGATAAGGACGGGCGTGTTGTGAGATCATTCCAATTTTCTTTCCTTATTCCAAACTGTGCATTCTTTGCAATAGTTTTAAAACCAAATCATCAACTTCCTACATTCCTTCTATTTGAGTTGGCACAAGCTATTCACTTCGCATGTACTTTTTCTCGTCGCTTTGTTGGGTCGGCGATCGCATTGACGCCATCTTGCTGCATAATTTTTTCTCACGTTCTAGATTTTTGCCTACCTATTTATCACATGTGGGACAGATAACGGTTAATGGCATATAATTAACTGTTAAACCGCATTAGCTGAGGGTGTGTGCGTGTGTGCCTATTTATAGCAGACTTGCATTCGTAAAAATCATTGTTCCTGTTTTGTTAGGTTTTTCAAAGCACGTTGCTTTCGCAAAATGGCTGACAAGTTAATTAAGAAACGCAGTTCCTTGAAGGCCAAGCTAACTAGTTTCACAAATTATTTGACTTGTTTGGAAAACGGTGATCGGTTATCCGACTTGCAAGTACTCGAACTTGAAAGTCGGTTTTTAAATTTGAACAGTTGTATGACGAGTTCAATGCATTGCAGACCGAGATTGAGCTGTTATCGGACAATCCCAACGACGCCTACGCGGGTCGCTTCAAATTCGAAGAAAACTACCACAACTTGGTTGCCACGGCGCGGAAAATCATTTCTGCAGAGCAAGACCAACGGCAGCAGGACAAGCCTTCAGCAGGTTCCGTATCAGGCTCCGAGGTAACAGGTGGGACAAAACATAACTTTATACGTTTGCCTAAAATTGATTTACCTCGTTTTGATGGTAGCTATCAGTGTTGGCTGGAATATAGGGACACTTTTCTATCTTTGATCCATAATAATAACAACATAGATGATATAAATAAGTTTCATTACTTACGTGCTTCCCTAAAGGGTCAAGCCGCTGAAATTATCAAAAACATGGATTTCAGAAAAGACAATTACAAGTTAGCTTGGGATTTATTGTGCGAGCGATATAACAATAGCCGCCTATTTGTAAATAATCATGTAAAAGCATTATTTAATGCAGAGCCATTAACTGATGAATCCAGTGTTGCTCTACGCCGCCTTGTTGATGTCACAAATAAAAACATACGAGCATTAACATTGTTGAATGAGCCTACTCGGGATACTCTTATCATCTATTTAATGACCTTAAAATTAGATAGTACTACCAGTAGGAATTGGGAAGAGTACCGTAACACTTTACCCAACTCACCAACATTGCTTCAGTTTTGTACATTCATAAACAATAAGGCAGATTTACTGGAAACATTAGAAGAAAATACTTCCCTTCCCGCTTGTGCGCTGTGAGGTGTTTATTATATCGCTCCGTTCTGTAAATTCGGAATTTGCATTGTGTGTCTATTCTAAGGCTTGTGAACTGTTCCTAGCTGTGCCATAGTGTTTTAAGTGCGTGTTTTGTAAGTTTTTAAAGCTGTCTGTCTATTCTTTTATTGCTAATTAGTCAATTTCTCCAGCCTTCGGTAAGTGCATTTATTTTTTTCTGTGTGTGGGTACCGCGAAATAACTTAATCGATCGATATTTATTTGTTTAATTCTTTAATTTCATTCATTCGCGTTCTAATACGTTTATTTATCGTATTCTCCTCATTTTAAATATCAGTGATGTGAGCAATACCGACTATTGTGACTTAGTTTCCGAGGCGTCGTCATACCTGTCTAAAATTAACGACCTAGTGAATGATCAGGGCTCTCGAATTAATGTTGCAAATAAATCAGCTATCATGGATATGACACAGCGTGTCACGGCCATTGTTTCTATGCTGGCCATAAAATCATCATGCAACGAGACGAAGTTAGCCAATACGGAACGCGAATTAGATAAAATCAAGTCGAATAACGCTGTCAATCCCGATCCTGTCAATAACAACTGTAAAATTTCATATGCGGACTCGTTGAAACTACGTTTGCCAAAAGTAGCTCCAGCAATTATGCAGTCCCGACCACCGTTACCCTGTGTGGTCGCATACCCTACCGCGGACCGGTCAGCTGACTATAACACTTCGTCCGCGACAAAACAAGCGCTCATGAAGGCAATTAAGCCCAGTGACGACGGTTTTCAAATTGTAGGCGTGAAAAAAACCGCGAAATCTGGAGTCGTACTACGCGTTGCTAATGAAATTCAACTTAGAAAGTTAGAATCTGTGGATGCTATCAAGGCCGCTGGTTTACGACTAGAAAAGCCAAAGGGTAGACGCCCTAGAGTGTTAGTGAAGGATGTTCCATCATCAATGGATGATGGCGCTTTTCTAAACGCGCTTTACCGCCAAAATATTAAGGATGAGATGCAAATTAAAGAGGATGACTTTATAAAGTCTACCAAAATTATTCGTAGGCGCTCTTTAGATAACGGTCGGAAATGGATTGGCATTGAAATAGAACCCGCGGTACGTAAACATTTAGTGACTACCAAGGATAAGTTATTTATTGATTGGGCTACCTGCCGTTTTATTGATGATGTAGAAGTAGTTCGGTGCTTGCATTGCCAACAGTTCGGTCACGTTAAGAAACACTGCGCTAGTAAGGAACCGACCTGTGCCAATTGTTCGGAGGCACACGAAACAAATGATTGCCCGCATAAGGACGACTTAAATTTTAAACCGACTTGCGTGGCGTGCAAACGCTTTAAAAAACCGTGTGATCATCGCTGCGGATCTCAAGAGTGTACTACCTACAAACTGAAACTCGAACAATTAATCCTAAACACTAACTACTAATAATGGATATTTTAACCATAGGACAATTAAATCTCCATAACGATAGGGTGGCGACATCCGAGCTGGATAAATTGATTGTGGATTATAATCTTGACATAGTGCTTATTCAGGAACAATACCAAAACGCGCGCTTACGTCACAGGGTGGTTCAGCTGGACTGCAGGGCGCGGGCCGGAATTTATGTAGCGCGTTCTTCGGGCTTTACTGTAACATCTATAAGTAATCTCATGACGCCTCATTGCGCCGTGGCGGAAGTATCATCGCCTACCTTTAAGGTTTACGTTGTGAGCTGCTACTTTCAATACTCAGACCCAGTTACTCCACATATACATAATCTCCGTCACGTCTTGCGGTCGCTCGCGGGCTGCAAAGTTATAGTAGGTGCTGATGTAAATGCATCTTCTTCCCTGTGGTATGGCAAAGTTCGATCCACTGATTCTGAACGACGTTGTGCGGTTGAAGATTTTATTGCTGAGATGAATTTATCAATTCATAACACCCCAGACGCACCACCTACTTTTTGTAGCCAAATGGGCGAATCTTGTATTGACGTCACACTTTCTAGTGCAGACGTACGCTTGGATAGGTGGCGTGTCCTTCCGGACGCGTCTTGTAGTGATCATCGCCTGATCGTGTACGAGTTTGTTCCTATGTTTACTCAAGGTTCGTCACACTTAATTGGAAATTTTATATATAAAAGTAAGGGCGCGAATTGGGAATTCTTCGGCTCACTTTTTTCTGGTCATGTCAAAGACTTCACTCGCGACGGACTGTCAGCTGAGGAAAGTGCTGAGATAATGTCGGACGCCTTCACTTACTGTGCTGACATTGCTATTGGTCGCGCATCCATGACCAATATTCGTAGATGTGATTGGTGGAGTGACTACCTTGTTGAACAGCGTAGAAGCTTTCGTAGAGCTCGTAGACAGCTTAACAAGCTAAAAAAACGTAAGGTTACCGGGGACCTCCTTCATCTTGCTTTAAGTACTTTTAGAGTTGCCAAGTCACGCTACAGAGCATCTGTTGAAAAATCTAAGGGTAATTTATTGCGGAAAATTATTGATAAACTTGATAGGGAGGGTCCGTGGTCTCCTTTGTACCACGAGTTCAAAGCTAATAGATCTGTCGACCTTGCGTACGTTCAAAACATTAAAGTAAACAATAAACATACAACCGGCATTGAAGAAACAACTGATGCTCTGCTTGAATCCCTTATACCAGACGATTCATCAGTAAATGATAATGAATACCACCAACAGATCAGAGCGTGGGCCACGGTGCCACCTGAATCGCCGGAGTCAGATCTTCCATCCACTGACGAATTCATAAACGTTGTGAAGAAACTACCTCTTAACAAATCATCCGGTGAAGATAAAATATCTAATAGAATTATTATAGAAGCGTGTAAGACAGCCGGAGACGCGATCTTATCAGTATAGCCCGCCACACATTCCCAACCACTGCAACTCCTGAAAGCCAGAATCAACAGTGGCGACCACCAGAAAAACGCCGAGCCAATGAAACCCGACGAGTCCCGGAGAAACGATTCAACTGTCTTGGATCCTGCAACGAAATTAATCAGAAAAGTACAGCGGAGGAGTAGGAAAAAAAAATATATATAATTTCCACTTCCCTCCGTATCAAGCAGGAGACAGAATAGAACTAGGCCAATAGGCACCAAGGGACAAATACAACTGGGTTAAGCCCAGTTGCCAAGCACCACGGATTATATTTTACCACTTAAACTAATGGGTCCTAAATTGTGAGCTACTTTTGATTCCAGTAATAGGTATGGCAAAATCGCTTGAACGCACGGAAATTTGTTCTGGTTTCAACAAGGTCCGTATAGTAAACTACCCCAGATGTAACCTTAATACTATCTAACATAATATTGCGTTCAGTTTGCCAAAGACTACACTCCCATAAGATGTGATGTGCGGATTGTTCGTATTCATGGTCAGCTGTAGAACATTGACATAAAGGCGAGGCCACAAGCTTAAAGGAAAATAATTTACTCTTAAAATTGCCATGACCTGTGAGAAATTGGGCAACACAGTGATCCACCTCCAGCCATGTCCTGTCCAGCCGCTCACGAACAGATGGAAAAAATTGGTGGAGGTGACGGCCTTTGATGGAATTTTCCCACCTACATTGCCACTCGGATAAAAGTTCCTCCCAGACATCAGTCTGGGGTTTTAGTAATCTAGAGATCTTAGCACGGCCGCGTTGCGGTAAGAACTCTGGGTCCGTAATCTTTCTAGCGTAGTAGTACATTGCAGCACGCCGCTGCACTTCTAGATCGACTGGGAGAACACCCGCCAGCACTGGTAAGGCTTCAGTACTAACCGTCCTATACGCCTTGCATAAGAATATCAAAGCCAAACGCTGGCTTTGAAGCAATTTACGTCGTACCGCACCTATGGTGGCCCTATCGGCCCAGACAGGTGCCCCGTAGCACATACAACCCAAGTAGGTAGCCCCATAAATAGTTTTTAAGGTTTGAAAAGATAGACCCCAAGTAGCTTTGGATATTCTCGTCAAGGCGTAGAAGTTCTTTTTTGCTTTCTCACCTACTGTTTTTATATGATCAATAAATGAAAAGTTATTTTCTAATAGCATACCGAGATAGCACACGGATTCTTTTCTTTTAACGGGTACGTTATTGAATTTAATACTAGGCCAGGATTTAAGGTTTCCTTTTAAAATAAGTTGATAGGTTTTATGCGGTGCAAAGGTCAGACGGTTTCGATCGCCCCACTGAGATATTAATCGTAGGCATGTGTCAGCCAAATTCTCAAGGCCAGCACGAGTACTTGCCTGAATGAGAAGCAAGCCATCGTCCGCGTAACCGGTTAATGAGCAGCCGCATGGGAGCGGAAGCGCGAGGAAATCATCGTAGCCAATATTCCAAACATATGGACCGATAACTGAGCCCTGAGGACATCCCATGGTTAGAGACTTAGTAATGGAATGATGTCCTAGTTTGAGTTTCACGGAACCGTTTAGAAAGTAAGAAAGAATCAGATTATAGATGTTTTTGTAACAACCACGGTTTTTCATTTTAAGTAGTAGCATCGGCCACCATGCGTTATCAAAAGCGCCAGAAATGTCGAGAAAGATTCCAACCACATATTTATGTTCCGATAAGTTAATAATTTTACGAACAGAGAGCACCGCGTCGACGGTGGACTTACCAATAGTGAAACCAAATTGATTATTATGAAATTTAGGTCCATTCGGTAGTAAGCGCGGAACGATTAGTCGCTCTAAGAGTTTTCCCAAAGATGGAAGTAGGGTTATGGGCCGATAGGACTTAGGGTCATCCGGGGGCTTATCGCCACTCTTCGGAATAATGCGTATAAAGCCCTGTCGCCATATTCGAGGAAAAATACCTTCCGCAATGCATCGGTTATATACTGATAAGATCGCGTCTCCGGCTGTCTTACACGCTTCTATAATCATTCTATTAGATATTTTATCTTCACCGGATGATTTGTTAAGAGGTAGTTTCTTCACAACGTTTATGAATTCGTCAGTGGATGGAAGATCTGACTCCGGCGATTCAGGTGGCACCGTGGCCCACGCTCTGATCTGTTGGTGGTATTCATTATCATTTACTGATGAATCGTCTGGTATAAGGGATTCAAGCAGAGCATCAGTTGTTTCTTCAATGCCGGTTGTATGTTTATTGTTTACTTTAATGTTTTGAACGTACGCAAGGTCGACAGATCTATTAGCTTTGAACTCGTGGTACAAAGGAGACCACGGACCCTCCCTATCAAGTTTATCAATAATTTTCCGCAATAAATTACCCTTAGATTTTTCAACAGATGCTCTGTAGCGTGACTTGGCAACTCTAAAAGTACTTAAAGCAAGATGAAGGAGGTCCCCGGTAACCTTACGTTTTTTTAGCTTGTTAAGCTGTCTACGAGCTCTACGAAAGCTTCTACGCTGTTCAACAAGGTAGTCACTCCACCAATCACATCTACGAATATTGGTCATGGATGCGCGACCAATAGCAATGTCAGCACAGTAAGTGAAGGCGTCCGACATTATCTCAGCACTTTCCTCAGCTGACAGTCCGTCGCGAGTGAAGTCTTTGACATGACCAGAAAAAAGTGAGCCGAAGAATTCCCAATTCGCGCCCTTACTTTTATATATAAAATTTCCAATTAAGTGTGACGAACCTTGAGTAAACATAGGAACAAACTCGTACACGATCAGGCGATGATCACTACAAGACGCGTCCGGAAGGACACGCCACCTATCCAAGCGTACGTCTGCACTAGAAAGTGTGACGTCAATACAAGATTCGCCCATTTGGCTACAAAAAGTAGGTGGTGCGTCTGGGGTGTTATGAATTGATAAATTCATCTCAGCAATAAAATCTTCAACCGCACAACGTCGTTCAGAATCAGTGGATCGAACTTTGCCATACCACAGGGAAGAAGATGCATTTACATCAGCACCTACTATAACTTTGCAGCCCGCGAGCGACCGCAAGACGTGACGGAGATTATGTATATGTGGAGTAACTGGGTCTGAGTATTGAAAGTAGCAGCTCACAACGTAAACCTTAAAGGTAGGCGATGATACTTCCGCCACGGCGCAATGAGGCGTCATGAGATTACTTATAGATGTTACAGTAAAGCCCGAAGAACGCGCTACATAAATTCCGGCCCGCGCCCTGCAGTCCAGCTGAACCACCCTGTGACGTAAGCGCGCGTTTTGGTATTGTTCCTGAATAAGCACTATGTCAAGATTATAATCCACAATCAATTTATCCAGCTCGGATGTCGCCACCCTATCGTTATGGAGATTTAATTGTCCTATGGTTAAAATATCCATTATTAGTAGTTAGTGTTTAGGATTAATTGTTCGAGTTTCAGTTTGTAGGTAGTACACTCTTGAGATCCGCAGCGATGATCACACGGTTTTTTAAAGCGTTTGCACGCCACGCAAGTCGGTTTAAAATTTAAGTCGTCCTTATGCGGGCAATCATTTGTTTCGTGTGCCTCCGAACAATTGGCACAGGTCGGTTCCTTACTAGCGCAGTGTTTCTTAACGTGACCGAACTGTTGGCAATGCAAGCACCGAACTACTTCTACATCATCAATAAAACGGCAGGTAGCCCAATCAATAAATAACTTATCCTTGGTAGTCACTAAATGTTTACGTACCGCGGGTTCTATTTCAATGCCAATCCATTTCCGACCGTTATCTAAAGAGCGCCTACGAATAATTTTGGTAGACTTTATAAAGTCATCCTCTTTAATTTGCATCTCATCCTTAATATTTTGGCGGTAAAGCGCGTTTAGAAAAGCGCCATCATCCATTGATGATGGAACATCCTTCACTAACACTCTAGGGCGTCTACCCTTTGGCTTTTCTAGTCGTAAACCAGCGGCCTTGATAGCATCCACAGATTCTAACTTTCTAAGTTGAATTTCATTAGCAACGCGTAGTACGACTCCAGATTTCGCGGTTTTTTTTCACGCCTACAATTTGAAAACCGTCGTCACTGGGCTTAATTGCCTTCATGAGCGCTTGTTTTGTCGCGGACGAAGTGTTATAGTCAGCTGACCGGTCCGCGGTAGGGTATGCGACCACACAGGGTAACGGTGGTCGGGACTGCATAATTGCTGGAGCTACTTTTGGCAAACGTAGTTTCAACGAGTCCGCATATGAAATTTTACAGTTGTTATTGACAGGATCGGGATTGACAGCGTTATTCGACTTGATTTTATCTAATTCGCGTTCCGTATTGGCTAACTTCGTCTCGTTGCATGATGATTTTATGGCCAGCATAGAAACAATGGCCGTGACACGCTGTGTCATATCCATGATAGCTGATTTATTTGCAACATTAATTCGAGAGCCCTGATCATTCACTAGGTCGTTAATTTTAGACAGGTATGACGACGCCTCGGAAACTAAGTCACAATAGTCGGTATTGCTCACATCACTGATATTTAAAATGAGGAGAATACGATAAATAAACGTATTAGAACGCGAATGAATGAAATTAAAGAATTAAACAAATAAATATCGATCGATTAAGTTATTTCGCGGTACCCACACACAGAAAAAAAATAAATGCACTTACCGAAGGCTGGAGAAATTGACTAATTAGCAATAAAAGAATAGACAGACAGCTTTAAAAACTTACAAAACACGCACTTAAAACACTATGGCACAGCTAGGAACAGTTCACAAGCCTTAGAATAGACACACAATGCAAATTCCGAATTTACAGAACGGAGCGATATAATAAACACCTCACAGCGCACAAGCGGGAAGGGAAGTATATCTTATCAGTATATAACCGATGCATTGCGGAAGGTATTTTTCCTCGAATATGGCGACAGGGCTTTATACGCATTATTCCGAAGAGTGGCGATAAGCCCCCGGATGACCCTAAGTCCTATCGGCCCATAACCCTACTTCCATCTTTGGGAAAACTCTTAGAGCGACTAATCGTTCCGCGCTTACTACCGAATGGACCTAAATTTCATAATAATCAATTTGGTTTCACTATTGGTAAGTCCACCGTCGACGCGGTGCTCTCTGTTCGTAAAATTATTAACTTATCGGAACATAAATATGTGGTTGGAATCTTTCTCGACATTTCTGGCGCTTTTGATAACGCATGGTGGCCGATGCTACTACTGAAAATGAAAAACCGTGGTTGTTACAAAAACATCTATAATCTGATTCTTTCTTACTTTCTAAACGGTTCCGTGAAACTCAAACTAGGACATCATTCCATTACTAAGTCTCTAACCATGGGATGTCCTCAGGGCTCAGTTATCGGTCCATATGTTTGGAATATTGGCTACGATGATTTCCTCGCGCTTCCGCTCCCATGCGGCTGCTCATTAACCGGTTACGCGGACGATGGCTTGCTTCTCATTCAGGCAAGTACTCGTGCTGGCCTTGAGAATTTGGCTGACACATGCCTACGATTAATATCTCAGTGGGGCGATCGAAACCGTCTGACCTTTGCACCGCATAAAACCTATCAACTTATTTTAAAAGGAAACCTTAAATCCTGGCCTAGTATTAAATTCAATAACGTACCCGTTAAAAGAAAAGAATCCGTGTGCTATCTCGGTATGCTATTAGAAAATAACTTTTCATTTATTGATCATATAAAAACAGTAGGTGAGAAAGCAAAAAAGAACTTCTACGCCTTGACGAGAATATCCAAAGCTACTTGGGGTCTATCTTTTCAAACCTTAAAAACTATTTATGGGGCTACCTACTTGGGTTGTATGTGCTACGGGGCACCTGTCTGGGCCGATAGGGCCACCATAGGTGCGGTACGACGTAAATTGCTTCAAAGCCAGCGTTTGGCTTTGATATTCTTATGCAAGGCGTATAGGACGGTTAGTACTGAAGCCTTACCAGTGCTGGCGGGTGTTCTCCCAGTCGATCTAGAAGTGCAGCGGCGTGCTGCAATGTACTACTACGCTAGAAAGATTACGGACCCAGAGTTCTTACCGCAACGCGGCCGTGCTAAGATCTCTAGATTACTAAAACCCCAGACTGATGTCTGGGAGGAACTTTTATCCGAGTGGCAATGTAGGTGGGAAAATTCCATCAAAGGCCGTCACCTCCACCAATTTTTTCCATCTGTTCGTGAGCGGCTGGACAGGACATGGCTGGAGGTGGATCACTGTGTTGCCCAATTTCTCACAGGTCATGGCAATTTTAAGAGTAAATTATTTTCCTTTAAGCTTGTGGCCTCGCCTTTATGTCAATGTTCTACAGCTGACCATGAATACGAACAATCCGCACATCACATCTTATGGGAGTGTAGTCTTTGGCAAACTGAACGCAATATTATGTTAGATAGTATTAAGGTTACATCTGGGGTAGTTTACTATACGGACCTTGTTGAAACCAGAACAAATTTCCGTGCGTTCAAGCGATTTTGCCATACCTATTACTGGAATCAAAAGTAGCTCACAATTTAGGACCCATTAGTTTAAGTGGTAAAATATAATCCGTGGTGCTTGGCAACTGGGCTTAACCCAGTTGTATTTGTCCCTTGGTGCCTATTGGCCTAGTTCTATTCTGTCTCCTGCTTGATACGGAGGGAAGTGGAAATTATATATATTTTTTTTTCCTACTCCTCCGCTGTACTTTTCTGATTAATTTCGTTGCAGGATCCAAGACAGTTGAATCGTTTCTCCGGGACTCGTCGGGTTTCATTGGCTCGGCGTTTTTCTGGTGGTCGCCACTGTTGATTCTGGCTTTCAGGAGTTGCAGTGGTTGGGAATGTGTGGCGGGCTTGTCCCAAAAAAAAAAAAAAAAAAAAAAATTAGAAGAAAATAAAAAACAAGATAAAATGCAATCTTGTGGCAATAATAAGTCTAAAAATTTTATTGTAACCTCGCAGAAACAGGAAATACTTAAACAATATTGAGAAAGAGAAAAATAAAATCTGTCCTATGTGTTCAAAAAATCATTATCTTTACTCATGTGAAGCTTTTAGAAAGTTAACAGTAGAAGATAGAGTACAGAAAGCAAAAGATTTCAAAGTGTGTACTAATTGTTTGCGGGTTGGACATACAGAAAAGCGTTGTAGATTTACACGCTGCAAATACTGTAAGAACCGTCATAATACTTTGTTACATTTAGATCAGTCAGAGCCACAAGTGCTAAATAATCCTATGCCTAGTATATCCACAAATAATGTGTCACTCTCCGCAGATATACAGCCTACTTCTGAGAAACACATTTTACTGTCCACAGCGGTGGTGAAGGTGGTGAGTGATAAAGGCGTAAGGTACAACGCCAGAGTCCTATTAGACAGCGGAAGCACAGCCAACTTCATCACTGACAGGCTTAGCAGAGATCTGGGATTGTCTCGAGCTGGTACCACCTCCACGGTCACAGGTGTTAATAGTTTGCCCAGTAAAAGTACACAGTCTTGCAACCTCACCATTGAGTCCACATATGAACATTATTCTTTTAATATTACGTGTCTCATTCTGCCTGAAATTACTAGGAGATTGCCAGCATCTTATATTAATATTGAAAACATACCAATTCCTTCAGGTTTATTCTTAGCTGACCCTTCTTTCAATATTCCGTCAGACATTGATATTCTGTTAGGAGCAGAACTATTCTGGGATGTTATTCAAACCAACCATATCAATATGGGAAAAAATTTACCAAAATTGTGTGAGAGTAAATTAGGGTGGTTAATCTCGGGCACCGTGCCTACTAGTTTGCATAAACAAACACATTTTTGTAATTTTTCAAAAACCACTAATAACCCAGACTTAAATAAGTTTTGGGAACTCGATACAATATCACCTAAGCATTGCCTTTCTGTAGAGGAACGTGCTTGTGAAGAAAGTTTTCAGTTAAATACGGTTCGCGGCTCAAATGGCCAGTTTGTTGTTACTATGCCACTTAAGGCGAATCCTAGCGTATTAGGCGATTCATACGCAGCAGCAAAACGTAGGTTTTTATCATTAGAAAAACGCTTAGAACGCGATCCGATATATAAAAACATGTATATGGACTTTATGAAAGAATATGAAACATTAGGTCACATGACTGAGAGCAGCAATACAATAGTAAGTGATGAAAACAATGTAAGTTATTTCTTGCCTCACCATGGGGTTTTGCGAGAGTCAAGTAAAACAAAGAAGTTACGTACAGTCTTTGATGCATCAGCAAAAACAACTTCAGGATTATCACTGAACGATATACAATATGTAGGTCCCACTGTACAGGATGATCTACTCTCAATCCTACTGAGATTCAGACAACACAAATATGCAATCTTAGGGGACATCGAAAAAATGTATCGAGCTGTCGAGTTAAATCCAAATCAACGATCCTTACAACGCATTATATTTAGGAAAAATCCAACAGAGCCGCTCAAAATCTACACACTAAATACAGTCACTTACGGGACAGCATCTGCGCCTTATCTGGCTACCAAGTGCCTTGTGAGCTTCGCAGAGGCCACAGACAATCAGCACTTGAAAAGCAGCATCCAACGTGATTTTTACGTTGACGATTTGTTAACTGAATCAGATACTATAAACGGAGCAATCGACCTTTGTCAAAAAATAAAAAAAATATTAAGTTCAGCAAAATTTAATCTACGAAAATGGCAGACGAATAGTACACAAATACTCAAAGAAATAGTAGATGTAGAGGATGACTCAAGTTTAGATTTGGATTTGTCAAGTAATTACACATCCAAGACATTAGGGCTGCTATGGGCTTGCAAAACAGATAAATTATCATATACCATTAATATTGACATCCACAAAACAATAACAAAAAGACACATTTTATCAATAATAAGCCAAGTATTTGACCCATTGGGGTTAATTGGTCCATGTGTTGTTGAAGCAAAAATTATAATGCAAAAATTGTGGGCTAATAAATGCGACTGGGATAATGAGGTTCCTCAGGACATAGCAGAACAGTGGTCGAAATTTGTAGAAGCATTAAAACATTTAAATTCATTAAATATTCCTAGATGGGTCCTATGTGACAACTGGATCATTAATGAAATACACATATTTACAGATAGCAGTGAAAGGGCATATGGAGCATGTGTTTATATACGCAGCATTGACAACAGTAACTCGGTCACGGTGTGCTTATTAGCTTCTAAAAATTGCATAGCTCCAATAAAACCAACAACAATGCCTAGATTAGAGCTATGTGGGGCGCTGTTGGGTGCAAGATTGTGTACAAAGGTCAAAGAATCCCTTACCATACCAGTCAGCCGATGCGTATTTTGGTGTGATTCAACAATAGTGTTGAGCTGGTTATCCGCACCATCAACACAACTCAAACCTTTCGTCAGGCATCGTGTAAACGAGATACAGGAGACGAGTGTAGGATCTGAATGGAACTATGTGCCAACTCGAGACAATCCTGCAGATTTAGTTTCTCGAGGGGTGAAGGCTGATCACATCGGCGATTCTAGTTTGTGGTGGGCAGGCCCTTCATTTCTATCGCAGGATGAACGCCTGTGGCCAAAACCACCAAACGATTTTGCAAAACAAGACTTGCCTGAACTAACATACTTTGTAAATCAGTCTAACTATAGCCACACTGTAGTAAATCAAACAATAATACAACAATTAATTCACAAATACTCAGATTTTAACCGTTTGCAAAGACTTGTCGCCTACATTAAAAGGTATATTTACAATTTAAAAAATAAAAACAATAGGTTAGTAGGGTGTTTGTCTAATCAGGATATTCAATCTTCATTAAAATACATTTTACTCAATGCACAAATTGAAAGTTTTCCAGAAGAATATTCTGTTTTAAAATCAGGAAAAGCCTTACCTCATAAAAATCGGCTTGTATCTTTATCTCCTTTCTTAGATTCTGATGGCATTATTCGTGTCGGAGGCAGGCTTAATAACTCTCCATATGATTATAACGTAAAGCATCCCATACTCATGTGCAGTAAGCATTATTTAACTAAAATCATGTTTCAATCTATTCACAGAAAACTGTTACATGCTGTTACCTCAGTTGCTCTTGGCAAACGTTCGGCAAAACTATTGGCCCTTGGGGGGTAGAAATTTATCTAGAGTCATTGTTCAAAAATGTGTAGTATGCTTTAGGCTAAGGCTCAAATTGTCCAACCAATAATGGGACAACTTCCAAATTCACGAAGCAATCTTGAGTTTCTTTTCTTAAATTCAAGCGTTGATTATGCCGGCCCAATATTGATCGCTGACCGGAAGGGAAGAGGCTGCAGACTTATAAAGTCGTATATTTGTATCATTGTCTGCCTTGCTACCAAGGCTGTTCACTTGGAGCTTGTCACGGACCTCACCAAGGAAGCATACATGGCTGCTTTAAACCTTTGTCGGTTTATGTAATCAATTACGTCATTTTTTACAGACCTCAAACATAGCTTATGATGTCGCTCAGGAAGGGATTGAGTTCGACTTTGTGCCGGCCTACTCCCCTCATTTTAATGGCATCGCTGAGGCCGCTGTGCGTTCCACGAAGCATCATTTAAAGCGATTGCTCAAATTAACGCATTTCACATACGAGGAGATGGCTACGTGCTTGACCCAAATAGAGGCTATTCTCAATTCCCGTCCCCTGACTCCTTGTTCTTCTGATCCACTTGATTTTGGTGCACTAACTCCATCTCACTTCTTAATTGGAAGATCACTCACATCCGTTCCACATCCACAGGTGACCGACAATGGAAATATCAACAGACTCCAGCGATTCCAAAGGGTGGAATGTATCAAACAGCATTTTTGGAAGAGATTTCATATGGAATACGTATCTTTGCTACAGCAAAAAACCAAGTGGTCCACAGCATCGGGCGACATCAAGGTGGGGAGCCTCGTCCTGGTTAAGGATAGGGCGCTTCCACCTCTCTGCTGGCTGCTCCGTCGTTGCAGAATGGGACAACATTCTTCAAGAGACTCTTCTTCTTCTTCCACCTGGCGTTAATCCCGGCTATTGCCAGGGTCCGCCTTCCTACTTAGCTTCCTCCACTTTGCCCGATCTTGAACATCCTTCTCAGTCAGGCCATTGGCTCTCATGTCGGACTTGACGACGTCCAGCCAGCGCTTGCGAGGGCGACCACGGGACCGACCCCCACGTCACGGACACCAAAACTACCTCGGATGAAAGAGTTGCGTATGCAATCGAATCGCGTTACGCCACTCATCCACCTCAGCATCTTCATATCCGTGACGCGAAGCTCCTGGGTGTGTCTGCTTAGTGCTGGCCAACACTCGCCGCCGTACAGTAGAACAGGCCATATGATGCATTTTTATATCTGCCCCTTGAGCTTCGGAGGCATTTTGCGGTTGCATACAACGCCCGTTACCTCGCGCCACTTTGCCCAAGCCGCGCTTATACATGCTTGGACATCGTCGTCTACGTTGCCAGACCCGTGCAGCACGGAGCCAAGGTACAGTCTCTGACCAACATTATCTAACCCACTTGACTATTATTCGCTAATAGTAAAGTGGGTTAGATAATGTTGGTCACAGACCGTACCTGAACGTATCGGACTTTCTGATCAAGTCTGAACCTATTCCGATGGGACAACATTCCTCAAGAGACTGTTGCCCCATTAATTAGGTCTATGACAGAACGCATGGAAGCAGTCATCAGGGCTAGGGGGGGCGGTTAACTAGGTTTAAAGTTGTTTTTAAGGATTTTGTTGTAATTTTTGCTGATAAAATAAAATTTTACTTTTTAATCATTTGCATTAGCTTGCTTTTTTATTTCCTGGTAAACAAAACACCAAATCTATTGATCTTTTCTGAGATTTAAATAAATTTCCTTTCCAATGATACCATATAGTCATATATCTACCATTGATTAATAGGATTAAAATGAGTTAGAAGGGAATTCTTAAAGAGGTTTAATTTTTGTGACGCCGAGTGTAGTTGAAATCACAATACACAGTACAGATTCACTATTATTACCCCTTAAAATAATTACCCCAATCCGCCATACCACAAACTTCGTAGCTACACGTCTAATAATTATTTGAGCCTGTTGTTATTTGGCCCACTTTAAACTGGCACAAACTATCTCAAGCTTGGATTATTGGCACTATATTAATATCAACTGTCTCTTCGTGTTGCCAACTTTGCAAATCATAGTGTTATATTATGCTGGGAATATTATGTAGTTTGGAGAGCTCGTGGCGAAAAAATAACAGACGGTTCGATTTTCGAGGTTAAGCAAAGCTTGTCAAGGTCAATCCGTGTGTGGGTGACCATCTTAACATACTGATATTCCTACGTTTCTTAAAAAGCACGTTAAGTCTTCGACTTGTCACGGATAGTCAGAAGCCATTAACTTTACGTCGTGCGTGGTTCGAGTGGCACTCTTAAAATATGGGAAAGAGTAATAAATGGGAGACTTCTTCAACTCACAGAAAACCAGTGTGGCTTTGTCGCAGGAAAGTTAACCACCGACGCCATCCACACCATAAGAATCTTAATAGAAAAATACCGGGACATAGGGACTGATCTTCATATGGTTTTCATCGACCTTGAGAAAGCATTCAACCGAGTTCCAAGGGATTTGATATAGCAGGCATTACGTTCACACAACGTACCAGAATATTATATCCGAAATGTAAAAGATAGGTACGAGGACGTCACGACAAGTGTGCTAAGCCCAGCCGGTATTAGTGATGAATTTGAAGTAAAGGTCGGTGTGCACCAGAGTTCCACGTTAAGTTTTCAATCTGGTACTGAACCACCTAACTGCTAAACTACAATGGCCACCCCCCTGGGACTTAGACGATATAGTACTCATCAAAGAAGATGCGAAAGGTCTGCAGCAAAGACCAGAAGAATGGAGAGTTGTATTGGAGGAGGCTGGACTGCAGATTAGTAAGCTAAAGACCGAATAGGTACATTTTAACTTTAGCGGTAGAGGCAACAGTTACACTATCAACCTTAAAGGCACACCTCTGAAAAAAGCCGATAGTTTCAGGTACCACGGGTCAGTGATTTCTAGAGACGCTACCGTCGAAGCCGACGTCACCCACTGAATTAACACAGGTTGGATGAAGTAGAAGGAACATCCTATCACACAAAACCCCACACACACATCGCATACACATTAAGGGCAAAGTTTATAGGACTGCTGTTCGACCCGCCTTAACATATGGTGCCGAATACTCAAAAAACAACAAGAGATGATAGATGGCATGCCGCCGAGATGAGGATGCTACGTTGGTCGGGAGGTGTAACGTTGCGTATCGATCGTATTCAAAACAGCTACATCTGCGGCAGCTTCCGAGTAAAACCCATCCAGGAAAAACTAATGGAAGGCCGTCTCAGATGGTACGGTGATGTTATGCGTCGCCCACCAGAACACATGACTGAATGAAGTACTCGAAATGTTAATGTTTCCAGCCCCAAAAAAGTGAGGTTGGCCCCGACTCACATGGATAGCCGCTGTAAATAAGGACACGAAGTGCGCAAATGTCACATCTGCGACGACTCAGGACAGAATGTCTTGGCGAAGAATGACTAGGAGAGCCGACCCCAAATGATGGTACCAAGACTAGGAAAAGTAGTAGTAGTTCGTGGTTCGAGTTCCAACTCACCATCTACAGATCTCCTTAAAAGAGGACTTATGGCCGAAAGGTGTCATATTTTGACGTTTCCGAGGACATTTACGCGACACCACGCAGCGAGACACGACGCCGACAAAGTTGCTTCTATAGTTGTAGTGTTAATAAGATTTTAGTTATCAGTATGTATTAGTTTATTATTGTTTAAGATAATTTTGTATATTTTAAAATTGAATATTTTATCTATGGACCTCAGTGGCCTGATAATAAAATGATTATTATTGAAATAAATCTAGTACTAAGATGCGTCTGGATGGACTGGTAGCATAGTTGAGAATATGCAAAGCCGATTGATTGATGTAGTTTGGAACTTATGTGCCATGCTTCCTTTGTATCTACGAATCTTACCTAGGTCTTACCCATGATCTTAAACATGGAATTAAGGCTTAATCCAATATAAGGTCAATATAAAAAGTATTTTTTAATTGACATTCAACGAAAAGTGACTACAGGTATCCAGATTTTGTTTGAATATTTGCAATGAAAACAAACCAACGCAAAAGTCCGAATAGTTCAGCAACAAAACAATAATAACCTACAATTTCAAACTTTAATAACTTACTTAGCGTTTGACAACAGACTGTTTTTTGCCTCAAGAAAATTCATATTATTTTCAGTTTCGCTCTTTGAGAGATTTCTTTTGAAGTGGATGGTACTCAGAATACTTCAGGTTCCCAAGCTCCTCCGACTACCCCCGACTCTACCCAACTACCGGGTAAAAGCTTCCTTTTGACCACGTAGTTATGGCTTAAAAATAGATTAAACCGAAACGCGCTAAGCGGTATCGACTGGGATATTGCTTTAAAAATACTCCCTTTGTGGTCGTTTGCGTTGTAACTAGCTTTTGTTGAGATACGATAGTAGATATAATATTCGTTTTCAGTCGAACGGTTGCACAAAGATAAGAATTCTTCAGGTGATTTTTATACGACACTGTTTTTTTTGCAAAATATTAGCGGCCTGTGTTGTGTGTGTTTTAAACTTCTTTCTTTCTTTATCTTCTTTTTTTCTAAAAATGTTGATTCCTTCAATTTCCCGTATTCTCTCTCAAATTACATCATCTATTTTACGACACCAGTTTCTTCAAAGCATGTTCCCTTGCTCTGTTCATCTTCTCATGTCCGGTTTTTTTTGGTCTTTCACAGTGGAGTCTATTTAACCTTAATTTTGACTGGCAGAGAACGCTTAATTATTAACACTTTATGTATAGCAGTGGTATGCAACAACTAGCTCGTGGCTAGATAATAACAGCCGCATGGGTCGATCTTTAAGGTTAAGCAACGCATGCCAAGGTTGGTCTGTGGATACTTACATATCGAGTTTCTTCCGTGCCTCGGAAATCACGTTAAGCCGTTGGTCCCGGCTGTCATTTTTAGATCTTAGGCAGTCGTTCCGGATAGCCAGAAGCCGGTTAATCTGACTTCAGTCTTGCCGTGAAGTACCGGGTTACCCAGTTAATGGGTTGTGGAGATCTGGTAGGTAGCAGCTCTACGTAAAATACTGTTATTCAGCTAAATCCGGTTTGACTGGAAGCTAACCCCAATATAGTTGGGAAAAGGCTAGGCAGATGATGAGTGGTTTGGAACAACACCACTGCTATAAAAAAGTGTTAGTAATTATAGCATAATACATGACACCAGCTATAATGCAAACTAAACCCAGTCTAAGATACCTTTTTTTAAGGATGGGAAATCATCCAATAACTCCTCCCGCTCTGGGTGTTTTATTAACGACAACAGACTGCATAACCTACACACTCGAATGCATCTCCAAGCACTTAATTCTCAATCACACATCTGAGAACTACCACACACAATATTACGATGCTCAAGATATGATTCAGGCTAGTACAGACACACATAATTCAAAGCCGAGGCACTCGACTGAACCGATACGTTGTAACTCGATTAGTCGGAATTTCTGAAGGGAATCTATGCAATCCTACCTAATCTGGACACAGTAACCTAGTAACGCATAACTTATATCTACCTAAGTGAGTCATACATCCGGTTATGTGAATTTTTTTTCGGCTTTTCATCGGTGTTCAAAAATTAGTTTTCTTTAAAATCTCCATTATGGTACAGCCTAAATGAATAAAGTCTGTTCTTTCGGGCAGACAAATTTCGACGTTCCGACTCTTGCCTTATAAACATAACACAAGCAAAGGAGTGCTGGGCACGCCACAATTGCAGTTATAAGTCCCCTCTTTGAGGAGTGGCTAGAGCGGCGCCACGGCGTCCTCACCTTCCGCTTGACGCAGATACATACCGGACACGGTTGTTTCGGGAACTACCTGTGTCGAATAAAGCGGGAGGATACTTCGGGTGTCAACACTGCGAGGATCACCCGGAGGACACGGTGGAGCATACGGTGGAGATCTGCCCTGCTTGGACGGAGCACCGCCGTGTCCTCGTCGAGGCGATCGGTGGCGGCAATCTCTCGCGTCCAGCCCTGGTTAAAGCCATATTCCGGAGCAAGGAGACATAGAAAGCGGTCGCCTCCTTCTGCGAAGCAGTAATGCCAGCAAAGGAGGAAGCCGAACGTGTGAGAGAGAGGCAAACATCACGCCCCAGCTCCCGCAACAGAAGAAGACTCGACGATTCTCGGCCACCGTAGACGCGGGCCTGCGGACGGCGAGCATTAGGTGGCTCGCCGTCTGATCAGAACCAGGCCAGAGTCGACGACACGCTGTGTTCCATGCGCGCCTCAAAGAGCTGTCAGCAAAGAAGACGGGGCCCGCTAGGGCCAATGCCTGCTAGTGCTGCGGACTTTGTTCCGTAGCCCTGAAACGCAAAGGGATCTAGGAGGAACACGGGTGGGTTTTAGTCAATAAGAGTCTGACACTTCCTCCTGCTTCACCCAGAGCGGGAGGAGTCATTTGATGATTTCCTATCCTTAAAAAAAAAAGCATAGGAGTGCAACTCTCGGCCTGCGTCTGTGTTTCCAAAAGTTTACTACCATAATCTCTTCAATGTTAGATTGAACAGGCTCCTTCTGGGTAGGCTCGCTTCATCGTAGAATTTGTCTCTGTCATCTCTGACATAGACCAGAGTCAAGAGCAAACCCATTACAAATGAAAAAAAAATAAACATTAATCTCTAATATTACCTAGTTAGATAGTGAGAGAGCACTGCGGTGCGGTTAGCTTCCTTAAAACACTTTGAGATGGAAGTTCAGGCCTGCCACCTACAAGCTGACGCTGCAGCTACCATTAAGGAGTTAGTTCGCCTGGAGTCAATCCTAAATGCAAAATAAAGAAATTATTTTTCTTAGAAACTTAACTAACACATAAAAAAGAAATACCCGCCAAGTGCGAGTTGGACTCGCATACGAAGGGTTCGTAGTCTCAAAACCTGATCCAAAGTTTTTTAACTTTGGATCAGGTTTTGAGACTTACATTCAAATTCAAATCATTTTATTTCAAATAAACCATTCACAGGCACTTTTGAAACGTCAAGGTCGGTCAGTCAAAAATATGGAAGCTATTTGCACGTTCCAAAGCGTAGATCTCTATGGAGAAGAACGTGCAAGAAACTCCACGGACACTCTTTTTGACTTGTATTGCAACTCATTAAAATAAGAGAAGTAACGAAAGTGCTTGTAATAAGACATTAAAAAACACATTAAAAAAAAATATGACGTTCATTTATTTGTTTGTCAACTAAAAAGTACTTTTACAGAAAAGCTAACTAAAGCAGTACAAAAATGCAACTAGTCATTAGTTCCATCAAAGGTATCGGCAGAGAGGCATCTATAATAAACAGACCCCACGCAGTCATCTTACTGAAGCTCCGGTTAACTTGTAGCACGCACTTGCAGAGATATTTGTTGCTCTCTGTAAGGATACAAAATAAGTTGGCTCTGTTCCAAATTATATCGCTTACATTTGATAAATTTTTCGTTTTTATTTTAAGGTAAAATGTTTTCCTGTAGACTATACCGAAATATTCACATCTGGACAGTTCGTTGGTAACATAATAATTTTACAATATATCTGCTAGTTGTTCAAAACGAGTAATGTCTTCAAAAACTAATTTTCTAACTCACTAACTTTGACATAGAAATCATGTTCATGGTTGACGATGATTAATGTATTTATACTTAGATTAAATCTAATTCTTACTCATACCTGATTGAAAGAAAAATAGTTTATTAGTCACGTAACAGCCGTAGCGTACTTGCTATACTCGTGACATCCATAAACATCATGTGGGACACCTCAACAAGGCCAGTTAAACTGGTACTCAATAATAGACTGGATAAGGACATTCAAAAGATAGTTAAACCTTTCAACATTATGCTCTCTGTATTCTTCTCTTCCAAATACAAAATAAGAGATAGTTATATCACTCCGTGTAATAAGAAATATAACATACTGCTGTTTTTCATTGTTTCAGTAATCAATGTAGTGTATGTCTGTCGTGTGATAACCAACCTACTTGTTAATTATGGAAATAATGTCATTACCGCGTTATATATCATCGTTTTTATTTTATTTTTTACACTATTATGCCTTAGCCATATTCTGCTGACAACTTGTAACATCGTTCATAGCCGCTGCAACATTGATCTTATTTTGAAGATCCAAGAAATTCATAGAAGCATCGACATTAGCAAGAGTGTCCGAAATTATGTAATTCTGAATTGGATATCACTTTCAGCCATAACCTGTATTACGATATTAATGGGAACCTTTTATTTTTCATTAATTGAAAAATACAACAGTATGGATATAAGCTTTTATGTATTAAATTTAGCATTTGATTTGAATTTAGTTTATGGAATTCGTCTCACGACATTGTTGACAAAATATCTTAATGAATGGGTAAACCAAAACTGATACAACAAAATGGAGGGGAAGAAAAATATTTTGATAAACTCTTAGTGGTTTATCAAAATATCTTGGAAGCTTTCAAATTGTACTCAATATGTTTTCGTGAATTGGTAAGTCAATGTTTTATTAGTTTTAAACATAAACTTTGTTTAAATAATTTCTTTATTTATGCATAATATGTTAATTTCATTTATGCTTTTTGATGTAAAGGAGACAAAAATTTACCAATAGTTGAGATGAAATTGATGCTCGACTCAAATATGAGAGCATTATGGGACCGTCAGTAAAATGAAAATTACTCGAGCCAAGAACTACCGTGATATCCAGTTAATGGGTTGTAGAGGTCAGGTAGGCGGCAGTTCTACGTGAAATACTAGGAGTTCCTTTATAGACCTCAATATAGTTGAAAAAGGCTAGGCTGATGATGATGACTCGCGAGAAAGGAATCAATACCAATCCAAACCAATTTTTTTATGAGAAACATTAGTAGGAAATGACTTTGATGCTAACAAATTTTCTTTTGACACCCTTTTCTATTTTTGAAGATGACACAGCCTGCAAAACACGCCACTATTCTAAGTAGTAACCAAGATGTACTTGAATAATAACACCTATATTAACATTTTTGTGCTTATTAAAAAAATGTTGAAGAATTATAAAACTCAGTTGAAATAATATTAAAAAAAAACTGCTTAACAAGCATGAGCACTATTGCCGAGCTTCATATATTTATTATAAAAAGGGATACTTAAAACGTTTTTCTGTTTTGTAGATATTATGGCGATTAATAGAAACATTTCTTCGTAGTTTATTTGTTGTGGAAGCAAGCTTAGTGCATTTGAATAATCCAGCAGTGTCCAAAAATGAAGTAAGGTTATCACATTTTTACATCGTATTTTTTAAAGTGAAATCATTGCCATCTCTAGATCAGAACATGAGTGATATTCTAACGGCAGTAACTTTTTGATTTTTTTTTTGCGTTCCTCACCCAAAGGGTAACCAACGGAACCCGGAAGTTGAAAAGGTTGGTCACAGTTTATCGAACGTAATT
The DNA here is from genome assembly GCA_950371165.1 of Lacanobia oleracea. Lineage (NCBI taxonomy): Eukaryota > Metazoa > Arthropoda > Insecta > Lepidoptera > Noctuidae > Lacanobia > Lacanobia oleracea. Next base: position 5,550,990 of record OX493404.1, read on the forward strand.
TTTTCACTTTTGAACAAAATTTTTACAACTTTCAACACAGTTACGAAACTGATAATTTTATGCATAAAAGTACAACTCATGAAGATTCAGTTGCAAAAAAGAAACTTCGATAAAGTCTTCTACTTTTATTTTTAGATTTTTTAAGTTGGTTAGGATTCTTAAAAATTCAAAAAATATCCATAGCTCGAAAACTATGAAAAGTCACGGAACATACATGGGGATGATTTAGATATCCCACGATACGAGGGACCAACATTTTATTTTTGGACGTCAATGTTCACTCTATCACCATCACTCTGAATATCCGGTTAAAAGTAGGGACGTATGATATTTTATACTAACTAGCCGTAAATATAAAACAACGGTGTTCGCAATAACTCCGTGATATGTTATAAACTGTGCAGTGACCGGTTAAGCCACAGTACAATTTAATGCTTGCAGGTCGTCAACTGGTATTTGTGCGCTATAGCATCAGCCGTCATCATAAAGAATATGGTTCTAATTATAATGATTTGTTGGCAATGTGAGAAGTTCTATATGTCTGTGGAGGAAGCTGGGACAGCGTGTATACAGAATGTGATGGAAACAAAATGTTCAAGTGATTTAAATTAACAATTTTATGATTGATCCGCAAGAAATTTTAATTTAAGTTCCTTCATTGAAAATTGATTTATCTTCTTTGAAATATCGTATCATTCTATCGTTACAGTGAGTATCAACTATGCTTGCAAGCGCGTGCTACAAGTTAACCGGACCTTCAGTAAGATGACTGCGTGGGGTCTGTTTACTATAGACGCCTCTCTGCCGATACCTTTGATGGAACTTGTGACTAGTTACATTATTGTACTGCTTCAGTTTGCTTTTCTGTGATACTACTTTTTTCGCCAAATACTTGAAATTAGAAGGGGACAAAGATGCATCTTTTCCCAAATGTATTTCGGTACTGTATAAAATAAATGATTTTTTATCTAAACACGGAGCTATAATTTTATGTAGTTTGTCAGCCTACATGACTTATTTTATGTTTGTAATAATTTGAACAATTAATAGAATTTCGACAAGTACTGAATTAAAAGAAATAATATTACTCATGAAATTACCGTTCTGCAGTACTGACCATTTCAAATTAAAATATTTTTGTTTGGCTAAGAATTCAAGTTTGAAATTAATTTTAATTCGTAGTGTGATTTGTATATTGTTTATTGATTAGCGTTATGTTTTCATCGCATGTTTTATCTTTTTGGTCATCATGGTTATGTTTAAATTTCGAGTAATAAATAAAACAAAAAAAACCCCGACAGAAAAAGCTTGCAAAATAAAAAAAAATTATTTCTTTTAATGCTTTTACTGTAATATAGGTACGATTTTTGAAGCCAAGCGTCATCACGTCGGGAGACCGCAAATCTTTTGTATTTACTAAGTCTAACATATTATTAGTGGTCTCCAATATATATATATATATTTATTTGAAATGGGTTTGCTCTTGACTCTAGTCTATGTCAGAGATGACAGAGACAAAGTCTACGATGGAGCGAGCCTACCCAGAAGGAGCCTGTTCACTCTAACTTTGAAGAGATTAGGGTTGTAAGCTTTCGGAAACACAGACGCAGGCAGAGAATTCCACTCCTTTGGTGTGCGCATTATAAAAGACGTTTAAAAACGCTTAGTGCGAATTGGTGGAATAACCACAAGGTAGGGATGGTAAGATGCAGTGCGTCTGGATGTCCGATGGTAGAAGGGGGCCGGTGGGATGAGGTCGTGGAGTTCTTGGGCACACTCACCGAAGTACAATCTGTAGAAGACCGACAAGCAGGCAACCTTACGGCGATGTAAAACCAAACCTGCACTTATTTGAAAAACTACACAGCGTGCGACATAAAAATAAGACAAGCGGTAGACAACACAAAAAAGCGGTATTCCATAAAAACCTTCTAGGAATGGCGCCACAAATCTACAATAAACTTCCTAACTTTATCTGAATATTAACGAAATTAATATGTTTAAAAAGCAATTTAATAAGTTACTATTAAATAAAACGTACTACACATTACACGAATACATGTCAGACAGAAATCTATCTGTATAATAAGTACATGCTATGGTTATTACTTGGGTCCAATTTATTTTCATTTCTTTACATTAATTTATTATGTTATTTAACGTACCAACTGACATTACTTTTTGACTCTGACATTAGTTACGTATTATGATTATTATTTAATTTTTTCATCATTATTAGTGTGACATTTTATTCTTTGTCATTACTCTTTGATCTTAATTTATGACATTGTATACGTTTTAATTTTTATATATGACAGCATGATCTTAGTGATAATTGACGACATTTGTTTAATTTGAGTAATTGGTTTTGTTTGATATTTATGGAATTGTGTACTTGAAATGTTTAATTTGCAATATGATACTTATGATTTAATACAATAATTAATGTCATTTATAATTTATATAATTGTTGTACATGCCTAAATTGGTAAAACACAGTGAACTGCGCATTCACCTAACACCTGGAATGTATAACTATGTAATGTGTTTCGCAATAAAGATTGAAATTGAAATATGTAGCTTGGCATCCACCAGTTTTACGTCGCCGATGAGCCTCTTAGCTCTGCGTTCCACCGAGTCAAGCGCGGCAAGCTGATACTTAGCTGAGCCATCCCGAAGGTGGCTACAATACTCCATGCAGGATCGGACTTTTGCTTTGTAAAGTGTTAAAAGCTGTCCAGGCCTAAAGTATCGCTTCACCCTATTTAGGATACCCAGCTTTTTGGCCGCAGTTTGGGCTTTGTACTCGATGGTGGTGCCGAAGTTGAGACTGGTTGTCAACTCCATGCCTAGGAGCTCGAGCCGATCAGTTACAGGAACAGAAGCACCCCGAAAAGTAGGAGCTTGGGCAAAACGACTCCTTTTTGCGGTAAAAAGACACGCCTGTGTTTTGGTGGCGTTAAAAGTGACCAAATTGTCATTACCCCACTGGGAGACAATGCTTAAGGTCAAATTTGTCCGCTCTACCATGGCCTCTCTCAAGGAATAAACTTCAACCCCGCTGGTTGTTGCATTGGACAAGTATCTCTCTGAAACCGTACTGTCATCTGCGTACCCAACAAGACCAGGCTGAAGTAGGTCATTGATGTGCAGCAGGAAAAGAGTTGCAGAGAGAACAGACCCTTGAAGAACTCCGGCATCAATAGCCATGAGGTCAAAGGAGCAGCCGTCTACGACCACTCGGATCGACCGTTCACTCAGGAAGTCTGACATCCAGGTACAAAAACCAGCTGGGATGCCATAAGCAGGAAGCTTGCTGAGTAGACCTGCGTGCCAGACCCTGTCAAAAGCCTTCAAGATATCAAGCGACACGGCAAGTGCTTCGCCGTGTCTCTCAATGGCTTTGCCCCAGCAGTGCGTGACATAGGTACACAAGAAGATCGCCAGTTGACCGTCCCCGGCGAAAGCCATATTGACGGTCACTGAGGAGATTGTTGTCTTCAAGGTAGGTCAGCAGCTTCAGTTCAGAACCCTTTCCATAACCTTGCATAGGATGGAGGTAATGGCGATCGGACGGTAATGCGCAGCGTCAGCACGGTCTCCCTTTTTGGGCACCGGTTGCACATTCGCAAGCTTCCATGATCTCGGCACCGTTCTTTTTACAAGAGAGAGGCGGTACAGGCGTGTCAACACAGGAGACAATTCAGGTACACATTGCCTCAACACTCTTACTGGAATGCTGTCAGGTCCACTGGCCTTATTCACATCTAAACTGCATAATTTAGATTAGTCACAATTTACAATGTGAATCTGAAATTTCAGAGGGGTTTTCCTTTAAATTACCTATACTAGGTACTATTTTCAAGCTCTGTACCAAAAATCAATTAAGTAGAAGCAGTAATTTAGTCGCAAATGATTTTTAAAAATTTTGCACCGTTTGAACACGATTTATATTTCCTAACAGCTGATTATGTCTAAGCATAGGTCATGCACCTTACAACGATAAATCTACGATGCGTTGTGGCCGCTCTGACGCATGTCGCAAGTACATTCACTAAAAAGTTGGCAATGCAAACAAGGAAGCAATAAATACACACACACCCGCACTTTCACTACAAGAGTGACAAACATAGCGCGAGTAAGAGAAACTCGATAAGTGGTGCCTCTAAAAAACTCGTTTTTTCAGTGCACCGACGCTGTCCTTTCGGAACGTACGATTTGTCAAATTCGCGCGTATAACAAAACAAAATCACAATTATTGTGATTTTGTTTTGTTATTGTGATAGGATACTGAATAAGTTTAAGACAGTATTTCTTATATTTATTGTATCCACACGTAACTTGAGATTATTATTATTATTTTGTATTAGTGTTTTTTTTTGTGATTGACTGTTTTTTATGGTGGTAGGACACGTAATAAAACTTTGGTTGTGTGTGTGTGTGTAATTAAAGTGTTAAACAATGCCTCGTGTAACTTACACGGCGTCAGAATACACTGACATGATTTTAATTTACGGCGAATGCCGTCGAAACGCAGCTTTAGCTTTGCGAACGTACAGAGAAAGGTATGATGACTGCCGCAATTGCCCACAAAAGTGCTTGGCGACGGACAGTGATTTAATTAGAAAAATAAATAACAATATTCTCGGTCAGTATAATTTGTGCATTAATGTGAATGGAGGACACATCGAGAATTTAATGTGTGTTTATTTTTGTGCGCGTACTTCAAAATCTTACCAAACATAAAAGACAGCGCGAGTGGAGGCTTAAGTCGCCCCGGCCCCCGCCTCGACACGAAATAACGAAATTTATTTTCCCAAACAAATAAAATAAAATAGAAAAATAAGACATATGATTTTAATTTAATTTATAGTATACGTCTAATGTCATTGTTAACAACATATCTTAACGAATGGGTAAACCAACTACTTACCCAACAAAATGAAGTAGACGAAGAATATTGTGATGAACTGTTTGTGGTTTACAAAAATGTCTTTCAAGCTTTCAAACTGTATGTAAAATGTTTTCATGAATTGGTAAGTCACTGTTTGATTAAGTATCATAATTATAGAGCTTTGGTTAACAAAAGTTTCATAGTCATATTAATATTATGTAAAGCGAGATTGACACTAATAAAAATGTCAGCCTTATGGTTCAGTGAGTAGAATGGCAAAAACTCACGCGTTTGTAATGATGTTATTCAAGATAATTGCTAAAAAGCGATTACCATTGTGTACCATTTTCGAAAAAGAACTTACTAGTATTCTACAGAACTCTTCGACCGAAAAAAACACACCTGCAGAATTATGAAGTACATTAACGAGGAATAAGTACACTGTATTATCTTAATATATTTACAGTGGAAGCGCACGTACTCGACTTGCAAAACCCAAAAATGTTTAAAAATGAAGTAAGATTACTACTTTATTTCTATATGTAGAATGTTTTTCCATCTCAAAATTTTAACATTATTGGAAAAGAGGGTGAAAGCGTTTCCGTTTTCTAATTAATCCGTCTCTTTTTTTAATATTTGGATAGATGTCGTCGCAGTTCTTTTTGTTGCAATGCCGCTGTAGTGACTCATAAAATCAAAATGAATGTCAGATTAGTAGAGACGCCCAAGTTATGTGATTCCAATGCAAGTGTCTTATGTTTGGTTTAATTAAATAACTATAATTTATCCAAGCAGATACAAGTTGCGAACCCAAGCTAATTTATAGTATTACTAGACACAGTAAAATCTTTTCAGGTTGCCAGTTGGTGTTTGTGCACCATAGTTATGTGTAATCATCACAAAAAATATGAACTGGTCATAATGACTTATTGGCAATGTGATCATTTCTATATGTCTGTGGAGGAAGCCTCGATAGCGTGTATGAATACAAACTGTTCAAGTAAGAACTTTTTTCTTCATGAACTATTAATGCATCCGAGAATATTATTTAATAACTTTAAACATTAATCCCCATCGTTACAGAGAGTGTCAAACACCTTTGCAAGCGCGTGCTACAAGTTAACTGGACCATAGATGCCTCTCTACCGATACCTTTGATAGAACTAATGTCTAGTCATATTATTGTAATGCTTCAGTTTGCTTTTCTGTAAAATAATGATATTTAAAAAAAGCTTAAAAACAAAATTTTGTGGTGGAATATTATTTGAAAATAATAAATGATATTTATGAACTTCTGTGATGCAAACACGGACGCGTTACGTTAATAATTAAATATGTATTTATGTATCTATGTTAAATTGCATTTTATGTATGAATGTGTGTATCTATGTTATGAATGTTATATTATAATTTATTGTTTGTTTTAATTTAGTTTGTATCTCTTTTGTTACACCGATGACAGCCTCGTTTCATGTCCGAAAAAATACTTCCCATTCTAGGCTGTCTGGAAGAGATCGCGTAGTGCAATAAGACTGCCCTATGTATGTGTTTTAGTTTTAAGTTTCCTTTCGTTTTACTTTTGGTGTATTTACAATAAAGCGTATAATAAATTAATAAAAACAAATAAATAAGTTATTTATTTCAAAACAACATACACTGTGTAGAAAATAAAATAAAACATCGCTAACAAACAATACAAACACTAAAATACAGTTACTTAATTAATTAATACCAAAAAAGTGAATAATAAAAATACAATGTCAAGATTTTACGTACTTAAATAAAGAAATGAAAAAAGAAATGTCATGTACAATAAAATTAACCAAAATAATAAGAATAATAATCCACTTCATGATAATCAATTCAAAATCCATTAATTATATTATCGTATGTCATCTATAAATTCGTGGATACTGTAATAGGACTTCCGCAATAAATATGTCTTTAATTTATTTTTAAATAGTTTTAAGCTATTTATGGTTTTAAATTCTAAAGGTAACTTGTTGTAGAGAAAGACAGATTGAAACCTTGTACTATGATGAACCACGTTCAGTTTTGGTTGGATTAATTTTGGTAAGTCTTTCCTGTGAGTCCTATCTCTAGCTTGTTTTTGCCCCTTTGCTTCAAAATTCTGCAAATGCTTAACAATTTTGATTAGCGGTTTGGTTAGAATTAGTTTGAAGTCTGATGAAATGATTTCTGCACGTTTCTGTGTGGTATAAGCGGAGCATAGTCCTTAAAGCTCCTTTTTTGAATTACAAATGCCAAGTGGACATTGTACTTTTTCCCTATAACTCGATACTATATCTAATCTAAGACTCCACTAGAGCAAAGTATACCATTTTGAGTTGAAGCAAAGTTAGTTCTTCCCTTAGAGTTCTAATTGCCGAGCTAACAGACTTTGTCAAAGAAAAAATCTCAACCTTCCAGTTCAACAGCGCTACCACGAGATAATTATAACCTCAATACCAGCGTCTTAACTACTTAAACTACCTGTAGATACAATTGCATTGGTTCCATCAGCAAAAATAATTAGACTTGTGCCTGTAAAACGTTTTTTTAATGAACTCAATCAAATCATTCATAAATAGGATAAAGAAAATAGGGCTCAGAACAAATCCCTGAGGGACACCACAACACACAATAACTAGATTGGATTTGTATTTTTTTTGTTCTTCATCTACTACCGATTTAGTCTCTTACTGTTGCCTGTTATGTAAATGGGATTTGAAAACCTCAGGGCGTTCTCTCGTATACCATAATGTTCCAATTTGGCCAGTAGAATATCATGGTCTACGGTCAATGTCAAAGGCAGAACTAAGATCTAGAAAGATACCAGCCACTTTACGCTTTTTATTTAAATTTCAGACTACCTTGTCGATGCCTCAATAGCATCGGCGCATAATAAATAAAGGGGTTCGAACTATTTTGTATGGGGGCTAGCCCACACATTTTGATTTTTTTCTGATCTAACATACTAATACTCGTTTTAATTATATTTTTTTCCTAATATTAAAATAAAAAGTTTTGAAGTTATTCAAGAAATTAGGCTAAGTCGGTCGAATCGAACTTCTGCCGCCTCTTACTACCACAACTGCTGAGACCCGACGGGACGCTGGCCCACTCCGCTGAGGAGAAAACGAACTTATTTGCTTCTTTGTTTGCGGATTTTTCACGTCTAGAACCTGGTGGCGCGAAGCCTCCTGCTTCTCCTGATGTATGCGAGTCGAGTATGTCGATCATTCGCATTCATCAGAAGAACGTCCGTAGTGTACTGCGAAACCTAGACGTGGACAGGGCTAGTGGCCCCAACGGGATACCGGCAGTTGTTCTGAAGACTTGCGCGCTGTCTCCGATCTGGACATGCCTGATAGCTACAACCTGGAAGTTTTTAAGTCAAGAGTGAATAGGTTACTTCTAGGCAGTCGTGCTACATCTTCGACCACATCATCGCTTACCAACTGGTGAGATAGTGTTTTTTTTTTTACCAAATATTATAGTAACCCCCCCTTATAGCCAACTCCGAAACTACTGAGACTAAAATTTAGAAAATATGCAGATAATAATTCTTTATCTATAGATTAGAGGAAAACCTATGAGAAGCCTATAATGTTAAAATAACATGTTACAAAAATGAAATTGGTTCAGAAACAGTTTGCGAGTCCGACTCGCACTTGCCAGTTTTTTTTTTATTGAAGCACGCAGTTATACGTTTATGTAATTTATCAGCCTACACTATTAAAGTTGATGTTCGATATAACCATGATAAGTATGATAATAAGCACAAATATATATATATTATAGGGAGCTGAAATACCTAGTTAGGGCTGCGGTTGTAAGTGAGAAGCGTGCATATTTCAAGACTAAAATAACTAACAACATTAAACATCCAAAAAAGTTATGGAGTCACATAAAGTCTTCCATAGCAATCTCCAAAAAAGCAGAGCCCACATTACCACACTTCTGTAGTGATCCAGAGAAAATAAATAATCACTTTTTGGATGTACCGGGTAGCGGTTTGGTTACTACTGCTGACTTATCATACTTTGAGCGTCATAGATTTAACAGTTGTCATTTCCAACTTGAGCCGGTCCAGGAGGATGTGGTGCTGGGGCTTATGCGTGGTCTGAAGTCCAATGCTCAGGGGTCTGACTCTATCTCACTGGAGATGCTGATGATGACTCTTCCTTGTACTCTTGCAGCTATAACAGCCATCATCAATCGTTCTATCACCACCTCCTCTTTCCCGGATCTGTGGAAATTGGCTATAGTTAGACCCATTCCTAAAGTACCTAATCCTAACAGCGTAAAAGAACTTCGACCAATTAGTTTGTTGCCATGTCTTTCCGGGGTCCTAGAGAAGGTTGTCTCCGACCAGTTTAGGGCATACCTTGAGCAGCACAAAATTTTACCTCTTTATCAATCTGGTTTTCGCAAGGGACACAGCACAGCCACAGCCCTTCTTGACGTAGTTGGAAATATCCTTGAAGCCAGAGACAAGAGCATGGGTACCATGCTTGTCCTACTCGATTTTTCACGTGCTTTTGACTCTATTAACACTTCACTTCTCCTCTCCAAGCTGTCTTACTATGGATGTCAGCCTGAGACAGTAAAATGGTTCCAAAGTTACTTGACTCACCGATTTCAGTTAGTCCAGGTTACAAGTGATGATGGAGCGGTTAAGTCGTCTGATCCCAAGTGCGTGAACAGGGGCGTGCCTCAGGGTTCAATCCTTGGTCCGCTACTTTTCATCCTGTACAGTGCTGACATAACAAACTGCTTGCTCAATGCCAAGTTCCATCTATATGCTGATGATCTGCAGATGTATTTGCCATTCCATCCTCAGCAGACTGTTGACACTGTAAAAAGAATGAATGAGGATTTGGATAGAATCTCAGCCTGGTCGAGGAGAAACTCTTTGGTTTTAAACCCAGTGAAATCAAAATTTTTAGTAATCGGAACTAGAGACCTCTTAATTAAATTGAGCAATGTCACCTTTGACTTGAGGATTGATGGGTGTTCCATTGAAAGGGTGCAGGAAGCCCGTAATCTTGGCCTGAAACACAGGTTTAAATTAACCTAGATCGGGCTGGTTGCTACATAACATTGCAATTCCGAACCACCATAACTTGCACCTATAATAATAATAATATATTAGTTTTAGTTTATTTTCAGGCATTATAATTGTATGGAAATCTTATCACTGTTGGCTAAATGTAAACTTTTTGTAAACATTTTTATTTGAATAAATTTATTATTTATTATTAATTTATTTATTTATTTATAATCTTGGGGTGGTATTTGATGAGCAACTGCATTTTGAGACTCACGTCATGGAGGCTGTGCGCAACTGCTTCTACCATCTCAAACTCTTGTACCGTGTCCGTCCCTTCATTAATGTGGATATGCGTATCATGCTCTGTGAGTCACTTATTTTATCCAAGCTGAACTACGCTGACACTGTGTATGGGGCGTGCATTCTTGGGAGGAGCGACAGGTTGATCCAGCGGGTACAGAATGCTTGTGCGAGATTCTGTTCCTAGATCTCATATAACAGCATTTTTAAACAAGGGTAATTTGATGAGAATGTCAGACTGGAGAAAGCTATATGGCTACCTTGCTATTTGGCATAATTCTCACAAAAAAAACAGACTATCTGTATGGTAAATTAACTTGGTCTCGTGATGTGAACAAAGTGAAAACAAGAGCATCGGCTTACCTCTTGTTGACCAACCCCCATCGAACTGCTGCATTCCGTGGAAGTTTTAAATTCGCAGCTTCTCGTTGCTGGAACGACTTGCCACCGCCGTTTCGTGCTATTAAAACAGTTGGTACATTTAGTTCTAAGTTCAAGCAACACTTACTACGGATTCAAAAGGAAAGTACATGAACTTACCCAGGGTTTGCACGCATTAAGTGTTGGTGACTGTTAGTCCAATGTTCATAGCACTACATAACGTCTTCTTGCAACTATACGACTCAGACCGCAACTATGCAATAAAACCTTTTATTTTTCGTTGCACTTTCGTGATATTTGTTGGTATAGCTTTTATTTACAAATGAGTTCTGCCATTATTATTAACCTCCTGTTTGTTTTTCTTTCCAACTTGACAGCTGGCCCCCTCCAAGTGCGCCCGCGCGTTCCGTCATTTGTGACATTCACAAATGTTTTTGGAGCACTGGGACTTTGGGCGTGGGCCGATTTTATTTTATTGATAATTATTATTGACTGCGTGTATTTTATGTAATTGTATGTATTTTTTATTTTATTTTATTTATTTTTCATCATTTATATGTATATATTTTAACTGTATCTATTATATTTAGTATGTGTTACGTAACTGCGTCTGTGGCATCACAGGCCCTATCATAAAACCAGCGCTGTGTTATTTATTTTTAAATTTCGCAGCCTATGCTGAGATAGGGACCTTTTTGGCCTCGCACAGACTAAAATGTTTATAGACTTAGTAATACTGTTAGTTTTAATTATATCTAATCTGTCTGTTTTGTGCGAGTCCCAAATAAACATTTTTCTTTCTTTCTTTCTTTCAAATAGAATTTCATGAAATACTGAAGTAAAATCGTTAATAAACATCATGAGGGACATCCCATATCGTCCAGATAACTGTTACTCAACTATAGACTGGACAAAGACATCCGAAAGATAGCTAAACCTTGCAACATTGTGCTCTCTGTATTCTTCTGTTCGAAATCACTACATAGTGTAAAACAAAGTCGCTTCCGCTGTCTGTCTGTCCCTATGTATGCTTAGATCTTTAAAACTACGATATGGATTTTAATGTGGGTTTTTTAATAGATAGAGTGATTTTGGAGAAAGGTTTTAATATAATTTGCACCCGTGCGAAGCCGGGGCGGTTCGCTAGTACAGAATAAGAGATAGTTACACCACTCTGTGCGATATAAAATATCAACATTGCTGTTTGTCATTGATCATCATTGTCAAAAAACGTTCGAGCTGAATAAAAACTAGATCAGAAGCTTCCAATCTATTTAACAAATGTTTCTGTGTGTTGGCAAGTCTATGCTAGCACAGGTATATTTTACAAAACTTTAGGATTATTTCGTGAAAGAAGAAAATTAGTCATATTAGTCAAGTCTTGTAACGAATTCATTCTTCTGGCACTTTTTTTTCACAGATATTATTAGAAACGTTGAATACATTCATTGATTGTTTTATTTTACGTGGAGGAAAACTTACAAACCTATCAAAATTCTGTGAATCCAGAGGTTGAAGTAAATAAGGTATGCCATAGCTTGTATTAATACAGCTAAGTTTGAGTGAACAGGCTCCTTCTGGGTAAGCTCGCTCCATCGTAGACTTTGTCTCTGTCATCTCTGACATAGACTAGAGTCAAAAGCAAACCCATCACTAAAAAGAAAACCTGGAACTAAAACCATTATATAAACCATTATAAACCATTATATTGATTGTAAACAATCAGCGTATTAATTCCCAAGAGTCAAAATTCATTTACTGGTATGATTTTGGTACATTTTACATGAGATCTTTATAACATAATATGTTTTATAACATTATATTATAATCAGTTCCACAAAAATCTACCTTTAAGGTGTACACTCTTTTATGTAATTAGTAATTATTACAGAAAAGAATAGTACATATGTTGAATATACATAAAATAAATACATCAAAATTCAACATAATTTAAAACGGAAAAAAACAAGCGAAACATTAACAATTAAGTATACATCTTAAATAATGAATGGAAATGGATAAAATCACTGAATCGTAGCCAGGCCACAGACGCTGAAAAATCTACATCGGACCCATGAAGGGCCCGATAGAAGCGCCCGTGAAGCCCCTCGCCTTTCCATACCTACCTGCGGTCATCTTTGGTAAGTATCACGGGTTTGCGCCAGTTCTCCTTAGCCATGGACAACGGGGTGAAACCCTTGTCCACTGCGACCATGTCTTAGTGCATATCCACATCAGCTTCAAGAAAATATTCTCTAAGACCGCGAATCTTCACGCAATTGTGTAAATTCTTGGCGTTTAAAAAGCCTCGACTTCCACACTTCCACGGGATGTACAGTCTCATCACCGACGATCGTGGATGATGCATCCGATTTGCGGTCGGCAGTGTACAGACCCTCCTATCCAGGGCGTCAAGTTTGGTTTGAGTCCATTTGAGTAGGTACGCTGAAAGAGTACATTAATACCGGCGCGTACCTTATTTCTGCCCGACAAAAGGCTATTCAAAACCATTTTCAGGCGGCCAAAGAAGCGCTCTTTCAACGATTGTTTCATGACCGATCGTCGGTGTTTCTTTAAGATCGACCCGTGCGGCTGTTATTATCAAGCCACGAGCTCCTCAAACAGTAAGGTTCCGAACTGTATGATTCAAATGAGCTCATGCAGCACAGGCATACTTTTAAGAGAGAATAAAGAATGACTTTCTCTAAAGAAATACTCAAGCACACGTAGTAATAGCATGTGTTAGCCATCGAAATTGAAAAAAAAGACATATATTCTTGCTATATTTTAAATGACAATCATGTTGGACTCTGGGTGTAAAATAGCGCCAAACACCTTTCTGCTCTTTATCATCAGACTTTCATTATCAACTATGGATAATACCCACCAAGACAATTAAAATGAGCTCAAACACGATCGGCTTACTTGTAAGGATGGATGTGAAATTACTTTTTGGGCCTTCATCTGAAAACATATTCAAGGTCATACATATTTATGCGTAAGCCATCGAAATCGAAAAAAAGACATTTTCCATCTATACACCAAATGGCAAAAAATCTACAATAGGTTCGGATTCTTAGTTTGAAATGACCATTCTTGTTTTATTGTATAAATATTTCTGAAAAAGTATAATATTTAGACTTCGTTTTTTTTTATTTGTGATGGGTTTGTTCTTGACTCTAGTCTTGGTTTTTCCTGTAATCTTGACATAAACTATTATCACATAGAATAATTTTAGTTTTTTCTCATTACAAACGCGAAGATAAGAGGGGGAACAAAAGTCGAAAATAAAGCGGCCTAAAAAAAAAGAAATATCGTCGAGAATGTGCAAATAGCGCTCTCTCGTAAAAATAAAACCATCACATGTAAGTAAGCTTTATAAGTTAACGACTAACAGTCGATAAAACTATAAGATGTACTCGGAAAAGTGTGACGTGCAACTACGGAACTTTACAAAGCGCGTAGCCCGACTCGCACATAGCTGGTTTTATTTTTTTGTATCACCGTATTAAGATTTTATTTGTTAACTATAAAATTGTTCGCGTATTTAAGTTCCTGTGTTGATTGATACAGACGGATTTAAAAATATATATATATAAAAACCTTTTAATTTTGATTATTTTCTTGAAAATATTTATCTGGAACATACCTTTAGAAAAAGTAGACATGTTGCGTAGGTGACGTTCCGCGAATTAGACATCTGCGAAATTGGCGTTAACTGTGAAATTAAACTACATAGACTACGTTAGATTCGTTCGGGATCCTTTGCACGCGAGTGCCACTCGCACTTGGCCAGTTTTACGTTGTAGTACATTTTAGTAAATTAAAAGATTATTTTCTTAACCCACCTAATTTGACACAGTGATTAATGTTCATGATTGACGATGATTAATAAGAACAAATATTTTATTTTTTACTCGTGTCGGATTAAAGAAAACTAGTTTATTACTCATCTAACTATCGTAGCGTTCTTACTACAACATCCATCAACATCATGTGGGACACCTCAACAAGGCCAGTTAAACTGTTTCTAAATAATAGACTGGAGCAAGACATTCAAAATATAGTACAACCTTTCAACATTATGCTTTCTTTATTCTTCTCTTCAAAATATAAAATAAGAGATAGCTTTATCACTTCGTGTGACAAGAAGTATTATATTTTGCTGTATTTCATTGTTTCAGTATTCAATTTATTTTATGTCTGTCGTATGATAACCAACAAACTTGGTGATTTTGAAAGGAATGTCAACACCGCATTGTTTATTATTTATTTATTTATTTTTGCTTTTAATAGTCTCAGCCATACTCTGCTGACTATTTTTAACGTCATTCATAGCCACTGCAACATTTCTCTAATTTTGAAGATCCAAGAAATTCATAGAAGCATCGACATTAGCAAGAGTGTCCGAAACTATATCATTCTCAATTGGATATCACTTTCAGCCGTTATCTGTATTACAATATTTTTGGCAACCATTTATTACTTATTCATCGAATTCAACGTTTTGGATATAAGTTTCACAATAATAAACTTGGCATACGATTTTAATTTAGTTTATAGTATACGTCTCATGTCATTATTAACAAAATATCTTAACGAATGGGTAAACCAACTACTTACCCAACAAAATGTAGGAGACGAAGAATATTGTGATAAATTGTTAGTGGTTTACCAAAATATCTTTGAAGCTTTCAAGCTGTATGTTAAATGTTTTCGTGAATTGGTAAGTCACTTTTTAATTGAATTTTTAAAAAGCTTTAGAAAAAAAAAAACTAATTTTAAAAGTCTTATAAATATGAAGTATAATTTGGTTTAAGTGAACGAAGATACTCATTTCGGTCGAGGCGAGATTGTTACTCGAGTCAAAAAAGTCAGCACTATGGAGCATTGCGGGGAATCGTACGAGGCATGCCTTTAAAGTTTTGTCGTTTGAAGAAAAAAACACAACTAGAACCTTATAGTACTTTTTATTGTTTTTCAAAGTATTCACCACGTAGCAACACTTTTCCATTCGCTCAAACCAGTTATTATAACATTTATTCCACTCTAAAGTGGGGGTGTTCAAAATGGCTGACTTGAAAGCGTCGACTGCTTCTTCACCGGACTGGAACCTTTGACCACGAAGATTTTTCTTAATTTTAGGAAATGTAAAGAAATCGTTAGGGCTTAGATCAGGACTGTATGGAGGATGGTCAAGAATTTATACTCAATCGTTTGACGAGCGCTATGTGAGCTTGCGTTGTGGTAGTGCAGGATGATGTGTCGCTTTGAGTTAGATTTTCGAAGTTCGGCGATGATTTGTGGTAAAAAACTGTGGCATACCACTCTGCGCTAACCGTTGTACGATCTTCAAGCGTAACAGTCGCAACATGGCCGGTTTTTCCAACGAACGTGGCAACCATCTTCTTTGAAGTGCTTCGGGAACGAACCACTTTAGTCGGCTTTGGCTCGTCTTGAAAGACCCAGATTGCAGATTGTTGTTTGGAATCAGGATCGTAGTCATAGATTTAAGATTCGTCACCACTGAGGATGTCTTAGACGTGATTTGACTCTCCTCGGTTGAACCTTTGCAGAGTTTTCTTACACCATCTGACGCGGGCTGCCTTGTGACCGTCGGAAAGCAGATGCGGTATCCAACGGCAAACTAGCTTTCTCACACCAAGCGCTTCATGCAAGATCTTCTGAATGGTTATCCCTGAGATGCCTAATAGAGCCTCTATCTCTCGATACGTCACATGACGATCTTCGAGAATTATTTGTCTCACAACAATGATGTTACGAGACGGATTTTGGGCGTTCTTCGCGAGATTTGTCACTAACACTAGTATGTCCACGCTGGAATTCTAAATACCAGCGTTCGACAGTCTGCAGACATGGGGCTTAATCACTGAACACAGATGCTAGCTCTTCAAAACATTGAAGACGAGTCAGGCCTCTTCTAAAGTTGTATAAAATTATTGCACGAACATTTTCCTTAGAAAGATTCATTTTCGTACGTAACCTGACAGATTCCAATCGACGCTGTGACTAAACAATAGCATTAATCCTAATATGTTCAACTGTTTTGAAATTCTAAATTTAAAAACAATCGAATATATAACAGTTCCAAATTCAAAATTACCGGGAAATAAGGAAACGACAGAACTTGAAAGGCATGCGTAGTATGTCATATGTTTTCTAGACACAGCTATTAATAAACTTTTTTTAATGTGGGAAAAGTATACTGTATCATCTATTTGTTTTTTTTGTAGATATTATGGCGAATAGTAGTCTTATTTATTCGTAGTTTATTTATAGTGGAAGCGCACTTACTGGATTTGCAAAACCCACCATTGTTCGAAAATGAAGTAAGATTACTACTTTTGTATTTATTTCTTTGAATAATCTATTGATTGCCATCTCAAGACCTTAACGTCGTTATTCTAAAAGAGGTTAAAATCTCTTTGGTTTTTTTTTTAATTTTCCATCTTGTGTTTCATATAATATGTCGTGTCATGCAAAATAAGGTTAAATCTTTTAATAAAATAAATCATTGCCCCAGGCTAGAAATCTTTCTGTGTCCTAGGTGCGTTCACAAACATAGGTACAAGTATTTTTTTTTTTCAGGTTGCTAGGTGGTGTTTGTGCAGCTTAGCATGTGTAATTATCACAAAGAATATGACACTGGTCATAATGACTTGTTGGAAATGTGAACATTTCTATATGTCTGTGGAGGAAGCTTCAATAGCGTGTATAATGCGTGTTACGGATACAAAATGTCCAAGTAAGAACGAATTTTGTGTAAAGGATTAATGCATACGAAAATAATATTGAATTTCTCTAAACATCGATTCTTTGTTTCATTACAGGGAGTCTCAAACATCTCTGTAAGCGCGTGCTGCGAGTTAACCGGACCTTCAGTAAGATGACTGCGTGTGGGCTGTTTACTATAGACGCCTCTCTATCGATACCTCTAACGAGACTCATGACTAGTTACATTATTGTACTGCTTCAGTTTGCTTTTCTGTAAATCTGTCTTCGAATTTTTTACCGACTTCTTCAAAAAAGAGGAGGTTCTATGTTCGGTTGTATGTATTTTTTTTGTTATTTTTTTATGTATGTTCACCGATTTGACTACCAATTGGACGTACTTATGCAAACAGGAACCAATCCACACTTATACCAAAATCGAGATAAGGACACAGAAAGTTTCAAAAATAAGTCTTCTATCGACCCTGTAAAGATCAAAATGATGTGACAACTTTGACAGAACAAAACAATTCTATGACAAAGTTATCAACCAACATAACCGCAGTTATTCAATAAACTAACAAGATCCATACCCTATGGTTACCCAACAATCCTAAAAAATAGTTGAAATTGTTTTTTTCAATAAGACCCATACCATATGGTCCCTTTCATTTTTAATTTATTAATCAAATAAGTAGAACCATGCGGATTGGTTCTTGTTTGCGTATTCAAATAGGCATATTCCTGCATGTTCACAAAGACTCACATTATTTGGTTATTTGGTTGAATCTCTTACTTTCGATCTCCAAAAAACGTTACCTTTACCGCGTTTACCCACTAATTATCGTCTTTTACAAAAGACAACTCTGGGTATACAAAATAGTTATACATAGGTACTGGGAGCAAGGACGAAGCTCACTGTAATATATGGGTCGAAGGAGAAGCTGGAAGAGTTGCTCAAGAGGTGGGGTCTTGTCTTTTCAAACGCATTACGGAAAGGCTTGATGAAAATATAAAATGTTTGATTTTATGGAGTGATTCGTGTGGAGGTCAGAATCGCAATATAAAATTGATATATTTTTTTTTTATATTTTTTTTTGTTAATAATTAGACCAGATACATACCTATAAAATTCTTAGCTTCCTCCCAAATGATACAGATTTCGGAAAGATAGAATGTGCCTTAAAACGTCAACAGAGGCTCTATACACCGGATGATTATATTCAAGTTATGAAAACTTGTAAAAAAACCAATCCAATGCGTGTGCACAAGATGAAAAATGAAGATTTCTTGTCATCATTAAAATTAGAAAAGAATATAATCAATAGAAAGAAAACGGTAGATGGAGAGAAAGTTTCATGGCTTCATACTAAAGAGATAATGATTGAAAAGGATGAAATGTTCAAAATTTACATGAAAACTAATTTGAATATAGAAATTTAAGGTAGTGGATATAAAAAAAAATGTTCGCGGAAGACAATATTTTATAACAAAAGCGATAACAGAGCCACTTTGGCCAACAGGGAAACCTGTCCCTGACGCTAAATTAAGAGATTTAAAAAGTATGCTACACCTTATTCCGCAAGACTCACATGATTTTTATGGGAAACTTGTTGGAAATGAGGATATAGAAGTCGATCTTGAAGGTTTTTCAGGTCAACCGGATTTTTAACTTGAATCGGATTTAGATTAAGTTACTTTTGAACAGCTATGTAGTTCTAGTCATTTTCACATTTCATATAATTCTAAAGATTTAAGATTGGGTCTTTATTTTACAATAATAAATGGATACGTTTAAAAAAATGGGATTTTCATTTTTTTTCTTACAAATTTATGGCATGAAAATAAGTTAACAAAGAACCAACACACACAAAGATAGTTTTGTAAAAAGGAACCAACGAGTTTTTCTTGAAATATTATAAAAACTATTCAATATTTTCATCAATATTAGGTTTGTATACACAGAACAAACTATTTGGTACAATATTGTAAATAAACTTTATTCAAAATTACCAACAATTTTACTGTATTCAAAATTTAGACAAAAATGGTTTTTACTCAAAACTGTCATTGTGTGGGTTGATTCTGTGTTGCATAAGTACGTCCAATTGTGGACCGATTTCAAATTTTCTTTTTTTATTCGAAAGCCTATACTCCCAAAGTAGTCCCATTGCCATCAAGTTACAATCTGATGATGGGATCTCATGAGAATCGAGGAAAAGCCTAAAATTTTATAAGCACATACAATGTTTTTCATAAACTTTCTCACGCAATTCAGATATTTGTGCCTGGTAATCATCATCTCATGTTGCTGAGCTAATGATGGAAGGTATAAGTCAGGATCTGATGATGGGATCCCATGAAAAATGTTTGTTCAGTGATATTGTAACCGATTTGGATGATTCTTTTTTTGTTTGGAAGAGTTATTTCTCGGACTGGTCCCATTTAAATTTGGTGAAGATCTGATGAAAATGAAACGTCCGCCTGCACCCTGGATGAATGAGGGAGTTCGAATGGCAATGCGGCGGAGAGACCGCGCATTTCGGAAATTCAAAAGGGATCGCTCTGAGGACAATTGGTCCTTCTTCAAGACTGCCAGGAATCGGTGTAACCAGATGATACGCAACGCCAAACGCCGCCATATTCTTAGTATAATCACTTCTCCTTCGTCTGCTGATATCTGGAAATTCCTTGGAACTCTAGGTATCGGCAAATTGCGGCTTTCAGACCTTCCTAATACAATTGGTTTGGACGATCTAAACCGTTTTTTCGCCTCGGTACCTATGTTAGATAGTCTAACCAAATGTCAAACTATTGACTACCTTGCTGGTCTGACGCGTCCCAATTTTGCTCCCATTATTTTTACCCCAGTCGAACCGGGAGAGATCAAAAAAGTAATCCTGTCCATTAAATCCAAAGCCGTGGGCTGCGATAATATCAGTCGTCATATGATCGTTTCGGCTTTGGATCAACTTCTTCCTGCCATATCCCATATTGTTAACTTTTCTTTTTACTCTGGTACGTTTCCTTCCCTGTGGCGTAAAGCTCATGTCCGGCCCCTGCCTAAGATTCCCAATCCCACTCTTTCCAATCACTTTCGTCCAATTTCCATCCTTCCGTTTCTGTCCAGGGTGCTCGAGGCCTGTGTTCATAAACAGTTTTCCAGTCATATTTTTCACAACTCTCTCATCAGCCCGTTTCAATCCGGTTTCAGGCCCGGGCATAGTACCGTAACAACCCTCCTTAAAGTGACTGACTATATTAGGCGGGGAATGGAAGACACTAAAGTTACTGCTTTGGTGTTGATCGACTTCTCCAATGCGTTTAATACCGTCAGTCACGAAGTCCTCTTGTCTATCCTTTCATATCTCATGGTCTCTCCCGAAGCGCTTCAATGGTTTTCCTCTTATCTTCGGAGGCGTCAGCAGTCGGTTCGTGCTGAAGACACTTCGTCCGGGTGGTGTGAACTCGCTGCTGGCGTCCCTCAAGGCGGTATTTTATCGCCTCTTTTGTTTTCCGTCTTTATTAATCTTATAACTACTGAACTTTATTGTGCGTATCATCTCTATGCTGACGATCTTCAGCTGTATTGTCAAGCAGGTGTTGACAAATTATCGGATGCAATTGAGAAGCTCAACCAAGAGTTGAAATTGATTAAGAGCTGATCAGACCGATTTGGGGTGGCAGTTAACCCGTCAAAGTGTCAGGCTATCATATTTGGGAGTCCCTATAGCTTGAGAAAGCTGAATGGCTTAACTGTACCACCCGTAATCTTTGACAACACAGTCATTCCGTTTGGTTCCGACGTTAAGGATCTTGGTCTGCATGTCGACACCTGTCTTGACTGGCAAAAGCAGGTCGCGAGTGTCAGTCAAAAAGTTACCGGAACGTTGCGGTCGCTTTATTGTCTGTAAAACCTTCTCCCAGCTCACATAAAGGCAATGCTTGTACAGTCCCTAATTTTTCCCATGATTGACTATGGTGATGTGTGCTACTACGACCTGAATGCAGATCTCCTCAATAAACTTGACCGCCTTCTAAATAACTGCATTCGATTCGTCTTCAACCTCCGTAAGTATGATCATGTTTCCGCGCATCGTTCATTATTAAAATGGTTACCCATTCGTCAGCGCAGAGCGCTGAGGGCCTTGACTAGTCTGTTTTCCTTTCTTAATAATCCTTCTTCTCCCTCTTATCTAACTTCACAAATTCAATTCATCTGCTCTGCACACAGTAAAAATCTTCGCTTTTCAAATAATCTCCTTCTACGCTGTCCCACACACCGCTCTGGGTTTATCCACTCCTCTTTTTTTGTACTGATACTGGGATATTTTACCACATTCGATGTGGTTTATATGCTAACCTAACTAATCTATATGGATGCCCGTTGGACGATCATCGTAGGTCTACTCTATCAAAATTTTAACTTTGGGCTTACTCCAGTAATCATAATTCATAAGAACTGAAATCAATTGCCTCCATAAACAGCTCAACCAATGGTGACAACTAGTCACCCTTTGCGTAGGCTATGCTTCGTATGCAAAGTCAGTATTGAACGCGAAAACTCTAACTCTAACACCACTGCAATGAGTTCAGCCTAGCTAATCATTTTTACTAACGCGCTCTTCGCAGTCTGGGAGCGCCCTCGAAGTCGTTGATCAACGTACATGTCCTTCTTCGATTGTCACATGGAAAAGAAACCTTAATTAAAATTTATTCTACATACCAAACTAAAACAATGTTTGTTTACATGAAAATATAATTGACATCTCCTATCTGCTTTGACATTATACTTTTTCTGCTACGATAAAAATATTCTTTAAAATAAAATGGTTTCAACCTATTCACATGAACCTTAACTAAAATCTTATTCGATAACAGTTTTACAGGTTTTATAATGAAAGAATAATCCTTTTCATTCGTTTGACACAATATAACAAATTCTTTTTATGTTGTCATAACAATCTATGACTGAAATAATACAAGTCATTCCTTCGTGTTTCGCTGCTATTAAAATAAATAAAACTATATGTTATGAGATCAGCAGAGAACTTGAAAATAACTAATTATATAGCTAGCAAGTGCAAAAGTGGAAATAAAAATAAACTTTTCTATATAAAACGTTTCCTCACTTTATAATTGTGTATAACAGTTTCATATTTCCTTCTAAAATATCTCCATATATAAATTAAAGGTTGCTGAACTATCAAATCATTAGTATAATGTTTTATGTGATTTGATGTGTAGGATATTTTCTTTTATATGTATAAATGTGTTTATGAATTTTATTTGTTTTTCCTCCAACCCTTGTTTTCTTTTTAGTTAGGGCACGAAGAGAAATTTTATAAATAAGATTCAAGGAATTACTAATAGCATGTGTTAGCTGTGTTTTGTGTCTGTGTATAAAAATTTCCTATTAAATAAAACTGATATATTAGAGAGATTATTGGATGACATGGGAAGTTGCGCTTCCTTAGAGAATATATCCTTCGGTTCGTCTTCCTGTGTGGTAGCCTCCTCAACTTTGGCATCATCCAACAAGTGATCTATTTTGCTGCTACTGACGACTGATTCGTCATAGAGATCACATATAGGTCCAGACAACATAATCGTTTGATATTCTGGAATCAAACTGGGAATAAGTAATGGAATGGACACACCGGGTTCTTTCTGTTCATCTGTCATGTCCGCTTCCATCTCATCTCGAGGCTGCTCTCTCCACAGCTCTGCTTTACATCGTCATCATTATCATCATGGTTTTGAATCTGCGGGTCTTCAATTTTCATGCTAGAATACAAGGGCGTATCATTATCTATATTCAAATATTCTTGCTGTCCGCATTTGTCAGACACTTCAGCGATAGTTTTTTCAACATAAATAAAACATTCTAATGACCGTCGTTTACACGAAATGCATTTGCATGGGAATGCTTTTTTTATTGTATTGCACAGCAACGACAAATCGATACCACCATGGTATATTGTATTATAAAAGTATCTTGCAGCGGTCTGCAAAAATGCCCCCAAAATCAAAGAATAATCGGCTTCTCGCCACTCGCTTTCGATAGCGACGAGCCTGAATTCGGCTAAGAAATCTTCGAAGCATACTCGGTCTATATCGGTATATAATAACATACCATAGTTCAATAGACATTTTTCACACATATGAAATCTTTCTTTTATCTATAAAAACCACTTGGTTTTTTTACAGGCGTCCATACATCTAGTGCCTAAAAATCGTAAATATCTCGTCCTTTTCGAGATGTCTTTATAAAAATGGGGGCTTCTTCGTGCTAAATTTCACTTAGCACACGCGAAAAATATATTTGTGCACTGTATTGTCGTGCACACACGGAATTTATGTTTTTCTCACATTACAATATTTTTCTTTCTTATTTTATACTCGCGGCATGTCCGCCATGCATAATACCCGGTGCTGCCGATAAATGTAAAGTACCGGGATGGGGACGTAGCGGTAGTTGTTTTTGAAAATGAAAATTTGATGGAACTTTTAAAGATAATTATATTACGAGTGCTTTCAAGGATTTTTTACAGAATCTCCTATAAGTCTGATACTCCCTTCTGCTTCATCCTGAGGGGAGGAGTCATTTGATGTTTTCCCAACCTTAAAAAAAAAGGTTCGTTACAGTCGTCCAATATCAACTGTTCCATAAAACTCTCTATTCCGTTTTCTTTTCTTTCAGCCATGTGTGACAAAACAATCTTTAAGAACCTATTTACAGGAAGCTAAGGGGTATCATGTAAATCAACTCACAAATTGAGAATATGACTACTAATATGCTAACGCTCGAGTCTTCAATGCTAATTACACACTACAACATAAAATAAGCTATTCAAAAGTAAAATTACAGTAAATAATTAAATAACACGGTATAATTAAATAATACCGTGTCGATAACCGACCATCTTGAGCTTCTTGGGGTTACATTAACATCTACTCTCAATTTTGGCCCTTACATAGAGGCAAAAGCTCAAGTGGCTGCAAAGAAGTTGGGGATTCTGGCTAAGGTGAGACGGTACTTTACGCCGGAACAGTTGCTCAAACTCTATCAAGCGCAAGTTCGGTCGTGTATGGAATACTGCTCTCATCTTTGGGATGGATCTGCCAGATACCAGCTTGATGCCCTTGAGTCAATTGAGAAACGAGCCATGAGGATCATCGGCAATGAGAGGCTCGTCGCGTCGAAGCTCCAAAGTCTTGAGCATAGACGACGAGTTGCTAGCCTGTCGGTTTTTTACCGGATGCATTTTGGGGAATGTGCGACGGAATTGCATAATTTAATTCCGCCAAGCCCGTTCCATTATCGGACCACAAGACGAACGGCAATGCGCCACCGGTACATGGTGGACATCCCACCCATACGCACAAAACGTTTTGGGAACACATTCATAGTGCGTACAGCTAAGGAGTGGAACTCCCTGCCGGAGTCTGTGTTTCCTGATAGCTACAACCTGGGAGTCTTTAAATCAAGAGTGAATAGGTTATTTCTAGGCAAGCGTGCTCCATCTTCGACCACATCCTCGCTTACTATCAGGAAAAAAAAATAAGTTTTTTAAATTTCGTTTTTATCTCGTACCATTTTATTTTACCCTCCCTGATCTGACTAATGCTGCCTACAAAGATGTAAGATAAATATTGGAATAAAAGTTACTTCCATATGAATAAAAATCACTTTTAAGACATGTATTTTTAACATCACTTATGTAATTTCGCCAAATCAAGTAAACACCTAATTTTCTGGGTGTTTATGGGTGCTTCCGGGGGTTTATCGGGTGTTTACCAAGGCACCGGGTTTAAACGCGGCGCTTTGCCCATGTATAGTCACAAGTTGCCCTAAGAAATAACCTCACGTAATTTTTTAGAGTCATAAAGACTGTTTCCAGTTAATTTGCAACAAATTTTTAAAACGTACCTTATTTGACACAGTGATTAATGTTCATGACTGACAATGATTAATGTTATACGTACTCAATAATAACAAATATAATTTTTACTCATACAAGATTGAAAAAATATAGTTTATTAGTCATCTAACTGCTATACTGTAACAACCATAAACATCATGTGGAAAACCACAAATCGTCAAGATAAACTGTTACCAAATAATAGACTGGACCGAGACATTCAAAAGATAGTGCAACCTTTCAACATCATGCTCTCTGTATCCTTCTCTTCAAAATATAAAATAAGAGATAGTTATATCACTACATTGAACAAGAAGTATAACATTTTACTGTTTTTCATCGTTTCAGTATTTAATCTACTTTGTTTCTGTAGTATGTTTTCCAACAAACTTAGTGATTTTCGAACTAATGGCATCACCGCATCATTTATTATTGTACTGTTTGTTTTTTTTTTACATTCCCTCAGCTATATTCTGCTGGCTATATGTAACATCTTTTATAGCCGCTGCAACATTATTCTTATTTTGATGATTCAAGAAATTCATAGAAGCATCGACATTAGCAAGAGTGTCCGAAACTATATTTTTCTGAATTGGATATCTCTTTCAGCCGTCGTCTGTATTTCAATGTTCATCACAACAGTTTATTACTTATTCATCAAATTCAACATTGTGACCATAAGCTACATTATAATAAGTTTGGCATATGATTTCAATTTAGTTTATAGTATATGTCTCATTTTATTGTTAACAAAGTACCTTAACGAATGGGTAAACCAACTACTTACCCAACAAAATGCAGGAGACGAAGAATATTGTGATAAACTGTTAGTGGTTTACAAAAATATCTTTGAAGCTTTCAAGCTGTATGTTAATTGTTTTCGTGAATTGGTAAGTCACTGTTTGATAAGGTTTCAATATCAGTTTTATAGTCGTGTAAATATTATGTAGTAAATTTCGACACAAGTAAACGATGATGTCTCATTGCAGTCAAAGCTAGATTGAGACTCAAATGAAAAATGTCAGCCTTACGTAATTTGTAATGATGTTTTTCAAGATAAGCGCAAAAGAGCAATTAATAAAATAACGTATCATAATACATAATATTGTATGACAAACGTATAAAGGAGGACAAAGGATTTTTTTTAATGTAGGAACCATTTTCGAAGAAGTTAGCAGTATTTTACAAAAGTCTTCGGCCGAAAACACACCTGTAGAAATGTGAAGTAAATTGACGAGGAATAAGTACACTGTATTATCTTAATATGTTTTTTTTTTGGTAGATGTTATGGCGATTAATAGACTTATTTCTTCGTACTTTATTCATAGTAGAAGCGCACGTACTCGATTTGCAAAACTCATCAGTGTATGAAAATAATGTAAGATTTATACTTATTTATATATCTAGAAAAGTTTTCTATCTCAAAATGTTTAACGTTATTGAAAAAGAGGTTGAACACGCTACCATTTTCCATCTCGTGTTTTCAATGTGTCGGCAATTACGCAGAATTTACTTCTGCCGCTGCAGTGACTCATAAAATCAAAAAGGTCAGCTTGATAGAGACGCCTAATTCATGTGATTCTAATGCAAGTTTAATTAAATAACTATTTATCATTTATCCAAGCCGACCTAGTTTCGGACACAAGCTAATTTTTAGTATTACTAGACACTGTAAAATCTTTTCAGGCTGCCAGTTGGTGTTTGTGCACCTTAGCATGTGTAATCATCACAAAGAATATGACACTGGTCATAATTACTTGTTGGAAATGTGAGAATTTCTATGTGTCTGTGGAGGAAGCTTCAATAGCGTGTATACTGCGTGTTACGGATACAAACTATTCAATTAAGAACGATTTTTTTCATGATCGATTAATGCATCATCATCATATCAGCCGAAAGCCGTCCACTGCTGGACAAAGGCTTCTCCCAAGTGGCCTCCCTTTGTGGGTGGCAGTTTTGGTTGGCCTCCCACAAAGTGGACCGATAACCGGGTGAAAATTAACGTATACGAGGACAATATTGAATTTCTCTAAACATCAATCCCTTCTATCGTTACAGAGAATATCAAACACCTTTGCAAGCGCGTGCTACAAGCTAACCAGACCTTTTTGTTACCTTTATGTTACTTTTGACTTTTTATAAAATTTTATTCACATTGATGTTTGAAGTATATCAATCCTAAATTGAAAATATATATTTTTTTACATTTTATTTAATGAAAAATAATACAGAGGTGTCACTTAATTCTAAACTCGCCAAACTTTTACGTTTGATGGCGAGAAGCGCTCTTTTACATAACAGTAAACCACCTTATATTCATATATACTTACTCCTTAAATATTATATTATTCAAAAGACATGGCCTAATTCTGCCCTTAATCAATCCAGAATACATAAATGTACAGCAATTATTAATATGTGAAAAGTACTTATAAAATAAACAAAAATAAATCGCAACAATTACATTTCTCTAAAACAGGCGACAAAAAATGACAAAAAAATATGTGTGTTAATTGATTTTGTGTGGTTTTTGATTTCGACATAATTCTATGCATTGCAATACAACTGCCTCTCTGTTTGGATACACGCATATGACAAACAGTATCTGTAGCAAGCCTGAAGATCAGACTAAAATAAAAAATACCCGCGACTGCCAGAATCGTCATCTGTAAAAGTCAACAGTCACTATTATCGCAGACACCATTTTTCTAGCTGCATCCCGCGTGTCATGATGCCTATCACGTTACGCATTATACATCGATAATATATTCAAGTGTGTGGATCCGAACATAATGTATAATCTATGATCCGAACATTCCAAACGTCATAGTTATGTTGACATTTCTGCTTGCGTTGATCTTGTTACGTATTATTGTGTTGTCTTTTCGTTTTACTCTGTTGGGTATTTTTACTTGACCCCACGCTACGTTCATCGGACTTTCGTTTACTGTGTATATTGTACTTGTTTGTTTGTTATTTGGATTCTGACGCTCACGATGTCAAGGTGCTTAAATTGTAGTGTGGCCACTAATCGAATGCGAAGGCATATGTAACAATTTTAACACCGCAGTTACAAAATACATTGACTGAATGGTTATCTATACAAGAGGTACGTACCTAAGTTGTAATTATTTTCATACTGCTAAAATATAAACTAAATTACAATCGAAGTAAACTGGTAAACTTCACCTACCATTTTAAGCAGTTGAATTCCTTATTCGGAAAGAATGTTAGCATAATATAAGTACTAATCACGTATGTATTTTATGTTTTTCAGCTTCCTTCAGATGTCCTGTTTGCATGTTATGTATTATTAAACCAACGCTCAGAAGAAGCATACCAGAGACATAGCAGAGTACTGAGCTACCCAATGGTGTGTATTGATTGTGGATGTTCTGTTATGGGGAAGGGCTACCCAATGCGATACCACACCCTTGAAGAAAACAGTCCATTAATTGATATTTTCTTCTCATGGAAAACCCACAATCCGGTTAGTGTGTGCTTTCGAACTTATATATTTAGCCTGGCTTTGCCCTGGCTGCTGTAAATTCCGATGATGAAAAAAACCTTATTATTAATGAGTAAGGGTGCAGTCTCACTTGGCATATAGTCTGCCAACGATTTGCCCATCCGTTACTATTTCAATGGTGCGGTCATTCTGCAAACGGTGTACTGTATGCATAATATAGGCATTCTATTGAATATAGTATTGGGCGCTAACTCAGGCTATCAGTCAACCGTAAACTGTATGCCAAGTGAGACTGCACCCTAATAATTACCAGTTATTATTTATACTTACCACATTTATTACACTGGCCGTAACAGTTCTACCATTTCCTTTAAAAAGTAAAGGTGAAGATTTCATTGGTATAATGTCAAACATTTTTACAGGATCAGAGGGCAAATCTACAAGCATGTCATCCCTGTTGGATGCAAGCAAATCGGCACTTAGTACTGAATACACATAGATAGGAACTGGAGGAAAATGAACCTGGATTGCCCAAACCACCTCCACTTCCAACAGATGCTAATCCTATTGTCGCACATGAACCACCACCACCACCTCCACCAGCTGATAATCCTGCTGAAGCACGAAGAATTGACCAAATGAATTATCTGCCTAGTTACTAATGTGTTCCGAATACTTCTAGCCATTGTATTTTTAAGGAGTGTAATAGTCAATCAGGGCATTTTTGAATTCCTACTTTTGTTATGTTAATTATTATGTTCCCATCAGTTGCCGAACATGAGAGATATATTTATTTGCTAATGAGTGGCATTTATTACCTGAGAACACAAATACCTCGTCTTATTTTACTGTTCAACAATCAGAAGATTTAATAGAACTTCTAAAAAGAGATCTAGTAACTTTTGATTTAAATAATGTGGATCAAATGCCGCATCACATTTGTCACTATTGGACAGGACTTAAAGTGACAGAGTTATAATCACTATATATTGAACTTCCTTTGGAAAATGCCCTTAGCCTTTATCTTTTGAGGGGGCGAATAAAGTCATGGCACATAAGCTGTAAATAATATTTTTCATCTATTTTGTTTGATAGTGAGCCATCCAGCCCCAATCCCTTGGATGCCATTTTAGGCTATTGTTGTAGCTGCCTAGTTGGAAATCAAACAGTTGGGTGTTGTTGCCATGTCATGACGTTGTTATGGTATTTGGGCTGGGCCAGGCACCAAGCAAATATAACGGCACCAGCCTCATTCCTCGATAACATTTTATTGATCTTTGAAGATGAATATGGTTCTAAGTGGTTGAAAACATTGAATGTGTCTCTGAGTCATCGCAATGATGTTTTTCTTAAAATGTCTGTAAAAGAAGTAGGTAGAAGTAGATATATTTAATAAGCAAATGTATATCCTATGTACCTAATTAATTATATACTTAAATAAAAATTCAAGTGCTATTTTAGTGTTTTATTGCCTATCCAATCCAATTTTTTTTTTGCAAAGTCTCTATGAGCAAGTTATAATGTCCAGATTTATGTGTAGACGACGATCTTTTCTTTGCTATCGCGGCCTTTCTATGACGAGAGGCTGATTTGATGAGAGACTAATCTATCTATAATATATAAAGCTGAAGAGTTTGTTTGTTTACTTACTTGAACGCGCTAATCTCAGGAACTACTTACTGGTCGGATTTGAAAAATTCTTTTAGTGTTAGATAGCCCATTTATCGAGGAAAGCTATATATCATCACGATAAGATCAATAGGAGCGAAGCGGTAATGGTATTTTCATTTTTGGCTCTTCACTCGTAATTCTGTGAAAATGCATGGAACATTGACATTGAGAGTTCCATAATTTTCATAGAATTAGACGTTCCCTGATATCGATGTAAATGAATGTCGTATCGGGTTAGTGAAGAAAATGTCTTTATATCCATTGTTAACAGTATTCTTGCATTGTTTCGTCTACAAAAATCGAAATGTTGTATCCTCTTTATCGCGTCTCTCGCTTCTTCTCTAATCACAGAACTTAAATTATTGCAAAGACATACATGTAAGCTTTAATATGACGTATTGTATATCAATGTACATGAATCTTTTTTTTAGGGCACGGCTCTATACTAATTCCGGCCATGTCCTTTCAACTTTTTTTTTTTTTTTTTGTTTTGGTTGCAATCCTGTATAATGTTTTTTTAATTTTGACTTTGTGTACCTTTACCAATTTTTACGTTTTCTCTTAATAAATCTATTTTATTAAACACTTTAATTAATTATATTACGATTTCTTTACAGAATCTCCTATAAAAGACTCATTCTTCTGTCATTATTTGACTTCAAACCTAATCTCTTCTTAAATCTTTCATGGCTTATATCATTGAGGTTGCACTTACTACCCCCCTAAGAATGGAGGATACTAAGAATGATTTCTTGTAATCATACATTCCCAGCCTTGGAAGATGTAAGTACCTACTTACTCCTAACCAGAAGTCCCTACCTATCTTCGGACACAGCAGACAAATGCAAGTACATCTTTAGATGCAGCTAGAATCATGCCTTGCGTAGAAAAGTATCTTTGCAAAGTTATTGTGTGCTTTTTTGCTTTGCCTAAGCAACGCAGGCATGTTCGAGCCCCAGTGCGAAAAAACCGGAGTAAAAATCGCACCATACTGGGATATTTTACCACATTCGATGTGGTTTATATGCTAACCTAACTAATCTATATGGATGCCCGTCGGACGATCATCGTAGGTCTACTCTATCAAAATTTTAACTTTGGGCTTACTCCAGTAATCATAATTCATAAGAACTGAAATCAATTGCCTCCATAAACAGCTCAACCAATGGTGACAACTAGTCACCCTTTGCGTAGGCTATGCTTCGTATGCAAAGTCAGTATTACCGCCCATGGAGTCCTTCAATGGCGTAAAATTGAACGCGAAAACTCTAACTCTAACACCACTGGAATGAGTTTAGCCTAGCTAATCATTTTTACTAACGCGCTCTTCGCAGTCTGGGAGCGCCCTCGAAGTCGTTGATCAACGTACATGTCCTTCTTCGATTGTCACATGGAAAAGAAACCTTAATTAAAATTTATTCTACATACCAAACTAAAACAATGTTTGTTTACATGAAAATATAATTGACATCTGCTATCTGCTTTGGCATTATACTTTTTCTGCTACGATAAAAATATTCCTTAAAATAAAATGGTTTCAACCTATTCACATGAACCTTAGCTAAAACCTTATTCGATTAAAGCTTTACAGGTTTTATATGAAAGAATAATTGTTTTTAATTCGTTTGACACAATATGACAAATTGTTTTTTATGTTGTGATGTCAATCTATGACTGAAATAATATAAGTCAATCATTTGTGTTTCGCTGCTATTAAAATAAATAAAACTATATGTTATGAGATCAGCAGAGAACTTGAAAATAACTAATTACATAGCTAGCAAGTGCAAAAGTGGAAATAAAAATAAACTTTTCTATATAAAACGTTTCCTCACTTTATAATTGTGTATAACAGTTTCATATTTCCTTCTAAAATATCTCCATATATAAATTAAAGGTTGCTGAACTATCATTAGTATAATGTTTTATGTGATTTGATGTGTAGGATTTTCTTTTATATGTATAAATGTGTTTATGAATTTTATTTGTTTTTCCTCCAACCCTTGTTTTCTTTTTAGTTAGGGCACGAAGAGAAATTTTGTAAATAAGATTCAAGGAATTACTAATAGCATGTGTTAGCTGTGTTTTCGTGTCTGTGTATAAAAATTTCCTATTAAATAAAACTGATATATTAGAGAGATTATTGGATGACATGGGAAGTTGCGCTTCCTTAGAGAATATATCCTTCGGTTCGTCTTCCTGTGTGGTAGCCTCCTCAACTTTGGCATCATCCAACATGTGATCTATTTTGCTGCTACTGACGACTGATTCGTCATAGAGATCACATACTACTCTGTCAAGAAAGTACCGGGAAAAGATCAATAATACACAAAATTCCTGTTATTCATCCAAATTTATTTTATCACCTTCAAAGTATGCTCCTTTAGAAACGATACACTTGCGCCAACGAATAATCCATTCATCAAAACATTTTTTAAACGCTGCTTCCGGAATTGAGTTCAGTTCTCGCCGCGAATTCTCCTTTATGTCTTCTATCGATTGAAAACGGGTGCCACGAAGTGGTAATTTGAGTTTAGGAAAAAGAAAAAAGTCAGCAGGAGCCATATCTGGTGAATATGGTGGTTGCTGGATGGTATTTGTTGAGTGTTTGGTTAAAAATTCGTTCACAATGATAGAGTTGTGCGAAGGCGCATTGTCGTGGTGCAAAATCCAAGAATTTTCTTTCCACAAATCTGGCCTTTTTCGTCGAATTTGCTCTCTTGAACGCCGCATAACGCTCAAATAATATTCTTTATTTACCGTTAGACCTTCCGGTAAGAATTCAGAGTGCACAACACCGCGATAGTCAAAGAAAACAGTCAACATGACTTTGACTTTTGATCGACTTTGGCGTGGTTTTTCGGTTTCGGTTCAGTTGGAAGGCGCCACTCCGAAGCTTGTTGACTAGTTTGCATGTCAAACTCGTAAACCCACGTCTCGTCACCACTAACAATGCGTTTCATGAATGTTGGGTCCGAACTGACTCGTTCTAGCATGTCCTCAGCGACTTTCATGCGATTGAGTTTTTGGAGAAAATTCAGATCTTTTGGGACTAGTCGAGCAGCAACATGTTTCATACCCAAATGATTAGTTAAAATGGTACGGATCGACTCATGAGATACAGAAAGTTCGGCGGCTATCTCTCTCAGAGTTGAATGGGGATTTTCAGTTACTATTTCCTTCACTTTTGCGATGTTAACTTCAGTTGCAGACGTTGACGGCCTACCAGAGCGAGGCAAATCTTCCATCACATCTCGACCGCTTTTGAACGCTTTAAACCACTCAAAAGCACGAGTTTTTGATAAAGTCGATTCACCGTAAGCCTTCTGTAACATTTTCAGTGACTCCTAACACGAAATTCCATTGGCTATGCAAAATTTAAGACAAACTCTTTGTTCGATATTTTTGTCCATTATGAAATTCGCTGTATTAAAATATAAATACTATATTTAATATAAATAACAGAGGCAACTCAAACTCCGCGCCAAAATGGAAAACAGTTGTGCCAATCTAACAACTACAAAAAAACAAAAATTTGAATTTGGAACCATAAACAAATCATCCATTCCCGATACTTTTTTGACTGAATGTATAGGTTCAGACAACATAATCGTTTGATATTCTGGAATCAAACTGGGAATAAGTAATGGAATGGACACACCGGGTTCTTTCTGTTCATCTGTCATGTCCGCTTCCATCTCGTCTCGAGGCTGCTCTCTCCACAGCTCTGCTTTACATCGTCATCATTATCATCATGGTTTTGAATCTGCGGGTCTTCAATTTTCATGCTAGAGTACAAGGGCGTATCATTATCTATATTCACATATTCTTGCTGTCCGCATTTGTCAGACACTTCAGCGATCGTTTTTTCAACATAAATAAAACATTCTAATGACCGTCGTTTACACGGAATGCATTTGCATGGGAATGCTTTTTTTATTGTATTGCACAGCAACGACAAATCGATACCACCATGGTAAATTGTATTATAAAATATCTTGCCGCGGTCTGCAAAAATGCCCCCAAAATCAAAGAATAATCGGCTTCTCGCCACTCGCTTTCGATAGCGACGAGCCTGAATTCGGCTAAGAAATCTTCGAAGCATACTCGGTCTATATCGGTATATACTAACATACCATAGTTCAATAGACATTTTTCACACATATGAAATCTTTCTTTTAACTATAAAAACCACTTGGTTTTTTTCCAGGCGTCCATACATCTAGTGCCTAAAAATCGTAAATATCTCGTCCTTTTCGAGATGTCTTTATAAAAATGGGGGCTTCTTCGTGCTAAATTTCACTTAGCACACGCGAAAAATATATTTGTGCACTGTATTGTCGTGCACACACGGAATTTATGTTTTTCTCACATTACAATATTTTTCTTTATTATTTTATACTCGCGGCATGTCCGCCATGCATAATACCCGGTGCTGCCGATAAAAAAAAGGTTCGTTACAGTCGTCCAATATCAACTGTTCCGTAAAACTCTCTATTCCGTTTTCTTTTCTTTCAGCCATGTGTGACAAAACAATCTTTAAGAACCTATTTACAGGAAGCTAAGGGGTATCATGTAAATCAACTCACAAATTGAGAATATGACTACTAATATGCTAACGCTCGAGTCTTCAATGCTAATTACACACTACAACATAAAATAAGCTATTCAAAAGTAAAATTACAGTAAATAATTAAATAACACGGTATAATTAAATAATACCGTGTCGATAACCGACCATCTTGAGCTTCTTGGGGTTACATTAACATCTACTCTCAATTTTGGCCCTTACATAGAGGCAAAAGCTCAAGTGGCTGCAAAGAAGTTGGGGATTCTGGCTAAGGTGAGACGGTACTTTACGCCGGAACAGTTGCTCAAACTCTATCAAGCGCAAGTTCGGTCGTGTATGGAATACTGCTCTCATCTTTGGGATGGATCTGCCAGATACCAGCTTGATGCCCTTGAGTCAATTGAGAAACGAGCCATGAGGATCATCGGCAATTAGAGGCTCGTCGCGTCGAAGCTCCAAAGTCTTGAGCATAGACGACGAGTTGCTAGCCTGTCGGTTTTTTACCGGATGCATTTTGGGGAATGTGCGACGGAATTGTATAATTTAATTCCGCCAAGCCCGTTCCATTATCGGACCACAAGACGAACGGCGATGCGCCACCGGTACATGGTGGATATCCCACCCATACGCACAAAACGTTTTGGGAACACATTCATAGTGCGTACAGCTAAGGAGTGGAACTCCCTGCCGGAGTCTGTGTTTCATGATAGCTACAACCTAGGAGTCTTTAAATCAAGAGTGAATAGGTTATTTCTAGGCAAGCGTGCTCCATCTTCGACCACATCCTCGCTTACCATCAGGAAAAAAAAATAAGTTTTTTAAATTTCGTTTTTATCTCGTACCATTTTATTTTACCCTCCCTGATCTGACTAATGCTGCCTACAAAGATGTAACATAAATATTGTAATAAAAGTTACTTCCATATGAATTAAAATCACTTTTAAAACATGTATTTTTTAACATCACTAATGTAATTTCGTCAAATCAAGTAAACACCTAATTTTCCGGGTGTTTATGGGTGCTTCCGGGAGTTTATCGGGTGTTTACCAAGGCACCGGGTTTAAACCCGGCGCTTTGCCCATGTACATTCAGTCAAAAAAGTATCGGGAATGGATGATTTGTTTATGGTTCCAAATTCAATTTTTTGTTTTTTTGTAGTTGTTAGATTGGCACAACTGTTTTCCATTTTGGCGCGGAGTTTGAGTTGCATCTGTTATTTATATTAAATACAGTGCTGGTTTTAGTAATATCATATATAGTGTGTATTGCGAATTTCATAATGGACAAAAATATCGAACAAAGAGTTTGTCTTAAATTTTGCATCGCCAATAGAATTTCGTGTTCGGAGTCACTGAAAATGTTACAGAAGGCTTACGGTGAATCGAATTTATCAAAAACTCGTGCTTATGAGTGGTTCAAAGCGTTCAAAAGCGGTCGAGATGTGATGGAAGATTTGCCTCGCTCTGGTAGGCCGTCAACGTCTGCAACTGAAGTTAACATCGCAAAAGTGAAGGAAATAGTGACTGAAAATCCCCATTCAACTCTGAGAGAGATAGCCGCCGAACTTTCTGTATCTCACGAGTCGATCCGAACCATTTTAACTAATCATTTGGGTATGAAACATGTTGCTGCTCGGCTAGTCCCAAAAGATCTGAAATTTCTCCAAAAACTCAATCGCATGAAAGTCGCTGAGGACATGCTAGAACGAGTCAGTTCGGACCCAACATTCATGAAACGCATTGTTACTGGTGGCGAGACGTGGGTTTACGAGTTTGACATGCAAACTAGTCAACAAGCTTCGGAGTGGCGCCTTCCAACTGAACCGAAACCGAAAAAACCACGCCAAAGTCGATCAAAAGTCAAAGTCATGTTGACTGTTTTCTTTGACTATCGCGGTGTTGTGCACTCTAAATTCTTACCGGAAGGTCTAACGGTAAATAAAGAATATTATTTGAGCGTTATGCGGCATTTAAGAGAGCAAATTCAACGAAAACGGCCAGATTTGTGGAAAGAAAATTCTTGGATTTTGCACCACGACAATGCGCCTTCGCACAAGGCTATCATTGTGAACGAATTTTTAACCAAACACTCAACAAATACCATCCAGCAACCACCATATTCACCAGATATGGCTCCTGCTGACTTTTTTCTTTTTCCTAAACTCAAATTACCACTTCGTGGCACCCGTTTTCAATCGATAGAAGACATAAAGGAGAATTCGCGGCGAGAACTGAACTCAATTCCGGAAGCAGCATTTAAAAAATGTTTTGATGAATGGATTATGCGTTGGCGCAAGTGTATCGTTTCTAAAGGAGCATACTTTGAAGGTGATAAAATAAATTTGGATGAATAACAGACATTTTGTGTATTATTGATCTTTTCCCGGTACTTTCTTGACAGAGTAGTATAGTCACAAGTTGCCCTAAGAAATAACCTCACGTAATTTCTTAGAGTCATAAAGACTGTTTCCAGTTAATTTAAAACTAATTTTTAAAACGTACCAAATTTGACACAGTGATTAATGTTCATGACTGACAATGATTAATGTTATACGTACTTAATAATAACAAATATAATTTTTACTCATACAAGATTGAAAAAATATAGTTCATTAGTCATCTAACTGCTATAATGTGCTTACTGTAACAACCATAAACATCATGTGGAAAACCACAAATCGTCAAGTTAAACTGTTACCATATAATAGACTGGACCGAGACATTCAAAAGATAGTGCAACCTTTCAACATAATGCTCTCTGTATCCTTCTCTTCAAAATATAAAATAAGAGATAGTTATATCACTACATTGGACAAGAAGTATAACATATTACTGTTTTTCATCGTTTCAGTATTCAATCTACTTTGTTTCTGTAGTATGTTTTCCAACAAACTTAGTGATTTTCGAACTAATGGCATCACCGCATCATTTATTATTGTATTATTTGTTTTTTTTTTACATTGTCTCAGCTATATTCTGCTGGCTATATGTAACATATTTTATAGCCGCTGCAACATTATTCTTATTTTGAGGATTCAAGAAATTCATAGAAGCATCGACATTAGCAAGAGTGTCCGTAACTATATTTTTCTGAATTGGATATCTCTTTCAGCCGTCGTCTGTATTTCAATGTTCATTACAACAGTTTATTACTTATTCATCAAATTCAACATTGTGACCATAAGCTTCATTATAATAAGTTTGGCATATGATTTAAATTTAGTTTATAGTATGCGTATTATGTCATTGCTAACGAAATATCTTAACGAATGGGTAAACCAACTACTTACCCAACAAAATGAAGGTGACAAAGAATATTGTGATAATCTGTTAGTGGTTTACAAAAATATCTTTGAAGCTTTCAAACTGCATGTAAAATGTTTTCGTGAATTGGTAAGTCGATTTCATAGAGCTTTGGATATAAAAATCAGTTTTATTAAAGCCTTGGAAATATTATGTAGTATATTTCACCACAAGTGAACGATGTCTCAATGTGGCCGAGGCGTGATACATACTTGAATATACAACAGCAGTAGTGCGAGAGCAGTGAGTGGGATGGCAAATGCCCTCGCGTTTGTGATGATGTTTTTCAAGGTACTCGCAAACCAGCGATTAATCAACTTTAATAACATATTATTTTATGACAAATTGTAAAAATGAGTAGAAAGGATTTTTTCATGCCACTTTTTCGGTACTTAAAGAAAAAGGTAGGTTTCTATAGAACTCTTCGGTCGAAAAACAATTTTAAGTAAAGTTTTTGTATGAAAGCTGACATAGCCCCCCCCCCCGCAATTTTGTTTTTTGTTTTTTTCAAAATGCGCATAATCTTACATACATTTATGGGTAGAATACATTTCGACAAACAAAAAATTATAGCAAATTGATGCCCCAAAAGTGTCACGATGTTGATATATTTCGAGGTAATAATAATAATTATAAGTGGACAAAAACAAAATTTTGTTGAACAAATACGTTTTTGAGTATTTTTTTTTTATTTTAAGAATCGTTTTTTTTTAACTAACATCATCTACATCAAATATTAGGATTAAAATAAACAATTTCCTTATGACATCGCATGTATCTAAAACATTTTTTTAAACAATAAGACCACTGTCACCACTGCTTTCAAAGCGGTGGTGACAGTGGTGGATAACATCGCGAAAAAAACAAAAATTCGAAGAGATGTGACATCTACCAACCTGCACTGGGCGCGGGTGCTGGATTATAGCCCACTCCCGCTCGAAAGAGAGGAGGCCTGTGTCCCAGCAGTGGGAACAACATAGGCTGAATATTTATGTTATGTTATGTATGTCGTAACAGTTTTGGGCTCCGTGTTCCTAATTATTTTTGTTTGTTGAAGTGTCCTCTACCCATAAATGCATGATAAATACAGCGCCGCAACTTTAAAAAAAAAAACGAAATGGCAGCGGGGGGCGCTTTGCCACAATGGTTCTATGTCCTTAACGAGGGAGAAGTATTCTGTATTTTGTTAATATAAATTTTTTTTTTCCAGGTTTTATGGCGATTAATAGATTTATTTCTTCGTACTTTATTCGTAGTAGAGGCGCACCTACTCGATTTGCAAAACTCAACAATGTCCGGAAATAAAGTAAGATTACTATTTTTTATACTCTATTTCTTCTAGGTATAGCAAGTTTTCTATCTCAAGATCTTAACTTTATTGAAAAAAAATAATTAAAAAACACTTCAAATTATAAAAACAAAATAATTTCTGAATTCTGTGTTCAAAACCGACTTCCAAAATTAAGTTTTAATACTTTGTAGTGTTTTTTTTTTATTTGGATGTCGGTTGTGTTATTTTTAAAAGAGCTTTATTATTTTTCACTTTTAGTGGTACACAGCTAAAACACCACTGGAAAGTAACAGGACAGCAACATTCTCAATTTCTTTTACTTGTATGACATAGTTTTTTTAGCTGTTTTTATTTAAAAAGCAAAGTACTGAAACAATTTTGATTAAACTCCTTCTTCTTTTTTGAAGAAGAAAAAGAGTGCGTTTAGAAGTAAATTTTACGACGAATTTACTTATGCCGCTGCAATGACTCAAAAATCAAAATTTAAGGTCAGCTTAGTAGAGCCGCATAAGTCATTCGAATGCAAGTCTATTTAGTCATATTATGATTCGAATGCAGCTAGGTAATAACAGCCGCACGGGTTGATCTTCATGGTTAAGCAACGCTTGCTAAGGTTAATCTGTGGATGGGTGACCATTTTAAAATATCGAGTCTCCTCCGTGCCTCGGAAAGCATGTTAAGCCGTTGGTACCGGTTGTCATTTGTAGATCTTTGGCAGTCGTTACGAATAGTTAGAAGCCAGTAAAATCTGACTCCAGTCTTGCCATGAAGTACCGTGTTACCGTGTTGTGGTTGTGGAGGTCTGGTAGGTAACCGCGCCTCGTAAAATACTGGTATTCAGCAAAATCCGGCTTGACTGGAAGCCGACCCCAATAAAATTGGGAAAAGGCTAGACAGATGATGATGATGATTCGAATGCAAGTCTATTTTGTTTTTAACTGACGAAAAAACGTTAGGTTCTCCCCTTTTGTTAATTCTTTTTTTTATTGGAAAGGGTCCCAAGGTCCCGAAGTTGATCGTTTGATTGTTTCTTCCGACTTCCTAAATTAAAGTTATGTTTTCGGAGGTTTAATTTTTTTGTTAAAAAGTTTTGTTATAAAAATAAATTCATACCTATTAATCCTAGCAGACCAAGTTGCGGACACAAGCTAATTTATAATATTACTAGATACCTACAGGAAACTCTTTTCAGGTTGTCAGTTGGGTTTTGTGCACTATAGCATGTGCGATCATCG
Source organism: Lacanobia oleracea (assembly GCA_950371165.1). Lineage (NCBI taxonomy): Eukaryota > Metazoa > Arthropoda > Insecta > Lepidoptera > Noctuidae > Lacanobia > Lacanobia oleracea. The sequence goes on from OX493404.1 coordinate 5,591,816, forward strand.
CAAAGAATATGACACTGGTTATAATAACTTGTTGGCAATTTGAAAAGTTCTATATGTCTGTGGAGGAAGCCTCGATAGCGTGTATACTGCGTGTTATGGATACAAACTGTTCAAGTAAGAACGACTTTTTTCTTCATGAACTACTAATAATAATAATTAATCGAATTGTGAGGCGTGCAATGATTGCAGACATAACTGTTTCGCATGACGAGAACCTCGTGAAAACCAAGAATGACAAACAAATCAAGTATATTGACTTGGCTCGCGAGGTTGTCGACATGTGGGAAGTTGACTCCGCAATTATTGTACCGATAGTCGTGTTGGTCAATGGCTTAATAGCCACGAGTCTCGACCAACACCTTAGAAGGCAGTTGTCTCGTTGGGCAGTTGGATCAAGGGTTTGATCAGAAAGCGGTACTTCTAAACAGGCTCCCGGTTGATTAAAAATATATAGGTAAATAAGTAAAGGAAATGATAATAAAGATACAACCTTGTCGCCAGAATTATCCACCAGCTACTTGCTTTAAAATACAATCTTGTGGAATCGGAAGTACCGTATTATAGGTATGTGCCCGACCCAGTTCTCGAAAGTGGTAATTGCACATTGTTTTGGGATCGGTCTATCATCAGTGACAGGACTATTGTTGCCAATAAGCCTGATATAGCGGTGATAGACCAACTAGAGCGTCGCGCAATGATTGTTGATATAGCAGTCCCTCATGATAAGAACCTCGTGAAGTCAAAGACAGATAAACAAACGAAGTACCTTGACTTAACTCGTGAGGTTGTCGACATATGGGATGTGAACACAGCAGTCATTGTGCCGATAGTCGTGACAGCCAATGGCGTAATTGCCAAGAGCCTCGACCAACATCTCAAGAGGCTCTCGTTGAGCAGTTCTCCTGGATACGGCGCGTATAGATCCTCTCTCGGGAGCCTTGACCACCGGCAGCTTGTGGACCCTATTCCTGATGCCGGTGGGCTACTATATTTTTTAATGTTTATTTTTATAGAAATATTTAAATATGTAAATTATATATAAATATGAACAATAAATGGACTAATAATAATATCTTTACTTCGGACCAAAATCCATATTGTGTTAGTAAAACATACAAAAATAACTTATTGCCTAGTGTTAGTAAAAATTAACCTTCACACAAACTGCTGTACAATCGAAGAGCCGAAGCTCTCGGCTACAGTTTCCAGGATGCTGTTTTGACTGTCTCTCACTCTCCTCAGTAGCAACGCAGTTTTTTTGCCTATAATTTGCTAAGAAACTGTCGGTACGGGCTTGCGCAAACATTTCAGACGCGCTACAGTAACGAGATAGCCTCAACAACATCTTAAAAGCATTGTTATATTGGACGCGCAGGACATCCAGCGATTTCTTAACACAATTGACCCCCCATAGACTGCCCGTGTACAACTTTGGCAATAAGCCTTGAAAAGTGTTACTTTTACTTGGTCTGTACACCGCGCAAATCTACGGGACAGCATATTGCTACGGACCGATACAGCCCTGCGCTCCCTCTCAATGTCTACATCGTCCCTAATGCATCTAAGAATATTATTTAATACCTCTAAACATTAATCCCTTCTATCGTTACAGAGAGTATCAAAACCTTTGCAAGCGCGTGCTACAAGTTAACCGGACCTTCAGTAAGATGACTGCATGGGGAATGTTTACCATAGACGCCTCTTTACCGATACCTTTGATGGAACTTGTGTCTAGTTATATTATTGTACTGCTCCAGTTTGCTTTTCTGTAAAATTTATTTTAAATAATTAAATTTAATACCAGTCAAGAGCGAGTCGGACTCGCGAATCGAGGGTTTCGAACCATCATACAAAACGTGAAATGTTTTTAAATTTTCATCGGCGAGGCCTAGTTTCGTCAGAGAATTTTAGTACTTTGGTGTATAATGCAGTTTTAAATCAGCACCATTTCTTGAGTGCTAGTGGAAGTAATGTAATTTTGTTGATGATAAAATGATATCTGATATATTATCTGATAAAGTGTGCTATTTAGAGATATCTTCTGAATTTTCTTGTATTCTGTACATAAACTTCTATCATATTTTTCTATATGCAAACTTCGGAGATAAGGTCATTTTTTTAAATTTTTCGTCAATATTCGAAAGCCATGCGGCCTAAAAAAAGCAAAAATATTTGAGATTGTTTCAATAGCTTTCTTTCATTATGATAGCCTTTCATTATGATAGGGGCCTAGTAGCCCCACTTCGAATTTTCAAGAACCCCTTTTCAGTCACTGTATTAAATAATAAACATAATATGCATTTTTATTTCTTTCTTATTTGAAAAAAGTTGAGCAAACGTCATCTAAAACAATTCCAAATTTTTAGTTCATAGAATAGAATAGAATAAAGCAGAATAGATTAGAACAGAATAGAATAAAATATAATAGAATAGAATAGAAAAACATTTATTCAGCACAGATACAAACGCACAGCGACAAAGACAACAGAAGTAATAAGTAGCAGGTACACAAATTGCGCTGAGCGTGCCCATGCTGAAAGGGTAACCAGCTCAGATATCCAGCTGCGAGAGAGGGACAGATTCACCGTAAGGGTTCCTTTTTACCAGTTTTGGTATGGAATCCTAAAAAGCTTAAAAACATAATTTGTCATCGAATGTTGTATTTTTTTAACCCCTATCTAAACGAAGGGCATGCCGGCTATGTGTGTCTGTATATGTATTGTATTTGACTGTGGCACCGTAGATCTTGATCGGAATTACAGATTTTATGCGGTGCTTTTTGGAATGATAATTTAATAGAAAGTGTTTTTAGCTATGATTCAAGTAAATCGGTTAAGCCGTTTGAAGATAATCAGCTCTTTTCTAACTAGTTGATTAAGGGATGTGTGATTTCTATTGGTTTGTTTGATCGAATCAAAAGGATATCGCTACGCGTCCATACAACATTCGCTTAAGAACCAACAAAGTGAGCATATATTTGACTAAAACTAAATTAAAATCACGGACTCATTTCAGAATTGTAAAAAATCCAAAATGCTTTCGGATTTCGAGGTTATAATAATTACATTTGGTATGTTTTATTGTTGCCCATAGAAACATTCCTAATGGACTATTCCTATTTTTATATATATATATATATATATATATATATATATATATATATATATATATATATATATATATATAAAAATAATAATAATTTATTTAATTCAGACCATTGATCCATATAGTGTTAGTAAAATCTTAACCTATTGTTAGTACATAAAAAGCTTAAAATTAATTGGCGACATGTAGTGCCTAATGAAAGGCCCATCAATTTTGTCCGCCAGTGTAGCCAGTATGTTGTTATGATATATCTTATACTAATAAATAAAGCTGAAAAGTTTGTTAGTTTACTTGAACGCGCTAATCTCAGGAACTACTTGTCCGATTTGAAAAATTCTTTCAATGTTGGATAGCCAATCTATCGAGAAAGGCTATAGGCTATAAATCATCACGCTAAGACCAATAAAAAGAAGAAATTGTAACGCAGACGAAGTTGCGCGGGTCAACTAGTGGTGTACATGTATGGTATAAATGAGTAGTGCTAGTCATCTGCCTAGCCTTTTTCCAACTATACCCAAAATAGGTTTAAGAAGCTGTTGGAAATTTCACTGGCTCTCTTAATGCTGCTATTGAATCATGTACAAAAACAATTACCACATCAAGATATAAACGTATACTAAAGCCATGGATCACTCCTGCAGGTCTCTTGAGATGCGTAAGGAATAGAGATAGCCTTCATCTTAAATCAAAAAAATCTCCTGATAACACAACTCATAAATTAACCTACACATAGTACAGGGATTTTTGTAAGGTATTGCTGCACAAAGTAAAAAGAGAATATGAAAGGAATGAATTTGCTAAGGCAGGTAACAATTCTACACAAATATGGGACGTTGTTAAGACTGTAACTAATACTAGACGGCAGAATGAGATTGCTTCTGAATCAATATGTCCTAACAATCCCTAACTCTCAGTTGATAATATAAATAAATTCTTTGCAAAAGTAGGAAAATCACTGGCCTGCACGGCACACTCGCCCCGCCCCCCTCCCTGTATACGCCTGTGTTTATAAAAGTACATTTTTTTAATCTAAATCTTACTAAGGAACCATGAAGTCATCTGTTTAGATTTTTAATATAAAAATTTATGTCATAATTTATGAAACGCAAATTTTTCACTTTAGACCAACATTTTCACAACTTTCCTTCAAAAATCCTCTACTTTTATTTTAAGAATTTTTCTAGATGGTCAGGTCGATAATTTTCACAGATAAACAAAACCCATAGCTCGAAAGCAATTAAAATTCACGGAACATACACGGGTGATTTGGATACGAGGTACCTAAATTTTATTTTTGGACGACAATATTCTGGCCACCCTGTATCAGCATTAACACACGAAATTATATCCAAAGTTATAGACGCACCGCATGGATTGTTTAGGAGGCAGCAGTTTGCTTTTGTTAAGTCTCAATGTACAACATTTTTTTGTAATTGTGTTTTGGATGCTCAATTATTGTAAATGTGCAAATAAACAATTATTATTATTATAAATTGTATAACAACCATCGTTTATTTGTAAATGAATCATCGAAGAAATTAGAGAAATGCATTGCTATTCATTGTCACAAGCTAACCTAAGAAATAACCTCACGTAATTTCTTAGAGTCATAAAGACTGTTTCCAGTTAATTTAAAACTAATTTTTAAAACGTACCTTATTTGACACAGTGATTAATGTTCATGACTGACAATGATTAATGTTATACGTACTTAATAATACCAAATATAATTTTTACTCATACAAGATTGAAAAAATATAGTTTATTAGTCGTCTAACTGCTATAGTGTGCTTACTGTAACAACCATAAACATCATGTGGAAAACCACAAATCGTCAAGTTAAACTGTTACCAAATAATAGACTGGACCGAGACATTCAGAAGATAGTGCAACCTTTCAACATCATGCTCTCTGTATCCTTCTCTTCAAAATATAAAATAAGAGATAGTTATATCACTACATTGGACCAGAAGTATAACATATTACTGTTTTTTATCGTTTCAGTATTCAATCTACTTTGTTTCTGTAGTATGATTTCCAACAAACTTAGTGATTTTCGAACTAATGGCATCACCGCATCATTTATTATTGTATTATTTGTTTTTTTTTTACATTGTCTCAGCTATATTCTGCTGGCTATATGTAACATCTTTTATAGCCGCTGCAACATTATTCTTATTTTGATGATTCAAGAAATTCATAGAAGCATCGACATTAGCAAGAGTGTCGGAAACTATATTTTTCTGAATTGGATATCACTTTCAGCCGTCGTCTGTATTTCAATGTTCATCACAACAGTTTATTACTTATTCATCAAATTCAACATTGTGACCATAAGCTTCATTATAATAAGTTTGGCATATGATTTCAATTTAGTTTATAGTATGCGTATTATGTCATTGTTAACGAAATATCTTAACGAATGGGTAAAACAACTACTTACCCAACAAAATGAAGGTGACAAAGAATATTGTGATAATCTGTTAGTGGTTTACAAAAATATCTTTGAAGCTTTCAAACTGCATGTAAAATGTTTTCGTGAATTGGTAAGTCGATTTCATAGAGCTTTGGATATAAAAATCAGTTTTATTAAAGCCTTGGAAAAATTATATAGTATATTTCAACACAAGTGAACGATGTCTCAATGTGGCCGAGGCGTGATATATACTTGAATATACAACAGCAGTAGTGCGAGAGCAGTGAGTGGGATGGCAAATGCCCACGCGTTTGTGATGTTTTTCAAGGTACTCGCAAACTAGCGATTAATAAGCTTTAATAACATATTATTTTATGATAAATTGTAAAAATGAGTAGAAAGGATTTTTTTCATGCCACTTTTTCGATACTTATAGAAAGAGGTACTATAGAACTCTTCGGTCGAAAAACACACCTGACAAATTTTAAGTCAACTTTTTGTATGAAAGCTGACAAAGCCCCCCACCGCAATTTTGTTTTTTTTTTTTCAAAGTGCGCATGATCTTACATACATTTATGGGTAGAATATATTTCAACTAACAAAAAATGAAAGCAACTTGGTGCCCCAAAAGTGTCACGATGCCGATATATTTCGAGGTAATAATAATAAGTGGACAAAAACAAAATTTTGTTGAACAAATACGTTTTTGAGTACATTTTTTTATTTTAAGAATCGTTTTTTTTTAACTATCATCATCTACATCAAATATTAGGATTAAAATAAACAATAACCTTATGACATCGCATGTATCTAATACATTTTTTTAAACAATAAGACCACTGTCACCACTGTTTTCAAAGTGGTGAAGGATAACATCGCGAAAAAATCAAAAATTCGAAGAGATGTGACATCTACCAACCTGCACTGGGCCCGGGTGCTGGATTATAGCCCACTCCCGTTCGAAAGAGAGGAGGCCTGTGTCCCAGCAGTGGGAACAACATAGGCTGAATATTTATGTTATGTTATGTATGTCGTAACAGTTTAGGGCTCCGTGTTCCTAATTATTTTTGTTTGTTGAAGTGTCCTCTACCCATAAATGCATGTTAAATACAGCGCCGCAACTTTAAAATAAAAATCAACATGGCAGCGGGGGCCGCTTTGCCACAATGGTCCTATTTCTTTGACGAGGGAGAAGTATTCTGTATTTTCTTAATATAAATTAATTTTCCCAGATTTTATGGCGATTAATAGACTTATTTCTTCGTACTTTATTCGTAGTAGAAGCGCACCTACTCGATTTGCAAAACTCAACAATGTCCGGAAATGAAGTAAGATTACTATTTTTTATACTCTATTTCTTCTAGGTATAGCAAGTTTTCTATCTCAAGATCTTAACTTTATTGAAAAAAAAAAATATAAAAAAAACACTTCAAATTATAAAAACAAAATAATTTCGGAATTCTGTGTTCAAAACCGTCTTCCAAAATTAAGTTTTAATACTTTGTAGTGTTTTTTTTTATTTGGATGTCGGTTGTGTTATTTTTAAAAGAGCTTTATTATTTTTCACTTTTAGTGGTACACAGCTAAAACACCACTGGAAAGTAACAGGACAGCAACATTCTCAATTTCTTTTACTTGTATGACATAGTTTTTTTAGCTTTTCTTATTTAAAAAGCAAAGTACTGAAACAATTTTGATTAAACTCCTTCTCCTTTTTTGAAGAAGAAAAAGAGTGCGTTTAGAAGTGAATTTTACAACGAATTTACTTATGCCGCTGCAATGACTCAAACATCAAAATTTAAGGTCAGCTTAGTAGAGCCGCATAAGTCATTCGAATGCAAGTCTATTTAGTCATATTATGATTCGAATGCAGCTAGGTAATAACAGCCGCACGGGTTGTTCTTAATGGTTAAGCAACGCTTGCTAAGGTTGGTCTGTGCATGGGTGACCATCTTAAAATATCGAGTCTCCTCCGTGCCTCGGAAAGCATGTTAAGCCGTTGGTACCGGTTGTCATTTGTAGATCTTTGGCAGTCGTTACGAATAGTTAGAAGCCAGTAAAATCTGACTCCAGTCTTGCCATGAAGTACCGTGTTACCGTGTTGTGGTTGTGGATGTCTGGTAGGTAACCGCTCCTCGTAAAATACTGGTATTCAGCAAAATCCAGCTTGACTGGAAGCCGACCCCAATAAAATTGGGAAAAGGCTAGACAGATGATGATGATGATTCGAATGCAAGTCTATTTTGTTTTTAACTGACGAAAAAACGTTAGGTTCTCCCATTTTGTTAATTCTTTTTTTTATTGGAAAGGGTCCCAAGGTCCCGAAGTTGATCGTTTGATTGTTTCTTCCGACTTCCTAAATTAAAGTTATGTTTTCGGAGGTTTAATTTTTTTGTTAAAAAGTTTTGTTATAAAAATAAATTCATACCTATTAATCCTAGAAGACCAAGTTGCGGACACAAGCTAATTTATAATATTACTAGATACCTACAGGAAACTCTTTTCAGGTTGTCAGTTGGGTTTTGTGCACTATAGCATGTGCAATCATCGCAAAGAATATGACACTGGTTATAATGACTTGTTGGCAATTTGAAAAGTTCTATATGTCTGTGGAGGAAGCCTCGATAGCGTGTATACTGCGTGTTATGGATACAAACTGTTCAAGTAAGAACGACTTTTTTCTTCATAAACTACTAATAATAATAATTAATCGAATTGTGAGGCGTGCAATGATTGCAGACATTACTGTTTCGCATGACGAGAACCTCGTGAAAACCAAGAATGACAAACAAATCAAGTATATTGACTTGGCTCGCGAGGTTGTCGACATGTGGGAAGTTGACTCCGCAATTATTGTACCGATAGTCGTGTTGGTCAATGGCTTAATAGCCACGAGTCTCGACCAACACCTTAGAAGGCAGTTGTCTCGTTGGGCAGTTGGATCAAGGGTTTGATCAGAAAGCGGTGCTTCTAAACAGGCTCCAGGTTCATTAAAAATATATAGGTAAATAAGTAAAGGAAATGATAATAAAGATACAACCTTGTTGCCAGAATTATCCACCAGCTATTTGCTTTAAAATACAATCTTGTGGAATCGGAAGTACCGTATTATAGGTATGTGCCCGACCCAGTTCTCGAAAGTGGTAATTGCACATTGTTTTGGGATCGGTCTATTATCAGTGACAGGACTATTGTTGCCAATAAGCCTGATATAGCGGTGATAGACCAACTAGAGCGTCGCGCAATGATTGTTGATATAGCAGTCCCTCATGATAAGAACCTCGTGAAGTCAAAGAAAGATAAACAAACGAAATATCTTGACTTAACTCGTGAGGTTGTCGACATATGGGATGTGAACACAGCAGTCATTGTGCCGATAGTCGTGACAGCCAATGGCGTAATTGCCAAGAGCCTCGACCAACATCTCAAGAGGCTCTCGTTGAGCAGCACGATCAAGGGCTTGATCCAGAAAGCAGTTCTCCTGGATACGGCGCGTATAGATCCTCTCTCGGGAGCCCTGACCACCGGCAGCTTGTGGACCCTATTCCTGATGCCGGTGGGCTACTATATTTTTTAATGTTTCTTTTTATAGAAATATTTAAATATGTAAATTATATATAAATATGAACAATAAATGGACTAATAATAATATCTTTATTTCGGACCAAAATCCATATTGTGTTAGTAAAACATACAAAAATAACTTATTGCCTAGTGTTAGTAAAAATTAACCTCCGCACAAACTGCTGTACAATCGAAGAGCCGAAGCTCTCGGCTACAGTTTCCAGGATGCTGTTTTGACTGTCTCTCACTCTCCTCAGTAGCAACGCAGTTTTTTTGCCTATAATTTGCTAAGAAACTGTCGGTACGGGCTTGCGCAAACATTTCAGACGCGCTACAGTAACGAGATAGCCTCAACAACATCTTAAAAGCATTGTTATATTGGACGCGCAGGACATCCAGCGATTTCTTAACACAATTGACCCCCCATAGACTGCCCGTGTACAACTTTGGCAATAAGCCTTGAAAAGTGTTACTTTTACTTGGTCTGTACACCGCGCAAATCTACGGGACAGCATATTGCTACGGACCGCTTGAGCCCTGCGCTCCCTCTCAATGTCTACATCGTCCCTAATGCATCTAAGAATATTATTTAATACCTCTAAACATTAATCCCTTCTATCGTTACAGAGAGTATCAAACACCTTTGCAAGCGCGTGCTACAAGTTAACCGGACCTTCAGTAAGATGACTGCATGGGGAATGTTTACCATAGACGCCTCTTTACCGATACCTTTGATGGAACTTGTGTCTAGTTATATTATTGTACTGCTCCAGTTTGCTTTTCTGTAAAATTTATTTTAAATAATTAAATTTAATACCAGTCAAGAGCGAGTCGGACTCGCGAATCGAGGGTTTCGAACCATCATACAAAACGTGAAATGTTTTTAAATTTTCATCGGCGAGGCCTAGTTTCGTCAGAGAATTTTAATACTTTGGTGTATAATGCAGTTTTAAATCAGCACCATTTCTTGAGTGCTAGTGGAAGTAATGTAATTTTGTTGATGATAAAATGAAATCTGATATATTATCTGATAAAGTGTGCTATTTAGAGATATCTTCTGAATTTTCTTGTATTCTGTACATAAACTTCTATCATATTTTTCTATATGCAAACTTCGGAGATAAGGTCATTTTTTTAAATTTTTCGTCAAAATTCGAAAGCCATGCGGCCTAAAAAAAGCAAATATATTTGAGATTGTTTCAATAGCTTTCTTTCATTATGATAGCCTTTCATTATGATAGGGGCCTAGTAGCCCCACTTCGAATTTTCAAGAACCCCTTTTCAGTCACTGTATTAAATAATAAACATAATATGCATTTTTATTTCTTTCTTATTTGAAAAAAGTTGAGCAAACGTCATCTAAAACAATTCCAAATTTTTAGTTCATAGAATAGAATAAAGCAGAATAGATTAGAACAGAATAGAATAAAATATAATAGAATAGAATAGAAAAACATTTATTCAGCACAGACACAAACGCACTGCGACAAAGACAACAGAAGTAATAAGTAGCAGGTACACAAATTGCGCTGAGCGTGCCCATGCTGAAAGGGTAACCAGCTCAGATATCCAGCTGCGAGAGAGGGACAGATTCACCGTAAGGGTTCCTTTTTACCAGTTTTGGTATGGAATCCTAAAAAGCTTAAAAACATAATTTGTCATCGAATGTTGTATTTTTTTAACCCCTATCTAAACGAAGGGCATGCCGGCTATGTGTGTCTGTATATGTATTGTATTTGACTGTGGCACCGTAGATCTTGATCGGAATTACAGATTTTATGCGGTGCTTTTTGGAATGATAATTTAATAGAAAGTGTTTTTAGCTATGATTCAAGTAAATCTGTTCAGCCGTTTGAAGATAATCAGCTCTTTTCTAACTAGTTGATTAAGGGATGTGTGATTTCTATTGGTTTGTTTGATCGAATCAAAAGGATATCGCTACGCGTCCATACAACATTCGCTTAAGAACCAACAAAGTGAGCATATATTTGACTAAAACTAAATTAAAATCACGGACACATTTCAGAATTGTAAAAAATCCAAAATGCTTTCGGATTTCGAGGTTATAATAATTACATTTGGTATGTTTTATTGTTGCCCATAGAAACATTCCTAATGGACTATCCCAGAGCTGATAGCAAAGCTGCCAGAACTTTCTTTTCTCACCAACAAAATGTTTGGTATATCTATATCTATATATTCTATATATATATATATATATATATATATATATAAAAAAATAATAATAATTTATTTAATTCAGACCATTGATCCATACAGTGTTAGTAAAATCTTAACCTATTGTTAGTACATAAAAAGCTTAAAATTAATTGGCGACATGTACGCCAGTACGCACATGCCTAGCTGCCCAGTGCCTAATGAAAGGCCCATCAATTTTGTCCGCCAGTGTAGCCAGTATGTTGTTATGATATATCTTATACTAATAAATAAAGCTGAAAAGTTTGTTAGTTTACTTGAACGCGCTAATCTCAGGAACTACTTGTCCGATTTGAAAAATTCTTTCAATGTTGGATAGCCAGTCTATCGAGAAAGGCTATAGGCTATAAATCATCACGCTTAGACCAATAAAAAGAAGAAATTGTAACGCAGACGAAGTTGCGCGGGTCAACTAGTGGTGTATATGTATGGTATAAATTAGTAGTGCTAGTCATCTGCCTAGCCTTTTTCCAACTATACCCAAAATAGGTTTAAGAAGCTGTTGGAAATTTCACTGGCTCTCTTAATGCTGCTATTGAATCATGTACAAAAACAATTACCACATCAAGATATAAACGTATACTAAAGCCATGGATCACTCCAGGTCTCTTGAGATGCGTAAGGAATAGAGATAGCCTTCATCTTAAATCAAAAAAATCTCCTGATAACACAACTCATAAATTAACCTACACATAGAACAGGGATTTTTGTAAGGTATTGCTGCACAAAGTAAAAAGAGAATATGAAAGGAATGAATTTGCTAAGGCAGGTAACAATTCTACACAAATATGGGACGTTGTTAAGACTGTAACTAATACTAGACGGCAGAATGAGATTGCTTCTGAATCAATATGTCCTAACAATCCCTAACTCTCAGTTGATAATATAAATAAATTCTTTGCAAAAGTAGGAAAATCACTGGCCTGCACGGCACACTCGCCCCGCCCCCCTCCCTGTATACGCCTGTGTTTATAAAAGTACATTTTTTTAATCTAAATCTTACTAAGGAACCATGAAGTCATCTGTTTAGATTTTTAATATAAAAATTTATGTCATAATTTATGAAACGCAAATTTTTCACTTTAGACCAACATTTTCACAACTTTCCTTCAAAACTCCTCTACTTTTATTTTAATAATTTTTCTAGATAGTCAGGTCGATAATTTTCACAGATAAACAAAAACCATAGCTCGAAAGCAATTAAAATTCACGGAACATACACGGGTGATTTGGATACGAGGTACCTAAATTTTATTTTTGGACGACAATATTCTGGCCACCCTGTATCAGCATTAACACACGAAATTATATCCAAAGTTATAGACGCACCGCATGGATTGTTTAGGAGGCAGCAGTTTGCTTTTGTTTGTGTCTCAATAACAACATTTTTTTGTAATTGTGTTTTGGATGCTCAATTATTGTAAATGTGCAAATAAACAATTATTATTATTATAAATTGTATAACAATCATCGTTTATTTGTAAATGAATCATCGAAGAAATTAGAGAAATGCATTGCTATTCATTGTCACAAGCTAACCTAAGAAATAACCTCACGTAATGTCTTAGAGTCATAAAGACTGTTTCCAGTTAATTTAAAACTAATTTTTAAAACGTACCTTATTTGACACAGTGATTAATGTTCATGACTGACAATGATTAATGTTATACGTACTTAATAATAACAAATATAATTTTTACTCATACAAGATTAAAAAAATGTAGTTTATTAGTCGTCTAACTGCTATAGTGTGCTTACTGTAACAACCATAAACATCATGTGGAAAACAACAAATCGTCAAGTTAAACTGTTACCAAATAATAGACTGGACCGAGACATTCAGAAGATAGTGCAACCTTTCAACATCATGCTCTCTGTATCCTTCTCTTCAAAATATAAAATAAAAGATAGTTATATCACTACATTGGACCAGAAGTATAACATATTACTGTTTTTTATCGTTTCAGTATTCAATCTACTTTGTTTCTGTAGTATGATTTCCAACAAACTTAGTGATTTTCGAACTAATGGCATCACCGCATCATTTATTATTGTACTGTTTGTTTTTTTTTTACATTGTCTCAGCTATATTCTGCTGTCTATATGTAACATCTTTTATAGCCGCTGCAACATTATTCTTATTTTGATGATTCAAGAAATTCATAGAAGCATCGACATTAGCAAGAGTGTCCGAAACTATATTTTTCTGAATTGGATATCACTTTCAGCCGTCGTCTGTATTTCAATGTTCATCACAACAGTTTATTACTTATTCATCAAATTCAACATTGTGACCATAAGCTTCATTATAATAAGTTTGGCATATGATTTCAATTTAGTTTATAGTATGCGTATTATGTCATTGTTAACGAAATATCTTAACGAATGGGTAAACCAACTACTTACCCAACAAAATGAAGGTGACAAAGAATATTGTGATAATCTGTTAGTGGTTTACAAAAATATCTTTGAAGCTTTCAAACTGCATGTTAAATGTTTTCGTGAATTGGTAAGTCGATTTCATAGAGCTTTGGATATAAAAATCAGTTTTATTAAAGCCTTGGAAATATTATGTAGTATATTTCACCACAAGTGAACGATGTCTCAATGTGGCCGAGGCGTGATACATACTTGAATATAAAACAGCAGTAGTGCGAGAGCAGTGAGTGGGATGGCAAATGCCCTCGCGTTTGTGATGATGTTTTTCAAGGTACTCGCAAACCAGCGCTTAATAAACTTTAATAACATATTATTTTATGACAAATTGTAAAAATGAGTAGAAAGGATTTTTTCATGCCACTTTTTCGGTACTTAAAGAAAAAGGTAGGTTTCTATAGAACTCTTCGGTCGAAAAACACACCTGACAAATTTTAAGTAAAGTTTTTGTATGAAAGCTGACGTAGCCCCCCCCGCAATTTTGTTTTTTTTTTTTTTCAAAGTGCGCATAATCTTACATACATTTATGGGTAGAATACATTTCAACAAACAAAAAATTAAAGCAAATTGATGCCCCAAAAGTGTCACGATGCCGATATATTTCGAGGTAATAATAATATAAGTGGACAAAAACAAAATTTTGTTGAACAAATACGTTTTTGAGTACATTTTTTTTATTTTAAGAATCGTTTTTTTATCTATCATCATTTACATCAAATATTAGGATTAAAGTAAACAATTATCTTATGACATCGCATGTATCTACAACATTTTTTAAACAAATAGACCACTGTCACCACTGCTTTCAAAGCGGTGAAGGAAAACACCGCGAAAAAACAAAAATTCGAAGAGATGTGACATCTACCAACCTGCACTGGGCCCGGGTGCTGGATTATAGCCCACTCCCGCTCGATAGAGAGGAGGCCTGTGTCCCAGCAGTGGGAACAACATAGGCTGAATATTTATGTTATGTTATGTACGTCGTAACAGTTTAGGGCTTCGTGTTCCTAATTATTTTTGTTTGTTGAAGTGTCCTCTACCCATAAATGCATGATAAATACAGCGCCGCAACTTTAAAAAAAAAAACGAAATGGCAGCGGGGGGCGCTTTGCCACAATGGTTCTATGTCCTTAACGAGGGAGAAGTATTCTGTATTTTGTTAATATAAATTAATTTTTTCCAGGTTTTATGGCGATTAATAGATTTATTTCTTCGTACTTTATTCGTAGTAGAGGCGCACCTACTCGATTTGCAAAACTCAACAATGTCCGGAAATAAAGTAAGATTACTATTTTTTATACTCTATTTCTTCTAGGTATAGCAAGTTTTCTATCTCAAGATCTTAACTTTATTGAAAAAAAAAAATTAAAAAACACTTCAAATTATAAAAACAAAATAATTTCTGAATTCTGTGTTCAAAACCGACTTCCAAAATTAAGTTTTAATACTTTGTAGTGTTTTTTTTTTATTTGGATGTCGGTTGTGTTATTTTTAAAAGAGCTTTATTATTTTTCACTTTTAGTGGTACACAGCTAAAACACCACTGGAAAGTAACAGGACAGCAACATTCTCAATTTCTTTTACTTGTATGACATAGTTTTTTTAGCTGTTTTTATTTAAAAAGCAAAGTACTGAAACAATTTTGATTAAACTCCTTCTTCTTTTTTGAAGAAGAAAAAGAGTGCGTTTAGAAGTGAATTTTACAACGAATTTACTTATGCCGCTGCAATGACTCAAACATCAAAATTTAAGGTCAGCTTAGCAGAGCCGCATAAGTCATTCGAATGCAAGTCTATTTAGTCATATTATGATTCGAATGCAGCTAGGTAATAACAGCCGCACGGGTTGATCTTCACGGTTAAGCAACGCTTGCTAAGGTTGGTCTGTGGATGGGTGACCATCTTAAAATATCGAGTCTCCTCCGTGCCTCGGAAAGCATGTTAATCCGTTGGTTCTGCCTGTCATTTGTAGATCTTTGGCAGATAATGGGTTGTGGAGGTCTGGTATGCAGCCGCTCCTCGTAAAATTCTGGTATTCAGCAAAATCCGGCTTGACTGGAAGCCGACCCCAATAAAATTGGGAAAAGGCTAGACAGATGATGATGATGATTCGAATGCAAGTCTATTTTGTTTTTAACTGACGAAAAAACGTTAGTCCCTTCTCAAGTCGACGCTTATTTATATGTTTTTTACAGAGTTCTCCCATTTTGTTAATTCTTTTTTTTATTGGAAAGGGTCCCAAGGCCCCGAAGTTGATCGTTTGATTGTTTCTTCCGACTTCCTAAATTAAAGTTATGTTTTCGGAGGTTTAATGTTTTTGTTAAAAAGTTTTGTTAAAAAATAAAGTCATACCTATTTATCCTAGCAGACCAAGTTGCGGACACAAGCTAATTTATAATGTTACTAGATACCTACAGGAAACTCTTTTCAGGTTGTCAGTTGGGTTTTGTGCACTATAGCATGTGCGATCATCGCAAAGAATATGACACTGGTTATAATGACTTGTTGGCAATTTGAAAAGTTCTATATGTCTGTGGAGAAAGCCTCGATAGCGTGTATACTGCGTGTTATGGATACAAACTGTTCAAGTAAGAACGACTTTTTTCTTCATGAACTACTAATAATAATAATTAATCGAATTGTGAGGCGTGCAATGATTGCAGACATAACTGTTTCGCATGACGAGAACCTCGTGAAAACCAAGAATGACAAACAAATCAAGTATATTGACTTGGCTTGCGAGGTTGTCGACATGTGGGAAGTTGACTCCGCAATTATTGTACCGATAGTCGTGTTGGTCAATGGCTTAATAGCCACGAGTCTCGACCAACACCTTAGAAGGCAGTTGTCTCGTTGGGCAGTTGGATCAAGGGTTTGATCAGAAAGCGGTACTTCTAAACAGGCTCCCGGTTGATTAAAAATATATAGGTAAATAAGTAAAGGAAATGATAATAAAGATACAACCTTGTCGCCAGAATTATCCACCAGCTACTTGCTTTAAAATACAATCTTGTGGAATCGGAAGTACCGTATTATAGGTATGTGCCCGACCCAGTTCTCGAAAGTGGTAATTGCACATTGTTTTGGGATCGGTCTATCATCAGTGACAGGACTATTGTTGCCAATAAGCCTGATATAGCGGTGATAGACCAACTAGAGCGTCGCGCAATGATTGTTGATATAGCAGTCCCTCATGATAAGAACCTCGTGAAGTCAAAGAAAGATAAACAAACGAAGTATCTTGACTTAACTCGTGAGGTTGTCGACATATGGGATGTGAACACAGCAGTCATTGTGCCGATAGTCGTGACAGCCAATGGCGTAATTGCCAAGAGCCTCGACCAACATCTCAAGAGGCTCTCGTTGAGCAGCTCGATCAAGGGCTTGATCCAGAAAGCAGTTCTCCTGGATACGGCGCGTATAGATCCTCTCTCGGGAGCCCTGACCACCGGCAGCTTGTGGACCCTATTCCTGATGCCGGTGGGCTACTATATTTTTTAATGTTTATTTTTATAGAAATATTTAAATATGTAAATTATATATAAATATGAACAATAAATGGACTAATAATAATATCTTTATTTCGGACCAAAATCCATATTGTGTTAGTAAAACATACAAAAAAATTAACCTCCGCACAATCTGCTGTACAATCGAAGAGCCGAAGCTCTCGGCTACAGTTTCCAGGATGCTGTTTTGACTGTCTCTCACTCTCCTCAGTAGCAACGCAGTTTTTTTGCCTATAATTTGCTAAGAAACTGTCGGTACGGGCTTGCGCAAACATTTCAGACGCGCTACAGTAACGAGATAGCCTCAACAACATCTTAAAAGCATTGTTATATTGGACGCGCAGGACATCCAGCGATTTCTTAACACAATTGACCCATAGACTGCCCGTGTACAACTTTGGCAATAAGCCTTGAAAAGTGTTACTTTTACTTGGTCTGTACACCGCGCAAATCTACGGGACAGCATATTGCTACGGACCGCTTGAGCCCTGCGCTCCCTCTCAATGTCTACATCGTCCCTAATGCATCTAAGAATATTATTTAATACCTCTAAACATTAATCCCTTCTATCGTTACAGAGAGTATCAAACACCTTTGCAAGCGCGTGCTACAAGTTAACCGGACCTTCAGTAAGATGACTGCATGGGGAATGTTTACCATAGACGCCTCTTTACCGATACCTTTGATGGAACTTGTGTCTAGTTATATTATTGTACTGCTCCAGTTTGCTTTTCTGTAAAATTTATTTTAAATAATTAAATTTAATACCAGTCAAGAGCGAGTCGGACTCGCGAATCGAGGGTTTCGAACCATCATACAAAACGTGAAATGTTTTTAAATTTTCATCGGCGAGGCCTAGTTTCGTCAGAGAATTTTAATACTTTGGTGTATAATGCAGTTTTAAATCAGCACCATTTCTTGAGTGCTAGTGGAAGTAATGTAATTTTGTTGATGATAAAATGATATCTGATATATTATCTGATAAAGTGTGCTATTTAGAGATATCGTCTGAATTTTCTTGTATTCTGTACATAAACTTCTATCATATTTTTCTATATGCAAACTTCGGAGATAAGGTCATTTTTTTTAATTTTTCGTCAAAATTCGAAAGCCATGCGGCCTAAAAAAAGCAAAAATATTTGAGATTGTTTCAATAGCTTTCTTTCATTATGATAGCCTTTCATTATGATAGGGGCCTAGTAGCCCCACTTCGAATTTTCAAGAACCCCTTTTCAGTCACTGTATTAAATAATAAACATAATATGCATTTTTATTTCTTTCTTATTTGAAAAAAGTTGAGCAAACGTCATCTAAAACAATTCCAAATTTTTAGTTCATAGAATAGAATAGAATAAAGCAGAATAGATTAGAACAGAATAGAATAAAATATAATAGAATAGAATAGAATAGAAAAACATTTATTCAGCACAGACACAAACGCACAGCGACAAAGACAACAGAAGTAATAAGTAGCAGGTACACAAATTGCGCTGAGCGTGCCCATGCTGAAAGGGTAACCAGCTCAGATATCCAGCTGCGAGAGAGGGACAGATTCACCGTAAGGGTTCCTTTTTACCAGTTTTGGTATGGAATCCTAAAAAGCTTAAAAACATAATTTGTCATCGAATGTTGTATTTTTTTAACCCCTATCTAAACGAAGGGCATGCCGGCTATGTGTGTCTGTATATGTATTGTATTTGACTGTGGCACCGTAGATCTTGATCGGAATTACAGATTTTATGCGGTGCTTTTTGGAATGATAATTTAATAGAAAGTGTTTTTAGCTATGATTCAAGTAAATCTGTTCAGCCGTTTGAAGATAATCAGCTCTTTTCTAACTAGTTGATTAAGGGATGTGTGATTTCTATTGGTTTGTTTGATCGAATCAAAAGGATATCGCTACGCGTCCATACAACATTCGCTTAAGAACCAACAAAGTGAGCATATATTTGACTAAAACTAAATTAAAATCACGGACACATTTCAGAATTGTAAAAAATCCAAAATGCTTTCGGATTTCGAGGTTATAATAATTACATTTGGTATGTTTTATTGTTGCCCATAGAAACATTCCTAATGGACTATCCCAGAGCTGATAGCAAAGCTGCCAGAACTTTCTTTTCTCACCAACAAAATGTTTGGTATATCTATATCTATATATTCTATATATATCTATATATTCTATATATATCTATATATATATATAAAAATAATAATAATTTATTTAATGCAGACCATTGATCCATATAGTGTTAGTAAAATCTTAACCTATTGTTAGTACATAAAAAGCTTAAAATTAATTGGCGACATGTAGTGCCTAATGAAAGGCCCATCAATTTTGTCCGCCAGTGTAGCCAGTATGTTGTTATGATATATCTTATACTAATTTTTGACTGGCCTGTTGGTCTAGTGGTTAGTGACCCTGACTGCTATGCCAGAGGTTGTGGGTTCGATTCCCACCCAGGACAAATGTTTGTGTGATGAGCATGATCATTTGTTCTGTGTCTGGGTGTAGTTTATCTATAATATGTATGTATTTAGAAATATATAAGTATGTTTATCAGTTGTCTAGTACCCATAACACAAGCTCTGCTTAGCTTGGGACTAGATGGCGTTGTGTGATAGTTGTGTGGAATATTATTATATTATTATTATTATATTATTACTAATAAATAAAGCTGAAAAGTTTGTTAGTTTACTTGAACGCGCTAATCTCAGGAACTACTTGTCCGATTTGAAAAATTCTTTCAATGTTGGATAGCCAATCTATCGAGAAAGGCTATAGGCTATAAATCATCACGCTAAGACCAATAAAAAGAAGAAATTGTAACGCAGACGAAGTTGCGCGGGTCAACTAGTGGTGTATATGTATGGTATACATGAGTAGTGCTAGTCATCTGCCTAGCCTTTTTCCAACTATACCCAAAATAGGTTTAAGAAGCTGTTGGAAATTTCACTGGCTCTCTTAATGCTGCTATTGAATCATGTACAAAAACAATTACCACATCAAGATATAAACGTATACTAAAGCCATGGATCACTCCAGGTCTCTTGAGATGCGTAAGGAATAGAGATAGCCTTCATCTTAAATCAAAAAAATCTCCTGATAACACAACTAATAAATTAACCTACACATAGTACAGGGATTTTTGTAAGGTATTGCTGCACAAAGTAAAAAGAGAATATGAAAGGAATGAATTTGCTAAGGCAGGTAACAATTCTACACAAATATGGGACGTTGTTAAGACTGTAACTAATACTAGACGGCAGAATGAGATTGCTTCTGAATCAATATGTCCTAACAATCCCTAACTCTCAGTTGATAATATAAATAAATTCTTTGCAAAAGTAGGAAAATCACTGGCCTGCACGGCACACTCGCCCCGCCCCCCTCCCTGTATACGCCTGTGTTTATAAAAGTACATTTTTTTAATCTAAATCTTACTAAGGAACCATGAAGTCATCTGTTTAGATTTTTAATATAAAAATTTATGTCATAATTTATGAAACGCAAATTTTTCACTTTAGACCAACATTTTCACAACTTTCCTTCAAAAATCCTCTACTTTTATTTTAAGAATTTTTCTAGGTGGTCAGGTCGATAATTTTCACAGGTAAACAAAACCCATAGCTCAAAAGCAATTAAAATTCACGGAACATACACGGGTGATTTGGATACGAGGTACCTAAATTTTATTTTTGGACGACAATATTCTGGCCACCCTGTATCAGCATTAACACACGAAATTATATCCAAAGTTATAGACGCACCGCATGGATTGTTTAGAAGGCAGCAGTTTGCTTTTGTTTGTGTCTCAATGTACAACATTTTTTTGTAATTGTGTTTTGGATGCTCAATTATTGTAAATGTGCAAATAAACAATTATTATTATTATAAATTGTATAACAATCATCGTTTATTTGTAAATGAATCATCGAAGAAATTAGAGAAATGCATTGCTATTCATTGTCACAAGCTAACCTAAGAAATAACCTCACGTAATTTCTTAGAGTCATAAAGACTGTTTCCAGTTAATTTAAAACTAATTTTTAAAACGTACCTTATTTGACACAGTGATTAATGTTCATGACTGACAATGATTAATGTTATACGTACTTAATAATAACAAATATAATTTTTACTCATACAAGATTGAAAAAAATATAGTTTATTAGTCATCTAACTGCTATAGTGTGCTTACTGTAACAACCATAAACATCATGTGGAAAACCACAAATCGTCAAGTTAAACTGTTACCAAATAATAGACTGGACCGAGACATTCAAAAGATAGTGCAACCTTTCAACATCATGCTCTCTGTATCCTTCTCTTCAAAATATAAAATAAGAGATAGTTATATCACTACATTGAACAAGAAGTATAACATTTTACTGTTTTTCATCGTTTCAGTATTCAATCTACTTTGTTTCTGTAGTATGTTTTCCAACAAACTTAGTGATTTTCGAACTACTGGCATCACCGCATCATTTATTATTGTACTGTTTGTTTTTTTTTTACATTCCCTCAGCTATATTCTGCTGGCTATATGTAACATCTTTTATAGCCGCTGCAACATTATTCTTATTTTGATGATTCAAGAAATTCATAGAAGCATCGACATTAGCAAGAGTGTCCGAAACTATATTTTTCTGAATTGGATATCACTTTCAGCCGTCGTCTGTATTTCAATGATCATCACAACAGTTTATTACTTATTCATCAAATTCAACATTGTGACCATAAGTTTCATTATAATAAGTTTGGCATATGATTTCAATTTAGTTTATAGTATGCGTATTATGTCATTGCTAACGAAATATCTTAACGAATGGGTAAACCAACTACTTACCCAACAAAATGAAGGAGACGAAGAATATTGTGATAAACTGTTTGTGGTTTACAGAAATATCTTTGAAGCTTTCAAACTGCATGTTAAATGTTTTCGTGAATTGGTAAGTCGATTTCATAGAGCTTTGGATATAAAAATCAGTTTTATTAAAGCCTTGAAAATATTATGTAGTACATTTCGCCACAAGTGAACAATATCTCAATGCGGCCGAGGCGTGATACATACTTGAATATAAAACAGCACTAGTGCGAGAGCAGTGAGTGGGATGGCAAATGCCCACGCGTTTGTAATGATGTTTTTCAAGGTACTCGCAAACTAGCGATTAATAAACCTTAATCATCATCTGCCTAGCCTTTTCCCAACTATATTAGGGTCGGCTTCCAGTCAAGCCGGATTCAGCTGAATACCAGTATTTTACGCGGAGCGGCTGCCTACCAGACCTCCACAACCCATTAACTGGGTAACACGGTACTTCATGGCAAGACTGGAGTCAGATTTACTGGCTTCTGACAATCCGTAACGACTGCCAAAGATCTACAAATGACAGCCGGGACCAACGGCTTAACGTGCTTTCCGAGGCACGGAGGAAACTCGCTATGTTAAGATGGTCACACATCCACAGACCAACCTTGGCAAGCGTTGCTTAACCTTGAAGATCGACCCGTGCGGCTGTTATTATCTAGCCACGAGCTCCTCCGATTAATAAACCTAAATAATATATTATTTTATGACAAATTGTAAAAATGAGTAGAAAGGATTTTTTTCATGCCACTTTTTCGACACTTAAAGAAAAAGTTAGGTATTCTATAGAACTCTTCGGTCGAAAAACACACCTGACATAGTAAACTTTTTGTATGAAAGCTGACATAGCCCCCCCACCGCAATTTTGTTTTTTTTTTCAAAGTGCGCCTGATGTTATATACATTTATGGGTAGAATTTACTTCAACAAACAAAAATGAAAGCAACTTGGTGCCCCAAAAGTTGCCGATATATTTCGAGGTAATAATAATAATTATAAGTGGACAAAAACAAAACTTTGATGAACAAATACGTTTTTGAGCACATTTTTATTTTATTTTAATAATCGTTTTTTTTAAACTATGTATCATCATTAAAAACAAACAATTACTTTATAACATCGCATTTATCAACAACATTTTTTTAAACAATAGGACAACTGTCACCACTGCTCTCAAAGCGGTGAAGGAAAAACATCGTGATATTCTAAAACCAAACATTTGAAGACATGCAACATCTACCTTCGCACATCCACCCACCACCCACACATTTACTTTAGTTTGTTGAAGTGTCCTCTAACCATAAATGCATGTTAGATTCTGCGCCGCAACTTTAAAAAAATCGAAACGGCAGCGGGGGACGCTTTGCCACAATGGTTCTATGCCCTTAACGAGGGAGAAGTATACTGTATTTTCTTAATATAAATTGTTTTTTGTAGATTTTATGGCGATTAATAGACTTATTTCTTCGTACTTTATTCATATTAGAAGCGCACCTACTCAATTTGCAAAACTCAACAATGTCTGGAAATGAAGTAAGATTACTATTTTTTATACTCTATTTCTTCTAGGTATAGCAAGTTTTCTATCTCAAGATATTAACTTTATTGAAAAAAAAAAAATTAAAAAACAAACTGACTTCAAAAAAAGCACTTCAAATTATAAAAACAAAATAATTTCGGAATTCTGAAACCGCCTTCCAAAATTAAGTTTTTTATACTTTGTAGTGTTTTGTTTTATTTGGATTTCGGTTGTGTTATTTTTAAAAGAGCTTGATTATTTTTCACTTTTAGTGGTACACAGATAAAACACCACTGGAAAGTAACAGGAAAGCAAAATTCTCAATTTCTTTTACTTGTATGACATAGTTTTTTTAGCTTTTTTATTTAAAAAGCAAAGTACTGAAACAAAAAAAAAAAGAAGGAATTTAATCAAAATTGATTAAATTCCTTCTTTTTTTTTTAAGAAGAAAAAGAGTGCGTTTAGAAGTGAATTTTACGACGAATTTACTTCTGCCGCTGCAGTGACTCAAAAAATCATAATTTATGGTCAGCTTAGTAGAGCCGCATAAGTCATTCGAATGCAAGTCTATTTAGTCATATTATTATTCGAATGTGGCTAGATAATAACAGCCGCACGGGTCGATCTTTAAGGTTAGGCAACGCTTGCCAAGGTTGGTCTGTGGATGGGTGACCATCCGAGTCTCCTCCGTGCCTCGGAAAGCATGTTAATCCGTTGGTTCTGGCTGTCATTTGTAGATCTTTGGCAGATAATAGGTTGTGGAGGTCTGGTATGCAGCCGCTCCTCGTAAAATGCTGGTATTCAGCTAAATCTGGCTTGACTGGAAGCCGACCCCAATAAAGTTGGGAAAAGGCTAGACAGATGATGATGATGATTCGAATGCAAGTCTACTCGTATTTTGTTTTTAACTGACGTAAAAACGTTAGTCTCTTCAAGTTGACGCGTATTTATACAATATATTTTTTTATGTACGCATGACTTTTTACAGAGTTTTCCCATTATATACGATTTTGATCATCCTTTTTTTTGATAAAATTTAAATTGGTCTCACGTATATTTGAAAAAAAAAATCTTACCCTAAGAGTGGGAAAATAGGGGTGATTTTTTGTTCACCCACAGATTTTAATGCTGAGTTGTGTAGCATTTTTATAGGCCTACCCATATTGGTGCATATTAAGCCTGTTTTTTTAAGTTATTAAGTTATTTTAAGAAAAAATAGTTCAAGAATTATATAACAGTCAATAGCTAAATTAAGGTAGGTAGCTATTTTAAAAGTAATCAAAATTAAGCATATGATAGTATGTAGATTAAAGCCACGAAAACATATTAAATAAAAACTTATTACAAAAAAATGAAACCTCCGAAAAAAACTGAAAAGCAGAAAATAATAAGCCTTTTTACCAAAAATAAATTTTATTTCGGAAGTCGGTGTTTTTGATTGTTTTTTCCGACTTCTTAAATTAAAGTTATGTTTTCGAAGGTTTAATTTTTTTGTTAAAAAGTTTTGTTACAAAAATAAATTTATACATATTTATCCAAGCAGACCAAGTTGCGGACACAAGCTAATTAATAATATTACTAGATACATACAGGAAATTCTTTTCAGGTTGTCAGCTGGGTTTTGTGCACTATAGCATGTGCGTTCGTCGCAAAGAAAATGACACTGGTCATAATGACTTGTTGGCAATGTGAAAAATTCTATATGTCTGTGGAGGAAACCTCGATAGCGTGTATACTGCGTGTTATGGATACAAACTGTTCAAGTAAGAACGACTTTTTTCTTCATAAATGATTAATAAATAATAACAACAATAAAGACACAACCTTGTATCGGAAGTACCGTACTATAGGTATGTGCCCGACCCAGTTCTCGAAAGTATCATCACTGACAGGACTATTGTTGCCAATAAGCCTGATATAGTAGTGGTAGACCAACTAGAGCGTCGCGCAATGATTGTTAATATAGCAGTCCCTCATGACGAGAACCTGGTGAAGTCAGATAAAGATAAACAAACGAAGTATCTTGACTTGGCTCGTTAGGTTGTCGACATGTGGGATGTGAACACAGCAGTCATTGTGCCGATAGTCGTGACAGCCAATAGCATAATTGCCAAGAGCCTCGACCAACATCTCAAGAGGCTCTCGTTGGGCAGCTGGATCAAAGGCTTGATCCAGAAAGCAGTTCTAATGGATACGGCGCGTATAGTGAGGACGTTCCTCTCTCGGGAGCCCTGACTACCGGCAGCTTGGACCCTATTCCCGATGCCGGTGGGCTACTTTATTTTTAAATGTTTATTTTTTACAGAAATATTTAAAAATGTAAATTATATGTAAATATGAACAGTAAATGGACTAATAATAATATCTTTATTTAAAACTAAAATCCATATTGTGTTGGTAAAACATACAAAAATTACTTATTTTCAGTGTTAGTAAAAATTAACCTCCGCACAAACTGCTGTACAATCGAATAGCCGAAGCTCTCGGCTACAGTTTTCAGGATGCTGTTTTGACTGTCTCTCACTCTCCTCAGTTGCGACGCAGTTTTTTTGCCAATAATTTGCTAAGAATCTGTCGGTACGGGCTTGCGCAAACATTTCAGACGCGCTACAGTAACGAGGTAGCCTCAACAACATCTTGAAAGCATTGTTATATTGGACGCGCAGGACATCCAGCGATAACTTAGCACAATTGACCCACAGACTGCCCGTGTAAAAATTTGGCAATAAGCCTTGAAAAGTGTTACTTTTACTTGGTCTGTACACCGCGCAAATCTACGGGACAGCATATTGCTACGGACCGATACAGCCCTGCGCTCCCTCTCAATGTCTACATCGTCCCTAATGCATCTAAGAATATTATTTAATACCTCTAAACATGAATCCCTTCTATCGTTACAGAGAGTATCAAACACCTTTGCAAGCGCGTGCTACAAGTTAACCGGACCTTCAGTAAGATGACTGCATGGGGAATGTTTACCATAGACGCCTCTCTACCGATACCTTTGATGGAACTTGTGTCTAGTTATGTTATTGTACTGATCCAGTTTGTTTTTCTATAAAATTTATTTTAAATAATTAAATTTGAAACCAGTCAAGAGCGAGTCGGACTCGCGAATCGAGGGTTCCGAACCATCATACAAAACGTGAAATGTTTTTAAATTTTCATCGGCGAGGCCTAGTTTCGTCAGAGAATTTTAATAATTTTTAGGTGTAGGAATAATACAGTTTTAAATCAGCACCATTTCTTGAGCGCTAGTGGAAGTAATGTAAATTTGTTGATGATAAAATGATATCTGATAAATTATCTGATAAAGTGTGCTATTTAGAGATATCTTTTGAATTTTCCTGTAATCTGTACATAAACTTCTATCATATTTTTCTCTATGCAAACTTCGGAGATAAGGTCATTTTTTTTTAATTTTTCGTCAAAAGTCGAAAGCCATGCGGCCTATTAAAAGCAAAAATTTTGAGATTGTTTCAATAGCTTTCTTTCATTATGATACCCCCATGCCCTAGTAACCCCACTACGAATTTTCAAGAACCCCTTTTCAGTCACTGTTGTAAATAATATACATAATATGCATTTTTATTTCTTTTTTATTTGAAAAAAGTTGAGCAAACGTCATCTAAAACAATTCCAAATTTTAGTTCATAGAATAGAATAGAATAGAATATAACAGAATAGAATAGAAAAACATTTATTCAGCACAGACACAAACGCACAGCGACAAAGAAAACAGAAGTAATAAGTAGCAGGTACACAAATTGCGCTGAGCGTGCCAATGCCGAAAGGGTAACCATCTCTGCATCCAGCTCAGATATCCAGCTGCGAGAGAAGGACAGATTCACCGTAAGGGTTCCTTTTTACCAGTTTTGGTATGGAATCCTAAAAAGCTTAAAAACATAATTTGTCATCGAATGTTATGTTGAAGGTAATTATTGATATTTCGGGCTTGATAAAATCAAAGTTATTTTTAACCCCGAACTAAAAGAAGGGCGTGCCGGCTATGTGTGTCTGTCTGTGTATTGTTTTTGACTGTGGCACCGTAACTCTTGATCGGATTTACAGATTTTATGCGGTGCTTTTTTGAAAGATAATTTAATAGAGAGTGTTTTTTGCTATGATTCAAGTAAATATGTTCAGCCGTTTAAAGATAATCAGCTCTTTTCTAGTTGCTAAGGGATGTGTGAATTCTATTGGTTTGTTTGATCGAATCAAAAGGTTATCGCTACGCGTCCATACAACATTCGCTTAAGAACCAACAAAGATGTGTGTGCATACATTTGAGTAAAACTAAATTAAAATCACGGACACATTTCAGAATTGTAAAAAATCCAAAATACTTTCGGATTTCGAGGTTATAATAATTACATTTGGTATGTTTTATTGTTGCCCATAGAAACATTCCCAATGGACTATCCCAGAGCTGATAGCAAAGCTGCCAGAACTTTCATTTCTCACCAACAAAATGTTTGGTATATCTATATCTATATATTCTATATAAATATATATATCTTATACTAATAAATAAAGCTGAAAAGTTTGTTAGTTTACTTGAACGCGCTAATCTCAGGAACTACTTGTCCGATTTGAAAAATTATTTCAATGTTGGATAGCCAATCTATTGAGAAAGGCTATAGGCTATAAATCATCACGCTAAGACCAATAAAAAGAAGAAATTCTAACGCAGACGAAGTTGCGCGGGTCAACTAGTGGTGTATATGTATGGTGTAAATGAGTAGTGCTAGTCATCTGCCTAGCCTTTTTCCAACTATACCCAAAATAGGTTTAAGAAGCTGTTGGAAATTTCACTGGCTCTATTAATGCTGCTGTTGAATCATGTACAAAAACAATTACCACATCAAGACGTAAACGTATACTAAAGCCATGGATCACTCCAGGTCTCTTGAGATGCGTAAAGAATAGAGAAGCCTTCATCTTAAATAAAAAAACTCTCCTAATAACGCAACTCTTAAATTAACCTACACAAGGTACAGGATTTTTTGTATAGTATTGCTGCACAAAGTAAAACGAGAATATAAAAGGAATGAATTTGCTAAGGCAGGTAACAATTCTACACAAATATGGGACGTTGTTAAGACAGAAATCGTGTTGTTGTCTCTTTGTACAGCTGTTCGCACTTGTTGTCAGGGTCTACATCTATTGAAATCAGGATCAGCGAGCTGTAAATGTTGTATATGTTCAAAACTACTTTTGTTTACTGTTTTACTTGGCAGTTTATTTGTTATTGCCTTCATAATAAGTGCACTAATGTTAATGTTGAAGTCATTGTTAATCGCTTGGCACTTAAGATGGAGCACTCCTTTGCACTTGGTGGTGGCTGAAGCACCAACCCCTGACACGACCGCGCTCATCTTGTTTCGTTTTAACTGCAATCTTTGTGCAGCATTTTCTATAATTAGACTGACCTGAGAGCCCTGGTCTAATAAAGCGCGTAAAATGATCGTGGTTCCATCATTGGCTATTGTTTTGACCTGGGCCGTAGCTAGCAGTATCTTATTTGAGTTGTCATGTGCTAAATGCGTGTTCAATTGTTGACCTACATTAGCCCTGCCGGTTCTCGATTTTGCAACTCCAATCGCTTCATGTAAAATGCTGCTATGCTGCTCATCGCAGCGTTTGCAGTACACGTACGCTCCTCCCGCGGCGACTATTGCCAAGATCAAGTCCCATCGTAGAGTATGAAATGATGTATTGATGTACATCGTGTTGCGTCATTTCAGCTTGTTTCGTTTGATCTTCCAGTTCTTTTAACGAATTATGAAGTTTTTCATAATTTGTTTCTTATGAATTGGGTGTTCTGTTTTCCAGTTGATAAATCAAGCGGCTGGATGGCAGTGGTATTTCCGGGTCGACATAAATTTTGTTTGTATAGTAAACTTGTGTGTAATATGTTTCTTCGTTGTTTCTAATTATACATACTTCTTTGGCTTGTAAAATTGCCGTTAAATGTATTGCCTTAGTAGTTATACGACCTTCACATATGATTTGCAGTTGTCAATCCATGCAGCAGACATAGAGCCAGGTGTTTGGTTTTTGCAATGGTGTCCATTTATTGTTGCAGGGTTCGGATGTGTAGATACAATTTGATAGTGTAATGTTTGTTATTGCTCCGATTTCGCATGGAGTTTGATGATTTTTCATGTTACGTGTTGGTTTGTTTAGTGAACATACATATGTACCTACTTGGTTCAATTTTAATACTATGTTCCATTTCACTGTCTGTGAGCTGCATATATGTTTCTTTTCTTATATTGATTGCAACATATTCTGAGCTTGCTTTCATTGTAAGTGAATCTTTGTTATTTTTTATCATCGGAATGGGAACTGTTTTATATATCGTGAATGGAATGTCGCTTGTTAGTGGTAATGTAATTTAGATGATAAGTATTTATCAAACAACTTGGATTTTACCTCTAGAAGTTTGTATATGTCAGCTAACTGGTTTTGAATATTGTCTACGGGTAGCGATAGTTGTTGTGGCAAGTGTCCAGAGATAATGTTGAGCTCTTGAAAGAGCTGGTTCTGCGGTAAAAGTCTAGTGTCCACATGACCATGGTGAATGTTAATAGCTGTATCTAAAAGCATTTGTTGAATGTGGCACAGTTTGGACAGTATTGTTGAACTAGTCAGAGCCATAATGTTGAAGTAGTTCAAAGCTTCTTCTTTCTCAATAGCCTTACCCAATTTCTGTAAATAGTTCTCGGTAACGTTAAGATGTTGTTCTAAGAAATTGAACTGAGTGTTCATCGCCTCTTCATTTCTCTTTAAAATGTTATTATGGGCCTCAATTATTGATGTTTGACCTTTGATCGGGTTCAACAAATGGTCTTTGTTATTCTGCAATGTTTCAATGTCCTTTTTATATTGTATTGCGAACCTTTCATCTAGCACGCCGAATAGGCTATTTGCAAGATAGCCTATTCCATTGACAAGACCTCGGGTAAAGCGCCCTTTTGTCTGCCCATGATGTGTTTCCAACATGTAATTATTATGATCAAGTTCGTTGAGTTCTTGTTCGAATTCATTCATAATGGTTTTGCACATCGTTTGGTTTGCAAATTGCTCACATCTTTCTCCCAGGTGTTTAACAACTCTATGTATGTTTTCCATGCCTTGCCAGTAAGATGTCATATTGTAGTAGGTAACAATTTTCCAGTCACCATGTACGCTTTTCAAATTGCCGATTTTGTCAAAGTACACTGCTCTATTTGGTTCAAATGGTGTAATATTTATGGCGTCACTGCTTTGCGTTGTGGTTTTAAATAATGTTAGTAATGTTAAGAATATACATAGTAGGCTGGAACTTATATTCCTTGATTTAAATCGTTGTTTCCTGTTACTGTGATTTATTGTTGGTTTT
The DNA here is from genome assembly GCA_950371165.1 of Lacanobia oleracea. Classification (NCBI taxonomy): domain Eukaryota; kingdom Metazoa; phylum Arthropoda; class Insecta; order Lepidoptera; family Noctuidae; genus Lacanobia; species Lacanobia oleracea. The sequence continues at coordinate 5,622,838 of OX493404.1, forward strand.
TGGTTTTCAGTACAGATTTTGTCATTGGAGGTGGTGATGTCAGGTATTTCTATATGAGATTCTGGTATTGGGAGTTTAACTAATTTTGTTATTGGTCTTTTTAGTAGCCCTGTTTTTGTTTTCATTGTCAAAACTCTGACTAGATTGTCTCTCCCCGGGTAAACTTCCTGTATTCTGCCAAGTGCCCATTTCACAGGCGGTAGGTTGTCTTCTTTAATTAAAACGATATCCCCTATTGATAAATTATTTGTTTTGTTCAGCCATTTGCTACGAACTTGAAGTTGTTGCAGGTATTCTAACGACCATCTGGTCCAGAACCCTTGTTTCATTTGATTTAGTAACTGCTACCTATGTCGAATGTTGATGTTTTGCTTTTCGATATTTTCCGTTGGTAAGAATGTTATTGGTCGGCCAATCAAAAAATGTGCAGGAGTGAGATAGTCAATATCATCCACGTCCTCCGTTAAAGGGCAAAGTAGTTTAGAGTTCATACAGGCTTCAATTTGAGTGAGCAGTGTTAAAAACTCTTCGTATGTCAAGTTTTGCTCTCCTAAGACACGTTTTAGGTGATATTTCATAGACTTAACTGCAGCTTCCCAAAGTCCTACCGCAGTCGGCCAGCTTGGGGCGTTGAAATGCCACTCTATCCCCATCTCGATGTTCCTTCTCGATAATGTTTCGTTGTTAAATGTTTGTGAGATATGCAGTTGTTTGACTAACTCCCTTTCTGCTCCAACAAAGTTTGTTCCGTTGTCGGAGTAAATATGTTTCGGACAGCCTCGTCGCCCAATCATACGGTTGAGAGCTAGTAAGAATGTTTGTGACGATAAGCCTGATGCAAGTTCTTAATGCACTGCCTTTGTTGCCATGCATACGAATACGACGACATAACTTTTACTCGTCCTAACGCCTCAACCCTTGTTTAGTTTAACACTAACAAATCCTGTGAAGTCCACCCCTGTGTGATAGAATGGTGGTGATTGCGTTATTCTCTCACTGGGGAGGTCGGCCATTAATTGGTATTTTTTCGATGGTATGAATCGGCAACATTTTAAACAGTCTTGCAGGTGTTTTTTAACAGTGTTATTTCCTCCTGTTATCCAATATTTTTGTCGCAACGTAGCCAAAGTTAATCTCGCTCCACCGTGTAGTGTTGTAGCATGTGCACGGACAATCAGAGGATATGCCAGCTTGCTGTTTTTTGGGATGATAACTGGGTGTGTTGTTTTTTCGGGTAAGTTTGAATTCTGTAATCTCCCTCCGACGCGTAGTATGTCATTTTCGTCTAGGTAAGGGTTAAGTTTCTGAAGTCCTCTATTGTTGCTTATACTTCCTTTTGTTTTTAAATCTTGGATTTCTTGTTCGTAATATTCGTTTTGTACATGTTTTATAATTATGTAAGTAGCGCGTCGAATATCAGCGAGTGTTAAATTACATTGTTTTGACGCGGGCGGGTCATTCATGGTTGTATGATTCATGGCTGTGTCTTCCCTGTGACGATTGTTTTGTGACGTGTTTATTATGAAACGTGACACCCAAGCTACGAGTTCTTGATAAGGAGTTTTGTTATAATGCTGATGGTTTTGTTTTCGGGAGTTCCTGACATAACCACATGCACCTTTTTAGCTTCTATTTCTGGTGTCTTAAACGTGTCATATGTTTCAGCGATCACTTCATTATTAAGCCATTCGGGTCCCTTAAACCACAGGGCAAAGTTGTGCAATTGAGATGGTAGTAGTTCACGTGATGTGCAGTCGGCCGGATTTTGCTCCGATCTGACGTGGTTCCAACTCCCGGCGGGCACTACTGATGTTATTTCCTGAACTCTGTATCCGACATAGGCCTTCCATCGCGAGATATCGCCCTTTAGCCAGCCAAGAACGATCATTGAATCCGTCCATGCTGTTACTTTAATGTTTGGTTTATCAAGGCAATGTTTTATTTTCTTTACTAGTTGAGCTAACAGCTGAGCACCACATAACTCAAGTCTGGGAAGTGTTTGTTGTTTTTGGATTGAAGCGACCTTTGTTTTTGCCGCAACCAGTGCTATTTGTCGCTGTTTTCCCTCTGTAACCTTACTGTACACTACACACGAGAACGTTTTTCCGATGCGTCACAGAATGCGTGTAATTCCCAATTCTTGTTTGCTTCTAACCCAAGCCATCGGTTAATTTTGAAAGGTTGCATATTTGTTAACTCAGTCTTTAGTGTTCTCCATTCCTTTTCAATACTATCCGGAACAGTATCATCCCATTCGATTTTGTACTTCTAGATCTGTTGGAATAATTTTTTTGCCTTGATTGTTATCGAAGATAGCAACCCGAAAGGATCAAAAATTGTTGAGATGAGATTTCGCTTAAGATTTGACGATTTTTTGTTAATGCCAATGTGGTGTTTGTTTTTTAATGTAGGTGAAAACATGAATTCATCTTGTTTCGGATCCCATGCTAAGCTTAATGCTTTGGAAGCTGATGACTCTGTAAAGCTTTAAAAGCTGACTGGGCTAACCATATGTTCTGGCAGATCTTCTAGTAGTTGATGTTCGTTACTCGACCACTTTCTGAGATTAAACCCTCCTTCTTTCAATAGCTTTATAAGTTGATATCTTGTATCTCGGGCCTCGTCTATTGTATCTTTTCCAAATAACGCGTCGTCATCTACAAAAAATTGGTTGAGTAAGATGTTTTTAGCTTCCGGGTACTTGTCCCCTTCGTCCATTGCTAGCTGTTGAAAAGTTCGGAGTGCTAAGAACGGAGCTGCCTTAGTACCATAGGTGACTGTACATAGTTGATATTCTCTTAGCGTTTCTCCACACTATTTTCTGTAGGTGTTGATGCTCTTGATGGATCATTATAAATCTGTGCATTTTCTCAATGTCTGATGTTAAGACATATTTGTATTGTCTCCATTTCAGCAAGATGCTAAGGATATCTTTTTGTGGATTCGGTTCCGCCTCCATTAAGTCATTTAGACTGTGTTTTGTACTGGTTTTGGCCGACGCGTTGAACACAACTCTAAGTTTCGTTGTGATAGCACCTGGGCGCACTACTCCGTGGTGCGGGAGAAAGTATTCAATGTTCCTAGTGTTGCTTTCGACTTGCTCCATGTGACCCATTTCTTCATATTCATCCAAGCTTTATAATCTTTCGCAAATGTATGGTTTTTAGCCATCTTTCGCTCTAGTTGCTGAAATTGAGCGATGGCCTGTGGTTTCGATGATCCTAAGTGTTCACTCAAGTTGTCCTTGAGGGGGAGACGTACTTGATATCGCCCATCAGGAAATCGTGTTGTTGTCTCTTTGTACAGCTGTTCGCACAGTTGTCAGGGTCTACATCTTCTTTGTTTTCTTGCAAAGACTCCTGCTCCCAGAATTGGGCACGATCCTGAATGTTGTTGACAATTACATGGCAATTGAATGTTTTGTAATTACCACACACTACCCAGCCTAATTGTGTTTGTTGTGCTATGATGGATGACGTGTTTGTTCTTATTAAACCTTCCAACAATATTTCGGAGTATACATCGGCTCCCAATAGTAAATCTATATCCTGAGATATATTGAAAAACTACTTTTGTTTACTGTTTTACTTGGCAGTTTATTTGTTATTGCCTTCATAATAAGTGCACTAATGTTAATGTTGAAGTCATTGTTAATTGCTTGGCACTTAAGATGGAGCACTCCTTTGCACTTGGTGGTGGCTGAAGCACCAACCCCTGACACGACCGCGCTCATCTTGTTTCGTTTTAACTGCAATCTTTGTGCAGCATTTTCTGTAATTAGACTGACCTGAGAGCCCTGGTCTAATAAAGCGCGTAAAATGATCGTGGTTCCATCATTGGCTATTGTTTTGACCTGGGCTGTAGCTAGCAGTACCTCGTTTGAGTTGTCATGTGCTAAATGCGTGTTCAATTGTTGACCTACATTAGCCCTGCCGGTTTTCGATTTTGCAACTCCAATCGCTTCATGCGGCTCATATTTGTACCTTATAATCCTATATGTTCATAGTTTTATGATGCAAATGTTGTTTTTGTGTGAAATAAAAATTATTATTAAGTTATTATTATTATTTATTATACAGAAATTTCTGTGTTTTCTTCACATTCCTCAACACTTGTAAAATGGAGTCTGACGAGACAGTACTGCTTACTTTAAAACTTTATTACTGATTAAAAAATAAGAAGGAAAACTAAGCGACTCAATTGGACGAGCAAAAGAAGAAGGTAATTTTAATAGTACTAATTTAAAATAATGGTCAAACATAAAACGGGGAGAAAAATTAACACTACTATCGGATGTCATGCGAGTGTCAAGTCATTAAATGAACTAAGCAATGCCACTCTCCCACATCACCCGTTTCCTTTCTCCGACAATTCATACACATTGAACGCGCTTCCCGCGACCATATACTTTTTGCCCATCTAGAGTGCCGTGAGTGTGCGTTCTTAAAACTCTTACATACCATCAGTGATGAATATGAGTTGGAAGTTCTTTAGTTGTATTAGAACTTTCGAACGAAGTCAATTCAATGATCAATATCTCAAAACCTTTCCAAAACCAAATGGCGGCCTTTTAACTGCAATTGGCCTTTGAATTGCCTTACCTTGGTGGCAAAAAAAAAGTTGAGCATCCGATTTGACCACCTTATATACCACAAATGGAGGAGCTAGCTATAGAATAACAGACGCGCGGGTAGATCTAATGGGTTGTGAAGGTCTGGTAGGTAGTAGTAGGTAGCCGCTCTATCTTTGAGGAGTGGCTAGAGCGGCGCCACGGCGTCCTTACCTTTACTTACCGGACACGGTTGTTTCGAGAGGTACCTGTTTCGAATTCGGCGGGAGGATACGCCCGGGTCAACACTGCAAGAATCGCCCGGAGGACACGGTTGAGCATACGGTGGAGGTCTGCCCTACTTGGGCGAAGCACCGCCGTGTCCTCGTCGAGGCGGTCGGCGGCGGCGATCTCTCGCGTCCGGCCCTGGTTCAAGCCATGGTCCGGAGTGAGAAGTCATGGGAAGCGGTCACCTCCTTCTGCGAAGCAGTAATGCTAGCAAAGGAGGAAGCCGAACTCGTGAGAGAGAGGGAAACCTTACGCCCCAGCCACCGCAACGTCGGGAGTCGCAAGGCGATTCTCGGCTTCCGTAAGCGCGGGCCTGCGGACGGCGAGCATTGGTTGGCTCGCCGTCAGATCAGAACCAGACCCGAGTCGACGGCGCCTCAAAGAGTTGTCAGCATAAAAGACAGGGTCCGTACCCTGGAACGCAAAGGGCTCTAGGAGGAACACGGATGGGTTTTAGTCTGTAGAGTCTGACACTCCTTTAAGCTTCACCCGAAGCGGGAGGAGTCATTTGATGATTTCCCACCCTTAAAAAAATAAAAATAAGGTAGTCGCTCTACGTTAAGTACGTATTCAGCTGAATCCATTTTGACTCGATGACGACTTCAATATAGTTGGGATAAGACTAGGCAGATGACGATATAACACGAATAATTTTATTATTTGTTTACTTTGAATATTTATTTTATCACTAGCTGACCCGGCAAACGTTGTTTTGCCCCATAAATAAACACAAAAAAATCATAAAAATCGGTCAAGTTCGATAACAGACACTGTGATCCGGGGTTTGTATACATTAGAAGATTAGAAAAAAATATATAGCTGTTCCATGCGACTTCTTTTGCGCGTATGTCGTATAGTAAAATGATGTCGCTAGATAAGATCGCCAAAATAATATTATCATTATATCAGCCAAAAGACCTCCACTGTTGGACATAGCCTCCCCCTAGCGTTGCCACAACGACCGGTTCTGCGCGTTTCGTATCCATCGGCTACCCGCGACCTTCATCGGTCCACCTTGTGGGCTTTCCAACTTTGCGTCTCCCGGTACGCGGTTGCTACTCCAGAACTTTTCAGCCCCATCGACCATCTGCTCTGCGAGTAATATGCCTCGCCCACTGCCCCTTTAGTTTGGCGATCCTTCGGGCTACGTCAGCAACCTTGGATTACGAATATCATCATTCCTGATTTGATCACGCAAGAAAACTCCAAGCATTGCCTTCTCCATTGCCCTTGAGTGACTTTAAGCCTTCTGATGAGGCCCATTGTGAACAACCAGAAACCATTGTGATATAAGATATACGAACAGTCAACTTCTAGCATTGCTTGATCCCCTTAGAATGCAAGGCATTGGCTGTTTCACCTCTTCTATTTAAAAAGCTGACCGACCTTCGTAATTTTTCGTAATGAGAAACGTTTTAATGATAATACTTTTCTGTACACGATGTTAAAGAAAGTTGCTAGGGTTGTTAACACGCGATAGAGCTGACACTCTATCCAGAAGAAAAGACTACCCCCGTAACGGATAGAGTACAGTTGAGATTCCGTTATCCGCACTTAGACTCCCATTCGCGCCGTTGTGCTTAGGAGTCCGAGCTAGGTTAGCCAGCGAAGCTACGCACATAGGCTTTGCTGTGCGTCCTCATCCTTCTGGGGTTTTTTGCACGTCGGGTAGCCAAGGCCTCATTTCCAGAATAAAGTCGGTGACTCATTTCTCGGTATCGAAGCAACCTCTGTACATTGGCCTGTTAAAAAAGCCTACCATCCCGGTCTTGTGAGTCCACGTCCATCCACCGCCAGCCACCTTTTTTAAATCATCGATCTATCGTGCCGCAGTGCCTGTTGAAAAGATATTTTTTAGGGGGCAATGATCCGTAATTATATCTATTATTATTCGGAGGGTATTTATACTTGGGTTGAGAAGTCACTTAGTTAGTCGCATGTATAGGCTGCACTGTAAATTGTAGACTGTGACCATCTGTTGTCTTGAAGTTCAGTTAATCTCTGGCAAATTCATGTACGAATCAGTGAGAAAGGTAAGAGGAGAAGTGGGTACAGGTCCAGCAGTACCGTTTCGGAAACTTTCTTCGTGAGTTCGTCTCTGGCGTCATTGCTTGGGGATCTACAGTTTTCCATGATCCACTGGAGGGTGAAACCCGCAACGGGTAATTGTTGGCCCTGAGCCATTGTTTCACTGGGAATTGAACAGTTTTTAGCCATGCCGGAGCAATCAGCCGAAATTATATTTCAGCTACTATGACAGTTTGTTGGATACGTGTGACTTTCAACCGAGTGCCTTTTTAAAGTTTTTTTTAGAAACTACATATTTAAATAGTAATTATAAAATTTAATTGGATGATATCTCATTTTCTTCCTTGGCGTTTTCATGGAAATAATTTCCTTATTTTTCCCAAAAACATTTGTTAATATTATCCGTATTGATGGTCTGCTTGGTCGGTGGGCTCCCCGTTCACAGAAGTAATGAATTAATGCTGAAGCAACGGGACAACATAAGCTATCTTCTAAAATAACCTAACCATCTCTTGATTGTGATGTATGCCAATTAATTATCGTCAATTTTTAGCAATATTCGTAAAATAAAGCGCATTTGAGTGACCTTCTTATATCATGTTCGCAGGAAGGCTGTTTATGGAGTCGGGCACTCGGGCCATAAAAGGCCATATGTTTGAATTTTTATCTTTGTATGCTGATATTATTTGGCGCTATGTGAACGGTGCTATTCTTCAAACTACAAAGTTAAGAAACTACTTGATGAATCAAGTTAATTCTTAATTTATTTCAAATCAGGAACGCAATTCGAAACGATTTAGGTTTTTAAAACACAGTTAGACATCCGATTAAACAATCTAATTCAACTCTTTTCGATACTCCTCTGTCATGGGATTTCGCCAGCTGCTCGCGGAGGGTATGATGTGACCGCTAGCCCGTAAAGATTCATTTTTGAGCAACTCAAGTTAATCTTAGCAAATGTAAGCGCACGCGCATGAGATCAAATGCATAACACCATCTATGGAATCTGAAGTTAATCTGTCTAAATATTCTTTCGGAGTTTGTTTTATTTTTATTAATAGGAATTCATTCAGAACAATATTTTAAAGGTATTAAAAGAAACACTTTTTTTAAGACGTTTTATAAGTACCACTAAAAACTAAAAAATATTTTTGATGTAATTCACATGCTGTGTTGAGTACTATTTGGGTCAATAGATGGCATTACGGGTATCTGCATTACGTAATGTTGGTTTCAAGTATATTGCCACAATTCCTATCCAGTTTATGTGTAAAAGTTAGTTATCTACATTGGTTTTGTACTTTTGAACGTGATGCGTTATGTTAATTATCCTTCAACATCCTGGTCATTATATTTTTGCATAGATGAATGCTAAAATTATACAAAATACGAAAATAACGAATTATTAATATATGACAATATTAGTAAGAATAAAAAAAGGAAATGAATAATTATAAAAATATATAATTAAAAAAATTAACGACTGTTTAGATTCGAACCCACATCATGTTCTTCGTAAGGCAGTCTTTAAACCGATGGTCTATGAGTACTGTTGCCAAATGATTGAAATAGCCGATCTTATTTATGCCATGGTTTTTCGCTGCTCAGCTCTTTGAAAGTATAGCGCGATGATAAACATTGCTAAGGTTATACGCATAAGTATCTGCAAAGTTGTATTAAGTTGCGGTTTTTATAAAAAATTCCCACTAAACTGTTTGGCAAAATGTAAAATATAAAAATGTTATTTTAAGTCCAAAAAAACATTTTATTATTTTTTGACAATACTTTGGTGTAAAACTAAAGTTCAAAAGATAAAAAAAATACAAAAATAATAGCTGTTGCTGGCCGGGGATCGAACCTTGTGCCTGTCGTTAAAACGGTCATTTTTGAATATTGCTCATCCTCCAAAGCACATAGCGTGATAATGTTTAGCTTAAAACCTACCAGAACGCACACAACAAAAAAAGAATTATTGAAATCGGTCCAACCGTTCAAGCGTGATGCGATGACCAAGGGAAATAGGGATTCATTTTTATATATACAGGGTGGGCCAAAAGAAATCACTCTATTGGAAGATGCTCTCATTTTTGCAAATGGCCGCCAATGTCAAATCTGTTTTGACATTTGTGGACCAGACAGATGCAAAATACAAGTGAACAAGCCAAGGAGCGATACACTCCCCAAGAACGCGGAATAATCGTGTCTATTTTTTTGCGTAACAATTCGTCTGTGGTGTTGGCGCAGCGCGAATTCCGTCGCCGATTCCCCAGCCGTCCGAAACCGACTACGCAAACACTGCGCCGTTTGGCCACCAACCTTGAAGAGTATGGGACCACACGAGACGTTGCCAAGAGTGGCCGGCCCCGGAGCGCCCGTTCTGCCGAGAATATCGCCGCTGTTGCCGAGAATGTCGAGCTGTCACCATAAGGCCATGTTGACCGAGTTTATTCTGCCGCAATTGGATGAATTAGAACTGAGGGACATATGGTTCCAACAGGACGGAGCAACAGCACACACTGCGCGAGCCACAACCGATATTCTGAAGGCAGCGTTCCCGTGTCGCCTCATCTCTCGTTTTGGCAATTTGCACTGGCCCGCAAGATCGCCCGATTTAAGCGTTCCAGACTTTTTTGTGGGGTTTTTTGAAGTCCTGTGTTTATGTAAAGAAGCTTGAGACTTTGGAAGCCCCAAAGGACAACAATCCACACGAGTGCGAGAATCTGTCAACCGAAGTTCTCGCCGAAGTGATGAAAAATGCCATAAAACGAGCTGGTTTGGCAATCAATTGTGACGGCGCCCATTTGGCCGATATAATCTTCTCGACTTGACCAATAAAATTATAAAGGTTGAAATAAACAGAATTGATGTTTTTCATTTAGAAAAAAAAAGAGAGCCTGACAACATCGGATGACTTCTTTTGGCCCACCTTGCATATAGATAGATTTAAGAAGGTTGTTTATAAGAGTATCGATACATATTAATTCAATTTGCGTGCAAGCAACACTGAATCATTCGGTGGTTTGAATTAGTTGACGGGGTGTCGCTATATTAGATTTTTCGAAATTTTGGTGTGGAAGTACGAGGAGAGTTTGCAGTGCGCTCGGGGAGAGGGATGCTAAATCACGCCTTTCGAACTGTCAGAAGTTATTCACCTACGCTCTTAACCCAAAAAATTGCGCTCAACAAAGTGGGCACGGGTCAGCTAGTATATAATGATATTGTTAAGAGGTAAAGTTTGTGAGGTTGTAGGAAGTAATCTCTGGGTCTACTGAACCAACTTTGAAACATTCTCTTACCAACAGATAGCTACGTCGTTATTTGTGAGTGTCATTGGCTTAACCCAAAAAATAAGCAGCTAGTAGATTATAGGTAACTAGATTGCGATCAGGGTCTTATGATGATGCAAAAAGAGAAATGAGTCAATACATTCTATCGCCATAAAGTATGTCTTCACCAGTGCACTTTCAATTTCGCTTTCATGTTCATTTTACGTTACAACTTGCCGAGAATTATCAAGCTAGAAACTATTACCTTAATTCAATTTATAGTATTGTCACCTGATGAATTTACCTTTAAATATGTCAGCAATGTGACACTTTAGAGCACCATTTTCCTAATTTATTTATTTATTTATTTAAACACTTTCAGCACAAAAATGTACTGAGGCGGACTTCATGCCATAGACATTCTCTACCAGTCAACCTTTGGGTAATGCAGAGAATAGTCGTAGGTGCAATAAAGAAAATTCAAAGCGATTCAAATACAATAATGAACAATATACAAATATAAACCATACATACAATATAAATATACAAATCAACAAGATAAATATACAAACGAAATACTAAAACAATTAAGGCGAATAAGGTAACGGGAAACATTAGCGCTGTGATGATACAACTGCCAACCTCTTACGAATGTGTTCACGAACTTTAACTTTGAAGGATAATCGGTTGGTGGCCATCCTGAATATGGCCGTGGGAGGCTAAACCACAAGTGTACTATGCCCTTTCAACTGAATAAGTCTGTTAGGCTTAGAGCAAATTGGCTGTGACAGCCGGACAAACAGACACACGACACTCGTGTGTTTCTGGAAAAACGAAACCAGAAACTAGGGGTCACTATATAGGGTAAGTGAACCTATATAGGGTCACTGACGCTATATAGGTTTCGTTTTTCCATACGGACGTTAGGAACCCTAAAATATTAAATTAAAAAAACAAGTTGAAGGTGAAACAAGTCAAACCCTTTTATGTAATTTGATAGCCATCAAGATTAATGTTTAACTTCGATTCCATCACATGCACGCTATTTATTGGAACTTTTGAATCGAATGATCGGATGTTTTAATTATTATCAAACCTCGAAGTCGAATAGTAATCATGTGGAATAACTCAAACCGTCCCGTTCGATTGTTACTTAACAATAAACTGGACAAGGACGTCGAAAGAACACTTAAACCTTTCAACATTATGCTCTCTGTATTCTTCACCTCAAAGTACAAAATAAGAAACGTATTTATCACTCCATGTGAAAAGAAGTATCACATTTTGCTGTTTTTTACAATTTCGTTGTTAAATTTTGTTTCTGTCTTCTGTTTACGCAGTCAAGACTATCTATACCAAAAATGGAGGTTAACTATTATGTTTTACTTTGTATTATTTACGTTTTTCCTGAGTTATGTACTGCTTGTCAGTTGTAATATTCTTCAGAGTCAAAGTAATGTTGCTCTCATTTTGAGGATTCAAGATATTAACAGAAACATTATCATTACCAAAAATATCAGAAAGTATGTTTTCTTCAGCTGGATCTCACTTTTTAGTGTAATCGTTGTTAATATTTCAACGACAGTATATTTTTATATATTAAAAGGCTCAGTTTATTTTTATGAAACCAGCACCGACTTACTGATCGTACAGTATGATTTAAATTTAGCTTATGGCATATGTCTTAGAAAATTATTGTTGACGTACCTCAAAGAATGGATCGATAACACACAACAAACAAATAATGAAGATATAAATTATGAGCATTGTACAAAAATGTTTAAGACTTATCATAATATTTTAGAAACTTACAAACTTCATTCTGAATGTTTCCAAATATTGGTAAGTCGTATTGTTTACATTTTACGTGCAAAAAAATGCATTATACTCATGAATTGATTTCTTATATTACGTTTTATGATTTCTTATATTTTAATAGATATTATACGAAACATGCGACGTGTTTCTTCGTAGTTTGAGTTTTGTGCAAATACACATACTGCAGGTCCAAGCACCGCCATCGTCGTCACCGTTTAATTATTCGGTAAGTTGTATTTATGAATTCACGACCGAATGCTGAAAATATCAGTGCAGGAGATTTGATCGTGGTTGAAATCATCGGTAGCAAATGCCTATGTAATATGGCTGATTGCGTATCCGACCACTAACTTCTGATCTTTAAAGTAAAGCTCAAGCTAACAGCAGCCACAGTTAAAAAGCTGATCAAGCTCGAGGGGAACGATGTTGTGAGATTCCATTCGATTGTTGAGCAGACCTGGCCACAATGGTCTAAAGCAGATCTGTCGAACGAAACACCCGATGTACTATGGGACCGAGTTAGGACACTCATCACTATAACTGTCTCAAAAGCCACAAAAGACAGCACCGAATGACTGATGGCACCTTCGAGTTCGTCGGGAAACGCGGGCGAAGAAAACCGTGGGAGCTGATATCAAGGATCTCAATAAAATTTCAGCACGGATATGACTAAAATGAAAACAAGATCAGGAATTATGCCTACCTAAGCAATATTTGAAAGGAAATTGAGCTCATGCAAACAATATTATGTTCATATGAGTAAAGAGACTTGAGTAAAAAGATCCGCCGTACAACGCTGTCATCCAAAGCTTGGCCAAGTAGTCACTGAACTGGACGGCTGGAAAAAAGTTAGGGAACCTAGCAAAGTTGAGACGGTACTTCATGCCGGAACAGCGGCTTAAATTCTTTCAAGCGCAAGTTCGGTCGTGTATGGACTACTGCTCTCATCTTTGGGATGGATCTGCAATATACCAGCTTGATACCCTTTGAGTCAATTGAGAAACGAGCCAAGAAGATCATCGGCAATAATAGGCTCGTCGAGTCAAAGCTCCAAAGTCTTGAGCATTGACGACGAGTTGCTAGCTTGTCGGTTTTCTACCGGTTGCTAGGATCCCCTACTTCCTTGCAGCCACTTGAGCTTTTGCCTCTATGAAAGGGCCAAAATTGAGAGTAAATGTTAATGTAACCCCAAGAAGTTCAAGTTGGTCGGTTAACGGCACTGTTGCACCTCGGAAAGATGGAACTGGGTGGAATTGGCTCCTTTTGGCGGAAAAAGACACGCCTGGGTCTTAGCAACATTGAACTGGACCAGATTGGTATCACCCCATTCAGAGACAGCCTGTAAGGACACATTCAAGCGCTCAACCATTGCCTCCCGGAGAGACCGGACCAGCGACCCACCAGCTCGTGCGTCGGAGACGTATCTCTCAGCAACAGTGCTGTCGTCTGCATATCCAAAGGTACCGGGTTTAATTCAATTCAATTCAATTCAATTCAATTTATTTATTTCAGATAGATTACAATCATAATAATTACAATTATAAACATCCATAGCAATTTAAATAAAATATCACGAGACACAAACACAACAAGGGAAACAAACAAACAATCACAAAACATTGGAAACATTGGATCAGGTCCGCACTACCCGTATATGTAACTTTGTCCAATGCTCCATGAAGTGGCAATCCACATCCATTCTCCCTACAATGAGCTTCAGTAAGCTGTTGGGGCTGCCCCGTATGCAGCGCATCAGAGAGGCTATCCTTTTGCGATGTATCGCCTGAAAGCCATCTACTTGAGCATCTGCAAACATACCTGATGCGCTACAAAAGCGTGGCAACCCCATCAACATCCTGAATGCATTATTGTATTGGACCCGCAGGGCATTGTAAGTCCTCTGCGTATGCCTCACCCATAGGCTGCATGTATAAAATGACTGACAGTACGCCTTGAATAAAGTTATTTTTACCTGTGTAGTACAGCGTGCAAACCTACGGGCCAGCATACTAGCTCTGACTGACAATGCCCTGCGTTCCCTTTCAATATCCACGTTATCTGTGAGGGACTCGGTGACCCAGTGGCCCAGGTACTTAAATTGCGCCACTCTTTTGAGAGCACTGCCATTCAATGTGACCAGGTCCAGGTCAGGACCAGGGATGAGGTACGGTGTCATAGCTCTTCGTACCGGACTTGAACACCATCATCTCACTCTTGGCCGTGTTATACCTGAGCCCATGGGCCTCCGCAAAGCACTCACATAACTTAATTAAGCGCCTGAGGGCACTGATCGATGGGCTCAGCAACACCATATCGTCAGCGTAACTTATATTGTTAACGAAAACTCCATCAATCGAACAACCTACCTGGGTACCGCTGAGCTCACGGACCAGCCAATCTACGTACAAGTTAAAGAGCTTGGGCGCCGTCAGACCACCCTGTCTTACGCCACACTCCAACCTATACGCATCCGATAGTGATCCCGCCCATCTGACATTGTTACGCTGATTGCCATACCAATATTTAAGGAGCGACGTAAATCCGTCAGGAAGTTCAGTCTCACTCGACAGCTTCTGTCACAGCTTATCATACACAACCAGGTCGAACGCCCTGGAGAGGTCTAAAAAACAGGCGTAAACTGGCGTATTCCTGCTGGTGTAATACTGGATAGTATGCTTGAGACTCAGTATAGCTGTTTCAGTAGACAGCCCAGTCCGAAATCCGAACTGAGCGTCATGTAATTTAAGATGTTTATCTAAATATTTGTCAATCATACTATCCAGTACCTTAGCAACCACAGTTGCGAGCGAGATAGGCCTGTAATTATTCAGACTCGAATCGTCCCCTGTCTTGTTCTTAATAATAGGGACAACTATGGTTCTCATCAACGCATCAGGTAAGTATGAGTGCCCCACGCACAAGGTGAAAAGCATGGCTAGCACCCTTGGCAAGTGGTCGCCCGCATATTGCAAGTGTTCTATGCTCAATGAGTCATGGCCAGGGGATTTTCCTCGCTTCATGCGTTTCACCGCCTGCGCAACATCCCTACCTGTAATCTGTACGAACATGTATTGTCCTCGCATCGTGCCTTATGTAACTCAGTCTCTTTATTCCCAGTTGCTAAAGGTGAACAGACCTTAAAGTGCTCCTTAAACAGGTTGGCAATCTCATCGGGCCCACTACTATCCTCGACGCTCACTGGAACGCCCGACCTTGGACTCAGTTTACCGGTTTCCTTCCAAAATTGACCGAAATTCTTAGCTGTGTGTTGTGTTGCTAAAATATCCATTTTTATTTGTGTCTGGTTGTTTTGACACCATTTAAGCTTTGATTTAAACGTAGCACGCGAGCTGTGGGTTTTCCATTAATAACCCACTCCTGAAACCAAAGTCGAGCGTCACCATGAGCCTTTTTCACATATTTAGCATTAAGCAGATATCATTATATTAGATATATATATCACTATATTAGATCATATTAAGAGATCATTAATATGCAGCAAGAAGAGTGTTGCCGAAAGCACCGACCCCTGAGGAATCCCGGCATTAATATCCAGCAGTCCAGACGAGCAGCCATCTATGACCACTCGGATAGACTGATCCCTCAGGAAATCTGCGATCCAATCACACAAACTAGCGGGCAGACCGAAGGAAGGAAGCTTACTAATAAGGCTATCGTGCCAGACCCTGTCGAAGGCCTTCGAGATGTCAAGGGAGACCGCTAGTGCCTCCCCGTGCTTCTTACTGCACCCGTATTGTCGGTCACTAAGGATATCATTCGCTTCTAGGTACGCCAGGAGCTTATGATTCACCACGCGTTCTATAGTCTTACAGAGTATGGACGTTACCGAGATGGGTCTATAATTCGACGGGTCAGCACGACTACCCTTCTTGGGCACGGGTTGCACGTTAGCTTGCTTCCAAGCTTTCGGCACTTTACCAGTCTCAAACGAAAGGCTAAATAGGCGTGTCAAGATCGGAGACAACTCAGGCGCACAAGTCTTCAGAACAATTGCCGGTATCCCGTCTGGGCCACTAGCCTTGTTCACGTCTAGGTTACGCAGTACCCTACGGACGTCCTTCTGATGAATGCGAATGTTCGACATGCTCGACTCGCATCCACCAGGAGAAGCAGGGGGCCTCGCGCCACCAGGATCCAGACGCAAAGATTCCGCAAACAAGGAAGCAAACAAGTTCGCTTTCTCCTCAGTGGAGTGGGCAAGCGTCCCTTCAGGTCTCAGCAGTGGTGGTAGTGAATTTTTCATTTGATTTTTTTTCTCTACTTACAGTTAACTCTTTATATGAGCGGCCTGATAATTGCTTTGATAATCAAGTGGATATCTCTACTCATGGTAACTTGCTGGCAATGTGAGAAGTTCTATATATCCATGGAGGATGCTGAGTCGGCATGTATTCAGCGCGTGATGGATAAAGACTGTCCAGGTAACGACAAACTATAAACTCGTATAAGCTTGAATTTTGAGATCCTAAAAGTTGTCTCAAAACCTACGTAATAATATGTTAAGGTGTCCGCGACCATTAAAATTTAAAGTAAAAACTTACAAAAATCGTTTGTTTGCACATTTTGTGCAAATGTAGTATTTAGTATTTCCGCAATTCAACTTTTAATTTTACAGAGAGTGTCAGACGTCTCTTCAAGTGCGTGCTACAAGCTAACCGGAGCTTCAGTAAGATGACTGCGTGTGGTCTGTTTACTATAGACGCCTTTGGTGGGACACTTGACCAATTACATTATTGCACTGCTGCAGTTTGCGTTTCTGTAACTTTGTATGTTCCGAAATAGTAAAACTTATTTTGTGTGAATGTACTCTTATTTATTCTTTATTTTACGGAAACGAAGCCATGAGGGACAGCTGACAACGTATGTTGTCTTTGCTGGAACGGCACATCAACTGGCTACCTATCTACCTCCCCTACCTACCTTATCAATCAAGGCAATATTTAACAACGTGGTTTAAAGACTTTATTGCTTTGTTGTTTTAGTTTTCTTTTATCTACCTACTTACTGACACAGCACAAGCAAACAATCATAACAATTGTCTAAAACGTCAAAGAATAGGTTAAAAACGTGCTAATAGTAAACAACCCACAAACGCGTCTCTACCAATAAATTTAACAAGATTCCGTACTAACTACACTATTGGACCTTCTTCTTCTACCTGGCGTTAATCCCGGCTATTGCCAGGGTCCGCCTTCCTACTTAGCTTCCTCCACTTTGCCCGATCTTGAACATCCTTCTCAGTCAGGCCATTGGCTCTCATGCCGGACTTGTCCAGCCAGAGCTTGCGAGGGCGACCACGAGGCCTAGCCCCAAGAACAGCCATATTCATGCATCTCCGACCAACGTACTCCATAGGGCGGCGCATGATGTGGCCATACCATCGCAGACGACACTCTTGCAGTTTTTCCCCCACGACACAGACACCAAGACTACCTCTGATGAAAGAGTTTCGTATGCGATCGGATCGCGTTACGCCACTCATCCACCTCAGCATCTTCATCTCCGTGACGCGAAGCTCCTGGGTGTGTCTGCTTAGTGCTGGCCAACATTCACCGCCGTACAGTAGGACAGGCCGTATGATGCATTTATATATCTGCCCCTTGAGCTTTGGAGGCATTTTGCGGTCGCATACAACGCCCGTTACCTTGCGCCACTTCGCCCAAGCCGCGCCTATACGTGCTTGGACATCGTCGTCCACGTTGCCAGACTCGTGCAGCACGGATCCAAGGTACCTGAACGTATCGGACTTTCTGATCAGGTCCGAACCTATTCGGATGAACCTATTTGAATCCGTGTCGCCACAGGACATGTACTCAGTCTTCGCCACATTTAGTCTCATACCACCGTTTTCAAGCGTGTCCTTCCAAATGTCGACTTTGCGCTCAAGATGGGCTTTGTTCTGATTAACGAGGGCGATGTCATCGGCATACATCATTAGCCATGGGGGCTTATCTTGGACGTTTGCCGTAACTACATCGAGCACTACGTTAAACAAGAACGGGCTAAGAGCCGAGCCTTGGTGAACGCCAACAGATATTGGGAAGCCATTCGATTCGCCAACAGCGGTCTAGACAGAGGACACGGAATCGCGGTACATGTCTCTGATAATGTCAATGTAGGCCTCGGGAACGCCCCTGAAGCGCAGTGCCCACCAGATGGACTGCCGAGGTATACAGTCGAAGGCCTTCTGCAGGTCTAAAAAGGCCATATGCAAAGCTCTCCTTCTCTCTCTGTAAGCCTCAGCCAGATTCCGTAAGGCGAATACTGCGTCCATGGTGCTGTTACCCGCCCGGAAGCCATATTGACACTCAGAGACAGTACACTCGCTACGGAGCCGTGTGTCAATGATGCGCTCGAAGAGTTTCATGGTGTGGCACATGATCTTGATACCGCGGTAGCTACTACAATCCTGTACGCTACCTTTGCCTTTGTATACAGGGATAATCAGGCTAAATCGCCACTGGTTCGGCATTTCCTTGGTGATCAGGATGCGGTTAAACAGATCACCCCACACTTCAATTGGCACATTGTCAGGCCCGACCGCTTTCCGGTTCTTCATGTGGCGAAGAGCAATGCGGGTTTCGTCGGGGGAAATAGGGGAAATAAGTCCAAGGTTAGGAGGCGGTTCGGGAGGAAGGTTATGGGGATGCTGTTTGTTAGACAGCTCCGCGAAGTATGTACACCATCTCTCCTTAACAGAGGGGGCATCGTAGAGCAGCTTACCCTGGGCGTCCCTTACACAAAGACATTTGCTAATGTCCCGTGTAGCTTTCTCCCGGGCACGCGCCAGCTTAAAAATAAGCTTTTGCCCCTCCGCAGTTTCCAGCTTGTCGTACAAGGGCGCCAGACTTTTGCTGCGGGCTCTGGCTACAGCTTTTTTGCAAGCGCGCTTAGCCGCTCCATATGCCTCTCTGTCATCCGGAGAGTTGGACCCTTGCCACTGTTTAAATAAAACCTTCTTCTTCCGAGTCGCCTCCTGCACCCCGTCATCCCACCACCACGTCTCCTTTTCTATGGTGCGGCCACCACGAGAAGTGCCAAGGACGCGCTTACCCGCATCGGTGATTGCTGAATGGATCCTACTCCAGATCTCTTGAGCGGACTCATGCGGAGCACTGATCTCGAGATGCTCGACCTCCGCGATGAAGTCCGACTGCCTAGGACCATCAAGCAACCACCACTTTGTGCGGGGTTTGCGTTTTTCGGTCACTTTCTTTTTCGGTACAACCGCAAAGTCCAGGACAAGGAGGCGGTGTTGAGCCGTTAGGCTTTCACCTGGGATGACTTTGCAGTTGGTAACCTTGCCAATGTGGCACCGTCGCACCAGCAGGTAATCTATTTGGGTTGAGTAGGCACCACTACGGTACGTAATAAGATGCTGGGGCTTCTTCTGAAAGAACGTGTTCGCGATGGCTAGGTCAGACAAAGCGCAGGTGCTGAGTATACTGACTCCCTCTGCATTTAGCTGGCCATATCCAAAACCACCGTGAACACGTCCGTACTCTCCAGCAAACTGACCTACGTGACCGTTGAGATCCCCCCCAACCAAAACACCTTCGGATTTCGGAATAGCGCGTAGTACGTCCTCGAACTCATCCCAGAAGGCCTCCTTTTCAGACTCACAGCAACCAGTTTGAGGAGCATAGGCGCTGATTAGGTTCGTTACCGACCCTTCGATCAGCACCCTAACTCGCATCAACCGGTCGCTGCGTCGGTCTACTTCAAGGAGTCCATCCTGAAGGTCCTTAGACAGCACCACGGCCACTCCGCCCCTGCCCGTTGGTGATCCGGTGTACACTAGCCGGTACCCCTGCCCGATGTCACGTGACTTATTTCCCTTCCAGCGCGTCTCCTGAAGGAAGGCGCACTGGACCCGACGCTTCACAAGTACGTCCGCGAGTTCTCGGCAACGTCCGGTTAGGGAGCCAATGTTCCAGGTGGCAAAGCGGAACTTCTTCTTGGGTACTATCCTATTTAGCCGTGCCCGTACTCGACACGGTAGCCCTAGCCCACTTATCGCAGGTTTAGGGCGATGTGCCTGCGCGTCGTTATGCGGCGACGCCCTAGCCCGAGTACCCGTTTTCAACTTCTTGTCCATTTTAATATTTGACTGAAGTTGGTTTTACGTGGGGCGACCAGCCGTCTGACCCCGACAACCCTACGAGAGGGAAACCAGGTTCGCCAGAGCCTCGTCCGTTGGACAGCAGGGTGCACCGCTAGCAGGTGAGGTTGGCTTGGGTCTTAAGATGGTAACAGACCCCATGCACCCCAACTACACTATTGGACCTACTACTGAAATAATTCGCTTTTCTGTGAAATTGTTTTTGAGGAATTTCATTACTCACGATTTCTTACATAACATTTCTTATCAGAATTTTGATATCACTTACTTTGACAATACGGAAAATATATATACACGAGAGTTTCCGTACCATAAATGTTAATTTTATTATTTGTTGTTTTATAGCAGCAATAGAAATACACAATCTGTGATAATCTCAACTGTCTACCTAATTACGGTTCTTGAGATACAGCCAAAAAAAGTTAGTTAAGTTAGACGGACGGACGGACAGCGGAGACTTAGTAATAGGGTTCCCTTTTGGTACGCAACCCTAAAAAAGTTACCGGAAATCACATGAACAAAATCTAACAACACTGAATATACGAATACTGACATTGTACACAAACAAACAATCAAACAAAAAATCAACACTCCATTGCAACTTTTACCTACAATCCAAACTTTTGGGACGGAATGTAAATTCAGGCAATTTTTTCCGTGAAATAAAAAAGCAAAGTGACCCATACATCCGCGATACGAGGGTATCGTACGTGGGTATGTCCGGGTGCTAAGCAGTAAATTGTCCAATGGGGAGGCTCGTACGTGTTTGCACAACCCTCGCTAAAACGGATTATACGAGGAATAAAAATGGAGATTACTTGACACGCGTTAAACTCAGATTATTGTATAATTAGCAACAATTTTTCGCTTTGAATAACAAAATTCATAAAAGGGTGGTGTGGTAATGTTTTTTTCATGTTTTACACATGTTTTCCCTTAGCGGGTTGTTATGAGTTGGTAAACGGGACAGAATGTATAACAGATTTTACTGTTATTAAACTCCAAAAGAATGATACGTTTAATTGTTTTAGGTGTTCTTTGAAAAAAATGACAAATATTTTGTAAGGGCCGTCATTTATAATAATAATATTTTATTAAATTTATAGTAATAATTTAAATATTTCTTGATAGGAGACAATGTAAAACACCTTTGATTCAAAACCAGTCCGTGCTTTACTTTACATCATCATCGTCCCTATTCTTATGGGTTCTTATGGGGTCATCACAGCATATCTTTTGCTTTCATACGAGTACTTTATTTTATGCTATCAAATACACTAAGTACTACTAAATAATGGCTAAATTGGTTTGGATAAGTCATTTTCAGAGAAGAACTGGCAAGAAACTACACACTTACTCATCATAGCCTTTTCCCAACTATATTGGGGTTGGCTTCCAGTAAAAACGGTTTCAACTGAATACCAGTATTTTACGTGGTAACACAGTATTTTTTGGTAAAATCGCAGTCAGATTTTCTGGCTTCTGACAATCAGTAATGACTGCCAAAAATCTATAAAATGACACGAACGGCTTAACGTGTTTTCCGTGACACAGAGGAAACTCGGTATGTTAATATGTTCACCTATCCACAGACCGACCTCGACAAGCTTGAAAATCGACCCGGGCAGCTGTTATTAGTTAACCACAAACTTCCCATACAGTAGGGTTAATAGAACGAGAAGACAGATATGTATACCTCTCAACAATAGTCATATCAATACCTCGTCACAAGGCATCCAATAGTGTAAGTATTCATAGGTTTTTTATATGAATGAGAAATCCTCAAATGACTCCACCCGCACTGGGCGAAGCAGAAGGGAGTGTCAGACTCTTACTGACTAAAACCCATCCGTGTTCCTCCTTACTCCCTTTGCGTTCCAAGGCCGCTGTGACTCTTTCGAACAAATTCCGCAACAGTATAATAGTACCGATAGATGCAAGACGCACAGGACCAGTTGTTGTGGCGATACTTGGGGAGGCCTTTCGGCTTATATTATGACTAGTTGACCCGCGCAACTTCGTCTGCGTCATAATTTTCATTACTGCTCCGCTTCTATTGGCTTTAACATGATGATATATAGCCTATAACCTTCCTCAATAAATGAGCTATCTAACACTGAAAAAATTTTTCATATCGGACCAATGGTTCCTGAGATTAGCGCGTTCAGGTAAACAAACAAACTCTTTAGCTTTATATATTAGTATATATGATGATAATACGAGTAGCCGGGAATACTCAAAATTATGAAAACTTTATGCTCTTGTAAAAACTGGTCATGCGCGAATCCGACTCGCGCATGAAGGGTTCCTTACCATCGCATCTTTATTATTTGTTGTAATAGCAGCAAAAGAAATACACACTCTGTGCTAACTGTTCATAAGATATAACTCGCTGACAGACAGACGGGCGTATGGACGGACGAACGGACAGCGGGGGCTTAGTGATAGAGTTCCGATGGACGATGGTTACCCTTTAGGTACGGAACCTTAAAAAATGCACAGGTGGACTTAATCCATCTGCCTAGCCTTTTTGCCAACTATATTGGGGTCGGCTTCCAGTCAAACCGGATTCAGCTGTAAAGTAAAACCACATTAACGCTGAGAAGATCAAAGTCTCCTGCAGTTGGCAGCCGCTAACTACACTGTAAGTACTTTTAATTGTTCGCGAAAATAGCTAAGTATCACCGGATATTGCCTGTGTTTCGCACACTCGGTAAACTTCTGAGGACTTCGCTTCAAGTGCAGCGCAGTTCCGCGCCTTGAGAAAATTGAAAACATGTTGTGTTCGGGATTAGTAGAATTTCAACTATTTTATAGTGTATTTTCTTCGTTTTCGACTGAACTTCGAAAATTATGCCACTGGAACGTACACAAGTACCTACTACTGTATCAGCTGAAATGGTCATCATCATCGTCTGCCTAGCCTTTTCCCAACTACATTGGGGTCGGCATCCAGTCAAACCGGATTCAGCTGAATACCAGTGTTTTACATTGAGCGGCTGCCTACCAGACCGCTACAACCCATTAACTGGGTAATACGATACTTCTTGGCTAGACTGGAGTCAGATTTACTGGCTTCTGACAATCCGTAACGACTGCCAAAGATCTACAAATGACAGCCGGGATCAACGGCTTAACGTGCTTTCCAAAGCTGAAGATGGTCACCCATCCACAGACCGACCTTGGCAAGCATTGCTTAACCTTCAAGATCGACCCGTGCGGCTGTTATTATTTAGCCACGAGCTCCTCGTGTATCAGCAAAAATGGCATCTAGAGATTTTAATCGTTTTGGACAACCCATGCGAAAGTCATGCAAATTCATTTAACGGTTGAAATGTATTTGATTTTCCAAACAACAATCACCTGTTTAATTATTTCAGTAGCTAATTAGGGTAAATTGCTATTACCATTTTTGGTAAATGGAGCCAATTTAGGATATGTTCATATACATACTATGCGAACTGATCTCATTGTCCTCTCATAACTATTGTACAGTAACTAATAACTTGAATCATGTCAGAGGTCCTAGAGAAGATGGACAGATAATGAAAGAGATGGGAGTTATTGATAGCGTGGCTGATAAGACAGGATGGAAGAAAAAAACGTGTTGTGTCGACCCCAAGTAACATGGGATAAGGGCAGGATGATGATGATGTCACAGGCCCTTGAGGCGATTTAGAATATCTGACACTAGGGTGTGTGGGATCGCTGGACCTTACTGCCCACACGAGAAGAGGAAGAAGACTTGAATGATTGTGAAAACGAATAATTTTTTAAAAGAAACGTTAACTTACGTTTTATGTAAACTTATCCGAATATAAATAACTAGTTGACCCGCGCAACTTCGTCTGCGTCACTATTTTCATTACTGTTCCGCTCCTATTGGTCTTATCGTGATATATAGCTTCCTCAATAAATAGGCTATCTAACACTCAAATAATTTTTCAAATCGGACCAGGAGTTCCTGAGATCAGCGCGTTCAAGTAAACAAACAAACAAACTCTTCAGATATTAGTATAAGATTTGTATTTGACCATCATATTGTTAAACGTGAGGCAGATCCGATCCAACCGAACAAGAAAACTATTCAGCTTTTTCACCCTCACTGTTCTAGTAACGGTAAATTATCCCATTAAGAAGCCTGAAATTACAAAAAACGCGCAACGTGTAAACGTGATCCTTGGTGCACCTTCCTTCATTATATTTTGAGCTGTTTTTTTTCTCAAAAACGCCTTTTGTTTTTCAACCTTTATTGTCCCGCAGCTGGTCAAAGTTTTTCAAATGGAATATTCTAGGGCTAATATGCAACGATTTTCACCCCGGTAACTCGGGTGCCAAATTGGGTTGATTTCGAGTAAAGTTCCAAGAACTTTTTATATTTATCTATAATTAAAAAAAAACGGCCAAGTGCGAGTCGGACTCGCACACGAAGGGTTAAGTACCATAAACCTCATTTTTTTATTATTTGTTGTTATAGCGGCAATAGAAATACATAGGTAATCTGTGAAAATTTCAATTGTTGGCCTATTGCGGTTCTAGAGATACAGCCCGCTGACTGAAAGACGGATGGATGGATGGATGGACGGACGGATGGACAGCGGTAGCTTAGTTCCGTAGTTCAGTAGAGTTCCGTTGGTTACCCTTTGGGTACGGAACCCTAAAAACGCTAAATTCCCACAGAAATGTTTTTTTTTTTTAATAACTTATTTTAGAGGTTTATTCATTCGCTTGCAGACAAGTATCAGTTTACTAATTTCTCACAATTAGCAATTTTTGATCGTGAGATTACTCAAAAAACCCAAAATCTTTAAGCTCTAGAATATCCCATATCAAAGAAAATTAATAATAAATTAATAAACACTGAATTACCAATCACCCTATATTATTATGTCGTAGGTATACTATCCAAAAGCAAATAGAAAAATCAAAAACGTATTTTTACGAAAATAACAAAGCTGTCGTGTTCTGTTCAGCTTTTCTATGAACACAACTAAAGTCATTACGTAAAACTATTGAGAGCTAAAATCTAAGCGTGAAATAGAAATATGAAACTGGTTCAGAAATCTCTATTGAGTCTGAAATTGAATCGCTAGTGAACCATTACTAGCGCTCGAGCGTCGCCGGGCGTCGGAGTATGTTTGTGTATTTTATCTCTTTTTATGACATATGGCTAAGGAATTTGTGCAGCTATAGTAGCAGTTCTTCATCATAATCATCATCTGCCTAGCCTTTTCCCAACTAAATTGGGGTCGGCTTCCAGTCAAACCGGATTCAGCTGAATACCAGTGTTTTACGTGGAGCGGCTGCCTACCAGACCTCCACAACCCATTTACTGGGTACCACGGTACATCTTGGCAAGACTGGAGTTAGATTTACTGGCTTCTGACAATCCGTAACGACTGCCAAAGATCTACAAATGACAGCCGGGACCAACGGCTTAACGTGCTTTCCGAGGCACGGAGGAAACTCGTTATGTTAAGATGGTCACCCATCCACAGATCAACCTTGGCAAGCGTTGCTTAACCTTCAAGATCGACCCGTGCGGCTGTTATTATTTAGCCACGAGCTCCTCCACAAGCTATAGTAGCAGTTCTTGTTATGAAATAATTATGAGGAAAACTCTATATTTTTACCCGTTTTTTGTCCTTTGATCAGCAGAATCGACTCATTATTTACTTCCCTTTGAAATTGATGAAGTAAAACTTCACTTTTTTGATGATTTGCTTCGCATGTAAAAGTGCTGCCTTTATAAATAACTAGCTGACCCGTGCCCATTTCGTTGGGCGGTATTTTTCGGGTAAATATTATAGTCTATGACACTCGCAAACAACGTGGTTTTCTATTGGTAAAAGAATTTTCAAAATCGGTTCAGTAGATTTAGAGAGTAGCCCTACAAACTCACAAACTCACAATCTTTATCTTTTTTTTTACTATTAATAGGCATACGTTTGACCACTATCTCACCTGATGGTAGGCGATGATGTGGTCGATGGAGCAAGTTTGCCTAGAAGTAACCTATTCACTCTTGTCTTAAAGACTCCCAGGTTGTACCTCGTTATAATATTATAATAATAATAATATAATATTCCACACAACTATCACACAACGCCATCTAGTCCCAAGCTAAGCAGAGCTTGTGTTATGGGTACTAGACAACTGATAAACATACTTATATATTTCTAAATACATATATATTATAGATAAACTACACCCAGACACAGAACAAATGATCATGCTCATCACACAAACATTTGTCCTGGGTGGGAATCGAACCCACAACCTCTGGCATAGCAGTCAGGGTATGCCGGGTATACCTAAGTACTGCAGAGATCCTCTTTGGGAGGTGCAACCTCAATGACATAAGCCTTGAAAGTGTTAAGAAAAAAGAAGGTTAGAATTCGAAAGTGATGACATAAGGAAGTGTCAGTTTTTTTATAAGGAATTGGATTGTTTGCCCTGACGTTGAAAACACGCAAAATATATAATGATTCTCTAAAATACTCTGCTTTTAAATTATTGAAGAACCCCTCTCGTATTAGCTAAAAGCGAGTGTCTCACAAGTGGCGGAGGTGCCCGGTGATGTAAGCGTGTGCACTGCGTAAAATACAAAAGTGCATGAAGAAACTCCCAATTTTATAGATTCATCTCGAAAAGGACGAGATGCTAACGATTTTCAGGCGCTAGATGGATGGACGCCTGGAAATAAGAGCTAAGTGGTTTTTATATTTGAAAGAAAGATTTCATATGTGTAAAAGATGTCTATGTTATATACCGGTATAGACCGAGTATGCTTTGAAGAGTTCGTAGCCGAATTCAGGCGAGTCGCTATCGAAAGCGAGTGGCGAGAAGCCGATTATTCGTTGATTTTGGGCGCATTTCTGCAGAGCGCTGCGAGATATTTTTATAATACGGTATACCATGACGGTATAGATTTTTCGCTGCTGTGCGACAAGATAAGGAAGGAATTTCCGTGTAAATGCATTTCCTGTAAACGACGACGGCCATTGGAATGCTCTATTTATGTCGAAAAGACAATCACTGAAGTGTCCGATGGACAGCAGGAATATGTAAATGTCGATAATAATACACCATTATATTCTAGTTTGAAAATTGACGACCCACAAATCGAAAACAATGATGACCATGATGACCATGATGACAATGATGACGAAGTAAAGCAGAGCTGTGGAGAGAGCAGCCTATTCGAGGACGAGATGGAAGCGGACATGACGGATGAAGAGAAAGAGCCCGGTGTGTCCATTCCATTATTTATTCCAGATTCTATTCCGGAATGTCAAGCGACTTTGTCTGAACCTGTATGTGATCTCCATGACGAATCAGTCATCGGTAGTAGCATATTGGATCACATGTTGGATGATGCCCAAGTTGAGGAGGCCACCACTCAGGAAGACGAACCGAAGGAGATGTTCCCTGAGGAGGCGCAACTTCCTTTGTCCTCCAATGATCTTTCTAATAATAATATATCTGTTTCATTTGGTAGGAAAATTTTAAACACAAACACACAGACACAACTAACACAGGCTATTAGTAAGTACTTGAATGGGGCCTACAAAACTTATCTTCGTGCCCAAACTGAAAAGAAAACAAGGGTTGGAAGAAGAACAAATAAAAATTATAAACACATTTATATATATAAAAAAAAAATCGTACACATCAAAACATCTAAAACATTATACTACTGGTTTGATAGTACGGCAACCTTTATTTTGTAAATGGAAATATTTTAGAAAGAAATATGAATCTATTATACGCAATTATAAGGTCAGGAAACGCTTTATTTTGAAGATTTTATAGTTGTTCTAAATTCCACTTTATTATACTCGCTAGATTTATATAATGTTAGTTATTTTCAAGTTTTCTGCTAATCTCATAACATATAATTTATTTACTTTAATGGCAGCGAAAGCCGGAGGATTAACTTTTACTATTTCAATCATAGGATGACATGACAATATAAAAAACAATTTGTCATATTGTGTCAAACGAGTCAAAAAGTTTATTGTTTCATATAGAACCTGTAAAGGTTGAATTGAATAAGGTTCTATAGTTAATATTCATGTAAATAGGTTGGTTGTTTAGGTTGTTGTATTATAAAGAATATTTATGGTAATAGAAAAAGTAGGATGTCAAAGCAGATGGATGTCAATTATAATTTTATGTAAACAAACATAATTTTTGTTTGGTAAGTTGAATAAGATATTGAATGAAGTCTTTTTTCCATGTATATTCGAAGAAGGACGTGCACGCGATCGACGACTTCGAGGGCGCTCCCAGATTTGTGAAGAGCGCGTTTAAATAATATTAGCTAGGGTGAATTCATTCCAGTGGTGTTAGAAGTAGAGTTTTCGCGATTAATTTTACGCCATTAAAGAACTCCATGGGCGGTTAAACTAACTTTGCATACGAGGTATAACTTTCGCGAAGGGTGGCTAGTTGTCACCATTGGTTGAACTGATTATGGAGGCAATTGATTTCAATTCTTATGTATTATAATCACTGGAGTAAGTTCCAAGATAAAATTTAAAAACTTTAGCAGAGTAGACATAATAGGTTCATCCGACGAGCAACCACATAGATTAGTTAGGGTAAATCTAATCAATTCAATCCCTTCTGGATAGATGTGAATTGTCGCATCGATTTTGTTTACGTCCGACGATGTGTTGCAGGTTTTTGTGGCGTTTTGCTGCAGCAGGGTTTCAGCATAACTGCTTTAAGAAAAAATATTGCCCAGCGCAGGGTATGACTGAAACTGCTTCTATAGAAGCATATGTCCAACTGTCTACGAAGAGTCGCCACTTAGGCAGGGACTTCGGGTTAGGAGTAGGTAGGTGCTTGACTCTTCCAAGGCTGGGAATGTATGATTGCAAGAAAATCATTCTTACTATCCTCCATTCTTCGGGGGGTAGCTCATGCAGAGATCCTCTTTGGGAGGTGCAACCTCAATGACATAAGCCTTGAAAGTGTTAAGAAAAAAGAAGGTTAGAATTCGAAAGTGATGACATAAGGAAGTGTTAGTTTTTTTATAAGGAATTGGATTGTTTGCCCTGACGTTGAAAACACGCAAAATATATAATGATTCTCTAAAATACTCTGCTTTTAAATTATTGAAGAACCCCTCTCGTATTAGCTAAAAGCGAGTGTCTCACAGTACTTACGCATCAGAAACTTCAACGGCTCCTATTGATATTCCACTCATCTCAAAAACTAAACAGCACAAACAACAAATAAAGTCTTCTTGACAATAAGCCAGTGTGTCGCCTCTCGTTCAATACTTTAGCTAGTTGAGAAGTCGGCGGCTTCCTCGAACATTCCGTGTAACAAACTCTGTTCTTTTGCTGCTCAATTTTACACTTCTGCTTTCCCCACCTGTTTAATTTGCGAAATAAGCACCGTTTGTGTTGTAACTGCTTTTTAAGTAAGTACGACAAACTCTCGATGTTCTTTGAATGAGTAGAATAACGTTAATATTTATTTGCGAAAATCAAAAATATGGAATCATCATCATCATATCAACCGAAGGGCGTCCACTGTTGGACATAGGCCACCCCCAAGCGTCGCCACAACGCGGCAACGTCCGAGCAGCTATGTACATATAAAATATGTATAACATTCTTCCGTTAGTGAGGAGTTACTTGAGGAGCTCGTGCCTAAATAATAACAGCCGCACGGGTCGATCTTGAAATCTTGAAAGGTTAAGCAACGCTAGCCCAGGTAAGCCTGTGGATGGGTGACCATCTTAACATACCGAGTTTCCTCCACTGCTGCTGTTCCTGGGCTGT
Organism: Lacanobia oleracea; assembly: GCA_950371165.1. Classification (NCBI taxonomy): domain Eukaryota; kingdom Metazoa; phylum Arthropoda; class Insecta; order Lepidoptera; family Noctuidae; genus Lacanobia; species Lacanobia oleracea. The sequence continues at coordinate 5,652,730 of OX493404.1, forward strand.
CAATTGAAGATGTTTGACAGTCGTTACGGATTGTCAGAAGCCAGTAAATCTGACTCCAGTCTTGCCAAGAAATGCCGTGTTACCCTGTTAATGAGTTGTGGAGGTCTGGTAGGCAGCTTGACTGGAAGCATAGGCGTATATAGGGGAGGGGGGCCGTGCCCTTTTATTCTTTTAGCTGTGGAACTTTCGTTATACGAGTATGTCTACAAAGTAACATCTATTTTTATAAAAATTTAAAAAAGAGCTTACTCTAAAATTTTATCGGATTGGATGTGCCATGGACAGGTAAGATACTCTGTTAACTATTTATACAGCCATAAAAGTAATAATGTCAACATATATTATTTAAATTTTGACATCGAAGAATAAAAGAGCGCGAGCGAAGCGAGCTCGAAAATTTTTAAGCCAGCCTTGGAAGGCAGCTCCGGATCTACGATTTTTCCGAATCGGGGAAGAAACATGAATGTGGCACCCCTCTCTCTAATTTTTTTATAAATCGTATGTAAAAATACCCTTAATGATAACGACGAAGACCCACTGTACTTACTAATCATTGGCAACAAATTTTTTTTCCAGACCATACATGTGAAACCATTGGTTCTGGTGATATGGAAGAAAACCTTACCATGGTTTACTTAGGAGTTATTTTTTGCTTAAAAGCAAAAACTAGAGCTCCAAGCGAGTGTAAAATTTGAGGGCGAGCGAAGCGAGCCCGAAAATTTTAGCACCCCACAGCCACATCGAATAAATTTATACCCGACAAAGTCAAATTGAAGGGTTGTTTATTTAAACATTTAGGTTTAGTGCCCATTGAACTTGCCCTTCCCTAGATCCGGGCAATGGTAGGTATCCATAACCACCCATCGATAGTGAGCTAATCCATAGTCAAATTTTCTCGATTTATTTTATAATTTGAACCCTACTATTAACTTTTAACATGACCCCCGCCAGCGACGGGCGACGGGCCTAAAATTCAATTTTTGATCGTGATCACCGACCGTTGTGTGTGTATATGGGCGTCGCGTCTCAGGTTAGGGGGTAGGCCCCTGCCTGGAAAAAATCCTAGATACGCCAATGACTGGAAGCCGACCCCAATATTGTTGGAAAAAGACTAGGCAGATGATGATGATTCTTCCGTTACTGAGTTACTGACGGACAACGCACAGCCGAAACTACTGGTCATAGGAAGCTGAACGGCATGTAGGTTCCTTGGAGAGTGTAAGGAAGCACTACGAGAGGATTTCCCGAAATCCTCATGGGAACGAGAAAAAGAAACGGTATATGCAACGGCAAAAGCTAGTATAGTGCAATTTCGTCGACTGCAAATTTTTGTTCCACAAATAAGCAAAATCAGCGCGATCGCGAGCACCATTTATAAATAGTTATCGCTACCCGCTTTATAAAGCAAGTTTACGCGGCGAACTAGGTTTACCCTGTCCCAGTTTACCCGAGTACCCGGTTTATCACGGGAAACTTGTCATTACCTCGGCCCGGAGCGACGCGTGGGGAATACAACTTTTAATAACTTGTCCCGGAAAAACCTAGTGTATTGGAAATATAGTACGATATTTTGCTGGGCAACATGAGAACTGGTCGATAGCGAAATGACAAGAGCATCGAGTTTGAAACAGACTGTAAGTTTTTTTCTTTTATCAGGGGTTTTCGTTTGTGTTGAGAATTGTTCGATGCAATGGCTTCTTTGTGTATAGTTGGTAATGGAAACTTTTATGTACTAGTGCGAATATCCGTGGGTATTGTTCTAATGTTTCAGGAAAGTCACACTAAGAACCTATTGATAACATTTTCTTTTAATTTTTTTTGTTGTTTTGTAACATTTTTTGCCCTAAAGTCGACTGGTAGAAAATGTCTAAGGCATTAAGACCGCCTTTGTACAGTGTTTTACTTGTGCATAAAGTTTTAATCTATACTATAATATATAAAGCTGAAGAGTTTGTTTGTTTGTTTGCTTGCTTGAACGCGCTAATCTCAGGAACTACTGGTCCGGTTTAAAAAATTCTTTCAGTGTTTCAGTGTTAGTGTTTACGCTAAGGCCAATAGGAGCGGAGCAGTAATGAACATTGTGACACAGACGAAGTTGCGCGGGTCAAACAGTAAATAAATAATTTTTCAGTTCATATTTCATCTTCCACCGCTTGACTTGTCACCTGTAGGTACAATAGTGTTGAGCATTATCTAAAGTTTGAGAAATCAATAAATTTGATGTCTCAAAATTTTACTAATAAATGCCTATACATTTGTTTAGTTTCTTACTCTATCCCACCGCAAAAACAAAGGTCTTCCCCATAACCTTCCAACGCTTTTTAGATTTTGCTCCGGTCATGAACGTCCGGACTGCAAATCATAACGTCAGCTTTTCTTAGGTCTACCGCGGCTACACATATGCTTATTTGTCTAAATAACCAGACAAACAAAAATTAAACGCCATGAAGAAGAAAATACAGCTTTGCGAGAACAAAAGTTTATAAATACAAACGTATCTATCAACTTTTGTTAAATTCAAAGAAACAGCTCTCTGTTTACGTCGCATAATTTCCCAAATACTTTGTAAAATATAAACTTATAACATGCATGTATTTTCAGATTCACACTTATAATATCAGAATAAACCCCGCAAACTAAACATAATATAAACCCAAAAAAATCCAACATCCATTTCAGATGTCGAATTCCGTAGTTCTGTACCCGGACTTGTTCACATCGTGCCGCCAAAAAATCGGGTCTTCAAACAAAGGACTTTCACAAAAAAAAATGGCTGCTTTTTATTTTACTCATAGTTTCTGGGTGGCCACTGGTTCAGCGCACTTCGTTTGAAAGCATGCACAGCATCAGTATGGAGTCAGTGATGCGTTTTTTGGACAAAGAATGAAGTAGTAGGACTGTTGAAAATAATAGCACAGGTTTTATTCAATTGTTTGTTTGAGTGGCCTGTGACTCGTACGAGTGCGAGTGTATCGTGTGACTAGTGAATAAAGTCAGAGATTGCATTGTTATATAAAGTGCAGTGATGTGTTTGAAATTATCATCACATCACACATTTCTATGATTATAGCAACCTCTAGATACATCTTCATTATCATCTTTATAACAGCTTGGACATAGGCCTCCCCCAAAAGGGGGGGTTTGCCATAATCGCTTGGCAGGCGGGTTTGCGATCGCAGTGTGTTATGTTGCGTTTTATATAACGCTGCTGCCCATTCTCTTGTGAGCATAATAAAAGATATATAAGATTGACACTATTAAATATCAAGTCATTGTCAAATTTTAATTGAATTATCATATTACTTGTAAAATCCTAAGGTTCATGTGCATCAATAACTCTGGAAAGAAAGCCCAAATACCTTAATTTCGACCAAAACTTACAACCATTAATAAAAACCACAAAAATGACCAATCACATTAAAAATAAAAATTACAAAGAAAATTGTGAAACCAGCCGATTCACTGCGTCCAACATTCACCATATCGAACATTGACCGGCAAAAAATCTGCACCAAACAAAGTATCAGGGAATCGGATCGATTTAATCCTTTTTCCGTACATCTAGTGTTTGTATTGAGAGCCCCACATGCCCCCGAATAAAAAAGGCTCTAGTACAAAAGCTCTTACCTGCTTTCATTAGTATCGCGTTTGACGGAAACTTCAGAAAGTTTGAATGTGAAGGTATTGTGGTCGTGGGAATAACGGGTTGCATTAATTAATTGCTTGGTTTTGTCATGGAGGCTTCAGAGTCTCGCACAACGTATCGCATGTTTACATTAGGTCGATCACCGTATTGATTAATCGAACTGGGCTGTTTACATTGAGCCGATGCTATAGATAAGTGCCATTCTATCAGCGAATACGATTTTCGGATTGATCACGTGACATTTCGACAGCGTTTGTCAATCCCGTAAATTTTTGACGTTTTGACAGTCGTCTTCGCCACGCCACCGCTGACAGAATGTCATTTGTCTAGAGGCCCTTGTCACCGATAACGGTGACTTTATTCGTTTTAGTGGTCGGTTTACCGGATTTGGTGAGAGCATTCAGTCAAACAATGAGTGCCGCGTTTCAACGTATCAGCCGTGTTCAGTCACTGAAAACGGTCTGCAGCCAAATAAGGGCTTTGGTTGAATACGGCTAACCGAAAACCCGTTTACACCAGTCGGTGACCGAATACAGGCTGCAACCGAATCGGTCAAAACGACTTTAAATGAGCCAGTAGACATTTGGAGACCAACCGCAGAGAACTGAGATACCTGAGCTTCCGCTACCGAAGCGACATTTATTGATTGCACACTAAACATGCTAGCAACATGACACAAAATAACGTACAGAAACAACTGGTGGACTAAATGACCGTTTGTGGCAGATGGTCGAGATCAATTTCATTTAATGAACACAGTCTTCTCTAGACGCGTACAGTACGGCTATTCCGTGATCTGACATGTGACATTCTGTCAGCGGTAGACTGTCACACACAACATGGTGAAGACGATTAACAAAACAACAAAAAAATATGGTATGGAAACGCTGTCGAATAACACGTGATCAATTCCTTACATTTTGACATTTCAAAATCGCATGAATCGCAGAGATTTTATTGGCGAATAGAATGACAGCATTTCTAGAATCCCTGCGATTCACTCCCATGGTTTTTGAGAGGGTGTTCAACACAACTGGAATTCTATCACTTTATATCAAGTATCTTTATTAGCTCTCTATTGGTTAGAGTAGGCGCCAGATAAATGTGCAATAACGTCATTGACCCAGATAACCCTAAAAGTCAGTCAAAAGACTGACTTAGTGTTCTGAACATCCATAAAAAACGGAACCCATATAGGATCATTTGGGTGTCTGCCTGTCTGTCTGTCCGTCTGTCACAGCCAGTTTTCTCTGGATCTACTGGACCGATCCTGTTGAAATTTGGTGTATAGACGTCTGTGACCCAAACACGGACGCTTTACGTTAGTATATTTTTTTGTATGGGGGTCGCTTTTGGGGGTCTTGCTAGAAAAATAAAAAAAAAGAGAAAGCTGTCCCGAATCGACTTCTACCGTGATCCTTACGTTCTCCGGTAATGAAAAACGGTTTATAATTTGTTCGGATATCTACGAAAATGTCAATGTTAAATGTCAATGTACTTTACATTGACATTTAATTTTCCCTAATATCTTTTCGTAGATATCCGAACAAGTTTGCAAGTTTTATTTGGCGCCTACCATAGTAAAACACTTTACACTTGTTTTCTAAGGCCGCGGACACGAACTCAGCGGTGCGGCGGGCGGTGCGGGTAGTTACAACGCGCTTCTGCAGCGCTGGTTTCGTCAAATGTATAATGTAACTGCCCGCGCCGGCCGCCGCGCCGCTGAGTTCGTGTTTGCAGCCTAACAGATTTCCTGAACGGAGAAGGATTTTCAAGAATCGCGTTTAATTCACAGATGTAACTGGCAGTGAAGCCTGAACACAAACACCAAAGCAAACACATTGTATGTAAGAGAAAGCAAATTACATGGAAACTGTAGCGAGACGTTTATATATTAGGTACTTAGTGCTAGAACTACGGTAGTCAAATAGATGTAGACTACAATTAAACAATGGGCAATAGTTTGCTGCTTTGTCTTATAGCCAAGCTAACTTATTTACAAGTATATTTTTATTATTATTTGTTTATTTCCAAAGTACTTAATCTATAGTTACACTTGATTTTTGTCATACAACGTAAACCTCACAGGGTTTATCTGTGAACTGGTGAGCCGTCTTTAATTTTATTTTTTACGACAGAAATGTTTTAATAAATATAATAATTAGGAATATGATAACACCTATGCGACTACTGTATACTCGTACATTTGTGTAAAGAATCTTTTTGATTTGTACTTATAACTTTTCGGACTCGTTTAAACATATCGATGGTTTTTCAACCATTCTAATACATGTGTCGGTTTTCAAATTCTTTCCTTTTCAGGGTTCCGTACCCGATAACCAACGGAACCCTATTACTAAGCCTCTGCTATCCGTCTACTCCATACGGCCGTCTGTCTTTCATTGGAATGTATCTCAAGAACCGTAAGAGGTAGACACTTGCAATGTACATTCACATACTATAAGTGTATGTCAATATTGAACAGATCCTATCAAGCATAGAACAAACAAAAACAGACCTCAAGGTGACAAACTTTGTTGCGAACATTGTTCAAGAGAGTGACCCTGGAACGAAAATGACACTAGGAGGAACACGGATGGGTTTTAGTCAGTAAGAGTCTGACACTCCCTTCTGCTCCGCCCACAGCGGGACGAGTCTTTTGATAATTTCCCATCCTTAAAAAAAAGGTGATAAACTTTACTTTTTGCTAGACCTTACTGCTCACACGATAAGAAGAAAAAGAAGAACTTTACTTTGACTGTACCGTGTACCTCCATCTGACAAATACACCTGGGTCCACCACTGCCTTATCAACTAGAATGCTTTTAATTTAACAGTAGCATAAGCTGTTATCTATATACTAATATATAAAACTGAAGAGTTTGTTTGTTTGTTGGCTTGAACGCGCTAATCTCAGGAACTACTGGTCCGATGTGAAAAATTATTTCAGTGTTAGATAGCCCATTTATCGAGGTAGGCTATAACATCACGCTAAGACCAATAGGAGCGGAGCAGACAAAGTTGCGCGGGTCAACTAGTTTCAGATAAGAAAACAAGATCCACTTTTTTATTTTAACTAATTTTGACACTCAAATGAGCCTTGATGGTCATTCAGGTCAGTCATTAAGGTGATTTTTCAAAGACACTTTCATTTCGCTATGGGAATTGGAGAGAGTTTTCCTCAAAATACATTATTACTTTGATATAAATATCACGTTCACTCACATTAAAGAGCTAAAAGTCCGATTGATATTAGTTGCGCAACAGTTATTGATCGATGCCCGAAACGTAGGACCTCGATCACTCTGTTGAATGATTGCTAGCCAATTTACTAGCACGACAGCAGAACATTTCGTTAAATTAAATCTAACAGAGAATATTATAGCAAACTTGTGATCTCGACTTTGCCCGCGTAAATGGTGAATCGATTTTAGGAAAGCTACTCATTATGATCATCGTATCAGCCGAAAACGTCCACTGCTGGACATAGGCCTCCCCCAAGTGTGGCCACAGCAACCGGTCCTGTGTGTCTCGCTTCCATCGGCTACCCGCGACCCTCATCAACAGGTCATCGGTCCACCTTGTGGAGACCTTCCGGAAGACAAAGTGTGGAAAGCTACTATCAGAATTAAAATGTGCCGTGTAATCCAGGTAATGGTCCACCTGTGAGCCAAGTTTATTTTAGGTCCTTTCAGCCAATGAAAGGCCTGATTGAGTAACCAATATTCAAACTTTCTCATTCACAATATTAAAAACGACAGCTGAATTACGAAGCATATTTGTGATGTAAATGCAAAACATAGCTGTACTATACAAGCTACTTGAAAGTTTCAAGTATAATATTTTGAAATTACAACACTTTCAACACGACTCAAAAGACCTGCTAGACTTTTAAAATAAGGGCCAAAAAATATTCCTTTCCAACGATACAACAAATAACCTAGGAATGCTCTAAATAACTTAAAATGATGTCTCCTAAAGAATTCTGTGGTACAATAGCTTAAATGCCTTTTTTTGGCCTCGGCAGGCCTCCATTACATGACAATGGTCGCCATTTTTCTTTTGAGACAAAGAAAAATCTCGACAATGAGTCAGAATAATAGAATTATCGGCCTCACTCATTCGAGGGAGGAAATTAGGTTATTTAGTTCTTTAGCGGGAATCATTTTATAGATAAAATCTAGTTGTTCCAGATACAATGGTGTACGTGTTATCTGTAAATGTGCCTTCAAAACCGAGTATGGAACAAAAAGGAGACCCGCTTGGTTGCAATTTTGATTTAATTTACTCGAGCTTATTAAGAAGCTTCTTTCTTCCTTTTATTTCGTGTCGATTGACTCTTAACAATTTTTGTCCGACCAGTATTGAGTAACCTGTAGGTACAGCTCTATCATTGGCCTCGTTCAAATTTTGAATGGTAAAGGTAGTTGTGCATGACGGGCAATCGAGGTGATTACTTAAACTCAAACTTAGAATTAAATTAGATAAGTTATTAAAATCATTTACTGTTTTATGTATTTCTCTATGACGATGTCTAAAATCCATAAAGAATTGCCACCAAGATTAAATAAATCAATACAAATTTAATTTTGCCAAGCAATTTATCTACAGATAAGTCCAAAGTTTATAGTAATTAGAAAACTTATAACCTAAATTACAAATTAATGAATGGACTGGTTGGTAAATTAAACAAAAAAAAAAAACATACATACCCAAATCAATATCTAGCTGTGACATGTAACGCAACAGTCGGTAATTAAACGTACCTCTATAAACAAATAAAATACACGAATAATTTAATAAAAAAAAAAAATAACAAATAAAGCAATATAATTTTACACAAAAGCATCTTTAAATATGTTCAACTCAATCATTTACAGACAGCCTTTGGATAGAGTCCGCGGTGTACTATTTACATACTTTCAATAATAACTTGCAGAGCGTTTCAATAAGCTGACTCAACTATTCAACCAGAACCCCAACACATTTCCAGCTGTTATTCCCCAAAATTAAGAGTACAAGCACACCTACCTACTATACCAGGATTATCGATTGGCGAATTTAATTTCAGCAACACAGCACGTTCAGTCGATAGGAGGTCCCTGGGCGGCGATTTGGACCCCGGAACATGCTCATCGCAATCGAAGCCCGAGTTATGGGTTTCTTGCTCTTTTATTATGATTTGTAGGTAACGGACTCGTTCATACTGCTGATGGTGTGAAAAAAGAGTTTTATACAATGTAAGACGTATGTGAGTTTCGTTTATGACTTTGAAAAATACGTATTACGTAACGCAAAATTTTACCATACGATACTCGTTTCGCACATAATATTTATTTGAATTAGATACTGTTTTCATATCTTCGGATGATATAAATTGTGTCATCATCATCATCTGCCTAGCCTTTTCCCAACTATTTTCGGGTCGGCTTCCAATCAAACCGGATTTAGCTGAATACCAGTATTTTACTCGGAGCGGCTGTCTGCCAGACCTCCACAACCCAGTAACAGGGTAACACGGTACTTCATGGCAAGACTGGAGTCAGATTAACTGGCTTCTGACTATCCGTAACAACTGCCAAAGATTTACAAATGACAGCCGGGACCATCACTTCCCTTCCCGCTTGTGCGCTGTGAGGTGTTTATTATATCGCTCCGTTCTGTAAATTCGGAATTTGCACTGTGTGTCTATTCTAAGGCTTGTGAACTGTTTCTAGCTGTGCCATAGTGTATTAAGTGCGTATTTTGTAAGTTTTTAAAGCTGTCTGCCTATTATTTTATTGCTAATTAGTCAATTTCTCCAGCCTTCGGTAAGTGCATTTATTTTTTTCTGTGTGTGGGTACCGCGAAATAACTTAATCGATCGATATTTATTTGTTTAATTCTTTAATTTCATTCATTCGCATTCTAATACGTTTATTTATCGTGATGTGAGCAATACCGACTATTGTGACTTAGTTTTCGAGGCGTCGTCATACCTGTCTAAAATTAACGACCTAGTGAATGATCAGGGCTCTCGAATTAATGTTGCAAATAAATCAGCTATCATGGATATGACACAGCGTGTCACGGCCATTGTTTCTATGCTGGCCATAAAATCATCATGCAACGAGACGAAGTTAGCCAAAGTTATAGTAGGTGCTGATGTAAATGCATCTTCTTCCCTGTGGTATGGCAAAGTTCGATCCACTGATTCCGAACGACGTTGTGCTGTTGAAGATTTTATTGCTGAGATGAATTTATCCATTCATAACACCCCAGACGCACCACCTACTTTTTGTAGCCAAATGGGCGAATCTTGTATTGACGTCACACTTTCTAGTGCAGACGTACGCTTGGATAGGTGGCGTGTCCTTCCTGACGCGTCTTGTAGTGATCATCGCCTGATCGTGTACGAGTTTGTTCCTATGTTTATTCAAGGTTCGTCACACTTAATTGGAAATTTTAGATATAAAAGTAAGGGCGCGAATTGGGAATTCTTCGGCTCACTTTTTTCTGGTCATGTCAAAGACTTCACTCGCGACGGACTGTCAGCTGAGGAAAGTGGTGAGATAATGTCGGACGCCTTCACTTACTGTGCTGACATTGCTATTGGTCGCGCATCTATGACCAATATTCGTAGATGTGATTGGTGGAGTGACTAACTTGTTGAACAACGTAGAAGCTTTCGTAGAGCTCGTAGACAGCTTAACAAGCTAAAAAAACGTAAGGTTACCGGGGACCTCCTTAATCTTGCTTTAAGTACTTTTAGAGTTGCCAAGTCACGCTACAGAGCATCTGTTGAAAAATCTAAGGGTAATTTATTGCGGAAAATTGTTGAAAACTTAATAAGGAGGGTCCGTGGTCTCCTTTGTACCACGAGTTCAAAGCTAATAGATCTGTCGACCTTGCGTACGTTCAAAACATTAAAGTGCACAATAAACATACAACCGGCATTGAAGAAACAACTGATGCTCTGCTTGATTCCCTTATACCAGACGATTCATCAGTAAATGATAATGAATACCACCAACAGATCAGAGCGTGGGCCACGGTGCCACCTGAATCACCGGAGTCAGATCTTCCATCCACTGACGAATTCATAAACGTTGTCAAGAAATTACCTCTCAACAAATTATCCGGTGAAGATAAAATATCTAATAGAATGATTATAGAAGCGTGTAAGACAGCCGGAGACGCGATCTTATCAGTATATAACCGATGCATTGCGGAAGGTATTTTTCCTCGAATATGGCGACAGGGCTTTATACGCATTATTCCGAAGAGTGGCGATAAGCCCCCGGATGATCCTAAGTCCTATCGGCCCATAACCCTACTTCCATCTTTGGGAAAACTCTTAGAGCGACTAATCGTTCCGCGCTTACTACCGAATGGACCTAAATTTCATAATAATCAATTTGGTTTCACTATTGGTAAATCCACCGCCGACACGGTGCTCTCTGTTCGTAAAATTATTAACTTATCGGAACATAAATATGTGGTTGGAATCTTTCTCGACATTTCTGGCGCTTTTGATAACGCATGGTGGCCGATGCTACTACTTAAAATGAAAAACCGTGGTTGTTACAAAAACATCTATAATCTGATTCTTTCTTACTTTCTAAACGGTTCCGTGAAACTCAAACTAGGACATCATTCCATTACTAAGTCTCTAACCATGGGATGTCCTCAGGGCTCAGTTATCGGTCCATATGTTTGGAATATTGGCTACGATGATTTCCTCGCGCTTCCGCTCCCATGCGGCTGCTCATTAACCGGTTACGCGGACGATGGCTTGCTTCTCATTCAGGCAAGTAATCGTGCTGGCCTTGAGAATTTGGCTGACACATGCCTACGATTAATATCTCAGTGGGGCGATCGAAACCGTCAGACCTTTGCACCGCATAAAACCGCATAATTTATCACAGGTCATGGCAATTTAAGAGTAAATTATTTTCCTTTAAGCTTGTGGCCTCGTCTTTATGTCAATGTTCTACAGTTGACCATGAATACAAACAATCCGCACATCACATCTTATGGGAGTGTAGTCTTTGGCAAACTGAACGCAATATTATGTTAGATAGTATTAAGGTTACATCTGGGGTAGTTTACTATACGGACCTTGTTGAAACCAGAACAAATTTCCGTGCGTTCAAGCGATTTTGCCATACCTATTACTGGAATCAAAAGTAGCTCACAATTTAGGACCCATTAGTTTAAGTGGTAAGATATAATCCGTGGTGCTTGGCAACTGGGCTTAACCCAGTTGTATTTGTCCCTTGGTGCCTATTGGCCTAGTTCTATTCTGTCTCCTGCTTGATACGGAGGGAAGTGGAAATTATATTTTTTTTTTTCCTACTCCTCCGCTGTACTTTTCTGATTAATTTCGTTGCAGGATCCAAGACAGTTGAATCGTTTCTCCGGGACTCGTCGGGTTTCATTGGCTCGGCGTTTTTCTGGTGGTCGCCACTGTTGATTCTTGCTTTCAGGAGTTGCAGTGGTTGGGAATGTGTGGCGGGCTTGTCCCAAAAAAAAAAAAGCCGGGACCAACAGCTTAACGTGCTTTCTGAGGCACGGAGGAAATTCGTTATGTTAAGATGGTCACCCATCCACAGACTAACCTTGGCAAGCGTTGCTTAACCTTGACGATCGACCCGTGCGGCTGTTATTATCTAGCCACGAGCTCCTCAAAAGCAATAGAAATACACAATCTGTGAATATTTCGGCTCTCTACCTATTACGGTTCTTGAGATACAGCCCGCTGACAGACATCCGGACGGACGGACAGCGGAGGCTTAGTAATAGGGTTCCGTTGGCTACCCCTCGGGTACGGAACCCTAAAAATATAATGGTGCCAAAACTGGCGTCATACCTACGTGATATGCGTCACCTTGAGATTATGCTCGATATTATATCGGCACGTTTGCTTTTCAAATCCACATTATAGATGTTTATATTTGATTGACACCATAAAAATAATATTTTTATGATATAAATCAAATAAAACAATTGTAATGAGTCGATACTAGGCTGAGGAATCGTAAAGATTTCCAGTCTGATTATTACATGATTAGGTAGGTAGTGTTTTTATAACAACACGTCTTTATAGGAACTACGTGACGCAATGCAAATAAGTTTTATGATAGCAATCAAATAAAAATCATCATCATCTGCCTAGCCTTTTCCCAACTATATTGGGGTCGACTTTCTGTCAAACCGGATTCAGCTGAATACCAGTGTTTTACGTAAAGCCGCTGCCTACCAGACCTCCACAACCCATTTACTGGGTAATACGGTACTTCATGGCAAGACTGGAGTCAGATTTACTGGCTTCTGACTATCCGTTACGACTACCAAAGATCTACAAATGACAGCCGGGACCAACGGCTTAACGTGCTTTCCGAGGCACGGAGGAAACTCGCTATGTTAAGATGGTCACCCATTTACAGACCAACCATGGTAAGCGTTGCTTAACCTTGAAGATCGACCCGTGCGGCTGTTATTATCTAGCCACAAGCTACAATCAAATAAAAATCATCAGTGATTAAATTACAAGGCTAAGAACGATCAGGAACTGTTTTTATTACAAAACGTATAGGGGGACTACGCGACGTAATGCAAACATCTTCAAAATTTTTCAGCCCGGAATGGAAATTATTTACCACGTGAACCTTTCATTTTGATAAGCTCTGCAAGTTTCTCCTATACCTATATTGGTACATATAAACCAGCTAAATAAGTTCATTTAAAAACAAAAGCGGGTCGTACTCACGGACCGCGGGTTCCGTACCATCATTATAAAACATGAACTGTTTTTAAATTATCATCGGCAATTCGTCAGTGAATTTTAACACCGCGGTGCACATTGCAGTTTTAGATCAGCGCTAGTAGAAATAATGTAATTTTTGTTAATGATTTCTGAAAACAGTTGGCTATTTAGAGACATCGTTTTATTTTTCCTGTAATTTTAACATAAACTTCTATCACATGGAATAGTTTCAGATTTTTTTCTATGCAAACTTAGGAGAATAGGTGGGGGGACGATATTTTTTTTTTCATTTTTCGTCAAAACAAAAAATAAAATTTCGACAAAAAACCATGAGGCCTAAAATAAAGAGAATATGTTTGAGAATGTGCAAATAGTGCTCTTTCATATGATACCCCACATGCCCGGAGATTTACTCACGAATATTGGCACTTGTCACTGTCTTCAAGAAACTTTAAGCCCTTAAATGTAAGGACCACTTCGATGTTCCCTGTCGTTTTTTTCATCTGTGAACGCAAAAACGTCCATCATTTAAGTAAGCAATAATAATTTAAAGCAGTATCATACCATCACGTCAGCACCATGCAAATGCATCGTGACGTCCTGCCAATTCGTTTGGCACTAAACACTGAATATTTATCCACTGGCATCCGGATTTTGACAATGTTCATTATTCGGACGCTGCATTGGTAAGTTTTTAATTTAAATGTATGGAGTTTAACGATTTTGGAGTGCTTTTTTAAGGTTGGGAAATCATCAAATGACTAAGGAGTCATTTGATGATTTCCCAACCTTAACGTAAGGAGCGTAAGGACGCTCTGGGCGAAGCGGAAAGGATGTGTTCTTCCTAATGCCCTTTGAGTTCCAGAGCCGCGATGACTCTTTCTCTCTTTCTTTCTTTGAATAAATATGGAGTGCTGGATGAGGATTAAATAAGTTTTGATGGCAGGGTTCATATATCAAGATTAATTAAAGAAGTAACTTTGATCCATTTGGTAAGATTTAAAAGGCAACCTCAACTGTTGTAAGAAAACAAGGTAAATGAAGATGAAACACAATTGCAAGATGTTTAATTATTCATGTGACCCCCAATTTCTAAATTAAGCATTTGAAATTCAGCATTTCCCATACTCTACTTTAGCTCACAACCAAAAAGTTGGTATTAAAATATGCTTTGATACGTATTTAACTGAAAATAAGTATCTACGCCTACGGTATCTACTCTATTCAGCTATTTGCTTTTAATTTCTTCGTTCAGATGCTGGAATATTTTACAAAATTTAAAACGTAAAATACTGTTATTCAGCTGAATCCGTGTGGATAAAGTGTAGATAAAGATAATTATGCCGGATTTATCTTTATCTTAAGTATGTTTGCATTGCGCTGCTAAGTTCCCTATCAAGACGTGTTATAATAAAAGTGTGTCTGTACCTAATTGTTCGTAGTCTGGGAGTCTTAACGAGGCTTAAGTCTAGTAATGACACATCGAATCGAATTGTTTTATTTGATTCTTATCATAAAGAAGCATACTTTAATCTGGTGTATGAAAAAATCCAACTGTGATGTTCCATTTGTATATATGTAAAAGTCTCGCTAGGTAGGGTACGGCTCTAAAAAAGTCCAGCCGTAGAAAATACTCGGATTTTTAACGCTTTATTGGTTTAAAAATATGAATAACACGTCAGTCCCGAAAAACACGCCTGTATCTACCTAGTTTCCGCTTTAGAGTCATACCTTTCATAACTCCGAGCTATACCGACAGGCACATGCAGCATTGTAGGTACAGTCAACAAAAACGATAGGTGACCAAACTAATAACATTTTTTTTTTTTGTACTAATAGGCACTCGTTTGACCACTATCTCACCTGATGGTAAGCGATGATGCGGTTTGGGATGGAGCACGCTTGCCTAGAAGTAACCTTTTCACTCTTGACCCTAATACTCCCAGGTTATAATAGCTAGACAGAAAGTCAAACCGCTATCGGTTTTTGTCCGAGTTTAAATGTATAAGATATATTGACATAACCTACAGAAAAATGTAACGGACATATTTGCTTAGTATTACTGACCGCAGAACACGTTTTCTTGGGTGGACCGCGAATCGGTGATTTTCAAGGTAAAAGGGTTCCACATCCGAAGCTAAAATCCTGGCCTAGTATTAAATTTAATAACGTACCCGTTAAAAGAGAAGAATCCGTGTGCTACCTCGGTATGCTACTAGAAAGGAACTTTTCATTTATTGATCATATAAAAACAGTAGGTGAAAAAGCAAAAAAGAAGTCATACGCCTTAACGAAAATATCCAAAGCTACCTGGGGTTCAATCCTTAAAAACTATTTTATGGGGCTACTTTATTAGGTTGTATGTGCTACGGGGCACCTGTCTGGACTGATAGGACCACCATAGGGGCGGTACGACGTAAATTGCTACAAAGCCAGCGTTTGGCTTTGATATTATTATGCAAGGCGTATAGGACGGTTAGTACTGAAGCCTTACCGGTGCTGGCGGGTGTTCTCCCAGTCGATCTAGAAGTGTAGCGGCGTGCTGCAATGTACTACTACGCTATAAAGATCACGGACCCAGAGTTTTTACCGCAACACGATCGTGCTAAGCTCTCTAGATTACTAAAACCCCAGACTGACGTCTGGGAGGAAATTTTATCCGAATGGCAATGTAGGTGGCAAAATTCCATCAAAGGCCGTCACCTCCACCAGTTTTTTCCATCCGTTCGTGAGCGGCTGGATAGTACGTAGCTGGAGGTGGATCATTGTTGCCCAACTTCTCAAAGGTCATGGCAACTTTAAGAGTAAATTATTTTCCTTTAGGCTTGTGGCCACGAATACGAACAATCCGCACATCACATGTTATGGGAGTGTATTCTTTGGCCAACTGAACGCAATATTATGTAAGATGGTATTCAGTTTCATCTGGAGTTGTTTAAGACACTAACCTTGTAGAAACCAAAACAAATTTCCGTGCGTTCAAGCGATTTTGCCATACCTATTACTGGAATCAAAAGTAGCTCACAATTTGGGACCCATTAGGACCAATTTTAGTGTTAATATATAATCCGTGGTGCTCGGCAACTGGGCTTAACCCAGTTGTATATGCCCTTTGTGCCTAGTTCTGTTCTGTCTCCTGCTTGATACGGAGGGAAGTGAAAATTATATTTTTTTTCCAACTGCTCCGCTGTGCTTTTCTTATTAATTTCGTTGCAGGATCCAAAACAGTTGAATTATTTCTTCGGGACTCGTCGGGCTTTATTGGCTCGGCGCTTTTCTGGTGGTCGAGACTGGTTCTGGTGGGACCGCGAGTCACCCAACGCTCGCCGTTTGCAGGCCCGTGCCAACGGCGGTGGCCGGGAATCAGTCCTGCGGCTCCTGACACCTATGGCGTCTTATTCTGTTGCGGCGGCTGGGGTATGAAGTTTGCTGCCCCTCTATCTTGCCATGTTCTGTGTACGAAAGAGTTATTATTTTTGGGCTGATTATTTATTAGTTATGAGCCCTAATAACAACTCATCGGAAACGACTGGAGTTAGTGTACAGTACACTTGAGACATTTCTCAAGTGTACTGTACACTAACTCCAGTCGTTTTCGTCTATCACGTCACTATATACCACACCATGGAGTGCAGAACGATAGTTAAATAAAAACACAATGCCGGTATACACACGCCATGTCTGAATTTTCGATGGATCTGGTTTTGTGTTGGATTTTTTAGTTTTGAGTCTAAATAAAAGTGATGCTGTTTCATGCTACGTGGTTGAAAATATATTTGCACTGAATATGGCGCAGTACGTAATCCAGACTGATATTATTAGAAGAAGTGAAATTGGTTGCTTAAACTATGCAATGCATTTTTTATGCTTCTTTTTTTCACGCTACCTTTTTTGCTACACGAAAAAATATCCCACAGATGTTATAATTATGAAATCCAAATATATAAAATTCTTCCGTTATTGAGTGACTGACAAACAACGCACAGCCGAAACTGCTAGTCGTGGAAAGCTTAAATTTAGCATGATTTTTTCTTTGTTTAAGAGAGGATTTACCGAAATTCCGACGGGAATGGGAAAAACGGGATATGCGCGTACGAAGTCGCGGCCAAAAGCTAACTATTCACGCTCGAAGTGCTTGGATTTTTACTAAAGACACGCGTATAGACCATGAACTGGATTGGGTCATTGGATACTTCACATCCTGGTGGTCCGATTCCTTGGGATAAGTACCGACTTTCTCGCCAGCTAAATCGCGGCTCGTTATATTTCATCTACCTGCCTTTTCCCTACAAAATGGGGCTCGGCTTTCAGTCTAACCGAATACAGCTAAATACCAGTATTTTACACGCTACTTCCTATCTGACCTCCACAACCGGGTAACTCGAGAACCCTTGGCTAGGCTGATGCCAGATTTCTTGAAATCTAACAAAGAAATGTCAAAGATGTGCTTTCCAAGACGGAGGAATCTCGGTACATAAAGATGGCCCTTTCCAAGGTCTGACCTCAACAAGTGTTGCTTAACCTTGTACACCCACCCGTGCGACTCTTAGGTATTACTTAGACACAAGTCACAAAATTTCATCAACATCATATGAGCCGAAAGGTCGACGTCGGGAAATAGGCCTCCGGCGGTTGGGCCGGTCCTGTGCGGCTCGAATCCATCGGCTACCCGCGACCTTCACCAAGTCATAGATACACCTTGTGGGAGTCCTTCTAACGCTACATCTTTCGGTACGCGGTTGCCACTCCAGAACTTTTCAGCCCCATCGACCATCGGTTCTGCGAGCAATGTGCCCTGCCCACTGCCACTTTTCCTTGGTTTTCTTACGGATATCATCATTCCTGATTCGATAACGCAAGGAAATTCGAAGCATTGGCCTAACAAAATTTGATAAAACAATATTTGTTAAGTCTTTATCTCGTTATTCTCATCAGAAAAATCATTTTCCTGGATCTTAAAAGATAAGAAAGCCGTATAATCACACAAAACGGCACTAAACTGACACCCACTTAAGTTCCTCGCCACTGGAACTACCAACACGCTGAAGGAAGAAAGAATACCAATCCTTAACGTCGCACCGTCTTACCTTCGGCATTACGGTAATCAGCCACTGAACACAAAAAAATACATCTAAAAACTATCCTCCTTCTGAAATAAACCTAAAGGCGTTGTGATAAGGGTATAAATCTGAGAGTTGAGTTTCAGAGCTACATAATGTAACTTTGTTACAGATTTGTAAAGGTGTGTTCATACTTATGTTATTAGGAGACGTTCGATTTCTAAGAAAGATTATGTAATAATATGTTCGTAATACTGAAATATGCGAAATTATCATGGATTATTCATTTAACAAGGCTTACAGTTTGTTACTTACTCTTTAAGAATGAAATTCCAACACGTTTCTGATAAGTGCTTAAGTAAAATACGTTGTTCCTTAGTTTGGTCTTAATATCCAAACTATCATGTATCTTGTAGTTCTCCTAAAAAACTTAAAAGTCTTTATTTACCATGGAACACCTATCCACACCACAAACCGTTTAATGTTAAATAATTCTGAAATTCACTAAACATTCTTACACCACAAATTGCAATTAGGCATGTAATTATGGAAAGAAGAAGGTTTGCCAAACTGAAGTGGCAGTGAGCAGGACACACTGCTCGCAGAACAGATGGTCGATGGGGTCGAAGAGTTCTGGAGTGGAGACCGCGTATCGGAAGACGTTGCATTAGAAAGCCTTCCACAAGGAGGACTGATGATCTGGTGAGGATCGCAGAAACCCGATAGACGCGAGACGCACAGAACCAGTTGTTGCGGCGACACTTGGGGAGGATTATGTAAAGTAGTGGACGTCTTTCGGCTGATATGATGACGATAACTACATAGTTATGGGTAAGAAACTCAAAATTAAACTTATCCCGAGAATTCTCACCTATAACAAAACTACAATGATAAATTATATTTATTTTGCAAGTAAGTTACAAGTAACTTTTTTACACGTCTTTATTACAAAACAATAACTTGATCCACACAAAGCATCTTCAAAAATATTCACAATCCTCATCCACTTTTACTACAGACTGTATTATCCACCAGCTCAACGGTAATGCTCCCCAAAACCCACCCCAAAGAGTTTTAAAGATAAGAAAAATTTACATATCGAGAAAACGAATCGTATCTGCAAGCTCCCTAACCAATCGGTTCGGTGGTTGTGTAAAAACTGCTATAAAACTCAACGAGCCTCTAACTCCTGAACTTTGAGAGTAATAAAGTTCTAGCCAAAGCGTTTGAAGCCAAGAATTTACTTAGATTATGTTGGTATGAAACTCTTTAGTCGAAAGATTGTGCTTGGAAAAATGGTTTTGGTGTTTATTTGGGATGGTTCCAGCTTTCAGCTTACAGTTTTAGTGTTAAGGAAGTTATTATTTTTACTTTTTCTTTTTTTCAACTATATTGGGGTCGGCTTCCAGTCAAACTGGATTCCGCTGAGTACGTTTTACGTGGAGCGGCTGCCTACCAGAACTTCACAACCCATTTACTGGATAACACGGTACTCCTTGGCAAGACTGGTTACTGGTGACTGGTTTTTGATTACTTTTGCTATGTATTTTCCTATTATTCGCAGAAAAGTAGGGGTCGAGTAAATTTAAGTGAAGTGAGCTGACAATCCAGATAAACAAAATGTAGGTAATTACAGTTCACATCATGCTCATTCCACCTGAGCTACGACGGTGAGACGTTGATAGAATAGACTGACTTGAGTCGTGATCGAGTACCGGAAGGTGAAGCGTTGGAAAGCCTTCCACATGGTGGACTGATGAACTGGTGAATGCCGCGAGAACCTGGTAGGCGCGAGACGCACAAAAACGGTCGATGTGGCAACGCTTAGGCTCCCCT
This sequence comes from Lacanobia oleracea, assembly GCA_950371165.1. NCBI lineage: Eukaryota > Metazoa > Arthropoda > Insecta > Lepidoptera > Noctuidae > Lacanobia > Lacanobia oleracea. The sequence goes on from OX493404.1 coordinate 5,673,020, forward strand.
AAGCCCGATCGGTCTGTGTCCAGTGGTGGACATCTTTTGGCTCAAATGATGATGACAATGCTCGTATCCTTTTAACCTACCTACTACGGATAGGTAAATCTCTGATTAAATCTTTTAGGTAGACATGCGCTGTGTTATGGATTGTCTTAACCAATATGTGTAAACTACTCCTACTACTACTTGTTACTGAGTGACTGACAGACAACGTACAGCCGAAAGCACTGTTCGTAGAAAACTGAAATTTGGCATGTAGGTTTTTGGGGAGTGTACCAAGTAAGTAAGGAACTTACATGTCAATTGTCAGCTTTAGTCAGTGATTTCCTCCAGAACTAAGAGAAGATTTCCCGAAATTCTATCTCTAATAGGGAGCGTGCAGAAACTACAGGTGGCAGCACAGAAATGTCACTGTCAAGTATTTTTCAAGTATAAAATTCGAAATAGCTACGCTAGATGGCACAGTCTTCTTCGCGCACTTTCCCCTAAACTGAGCGTGCAGGAACCACAGGTGGCAGCACTAAAGCGTCAATGTCAAGTATTCTGACCCTGAAAACTTCGAATATGCGACACTAGATGGCATAGTCAACGCCGTGCACGGTCCCTATATGCTAGTGGTTTTTAATAATCAACGTGACAAATTTCATACTAGAACTGTGATTCGCAGGTCTATAAAGAGTGAATTAGAGGTAATGTTGTAATTTTCATCGATTCCTTCTATCTTATTATAAAATAAACGAAAAAAATCAATGATTTTACGGTTGTACCATCAGTTTTGTCGTGAATAAGTAGTGTTGGAAAGTTTGACCACAGTCATACAAATGGTTATCATAATATTACATATCCTCTAGTAAAATACTGGCATTCAGCAATTCATCTTTTAGCAGGGAAGTTTACCCCAAGAAAGTTAGAAAAAGCATGGAGCAAGAAGCATGAAGAAGATGGGTGGCATGAATTTGATGACTTAAATTCGCATCACTTTTAGGAAACCTGAGAGTCGAAACACTTGTAAAAATATTCTGCAAATAAGTCTCGCGTGTATGTGTGTCGTTTATTCTACCTCCAGACAACACTTCGCAAAGGACCAATTTTCTTTTGATCACAGCGCCCTCTACATTGTTTTATTCAAACGAATATTCCGACATTGTAGGTACAATAGATACCTACGTCTGTTGTACTGAAACTACATAGATTACAAAGTCACCTTCATTGTGGTTCTAAGAACCTCCGAAAGATGGCAGCACCAGTATATAATTTAATTTAATAAAAATAATATGTTCATATCTTAAGACTTACTTATGTATTTTAAAATGCAATTTTTTCTAGTCTAGCTTACCCTCTAATGTGATGTATCCCCATAACATAAAAGAAAACTCTACTTTGAGTTAAGCTCGCCTTTGTACGTCATGAACTAGGTACCTACACCTACAGGTATTTGATAGTTGTGAACTATCCGTGTAACAGAAAAAAGGCAATAGCTCTTAAGGAGCATTGTGCCTATCATCCAACTCCGAAATTGCAAAAAAAAAATAGCTGTTCAATACATTTTTTCGAGTATGTACACACAAATCTATATTATGGGGCAGTCGTGTTTTTTTTCGTGTTTTCAGTGTTGATCCCATTGTGAAAGTTCATAATGATGAGTACAATGACCCCTTAAGAGGTACACGTTTGGTGTATAAACAAATAAAAATAAGTTATTTTTTATATGCACATTATTAAATGCCCGTCCTTAGACAACCCACCTCTGCACATAGGCTCAATATTATATTTTCATGTAAATCCATCATATTTAATAATTCAATGGACATATTTGTATAATTTTACACTGAAAATTAATTTAAGAACAAACTGGACTTTTGTACACAAGGACCAAAAAACGAATTGAACCCAAAATTATACCAACGTTGCTTTTGACGCAGAGGTAGTTGATGATATTCTAATCATTTACGTAGGTATGCTAATAAATGAAGAGTCACCGCAGCTGAAAGATACTAAAAATACAAGTTTGAAACAAAATATTTTAATTCTTATACTTAAAATAAATTAATACCTCAACACATTTACTTAAGTACATAATTTATAATAATCGCTATTTCAATAAACATTACAAACATAATGGACTAATTCACAACATAAGTTACATGAGAATTAATTAAAATTTATTATTATGTTTTTGTGGTTTTCAGATTGACTTGTTCATGTTGGATACAAAATATGGGTTTTCCGAAATTTGTCAAGTTGACGTTAGCAAGCGATTTGATAAGTTTTTGGGACCTGACTTCTCAGTGTTGCCACCTGATGCTCGATATTTCAGAAAACTCTCATTGGCAAAAAGTAAAACGTAAAATTTACCTCGTTGAATAAACACTATGGCATTTTTATTTAGATGGTTTTTCTCTGGACTCTACGAGTAGTCTAGGTCAGAGGCGACAGAATTTGTTATTGACAGAGTGTTATATTTTCGCTTTACGTTTGACCAATCAGAGGTTCCACTATAACGTTTTAAAATAACCATGAATCTGGCCTGGAGGGAGACGGAGGTATACAAGTCTAGCACTATCTCTTCTCAGCAACGTAATCATAATGGTATGGGCACGTCATAGTAGGCCTGTATAAGGCATTACAGGCAGAAACAAATAAGAGGTCCAAGAAAAAAAAACGATATCGATCACGGAATTAATTTGATCACGGACACGATTTAAGAAGAAAAGCATGTACAGGACACGTTTATAAAATCAAAAAGCTGGTTATCACAAACAAATCACATTTTTATCAGTAATCAGAACGACCCATTCAATCGTTTTATTAATAGAACCGCCTAAACAAAGCCAATGCAGCGGCTGACGTCATCACTAGAGTGGAGGTATCAAGCTGATGGCCACTGTTGACCCTGCAAGTGTCCTCAGTGTTGTTGAACGTGAAGAACTGGGTGTCTTGGAGACTGTAGTTCGCAATGGCCTGGTCGAGCTTCGCGGCATCTGTGTCTTTTAGATGCGGGGTACGGGTTAGCTTCCATATTTCGTCTGAAAATAAGAGATTTTTATGAATTTTACAACTTTTATTTGTACTTCGATCATAATTTGAAAAATGTTGCTTGATGAAGGTCCTCCTTACCGATTTTGGACTTGGAGGCCAATCTCAATGGAAACTAGCCATCGCACGGGACATATATTACAGGCGTGTGTGCGCAAACACAGGGGCACTCCATCTATCATACATATTTATAATTATTTATTTATTGAATAAATTTATTATAAATATACTTGCTTCCATGCGAATTAAATCAATGATTTCTTTGACGTCAAAAATAACAGTGATTAAGTATTAAAGGCGAACTAATATCTCTGTTTATTAAAAAAAGTAGTACCTACCGTTTACAATCTCTTAGATATTAAACTGCGATTTATCTAATAGCTACCAAATTCAATACACACGGCGGCATAACTAGTGGTTTAACGATAAGATTTCAAAGATTACGCCGTTAAGTATTATTTGATTGATAATTTAAAAAATCTATGTAGACCATCTAATTCTATGAAATTAACTAGGAATATCCGCAGCTAATCAAAGCCACATGTTTAATTAAAATAATCAGTCGTTCAAATAAAAGTAATTATTTAGATAACGAGGTTTGATTTAAAGTCTATTGGAATTGGGATGCGCAAAAAACTTTAAATTAAATGTCAGGTAGGTACGCGTGTAAGTAGGGTTCAGTGAAGTTTTCTTGAAAATCTTATGTATTACTTTAGCAAACGTTGTTTTGCCATAACAAATAAAAAATATATAGTTTCAGACTTTTTCCTAAACAAGTAGTATAAAACGGTATTGTTTGCCAAATTTCATAGTTCTAGGTCAACGGGAATTATCCTGTACATTTTGATGTGTCGAAATAGACATTTTTTTGCAATATTAACAACCGTATCTTAGATGTCCGATTCTTGCACAGCTACAAGGGGCTGTATATGGTTTTAATTTCAACTCGATACCTTCACGCGTTTCCGAGATAATGGGGCTTGGCAGACAGACGGACGGACAACAAAGTGATCCTATAAAGGTTCACTTTTTTGAGGTACGGGACCCTAAAACTAGCCCACGACCTGTTCTCAGGTCTACCAAATATATACAAAATACTAATATTATACCTCTAAGCTGAATGGTTTGTTGGTTTGATTGAACGCGCTAATCTCAGGACCTGTTGAATAGCCTATTTACCGAGGAAGACTATAGAAACAACATAACGCGACGACCAATAGGAACGGAGCATTAATGAAAATTGTGACGTGGACGAAGTTGCGCGGGTCAGCTATATATAATAGTAATGTATAGTTGGCAGGAAAATAATTATATTAGTCACAATATTGTGGACCCTGTCGTACACATCATAAATCATGTAAGAGAGAAGAGAAAGAACACTGAGTGTTTAATGCGTTACTATGTAATAAGGAAAAGCTTGTACAGATTGAATTGCCCCTATTACACCACGAGGTGCAACACGGTTGCAACGCCATAATGGTCGATAACATTATCGCAATCTGATCACAATCGCTTGAAAACTAAGTGATTGCTGCCCTTCCCATAAGGTGCTCATTTTTTCCACTATGTATAGACTATCGAGTAGACGATCTAATAACTTCTGTTGGAGTCCATCTTATAACCTAGATTAATTTTGTGATTTCAGTGCCAACACGAGAGAAAAACGTTTGTATTCTAGAAAATTCAGGCGGAATAGAATCTACAGCATAATATCTACATTTCGAAAAATTATGTTAAGTATCATGTTATAATAGGAGGTAGCCCATTGCTGGCCAGCTAGCATAAGTCTTGCACAATGGGATACCCAATAAATCTTTGCCAAAACTGGGTTGAACCCAGGATCACATGCCTAAAAGTAACGCTTCAGCAATAACTTTTCTTGCGTTAAAAATCCGTGCCCATGTTAATATTTTTCGGATAAAAGGACCAAAAAAATTACCATAAAAGCGGGTTGTCAAAAATTGGTGCTTTGCAAATCAAACATAAGGGTCTTGCCAGAGAATAGGCTGCACCGTTTTCTGTAAAACTTAGCACCATATTGGCAATTAGAGCAAAACCCCCCCATTTAGGGAGGCCTATGTCCAGCAGTGGACGTTTTTCGGCTGATATGATGATGATGATGATGAAACCAAACATTGGTAAACATACTATTCATGAACATAAACATCCGGAACGTTATACCACCCAAACTTTTTCCTATGTTACTTAGGGACAGTACAAATTTTTCGTTTTTCACTCTCCCTGTAAATTAACTTGTGGATTCTGAAGTACTGTATATAAAATGACCATGGCATGTTGTACTGGGATCGGTTTATCATCACTGATAGGACTACTTATTGTTGCCAGTAAGCCTGACATAGTGCCGATAGAAAAATTAGCGCGCAAACTTAAGATTGATTGTCACGCTATCAATCACACCCTTCAATTTCATTTGATGTTTTACACAATCCATCCTTTACATAATCCATACCAATTCAACAAATTACTGCCATCTGAGTACGGAACCTCCTAGACTATTCTAATAAACGAGCAAGTAATTGAATGGTATTCCGATCGGTCAAGTTTCCGTGCGACCGCGCGCGGCCTCCAGTTGACCGGCAAATTACCCCTCACTACCGTTTACCGCAAAAACTTAATGTAATTGACATTTGTCACTTTTGACTTGACTGTGGTCTGCGGTTTTTCCCATTTTCATGGTTGTTTGACCTCAGTACTTACTGTTAGAAAGACTCAATGTAAGTTCCTATTGATTCTACCAGGGGTTTGCAGGAGTTCGAAAGTTAACTCTTTTGAATTTTGATTTCCAGAGCTTTTTTTGGAACATGTATGGGTTTTAGTCAGTAAGAGACTGACACTCCCACCCACTCATACCAGAGAAGGACTCCTTTGATAATTTCCCAAACATCATAAAATACTTATTGATTAAACACAATGAGCGTATTAGAACATGAGACACTGTTTCAAATTGAGGCAAAGATGAAGACAGAAGAATATCCAATCATCCATGCATGGGCTAGATGCCATAATTTCACCAGTCAAATTACTTTGAAGAATAATCATACAGACAGCAGAATTTTTAAAATGTTTTGTGATATGTCATTATGAAAGGGCTTATTATGAGGGTTTTAATGCGAGTCCGACTCGCACTTGGCCAATTTTTTTTACCGAGGCCTAATTAGCTCAAGAAATGGTGAAAAAAGTTTGAATATCGCTGCTGTAGGTATGACATCTCTTCTTTCATAGTTAATTTCATGACTAACACAACCAACATTATTGGAATTATTACTGTTCCCGTAATCGTCTAACGAGCGACCGTTAAGCGGATAATCACACTGTTGGACACCTTGAAACAGTGTTAACTAGAATCACGTGTAATTTATGCGTGCCAGCTGACAGCGTGCAATCCGGGCGTGTAATCCAATTTTATCACGCGTCTCGGAACCAGAACTAATCGTAGCAGACTGTATCGAGACAGGCGTACCTATTGTATCTGATGTTTCAATACCTGTTCTTTTGGCAATGTGCTTTTGAACCCTGAGACGGTCAAAAGATCTAATTAGTTTTGACACTTCCTAAAATACTAAGTTCAGTCTTTCGACTGATGTATGATGATAGTTCAAAGCCAAGATCACCTTCATTTGCTGATTGGGGGTACCTTAAGTACTAATATATAACTTTGTTTTTCTAAATGGACAGTGGTCGGTCAAGAGCATTATAGTGAATTCAACCTGTAGTGATCCTTGTTGTTGGGGAACTCTTTGGAATCTAGTTGATTCGCGGGCTCAATAGAGATTTAGTGATTATGGTCGGTCATATAGGAATAACCTGTGGCGTTAAAAAGGTCACATTAGCAGAATCACAATATTAACCATACAACAATCTATAAAATTTCATTTTCATCTTTATCGCTAACGCATTAAGTTCAAGGTTGATTGGGACAATTTGACAGTTACAGGTAGCGTGATGTGCTTTCTGATTCTGCTAGAGTAGCCTTTTAAGAACCCCTTATGTGTATTTCAATAAGTTCCACGCTCTACTTGGAAGTTCCAAGATTCATTAAAAAGATACTCACAAGTACTGCTGTTTCCATCATCATTGTTGTAACAAGCGAAGACAACTGCGTAGTGCTCGTAGTTTACATCCAGAAACGAGTACGTTTCAGTCTTTTCATCTGTAAAACAAAAACATTTTTTTTACTGGCAAGCATGGATCTCGATATGGACTGTGCGAAGAACTTGCGGGTCTAAAAAAAAATTCAGAAACCAAATCTCGCTAACCGTCACTATCAAATCCCAATCAATCTTGAACCTAATGCGTTACATTAGGTTGCGTTACGTTACATTAGGTTGAGGTAGATTGGGAAAATTGTTGAGAGCGATAAAGATTAAAATGAAATTCGACATATTATTGTGATTAATATTGTGATCCTAATATTCTCTTCCTAAAGTGCCCTTTTTAGCCCCCAGAAGTAAAATGGAGTGAATCATAAAAATGACGTTTGACAAAGTCGAGCGACAAAATAAAAGTGGCACGAAGTAAAGGCAAGGGTAGGTAAATGATGATGATGACATAAAATCAGTAATATTTCAAGATTCTCGAGACCAAAAACTATGACCACTGAAAAACTAAGATAATTGCCAAACCCAGGAAGTAAAATAAGCCTAGTTAACGTTGCCAAAGTCAAGGTCAATTTCGACGTGACATCAAATTAAGCCAATTTGATAGATCCAATTACAGTTCATTCTATTGATTGGCAATTTACACGTATAGATTTGTGATAGAGAGTTAACATGACGGGAGACAATGGTTTAACTTTAGAAATAAAAGCGATTAGTAGGAGTCAAATATTGAATCGACTTTCAAAGCAGTACTCTGACAGACAAGCTTTCGGTTAAATTTATGACTAAAAGAAGTTACATTGGTAAAATTATTCTTTACTAAGGTTTTTATCAGATGATAAATATCTACCTATTGAAGTGTTAATTTTCTAGAGGTATAGGTAGCCGTTAATTCATTTAGTAGTAAGTTGTAGTAATTAGCGACGTTTAGAACAGCGATTTAATTTATTCGTAAGAAGCGCTACTTATTGCACGAAGCCAATTTGCGAGTCAGTTCAGTTCACAGTACAACTATTTAAGAATATTCTGTAAGTTATGATTGCTCAGTCTTTTCCCAACCATGTTGGTTTGGTTGGCATGGTCGGCTGCCATTCTAACGATTGCAGCTGAATACAGCAGTCGGTTAGACTTAGTGTCTGTCTATCTGACACCCACAACACAATAGGCTTGTCCACTGAAAAAAATCTAATCCTTTGGTAAGACTGGTTGCCCAACTTTCGGCCTTAAACTGACTACCCGTTAAACGGCAGACAAAAATGTTTAAATTACAATATGGACGATTTTCGAAGCACTGAGAGGGGTCAGTTCAATGAGCGAGTCTTCGTAGCTTACTGAATTAACTCGCAAATTGGCCTTGCATTCAAAAGCTCTTTAGATTAAAATTTCATAAAAGTTTTAATACCTTACCATCATAAGTGACCAGCAACAGATCCCCAGTACTATTGCTGTTCGGATCCGGAATGAGAGCGACGGACCCGTTGTAAAACGTCACAGTGTTGTTAGTGATCCAGCTGATGGATACGTCTGTCGTGTTCTGGTGATCAAAGTTCACGGTGGCACAGTCTCCTTGCACCGCCATGTCTTCTGTGGCCACTGCTGTTAGGTACCAGACGCCGTCGAGCTGTGGTTGACAACAAAGAAAAGGCTGTGAGTTCTACTTTCGTCTAAGATCAGTCTGGAAGGCCATTGTTACGAGATATCTGCTTCAGTTTAAATGTTGTGATTTCGTTTTTTTTAATTATTATTTGTAGTGGGCTTGCTCTTGACTTTAGTCTAGGTTAGAGGTGACAGAGACAAAGTCAACGATGGAGTGAGCTTATCCAAAAGAACTCTAACTTTGAAGAGATTAGGGTTGAAAGCTTTCGGGAATACAGACGTACATAGGTAGAGAGTTGCATGACATGTATATCTTGGCAGCCGAAAATTTTCCGACTGCTGATACAGGTATCCTATTTGTAATAGATTTAGATACCTTGAGGGCCCAGAGCAGGATAATAGAAGTAGATGAGAAACATCTTAGTTTTTAGATTATTTCATCGTTTTGAACTAGTTCTGCTCTAACCAACTGCTGTTTTAAAACGACCGTTCACTAAACTACGTTCTTGTTAAAGTCTAATTCGAACAACAATTTTACACGATATAATAAATTCAATCGGTAGTGGAATGTTGACCTTATTTATCGGGCTCCGATGTTTGCGAACTAACGGTTTTTGAAAGCAGACAGATACCGGAAAAGACTAACAAAACCAACTTAAGGGGAAGTTTATTCTAGTTCTATCAACAATATTTATAAAATTCTTCCGTTACTGACTGAGTGACTGGCAGACAACGCACAGCCAAAACTTCTGGTCGTAGAAAGCTGAAATCTGGCACCTTAGTGCTCCCCTACACTCCTCAAGGAACCTTCCTTGGTAAGGACGGATTTCTCGAAATTACCACGGGTACGGGAAAACTGGGATATGTACGTATTCACGGGCAAGAGCTAGTTCATTTTAAAATCTTTCAAGAAATCCAGTAGACTTACCGCTTTCCAGTCCAATTCCCTGGGGGTCACCACAGGACAACTCATATTCATCATCGCACCTTGCACATTTAAGGCTAGGACAGCCAACACAAAACATTGGACCAACATTGTGACAAACATAGGCTGTCGATGCTGACATGCAACTGAAACCTAACGCAAAAAGTTACGTCTTATAAAGAGAGTAGTTTTTGTTGGCTTCTGTTTAGAGTTCCGGGGAGGTTTGCTGTGTAGACTCGAGGGTTTTGTGTTAAGGTTTAGGTTTGTCATCACTGTAAATTTGGAGAACTCTATTTTTGGAACCGGAATTAAACTTATCATGGAAGATAAACTTTAACCATTTTTATTTTTATATCAAATATATTTATACGCCAACTTACAGCTTGTATGGTCCGTAAGCTATTGCAAAGAATACCTTGAATCATCAGTCACAGATATAAGAACATATTTAAGAACTCACTCACTCAGAAAAATATAAGTATCACCAATAATTCATTGAAAAACTGTACCTACGGAACATCGTTCACGTTGTACTCCTATTGGCTGAATAACAAGGCTTCGACTGGTGACCGCTTGAATGGCGGGAAAACTTCATAACATTTCGTTGTTTAGCATTTTCAGTCAAAACGGCGAATATACACAACACAAGTCAGTTGCCCTTTGTTTATTCGTCGTAGTAAGCTGACATTTGACATATAAGTTCCCTACACTCCGTAGGGGAGAACTAAGAGGATAAAGATTTCCCGGAATTCCTACGGGAACGGGAAAAAACAGAATATGCACGTAACAAGTTAGGAACAAAAGCTAGTTTTTCATAAAAGAAACGGCCAAGTGCGAGTAGAACTTGCCTACCGATGGTTCCGTACAAAGTAGGTACTTTTTAGGGTTCCGCACCCGAAGAAAACGGAACCCTATTACTAAGCCTCCTCTGTCCGTCCGTCCGTCTGTCTGTCTGTCAGCGGGCTGTATCTCAAGAACCGTAATAGGTAGAGAGCTGAAATTTTCACAGATTGTGTATTTCTATTACCGCTATAACAACAAATAATAAAAAATAAGGTATATGGTACGGAACCCTTCGTGTGCGAGTCCAACTCGCACTTGGCTGATTTTTTTACTTTAAATAAAGACCATATTTTTTATGATTTTATTACAAATGTGTAGTTTTCAGACTTTTCCCTATATTTGTAGTATAAGACGGTATTATTTGCCAAATCTAATAGTTTTAGGTCAACGGGAAATACCCTATACATTTTGTTTCCCTTGAGAGTGTCGAAATATACGTTTTTTGCAGCTTATACGTCCTTTTTTTACATTAACAAAGAATTTTAATTTTTTCACAGCTTCAAGGGACTGCAAGCTTATGTATATGATTTCTCTTGATACCTCTTCGCGTTCCCGAGATAAAGGGTCTTGACAGATAGACGGACGGACAACAAAGCGTTCCTATAAGGGTTCCGTTTTTTTCTTTTTGAGGTACCCTAAAAAGACTAAATGTTCTGTTTCAGTTCCCGCATCAACTTCTAAAGGCATTGTTAATACCGTTCTGAAAAAAGGAACAATTTGTTTGTAATCGTGTCTATTATTATATCTAAAATAGGAAGCTAACTTCCTCTTATTTGAATGGATCACTTTTTGCTACCACGTTCTATTAAACCGTAAAAAAATCTATTACTTAAGGTCTTTTTTTGTTGCGTATTTCTCTGTTTAGATTGTTTTGTATTTATATCGAAAGTTTTTTCTCTCAGTATTCTTCGGAATTATTGCTTGAAGTAAATACTACTCAGCAAGTAATGTTCCACACACAAAGGTCTGTTCAGACCTACGCGATATGTGTTACCTAGAGCGGTAGCGATAAATGTCGCTCGGTTTCGCGCGGTATCCCGCCAGCTTAGGTTTGAACAGTAGGATTACCGCATACCCACTCGGCTTTCACTACCACTCTAGGTAAGGAATATCGCGTAGATCGAAATAGGCATTTAAACACGGAATTGCCTGTGACAGGCGTGCAAAGACAGCTAAGCGTCTGGAGCGTCTTCGTACCCTTGTAGTTATGTAGCAGCATCAATGCCGCCGCAAGAAAAACTAACATATATACAAAATTTGTACGGCTACAAAAAGATCCGCAACGCCATCTATCCAACCAGTATCGAACTACTAACAAAATCCTGCATCGCGGTATCAGAATTATCCGTGCGATTTGAACATAACAAAAGTCCGATTATCAACTATCGGACAGTTGCCCACCAGACATAAGATGAAAAGATGAAGTGAGCTGTCAATCTATACAAACAAGATAAACAATAAATGTAATTTCATAAAATCTCCGCTTCGCGTCAGTCACTAAGGTTTTATGCAATATCATTGGTTAGGATCATGGGCAATGAGAGGCTCGTCGCGACGAAGCTCCATAGTCTTGAGCATCAACGACAAGTTGCTGGCTTGTCGGTTTTCTACCGGTTGCATTTTGGGGAATGTGCGACGGAATTGCATAATTTAATTCCGCAAAGCCCGTTCCATCATCGGACCACAAGACGAACGGCGATGCGCTACCGATACATGGTGGACATCCCACCCACGCGCACAAAATGATTTGGGAACACATTCATAATGCGTACAGCTAAGGAGTGGAATTCCCTGCCGGAGTCTGTGTTTCCTGATAGCTACAACCAGGGAGTCTTTAAGTCAAGAGTGAATAGGTTACTTCTAAGCAAGCGTGCTCCATCTTCGACCACATCATCGCTTGCCATCAGGTGAGATGGTGGTCAAGCGCGTGTCTATCAATAGTAAAAAAAAAATTCTTCGCTACTCTCCTCTACGCTCCAGTGGACAGTCAGCCAAAGATATAATAACAGTTCACTTCATGATCACTCCACCGATCTATTCTGTCAATATCTACAAAAATACAGTGAAAGATAACTCACCCGCCACCATTTTCGGTATCGGCGTCCCTGAGATAAAGATGTCAGCCATCTATCGAATCTTATCTGACCCAGTGAGATCAGTTCACGAAACTAGTGCCTAAGATCACAAGTAAACATGTATAGACAATTGTTTTTTGTTAATTTTGTAGTCGTTTTGTACGGTGTGATGTGTCGTGCTCAAGTGCTACAGTTTGGGACATGTGCAGACGTTAAGACAATGCAGTATTTTGATTTGGAAGAGGTTAGTTGCTTGTGCTGTTAGTCTGTGTTTAGTTTAAGTGGACCATATGATTTGTTTCTTTCTCTTGATGTTCTGGGGATACGGCTCAGCGCAAACGGGGCACCGATCACAGCCACCAGTGGCCAGCGACAGTATTTTATCTCACGTTTTCATATATTTTGTATAGACGCATCGGACACGGATAGCCGATGGCGGCCACTCGCTACAGCAGTGTCCTCACTCGCAACTTGTGGTCGCTGAGGGCCACACGAGACGCCTACACCTGCCACTCGCGCTACTCCACCCCAGCGCGGCTAGGCATTAGACGTCCTACGCATCGCACGCGTCATCATGGAGCACGACGCCTCAATGGATATCGATACTTAGATATCAGATAAGACTGCGCAGCGGAAAGCGGCTTATAAAATGTGGCGGCTTCCAAATACCGGTGGCTGTTGTCGGTAGCCCTTAACAAATCAGCATTTAGTGATGTTTCCGCTACTGGAACTCTGACCTTCTCTATGGCAGGATGCAATGCCACACGGTCCAATAGCTAGTCTATTCTGTAAGTAACCATTTCGATATCGAGCTTCACCTGAGTGACAAGGTCTTATGTTTATACTCACCTCGAATTCCGCTGTTGAGACTCGAAAATGTTGTTACAGAATAGCACTACAGGTTGGCCGATGACCCATGTCTTTGAATTTTTACCCGACTGTCCCAGAAAGAGTGTTATGTTTTCATCGAGAGTATGTGTATATGTGTGTATGTTTGTAAGTATATTGCTTTGGCACGCTCTATAGCCTAAACGGCAAGATGCATTTTAACAAATAAAGTATCATTAGATTTTTGTTGACACTCAGTGGCATAGACTACCAACTATATGAATTTTGATTAAACATGTGTCTTTGGAGCTTTTTCATTTCTTCATCATTCCACTCTTGTCAATAAAATCCATATTTAAAATACATCTTGTACAATTCTATATTACCTTCAAATATATAGCTCATTGAGTTTTTGAGCAACCGTGTCCAGGGCGTAAAGTTTTCTTCCTGCGTTTTCTCAGCAAGCCGCACCTAGATACTCATCGCCCTGAATGTTCCCCTCTCTGTTTAGTTATCTACTCTATCAAAACATTCTCATTCTTCCAGTTCTTAGGTACATGGTATGAAATCGAGCGGTTTCCCATCTGGTACGAGCAATTCGGGGACTGCGCGTACAAACGGATCCAGTACTGCGGGCGACGCGTGGAGATCGAGCATGTATATGTGAGGGACGGCATACAGTTTGTGTTGCACTTGAACACGACCTACGTGCCGGGGGATGCGGCTGTGTTTGTTATACAGGAGAGTAATATTGGTGAGTTTTCTAATCATACATAATTATAGGTACTGGCATATCACCCGCGACTTAGTCTGCGCAGATTTAGTACAAACAACTGTCCCCCTTTTTACCCTCTTAAAGGTTGAATTTCCAAGAATGCCTTATTCCTAGTCTATCAGTCACTAACTCGTCACCATTTCAGCCAATCGCCGTCCACTGCTGAACGTAAGCCTCCTCCAAAGAGCGCCAACCATCCCGGTCTTGAGCATTCCGCATTCATCCGCTGCCAGCCCGTCGTGCCGCAGGCCGCCCCACACAACGTTTGCCCATACGCGGTCTTCACTCTAACACATGTCTGCTCCATTGGCCGTCTGTCCGTCTATAGACATGGCCGGCCCACTTCCACTTCAGCATGCAGATTCTACGCGCAATGTCGGTGACTTTAGTTCCCCGAGAAACCCCGAGCATTGCTCCCTCCATCTCACTAACTCAGTAATGGAAAAAATTTATATATAAGTATAATACGTACTTAGCCTATAGCAGTAAACTTGCGGTAGATTTCATCCAGCTGCTACCAGCCACCCCTAAAAGTTTCGTCGGTCCACCTACCAGCCTAAGGGTGTCCTACCTACCTTACGTTTTTCAATTCAGGGTCTTCATTTTAACGATCTATCCGAAGAGGCATCCATTTCAGCTTGCTTGTTCCGAGAGCTATTTTGTTCTACAACTTACCGGACCAGCCAAATCGTGAGCCAACGTAATCGAGTATTGTAACTTTGTATCTGTACAAATAATTAAGTGAAAATATTTTAATTCAATGGTAATAAATTTATTAAATACTTACGTGTCTTTATGCCAAACAGTAATAAAGATTGTCACTATCGTCTTTTTATCAAAAATAGTGCATGTGTTTATCAAAATTTGAAATCACTGGTGTACTTACGTATTTAATGCAAATATCTAAATTAAAGAGTGAATTATTTTTTTATCAATATTTAAGTATTACTCAGACATTGATGTACGAGTGATAAATGGATAAATACATACTAGGAAATGAACATTATAGTTATGAAACAAAAATTACATGCAAACCTGTTTGACAGACGGCCTGAAAATGGTTTGCTAAGTTTTCTGATTTATTTTTTGGGTTAGTTCCTAAAAACTGTGTTGCCACTTAAGATTGGGACAATTTTGTTTTGGGGTTCAGTACGATTTTAACCAATCTGTTAGATAAGCGTAGTGATATTATAGAAGATTATGCACTGAGCGGTGGATAAAGCCGTGTCTTACGTCACGAGCGTAATACGGAATTTCGAGCTTAGCGAAGGACTCCAGAGTTTGAAGTTCAAATCACGAGGAAGAAGCAATTGAATAAACACAAGAATCCAGAATACAGTGAGAGATTTATAGTTAATTGAAAGAGTCTCGAGAAGCAACCACTACAGTTTACCACCACAAAGAAAGTGTTGACTGGCCATGTGTAAAGAAGTTGCTCGGCTGCTACCCCAGACCCACCACGGATGTCACGTTTGAAGGCATTTTAGGGCACTATACCAGTCTTTTTTATTTTACGTTCTTGGGGATTGTGAAAAGAAAGAAATTATAGAGAGGGTAGAAGTGAAACTTCTACACTACTTACTTATGATTCCTTTTCTCAATTCTGGATCTGCCGGCACGGCTAATGAAAACAGTGACGGCTGTCAATCCGTCACTGTTTTCAATAGCTCACAACAATTTTAAATTCTGAGATTTTATAAAGAAGGAACCATTTGTAACAAGACCTAATCCTCAAAATCGCATTTTTCAGATCCAGTTGGAATACCGCTGACAGTGATATCAACTGATTACAGAAACTACGCAATCGTGTATGGCTGTAAAAATACCGATGCACTAGGACTGAAATACAGTGAGTGAATTAATTGCTTTGTTATCATTTTTATCAACAAATCAGTGTTAGCCTATTAACTGATATTACTATCTTAGCCCGGATTTTAAAAAGTACGCACTATGATAAATATGGATGTGACTTTTTATGCGCCCTTGACAGAAGCATTTTCTAGACATCATGGCGCTGGTTTCTCATCTTCCATTTAGGAATTCCATTTAGTCTAGGAATTGCCCAACAGCGGCACTCGTACCGACATGGCAAACATACCATACCATGGTAAACTGGCATGTTATGTAAGATTACATACGTTTTTACATACATATGGAAAAACCTGTGCTTTCAAGCTGTCAGTGCCTAAAGACTGTCTTCGTATAGGAACATATCTGGTTACTGTAGTACTAAATGAGCTAAATGACTTAATGCGTTCTCATTCAGACACTATTACTGACTCACTTGAACAATAAAATCATCAGACATACGAATTATCCTGTATTTGTCACCACAAAAAAAATACAGTGGTCTGGACTGGTAATACCCGATTGCTGAGTGAGCCCAAACTAGTCTAGGGCATCAGAAATACCTATCACTGTGGTTGACAAAATCAGGTTTTTAAGTATTATAATATCTTTAGCCTAGGAGAGTTTCAGTAAAAATTAATTTAAGGCACTTAAAAGGCTCATTCATGGGCCGTTTTTTTTTTTAAATAACTAGGATTAGTTAATACTGAACAGGCTTCTTCTGGATAAGCTCGCTCCATCGTCGGCTTTGTCTCTGTCACGTCTGAGCTAGACTAGAATCAAGAGCAAACCAATCTCAAACAATAAATTAAATAAAAAAATGCTGATTACCAGACTGTTTATTGATTTTTTCTATCAGTGTTTAAACTAATCATAGTTTAGACAAGCACTTTGCCCGCGACTCTATATACGTAGATTCAGTACAAACAATTCCCTCCTTTTCACCCCCTTAAAGATATAATTTCCAAAAATCCCTCCTTTGCTCAGCTCCACTATAAAAGGAGTTCTAGCGTAGAATTTTGTGCTCCTAGGCCCAATAGTTTCGGCTTTGTAGATTTTTTTTAAATAACCCTGTAAAATCTATTTCTCTCCCAGTTTCAGCCTGGATCCTGTCACGGAACCCCACCTTACCGGTCGAGTACCTGCAGAGGGCATACCACCAAATCAACTCCTTGCCTGCAGTGAGCTCCGTGTATCTGGAGAAGGTAGACCAGAGTGCGGGCCGGTGTCAGGCGCACTGGACCGCGCATGTCCAGGCTGTTAACTTTAGGGAAGATGAGCAGGAATAAATTTTGGAAAGAAGAGAGGTTTATTATTATTGAAAGAAATTTGGAATCTTTAAAGATAGTGCTCGTGTCGTCATAAATTGACGCCATGTTGTGGATTCATTCCGAAATATACTGGCCAGTGCATTGTATACGCCATATATTCAAAGTCTGATGCGGGCACGCCCGTTTGACGTTTGATATACTACTAATAGCTGGTCGGTTTTTTACCGGTTGCATTCTGGGGAATGTGCGACGGAATTGGGAGTGGAATTCCCTACTAGAGTCTGTGTTTCCTGATAGCTACAACCTGGGAGTCTTTAAGTCAAGAGTGAATAGGGTACTTCTAGGCAAGCGTGCTACATCTTCGACCACATCATCGCTTACCATCAGGTGAGATAGTGGTGAAACGCGTGCCTATCTATAGTAAAAAAAAAAATCCTCACTGTGTAAGGGGCATGCACAATGGTCTGCAGCGCGAGATGTTGTTGCACGCGGAGCTTTGCGCGGTTCCCCTCACACGTGAGGGCGAACCAAGTAGGGGCGGCGTACGTCAGAATCGGGCGTATGACATGTACAGTCAAAAGCCAAAAGTGCACTAGCCTGCTAAAGTTTGTATTGCTGTTAACGCATGGTACCTACATCTGTGTATATAAGTGATTTATGAACGCGGAACACATTGATAACCGAACGGACACCTCATTCACACACGGGCGTCGAACAAAACAAAAAACATCTAGTCGTTTTATCATGCAGAATATGATGTAAATACGTATGACCTTGGTTCATACCATTGGTAAAATTCACGTAAATTAAACTAGTTCAGATAGCTAATATCGTATCGTATCAATTAAATAAATACGTCACATTTGACATTTGTTTCACCAGTACACTATGGTTGCACACCAGTACAATATGGCGTCAGATTCATGACGTCATGAGCACTGGCCAGTGTACTGTTTTATATTTTGGAACACACACTTTGACAGTGATATTAATCTGCAAATTCTGCGATACAGCAGAGTCCGTAATAAAAACTACCAAAGCCATCAGGACACTGTCAAAGGTGATAAGTGATATTCATCCTTTACAACTAATGTCCATCGACGTCATAGTAGCGCACCTGATAGTCGAAATGCCAAATTGTAAAGTAATTTCCCAAAATTAAGGGCTTCTCCGCAAGCAATATCTTTGGTCTAACTTCACATCGTGTACAGCTAAAAAGTGGACAGTGCAATGGCTTCAGAACCATGATAAATGATAAAGACCAGCTGACCCACGCAACTTCGCCTGCATCGCATTTTACATTAATGCTCCGCACCTTTTGGTCTTATCGTGATGCTATAATAATTTAAGCCTATATATACCTTTCTCGAAAAATAGGCCAGCCTAAACTAAAAGAATAAAATCAATGATTCGAACCAGTGGTTTCTGAGATTAGCGCGTTGAAACAGACAAACTGACCTGAGAAGAAAAACCGCATCAAACTTGTCGGTCAAAATCTTTTAAAGTTGATACAGTTAATGTATTCGTCAGAGCATAGTGAGAATAGTCTTCTGAAGAAAGCACCACACATATTTGATGAGGTAGTGCAAGCATTTGTTAGTTATCGTGTAAACAGCTCATCTCAGAACTCTAAGGAGCTCAATCATCCGACGTACAACGTAATGCGGATTCAACTCCTGCGTGGTACAAATATTTGTTTGTATGGTAATGAATTTTGCTGATTAAATATTTATAATTAATAGGATTATAAATCTTTTAACGAAAAAAGATTCTGATAAGTATAAATAGGCAAAATTAAAACAGGTTGAAATGTTTTGAATGATAATTTTTAGTTTGAGTATGCCTCGAAAACATATTTTAATTCTGTCACCGATAAGGCTATCTTTAAATCGATCAAATAATGGAAATTTAGACTTTCTAATCAAGCTAAGTACAATAAATTCGCGTGTGTGTGCCGATACACGATCATTAATCTATGTTTCGATTATTATCTTATATTAATCGTGGCTGCTTGTCACAGTCCATTACCAATTCCATTCAATTCAGAGGGCCTTTTTTTAATGATGGGAAATCATCAAATGACTCCTCCCGCTCTGGGTGGAGCAGGAGGGAGTGTCAGACTCTTACTGACTAAAACCCATCCCTGTTCCTCCTAGTGCCCTTTGCGTCCCAAAGGGCTACGGTATCTCTTTCGAAAAGATTCCCTGATTTAATTAAATATTGTGTTAAAACGTTCGATCTATACTAAAAAGGTTTAGATAGTTAAACAATCTTGATGTGAGTTTTTACACAAACTCATACTAAACAAATAAAAACTACAGCATAAACGAATGATTTAATTAATTAAGTAATCGGTATTGTTGAATTAACATTGGTTGTCAGTAGCATTCTAATTTTAAACTGTGAGTTTAAAATTATTTTTAATAATTTAAAACACACCTTTGTTAATAATTAAAACACACATCAATATTGTTTAATTTCACTTAACTACCTAAACCGTTCTAATATACTTTTGGTGGCCTTACAGTTAGTCTTTCTTAAGCTCCTTGCACTTTTCAACCTTTTTTGGTTTTTTAAAGGCTTGTGTGCATTTGAAAACTAATATAAATCAGTTGAGCCTTCGCCCAACTAAGTTCGCAGGGTCACCTTCAGTCTAACCGAATGCATCAGAATACCAGATAACCGAAAGCGTTGGGAGGCCTCCCACAAGGTGGACCGATGATCTGGTGAGGGTCACGGGTAGCCGATGGATGCGAGACACGCAGGACCGGTTATTGTGGCGAAACTTGGGAATGGATATGTCCACCAGTGGATGTTCTTCGGCTGATATGATGATGATGATGATGGAGAAGAGCTTGTGGTTAGATAATAACAGCCGCACGGGTCGATCTTCAAGGTTAAGCAACGCTTGCCCATGGTTGTTCTGTGGATGTGACCATCTTAACATACCGAGTTTCCTCCGTGTCTCGGAAAGCACGTTAAGCCGTTGGTCCCGGCTGTCATTTGTAGATCTTTGGCAGTCGTTACGGATAGTCAGAAGCCAGTAAATCTGACTCCAGTCTAGCTAAGAAGTATCGTGTTACCCAGTTAATGGGTTATGGAGGTCTGATAGGCAGCCGCTCCTCGTAAAATACTGGTATTCAGCTAAATCTGGCTTGACTGGAAGCGGACCCCAATATAGTTGGGAAAAGGCTAGGCAGATGATGATGATGATGATGGATGGATCATTTTTTTATATGGAGCGACTGTGTTATTGTACCTCCACAAAGCAGACCTGGACATTGGAGATTAGTGCCAGTTGTTTTGGCTTCTATTGACTATCGTAACGACTGTCGATGATCTACTAATAACTGCCGGAACTGCTTATCTTGCTTTCTGGAGCACGAAGGGGTTTAGTATTTGTATTCAACGCACGCCTCAAAGAGATGTGAACATAGTACGTAGAGACCCGCTAGGGCCAGTGCCTGCCAGGGTACAGAGGCCTACCTATTACGTTTATTAAGATACAGTCCACTGACAGACAGACAAACGCAAGGACGGACAAACAGCGCAGGTTTAGTAGATGGGTTCCTTTAGTAATCTTTTGGATACGGAACCCTAAAAAACCAACAAAAGGAAAACCAAACAAGGTGAAAACCAACTGGACCTTGAGGGTCGAGAAGCTGGAGCCGCGTCACAACACCAACTTCAAGTCGTTTGTGGTGCGGGTTCCGACACAACATCTTGACAGATTCCTGAAGGAAGAATTTTGGTCGAAGGGTGTAGTCTACCGACGTTTTCGTGGTAGGCTACGCGACACCGCGCAGCGTAACACGACGCCGTCACTTTTGTGTCTTAATAAAAGGGGATAGTAAAAGAAAAAGCGCTGTATATTCCAATACGTATGTAATGTAATTAAAACCTAACGAATAAACACAGGGTATCTAAAAGTCAGAGGTTCTGCCTGCTTATCTTCGAAGTACTTAGGAGAGCACTTAGACCGGTCATCTTTGACAAGCTTCTTGGGGTCCACTCCGATTCGAGACAAGGATCTGATAGCCAGCTCCTTGGACACGTCGTTCAGGATTTCGTTTCTTGATAAGATCCATACGTAAACTGGAAACAATTTGAAATTAGTGAGAACTTGTTTGCTGATTTAGTTAACACAACATGACGATTGTGATGATAATAACTTTAAAAGTATATAACTTTTATGTTTTTTCACCAACTTTAATATTTTTTTCAGCAATCGTACTGTTTTACGAGTATTCCTCCATGTATATTTTTACAGGTAAAAAAAAGATATGGGAGACCGTTTTAATTTTTTTTTGTTATATCGGCAGTAGAAATACCTACTCTGAGAAAATTTCAACTGTCTAACTATTACGTCTCTTCAGATACAGTCCGCTGACAGACAGACGGACGGGCGAATGGACGGGCTTAGTAATAAAGTTCCGTTGGTTACCCTTTGGGTACAGAACCCTAAAAAAGCATATTCAGAAGGTTCGATATGATAATTAAGTTACTCACTAAAATGTTTGTCGATAAGATCGCTGTACTCGCAAGTGTAGACCGTGGCGTAGTAGTTGTAGTTTGTCGCTAGCACGTAGAAAGGATACTTCCTGTTCATCACTGAAAAATAAATGAATCAATGAATATTTCTGAAACTGGTAAAGAATATTGTACACTTTTAAACCTGTGGTTTGTCGTCGGCACACGTGTGTGCCATTGGGAGTCAGCTGAAATTGACGCTTAATAGCACATGCCATACCATATCTCGTAGTTTAAACTTCTTTTTTTTTTAAACGCAGTGTTTAATATCCTATGGCCCCCCATCGACCAAAAAACATGGCGACCACCGATTTTTTTACAATTATTAAACTATTCAATTGTTGTGGCGTCGCAATGGCTGTTGCGACCAGGTGATCACAGGTTAAACTAACAACACCATCCAAATAATTCTCCACTTCGACATGTCAACAGAATCGACCGGCAGAATCGGATCACTGGACACTCCAGGACGCCGAAAGCTATTCAATTCCACCCTTGAAAACTATTGTTGTTTTAAAACTCTTTGCATTTTAACACGTGGTCTGTGATTCACGTGTTGAAATGCAAAAAGTTTTAACAATAACTTATCCTACAGATAAGTAAGAACAGTCAAGAGGTACTCACATCTTCTAGGCGCATCATCAAACCTAAACGTAACATCTAATCTCGCTGCATCCTCAATCCTGGTCGGTATGGTGAGCTTTCCTATGCTGTACCGGTGGAACAGCCCCCGGTCTACCCTGGACTGGTTGAGGTAGATGCCAGTGGGCCTGGTCTGCAGCTCTAGGACCGAGCAGTTGTTCTGGGTCTGACCATCGCTGGAGTAGTGGTAGGCTTGGTACCATTTGTTGAAGAACTGTGAGCAAGAAAGACGAGGACAGATTTGTAAGGTTGTTAAGTCGTGTGTATTTTCCTTTTATGTTAATGCTAAGTATAAAAGATATACTCGACTTGAGATAGCCGCGGTTGAGTAACTCAATAAATGGACAGTGAGGAATTCTATTTAATATTATAAACGAAACAATATCACCACATGCGTGGAAACCACCTATAGGTATGAGGAAAGTACAGAACTGGGGAGAATGACAGAATGGAAAGATGGCCTATACACAGCAGTTGGTGACTCCAGGCTGTACCTAATGTACCGATGTTAATGATGATAAAAGTAAATCACAAGAGTTAAAAAGTCGCCGCTTAAATATATGACAAAAAAATAGAACAGATGAATCGCCAAGAGTATTCAATGAAAATAAGTCCTAAACAAGTTTCCATTTTTTATGCGATCGGAAAGATAACTTACCTAATCAAAATGTCACACCACTATCTTGAACATCGAATACATCATCATCATCATCTGCCTAGCCTTTTCCCAACTATATTGGGGTCGGCTTCCAGTCAAACCGGATTCAGCTGAATACCAGTGCTTTACGTGGAGCGGCTGCCTACCAGACCTCCACAACCCATTAACTGGGTAACACGGTACATCATGGCAAGACTGGAGTCAGATTTACTGGCTTCTGACAATCCGTAACGACTGCCAACGGCTTAACGTGCTTTCCGAGGCACGGAGAAAACTCGTTATGTTAAGACGGTCACCCATCCACAGACCAACCTTGGCAAGCGTTGCTTAACCTTCAAGATCGACCCGTGCGGCTGTTATTATTTAGCCACGAGCTCCTCGAACATCGAATACATAATTTTCATAAATTTACTCACATCGGCTAGTCGAAATTCTTCCTGAAGTTGCACAGCCTCAGGGCATTTTCCAGGTAGAGTGAAATACCCATACACACTACAAATAAATAAAGAAATTAATAATAATTTCAACATAATAATTACTTCAGTGCAGTTCAATCTGTTTGAAGACACAAACAGTAATGATTTAAATAATAATGTTTTTATTGTATTAATATCAACCTGGGGTTATCATAAAGTTCGAATGCTGTAAACATTTAATTTCTAAGAAGAAATAAGAGAGACTTATTGAAGCGATACGGTAATGCAATGAATTATGATAATTACTGAGAAATAGTAAAAAAAAAAAATATTGACATAAGTACACCGGGCATAAATAAGATACCTACGCACATTTTACCTGGTTTTATTTTATTTTTAATCCTATTAATATTATAAATGCGAAGGTTTGTGAGGACGGGTGGATGTTTGGTACTCTTTTACGTCAGAACGCCTGAAAAGATCTTCATGAAATTTTCACAGAGGTAGATTACAGTCTGGAATAATACATAGGATATTTTGTATTCGTCACTCAAGCGGGCGGAGCCGCGGGCGACAGCTAGTGATTACTAAATTTTCATTGATTAAAAGTTTTGCCTGCTGTTAATGTAAAGCCTGATATCTAAACGTGGGTCTAACTCCTATAATTACGTATACAATGAATGGAAATAGTAATATCATTAAAGAAAATCTCGAATGGTCCAACAGTTGAATAAAAAGAACTTGTGGAGACATTGGTAGAGAATGCCTGATCCCTGGCTAATGGTTAGATTATTTTATAAGAAAACTGTTTCTGTTATGTGTCATACCTAATAGTCTATTTCATTTGTTAATAAATTGACCTGTTTTTTCCTCCAAACACTCCAAATTCGCACTTATCATAAGAGTAGCTAGTTCTCGAAAACACTTCTTAGTAATATATCTACATTTGTTTTGTTTTTAACTCTGTGTTCTGAGAACCTGTAATCTAGTCGAATTAACAGTGTTAATGTGGATTTGACCTTATTACTGTAAAGGGGTGTGTATAATGTAGCAAGAATTTAAGCGGGACATTTATATATTTTGAGACAAGGTGCATCCAAGGTTATCCAAACTCAACCCAAAGGTTGACTGGTACAGAATACAAGTACTGTATGTAAAGTTTAAATAAATAAAACTTGTTGACAATTTTTATTTCATTCTCTTCATTCGGTGTAAGAACTTACTTGCTTGACACAAGTAGAGATGCGCTAGAGATATTTTTAATAAATACTGGTTTGATGTTTAAATTTGACTGTTGCATCTGCGTTGAATTAAAACTCATTTGCAGAACGGAAAAATAAGAATCGTTTTGAAAATTCAAATTAAAAACAGTAGGAACGACAATTTGGACATATTACTTATTTATTAAACATATTACCTACTCGTTGTCCTTAAAATACTAAAACAGCAATGAAAATAAAACTTCAGCAGTTGTAAACTGACTTAACATTACCTGTCTTTGCCCCAATTACGTCCAACAAGCGAACATTACCACATCCTATCCTGCAACGCAGAAACTGACGTAAACAACACGAATCGTATAAATCAGTCGAGAGGAAGTCCACATTACGTCGCAAAACGTGGCCAATTTACGTCTATTTTAGTATAAAACGTCTTTATGCCTGGGGTCAGTTCATTGGATAATTACCACGTAGGACGGGAGCACTCATTCGCTATCTCAAAGTCGGACGAAGCAGTTGTTTTAAAATGTTTCTTTTAGCGCTGTCCCTGTGTTTAGGAGCAGGAGTTATTGGAGCCGAGTATACCTTGCCAGGAGAATGTCCTGATGTTAAGCTACAAGAGAATTTGGATCCTACTAAGGTAAGTTTGGGTTTTCGATTTGAAGGATACTCATTGTTTTCTTTGTGTTTATAATGGGTTGCGTTTTGCAAAATCTAAGTGCCCGTTCCCACTATGACGAGCCGTCTGTTTAAACTGAAGACGGCGGACGGACGTGCGCGTTCACATTTAGCCAGACCGTCATAAATTGTAATGTCACTGGCATATCCGTCTCTTTAGATGGACCGGGAAAACAGACGTTCGTCTTAGTCCATACCCTGTGTCCCTTACCGTTAGAATTAAGTCAATCTTCTTCATCCTCATATATATTATCAATTGTTATTTACGTGGCCTCACTTTGAGTGACTCGAATGACGACTCAAGACAAGATTAGTTTCAAAATTCAGCGACCAATTCGGTCTACTGAGTATTTTTAACCAATGTAAAAAAAAGGAGGAGGTTCTATGTTCGACTATTTGTATTTTTTTGTATGTTCACCGATTTCTCTGCCGATTTTCTAAATTGCTTTTTAACAAGTTTTATTTTGTTTTTAACATTATAAATATTGTTTGGTCAATAAAACTTTTTTATAATTATTATAGTTACTAGCTGATCCGCGCAACTTCGTCTGCATCACATTTTTGTCTGCTCCTATTGGTCGTAGCTAGTTGTTATTATAGTCTATATCCTTCCTCGATAAATGGGCTATCCAACACTTAAATATTTTTTCAAATCAAACCGGTAGTTCCCGAGATTAGCGCGTACAACCAAACAAACAACCTCTTCAGCTTTTTAACATTAGTAAAGATAAGATATTGTATATCCGATATTCTAATTTCCGTTCCTAGCACTTCCACGAATCAATATTATTAGCGTGTTAGGTAATCGATATAATTTTAGATTTTCTGACAAAGCGACGCTTCCTTTCATCTTTAACCCATTTATTTACAAACCTTGAAGATTGGACTTAAATAAAAATCTGATTAAACACAAATATTTTGTATTTTGTCGACTACCCCACTACTGAAAATAGATTGATATGAGATTCCGTTTAAGACTTGATAATTATCAATCTTTAATGCTCATACTAGTAGATATTGATCAAACAATAGGTTGATTAAGATCAGCGGTACTTTTAAACGTACAATTTAATGGATTTTTTAAATAAATAAGTTGGATGAACAGAGCAAGGGTCGGTGGGTGGTAAAATCTAAGACAAAATCAATAAATTATTTTATAACAATAAAAAAAAATATTTTTAATAACTGTGTTTTAATAGTGTTTGAGGAGCTTGTGGCTTTATAATAACATACGCACAGGTCGATCTTCAAGGTTAAACAACGCTTGCCAAGGTTGGACTGTAGATGGGTGATCATCTTAACATATCGAGTTTCCTCCGTGCCTCGGAAAGCACGTTAAGGTGTTGGTCCCGGATGTCATTTGTAGATCTTTGGCAGTCGTAAGATAATCAGAAGCCAGTAAATCTGACTCCAGTCTTGCTATGAAGTACCGTGTTACCCAGTTAATGGGTTGTGGAGGTCTGGTAGGCAGCCGCTCCTCGTAAAATACTGGTATTCAGCAATCCGGTTTGACTGGAAGCCGACCCCAATATAGTTGGGTAAAGGCTAGGCAGATGATGATGTGTTTTAATAGTGTTTCTTTTACAAACAGATACCTTTTCCAAAGATTTTTGAATATATTGTTTCGCACTAAGTTACTTTCTTCAGTGCTCTTTGTTTTTTTTATTTATCCTTGTTTTACTGTTTTTACTTTAGGATTCCATCATTCCCTATTCAATTTCTCCTTACAGTTTTCAGGATTATGGTACAACGTAGCAAGTTACGCTAGCGATGGCCGCGAAATCTACGACTGCTCCACCATAGAGTTCCAAGAAGACAACCTAGGTTACATGTATAAGGAGACTTATGTGCAAGTGGACCAAGGCAACAGAACCCAGAAGACGTACCAAGCTAGGGTAGACCCTACCTTCGATGCTGGGAAAAACGCCGTGTTTATAATGAGCCACGAGGCCGGTGGTGGGTATTCGTTACTAACACATAGTTTTGTGTGATATCATCATCATCATAATTATCAGCCGAAAAACTTCCAATGCTGGATATAGGCCACCCCCAAGTCGCCACAACAACCAGTTTTGTGCCTCATCTCGCATTCGTCGGGTACCCGCGGCCTTCACCACGTCATAGGTCCACCTTGTGGGAGGCCTTCCAACATGCAACAACTCCAGAACGTGTGTAATAAAGTAACGTAACGGAATGAGTTATAAGGATCATTGTACAATATGAATAACTTTTATTAAGAGACCAACACTGAAATATCGAACAAAATCGCAAAAGCATAACTCGACAAACTGTACTTAACAGCTGTTTTTATGATGAGTAGAATCTCCAATTTTTTTATTCTGTTACACCTTGTATATGTTTGCTAAAAGAGAAGAAACAACAGCGACCACTATTCAACATAGCAAAAAAAAATGCATCATCAGCCTACAAAGTTCCTAGTATTGGGGCATAAAACGACTCTCAGTGAGAGGAAGTGGAACATAATCTACCACAGGGGCCTCTGACTGTACAGGAATATAAACTTAGTGGTAAAGAAATACATGATATAATTTTATACTTTCCCAGATGACATCTTTCACAAACCTAAGTTATTTTTATAAATGCTTTATCAAAAGGATCTATCTGTCGTGTAAAGAAAGCCGACTGACTCAAAAATACTTTCGTTTGGACAAGACTGAGCACATTGCTCGGAGAACAGATGATCGATGGGGCTCTGAATGGATTCTGAAGAGGCGACCGCGAACCGAAAGACGCAGCGTCGGAAGGCCTCCCACAAGGTGGACCAATGACCTGGTCAGGGTCGCGGGTTGCCGATGGATGCGAGACGCACAGGACCGGTTTTGTGGCGACACTTCTGGGGGGGGGCTTTTTGTCAGCTGTAGATGTCTTTTAGCTAATACGATGATGGTGATAAAGTTCATTTTTAAACTGTTGTTAATTGAGCTCTTTTGTACCCTGTCAAGTAACCTACAATTATTTTTTAGATAAAGTGCTCCAATTCCCATTCTTCATCCTGGCTACGGACTACGACGGCTATGCCATCGCTTACACTTGCAGATGGCTCAAGGAGAAAATCAGGATGCACTACGGTAGGTTGGAAACCGCTTTTGATACTGCTGATAATAATGTTTGGTACTTGTTCCTGCCTGCCTAGTGCATATTTTTGCGATAATTAGTGTAAAGTGAGAAAACTGGTTCTCGATTGTATACAGAACAATAAATAATTATACAGGTGATTTATTAAAGAGTGCGTGAAAGGCCAAATTTCGAAACTAAGAAAAATACTGAAAAACACTTAAATAGTCTCAAGTAAGATTTTAAGAAATTTTGCAGACCTACTAGCCTTACTTTGTGCTTAACTTATGTGCAATTATTCGATCTTTATATTTAAAAATAGTTGGTCTAAAGATAGCCTGGCTCAAGCTGTAGAGAACAGATAGATAGATATTTTATCAAAGATGGGATGGGAAGGGAAATCATTAAATAACTCCTGATCTGGGTGGAGCTGAAGGGAGTATAAGACTCTTACGGACTAAAATCTACCCGTGTTCCTCTAAATGGCCTTGGCGTTGAGCGCCGGTAACACTGTCGAATAAATTCCGCAACCTAAGGAATTAGTCTGGAATACGAATACAGTTTTGAATGACCAGTGGTAGGTCTACTCGGACTTTGTGTTTTGCCTAAAATAATGAATGAATATAACCTTTACTTTTGCACATTTTCAGTGTTCACATGGGTCCTAACTCGCAGCAAGGACAAGCTCCAAGGAGATCTACTGAAGAAAGTTGAAGACAAACTGTCCAAATACGCCGACTTGGCTGAACATAGACAGTCATTCGTTTTCAAGGATTTCACGGACGCCAGCTGTGCGTACACTAACAAGCTTGAAACTGACTTCTTCACCAGCAATTTCTGGTGAAAATTGACGTTATTGTATTAGACTGTGATGAATAAAAGGTATTTGAAATAGTTTTTTGAGTTCATTTTTTAGGATCCGTACCCAAAGAGTAACCAACGGAACCATATTACTTAGCCTCCGCTTTCCTTCCTTCCGTCTGTCTGGGCTGTATCTCCAGAATACAGTTCTGGAGATACAGCCCAGATAGGTAGACAGTTGAAATTTTTACAGATTGTGTATTTTCATTGCCACTATAACAACAAATAATAAAATTAAAGGTTTATGGTACGGAACCCTTCATGTGCGAGTCCGACTCGCAATTGACCGGTTTTCTCTACTGTATCTTGGAGTCACAAGAGAAAAGTCTGACCACCATCATAGCAAGGGGTAGCGTTTTTCTACATAAGGTAGGAAATGAATAGTCGTGAAGATCCCAGAAAAAAAAGTATTCACAGAGTAAAATACTGGTACCTACTCTACAGTGTAGCTGCATTCGATTAGGAAGTCGACCCCCACAAGTTGTTGGGTACAGTCCCTTGCCAATTCATATTTGAAAATATTATGTATGTACGAAAAAATCGACATCTTTTTAGTAAAATTAGTGATAGACATAATATTAATTCTAGAAATAAACATAAATTAGATCAATCGTTTTATAGATTAGCTTGGGGTAGGTACTGTGTTAAATGTTACAATAAAATAACTTGTGAGATATTAGAACTAAATGAAAGAAAACTTTGTAAAAAAGCATATTACAAATTAGAAAATTACATTCAGGATAAGAATGCTTGGAAACACACTGTTGTTCACTCACACTTTGCTAATTGATGTTGCCTCTGCATACTCCAGGTTCATGGTCCTCACATATACTCGTATTAACAAAAGTTTTGTGTTCCTCAGCACATGTGAAACATGGAGTTTCTTGCCCGTTCTTCTCTATAAGAATCTACTCTTCCGAATGGACAGTAGAGTCACTGTTATTTTAAACGTAATGATGACGGTCAAAAGTGCCGTTTAATGGCCTAACTGAAATAAACTTTTTTGACTTTTGACTTTGACTTTAGTCATAGCGCCATCTATTGAAAAAGATAAAATGCACGAAAGCATGTATAAAACACCAAAACAAATTGTTGAGTTCTAGTGTGAAACTTTTAATACATGTCAAAATAAAAGTGCACATTTTAATAACATATCGTTGTTGTTGGGCGTCTTGGTTGGGTGGCTTGGTTGTTGGGTGTAAATGTGTGTGTGTGTGTGTGTAATTAAAATGTTTAGCAGCGGGACACGTTAAAACGTGTTCCGCTGCTAAACATTTTGTCAGTTTACGACTTTCTCGATAAATGGCGTTGCACTGATGACGCGTTTTCCTGAATTGCGGTGTTAAGATTTTCCTCTCGATTACGAACCTCACACGTTTTTCAAACAGTCGAGTTTGTTAGGGGTTTAGGTTCGGTCTCTAAAAGGTCTTGAAAGTCTTTGTTAGGGTCCAAATTACCAAAATTGCTAAAAACTCAATTGATTTCGTTAATTGTGCCTTTATCGTTTGATTCTTCTTGCAAGTTCTAGATGGTTCGAATAGGGTATTTTACTTAAATGTGGCTTGGTAAAATGTGTTTAACTCGCTGTATCCTCTTCATTTATTGTTAACGTGAAAAAATTAAAAATATGTGTCCAATATTTTTTTGAAAATATCTGCGGACTAATTTTTTTTTTGCAAAATACCCTATTGCAGATCAGGTCTGTAGGGTTCCGTACCAAAAGTGATGACGGGACCCTACGCGATTGATTCCGTTTAGAGCGAAGCAACTAACGGTTCCATTTGCGAGACAAGGCTAATAATAATAGGGTACTGTACCGAAGGTGGTCACGGCGACGGGCGGGACCCTATTACTAAGCCTCCGCGAAGTGGCATCGATTAAGATCGATTTTGATTCGTGCGAACCAACTTTATTTTACGTAGAACAGTTCCTTTTTTTTAAATTGTCTTCACATATTGAAGCATCAAGGACAAAGTAACCAGTATTTTTGTAATAGGTACATAACATGATATAAAAGAGTGGCCGTGGAGTTTTTTGCACGTTCTTTTTCATTGTGATCTACTTACGCTTTAAAACTAGCAAATAGCTTCATGTTTTTGACACACTGATCTTAACAATTCAAAAGTATCTACCTGTACAAAAATGGTTTGAATTTTGAATATCTCCCCAAGTACTCCCAAGATCAGAATGCCGATCTGGTATTCCAGACTATGATTTACCTCTGTGCGAAATTTCATCCAGATCAGCCGTATTATCGTAATTGAGTAAGGGATTAAATATAATGACCACCATAAAATGCTTTGATACCCTTAGTTCTTTTACCAAAAATATATATTTGACACCAGAAAAATGAAGTCTAAAATTACAATAGTACTAGCTATTTTAGTCACGACTGCACCTCAAATTGTATTCGAACACCAAAATGTAGTAAATGATCACCAAATCTTAGCGAGCAAATTAATGCGCTATTTTTGCCTAAATAAACTACTGTGATTGCCATAAAATGTAGGCTTGGGGTTACAAACTAGATAAAATAGGTTAGGTTAGGTTAGAATAGTGACCAACCGCGCGCGAGCCGAGCGAGCGAAGCGAGCGGTGCCGCGGCAGCGGCCGGCGAGCGCTACTTTTCGAATATTTTTTTGGAAAAAGTTATTTATTTCACACTTTTTTAACTCCAAACACCAAACAATAGCTGCCAATAAAAATGAAAGAAAGCTTATAAATTAAAATAAAGCTTTATATTTACTTAAAAGTTTTGGATTAACAATGATTTGTTTGACATTAGTTTGCTTAAACAGGATAGCAAGATGTAAAAACTTTGATTTTAAATGCTGGTATGATTTTGGTGATCATTTACTACTTTTGGGTTAACAATGATTTATTTGGAGTCATTTTACTTAAACAGGATAGCGAGACGTTAAATTTTTGGTTATAAGTTTAAATTAAAATGCGTGTTTAATTTTGGTGATCATTTACTATTTTTGTCTCCTAAATGTTACTATATCTGGTGGTAAGTTAAACATAAGCCATTGAGTAACAAACATCCAGCCATCCAAACTTTCGCATTAATCAGTAAACAAAAATTAGAAGTAAGATAATAGGCTGGCATCGAGTCTAAGCGCACGCAAACGATGTCGCGGGCACAGCTAATTAACTAGCTGTGCCCGCGACGTTAAAGTTGCAGTACTATATAGTAACTCTACATAATATGGTACTGCAACTTTCTACTGAAACAACGGAACAATACTGATTGATTTGAGGATCTATAAAATTCCCAAGATATCTGGAGTTTGATTCAATTTCTAATAGAGGTATTAAATTCTTGCTCATGCCTTAGACACTGCAAATTATCTTCCTCTTCTGAAAAAGCGTTTATCTTCCTAGCTCATTACGTTGTGAATTAGGAATTTAATTAATGTATACGTGCCAATCTCTACATCAGCCTGAAGAACTGTCAAGCGTGAGGTACCTTTTGACATGTTCTTAACTTCTCAGACCTATAATATGCACATAGCGTATTTTTAAAGCGCCCGACACACGTTTTACGGACGCGCGCCCACGCCGCAGTAGATGACCAAAAAGCTGTACTGTCGTTTTTTTTTTAAGGATGGGAAATCGTCAAATGACTCCTCCCGCCCTGGGTGAAGTAGAACGGAGTGTCAGACTATTACTGACCAAAAAACATCCGTGTTCCTCCTAATGCCCTTTGCTTTCCTGGACCGTGGAGACTCTTTCGAACAAATAACGCAACTTTGGCAGGCACTGTCCCTAGTGGGCCGCGTCTTCTATGCTGACAGCTCTTGAAAGCAGTACTGTCTGCATTTGCATTTCGTTTAAAGCACGTTAGGGTGCGTCATCTGTAAGTTGTCGGCGCGTTCGAAAACGCAATGTACAAAGGCTCTTACAGAAACTGACTTCAGAAAATCGCCCTAACTTTCACTAACATATTCACTCTTTACTTTAAGTCCCAGATTGTAGTAAAATAACAACTGCACAGGTCAATCTCAAAGGTTAAGCAACGATTACTAAATTTCGATCTGTGGATGGTCACCCATCCTCATGACCAAACTCAGCAAGCGATGTTATTTATGACGATAATACATAAAGACAAAAGTTTTATACAGAAAAGTTTATTATCCAATAAATAGGCCTAGACTACATACAGTAGTGCTTAACTATTTTATCACAAACGTTAGACAGATTACAATCACTATTTATATGTAATTAAAGTTATTTATAGATAAAGATCGTATATAATTAGTTATGTTATATATTTGGGTTCCGTGACATACCCTTAAAAGTAATTTACATATATTAGGAATATTCTACTTCGAGTTTGGTCAGCATATTGAATTAACAACGAAATAAATAATTCCAAAATATAATTGTTGATCTTCGTAAACTTTTAACTAATTATATTTCTGTTGGATACACACTAGTCTTACGCCAAATATTCATAGACTTAATGCCACAAAAGATATTAGATAGCTTTTCTATATACATTACTATGAATGAAAAAGTTAGAAAATGTGGAAAAAATAACTAAAAATATTACACGGTTTTCATAATACTGTTTAAACTGAGACTAAATTAACATCAGATTGTAAAAAAAAAAACAAGATTAAAAGCAACATTTGTCAAATTAATAATTCGAGAAAATTACGTAGCTCTTTCAAATTCTTTACAATTTGGCGTCAAAAACAATGCAGTAAATGATTCTCATTTTTGACACTAATGCTAAATAACATTACAGGTACCTCATAGACATAAGATGCAACTACAATACATATTACAGCCTACTACATACAAAATAGAGTTTCAAATGCTATACCTAAAACAGAAGTGTCAAAAATAAGTTGTGGGTATCACGAAGGTCTTACGTGGCTAATTTATTCTTCTAAAGTCCATCGCTTAGGGCTTCGCAGTCTGTGTGGTCATGACGCTGGAGCTGGTGAACTTGCAGGCTTCCTCGGAGAAGTCAGTCTGGACCAGCTTGGCGGAGTCAATGAGGTTGGAGTTCTCCTTCAGGAAGTTGTCAACGAAAGTCTTGGCCTCACCCTCCAAGGTCTTGCTGCGGGACAGGATCCAGGCTTGTTCTGTAATGGGACACGGAGTTTAGGTGACGTTTAACGAAATAGACTTTGTCTCTGTCATCTCTGACATAGACTAGAGTAAAGAGCAAACCCATTACAAATAAAAAAAATAAAAAATAGCTGCCAACTGCAGTTTATTCGTTAGCAATAGATAAGGTAACGAATTTCTCCGATAATTTTTACGAGAACCTTTACTGCCACCACACCACATTTAACACTGATTACTAAAGTTACTACTAGCCACTATAAAAGTTGATATCATAGCTTTATTATAATAATATTCAACCATTTATTTATCTATACTAATATATTAAGCTGAA
Organism: Lacanobia oleracea; assembly: GCA_950371165.1. NCBI lineage: Eukaryota > Metazoa > Arthropoda > Insecta > Lepidoptera > Noctuidae > Lacanobia > Lacanobia oleracea. The sequence goes on from OX493404.1 coordinate 5,707,822, forward strand.
GAGTTTGTTTGCTTGCTTGAACGAGCTTATCTCAGGAACTACTGGTCCGATTTGAAACATTATTTCAATGTTAGATAGCCCAATTATTGAGAAAAGCTATAGGCTATATAACATCACGCTAAGACCAATAGGAGAGAAGCAGACTAAGCTGCACGGGTCAACTAGTTTATTATATACTACAGTAGCTGAACTGCGCAACTTTCTTACCGCCACATTTTTCAAAAATGCTCCGCTTCTATTGGCCGTAACGTGATTGTTATGCTGTTATACGTGACTGGGTTATTTGTTAAACACCAATAACCTTTGAGGGAGTGAAAGTACACATGATTATAAATAACTTTTACTTTGAGACCAACCCTGAAAACTCGAAAAAAAAATCAACTGTTCATACAAAATGCGATAGAGGTTACTGGTGTTTTTCAAATGAACCTGTATAGCTAATAGCCTTTCTCAATAAATGGGCTATCAAACACTAAAAGAATTTTTCAATTCGATTGTACACCAAAGGTGCCACCAACTAACTGACTAAGGATAAAATCAATTCTATCTTAAAAAGGAACGTGGTGAATACGGTTTTATTTGTGAAGCGGCATCAATTGGGAGCGTGCAAAAACTATAGGTGGCAGCACAGAAATGTCACTGTCAAGTATGTTTCAAGTATAATATTCGAAATAGCTACGCTAGATGGCAGTCTACTTCGCGCACGTTCCCTTAAACTGAGCGTGCAGGGACCACAGGTGGCAGCACAGAAGCGACAATGTCAAGTATTCTGAACCTTAAAACTTCGAATATGCGACACTAGATGGCGTAGTCAACGCCGTGCACGGTCCCTATTGTACGAAAAACTTAAAGTCGGACCCAATTTGACGGCACGGTTGGCGCAGTGGTTGAGCGGTAGATTACTGCGCTGCGTGTCGCGGGTTCGATTCCCGTACAGAACAAATATTTGTATGGCCTACAGATAGTTGTTCCGGGTTTGGCAGTTTGTGTATGTGAGATAATATGTATGGAAACGCGCCCACGATACAGGAGAATTTCTTGAGTACTTCCTTTGCTAAGTACTCATTTTTTTTAACATTTTCCCCATTTAAAAAAAAATTGGAAGAACTTAGCACGTTATTTGGCAATGATTCAAGTGACTTGAATCGTCATATTATATATTAGTCTAGTCCCTATAGTCTTATCAGCAACATTAACATACTGATACTTCCTACAAGATAAAGCCATAGAGTATTCTCAAATATCCGTAAACCAATCCCTCCAGTTATCTACGAGTTTTCAACAATGGATTTGGATTAATGCTTATCGATCGTACGTTGTGCTACTAGACAAAATAAATTTGACGTCACATAAACACGTGGGGTATGTATGTCGCACGTTGCTTCAGCATGCCGTATGAATATGCTTATCTAAGAGCTGCCAAACATGATTTATTTCAGGGAGATAATCTCGCTTCCTGACATGTTCAAGCAGGATATGGTGAGCAGGATAAGAACAAAAAACTGGCCAAGTGCAAGTCGGACTCGCGTGCAAAGGGTTCCGAATGCATTTCATTTTTGAAACATGTTATTTGAACATTATGGACTTCTTATAAGTTTTCCTGAAATCTAGGTAAAGAAATATCAACTGCATTTTTTTTTTAATTTTAGACTTAGTTGTTTCAGAGATAAGGAGGAGAAATTAGACGATAAATGACCAACACCCGGTCATTTTTCGTCTCATAAATGACTTTAAAACTTAATTTTAAAAATTGTGTAAAAATATAAGTAAAACTTTTCCCCCAAGTGCCACTTAAAACTGTTTTATTTACGTAATGCGTCCGTATTTGGCTCACAGATGTTTATATGTGCACCAAATTTCAAATCAGTCTACTTACAGTACTTCTTGATCGCTTTTAAAACTGACTTTTTTCTGCCATACAAAAATCATCATACGAAGTTAAAGCTCAAATTAAATAGATAAAAAAACAAAACACTACAAAGTAAAAAATAACTTTAATATCGGAAGTCGGTGTTTTTGGTTTTCTTAGTTTTTGAACACCGACTTCCGAAAATAAAGTTATTTTTTACTTTGTAGGTAGTGTTTTGTTTTTGGAAGTCGGTTTTATTTGTTTGTTAAAAAGTTTTTTAAAAAGTTTTTTTTTATTTTTCACTTTTTAGTGGTACGCAGGTTTCACTAAAAAGTGAAACCACAAACACAGCTTGCCGGCGTGATGTTATGTTATGAACTGGTGTAAACAATCAACAGACATGCGATTTCAGAAATCCCGATCCTTTTGTTATCATTTACTGAAGAGATCCGTTGCCTATCTCCAAAGTTCTTCATCAGATCTTCACCAAATATAAATAGAACCAGGCCGAGAAAATATTCTTCCAAACAAAAAAGAATCATCCAAATCAGTTAACAATTGGCGAAAATATCTCTGAACAAACATTTTTCATGGGATACCATCATCAGATCCTGACTTATACCTTCCATCATCAGCTTAGCAACATAAAATGATGATTACCAGGCACACATATCTGATTTGCATTAGAAAGTTTATGAAAAACAGTGTATGTGCTTATAAAATTTAAGGGTTTTTCCCTCGATTTTCATGGGATCCCATCATCAGATTCTAACTTGGTGACAATCAGGAGTATAGGCTTTCGAATAAAAAAGAATTTTTGAAATCAGTCCAGGATTGGCGGAAAAATCGGTGAACATACATAAAAATAAATACATACTACCGAACATAGAACCTCCTCCTTTTTGAAGAAGTCGGTTAAAAACAGATACTCTTTTAACAGTTCAGTACAGATATTATAATTTTGGCTATCCCTTTATATAAACATGAAATTCATCGATCATACTTATACCTAATATTAAGTGCGCCTATATATTTTTCCATAAATCATAAATACGTGCGGCATAACACATTATATATTTATAACTGGTTTTCTGATACTGTAAATAATCAGACAAAGTATCTTAATTTAAGAAGGATTAAGACGTCATTTCCCTAACCATACGTGACATTGTAAATTAATCGATAGTGTCTCATTTGCAAGTTTTATCAGCAGCTGATTGTTAACTACCTATTAAATACCTACTTAAATATAGTAGGTCACTCTTATAGGTCACTTATGATAAAAATAAGAGCTGGTTAAACTGTTCATGAATTAATTATGAAATTACTTAAAAATATTTAAGTACGCAAACAACTTTAGTTTTTTTTTTTTGACGTAATAACGTCTTATAAACGATGAACGCCAGCTGCGCGCACGAAAAAGTGTCACGTTCTGCAAGCCAGAGCGCGACACAAGCGATAGACAGGCACGATCGGCCTAAGCGTTCGGCTTGTTTGTTAAGAATTCATTTGTTTTATTATCACGTAAAATCATCGTCAGTAAACCGACTTTGCAGACAACCAATTTTATTTTAACGAGTATTTGTAGTCTAGACAGATTATGCCACCCTCACCTATGCCTATGACTAATAACTATTTAACACTTATTAATAGGTATTCTTATTACAGGTGCTTTGTAAATTAATTATTTTATTCCGACATAAATCAGCTCGCTCGATAAAAGCAGACTCTTCAAGAAACCTGCATGCTAAATTTCAGCTTTTTTTGACCAGTACTGTGCGTTATCTACAGCCTCACGGGTCGATCTTAAAGCTTAAGCAACGCTTGTCAAGGTTGGTCTGTGGATGGGTGACCATCTTAGCATACCGAGTTTTCTCCGTGCCTCGGAAAGCACGTTAAGCCGTTGGTCCCGGCTGTCATTTGTAGATTTTTGGCAGTCGTTACGGATTTTCAGTAGCCAGTAAATCTGACTCCAGTCTTGCCAAGAAATACCGTGTTACCCATTTAATGGGTTGCGGAGGTCTGGTAGGCAGCCGCTCCACGTAAAACACTGGTATTCAGCTGAATCCGGTTTGACTGGAAGCCGACCCTAATATAGTTGGAAAAAGGCTAGGCAGATGATGATGACTTAGCTGTGCGTTATCGTCAGTCACTTAGATCCCAGTGACAAATTTTATTTAAAATGATGACGAATTGACGTAAATAAGTAATATATTCAAAGCGTAGTTTTGGCTTTAAAGTTAGCATTTTGTTTCAAACTGCTGGGTAACCAAGGAAGTTATACAGGCTCATAAGATTAGCATCCTAATAGCTAGAATTATACTACTACTCCAGTACGTGACATTGTAAACCAATTACTGATACCATAATTATCAGTCATCGATTGCTGATTAAATACTACGAGACCTCATAAAATTTTATTCGTCGTCTATAAAAAGGATGACAGTTACTGCACTCGGTTATCCAGCTATTTTTTTAACATTTACCTGGATGCAACGGATTATTAGAAATTGGAAAGTTATATTTCCATTACACATTACAACCATTATAGTAGAAGCTGTGACCAATAATAATCCTGTCGATTAACAAACTGCCTATTCTACAAACATCGTGTAAACAAAGGTGAGGTCAAAGTGCACTGTCGTTCCATCTAGTTTCTATGGTTGACAGATCACTTCACCGATGGATGCGAGACGCACAGCATCGGTTTTTGTGGCGACACTTGGGGAATGCCTATGTCCAGCAGTAGACGTCTTTCGGCTGATGTGATGATGAAGCTTACAGTAGTGCGATACATACATCTCATGTATGAATCGCACTGCTGGCATTCGATCAGGTTGGTATGCATTGAATTCTCACTTCATATTCACTTCACCTAACCTTACGCGGTGAAGTTTTCACAGAATCTCACTGCTGATTTGCAACCCGCTACGCAGTGCAATTAATTAATAGCGAAAGATAGGTTCTCCTAAGCGCTAGCTAGGTAATACCTGTCTCTTCTTCTCTTGAATTCTCTTGTAGCTTGCTTCTGCTTTCTTGCTTGGGGACCAAGGCACGTATAAGCCGGTGGTCCTGGCCGCTAAATGGCGGTCGTCAAATAACCATGTCATGTAAGACGGTGGTTTAGAAACTCTGATACTAGGGTGTGTGGGGTCGTTAGAAAGATCTAGCGACCCCACACACCCTACGACAAAGCAAAAAACGAAATGAAGGTCCCAAGCTTGCAACAAAACGAAGCTTGGGACCTTCTTTTCGTTTTCTGCTTTATGTTACAATGTTAAAGAATTAATTACATTTAAATGTACTTATCCCTTTTCCAATAATGTAGCGATTGGCTTGCAATTTAACCGATTGAGTTTCATTCAGTAACATAAATGTATGCTTTAATTTTTAAGTGTCATCTATTCTTAAGCCCTTCGAGTTTTACTAAATTCTAGGTTCAAAATAAACAAAATCATCAACGTCGCTTTTATTTACAGAGACAATTAGTACCTTGTTACAATAATTTTCAGTATTAACAAAATTGTTATCATGGATTGACTTTCTGGCCTCTACATTGATAATATGTGAAAAACAATTCTGTAGAATGTAATCTAGAAATGTCTGAATATTTAAATATACGAGTGTTTTTATCAACCTAGTTTCAGCATGTATAACAACGTGCGTCGAAAATATCAGATTTTATTTTTATCTTGACCACGATATATTTGATAACATGATAACATTATTGATACGTTTCGTTTGACAAAAATATTAAAAAAATATCTTCTAAACGTTTGGTTGCACAATACCTGACATAAAACGTACCTCACTCAAGTTAGTGGTAAAAACTAAGGAACAGTACCTACGTAACACAAAAAAAAAACTGTGTCAAGACCTAAATAGATTGACGAAGCCTATGTTACAGCTGATGCTAGAAATACGAAGACAGAAGGCATTAGTAATAGCGTAATGCCATCAATACCTGCATCAGTTGTTATTTTAGACCCAGCGTGGTGACAAGCTAATGAAAAGAAAAGACTATTTATTCAGGTAGATTTTGTTACTGATAAGATGCATTGAGACCTTGATCTACTTAATGGCGAGTGATTTCAAGGCATCGCAGTTGAGTCAATCAGGCATGCTGACACATAAGTGAAAGACAACTTCGTCCAGATGATATATCCATAATACAAACTATGGATGCCTAACCACAGACAGATAAAGGAGGTCCTTTTCTGTTCTGTGGAGATATCAATCGCGACCTTAGCTTTCTTGTAACCGATTAGTACAGATAATACTTATGATGTTCATTTGAGCTGTGATAATGATGCAAGCAGTGTCTATAATCATACGTCACTGCTTCAATCTTATTGGTATCTTCAAAGATATTCAATTAAAGACGATCAATAGTTGCATCGCTTTCTAAAATAAAGGGAAGGAAAGAGATGGTTGTTGAAAGTATACATACCAGTGTGGGACTTGTTCTTCTCGTTTTGTTTGCAGTTGTAGGCAATAGAGTAGGAGTTATAGTCGGTCGCGAGGATCAGCAGGGGAGACTCAGAGACGTAATCTAAAATAAAAAAAAGAAAATAACTTAGGCATAAGAAGTTTGAAGAAAGTTTTAAAATCACAACAAATAATACCTATTTACTTTTAATTATAATTTATCAAAGAATGTAATCAAAAATCAATAAAAGTGCACAGATATGTTATTCTTAAAATTGATTTAAATACATTATGTTGCTAAGATAAGCTTAAAAGGTGGATTAAAAGCGATAAAGATAAGGGATATCCCCGATTTAAGAAATGTCATTGTAGATTTCTCGCAAACCAAACACGAAAAATCAATTTAATAAAGAGCTGTGCTCGCGAACAAATGTTTGTTTTGCAAGTTAAGTTTGGCTATGGGCGATTGTTACGTCACGAGCGTAACATCGTATGAGCAACAAAGGATCAGCAAAAGAATAAACGAGCAGCGTGTGAGTGACTGTCCTTTGAAACAGTGAGAAAGAGACATGTTGGGCCAAAATCATCATCATTTAGCTTAGCCATTTATCAAATATATTGGTTTTGGCTCCCAGTCAAACCGTAATTAGCTGAATACCAGTATTTTACGTGGAGCGGCTGCCTACCAGACCTCTACAACTCATTAACTGGGTAACACGGTACTAAGCATGACTGAAGTTAGATTTTCTGGCTTCTGACAATCCGTTACGACTGCCAAAGATCTCCAAATGACAGCCGAGACCAACGGCTTCACTTGCTTTCCGAGGTACGGAGGAATCTCGGTATGTAAAAATGGTCAACCATCCACAGATCAACCTTCGCAAGCGTTGCTTAACCTTGAAGATCGACCCGTGTGTCTGTTATTATCAAGCCACGAGCTCCATGGACCATCTTAACATACCGAGTTTCCTCCGTGCCTCGGAAAGCTCGTTAAGCCGTTGGTCCCAGCTGTCATTTGTGGATCTTTGGCAGTCGTTACGGATTGTCAGAAGTCAGAAAATCTGACATCAGTCATGCTTAGTACAGTGTTACCCAGTTAATGGGTTGTGGAGGTCTGGTAGGCAGCCGCTCTACGTAAAACACTGGTATTCAGCTGAATCCGGTTTGACTGGAAGCCGACCCTAATGTAGTTGGGAAAAGGCTAGGCAGATGATGATGATGATGATGAATGTTTTCTATTCTATCAGATTCATGGGTTACACTTAAAAGTATGATTAATTTGAACTCACCTCCGAACTTGAAAGAGACGACAAACTTGCCAGCTTCGTTGGCATCAGCAGCGAACTTGGCAGTACCCTCAATGTACTTCTGTTCACTTTCGATGACGTGGGAGTTCTTGACGATGACCACATCACCGTTCAAAGTGTATTCAGCCTGGCTGCAAGTGCCTTTGCCTTCAGAAGCGATGGGAATCTTGGAGATTTCGTACCAGACGCCTTGGTACTGGAAAGAGAAATTTATTTCAGTTTTTGGAGGACTTCAAGTAAAGAACATCTTTTTATTATAGGTTCAACTATAGGATCGAAAACAGACTTTGTATCGAAAGAAAAGAAGTTTGTATCATCATATCGAATGGTTGTTTACTTCTGAACTATGACCATGTTAAATAAATGTAAAACTTCCTACCTACACGTCTTTAGTTTAAAGTTTTAAAACAGGACAATACCGAAGGTTAAACCAGTAGACTTACTTAAAAAACAAAATCTTAATCACCAATACTTAGACTTAAACAAAAGAACTTATTTTTATGTGTCATACGACACAATACGTAACGTAAGGTTATTTCCTCAATACAGACATTCACATCCATACATATTAGCATTGAGGTACACACCCATTTTAAAATGCCTGCAAGTTTTATTACTAAAACTATGACAACATCAAACAAACAAGCTCCATTCGTCCTTCACGGTTCGCTCGACAACATTGTGTCGTCAACTCGAATCATCCAATTCCGCGATCTGACCAGACGCACCGTATCTAACTGCCTAATTGATCTCCGTTTATCGGTAAATTAGTTTATTGTGTGTGAATCAACAAGGTTTAATAGTTTAATGGATTAAGGTCACATTGCTGCGGCCTTGATCTTGAATCAGTCTGTGTCGTGTTTTGCTGTTCCGCTGTTGATTCACTGCTGGTTTGAAAGCTACTCTTACCTGCCCGGTTACAATGAAACGTGAATTGGTTACGGTTCGTTTGGACCCTACTGTGTGCAAATAACATCAAGACTACAGGTTGTTCGAGAAATACGTGGTCATATTATTATTTAAAAGGGGACTTAGTCGGTAAAACAAGTATTTGTAGAAACTATTGCCGATGCCGTCGCGCTACGCCATATACCAAGTAAAGTGCGAAAGCGTCAACTGCAGCTAACGCTGAGTTTACCTATAAAACCTTGACCAAAAGACGTTTTGTATTCCGCTGTTTTCTTCTTCAAAACTGGGCCGATTTAAAAAAAAAACATACTAATAAATAAAGCTGAAGAGTTTGTTTGCTTGAACGCGCTAATCTCAGGAACTCCTGGTCCGATTTGAAAAATTGTTTCAGTGTTAGATAGCCCATTTATCGAGGAAGGCTGTAGGCTATATGGCATCACGCTAAGACCAATAGGAGCGGAGCAGAAATGAAAATTGTTACGCAGACGAAGTTGCGCGGGTCAACTAGTAATATATAAAAATTTAGAGGAAGACTATATCTATGTTTCTATTATTTTTTATTTTGCTACAAACGCATCAACTTGTCTGACAGTCGTCTGAACATGTCGATAAAAACGAGCTGTTTTTTCGGGTTTGGGATTGTCAAAATTCTTTAAGTTATTATGTTTTAGAAAAAAAAATATATAGAGGCACGTTTTAATTTCATCTAAATTTTTGGGAAAGAAAATTATTGCTCTAGCAGCATTATCCACGAAGAAAACAGCGGAATGATGCGTTTGTATGAAGAAAGGCCCAAAAGTTACCGACCCGAGTCCCCCGGTGGTGTTCTGTAGCTGCTAAAAAGTAAAGAAACACAAAAAAAAAACTTTTTTCCTAAAATCAAACCTCAAAAAACGACTAAAAATCGAAAAAAAAAATATTTTTCAAGCAGTCTGACGCAATCGGTTGCATCAAATCTGTTTTCAAACTTAAAGAAACACTACCAATGCAACAGACAGCTTGAAAAGTGATTATTTCTTAACTTTCTTGTCAGTTTAAAAAAGTATATTTTTTCCCAAATTGTATAGCATACATACAGAACGCCAACCTGAAATATAGCCACGCACTTCTGGTACAGCCTGTATAATACGGGGAGAATCTATTGACATAAACCGGTACAAATCTGCACTTCGTGTGACTTGAATGCGACTATAACTTCCGTCCGCTCGAAAGACGAAAATTATTATCCGAAGGGAATACACTCCCGGGATCGTATCTTTATGATATTATGTCATATTTCAGAACATGCCTTTTCCCGATACTGGGATCGTCCGCAGGACCTCATGTTTAGAAGTAACGCTTAGGAACATTAAACCAATGAGGAGTTATGGTGCGGTCATTATATGATGGTTAAAATGACTCAATAGGCATACAAAAACAAGATAAAACGCTTGTTTAAACAGCCTCGCCTATAACATTAGGTAATGACGACAGTTATACCATAACAAACAACAAGCCTAAATAATATTCATTATATTATGAGTCAGTTTTATTGGTACCTGTTGGACTTGGTACACCTCACGTAATTATAAAGTTTAAAAAAGCTAATCTGTAGAGTTTTATTTTTAATATGGCTAATTTTTAATACTACGAGTATGTTGAATTTTGTCTTTCAATTTAGTGGCGGTTTCCTTCTTATACTCCAAATACCTAACTAGCTTGTCCCGCGACCTAGTACGCGGATATTTCTGTTTTTCCCGATCCCATAAGATTTTCGGGAAATCTATTTCAGTGCTCCCTACACCGTGTAGGCTACACGTCGCAAGGAACTTAAATGCCAAATGTCGGCGTTGTATATCAGTCAGTCAGTAACTGAAGAATGTTATCTGTTAGGATTAATTTCATCTTTGCTAATCAATTTAGTGGTAATTTCATCTTAAACTCCAAATCATATACGTGATTTACTGTTTGCTTTCAGATAATTTCACGAAAACTCTTAAGTTCGTTCTCTCTTTCGTTATCTAGGGATAGGAAAAAGAAGGAGGAAGGGGAACTTTTATGGGGGAAGTTACGACCCTTGAAAGTGATGCTATGATGTTTGTATTTTTTTCCTTCTATGTAAAAGTAGACCTCTACTTCTACATAGAAGGTTCTATACAAAAAAGGTTTGGTGACGTCACCAAAACTTTTTAATATAGATGAGAAAAAGTGTATCTGTGTGACTAATATTGCAACTTACGTATGTTATCACTTATCAGTTTTATCAAAGCTTTCATTTCGGTCTATCAAAAGATAAAACGTCCATTATGGCTTATCGAACTTTTCGCCAAACTTTCCGCAACGAATAGTGTGCAAAATTTTCCTTTCCAAATTTAATATATAAAACTAGTTGAACCGCGCAACTTCGTCTGCGTCACAATTTTCATTACTGTTCCGCTCCTATTGGTCTTAGCGTGATGATATATAGCTTATAGCCTTTCTCGATAAATGGGCTACCTAACACTAAAAGAATTTTTCAAATCAGACCAGTAGTTCCTGAGATTAGCGCGTTCAAGTAAACAAACAAACAAACTCTTCAGCTTTATATATTATTATATAGATTCTTGTGAGGTGAAGTGACTGACTGACAAACAACGCACAGCTGAAATTACCGGTCGTAGATAGTTGACATTTGGCATGTAGGTTTCTTGGGGAGTGTAGGAGAGCACTAAGAGGAGATTTCCCGAAATTCTTACGGGGACGGAAAAAACGGGATATGCGCGTATAAAGCGTGCTACCATGGTGTTACCTATATCATAACGGAAACAAACAATCTGCTGTATTCTCTTTTACGTAGGGATCGACTTACAATCTAACCAGAGCAATAAATATTAGCATTTTTTTAAAGGTGGGAAATCATCAAATGACTCCTAACGCTCTGGGCGGAGCAGAAGGGAGTGTCAAACTCTTACCGATTAAAACCCATCCTTGTTCACCCTAGTACCCTTTGCGTTCCAGGGCGGTGACCCTTTCAAATAAATTCCTTGACCCTGGCAAGCATTGGCCCTGGCACAGGCCTAGTATTAGTAATTGCTTAGGGTTATTTGAGCTCCCCAGTAACAGGGTAAAACGGCAAGAATTGTTGTCGTTACGTCAACCCAAAAGTCTGGGTTTGGGTCTAACCGTAACGAAAATCTATTTAGCGAAAACATTTTGTAAATCCTGAAGATGAACAGAATAAATCTTAAAGGTGTCAAACGGAAAAGTTGTTTAGCATATCAACAAACATATTAATGGTGAAAGCACAACAGGGACCAATGCCCCAAAGCACAAGATTATATAATTTTTAAGAATTTAACAACAAACAAACATAAGATTTATTACGCAGGAAAAAGTGTGTAATATATATACCTTTCACAAGTGTTCATGTCAAGATTCGATCGATTAAATCATGTATAGTATGTTTTATCCAATACAGGAAAAGAGAACATACATAGGCTCTTATCGATAGCGAAAATACTTAAAACACATCTTAAACGACCGACATATATAAGATCATGGCCCTGTCTTTTTATCAGCTTAACTTTCTTAATTAAACATTGTACAGTCATGTTTAAAAAAAAAAAACAATTGATCTAAGCCGCACCTTTACTTTGAACATGGAAACTCCCGTTAGTAACAACTTGAAGAGTTATATACATTATATTAAGATAACGAGATAGGAAAACAATGAACAAAGAAGTGCCGCTAATTTTAAAAGCAAAGTTGATTTGGATTTCTAGGAAACTTCGTAAATTCAGTTTCCGTTGATATAAGAGTTATATAAACAATTGGAATGGTCATCGCTATCATACAAAAATAACCCTGTAGAATATCGTGGGTACGTTACTCTGACGATATTTAGAAAGACTCATAACAGCCAGAGAAATATTTAGTCTTCATTGATCAGAACAGAATTTCATGGTGAAATTCTATTTTGTGGGATTGCACAAGATATTGTACACTATGGAAAATACTATGGAAAATTTTAGAATAAGATAACTTGGTTACCACGTTTTTTCGAAAAAAAAAAAGCGAAAACAGGTTTGGAATATAAAACACCTACGGAAGCCTGTGAACTTTATACCCAATAAAAACACTTGAGCTGTCAATTATATAATCTAATAAAGTGACAACTCAATTGTATCTTTCAGATTCACTTCAAATATTTAAACTGCCTCAAGCTGCATGAAAAGAAGAAATCCCGAGGCTTTTGCCCTGCAGTAGAACGGATTAGTCTAAGAAGAAATTACCTAAACAATATTGATAAAAAGCTTATACTCACAGCTGTTAAGTTGAAGTTTTCAACCGGCTTGACCTCTGGGCAGGCACCATCATGGGAATGGGCCACCGCCACCGCAGCAATAGTGAGGATCAAAAATTTAAGCATTTTGAATAATACTAAAATATTTTTTTGTAAAAATTAAGTCGTCTACGCCTCTCGTGCTTGGACGGTAGTCAGAGATAAACTAGCGGCTGTGGGTACAGAGCCATCCTTATATACCCAGAGTTACAGAGGTCATGGGCAGACACAATTCGTATCTAAGGATTATTTAATTGACAGAATTGCGAATGAGGAGGATGAAGCTATCAAAGTTCTAGAGACATCGGGCGCTATGCGTTTTGTTGTGCTTTTCTTATTCTTTGTGAGCTCTACAATGCATTGTAGAGCTTCGTTGTTTTCAGGAGTTACAATTATATTATGGTGTTATGAGACTTTACATTTAACATGATTTATCATTTTTACTTTTGTTGCTATTCATTTTTTAAATGATAGTGGATACTTGCAAAGTTTTACAATAACGTCATGATTGCGATCGGAAAAAAATGCAAGTAACTACGAGTACTTTGTAACAGGGTTGCAGATATCCACTTTTAGCCTACCTAATTTTGCATAAATGCATTCCCACCTTTCACCTTTCTCAAATATGCATCTTCTGTATCTCACCCTATTGTAATATATTTAGGTTCATGGAACTTGCCTTCTTCTTTCATACCAACTACTATATTAGTCATGTCCTCATTAGTCGCTTTCTATCTCACCATGTTGTCTCTCTCTTTTACAGAGTCCATCCACCCTACCCCTACTCTTTTTTCACCTCATCTGTCTCAAGAATTGTGGAGACCAAACTGCATGTGCAAAATGGGCTAGAGTCATCATCATCATCATCATCTGCCTAGCCTTTTCCCAACTACATTGGGGTCGGCTTCCAGTCAAACCGGATTCAGCTGAATACCAGTGTTTTACATGGAGCGGCTGCCTACCAGACCTCCACAACCCAATAACTGGGTAACACGGTACATCTTGGCAAGACTGGAGTCAGATTTATTGGCTTCTGGCAATCCGTAACGACTGCCAAAGATCTACAAATGACAGCCGGGACCAACGGCTTAACGTGCTTTCCGAGGCACGGAGAAAACTCGTTATGTTAAGACGGTCACCCATCCACAGACCAACCTTGGCAAGCGTTGCTTAACCTTCAAGATCGACCCGTGCGGCTGTTATTACTTAGCCACGAGCTCCTCGCAAAAAGCAAAATGGGCTAGAGTACAGACAAATATCTTTCAAAACCCGGATATATGTCTTTTGAGATAGTAACAAAACTCGCTTCATCCGTAGGCCCCAAGAGTTAATTCTATCAAAACCGTTTTATCGCAGTATCTTTATCTAATTCTTAACTTCGTCACCCAATTGTCAACTGTTATCAATAAGGAATTCGAGATTCTGAGTAGATAATCTGACAGGCCTGTGTTGGTACGACTGAATCATTGTGTGCACACATTGCATATCTTAGAATTGACGGACCTACTCGTGTATCCTACTTAAACATAGTTTCAGTTATCTAACATTAGGATAAACCAGGTCTCTAATCTATTTTTTATGATTAAAGATATTTTGGAAAACCAGTTAAATGAACAGTTCTCACATAGGTCGCAAAGGAAAAATAAAAGAGCTTCAAATACTAAAAAAAAATATATAGGTCTGTCGTGAATGTGAAAAATATTCAAAAATAAAAAAGTAATCTATGTCGTTCATGTCTAATCTATCTCTGTAGCAAATTTCATCCAAATCCGTTTAGCCGTTAAGATGTGAAAAAGTAACACACAGACAGACTTACAATCTCCTTTATAATATTAGTATGGATTAGTTTTATAAAAAGCTTTCTTAAAAATCGCAGCTTCTGTGTTAATAACATAGATCTCTTTAATTTTTTTACGGACTAATGGACATCAATCAATATACGAAAGTACTTCTGTAACTGTTGACTGATTGAGTGACTGAAAGGCAATGCAAAGCCAAAACTTCTGGCCGCAGGAAACCGAAATTTAGAAAGGATTTCCCGATATTCCTACGGGAACGGGAAAAAATGGGACCAGCGCGTACGAAGTCGCTAGCAAACTATATACAATTGCTAAAATCATCGAAGTATGGTTCGTTTAAAATGATCGTCATCATCCTTCCTATGATATCTTTGATAATCCATAAATCATCTCGCTTTTCTTACAATCGTCGAGTCATTCCTTATCAATCACCTCCTGTCAAGATAGCAAATACCCAGGGATTAGGGCGTTGACACATCGAGAGGTTTCCCACAAAAACTTGTCATCACAAAGGGCCGCTGATCATCCATAACCAATTATGATGTTCATGATAAATAGAGCGGAAAGTGACAATAAAGGCAAGACTAATTGCAACCTGCATTTACTATTGTAATCCCAACATAAAGGTGCATTTTGTGGCCACAAATAAAAAGTGAAATCACCAGAAACAACTCGAAACGGTCATACAAATAACTTCTCTTATCGATGTTTCGAAATCATAACAAATCATTCTGGTATAAGTAGATAATTGGATTTTTTTATTGTTTATCTTGTACGTCAATGTGTTTTCAATATTTATTGTGTAATATTTAAATTTAAATGTAACCTAAAGTACTATTAATTAAAAGCGTGTTTAACACGATTTTACTTTAGGTGAATTTCTAAATGTTTGATGTTTACATTTAATTTGCCATAGTTATAGTACCTACCTCCTTCATGATTCAATTACCTTCCTGTCTGTGACTTCGTACGAGCATATCCTGGTTTTTCCCATTCCCGTAGGAATTTCGGGAAATCATCTCTTAGTACACTCTCCAAGGAGCAGTAGTGCCGGCTATATATGCATTGTCTGTCAGTCACCAGTATTATATAATATTGATCAAAGAAATCTGGGATGTATATTTCTTGTTAGTGGAAATGTTAAAGCGAAATGCAAACAGTGTGGACAGGACGTAAGCAATAGACAACAACAATTAATAGAAGCTTGGCCTCTGCTTTGTCAATAAATGGCATAACTGCACATGCACCTCGTCTGCCTCTGTGTAACGAGGCTTAAGGTACAGATTCGTAGCCAACTGCAGGCTGCAGCAGAAGGTGACGTGGCATCTATATATTTCTATGAAATATCTTTCGTAGCTAGCGAAACGTCGTCTGCCGCTTTTTGATCGAAATACAAAAAAAAACAGTGCTGCGCGGCGTCAAGTCGCCTGCTACTGCTGCCTGCAGTTGGATAGTAATCTGTACCTTTAAACAGTCCTACCTTCGATTTTTGCATGAAGAATTTGCGGTTAATCACTGAAAACCAAACATACTTTGGTATTCAAATAAGTTTTGACACGTTATTAACTCCAAATACTCAATTCATGCGTATCAGGATGCAGTATCTCTATGTATACTTTTTAGTTAATCAGAATAAAACTTTGATCACATATGTAAGCTGAGATATAAATCTGTTATCTACATAATATCTAGAATGTTTCAGTATTATCACTACATAGTATAAAACAAAGTCGTTTCCCGCAGACGTCGTTGACGGCTGTTGCACTTTTTATTTCAGCTGAACCACAATATTATTGACTCGACTCGAAAATGTGCACCCGTGCGAAACCGGGGCGGGCCGCTGGTAAAGTTATAACTTAATAAATTTTTGAGCATAAATCACATTAGAAAACGTGAATATTTCACAATGTTTATAGTTTTGCTTCACAGAAATGTGTTATTGTATAACGTGCTGTTCAAATTCACCGGTTTTCGAAGTAAACTGGATTGTTTTTCTCACTTTACTAAGAACTAAATTAGCGTTCTGAGAATTGGTTTATTAACACATGTAGATTTTGGTTACGTCTTTATTATTACTTTTTTCCTTAATAAAACTTCAGTCATATTTTTATTTTTTCATTAACTGAGTTCCCTATAGGTTAAAATAATTATTACATAAAATTAGATTGTCGGGCTTGGTATAGATAATACGGGATTTGTAAATGTTAACAACTTTATTACTGTTTATGATTATACCAGTCATTATCTTCCTAGCCTTTTCCCAACTATATTAGGGTCTGCTTCCAGTCAAGCCGGATTTAGCTGAATACCAGTATTTTACGTGGAGCGGCTGCCTACCAGAGGGCCTAGCATGAATATTTTGACGTATAGTAACGTTAACGTAATTGAATTTCGAATGTGAAGAACTAAAACCCCATAGAATTTTGGTTTAATTTTATGGGACAATCACAATTTAAATCATTCAAAAATATGAATAAAGTAAACAATTCAAATAAATATTATGTGCGAAACGAGTATTGTAGCTATAGTGAAATTTTACGTTACGTTACTATTCTTCAAAAATATTCGTGCTAGACCCTCTGAGCTCCACAACTCATTAACTGGGTAACACGGTACTTCGTGGCAAGACTGGAGTCAGATTTACTGGCTTCTGACTCTCCGTAACGACTGACAAAGATCTACAAATGACAGCCAGGACCAACGGCTTAACGTGCTTTCCGAGGCACGGAGGAAACTCGGTATGTTAAGATGATCACCCATCTACAGACCAACCTTGGCAAGCATTGCTTAACGTTGAAGATCAACCCGTGCCGCTGTTATTATCTAGCCACGAGCTCCTCACTGTTTATGATTATACCAGTAAACCCATTTATTTAATTAGGAATAGCTACAGTCACTTTAGTGAGACTGAAGCTTAACAAGGTGACTACAACCAAGCCAGTGAGTGTTCATTTAACGTCTTAAGTAACTCAGGTCACGTCTCTCTAAATGAAAAGTGAAGTAGTGGAAAATCCAGAAGCAATTGTCAGGGTCAGGTGAAACTCTTTATTAAGGTGGATGCTCCAGGGTGGCCCGCGAAATTCAAATATTTTTATGTTTTTTGCAATTTGCCGGTCAGTGTGAAGCTGTATGTGGACCAAATGCGATCTGCGACCGTAACGCGTATTTATCTAAAGAATTATAACCATTTTAATCATCAATATAGCCCTCTAAGTTCATGTAGTTCGAAAGAATGAATATTTAAATATTCATTCTTTCGAACTATATGGTTATAATTCTTTAGATAAATACGCGTTACGGTCGCAGATCGCATTTGGCCACCCTGGAGCATCCACCTTAAAGACTGTTACCGAATAGATGTCGAAGGAGAGAATTGGGAAGGTGGTATTTGACTGGATATTTTTTATTTCACTTCTCAAAACCCAGAGAACAGGCCAGACGCAGTTAAATAGCACTAGAAATGGCGATGTCGTTTTAAAATCTTGTTTAACACATATTTTAAAACGAGACAGCTCTAATTGCGTGTGACGTCACTCACAAGTCCAGCCATATTGAATTGACGCCATCCAGTAGCAACGACATTTTGTGTAACAATGACAGAAGAATATCTTCAAAAGTGCTTAACTTCTATGTTTTTTCACCGATTTTATTTATTGTTTTTTAGTAACATCTATCAAAAATAAGCATTCATTCATGTATATTTTTCATACCATTAGGTCCAGGAAAAATGTAATAACAGAATTTTGGCCGAAGGTGGTGTATTGTTAGAGATAGGCTAATACAGGGAACTCCAATGTCAATTAGGTACCAACAACTCGAAAACGTAAAAATGTTCTATTACAAATAAAACACACTAAATAAACATTCACATAACAATGCTCAACTGACCACAAAAGCTACCAACAGTTAACAACAGCAATGAATCATATTTTCCATCACAACAAATGAATTACATAATTTTCGTAAGAATGGCGACTAATGGGCAATCATGTCCCAATTCATGTGCACTCGACGTTGTGGAAAGTTTAAAGGATGAGAGTGGTTACAATTTGGTCGACGACGGAGAGTCCAATTGACTGGTCCCTGTCGACCGCACCCCACGATGCTTCTAGACGGATTTAGAGGACCATTCCACTGTGTTTCACGATTATTTTTATATAATTTTTTTTCTTTTTGTGCTATATTCTGGTTAAGCTGCGTCAATGATATGATAATGTAAGTATGATAAATTGAGAGCTGGTTTTGATTAATTGTTTATATGTGATTATTGAGGAATTTCATTAAATATTTATTTAGTTTTTATTCGCAAACATAATATTCAGTTTATTTGATTATTACCTACATTTTTTCCATTGTATTTATGCTAATAAGATGAAACTAAAGAATTAGTTTTTTTTTTTAAACGTGCCTCTGAAACTACCAGTCAGATTTGGAAATTCTTTTTGTAAAAATAATAGCCACATTCTTGAGGAAGGCTAAAAGCCATACGGGAACGGAAAAGAACGGAATATGCGCGTACGAAGTCGCGGACAAAGCTAGGTTTTATAAGACTTTGACCTCTGAATTTCAGGTACCTAGGAAACCACAGGCCTTAACTAATTTAAATTGGCATGCAAAAGTATTATTTTAAGCAACTTGCTAAATACACATAATTTATAGAGGTAAAAAAGGAACGTGTTTTTCAAATTATATTTTGAACTAGTTGGCCAGCGCAACTTCGTCTGCGTCACAATTTTTATTACTTAGCGTGATGATATATAGCCTATAGCCTTCCTCGATAAATAAGCTATCTAAAATTGAAAGAATTTTTCAAATTGGACCAGTAGTTCCTGAGATTAGCGCATTCAAGTAAACAAACAAACAAACTCTTCAGCTTTATATATTAGTATATATAGATAGATGAATCAGTAATGGCTTATTTATTTACCACTGTCCATATATTTCTAACAACAGAAGATCATCGTACTATGTACATATTTACTGTTTAACTTTACACTCAACCATGAAAACCCCTCGCAGTAAATAAACCGTTTGGTTGGCAACAAGGCGATGTTTGTTTTCTTGAATATTATCTCATACAAGTTCAATGCCATTGAAACACTTCTTGTTCTTGCCTACTCTGACTTGGTAAATACGATGATACAACAAGTGAGAAACTGTGTGAAATACATCAAAAGTTAAGGCTTGTATTCATGCCAATGACCTTGTGCATATGAACGGAGCTAACTACCCCTCTACGCGCCACTCCACTACCCGCATTTTTATATTTTCTATATAAAATAAATAATGTTATTAAAAACTAAAATAACTAAATCATTTTCGTTTGTATTGCAAAGCAGTAGGTAAGTATATTTGGTATACTATTTTGATAAAAAATAATAAAAAGTAAAATGGTTTCATCTCAACGATTTGGAGGTGATTTGGTGGTTTTTTTTCTTATCATGTGATACCGATAGATAAATTCTGGTAACACATTCGCTGCCGCGTCGGTCACCGGTGATTGACAAACAATACATTTTCTATTGTGTCTATTTGTCTGGCAGACAATGCTACAAATTACGTATCATATCATGTAGATTACTAACAATTTTTTTCAAATGTAATTTCTCTGTTAATGCCGACGAAAAGCTGCTTCATGTGCACGCTGTTTTAAGCTTATTTCGAGAGAGCAGCCTTAATGGTATGTTACATTAAGTTGTTATTAGGTACTAACTACTAGGCAAGGAGAATACCTAAAGGTGCGTTTTCATCAAATATGTGCGAGGATACGTAGCGATTCTATTGGTTCTTAAGAGGAAATGCTGACGGCGAGACTTTGTATGTAAAAAGTCATAATTCGAGGTTTGGCTCTCGACTGTTTTCTCCTCCAATATTAGACCGATATAAGAGATATATCACAAACTGAATAAGAAGGAAATTTGTACACTAGGGCTCTGTTGACAGCGAAGTAGCTTCCGCTGTTTGTCTGTCCCTATGTGTGCTTATCTTTATCTAAATCTTTAAAACTTCGCAACGGATTTTGATGAGGGTTTTTTTAAATAGATAGATTGGTTCTCGAGGAAGGTATATAACCAGTTGACCCGCGTAACTTCACCTGCGTCACAATTTTTATTAGTGCTGCGCTCCTATTAGTCTTAGCGTGATGATATATAGCCTATAGCCTTCCTCAATAATTGGGCTATCTAATACTGAAAAAAATTTTCAAATCGGACCAGTATTTCCTGAGATTAACGCGTTCAAGTAAACAAATAAACAAACAAACTCTTCAGCTTTATATATTAGTAAGTATATAGATAGATTTGTACCCGTGCGAAGCCGGGGCGGGTCGCTAGTTTTCAATAAAGTATTGGTTTAACCGACTTTCATGGTAACCCTGAAAAATCTCACCTTGTCGGACTTGCGGAGGATACGGTGGAGGTCTGCCCTGCTTGGGCGGAACACCGCCGGGTCCTCGTCGAGGCGATCGGCGGCGGCAACCTCTCGCGACCGGCCTTGGTTCAATCTATGGTCCAGAGCAAGGAGGCATAGGAAGCGGTCACATCCTCCTACGAAGCAGTAATGCTAGCAAAGGAGGAGGCCGAACGTGTGAGAGAGAGGGAAACCTCACGACCCAGTCGCCACAACAGAAGAAGACGCCCCGGGCGTCGGGAGTCGCAGGACGATTTCCGGCCGCCGTAGGCGCGGGCCTGCAGACGACGAGCAGTGGGTGGCTCGCCGTCTGATCAGAACTAGGCTCGGGTCGGCGGCGCGCTGCGATCCCAGCGCGCCTCAAAGAGATGTCCGTGGAAGACGGGGCCCGCTAGGACAGGTGCCTGCTGGTGCGGAATCTGTTCGAAAGAGGTACTGTAGCCTTGGAACGCAAAGGGCACCAGGAGGAACACGGATGGGTTTTAGTCAGTAAGAGTCTGACACTCCCTCCTGCTTCGCCCAGAGCGGGAGAAGTCATTTAATGATTTCCTATCCTTAAAAAAAAAAAGCCTTGTCGGATTTTCCCCTACTTCTGAAACATGTAGTTTAGACGTAGCAATATCTAATCGACACGGCATACCGAACTACTCACCACATACCTAAGTGATTAGGTACAGATCGTTTAACTTCTACGTGCACCGGTGGAATCAAAAGGTTCCATTTGCCATACAACGGTGGGGCATTGGTGAGCCAAGAGGTTAACGATTGTCAGAAAGCCAAAAATATGATCGACAAGCGCTATTTTGTACATTTGGACAATCGTCAACACTGACTGAATTCTGCTGTGTGTAGATGCCTTTTCGTTTCTGATATTTCCCTATTCCGATCACAAATGACGATCACACGGTCCAAACATACCCGTTTGATTATTTACCTAGAGCACTAGGTATTCTATAAATATTTGGGCTACAATTAAAAAAGTAAACAATTACTATCTAATAGAGCAAGACTGACGCCCTCCATCATTACCAAACAAATAAAATAATCTTAGCGAATAAATACAATAAAGACAACAACAGAACAGACAAGAAACACTTTTTTGTTTGCGCTAGAGCACAAACAAAACAACGTTAAAAAAGGAAACACTCATCTTAAAAGAATAGGTACAATACAAAGTTCGATGCCTATTCAAAATGTTGATATCGAATCAACATAACAATGGTATCTTTACCTGACAACATGATTAATAAATCTGCGTAACTGCCAGCCAGTACTTTTCGAGTTCTGAGCAAAGTTCAAGCCGTATACTGGCTAAACATCTTTAGGTAGATCACGTAACTGTTTTTTTTTACATACTCTTCGTTTTTCAATACCACATTTTCTTTGTAGATGGGAAATCACTAAATGACTTTTCCCGCTCTGGGCGGAGAGGGGACGAAGCGAACGAAGACAAACGAACCTACCAACGAACGGGAATGAGTATGTTGGCAAGTGAGCGTGTGGTGTTCATCGACGTTGCGCACTTGTTCGCTCGTTTGGTTGGTCTTTACTAGTATGCTCTCCACAATATTACCATTAGGTACCTATTACTAACTATAATTGTATACAAAATATAAAACAAAGGCGATAATTTAATTATGAAACTAAACTGCCAAAATTTATAAATCCGCGTTCATATTTAAGCGATTTTATATGGTAACAAATCTTTACCTGTTTGCTGCCCTAGCGTTTTACTCGTGTTTTTAATTAAGTTGTCGAATAGTTGGCCACCTTATAATAATGCTGTTAACCCAATAACGGTCACGTGACCGAATTTGATGCAGCATATCAGCGAGAGCACGCAGCTGATATTTTAGTGCACTTGTTCACTGAAAAACAGACCTTTGTTCTCCTAGTCCGATAAGAAAATCCGACAGGACCAGAAAGAGATGTCAGGCGCATGACTAACGGCTTTGATTCCGAAGTACAGGGTATCATCATCTGCCTAGTCTTTTCCCAACTATATTGGCGTCGGCTTTCAGTCAAACCGGAATTAGCTGAATACCAGTATTTTTAGATGGAAATACCAGTATTTCCGAAGTACGGGGTGTGAACACCACTAATTTTTAAACATCGAGCTGCTGAGCTGCTACTGAGAAATTCCTAATTGATAAATCATACCACACTTATTGCCCGAACATCAAACTTCCGTCTTTGATGCCCAGGGTACCTATTACCTATGACTACTTAATATTCTGCCTTTCATACAATTATACTTGCCAAACTTATTAGTTTGATGGCGAGAACCATCATTATAACGGTGTGGGAGACAGACGGAGTTAAAAAACACGTATAACACTATCCCTTTTGCACAGCTTAATCATGATGGCGTTAGCACGTCATAATAGGGCCCCAGGTCGGGCATATAGTGTTGTTGGGTTAGGCTAGACAGTCACACATATTAAACTTCGTAGTATAGGGAGGACCTGGCCGATATGTAAATCGAACTAGGAGACCAACGGGGTGAAATGTGCAGACGTGATGTGTCGATGTACTGATACAAAATAGTGCGGTTAAAACAGAGAAAAACTCTTCATTTGAAGTAACAACAGGTGACTACGAGGTCTATGGCGGCTGGTTTTTATACCACTCCCGCTTGAACCTGTTTAGAAACAGTCAATATTTGTATGTCTCCGGGAAATTGCAGACTCCGTTAGATTGTGAGAAATCTTTATTAGATTATAATTTCACGATGTATATAGTAAAAATCGTTTTGTTTACTGTAAATCCCATCCAAATACAAAATTCTTCTGTTACTGAGTAATTGAGTGACTGACAGACAGAAAACGCACAGCCGAAACCACTAGTCGTAGAAAGCTTGGCATGTAGATTCCTCGAGGAGTGTAGGGGAGTTCTAAGAGAGGATTTCTCAAAATTCTAACGAGAACGGGAAAGCATGGGATACGAATACATACGAAATCGCAGGCAAAAGCTGGTCTAGATCTATTGAAAGAAAAATCTTTTGCAAATGCTTTCGGGCTACAAAGTACCTACATACATTCACGGGAATTGTAATCAGCAAATACCTCCTACACACGAAATTGCACTTAACGACGCCAAAACACTATGACAAAACCTTTTGGAAACACACACACACCACAACACAAAATCGAAATTAAACCCACAAAGTAGGTCTCTTTAGCTGTTCATGTTAATTGTAAACTCTTGTATCTATACTAACATTATAAAGCTATTGTTTGATTGTTTGTTTGGTTGAACACGAGGCACTATTGGTTCGAATTGAAAAATGATTTTCTTGTTGGATAGCTCATTTATCGAGGAAGGCAGATAGCCATCCTCGATCACGCTACGACAAATAGGAGCAGATCATTAATGAAAATACCGTACAAGTGCGAGTCGCTCTTGCCCACCGAGAGGGTTCCGTACTTTGTAGATACATATTACTTTAAATAAAAACTGTATTTTTATGATTTAATTACTAATGTATAGGTTTCTTGGGACTTTTCTCTATACTTGTAGTAAGTATAAGACGATATTACTTGCCTTTCATAGATCTAGGTCAACGGCAAAAAGGTGCCCTATTAATTTTGATTCCCTTGAGAGTGTCGAAAAATACGTTTTTTGCGGCATAAGGGCCATAACCCGACACAAAACACGACTAAACCTACCAACATCCCGCTTAAAAATACACTCAACAAGCCCTCTGGTCATGTCAATAAAAATATACAACATGCTGCCGAAATCAATAAGAAATGAAAAAAAAAACTGCATATATTCACAAATAAGTTAAAAAAAACTTTTTTTTCACAGCTCCAAAGGACTGTAGACTTGAGAATATGGTTTTAATTTCAACGATACCTCCATGCGTTCCCGAGATCAAGGGTCTTGACAGACAGACGAACTGACGGACGGACTGACAACAAAGTGATCCTGCAAGGGTTCTGTTTTTTTCTTTTTAAGGTATGGAACCCTAAAAATGTGACGCAGGCGAAGTTGTGCAGGTCAGCTAGTCCATACTACTTGCGAAAGTATCTCTGTCCGTCTGGCTCTTTGTATGTTTGTTAGCTCTTCACGTCTTAACGGCTGAATGGATTTGTATGAAACTTGGCACACAATTACATCATATCTTGAAATAGGACATAGGATACCTACTTTTTACCCCAGGGAGTGTGTTTGTTCCTTGGGGATAATTTCCGATTTATAAACGGGCGGAGTCACTGGCAGAACCTAGTTGTACAAATTTTAAAATCACATTTAGTCGGGTTTATTCACATCAATCTGTTTACTTACACTCAAAGTAATATTGGACAATACACTTTTTAAGATTAAAGAATCGATAAATATTACTTTGATAAGATTTTATATAAATTAACAGATTAACGATTATTTGATTAGTTTGCAATTGTGATGTGCCGGCACAGAACCATGATCTCATAATGCCGAAAGTAATTGTGTTAGTTTTTAGTCTCTTTGGACTAAGTGTGTGTGTGGCGCAAGTGGTGCAAGATGGACAGTGTGCTAGTTTAAATATACAGGCTGATTTTAATATCGAAAGTGTAAGTAGTTCTCTTTACCTACTGTTCGACTTTACTCGGTCCGAAAACTGAAAAACGGTTTTTTTCTTCTAGTAGATAATCGCAAATCTCTAAGTCCCAATTCTTCTATATTTTTATAAAAAATTAGTAAACTGGTTTAAAAAACTGAATAGTATTAAGTTTATCAAAATTGCCTCAAGATATTGTTTGCTGTATGAAATTAGTTCTCAACTACGTAATAAAAATAAAATGAGATAGCAATATTTGATACTTCAGACCAATCAAAAATGTATCGAATTGAAAAACGCTATCGAAGTGTCACGTGATCAATTTCTTATGTTTTGGCACTAGCTGGCTCGCACAACTTCGTCTGCGTCACATCTTCCATTAAGGCTTGTATATATGCCAATGACCTTGTGCATACAAGAAGTAATAGTTAGCTAACCAACAGGTTAGACCATTTAACGAGGAAGGCTATAGGCTATATAACATCTCGCTAACGAATAGTAGGAGCGGAGCGTTAAGGGCGCTCTCTCGAAAAAGCTTCCAAATAGCGTGCAGATGAAGCAGTTTTTCGTCGACATTTACTGAGAAATTACATCTGAAAAAATATGTAGTAATCTACATAGTATTGCACGTAACTTGGTTTAGCCAGAATGTATGTATCGGTATCACATAATAGGAAAAAAATCACCAAATCACCTCCTCCAAATTGTTGAGATGAAACCATTTTACTCCTTAATTTTTTAACAATAGACTAAAAAAAAATATCTACTGCTGTGAAATACAAATGAAAATAACTTGGCTTTGTTTATTTTTAAAAGTATGTATTTGTTTTATTGTAAAAAATAAAAACACGGGTAACGGAATGGCGCGAAGAGGTGTAGTTAGCTCCGTTTGTATGCACAAGGTCATTAGTATATATACAAGCCTTAAATTTGTACGATCGTTAACCTACTCGTATTAGGACAACACACGCCTTAAACATTACCTATTATTATAGTTTGAATAAACAATTGTCCTAACTACTGGAAAATACGACAAAATACCTTCATCAAATTGTTTGCAATGCCGTTATTTATAGATAAATAAATTAGGTTGCATTTTCTAAAAGAATGATGCCTAATTTCATATCATTTGTAGGTAGCATTTATCGTCAAATCGATCCTAAGATACGTTGTTCACACGGAAAGATATGACTCATTAAATCAATTGACAAAGATAAGAAAGCCACTGTATAAGGCTGTACCTACATTGCACGGAATTTCACTGTAAAAGGATAGTGGACTAAATAAATTTTATTAGTCCGTCAGATAGATTTCCAAAAAATACGACACGTATTTTTTCTTTTTCAAGTAAAAAAAAAGTTAAGGCGATACAGTGCGTTAAAAGACTCGTGTGACATCACGTATCATTTGATTTCAGTACGCTTTTTAACGATAAGTGACGTCACAAGCCCCCACTCCTGATGGGATCCCTATTTGTCCGCGAATGTAGGTAATTCGATTTTTATACTATCGAATAAAATGTGTCGATAATTCAGTTGTACGAACCTATTTCGCCGTACTTAATGGGTTCTAGAGATCATATAGGGTAGTTCTAACTAGGTACTGTATGAAACTGTTAAAGGATATATTTTTAAAGAAATAAACTATTTTATTTCATTAACGAGCTCAAAATTTCTAAATGCATAACACGCGATATGCGGAATATGATCATTTTATTTTATTTAACACAGGATTTTGTGCACCACTTGATGCAATTATGAAGAACTAGAAACGGAGATTAAAGATTAGGTAGGTATTAAACTTCAAGATAATATTCCCACAACGCAGATTAGTCGTAAAATATTATTCCTGGTTTGAACGATCTTTAAATCACTGCTGAAAATGATTAATTTATTGTTTATTATAGAAACAGTCATCCAGAAAAAATAAAATAAATCACAAAACAGTTTTTCTTATAATGGACCATCAGTAATCCCGCAATTTGTTTACATCCCATATTTTGAAAAGCAGCAACGACGATCAGAGCTTCATGTACACTACTTAACTAGCTTCTACTCGTCATATTAGAAACAAGTTATTTATTTTTTTACTTCTATATTATATGGGACAAGAACTCTTTAACATTATTGTAAATACCTACATTCTGAGCAAATACATGAAAATTCTATTCCATTCCATTCTATTCCGTTCCATTCCATTCATAAATGTTCGCAACCGGAGTTGTAGCATGGACCACATCATTTGAAATGTTTGTGGAGTTTGGAATCCGTGCCTTGTGTAGCACAATTCATCCTTCATGTGCACAGAAATGTATGGGGCAGTCGACTTTATTTTTTCTATTTCAGTCTTAACCTCATAGCAAAAGCTGTTTATAATGTTGTACAACGACCCCTTTTCTAGTATTACGTTTATTCTTTTTCATGTTGTGTATGTCGCAGGCAATTTGTATGATTTCGCCGTTTACATAGGGCGTCGTCAGATTAAAAATGCTCGCATTATGTAATATGCCGAAGGCAAACGGCGGAATCATACAAATTGCCTGCGAAATATAGATTACAATGAGAAAGGAATCAATATTAAATGTCATCATCATCATATCAGCTAAAAGACGTCCACTACTGGACATGGGCCTCCCACAAAAGTGGGGGGGGTTGCCATACAAATGTTGCGTAGGTAGGTGTTTTTTTTTTCTAAATTAAGGGGATATATTTAGTCTAAGAAAGTTTTACGTTTTAGCGTACCTTGTTAGGTACCTGAAACAGGTATGTGAGATTACGGTATATGGATCCTATATCCCCTCAGCCGCTACGCCTCTATAACGTCACTCCGCAGTTCTGTTACTACGCGCCCGGCCGAAATCTTGCGATTTCCCCGCGTTCACTAAAACTACGATATCTCTAAAATTACGCATCGCAGCTCTACAAATTATATGTCATTCAAATTGGTGTAAAATAAACTATCTACTAATTTATAGTTTTGTTTAGTTTTGTCATAGAATCTATTGTTAATTCGAAGTTGAAAGTAAGGTAAGCGACTTTTTCCCAGTTTTTCGTACAAAAATCGTCATATTAATAGAATAAAAGCGCCTTTTTCCAATGTTATTATTTCATTGGCATACTAAAACATTATTTTACAATAATCAAGATAAATAACAGACACCTCCATACATATTTTACATACTGCAAGCTAAACAAAAACTCGGCTTAAGCCAGTCGACTCGTACGCCAAACAAAAAAAGGGTATGTTTACACATTCATTCTGGGAACTCTGTAAGCCAAGTGGCTAATTATAGTATCTTATTATATAGTTTGGTACACAATCTTATTGCAGACAAAGTTTTAGCAGTTAGAATTGTTTAGTTTACGAACAATAAGTCACTATACAAACATTAAAAAAAGAGCGATAAAAAGACGCTTTCATATTTTTTGTCAAAGAGCAAGTACTATTGCATTTCTTAGAAATCTTATATTACAATCAAAATAATGATGATATTTACTAATGGAAAAACACAACATAAGGGTTTGTTGCTTAGCAAAAACATTAACAAAATCAACAAATAAAAAACAAAAAACACGCAATTTCAGTAGACCAATTCCAAGTACACAAAAAGAATACAACCAGTAGGTCACATCTGAACAACAAAATTAAAAAAAAGAAAATGAAGCAATTTTTAAACCGGGATAGGATTAATATTATTAATATGAAATAAGATAATTTTTAATTTGTTTTTTTTTATGTTTTTATTTGTTTTTTTTTTAATGTTATTTTTTTATGAAAAATTAAATACTCATACACGCACTCGTCGAGTGCTGTTGCCGCCTCGTGGAACCGATAAAAAAATTAAATAATTTAACCTCGCTTTTTTCTAAGTCGATCAAAACCTATTGGTTTACTGACCATTATCCGATACTGTGTACGAAACACAAAAAACATGGCGGCTTGCATGTCATACACATGCGAAATGCCTGTCCGTTACAGAATCTCTTGGAGATTCGATTTTCTGCTACATTTTTACAGTTCAATATTTACACTATATTTTATCGAATTTCACTATTAAAATGCCTAATACATATGAAGTTACGTATCTTAATACTATTTATAACAAAATTTTGCCACCACTACTGTATTTTCTACTCAAAACAAGTAGAAATATACCGGCATGGCGTGCAAACTTCGAAATTATCTTTGGTAAAATGACAAATTGTGTCCAAAATCTTTGTCCAATACCTAATGCAGCAATTAAAAACTGTTTAGTACTTACTTGTCCATGGATGTTTAGTTAATTTCCTTTAAGTGTAAAGTGTAGAGTTATTAAATAACTGCTCAACTAACCGCTTGCAAAAACAAATGAAGGCGTCTCCACAGACTAAATTTAATACAACATTCCGTAACAAATTGCTGTCGGATGTTTAGCATGTGATGTTATATGCCTTTCCTATTCTTTTTCCTACACTTTTTATAAGTCAAAATACGAAAGGTATACTAAGACATGCAATATTTGACATTAAATCCGACCCGAACTAAGAAATCTCCAGGAGCGAACTACCGGACGTGCGTTATTTTAATATTATCTCCAAGAGATGAAGTAACGGCTGAGGGGACTTTTATGGTATCAAATCCGAAAAAATATTTTGGCACTTACGTTTTTTTATTCCGAGCTACATTCTTATTATCCTCATCTCATCTTTTGCCCTGCAAAAGTATTTGCATCTCTCTCATTTTTTCAGTTCTTCAGATGCTCCGTGGAGCTCTTGCAGGCAGGATCTGTGTCACTTTTTTGCAAATCGAAGCTGTCAGATTTTCGTAATTTTTTTTTTTTTTTTAACAGTTAATGCCAATAGTTTAGCCGCATATAGATAAATTTAGTGTTAAAATACGTCTGCACCATTTGAATGTGTATTCTTATGACCTTTAACTTTTGAATTATGTGTAAAATTGGTACGAAATAAATGAGCAAAACTAAATAAAGTACAACATCGTTGGGAGTTCTTACCTGAAGGCGTCAATGGATTCAAGAAATTAATAGCAACGGCTTTAAGAAAATAACGTCTCCAAGTCATCACCTTTACTTGTATGTACGTACTAGATTATCCAATGTTTTCATCTTTCAAACCAATATTGGGTAAATATTTTATTTTCTATATTGGAGTGTCTGTTTATACAGCATTGATCTCATAATTTAACTCAAGAACCACGCTAAAATAAATGTTTTCATTTTAAGATTGAAATACGTCAAACATCAATGTGTCAAGAATGTTTTAAATGTCAAAGGCAACAAGCCTAGGGATGATAATGGAGTCGCGTTTGAATTTTGTTCAGTAAATACTAGCTTTTTACCCCAACTTGTCTGCGTGGGTTTTAAAAGTTCCAGAAATAAATTAAAAATATGTAATCCTACTAATGTTATAAATCTAAATCAATATCATATTGAAATAGTTGTTAGCCCAATTTTAATTTATCATAATTCGCGCCCACGACCCTACTTTGTAAAAAACCTTATTCAGTTTCTTGTCGAGTGACCTAATCTGGGGGCTATTCTAAGCTTGAAGTCTAAAGTTCTGGGCTTAGTTGCAGGCGTATTCTACTCCGTATCACATACGTACTTACGATCAGTCCCGGACCCGAACTAAGAATTAATGACAACACAATTTGTCAGTAACTGTCAAATCGTGATACCATTAATCAGTGGTTAGGAGATAAGCACAATCGGATCTTAAGTTTTGCCCGTTTCGATTATTTGTCGGATCTTAAAACCGAATGCACGTGTGAACTCATTCATATAAATTGTATTGTGACTAAACCGTATCCTTTAAAAATCAGGTCTGGCTAAGAAATTTATGTCGTCGTGTGAACGTAGCGTTACTGCCGCCCCACACGTCTTCCCTTTCCCAGCTATCGTCTTTTACACACATTGCCGGCTGCGTATTCGGTATTTTATAGAATACCTTAGGCAAAGTATAAAATTAATACTATTTCATATATTTCCTGAATGTTTCAGGTATTCTATAAAATGCCTAGGTATTCTGTAGAATACCGGATTGTACAGATTGCCGGTAACAGATATATCGCCTATAAAACAGTAGGTATGTAGGTAAATCAAGTGTTGATAGCCTTCTCGTAACGTCGGCAAGAAAAATATACATTATTTGAAAAATTTAGTCCAAATTTGGTCAAAACGTTTACTTTCTTTCGCCTTTACGACTATAAATACTACAACCTTATTCTGATTAAGGTTAACATTTTTCCCCCTTTTCAACCAAAAGTTTCATTTCAAAAGTTTTGGTAGGTATAGTTTACGAAGACAAATACAAAGATTTTCTAAATTCTAAGTATTTTTCCATGATTTGGTATAAGTCTTGAAGATGTTTCGTGGATCAAACAATAACCAGGATGAAACTATTACTTAGCAATATGGGCCTGAGGATGGAATCGGGGTTATTCTACAGCCCCGGATTTGGAATGCCGCATTTAAAACCAGCGGCGCTCATGTATATCTACCTCCGATGAAACTTTACTGAAAGGGTCATTGCATCACATTTAGGTTCTAATATTGGTTAACTAGGTGTTGAACTAAACTAATATGATAAAGAGTAAAAAATATATGTTTACAGGACGTTCGATAAATTTTTCACTGATGCAAAACAATCTCCGGAAAATGCACGGTTTATGTGGAAAAGCCTACGTGAGTAAAGCCACGTGAAAAAAAAAACAAATTGACTGTTAACTTTTCATTCGTTTTCATATTTGTACACATATTCCAATTATGATTAAAATATGAATTTTAGACGTCTATTCCATACCTTCCGTATGCTTAAAAGTCTCTAGGTCTATCTCTATCGCACAATTATGCCCATGCTTAAATAGTCAACTGAATTAGTAGTTTTTACAATAATTTGGTAAATTATGATATAATTTTATATCATAATTTACGATATGATATATTAAATATTATATATGATATATTAAATTATGATATATGAAGTTTGCGTACGGGCAATACTACTCGTAAATCAATTGGCGGTTTGAATTAATTTGATGTTCTGGCGCTAGGTTCGATATTTTGAAATTTGCGCGTGGAAGGATGCGGGGACTGCGCGGTGCCCGGACGTGAAATCGGTGCTTTCGAGCTATCATCTATTTTAGAGATACGACCTTAATAGGGTATATTTTGACCGTGTAGGTTTAACAATTTTATACTTCTTTCTTTTACAGTTCTTAGGTGATTGGTATGAACATGCTCGGACAGATAACTCGAAGCAGCAAGGCGAGTGTTCCGTTTTCAAACTATCGAATAGTAATGGACTTGAACTGCAGTACTCAGCTGTAAATAACAACTTTCTTGAAGAAGACGAGGGTACACTGAGCCAAGATGGCAATACTGGTAGATTTAGCCTGTCTTTGTCTTCATTCCAAGAACGTAAGTTGTTTCATATCATCAAACCCCTGCTTTAGTTTTGTTAAAATTCCGATTTTCGACTCATTTCCTAATATTTGTTACACTTAGTTTTAATTTTGATTACTCATCAAAGTTTAAACCATTTTAGGTTTTCGATAAGTACTGACTTAATTGTGCTTTCTACGTCATCAGAAATATTAACATTATTTTCTTTGTTCTAGCCTTTGACCTATCGGTGTTAGAGACAGATGAGACCTATGCTTTTTTTGCCATTTTATACTCCTGTGAAGACATTTCAACTACTCAAAGGAGGCGTGAGTATACTTTTTAATCTATATACTTGCCTACACATAAATTATAATGATAAAATCATTAGATCAATCCACCAAAAACATTCGACCTACACAAGTTGAAAAGAAGTTTTTTTTTTTGCCACAGTGATTTTTGCTCTTATAATCTGAAGGGTAGCAAAAATCTCGATAGAAATGTGTGCATTACACAAGGTGCTAAAAGTGAGCTCTTTTCTTTACTTTTCCATGTGGTATTGCTTCTCAGAATTTGATCATTATCAACGACACTTTCGGATGATGAAGGTAATTCTACTGGCTGCTTTTTTCCCAAAATCGATCGGTTCGATTCCTGACTACTAATACCGATTTTTCTGCTGTTTTAGTTTTCATCAATCGGGCTGGAGACTCCTTTCAGTGTTATTTCTCATAGTTTCGGATTGGGCCATCCACGCACACTTGTACACTAGTACAGTTACGGGTCAATATGCTATGTAACTTTTTAAAGTTTCACATCGACACGGCGTCAAAGTCCCTTGAACATAACGGTATTTGTCTAATTATGTTTTTTTTTGCTCACAGTTCACACATGGGTACTTACACGACAAAAAGAACCAACGGTAATGGTCCTCGCATTCATTGACAACATACTTAGACACAATTTGGGAATCGAACTTACTTCCTTGAAGTCTATAGACCATAGCGATGCTACCTGCTATGTTCTGCCAGTCATTGAACCTGGAGATCCTATTATTTTCCCAGGACAATGTGACGAGAGCTTAGCCGTTGTTCAAAATTTCGAAGTAGATAGAGTAAGTATTGACACCACAAATAAAATTGCATATGACAATATTAGCTTGAATTCTCTGAAAACATAGGCAGAAGTGAGTAGATCACTTTCGTTTCTTTAGTTTTGATCAAGTCCCATATCATAGAGGGTAAGCATTCTTGAGACCACCATAGACTATCCCTAAGCAAGATTACCACTAACAGGAAGAAGGATGGGAAATCATCAAATGACTCCTGTCGCTCTGGACGAAGCAGGAGAGAGTGTCAGACTCTTACTGACTAAAACACATCCATGTTCCTCCTAATGCCCTTTGCGTTCCAGGGCTGCGGTGACTCTATCGAACAAATACTGCTACAACAAGAAGGAATCTAGTCTTGGTTTAGCAGAAACACAAAGAAAACCGTTAAGTGGAAATACAATCCTTGACTAACTTGTCAGTACATTTAGTTTATAGGTCTCTGGCATCAAATCTCAAGCTACGAAACACCTAATGGCAATGGTGCCTGTGCTAGGGCAGAGTTCACTCGAAGTGATGGAGGATTGAATGTACTTAACAGTCAAGTGGTTGACCAGAAGCTACTCTCGATCGATGGCTATGCGACAGTCAGCGGTACTGACGCGAAATTATCTGTGGTGTTGAATATTCCTGGAGCTCGTGAGTATTCTTTTCCTTTAATTATTTTTGTCGGCACGGTTGGCGCAGTGGTTGAGCGATCGGCTGCTGCGCCGCGTGTCGTGGTTTCGATTCCCGCACGGAACAAATATTTGTATGACCTACAGATAGTTGTTTCGGGTCTGGCTGTTTGTGTATGTGTCTTTGTATGTTTGTAAACGCACCCACGATACAGGAAAAAATCTTAGTATGGGGCAACATTAAAAAAATATATATATATATTTGATAATTCATCAAATTGTTTTTCAGAGGCGTTGAAGTGTAAAACGTGCCTTATTTCTGATGGACTTATAATCTATTCGGTTATCTTTATTGACTGTGCCCCAAGTTTTTTCTAATCTTTCTTTAATACCTATGAATAATGGGTTTACATCTTTCCAATATCACTTCTCATAATTTAAGCGATATTACTACCTGAAAATATGTATTTTAAAATTATATAACTCCTTATTGAGTATTATTATGATATGTAAGTACATCTCATAAGCAGCTATTATACAAAATATTACTGCTCTATCGTTATGAACGAGAAAATTTGTATTCAAGCCGATTGTTTCCGGCTTATAATAATAAGATTCTAGTTACAACTAAAATTATCCTGTAAAAGTAAAGATTATCTTCAAAATTCTGAACAGTGAAATAGATAGATTTTTTTTAATATTATCTATCCTTCGGTAGACTTAGATACCTAGCTACTCGTACGTCTAACAGCAGATTTTGTTATCATACGAGTAAAGGTACGCTGTTCAAAGATGAAAGTTCTATGTACATACAAAAAGTACAGATAGAGAGAGAGAAAGAGAGAACAATTGACGGCACGGTTGGCGCAATGGTTGAGCGATTGAGTGTGTGTCGCGGGTTCGAACCCGCTCGGAACATTAATATTTGTTTGGCTTAGAGATAATTGTTCCGGGTCTGGCTGTTTGTGAGATACAGAAAAAAATCATGGTGTAGGGCAACGTTTTAAAAAAAAAAAATAATAGCCACTAATTTTTAAAATTATATTTATTTTTATTATTTATTTATAGCTCCTACTGCAAGGGAATTATGGATTCTGAGAAGTGATTACGAGAACTACGCAATTGCATATAGTTGTGTAAACGATGGTGTTACCCAGCGACGAGGTAGGTACCCCCAAACATTGGTACATTCAGCAAATTTAATGTTTTAATTCTGTCTTTGCTACACATCATCATCATCATAATAACTGAAAGACGTCCACTGCTGGACATAAGCCTCCCCCAAAAGGGGGATTTACCATAGTCGCCACGCTTGGCAGGCGGGTTGGCGATCGCAGTGTATAGTGTTGCGTTTTACAGAGAACGCTGCTGCCCATTATCTAGTGAGTCTCTTAGTCGTATCTTACAACACCCACGGGAAGTGATGGGATGGTATTAGTCTTTTACGGCACCATACGGCACCGGCCGACACCATACGGCATAACCGACATTTGTTACACAAGATTTATCTATTTGTCTGCAGTTTACAGTTGGATTCTAAGCAGATCCCGACAATTGTCGCCAACATCTCAAACAGCTGTCAACGAAGCCATAAGGTCTTATTTAGATCTGAACTCTGTATACTACAAACCAACTGACCAGAGTGATGCAGGATGCTTCTTCTACCCTGAACTTACGGACCAACCCGTAGTTTTTAGAGGTCAATGTGAGTCAGTTAATGTGCAGGCAATGACGAACTTTGAAGCAGGCAGGGTAAGTACTTAAATGTTTTCTGTCATCCGAAAATCACCGAATCAGTTCTTGTTGTCGAATTTGACATTACATTTATTCGAACATATGCGTTAATTTCTAAAAATTGGACATTTTAAAGATTTGCTAAGCAAAAGGCGTATTATGTAGTATGTATGTTATTTATTTTGCTAGTTTATGGGTACATGGCACAACATCGAAATGTACCGTTCACGCTTCCAAGATGGGACTTGCAGCAATGCGGATTATGAATTAGTGGATGGTAATGTCGTTGTGGTCAACTCTCAAGTGAACGACCAGAGATTAGAAACTATTACGGGTGTGGCAGTCCCTGCTTCAGATGGCTCAGCTAAGCTAATCGTAACTTTTCCAGTTCCCGGATCTGATCGTAAGTTTTGCAATCAAAGTACTTTCTTTAAGAATTAAATGCTGATTTCCAGTATTCAAAGGTGTTCATAACATTTTATTTACAGAGCCAGTTTCATCGGATTACTGGGTTTTAGCCACAGATTACTCAAATTTCGCTTTTGTATACTCATGTCGAAATTTGGATGAAAACGAAATGCAAGGTAAATACGAATTCTGATTTTATAAAATCAAGAAGCTTGAGGATGACATTCCTACTTAAGATTGTTTATCAATTTTTGTATTTTTAGGGTTCCTTAAGTTCTTACAAAAAAACGGAACCCTTATACTACTACTCCCTCGCTTCGCTCGTGAATTAAACTCTAAACTCCCTCACGACTTCATTGTATTCGGGATTCAATATCACACCCGTGACATAAGACACCGCTTTGTCCCCTAGGTGCACAATCTACTATTATACTTAATCAAATTTAAATACCGCAGTGAATAGTTGGAAACTAAGCAAAACAAAACAGCTGTTGCCGGAATCTGAATTGGCTATCAACGCGGTAATGAGTGGCGTACCGTACCTTGATATCCGCTACTACAGAAAGGAAGACCAGACTGAAAAAGGCTGTTTCTACTTCCCCGAACCACAAGAAAATGTACCTGTCGTGTTCCCAGGACAATGTGACGAGTCTATTGGTGTCATACAAAATTTTAACATCGCAAATGTAAGTACCTATATTTGAAAGGTTTAGGTAGGTCGTTAATTAAAGATAAACAATCTTGATGTGTATTTTTATTTTTTTTTATTTAAAAACTCGGTTTAAAAATAGAAAGCAACTAAAAACCAATATCAATACAAACATAACGATTAACGACTAAATCAATAGAGAATATGCATGCGTTTTTTTTATTTGCTAAGGAATTTATACTTTTTAGCCCTAGTAAACAATTATGAAATTATTTTTTAAATACCTTCAAAGATTACAATTATAAAGAGAAGTCCGATGAAAACTTTGACGTCATCGTCTATGACGCCTATAAAGCTGCCATAGAAAACAGCGTTTTCGCGAGAGGAACAGATATATCTATTTGTTTAAAACAATTATATCTCCTTCGTTTTTCGTGTAATTTTGATTCTATTTTCACTGTAAGTATTATATTTTTAGATAAACTGTATAGATGATAAATATGTTTTTGATGCATGTTCCCTATTGTTTCATAGTATAAGCAGTATCTTGTTTATTTATTTAATGTGTTTGTGTAAAAAATCACATATATTTTTCACCTTTATTTATCTATCTAAACCTTTCTAGCAATATTTGCATCTCAATTAAAAGAGCTAAACGAGCCTAATGAAATTCAACCCAAAAACAAATTTCCGTATTTTTTAAGACGTTAAAAATCAATAAATAGGTATTTACCAAACACAAGTACTTCAAATCTATCGTTTCTTATAAAGAAACGATAAATTTGAAGTACTTGTTAACAGTTTAAGACAGATAAATTTCAATGTCCATTAAACTATTGGGAAAAATACGAGTATCCATTGTAAATAAAATATTTGACAGCAATTCAGACCGTTTTTGACCACAATGAAATATCATTGAAAAATAAATTTGGAAGATCAGATGACTTGCATTCACGTTTCATTTAATTCGCAAGAAAAGTCGAACAATTTCTTTCCCTGGAATTTGCTGGATGTAAGTGTTAGTTTCAGCTAACCAATCATTGAGGCAATTCTTTTGAGAAGTTCAGCTCTGGGCACAGTTCAACTAACTAATCATGATAATAATGATACAATAAATATTTTTTCATTATCTTAATCAACAACAAAATGTCTGTTATGTATATCCACAAAAAGATAACACACAACCTTACACTCTGTACAACAAACTCACACAACACATCACAAACAAAACTCTCTTCATAATTTTTACAGTCATCCACATCACAGTATTCCTTGTTGTCTCTTGTCACTAGTACGTAAGCAATTAGACATAGTAAAACGGTGTGGAGACCTGGTGACCTGAAACACAGGCCATTGGTCTAGCTTAGGCACCAGTCCCCACAATTTTTTCAGTGTTGTACTACTTGGCAATGAATACATGTAAATGTTTCTGTTAATATTGTGGTGAAAATAAACTTATTTATTATATTACAGTTAGAAGGTACATGGTACGAGGTTGCATCGTACCCTAATGTTGAACGAACAGGACAATGCGTCAATCACCAGTTCACTTTCGTGGATACCACTCGTCTTAATATGGTGTCTTCTGCTGTGAGTGATCAGTTCCGAGGAGAAATGAATGGAGTTATAACAAGAAGCAGCGCTACTGATAACAGTGGAAAACTCACCATAGCTATTACTGATAACAATGGGCAAGGTATGAATACTTACTAGTTAGGTAAAAAGGCTTTGTTTTAAGGGATCCCATATCTTAGCCGACAACGATGAATTATGAAGCCAGTTTACTGTTGAAGATAATTCCTTTTGTATCTAAATAAAATGAACTTATTTTATAATTTCAGCGAAAAATATACCATTCTGGATCCTAGACGCGAACAACGACTTTGTTTTCGCCTACGGTTGCGAAAACATCAATGATGATTTTAGATCAGGTAGGAAACAATATTGTATCATGTTTAGGTAAATCTATCATACCTATCACAAAAGTAATCTCAATATAAACTATAAATTTTTCAGTTTGGAGTTGGAAGCTCAGCAGAACAAGAGAATTGACTGAAACTGCAGTTACGGCTATTAGCAACGCTATGGCAAACAACGTCGTACTGGAAGACAAATACTTTGAAAAGATTGACCATTCGAATGAAGCTTGCTTCTACTTACCAGAACTTGAACCTGGTGAACCCGTAATACTTCCCGGTCCTTGTGACGATAACATACAAGGAATTCAAAATTTCGACATTGAAAGGGTAAAAAGTTTTTTTTTTTTTTAAATAAAACACACAGAATGAATACACTAGCAAACGTCTTGTATGGAATAGTTTATCGTCCTTACAATATTGAAACATATCAAGCATAAGTTAGTAGGTACCTCATGCTTTTTCTGATTTCGATGATTATTTTTCAGTACACTGGCCGTTGGCGTCTCATTGAAAGCTATGGATCTGAATTCCAAGATGGCACATGCAACGTAGCTCAATACACACAGCAAGCCAGTAACATGCTCGCCGTCACCAACTCCCAGGTTGTGAATGGACAACTGGCATCTATTTCAGGAACTGCTACTTTATTTAGCACCGAACGAGGACAACTTCATTTCAGTTTTCCTAGTAGTTAGTAACATGATTATAATCATTTATTTGGTGTTATAATTGAGTTTGTTCAAAGCGAGCGGTAGCTATGCCCGCATCTGCCTTTTATCGTTGTTAACTCCTACCTGCGTAAAAACGTTTAGGAGCCTCTACTTTTACAATGCATTTATTATTAAAAAAAATATATATATACAGATTTAAAGGTAACTCTTTTCTTTTCAGGAGAAGAAACCTTTGATGTCACAATACTTGACATAGATTATGACTCGTATTCACTTGCCTACGGCTGTGTTAATATGCCCAATAATCAAAGGAGAGGTACATATTGATAATACATTTTAGAATATTTTTAAAACGAATTGTAATTTATTAAATTATTCCTGTGTAATTAGTTTATAGCTGGAAAATGAGCCGTGAAAATACTCTGAGCCCAGATGCCATCAACAGCATGAATCAAGTCATTGATAAGATTCCAGTCCTAAACAACCGCTTCTACTACCACATCGATCGAACTGATACAGGTTGTTTCTACCTCCCCACACCCGACCCTAGCTCTAGTGTTAAATTTCGAGGTCAATGCGATCAAAACATTCCAGTAGTG
Organism: Lacanobia oleracea; assembly: GCA_950371165.1. NCBI lineage: Eukaryota > Metazoa > Arthropoda > Insecta > Lepidoptera > Noctuidae > Lacanobia > Lacanobia oleracea. The sequence goes on from OX493404.1 coordinate 5,748,451, forward strand.
ACAAATTTCCAGCCGCAAAGGGTAAGCAAACAAGCTAAATATTTTGAATTGAATTACGGGTTCAATTTCATTCGAGTGTCAAAATACTTTTCATAACATTTGTTTGTACAATACTTTGACAGTACCTTGGCAGATGGTTCGATATCGAGTCGTACCCTGGAGAATTCCAAAATGGTAAATGCAATACTGCCACCTATAGCGAACACCCAGACTCAGGTATCGACGTTGATGTGTTAAATACACAAGTCATCAATGAAGCTCTCTTCTCTGTAAGGGGTACTGCAGTGTTGGATCCAAGTACAGATGCAAGCGCAAAACTTAGAGTAACATTCAATGTGGGAGGTACTGAAGGTAAGCAAGAAGAAAACACAGATCTCTCGCTCTAACTAAACATCATGATCCAACGTTAACTGTACAAACATTTTTTTTAGTTACCGCAAAGTATTGGATATTGGCAACTGATTACAAGTCATACGCACTTGTGTATTCCTGCCGACCCTTTGATGACGAATACGTGCAAGGTACGTAATAAGTTCACATAATTTATTATTAGTGTTTATGTGGCAAGATTTACTTATAGTTAGGACCAAAAACTGTGAAAACGAAAGATCGATTACTTTTTCAGTCACCAGCTGGAAACTGAGTAGAACGAAAGAGTTGACATCTGATGCTAAAACCGAAATCGAAAAAGTGATGAGCAACCATCGTGTTTTGGACCAGAGATACTTCATAGAACGAGATCAAACCCCCGAGGGCTGTTTCTACTTCCCTGAGCCGCAGCCCGGTGTGCCAGTCGTGTTTCCTGGACAGTGCGATGACAGTATTGCAGCTGTCTCGAACTTCAACATGAAAGACGTGAGATGCATTTTACTTAACGCATAACTATTACAATCACAGCTGACACAATGTATTAGAGCACTTGTTAAACAAATTCATTTGCCTTTCAGTTCGATGGTACATGGCACGAAATCGCCGGTTATCCTAAGGCTAACCAAGATGGGCAGTGCATCAGCCAACAGTTCACTGTTAATGAGAATGAGAATAGCATGCGGCTAGATTCATTCAGTGTATTTGATCTGACTCAATCTACGACTGAGGGTGTCGTCACATTCGCGAGAGATGATGACACCAGTGGAAAATTGGAAATCAACATAAGAGTTAACGGAGAAGGTAAGCGATACTTTCTTAAGATAAGAATGCTTTTGAATACTTGTACATTTTTTTTCAGACGAAGTCCTTAAATTGTAAGGTTCAAAATGCGTAATTATGTGAATAAGTAAATTTAAAAAATTAAGTTGGTAGGTGCATCGTAAGGGTACGCACGAAAACACATCAGAATGTGTATCCTCGGAACAAGCCAACTTAGCATTTCAACACGGTTGTCCGTAAAATAAGGGGCCAGACTCCACCGGAAATACGAATAATGTGAAATAATATTATACAAAATAATCAATCATGTTTCTCTTTTCCAGCTCAACCAATACCTTACTGGATTTTGAGCACGGACTACACCGGCTACGCGTTGGCTTACAGTTGTGTCAACCTCGACAGCGATACCAGGGGAGGTCAGTTTAAATCGTCGTAGCTGTTATATTTTGTGAAGATCGTTCTGAATTTTAACTAAATTCAATGCAACAAACTGTTCCAGTGTGGAGTTGGAAGCTCAGTAGAACTAGACAACTGTCAGTTGAAGGCAGTGCGGCCATTGACGACGCAATAGCGAAGGTCGATGTACTGAAGAACGATTACTACGAGACCGTTCAACAGACAGACACTGCCTGCTTCCATTTACCTGACATTCCACCCGGTGATAACGTCGTTCTTCCTGGAAGATGCGACCTTAGCATCAGAGGAATGCCCGATTTCAACATAAATAGGGTTAGAGTCCGAATTTTACTACAATACATTACAAAACTATATTTCTCCCTATTTACTTTGGTATATTTTGACGTTCTAACGCTATTTAACAGTATGCTGGAGAGTGGCGCCTTATTGAGAGTTATGGATCCCGATACCAAAGTGGTACATGTAACGTAGCTCGATACACGCAGCAAGACAGTAGCACACTCAGCATCACCAACTCTCAGGTTGTAAACGGACAGCTGGCATCCATTACCGGAACTGCTACTTTGTCTAGCACTGATGGAAGCGGACGGCTTACTTTCAGTTTAAGTAAGTAAATAGATACGATGTTGCTATTGTACGTTCTAAGATAATTTTGTTGTATGCGACAACACGTTTTACGTAAAACAAGTTTTTTTAACGGTTTCACAGCGAGATTTTCGCCCACTAATAAGTCGCACAGGGCGCTTTTGAAGTATCATGTTTATTATCTGTATTACTACGATAAACTTAAACACCTTTTTCTATTTCCACAGGAGGTCGAGAGTATACCATGGACATACTTGAGACTGATTACAACTCGTTTGCACTAGCCTACGGCTGTACCGACTTGGCTAACGACCAAAGAAGAAGTAAGTAAACACAAATTATTTCCAAGTCCCACTAAGCAAAAATCTACCTACTTGATTTTGTTGTATCTACTCACCATTCATTTCACTTAAATTGTTCTGCTTCTCTAATTTTAAGCTTTTAACATTTATTAAACGTTTTTTGTTTAGTAACCAGCTGGAAATTTAGTCGAACTAATACATTAAGCCCAGACGCAACCAACAGAATAAATGAAATCATCAATGACATCGAAGTCTTACATCAACCTTACTACTACAAAGTGGACCGCTCACCTGATGCTTGTTTCTACTTCCCTGAGCCTGATAGATACACTCCCGTTAGGTTCCGTGGCCAATGTGACGAGAGTGTACCCGTGGTTACCGCTTTTAATGTCCAAGAGGTAAATCTGAATCCCACAATTTAATGTCGCAGGTTGATTTATCAAGAAGTATTTAGACCTTTACAGTTTTTAAATTCAGCATGATGCACAATAGTTCTAATAGAATGTTGCTTATTACGAGATATACAATGAAGAACAAGATCAGAGTAAAAGAAAATGATGCTGCTTCTAATTCCAACGAAATAATATTTCCGCTTGATAGCTTGAAAAGTACCATACCGTCCACTAGGTTCTTCTTCTGTGTGAAAATTCTATGAAAAATTATTAATTGATCTGAATGTATTCACAGTACATGGGATTATGGTATGACATCGAATCATATCCCGTTGCCTTCCAAGATGGCGAATGTCCCAATGCGCGTTACGAAGCACTCAACAGCAACACTGTCTCTGTATACAATACCCATGTTGTTGACCAAAGTCTACGTGGTATAAATGGGCTTGCTGTTGCATCGTCGGATGGAAGCGCAAAACTAAAAGTAACATTCGATGGACAAAATACCGACGGTAAGAATTAAACTAAATAAGTGGGACGTTTCGTCATGTGTGCAGAAACTAACTTCATTTGTTTTTGTTATACTTTCACAGCTGCTTCCGATTACTGGGTGCTGGCAACCGACTATAAGTCGTACGCGTTTGTATATTCTTGTACAAACGTTGATGAAGACTATATGAACGGTAAGGTGTTTTCCACATCAACATCAAATCTTTCAACAATTTTGCGATTAGTTATTGCAACATCTTTTCATGCCTTTTTCAGTCGCCAGTTGGAAACTAAGTAGAACGAAAGAGTTAACATCTGATGCTGAAACCGAAATCGAAAAAGTGATGAGCAACCATCGTGTTTTGGACCAGAGATACTTCATAGAACGTGATCAAACCCCTGAGGGCTGTTTCTACTTCCCTGAGCCGCAGCCCGGTGTGCCAGTCGTGTTTCCTGGACAGTGCGATGACAGTATTGCAGCTGTCTCGAACTTCAACATGAAAGACGTGAGATGCATTTTACTTAACGCATAACTATTACAATCACAGCTGACACAATGTATTAGAGCACTTGTTAAACAAATTCATTTGCCTTTCAGTTCGATGGTACATGGCACGAAATCGCCGGTTATCCTAAGGCTAACCAAGATGGGCAGTGCATCAGCCAACAGTTCACTGTTAATGAGAATGAGAATAGCATGCGGCTAGATTCATTCAGTGTATTTGATCTGACTCAATCTACGACTGAGGGTGTCGTCACATTCGCGAGAGATGATGACACCAGTGGAAAATTGGAAATCAACATAAGAGTTAACGGAGAAGGTAAGCGATACTTTCTTAAGATAAGAATGCTTTTGAATACTTGTACATTTTTTTTCAGACGAAGTCCTTAAATTGTAAGGTTCAAAATGCGTAATTATGTGAATAAGTAAATTTAAAAAATTAAGTTGGTAGGTGCATCGTAAGGGTACGCACGAAAACACATCAGAATGTGTATCCTCGGAACAAGCCAACTTAGCATTTCAACACGGTTGTCCGTAAAATAAGGGGCCAGACTCCACCGGAAATACGAATAATGTGAAATAATATTATACAAAATAATCAATCATGTTTCTCTTTTCCAGCTCAACCAATACCTTACTGGATTTTGAGCACGGACTACACCGGCTACGCGTTGGCTTACAGTTGTGTCAACCTCGACAGCGATACCAGGGGAGGTCAGTTTAAATCGTCGTAGCTGTTATATTTTGTGAAGATCGTTCTGAATTTTAACTAAATTCAATGCAACAAACTGTTCCAGTGTGGAGTTGGAAGCTCAGTAGAACTAGACAACTGTCAGTTGAAGGCAGTGCGGCCATTGACGACGCAATAGCGAAGGTCGATGTACTGAAGAACGATTACTACGAGACCGTTCAACAGACAGACACTGCCTGCTTCCATTTACCTGACATTCCACCCGGTGATAACGTCGTTCTTCCTGGAAGATGCGACCTTAGCATCAGAGGAATGCCCGATTTCAACATAAATAGGGTTAGAGTCCGAATTTTACTACAATACATTACAAAACTATATTTCTCCCTATTTACTTTGGTATATTTTGACGTTCTAACGCTATTTAACAGTATGCTGGAGAGTGGCGCCTTATTGAGAGTTATGGATCCCGATACCAAAGTGGTACATGTAACGTAGCTCGATACACGCAGCAAGACAGTAGCACACTCAGCATCACCAACTCTCAGGTTGTAAACGGACAGCTGGCATCCATTACCGGAACTGCTACTTTGTCTAGCACTGATGGAAGCGGACGGCTTACTTTCAGTTTAAGTAAGTAAATAGATACGATGTTGCTATTGTACGTTCTAAGATAATTTTGTTGTATGCGACAACACGTTTTACGTAAAACAAGTTTTTTTAACGGTTTCACAGCGAGATTTTCGCCCACTAATAAGTCGCACAGGGCGCTTTTGAAGTATCATGTTTATTATCTGTATTACTACGATAAACTTAAACACCTTTTTCTATTTCCACAGGAGGTCGAGAGTATACCATGGACATACTTGAGACTGATTACAACTCGTTTGCACTAGCCTACGGCTGTACCGACTTGGCTAACGACCAAAGAAGAAGTAAGTAAACACAAATTATTTCCAAGTCCCACTAAGCAAAAATCTACCTACTTGATTTTGTTGTATCTACTCACCATTCATTTCACTTAAATTGTTCTGCTTCTCTAATTTTAAGCTTTTAACATTTATTAAACGTTTTTTGTTTAGTAACCAGCTGGAAATTTAGTCGAACTAATACATTAAGCCCAGACGCAACCAACAGAATAAATGAAATCATCAATGACATCGAAGTCTTACATCAACCTTACTACTACAAAGTGGACCGCTCACCTGATGCTTGTTTCTACTTCCCTGAGCCTGATAGATACACTCCCGTTAGGTTCCGTGGCCAATGTGACGAGAGTGTACCCGTGGTTACCGCTTTTAATGTCCAAGAGGTAAATCTGAATCCCACAATTTAATGTCGCAGGTTGATTTATCAAGAAGTATTTAGACCTTTACAGTTTTTAAATTCAGCATGATGCACAATAGTTCTAATAGAATGTTGCTTATTACGAGATATACAATGAAGAACAAGATCAGAGTAAAAGAAAATGATGCTGCTTCTAATTCCAACGAAATAATATTTCCGCTTGATAGCTTGAAAAGTACCATACCGTCCACTAGGTTCTTCTTCTGTGTGAAAATTCTATGAAAAATTATTAATTGATCTGAATGTATTCACAGTACATGGGATTATGGTATGACATCGAATCATATCCCGTTGCCTTCCAAGATGGCGAATGTCCCAATGCGCGTTACGAAGCACTCAACAGCAACACTGTCTCTGTATACAATACCCATGTTGTTGACCAAAGTCTACGTGGTATAAATGGGCTTGCTGTTGCATCGTCGGATGGAAGCGCAAAACTAAAAGTAACATTCGATGGACAAAATACCGACGGTAAGAATTAAACTAAATAAGTGGGACGTTTCGTCATGTGTGCAGAAACTAACTTCATTTGTTTTTGTTATACTTTCACAGCTGCTTCCGATTACTGGGTGCTGGCAACCGACTATAAGTCGTACGCGTTTGTATATTCTTGTACAAACGTTGATGAAGACTATATGAACGGTAAGGTGTTTTCCACATCAACATCAAATCTTTCAACAATTTTGCGATTAGTTATTGCAACATCTTTTCATGCCTTTTTCAGTCGCCAGTTGGAAACTAAGTAGAACGAAAGAGTTGACATCTGATGCTGAAACCGAAATCGAAAAAGTGATGAGCAACCATCGTGTTTTGGACCAGAGATACTTCATAGAACGTGATCAAACCCCTGAGGGCTGTTTCTACTTCCCTGAGCCGCAGCCCGGTGTGCCAGTCGTGTTTCCTGGACAGTGCGATGACAATATTGCGGCTGTCTCGAACTTCAACATGAAAGACGTGAGATGCATTTTATTAAACGTCACAATCATTCTTCACACAATGGATCGTCGGCGCACTTACCAAATCTGATGTGATTTTCATCAAGTTAACTAGGGAGACAATAATGTGTAGTACTTTATGATTAATGGATGATTTTTTAATGATAAATTGATTAAAATTCATAATTTCAAAATACCGTAGGAACTGAAATACTAGTAAAAATTACAAAATGTATTGTTGATATACTTGATTTTGAAATATCCTCATATTTAGTAACAAGAAAAAATAATAGAAATGCGCATTTAGATTTGGCAAGCGCACCGATGGTAAAGAAGACTTGCTTTAAAATGGTTTTTCATTTCAGTTCGAAGGTACATGGCACGAAATTGCTGGTTATCCTAAAGCAAACCAAGCTGGGCAGTGCAACAACCAAAAGTTCACTTATAATGGTACCACCTACGAAAGCATGCGGCTAGATTCATTCAGTGTATTTGATCAGACTCAATCAACAACCGAGGGTCACGTTACATTTGCTAGAGATGATGACTCTAGTGGAAAATTGGATATCAACATTTGGGTTGACGGAGTAGGTGAGCACAGTCTTCATCGAGAAACTCTTTTCGACTATTAAAAAGAAATGTAAAATGATAAAATTTGTTTATCATTTTCCAGCTCAATCAATACCGTACTGGATTTTAAGCACGGACTACATAAACTATGCGTTGGTTTACAGTTGTGTCAACCTCGACAGGGATACTAGGGGAGGTCAGTTTAAATGATTGACATTAATATTTTGTGATACAGATCTTTCTACATATTAACGACACTCAATTCAATAAAATTACAGTGTGGAGTTGGAAGCTGAGTAGAACCAGACAGCTATCTATTGAGGGCGACGCGGCCATCAATGACGCCATAGCGAAAGTTGATGTTCTGCAAGACATGTACTATGAGAATATTCAGCAGACGGACACTGCCTGTTTCTTTTACCCTGACCTAGGTCCTAATGATCCAGTACTGTTTCCTGGAAGATGTAACCCAAACATTCCTGTATTGCAAAACTTTGATGCATCTCGGGTATGTAGAATTTGATTGATCTTAGACATATACGTGTAGGTAATCATGATCACTTCAGTATAAAACAACAATGGAATAACTTCATAATCACGTCGTCTAAATTATGTAATCTTATTTCAGTACGCAGGTCGATGGCGATTAATTGAGTCCTACCATTCCGATTTCCAAGATGGAGCCTGTAATGCTGCAACATATACATTGACTGATGATGGTTCAATGATTGTAGTCAACTCTAAAGTTGTGGATGAACAACTGAACAGTATCACAGGGACAGCAACTCGAGACCCTAGTGGAAGCGGAAGACTTACCATCACTTTCCCGAATAGTAAGTATTTTTGTAAATACGCCTGCTGCTTTAGATTTCATAAATTTAATATCCTTGTTGGCTGAATGGTATGTACGAGTATAGTTCTGCCTAGCTTTATCCCAAGCACCAAGCGTTAGGGTCAGCTTCCAAAATAAAAGGAAGTAGCTGGACGCTGGTATTTTACAAGGAACGTCAGTCCAACAACTCGGCTAATATGATAGAAATCAATACAGGTATAAAAATTCTTCCGTTACTGACTGATTGAGTGACAGACAGACAATGTACAGCCGAAACTATTAGTTGTAGAAAGCTGAAATTTGGCATATAGCTTTCCTACACTCTGTAGGAGAGTACCTACTAAAAGAGGATTTCCCGAAAATTTCAACGGGAACGGGAAAAAACGGGATATGCGCGTACGAAGTCGCGAGCAAAAGCTAGTAGAAGTATCTTTTTTTTTATAATATTATCTTTAGTTGGTGCACAGTGGAACACAAGATGACATCACAAAGTGGCCTAATAAGTATTTTTTAAATCTGGTTAACATCGGCAATAATTTCCAGTGAGCCTCGAACTAGACACACAGTTTTACCCATTGGTATGTCGGTTCCCCGTAATATTTGCCTAGTAACGTAGTCTAGTAAATAATCAATAAATAATTATCATACCGATCCCGAACCCGAATTATTATCGGTTAATAATTATCGTTTTTTTATCTAGGTACTCCAACAGAATATTGGATCTTGGGCACTGACTATGAATCTTATGCGCTAATTTACACCTGTGTGGACCAACCCAACGATCAAAGAAGAGGTATGGTATAGCATCAGCCACTGTATGATAGATATTATACTGCTGAGATGAGAAACGCTTATGATAAACTCAATCTGTCCTTAGTTTGGAGCTGGAAACTAAGCAGATCAAATAGTTTGCTAGGGAGTGCGATGAACGCAATCAACGAGATAGTCAACCGTGTTGATGTCCTAGATGCTCGTTATTACCAATCCATTGACCGTACCGATGTTGGGTGCTTCTACTACCCAACGCCTGACAGTACTTCTAACGTTATTTTCCCCGGACAGTGTGACGAAAGTATTCCCGTTGTTACGAATTTTAGAGCTGATTTGGTAAGTTTGCAATCTTCTACTTCAGTATTATATTCTCTTACTGCTAACTTTCTTTCAATTAATAATGCATTAGTTTCCATATTTTGCATATTATTTAATTGTTTAATATTACTAACACAGTTAATAATTGTATCTTAAATGTACAGTACGAAGGCACATGGTATGACGTCGAATCCTATCCGACAAACTTCCAAAGTGGTACCTGCAACACAGCTAAGTACTCTCTCAACTCCGATAGAACACTTACTGTGCAAAATACTCAAGTAGTGGACCAACTTCTGCAAACTGTTACCGGATATGCAGTTCCATCAACGGTTGACGGATCTGCTAAATTTGACGTAACACTTACAGGCAGCAGTGGTAACGGTAAACATTCACAATGTTTAATTTTTATATGAGTCTAGATTTGAAATAAGTTGGACCGCAAGGTGCATATTGCTGAAAAATACTAGTTGTATTTGGGATATAAAATGACTGTATTTCTCATTTTCTATTTCAGTAATTACAACCAAATATTGGGTCCTGGCCACGGATTATGAGACATATTCATTTGTGTATTCTTGTCGCAACATCGACGACGAATTTAGAGAAGGTAAATTATATGTTAAAATTATAGAATGAGTATGATCGGATAGTAAGAGGTAATGTTCTCGTGTTTGAAGGAACTTTCGCATTTGACTGTTATTGATTGTCGGTGAAATGATATTATGCTTCGAAATTTAGCGCTTATTTATATCACTATCATTACTTAGTATAAAACAAAATCGCTTCCGCTATCTGTCTGTCCCTATGTATGCTTGAATCTTTAAAACTTCGCAATGGATTTTGATGCGGGTTGTAATAGATAGAGTGGTTCTCGAGGAAGGTTTTAGTATATATTTTTCGACCATGCGAAGCCGGGGCGGGTCGCTAGTATATTATAAAACAAAATCCTCCGTTACGTCTGTATGTTCGCAATAGACTCAAAAACCACTTCACCGATTTTCATGCTGTTTTCACCAATGGTGTCTCCGCTATCTGTCCCTATGTATGAATGAATCTTTAAAACTTCGCAACGGATTTTGATGCGGGTTTTAATACATAGAGTGGTTCTCGAGGATGGTTTTAGTAAATAATTTGTCTAGAAAAAAAAATAGGGATCCTTAAGAAATCTGCAGCGTGGACGAAGTCGCGGGCGAAGTGCTAGTACGAGTATGAACAGAAAAGCGTTCAATGGTACATAAGTAAAATGTGAAAATTATAACTTGATTTATTTTTACAGTTTACAGTTGGAAGTTGGGTAAGAAACCAACTATACCAGCAGACGCGGAAAACTCTATCAAAAAAATTATTGACGACGTACAAGTGCTAGGTCAACAGTACTTCGTTTCGAGAAAACACACCGATGAAGCCTGCTTCTATTATCCTGACAATAAAGGTGGAGACGTAATAATCAATGGTCAATGTATTCCGGACGCGGAAGTGCCAGTTGTCTCCGGCTTCAACGCTTACGCAGTCAGTACATACTCTTACAATATCTTAACATCATTGAGCACACAATTTTTTTTTACGATGGTTTATCATCAATTGACCTCTTCGGGCTCTGGGCGGAGCGGAAGGAAGTGTCAGACTCTAATACGGGCCATACACGTTGAAGAAATTTGATCAAGCTGGTTCAAACTATTTGACACTTACCGGTTCCGTACCTAATGGGTTACCAAGGGAACCCTATTTAAGCCTCCGCTGTCCGTCCGTCCATCCGTCCATCTGTCTGTCAGCGGGCTGTATCTCAAGAACCGTAATAGGTAGACAGTTGAAATTTTCACAGATTATGTATTTTTATTATTTGTTGTTATAGTGGCAATAGCCACTATAACAACAAATAATAAAAATTAAGGTTTATAGTACAGATCCCATCCTGTGCGAGTCCGAATCGCACTTGGCTGGTTTTTATTTCTTCAATCCATTTGACGACTAATGTTTTATCAAATTCTCCCACTGACATTCATGCCAATTTGATAAAACTGTGAACCATGTACCAACCCGTCTAGCCAAGCGTGGTATCAGCATGCTATATCCTCCTTATTAAGGAGAGACCCGAGTCCAGTAGTGGGACGTAATGGGTTGTAGTAGTAGTAGTGTAAACCAGCATATTTGATTAAATTACTTGAGGCGTACCTATGGCCCGCAATAGGCCTAGCTGGCAGCAACCTGGTCATGCCACCATATTGACTTACAATATTAATTTATCTTGTAATGGGGTTACTCTAGTATTTTTTCATCTTGTGAGGCAGTTGTCTAACCGCCGGCGAGCAGCGAGTAGCGAGTGAAAAGTTTCGATAGTTTTGACGCTCGGCTTTCAGTGAGTGCTTTTGTGCGACGGGCTTTTACTCGCAATACTCGCTCGGCTGGCACTACCTACAGGTAGAAATTACCGCAGTTTGGTTGTTCTCACCGCCAAGCGAGTACCGCCGAGCGGGTGTCGCTGAGCGAGTATAATCTTTAATAGATCTTGTCGCTGCGATCAACTGGAGGTAAGAGCCGCACGCCGGCAGTGTGAACAGCCAGCCATCGAATATGAATGTATGTGTCTCTTTTACTCACACGAGATCTATATCTTTTGTCCCTTTTCTCAGCGAGCAAATAGTCGATATCTACTCGTTTCCTCGCTGGCGGTGAGACAAGTGCCTAAACCTCGTTTATAAACCATCGACATGCAACAACGTCCTGATGCCGGTCATTTAGGATATAATTTTAAAAAACTGGAACGCTTAGCTCAAATGACGGAACGTTTACTTCATCAAACAAAAAGCTTGGGCACTTAGGACATCACACCCCAATACGGATAGGTTAGGTTCGAGTGGGATGACGGGAGCTAGAGTGAGCTAGAAAAGCAAACACACCCAGCTCCCACGATCGTCGATTTGACTTTCCTTGGTCACAGCCATATTTGAAGCCTAATTTAGATTGGATTTAATTATATAATGTGATCATTAGATCAAAGAAAATTTAAACATTATAATTATTGATCAAATTAGTTTCAGTGTATGATTAACAGACTGAAGCTTAAGTATATGAAATGAAACTATATTGCATAGAGGACAATTTTTCAAACGAAATTATATAGTATAATTCGTTGTTGGTGCCTATCCATTGCAAGCGAAGCGTAGAAACGGAGAAGTACCATGTCTGTCAAAATATCAGTGACTCATGTGGTGCGAAGATTTTATGCAATTCCATTGGTTAAAATTTCTCCGTTTCTCCGCTCCGCTGCCTCGCTCCGCTGTAATTGAAAGGCACCCTACACGGATGCACGCGAGCGAGTCCGACTTCCCATTGTCCCTATAATTTGATCGCGTTGTGAACCAATGAAACTAATAAGTACTTACTATTAGTTACATCTAGATATAATTTATTTGAGGAGATAATAACAGCCGCACGGGTCGATCTTGAAGGTTAAGCAACGCTTGCCAAGGTTGGTCTGTGGATGGATGACCATCTTAACGTACCGAGTTTCCTCCGTGCCTCTGAAAGCACGTTAAGCCGTTGGTCCCGGTTGTCATTTGTAGATCTTTGGCAGTCGATACGGATAGTCAGAAGCCAGTAAATTTGACTCCAGTCTTGCCATGAAGTACCGTGTTACCCAGTTAATGGGTTGTGGAGATCTGGTAGGCAGCCGCTCCTCAAAAAATACTGTTACATCTACATATCCCTCTATCAATAATTGATATATTTTTAGTTCCAAGGAGTATGGCTCGAAGTGTCTCGATACCCGTCTGCGTTTCAAAATGGAGACTGCACAACTAGTTTATATACCCTGAATAATGCAAATACCTTCTCTGTTACCCAAACGAGCGTGATTGATGAGGAAAAGTACAGTACAGACACGCAGGCTTCAATTGGTGCTGGCGGTAGAGGTGTCATCAATATTAACGTCAATGGAGGTAAGTGCCATTATTTAAAAACTAGTCTAAAAAGATATAATTGGTTGACACTAAACACAAATAACCTTGTTTAATAGGATTATTGTTTTGACTTATTTTAAATAGTAGCCATTACGATCATTCATCAGAATTCTACGCAATAGACACCGATGCTTCACGGGAACACTACGCAGTTCTGATGGTTATTAAACTTATGTGGTGTATCAAAAGTTTGTTTAAAAACAGTCAATTTTATACGAATTAAGTCACTATTCAACTAATGAGCTTATTTGTTTCAGTTCCATTCAACGTCTACGTTTTGGACGTCGATTACAACGACTATGCGCTATTATACAGCTGTAGGAATCTCGACGCCGATAGAAAACAGCGTAATTATTATCTACTTATTTAAATATAGGTATCTTAGCAAATACGTCCTATGACTTAATATTATAAATGAGAAAGTGAGTTTGTTTGTAACCTATTCATGTTGTAACAGCTGAATAGACTTGGATGAAACTTGACATACGGGTAAAACATGTCCCGGAATTAGACATAAGACTTTTTATCCCATAAGTAATGTCCCCTTGGGATAATTTTCAACTGGAAACCGCTGGCAGAAGCTAGTAATTTATTGTTTCTTTTTCTGTTTTAATGTCAAATAAAAACTTATCTACACAACACTTTTTTCGCAGTCTACAGCTGGAAACTGAGTAAATCCCGTGAAGGACTATCCGAAGCTGCAAATAATGCTATAAATGAGCTCATTACCAAAAACATTGATCTCCACGAGCCCTACTATCGGACAACGGGTCAAGACCATGCAGCTTGCTTCTATTATCCAGTGTTTGATCAAGCCCCACTCAGTATCGAGTTGCCCGGACCCTGCAATGAATCGATAACTGGCGTTCCTAATTTCAACTTGAATAATGTAAGTTGCCTCAAATTTTTGGAAACATATAATTTTTGGACATTTTCTTTGGCAGGTCACCACTAGGTATCTTTTTACTTCTTGAGTACAAAGTATCTAAATGATCTCTCTCACATACTCGTAAATCCTACTATTCTATTTAATATTATAAATGCGAAAGTTTGTGAGGATGAAGTTTGTTACTCTTTCACGTCAAAACGCCTGAAAGAATCTTCATGAAATTTGTCACAGAGAGGTAGATTATTGTCTGAAATAACACATAGGCTACTATTACTTATTCCGGGAGTATGTTCCCTAAAGATCACACGGGGGAAGCCGCTGGAAGAAGCTCGTGTGATATTTGCGAGTGGAAATAATTAACATGTAGCTAAAATATTTTAATACAAGTGAACATAACGTCTGCATCCGTATCTTGTTTTAATTTTGAGTGAAACCACAAGATGCGATGCTACTGCATTGTCTTAAAAAATATAGATATACGAAATGTGGATGCCACTCGGTGTGTGACGCCTTGTGACACCGCGTCGCATGGCGTCGAAGCGAAGCGGAGAATATTCAAACCAGGCGCTGATAATGCGGTGCCGTAGTATGTAGGTATAGTTGCCACACCTTCGCGCTGCATCGCAATCTAGCTCCGTACCGCGTCGTGTACGTTCGCTTTCTTTCGATTCTTTGACTTTTGAAAATGTGAATTTATAAGTATCTAGATAATTGATCGAACTCTTTATTTATTTTTGCCTTATGCCAAACCTTGAAACGTGATATGAAATCACCGCAGATTGAAAAAGTAGAAATTAACATAGAGATTTGCCCTTAAATTTAAGTTTTTTTTTTCTTTGATCAGTTCGTTGGAGAATGGTTTGAAGTCGCCAGATATCCTCAAACAGCGCAGACTGGCCAGTGTAACCGTGCTGCATTCGGGCCCGTTTCTGAAGACGGTACGTTCACTGTTGTGAACAGCCAAGTTACCGATGAGGCTTTGAGTAAAATAACAGGAGAAGCAACAGCAATAGGAAATGACGGACAAATTGAAGTTAAATTCACTTTTGGTGAAGGTAAGTTTTTCAATGTTATATCACTGGATAAATGACGTTATTATCTGAACACATTTTCATTTGAATAAAAACGGAAACAGATTTTTAAACGGACTGCTTTTTCTGTACCTAAACCAATCATTTGTTTCTAAAATATCGAAACCTTAATTTATTGACATGTAGATATTGGTAACTGCTGATTTTATTTTTATAAACTAACATGATTTATTTATTGCAGATATCCAAACTGCAAAGTACTGGGTGCTCGCAACCGATTATATCAGCTATGCTCTTTTATACAGCTGTGTTACTATTGACAGTGGAGACAGACGACGAGGTAAATTGCGCTTTTTTTGTCATAAAAAACTGTTTTTACTTAGAGACATCTAATTGTGACCAATTTATCTTTACAGTTGGTAGTTGGAAACTTGGTAAAACGACCGAACTAAGTCCGCTGGCTGATGAAGCTATAGATGCCATTGTCAGTACGACACAAGGTCTCAGAAATGATTATTACCAGCGGACAATTCAGACTGATGCAGCGTGCTTCTACTATCCAGAGTATGAACAACCAGATTACATAGAGTTGCCGGGACCCTGCGATACATCCATAACCGGCGTTGCTAACTTCGACATGAATAGAGTAAGTTCACATTAATTAAAATATTAAGTTGGTCACCGAAAGCGCCGAACGTATTCGGTTTAATCAGATTGATTTATATTATAATTGGGCTATTTACATTAAGTCGGCCATCGAATATGGCAACCATTTTCATTTAAGTTATCGGTAACCCGGTAAGGGTTCAGCGACTGCATTCAGCCGAACAATAAGTGGCGTGTTTCAACAAATGTGTTCAGTCACCGATAACGGTCTGCGGCCGAATACGGCTAACCGAAAACCTGTATACACCGAATTGGTCAAAACGTTCTAATGTAAATACGCCTTAACAAAAAGAAAAATCTATTTTTAAGTTATGTTTTTAAGCATTAACTCCTAAAGATACCTATTTAAGTTTTTTCTCTTTGGCCAGTTCATTGGAGAATGGTACGAAGTCGCCCGTTACCCACACCCAAGACAAACAGGCCAGTGTAACAGGGCTGAATTCGAGAACGGAGACACTAGTAATAGCTTATCATTTGTGACCAGCCAAGTTTTGAATCTTGAAGCTTCTGAGATAAGAGGAGAAGCAGTAAGCAGTGATGGGTCTGGAAGATTACGAGTTACTTTCCATACTGATGGCGGTTAGTAGATTAATAACAATATTTTTAAATGCGTTTGTGTGTGATGTTATTTATTCATGTTGTTAGCTCTTATTAATTAATATTATTGTGAGTTTAATTCTTTTTGCTTGTCTTGCGTGAGTCGTTAATACAGTTTCTTTCTTTCTAAATGTGAATAAATAGTTTAAGTTTATGTACAGGAGAAACTATAGTAAATTGGACCGCCAGCTAAATTGGACCACCTTCACATTTGATTAGATATTTTTCAAAAACTCGTGAGAGTATGCCAATAACAAGTTTTGAAAAATGCTAAGTATGAATTGAGTCGGTGGTCCAGTTATACTTTCCCTTAATATTTAGAAGTTTTGTTAAAATAATGTAGCTTTATGCATTTCTCCATGCGAAAATGTTATTTTACCTGTAGATATTGATAACTCGGTACCATACAAGGTTTTATCAGTAAACTGAGTTTATTTTTTTTCCAGAACCCTACACTAATGATTACTTTGTTCTTGCGACTGACTATACCGGCTATGCTCTCCTTTACACGTGTTTCAATACTCCTCAAAACAGACGTCTAGGTAAGTTTTTTAAATAATATAAATAGCCATCAAAATCCCCAATCTGACTTTAAGAGAGCTAATATGAAAAACTATATTCACAGTTGGCAGTTGGAAACTAAGTAGAAACACGGGACTGACCGAAAACGCAAAATCGGAAATAAATGAAGTCATCGATAAGACCCAAGGTCTCACACAGGTCTACTACCAGGAGACGAGTCATACTCATCAAGATTGTTTCCACTACCCAACACAGACTGGGGACAAAGTCGTATTGCCTGGCCAATGCGACACCAATATTCCTGCAGTGGAGTCCTTCAATGTGGCTAGAGTAAGATCATATTCGGATAACTGTTTACTGTGTTTGCTCTAAAATCGTTTTTTTGTCAGCATTCTCTGTTTAGCTGTATAGTGTTGGCCGGTGCCGTATGGTGCCGTAAAAGAATAATACAATCCCGTGACTTCCCGTGGGTGTTGTAAGAGGCGACTAAGTAACTCACGAGAGAATAGGCAGCAGCGTTCTATGTAACACCATACCATACATTGCGTTCGCCAACCCACCTGCTAAGCGTGGCGATTAAGGCAAACCCACCTTGAGGAAGGCCTATGTCCAGTAGTGGACGTCTTTCGGCTTGATGATAATTCCCTGTTTGTGACATGTCTCGCTTAGCAACTATTGAGTGAGGTCTTGCGAATCCCAGCCACGACCATCGCGCTTGTGTTGCTTGTGTCAAAAAACGCAGTCCAGTCATGTGAATGTATTGCGATTTTTTATTATTTACAGGCTCGCGTTTGACCATAATCTCATCAGAGACCCAATCCTTCTAATTTTTAGGAAAGCTGTCAAAATGTAGGCAAATTAGAGGTTTTTAACAGATTGCAACTGAGATGCGAATGCGAACGTTGCTTCAAAACTTTATTATTGGCTCTCTGATGAGATAGTGTTAAACACGAGTCTTGAATAATAAAAAAATCTTAGTCTAGTCACTTCACTTGTTGATTAAGATAACTGCAAGCGCAGTAGCACAAGAGCCATGCAATTGTTCTGTATTCAATTCTCAAATCGGACAGAATGATATAGGCTTGGCCCATCATGACTTTCTTTGTACCTTTTTTTTAAGGATGGGAAATCATCAAATGACTCCTCCCGGTCTGGGTGAAGCAGGAGGGAATGTCTGACTCTTACTGACTAAAACCCATCCGTACTCCTCCTAGTGCCCTTTGCGTTCCAGGGCTACAGTACCTCTTTCGAACAGATTCCGCAGCCCTAGCAGGCACTTGCCCTCGCGGGCCCCGTCTTTTGTGCTGCAAGCTCTTTGAGGCGCGTGCCTAATAGCACGGGTATTAATTTGTAACCGGTTGATGGCTATATGCTTGCCCCTTAAACAAGGTACACACCTAAAGATAACTGGTAAAATGTACCTGTACTGGAATAAATTTACTCTGCGTAACTCTCACATCATCGTCCACATTAAGTACTTTCATTCATTCTAGTAACTTTTTTTTACAGTTTGCCAACAATTCCTGGTATCAGATCCAAAGATACGATGCAGTTGGAGACCGTTCATGTATTGGTAATAGATTGTCATTCGACGGAGAAACAAGGGCCATTAAAGTACTTTCTTTCGAATCCGTTGATGAAGATTTATTGACTACAGAAGGTACAGGCCGACTCAGTTCAGATGATGGCAGCGGAGTTTTCTCTCTAGTTATGGATGATTCCGAAGGTACATTTCGTATTCTAGTCTTCTTTTGCAAAACCCTTTATCAATGCAATAAATGTTAATTATTATTATTATAGGAAATTATTTCTCCCTTTTTTTGGAAACACAACAATTAATGTATTTCATCAATTTTGCGACAATTTTCATTCCAGAAAATATATTTCTGTACAAAATGATGTACCTACCTAACATCAAATTATTTTTTCTAGATGGAGAAGGGACGGAGACAACAGTCTACATTTTGGCGACTGACTACGATGCATACGCAATAGCTTACAGTTGCAAAGATATAAATAGCATTCAAAGAGAAGGTATTTAGTTCATCCTCCTTATTATTGTTTATGTTATAATGGATTTTCTTGAATTAGGAAAGGCTAGACAGATGATGATAAACATATATGTAGATATTTATAAATAAATTTAAATCCGGAACGTCGTCCGTTTTAATATACCTAGCTACTTGGAAACTTAAGGCATTGAAATTAATGAACTTGTATCTTAAATACCTGTAAATAAAAATATATTATGTCTATGGATGCGAGACGCGCAAGACCGGTCATTGTGGCGACGCTCGGGAGAGGCCTAAGTCTAGCAGAGGACATCTTTCGGCTGATATTATGATGGTAATGATGTTGTCTGTCGAGTCAGCCAGCAGTGTTTCTAAAAATATGTACCTATGTCTGAATTTTTATAATTTTTTGTACAGTTGGTGTCTGGCAGTTGAGTCGAACAAGGAGCTGGCCAGAAGTCGGCAACGCGGACCTTGAGAGACTCATAGATGAAAGACAGGAAATAACTGACAGACCCGGTTACTTCAAAGATGTCCCACATAACGTTGACTGTCAAGAACCCAGTTCAGCTATCTTATTCAAGAGCAGTATTATTCTGATATTTGTATGCGCTTTAATGCAATTAGTACGGTAATAAACAATCACTGAACAAACTTTAGGTTTAATTACTATAATGTGCTATTTTTACGAACATGTAAATTATTTTTACGTGTTTTATTAAATTATTTGTATTTTTAATAAAAAATATTTTATTAATATAATATGTGGTTATACAAATAATATTTGAAGTTTTATTAAGTTTGGTCCTTTGCCTTGGTTCTTCCTTCATGTTTTAAACAAACCTTAGTGACCACTTTACCCGAGTTGTAACATAACCAACCTTCGACTTGCTCATGATAAGTATTATCCTATTTGAACTAATTGATGCCGAATTACATCAGGTGCTCCCAGATCTGAGCGCAGTACCTATCCAAGCATTGCGAATGTGTAACCCGGAGGGTATGCTCGAACACACCCTTTACCGTGCTATAGTAAATTTAGAGGGTTTATAAAAGGGAAAAATACAATTAAACAAGTACCATTCTAAACCAACATTACAACCCTAATCTCTTCAAAGTAAGAGTGAACAGGCTCCTTCTGGATAAGCTCGCTCCATCGTAGACTTTGTCTTTTTCATCTCATCTCTGACCTAGACTAGAGTCAAAAGCAAACCTATCACAATTAAAAAAAAACTATTACAGTTTATTTAATATAAAGCACTAATGTATGTATAAAGATCGAGCTGGTTTCCGCAACTCCACGACTAAGCGCGTTTTTTGCGTACAGATCAATTATAAAGCACTTAGCAGGTTATTACAATTTAAACACAGGTTTATCAGTATTACTACCTAGTTTCAGCCCTGAAAACACGGTTTCCATCAGTGGTGCTCCTCGTCTCCATACACAATGGGAACATGTGCATGAGAAAAGTATACAAAACTCAGGGTCGCTTGCGAGAATCCGTAAGATGAACCGCTATCAACTTGTAGCTCAGTCGTGTTAAATGTTAGTAATTATCAGTTAGGCTAGGTGCAAAAAAACCCTGGTAAACTTTAACTTTGCAGACACAAGTAACAAACGACGTATAGCAACCGTTCAGTTTCTCTCTCAACAATAGTATAACACGTCTAGTCAGACCGTTAAACCCTAATGAATGAGCCTGTAGAGAATAATGATGAATCGTTCAAAAACTAAAGTACTTAAGTAACAGCACACAAAGTAGCGTTGAGACAGTTGGGCGAGAAATCATCTAGGTTGATGAGTAGAAAAGATTAAGCAACGCTTGCCAAGGTTGGTCTATGGATGGGTGACCATCTTAACATAACTAGTTTCCTCCATGCCTCGCAAAATCACGTTAAACCGTTGGTCCTGGCTGTAAAGCTGAAGAGTTTGTTTGTCTGTTTGCTTGAACGCGCTAAACTCAGGAACTGCTGGTCCGATTTGAAAATTTATTTCGGTGTTAGATAGCCTATTTATCGAAAAAGGCTATAGGCTTATATATCATCACCAATAGGAAAAAAAACAAAAAGTATTTATTCATACTAGGCTGAAAAGCGACACTTTTTGAACGTCCAAATTTACATAAAGACGCCCCAAATCGCCCGCCCGTCACCACTTCCTAATGTTTTAGCTGGGAAGAAGAAGTGGCCAACAAACTCTCCAGCAACACAACTGTCAGTTAAGTTTGAAGAACTTGAATTTATATAATAGTATTATTCAACATTTTGTGATAGATAACGAACATTAAATTAAATAATTAACACATGTCAGCTAGCGCACTATAATATCCCAACAACTGAATATGAACAATGATAAAACTAATTATACATATAGGTAGTTAAAAAGTAAACTTAAGCATACAATACTAATCAAAATGAGCCTCCAGGGATAAATAGCGTGCCCGCTCACACGTGCAACAATGGAATTTAACTATAAGCTGTGACCCATCTCGTCACTAGTAGTAGTTAAATTATAACACTTAAAACATATAACAATAATAAATCACGGTCAGCAAGACGACCGGGTACGTATTTGAATATCGAAGATTAAATTACCTACTGGTAAAATGTCGATGTTCAAAACATCGAAAATGGAAATATCGAACGACTATAAAACCGAAAATAAAGTTACCCGAAAGTTTATATTATCGAATGGTTAATTAACCTACGTCCAAAAACATCGAAAATTAAAATACCTACGTGTAAAAATGGGTTAATTTTCAACATTAAATACATTCATAATTTAATTCAACCTAAACATACGTACAATTTAAAATATCGAACAAATTTTAATATAAGTAGTATGAGTGGAAAAAGGTTACTTTTGCAACTTCTCTGGCGCTACGGGAAATAAGGTTAGATTTCACTTTCGCTTTAAAAGCATTAAAAGGCAAGTCTAGAAAAGAAACAGGTAACTTATTATAAAAGCAGATACCGAGCCCTATAAAGTGACCCTGGACCTTTTTTTTTTTTAATGATGGGAAATCATCAAATGACTCCTTCCGCTCTGGGCGAGGCGGAAGGGAGTGTCAGACTCTTACTGACTAAAACCCATCCGTGCTCCTCCTAATGCCCTTTGCGTTCCAGGGCTGCGGCGTCTCTTTCGAACGGATTCCGCACCCCGGCAGGCACTGGCCCTAGCGGGCCCCGTCTCAAGTGACCCTGGACCTTACGAAGACGGTGGAAAGGAGCATGTAATTTGTGTTTATTTCTGGTGTTGAAGCTGTGGATATCACTAGTTTTGGCGTATAAATGTGTATTTTGCCATACATACATACATATTTTTACATACAGTACCTATGTTGGCAAAAATGAACTGCAAAACAACCGTAAGAATACCTATTTCTTTAAAAGTTCCCTTAAAGAAACTCTGGACCCTAGCTGGTATATCGCTCGTACATCTCGCTTTTGTATGACAAATATATTTTGTATGTCAGAAGCTTTTACCCCATAGTAGCATACTATAGGACATAACACTATGGAAATAACTAAAATAGACTAACCGAGTTGTGTCGACGTCAGTAAATTGTCTAACTATAAACCACCTAACGAGTAGGGTCGAAAAGAAAGACAGCGCCTCAGAATTGCTATCGATTTCAACAACACCAAAGCAGTCGGTTAACGATATCAATAACTACTTCGCAGATATTGGTAAGACCCTTGCTGGAAAATTTGTGAGTCGGCCGGCTCTTTCGCCGAGCG
Source organism: Lacanobia oleracea (assembly GCA_950371165.1). NCBI lineage: Eukaryota > Metazoa > Arthropoda > Insecta > Lepidoptera > Noctuidae > Lacanobia > Lacanobia oleracea. The sequence goes on from OX493404.1 coordinate 5,771,168, forward strand.
ATGGTTCCTACATTACCTCACAATCCATGGTACTGATACCTACAGACGAAGCAGAAGTGACAAAATTAATTCTGTGCCTCCGCAATGACTGTGCCATGGGATGGGACAGAATATCTAATAGTTTCCTCAAGAAACACATAGCAGTCATAGCCCCACCTTTAACTTACGTATGTAACCTCGCTCTTGATACAGGCCAATTCCCCAGAGCATTTAAAAAGTCGATTGTTCATCCGGTCTTTAAGGGTGGGGACAGAAGCCGTGTCAACAACTACAGACCCATAGCCGTGCTGCCTGCGCTATCCAAAATTCTTGAACGGATCATGAATGGCAGACTAGTTGATTACTTGGAGAAACATAACCTTCTGTCTCCCTCTCAATACGGCTTTAGAGCTGGTAAATCGACGTCAGACGCTGTTTATGATCTTACTAACTTTGTCGTTGCTAGCATGGATGCGGGTCGTAAGGTCTTGGGGATTTTTCTGGACCTTGCAAAGGCATTTGACACGGTTTCTGTACCTATACTTATTCGGAAGATAGAATGCCTTGGAATTAGGGGGGTCCAGTTAAAACTATTTGAGGATTATCTGAGTGGGCGTACTCAGAGCGTAAAAATAGGAGAGTATGTCAGTGACGAGTGCCTAGTTAGCTACGGCGTGCCTCAAGGCAGCGTACTGGGTCCAACCCTCTTCCATATATATATTAATGATCTGGGTATGCTCACTCTCCCTGAGGGTAGGGTTATAACTTTCGCCGATGATACTGCCCTGTTATTCAGTGCGGCCACGTGGAGTGAAGTGTTCAGGCATGCTCAGTCAGGCTTCAATATGGTATCGGATTGGTTACGAGATAATGCTCTCACCCTGAATGCTGCAAAAACCAACTATGTCACTTTCTCCATAAAACATGACAGGCACGCCTCGGCTACTAAGAAGCTTTCCATCGTAGCTCATACTTGTCCGACGCCATACTGCACCACCTGTACTTGCGCTCACATCGATAAAGCCGATAGTTTAAAATACCTGGGAATTATATAGACAGTGCACTAAAATTTCACGAGCATATCACCGTGTTGAGTGGCAGGTTGCGGAAGTTAATTTACGTCTTTAAGATTCTTAGACTTGGTCACTACCTGTATAACAAAATTAACAGGAGCTTACCTATATACGACCTTAACAAGATTAAATGTAAAATGAAACTAACTCGTTGGCTTCAGAAATTAAACTACCTTGAAACTGAAAAAATTATGGTTGTTTCGGTGTAGTTCTTGATTTACATAATTCATTATTGATTTAACTGTATACTTCATCATTATTTAATTTGTCCAAGAAACAGATAATTCTACATACATCCTCACTCGCTACATAAACACAGACCCAACCTTTACTACACTTTCCTTCATCTCCACACTTTACTAACCATACTAACACTGTCTGGTAAATAAATAAATAAATAAGGAAGAATGCTATATTACCTAAGGGGTGGAGACCTGGTGTCCTGAAATACAGGCCCCAAGCCTAGTTTAGGCTCCAGTCTCCCACAATATACTTATTGTGTACTATTGTTCCTTGGAAACTTTGTTTTTAATGTGTATTGTGGCGAGAAAATAAATATATTATCATTATTATTCTATTTATTCATTTAGATTTACTTACTTATTACATTTTTAAATATTTCTATAAAAATACAAAAAACATTTAAAAATATAAAAAATAGTAGCCCACCGGTATCGGGAACAGGGTCCAAGCTACCGGTGGTCAGGGCTTCTGAGAGAGGAACTTCCTAACGATGCGCGCCGTGTCCAGGAGTACTGCTTTCTGGATCAAGCCCTTGATCCAGCTGCCCAACGAGAGCCTCTTGAGATGTTGGTCGAGGCTCTTGGCAATAATGCCATTGGCCGTCACGATTATCGGCACAATAACTGCTGTGTTCACATCCCACATGTCGACAACCTCGCGAGCCAAGTCAAGATACTTCGTTTGTTTATCTTTCTCTGACTTCACGAGGTTCTCGTCATGAGGGACTGCTATATCAACAATCATTGTGCGACGCTCTAGTCGGTCTATCACCACTATATCAGGCTTATTGGCAACGTAGGACCCGATAAAAGCGTCCGTGAAGCTCCTTGCTCTGCCATACCTCCCTGCGGTCGTTAGTAGTCTTATACCACAGGTTTGCGCCAGTTCTCGTTAGCCAAGGAGAGCGCGGTAAGGCCTTTGTCCACCGCTACCACATCTCGATGCATACCCACGTCGGCCTCTAGGAAGTATTCCCTAAGGCTGCATACCTCGCGGTTGTGCAGGGTCTTAGCATTTAAGAAGCCACGACCCCCACACTTCCGCGGGATATACAGCCTCATCACCGATGACCGTGGGTGATGCATCCGATTTGCGGTAAGCAGTGAACGTACCCTCCTATCCAGAGCGTCAAGTTCCGTCTGAGTCCATTTGAGTATGCCAAAAGAATACATCAAAACCGGCATGACCCAACCGTTGAAGGCGCGCACCTTGTTTCCGCCTGATAAAAGACTGTTAAGTACTTTGTTCAGGCGGCCAAAGAAGCGCTCCTTCAACGATTGTTTCATGTCAGCAGCACTGATGCCTAACGCTTCCGACATACCCAAATACTTATAAGTTTCGGTTGAGGAGAGGGACCTAAGGTGTATAGAATCCGAGAGTTGGGTTCCCACGGATTCCATAATCTCTCCTCGCTTTACATGCATGACCGCACATTTGTACAATCCAAATTCCATCCTGATGGCGCTACTGAAGGTTTCTGTTACCTCTAGTAGCTTCATCAGTTGCAAGTTGTTAGGAGCAAAAAGTTTCAAGTCATCCATGTAAAGGAGGTGCGATATGACCTGACCACCTCTTCTCAACCGGTAGCATTGGCCCGAACCCTCCAGCAATGTACTGAGAGGGTTGAGAGCCAGACAAAACCACAGTGGACTCAGACTGTCACCCTGAAATATGCCACGCTCGATCCTTATCGGTTCGCTGTTCGCCTGGATCTGTCGACATCCTGGATAGTGAAGAACCGTCCTCCACTGCCCCATACACGACTTCAGGAAGGTGCGTAGGACTGCATCAACTTTGTACAGCTCCCTTTGGGAACGACGAACCTGTTGGCTAATGGCAATGTCGATGAGGAGCAGCTCTTTAGTACCGCGGGACCCGTTCCTACATCCATTCTGAGAGGCAGACATAATTGAATTATTATTATTATATATGAGGGCCCCATTGAACTTTGGCATCAACTGTTATAGCCAAGAAAACAACAGAGTCTACAGTTTCCCTAGATTCTAACATTAGGTAAGGCAAGTTTTATAAATTTTATTTTCTTAGCATTTAGAACTAGATTGTTTGTTGTGAACCAATTCATAATCATGGTGAGTGCACTATTTACATCGTCAAAATCATTTAAAAATAAGGAAAGTATCATCAGCAAAGAGAACATAAAATATACCCTTTAAATAGAATGGTAAATCATTGAAATATACGAGAAACAAAAATGGACCCAGTATTGACCCTTAGGGTACACCTAACTGAACGGGTAGCCTGACTTCAAACTATTAACATCTACACATTGGAACCTATTATGCTAATAAGAATGTATAACGTTAAGAGCTTCATTTTGGACCGTAGTGACGTAGCTTGAGCAATAGCGTGTCATGGTGTACACAATCAAAGGCTTTGGAGAGATCACCGAAAACTCCAATAGTATTTTGCGAGTTTTCCCATGCATTAAATATTATAAGTGTTTAAGGAGAGCAACACCCGTATCTGTTGTCGAACGACCTTTTGTAAAGCCATATTGATAATTATGAAGGAGGCCATTTATGTTAAAAAATCTTAGTAATTTCTTGAGTATTTTTGAAATATTTTACAAAAAGCAGTTAAGATGGAAATAGGCCTATAATTATCTATATCATCCTTATTACCTGATTTAAACAAAGGAATGACTACTACTTTTCATGATGTTAGAAAAATTTCTAAATCAACACAATTGTTAAAAGTAACAACAAAATATGGGGGCTACCATGCCTATTATGTTACTCAAAAGTTTAATAGAAATGCCCTAGTAATCACCAGTGTTTTTAGACTTAAATGTATTAAAAACATTAACTACGTCACTAGGCGTTACATGCTCGAAACTAAATAATTGACTACATTTAGGCACACTGCAATTAAAAGCTTTTCATCATTAGACGGGGAAGTACTAACTAATTTACTATCAACAGTTATCTCTACTTGGTTGTCTTGTTTAACAGACTTCTCTGTTTCATTGTTAATGATTTTCCAAGTAGCTTTTACCTTATTATTTGATTATTTTATCGTTCGGTTAAGAATTTAGATATAGTAATAGCACAAATATTTTTAAATAATTTAAAATAATTTCTGACATACTCTAGAAAGGTAGTATTAAACCGTATAACTCGTATAGACCCGCTTTCTTTTTATAAATACTCGCAGAAGCCCATTGGTTGAAGCCAATGGAGATACCGGTAGCGCTAATAGTTTTGGCCTTAAATGTAGATTGGTACTCTTTTTGCACAACATCAAAAAGGGCTCCATAGATTTCATTAGGATTTTCATGGATGTATAGGATGGCGCAATTTTTTTTGCTATATTATGCTTAAATTTATTGCAACGGCTAACTGTATAAAGCCTGCATACTATTTTATGCGGCTGTTTGTTTAGTGGCATAGGAAAGCTAACTAGTAGTCCGCAGTGGTCAGACGTTAAGTCACTTAACACCAATTTATTATCGGCATCACAATTACTATAGATGTTATCTAAACAAGTTGATGAAGATGCCGTGATTGTAGTAGGTTCAAAAAACAAATTAACGAAATTAAAGGACTTAAACAGATTGAGAAGCAGTTAATCCATTAAGCGGTCTAACACTTAATGGATTAACTTCTTCTCAATCTGTTTGTGTATTAACATTAAAATCTCCACATAAAATAATATTTTTTATTATTTGATTTTAACTTATTAAGTGAATCGTCCATTACAGATTCGAAAAGACCAAAATCTCCAGAGGGCGGTCGGTAAACGCAAATTATAACGTAACGCTCAAGTTCAATACAAGACAATTCAACAGTGCGGTCAATAGAAAGGTTAACTAGATCTAAACGTTGTTTACATTTCAACTTGTTTGAAACAAGGACTAATGAACCACCGCGAATAGCACTTCTTCTTACAAACGCACTTTGAACAGTAAAGAAATTATCATTCATTAAAACTACTTCATATTCTTTCAACCAATGTTCAGTTAAACATAACACCTGAATATCATAATCTACACTATCTACACTAATATTATAAAGAGAAAAGATTTGTTTGTTTGTTTGAATTGAATAGGCTCCAAAACTACTGGACAGATTTGAAAAATTCTTTCACCATTAGAATCCTACATTATCTTTGATGAACATGGACTATAGAATGTTTAAAAAAAGTTAGGGATCCGTATGAAAACTTCGATAATGTAACCCAAGGTGTGAAAAAATAACAAAAAAGATCCTTATATCGCGTGCGCTGTGCAAACTATTAACAATAGAGCAAACTGATGTACTACAGTTTTATAGACGAAATTAATATCTACAAAAAAAATCCGCAATGCTATGTATCTAACTGTTATGGTTAAGTCACAATGACCGCTTTTTGTTCAAATTATTCAATCAAAACCCGGGTGAAATGGAATAGTGGTGATTTAGTGGTGGTTGTGGTTGGTTATGTGCATTTAAATTACACTTTAAATTATCTAAATCGGACCTGTCGTTTAAAAGTTACGACGGTTTCAGAAATATTCTAAAATCTTGCTAGTGGACGAACTGCCCTACGTTTAGTCTATTAATAAGTAATTTTCATATAACCTATATGAGATAGATTAGATGGGAGATAAAGTTCGTGGAGTTCTAACTAAACTCGCGCGAAGGAAGTCGCGGGCGAAGTGCTAGTTCTCTATAAATAAACTTAACTCTAATTCTTTGCCGGATAGACCTTGCATATATTGATGTACCACATTCAACATTATGAGGCTTTTCCGTTGTCGCTACTAACAGCAATCGTTGGTGCAATGCATGTACCGGTGTCGCACTGTATATTGTATGCTAAAAGATTAGCAATGTGTCTTCTACTACTAGGTGGTAAATACATTTTATAATCTGTTAGCTTGTAATCAGAAATAAATTGATTACAATCAAAAAATAATATAGCGTCACTGTGACGACTGGTTCTTATACTTTACATTGAAATCATAAATGTGCCTATTTTGCTCATCTGACAAGTAATGTGAATAAAGCAAGGCACAGAAAATAAATTTACAGTTATTTGTCTCAGTAAGATGTAACACCAAATGGGCAGAACCCCGTGGAGTCTGCAGCTCCTGGACCCAGTTAGGGGGGCCGGGAGAGGACAGCGTAAGCCTCCGACGCCCGGTGCGCATGCTGCGGGCTGAGAGAGGGGTCGAGACCTACCTCTTCCTTTCCGGCGTGTCCTGCCGACAGTCGACACAGTGATGACACCGAGCGTCCGGCTCCCTGCCTATGCGACACAGGAACCTCCCGAAGTAGCCATGCCCCGAGAGGACCTACGTGGCACGAAACGACAAGGAGCCGTGCCCCTTCCCAAGCCAAAAGGCCGGATAGTGCCGAGTACTGGCCGGATAGTGCCGTGGCCGGCAGAAAGGCGTGCGAGCCTGTCCCGCCATTCCACCACCAGAACCTCGCGCAACTGCGATCGACGCAGCTCGATGTGTCGCTGCATCAGTCGCACGACGCGCGCCTACTCGTCCTCACGCCACCGATGCAGTGACGCGAGGACTTTTGCCTCCAGGTCTCAGGGCGGCGATCCAGCCAGTACACAAACGGCCTCGTAGGGGTTCGTTCCTTCAATAACTATCACGGCATAATTCAAAAAATAGATCATGACTTTATGTCCTCTACTCTAGAGGGCGACATCACGTAGCCTATGACCAGCGGACTATCCAGGCCCTTCGAATGATTTTCACTACCCAATTAATTATGATAAGTAGTTTAGAAGTTGTGTGGAAACTGATGAACACAAAATACCTACATGCATACGTAAATAAATTCCGGCCAAAACAATAATAATCTACTTAATAAGTACCTAGATACAAAGCCGCTGTCGTATTTAGGTAAAAACATTGATGTCATCAGCGAAACGAAAGTTTGGTAATCTTTAGTCACCGATGACTAATTATTACCTACCTACTTACTTTCCAATTGTGTTCGAAGGATTTAAGAGGAAACGCGGGCGGAGACTGCGTGTAAAAAGTCCTAATTAGAGATTTGGTTCTCGCTTGTTTCCTCCTCCAATATTGGATAGATTTAAAAGATATTTCATAAACTGAATAAGAAGGATATCTTATTCTGTGTCCTTATGTTTTCTGTTTCGATGATATATTAACCGTATAAGCACTAAAACCCTCAAAAAACGCTCAAAATTGTCCGATATCGCTGTCAACAGAGCCCTTGTGTATTTGGCTACTATTCATGAAAACCCTCCTTTTTTGAAGTCGGTTAAAATGAAAACATAAGGACATAGTGTACATCCTTCTTATTAAATTTGTGAAGTATCTTTTAAATCGGTTCAATATTGGAGGTAGACACAGGCGAGAGACAAACCTTGAATTATGACTTTTTACATTCAAAGTCCATTTCCTATAAAATACTTTCTCCATTTTCTCCAAAATTGGTAATTATAAATTTCGAGGACATGGGTCTCCCTCCCTGCTTTTTAGTGAAAAGGTAGTGTATTAATGTGTTTAGTATATTGATGTATAGGTAGGCTCGATGATTTAGCTGATGAAAGCTTTACAGAATGCATTATGATTGATCCTGTCGAAAGTATTTGCGTAATGGCCGCAAATGGCAATTTACAAAGGTATATTGAATTTAGTACACATTTCAATAAGTTGGTTTAGAGAGAGAGTGCAGGTGGTCCGTGGAAGAAAGTCCTCGCCTGAATTCAGCGTATTTCGGAGGTTGGTGGGATATCTGTTGTGGGTGTTCGATATCTTTCACAAACGTTTTATAAATATGATATAAGAATAGCGCGATTAGGTCGTTTTAATAGCCTTCTTAAGGTTCCGTACCAAAATGGTAAAAGAAACCCTTATGGTGCGACTCAGTCTGTCCGTCTATCACAGCCGTTAATCTCAAGAACTACTAATTCTATAAACTTAAACAATTTTAACAGTTTTATTGGAACAGTTTTTGATGACGTTTGCTCAACTATTTTGCAAATCAGAAACAAAAAATGTAATGTAAATATTTTTTTCTTTTAATTAGGCGGCATTGTTTTCGACATTTGACGAAAAAAAGCTTTTAAATTATAAAAAAATACATTTCTTATCTCCGAAGCTGTATAGAAAAAAATCTGAAATTATTTTATGTGTTACAATTAATGTACTTAACGATTACAGGAAAAATAATAAAACGATGGCTCTAATAGCATTTTTTTTCATTTCATTAGTTCCACTATCGGTCAAGAGGTGGTGCTGACCTAAACCAACAATATTCTTCACCGCAGTGTTCATATAGGCCTCGTCAATGACAATTTAATTGAATAAGCTTTTTCACTGAAAATAAAAACCAAAAGGATTTTCCTTATTTACCTATACAACGTGTAACAGAATAAACGCCATTCCTGAGAAGGGGTCATTAATAATAACGATTTTGTACTCATTATGAACCACTTATGCCGCGGGACCAACACTGAAATCGCGAAAAAAACATTGACTGCACATTCATTCATGTGCGCCTAACTCAATACAATGTACTGAACAGCTCTTTTTTTGTGATTTTGGGGTTGGTCCCTTTTCAGGTATTGAGTTTGGCCTGGATCGACGGCGCGCTTCAAAAAGATGTCACCATAGTAGACGGGGCTCACTAGAGCCAGTGCCCACCAGGGTTGCGGAATTTGTTCGAAATAGTTACCGCGGCCCTGGAACGCTAAGGGCATTTGGAAAAACACGGATAAGTTTTAGTCAGTAAGAGTCTGGCACTCCCTTCTCAGATGATTTCCCATCCTTAAAAAAAGGTATATTATTGAGGCAATAACGCCTTTCTTAACTTCAGTATTTAGCTAGTATTCAATGTACCTATGTGTTAATCAAGGAGAAGTTCCGGATTTAGTGATTAAATACATTAAGGCCCAAAAATGTTATCTTTTTAAATCCGGGGACAGTAAAGATCTTTATCCGTTTTGCCGGATATCAATAAAGAGTTGTAAAAGGTGATGCTCGATTATATTAACATGAATCATAATAAGTATTTATCACGGACAACAATACAGTTTCACAGAAAAACTGACGATGCACACTTTACTGAATCATATTTTTAGTACCTATTAGAGAAGAGGCTCAAGATGCCGTAGGTATCTTATTCGACCTGTTTAAGGCCTTTGACCGCATATATCAAGAAACAATGGGTACTCCTGAACCGGAAGCATTTGTACAAAGTAAATCAGCGTTAAGTTGAGTAAAATAATAAGTATTTAAATGATAAAAAGCAGCAAAATGGTTTCAATTCTCTAGGGTTATAGTGAAAATAAGGGTACCGCAATATTAAGTGTTCAGTCCTTTAACGTGTACGTACCATATATTGTTTCGTTCACATTTTATTTCTACAGAGAGAGTGCAACGTGCCATATGCGTCGATTCTTGGATATATTGTGTCTATTTCTTGTAAAACATGGAGTGGGACAACGAAAAACTCTATATGGATTAACATTAGATTTGGATTAAACAATAATTTTGTAGAATCAAAGATCCCAACACAACCTCGTCGTGAGGAGACATCTTGACTGAGAGTGTCTTGCAAATCTAGACACGGGCGAGCAAAAACTTCAAAACGAACATGTTACACGGACTTTAGGATGCGATATAACGTAACATTTTCGCTGCGAATGGTACATTACAGCCTGTAACACCTGTCAATTACTGCCCACCTTAACGCTTTGGCATTCCAAAGCGTAAAGGTGGGTACTGACCGGTGTGTAACGAGGTTCTCTTTCTTGGACTGACCGACTACCTGCATACTTGGCTATTGCACGATTGAATAGCTCCATAAGCTACATGCTCCTGTTAACACTGAGAATGTCTACTAGCACAGTAGTTAAGTTATTATGTTTTGTCTTTAAATGTGTTAATATGTCAGAAACAAACAGATAATAATAATTATTATTTTATTACCTGTAAATGGTTTAATTGAAAGCAATTATTTGATTTTACACATTTTTAGCTGACTTCAAAAAGGAGGAGGATAACTCTGAGGAGGGTTTTTTTTACTATTGATAGGTGCGCGCTTGACCACAATCTCACCTAATGGTATGGCGATGATGTGGTCGAAGATGGAAGCTAGATTTACACCAGCCAATCAGCGCTATTCTGACTACACAACAGGCCAATCGCAGGCTACAAGCATGACCAACTAGTTTTCTACCAGCCAATCAGCGCTATTTTTAACCGACTACTTCAAAAAGGATGAGGTTCTATGTTTGGCTGTATGTATGTACATATATATATATTTATGTATGTTCACCGATTTCTCCACCAATTCTGGACCGATTTAAAAAAATATTATTTTTTAATCGAAAGAGGTGGTCAGAATCTGATGATGGAATCCCATGAAAATCGAGGGAAACCCTCAAATTTTATAAGCACATACACTGTTTTTCATTAACTTTCTAACGCAATTCAGATATTTGTGCCTGGTAATCATCATCTCATGTTGCTGAGCTGATGATGGAAGGTATACTATAAGTCAAGATCTCATGGTGGGATCCCATGAAAAATGTTTGTTCAGCGATATTTTCGCCAATTGTTAGCCGACTCGGGTGATTCTTTTTTTTTGGAAGAGTATTTTCTCGGACTGATCCCATTTAAATTTGGTGAAGATCTGATGAAGAATTTCGGAGATAGGCAACGGAACTCTTCATAAATGATAGCAAATGGATCGGGATTTCTGAAATCGCATTTCACACCAGTTCATAACATAACATCACGCCGGCACGCTGTATTTGTGATTTCACTTTTTAGTGGTACCTGCGTACCACTAAAAAGTGAAAAAAAAAATAACAAAAATTACTTTTTTGTTACTTTTTTTTTCCAAAAAGAAATTATTTTTTTTATTTTTTTGTCAAAAAGTTTTTTTTTTACTACCGGGAACAATGGCAGAATATATGTACGACGACCATTGGCAAAAAAAATGGATTGGCGCGAATCGAATTGCAAACCAGAACGTGTAGTGTTTTTTATAGTTTTCTGTAGTGATTTTATTAGGTAGTTGAAAGAAAAGCAGATTATGCTACTTTTTAGACTCACTCGTGTTTTAAAGCCCTCACTAAAGCTCGGGCTCCAAACTAACACTCGATACAATTATAAGTCACTTTGTGGTCGATGCAATAATCTACTATTAATTTCGGAATTCGGTGTCACGACTTAGTTATTGAGTAAAACGACCTTGATTGCTAAGATGGGTGTCGAAGCTGGTCGTCAGACACTTCTGCCTCTTGCCGTCAAAAATTTGCTAAACTACTAGACTATGAAACCTTCAAGGTCAATAAATATTTTATTCCAAAACTATCACGTGCATAAATAATCCAAGCGCGAGTGGTGACACACAGGGAGACTATATCCGCTGTCAGCCCAACCGGTACTCACGTTATTAGATTGTAGATAAGCGATTAATGTAATTAACGATAAAAATGATATCATTTTTTGTTTTACTATAGATAGGTAAGTATACGCACAAGGAAAAACATTGGGAATATTTTGGTAACTTATCATCATGTTTATAACCGCCCTTTTTTACTTGATATAGGTTACTCAATCTTACTCCAGTCTTGCCATGAAAAACCGTGTTACCCAGTTAATGAATGAGGTTGAGGAGGTCTAGTAGGCAGACGCTCCACGTAAAACACACAGAGTTACTTTCATATTTATAATATTAAATATTCGTAAGGATAGTAAGGATAATAAAAATACTCGTGTGATTCTTACTCAATCGGAGATGCACTTGTTGTTTTCATACCAAAAGAATATATATATATTTATATCTATATAGGTGTTTAGTTCCCGCACTTAGTCCTGATGTTGGACCATTGTGCGTGAGCCATGGCGGCCGTCTCTCCAACCAGCCAACCGCAGAAACAGATCAGTTTTTCCAGTGTGTTAGTGCTAGATATGTGTGACTGAATTCAGTTTTTTTCTTACCAAAGTAATGATTTTTCCTAAACTCATAAGGCGTCTTCCTCTGTACCTACGTCCGTTACAGCAGCTTATTTCAGCAATTTGTTAGGAGGTGCTCAATTGATCATCTGGCCTGCCTTAGCCTCTTCAGAGAATAAAGCGCGATGCGTTATAAGCTATTTTATTACCCGACTGCGAAAGAATCATGTGTATGTATGTATGTATATTTCTTTGGCACGCCCTAGAGCCTAAACGGCTCAATGGATTTTAGCTTGAGAGGTGTCGTTAGATTTGTATTTACTGTGAGAGTGACGCTGGTTATAACAAAATGAATTTTTGGATTTTTGGCGCCAAATTATACCTTAAAAAATGGGGTTAAAAGGTGGGGTATCAAGATAAAGGGCTCGAGGAGAAGATTCCAAAAAAGTAACTCACTAAAATGTAGGAAATAAAACAAAAAACTTTTTTCAAAAAACCCGACCGCTAAAAACGACTTGTTTCGAACTTTTTAGTCGTTTTTAGCGGTCGGGTTTTTTGACAAAGGCAATTTTGTTTTTAAATAATTTAAATATAAGCTGCCCAGGTGTTTTCAAAATAGCAGTTAAATGGTATCCAAAATACAACGCGAACTTAAACTTTGTACATTTGAGTGCTGAAAGTGTTAAATAAATAAATAAACTTACGAGTACCTACCACAAACAGAATTGAAAAAACAAAAGTATTAGGAACGAGTATTTTTTAACATTCTTCATATAAAGATAAGATAATCAATAGGAAGCGTAGTTATCATAATGGACTAAAATATTTTGAACCTTATATCATCTACCTATTCTGAAAGAATGTTATAAGATACTCCATAATCTTATAAAAACGCGTCCAACTTGTTCTAATAAAATCGATACTATCCATGAGCGATGGAGGGGCTGCAAGGAAATGCACTTGCATCCCCTGGGTTTCAATAAAACATACAAAAACATGAAGAAATAAAAAATGTATTAGAAAAGCGGACACACACACACACACAACTAGAAACATTTATTATGAAGTAATCAGTCTTTCTCCCTTTGAAATCTATTATTAATTGAGTCTTCATTCTCGATGTCTGATTCTTCATCTGCTTCTTTGGTTTCGTTTTTTTTTTGTGAGTCTTCTGCTGCCTTCTTTTTACTGGTTTTTTGACTTCCTTTCTCTCTTCTATTTCTGGTCCATACCTATGGCGAAGCAGTGATGGTAGCGGTGTTGCCTCGTCTACGTCTTTCTTTTTTGTGTGCTACGCGGGTAAGACAACAATTGCTTTGGGCTTACTAAATGAAATGAAGTTTAAAGTTCTGTAAGCCCTGCTGATGAACATGGTTGTGATTTTGAAGTAGAGGTTCTCAGACCCCATCATGCCCCAAAAGTTATAAAAAAAAATAAAGTCAAAATTTAAGACACAATGATTTACCATGCTTAGAATAGTAAACTTAACTTATTTCGAGGGAAAAAATACGCTCAATGTTTAAAATGTTGTATTTTTTTAACCTCCTCCTCCTCTTTGCAGCGTATACCTCAGTGCTGAGGGTCGTGACCTCCCTTCTGCGTCACTTTCACACGTATGATGTTCCTCCACCTGTTTCTGTCCCTGGCGGTGTGGAGGGCGTTGTGAACGGTAGTGTCAATAGCAGAGCGAATCTGGTCAGAGCAACGTAGCGAAGAGATTTTCAGTTCTCGCAAGGATACGTTAGTCCGAAACGCCCTCCAAGGAATACGGAGCATCTTTCTCCAGCACCACATCTCAAACGCATCATCAAAACGCGTTTGCGGTCTGCAGCTCTAAGTGTCCAAGTCTCAGCGCCATACGAAAAGATCGAGAAGACTAGAGTTCTTTTTTAACAGTGACGCATTTGACTTACCCTAAAAATTAGATCAAATAGTAAAAAACCAACTAATTGCTCACTGCATCTCGCAGAGTGCACTTGCAGCCATAATACTTGCGACACTAAATAAGTCCATAAAAATGACGATAGACGGCGATACCAGTATGTTTACTAACTTTAAAACTTTGATTTTGTGTCGGTACCCGTCTTACCTCACTACTCCGTCTTTCCCCACCTTCCCCTGGGACCTATCCCGAAATCGCGAAAAAAAATCAGCTGTTCAATACATTTTATCAAGTTTAGTTATGCGCACATAAATGTATGGGGGAATCGAATTTTTCACGATTTCAGTGTTGTTTCCATAGTGAAAGTTGTTTGATGAGATATTGCGTATATTATGTTACAGGTTGTATACCACACTAGAATTTAATGCGACGAAATTTAAAAACTGTATAAAACGCACACTATGCAGACAAGCATCCTATAAACTAGAGGAATACATTGGTGTTAAAAATGCTGGGCTCAATTCCCGCTCCACAGCGACTAAAGCGCCCAAACAAACGTTGGAACTACTGCAGATTGTAAGATCATCTTTGCACTGTATAGACTCATCTCTATTGCATTCTATAATTTCACGCATTCATTATTTCAAAACGAATGTAACCATGATTTTATAAACACTGATTTTAAGGAGTGTCTACTCTTTGGAACGAGCAACTGCCGCGCTGGAGATAGGGACGCGACGGTGTGTGTGTTTTGTTGCAGAACCACTTGCTGTTCTTGTCGCTAGCGCGGCAGAATTAACTTCATCTATTTGACTAACCGACATTGACAATTTAAAAGTGCCTGTAACTGGTCTATTAGAAATAACGGATTTTGTGTTTTTTTTTATTGTATTTATATAATAAATAAGGTAAAATAAATACATGAACATTTAAAAAAATTATTGTCGTCAGTAAGATACAGGATGTCTTTGAAATTAAATCAGTGTTACTGTAGTCGAAGTATAAGAAAAAACGTTTTTCTAATAAAAAATACAATATAGGTTTCACTAACGCATCCGTATTAGCGGGTAACAAAAATAAATCGAAGCTAACCCTAATCTCTTCAAAGTTAGAGTGAACAGGCTCCTTCTGGGTAGGCTTGCTCCATCGTAGACTTTGTCTCTGTCATCTCTGACATAGACTAGAGTCAAGACTAAACCCATAACAAATAAATTAAAAAAGAAGAAAAAGTCGCCTAATGTCTGTCTGATGAATCTGTTTTTAAATGAGACTGCAAGATTACAAGTGCGAGTCGGACTCGCCCACCAAGGATTCCGTACAAATTTGTGGGTACATATTACTTTAAATAAAGACTATATTTTTATGATTTAATTGAAAAATTTATAGATTTTAGATTTTTCCCTTGTAGTATAAGACGGCATTACTTGCCAAATTTCATAGTTCTAGGTCAACAAAAAACACCCCATAAATTTTGATTCCTTTGAGAGTGTAGAAATAAAAGTTTTTTACACCAGAAACGGCCATATCTTTTTTACGTTAACTTAGAAGTTCGGTTTTTTCACAGCTTCAAGGGACTGTAAACTTGAGTACCTATATGGTTTTAATTTCAACTGGATAGGGAGGTATTACTTAGTTATTAGATAAAGAGTCTTGACAGACAAACGGACGGACCGACGGACGGACACGTCCGTCCTTCGGTCATCAAAGTGATCCTATAAGGGTGCCTGTCCATCACAGCGGAGCGAGGCAGCGGAGCTGAGAAACGGCGAATTGGTGCGGAGATTTTATGCAATTTCTCCGTTTCTCTGATCCGCTGCCTCGCTCCGCTGTTCTGGACTTATTCCGTTAGAGTTTCGTTTTTTCTTTTCCTTTTGAGGTTCGGAACCCTTAAAAAGTAACTTAATAGGCTAGTCTTTTATGAAATACTAGCTGACCCGCGCGGCTTCGCTCCCGTCAACTGGCTACCCTACCTACCTACCCTACCTACCCTACCTACTTTTTTTTTAAATATTTCAATACTTATTATGCTATTCCGGATAAAGACTAATCCAAAAACACTAAAATCATGAAAATCGGTCCAGCAGATCTCGAGTTATAAGTGTTGTAACAAACCCGTCTTTGTTTTACATTCAGTCAAAAAAGTATCGGGAATGGATGATTTGTTCATGGTTCCAAATTCAAATTTTTGTTTTTTTGTAGTTGTTAGATTGGCACAACTGTTTTCCATTTTGGCGCGGAGTTTGAGTTGCATCTGTTATTTATATTAAATACAGTGCTGGTTTTAGTAATATCATATATAGTGTGTATTGCGAATTTCATAATGGACAAAAATATCGAACAAAGAGTTTGTCTTAACTTTTGCATCGCCAATGGAATTTCGTGTTCGGAGTCACTGAAAATGTTACAGAAGGCTTACGGTGAATCGATTTTATCAAAAACTCGTGCTTATGAGTGGTTCAAAGCGTTCAAAAGCGGTCGAGATGTGATGGAAGATTTGCCTCGCTCTGGTAGGCCGTCAACGTCTGCAACTGAAGTTAACATCGCAAAAGTGAAGGAAATAGTGACTGAAAATCCCCATTCAACTCTGAGAGAGATAGCCGCCGAACTTTCTGTATCTCACGAGTCGATCCGTACCATTTTAACTAATCATTTGGGTATGAAACATGTTGCTGCTCGGCTAGTCCCAAAAGATCTGAATTTTCTCCAAAAACTCAATCGCATGAAAGTCGCTGAGGACATGCTAGAACGAGTCAGTTCGGACCCAACATTCATGAAACGCATTGTTACTGGTGACGAGACGTGGGTTTACGAGTTTGACATGCAAACTAGTCAACAAGCTTCGGAGTGGCGCCTTCCAACTGAACCGAAACCGAAAAAACCCCGCCAAAGTCGATCAAAAGTCAAAGTCATGTTGACTGTTTTCTTTGACTATCGCGGTGTTGTGCACTCTGAATTCTTACCGGAAGGTCTAACGGTAAATAAAGAATATTATTTGAGCGTTGTGCGGCGTTTAAGAGAGCAAATTCGACGAAAAAGGCTAGATTTGTGGAAAGAAAATTCTTGGATTTTGCACCACGACAATGCGCCTTCGCACAAGGCTATCATTGTGAACGAATGTTTAACCAAACACTCAACAAATACCATCCAGCAACCACCATATTCACCAGATATGGCTCCTGCTGATTTTTTTCTTTTTCCTAAACTCAAATTACCACTTCGTGGCACCCGTTTTCAATCGATAGAAGACATAAAGGAGAATTCGCGGCGAGAACTGAACTCAATTCCGGAAGCAGCGTTTAAAAAATGTTTTGATGAATGGATTATTCGTTGGCGCAAGTGTATCGTTTCTAAAGGAGCATACTTTGAAGGTGATAAAATAAATTTGGATGAATAACAGACATTTTGTGTATTATTGATCTTTTCCCGGTACTTTCTTGACAGAGTAGTATATATATAGATTACGATACTGAAATCGTTTTTTCTGTTCCACTGATTGTGCCGTATGTTTGTGTGAAAATTAATAGAAGGCGGTACGTATCCTGAAAGTCCCGGCAATACTTACCAGCTTTTATCTGTGCCTGGAGTTAGATACCTGCATTCAAAATACGTATGATGAGGAACATAATCATTTATGTCTGAGATTTATTTGCGTTATTACAGGTACTTAATCTTTCCAACGATATCAATATCAACTTACCTAATAAAATCATCGAGGTCAGAAAGTTTGTATGTTGAAAAGACTAGAAATACTCTTTATCAGCACCATAACAATAACATTACTTCCTTTATTGTAATTTTTAAGAAAACTAAAAAATTGTAGGGAGTAAATGTGACCGTATGGTGTCGGCCGGTGCCGTATGGTGCCGTAAAAGAATAAGGCTTGTGTTTAAACACCGCCCAAAAAAGTACCTATTGTACTACCAAAAAAGTTCTAAACGGTTACCAAAACAGATAAATGGTCACCAAATAATATTCGAGAAGTAGCGCTCGCCGGCCGCTGCCGCGGCACCGCTCGCTACGCTCGCTCGGCTCGCGCGCGATTGGTCACAATTCTAACCTAACCTAACCTATTTTATCCAGTTTGTAACCCCAAGCCTACATTTTATAGCAATCACAGTTGAGTTGGATAGAATTTGGTGACCGTTGATCCATTTTGGTGCCTAGGCTTAGAGTCTTAAAAATAAAATTTTTGGTGACCGTCTAAATTATACCCAAAGAATAATACCATGCCATCACTTCCCGTGTGTGTCGTAAGGCCTGTGCCTCGAGTTTTGCGGGCAGCGGGGCGGCGGCGGTGGCGCGGCTGCGGGGCGGGCAACGTGGTCTACATTGCCCGCCGTTTTCGAAACCAGCGAGCAGATTGCGCGGCAGTGTTGTGTTCGTGGATGTGTCGTCGAGATATTTGTTTTTATTCGCGTACGAAATATTTAAACAACGGTAACAACATTTTTTTATTCAAATTTACCTGTGGGCAAAAGAAGGCAGTAAATTGCACAACACTGCAATGCAGACGCGCGGGCGTTCACCGCTTGACTGGCGCGCACCGCTCGTTGCCCGCTCTTGCGCCGCTACCGCGCCGCTCTTTTCGAGAGTAGGTGCATTTGATTTTACACATTAGATCCTGCCGCTACAGCGCCGCCGCCACCGCCGCTGCTGCCCCGCCCTGCAAAACTCGAAGCAGAGGCCTTAGAGGCAACTAAGGGACTCTCCAGAGAATGGACAGCAGTGTTCTCTGTATCTGTGTGTAAATCAACAGCATACACTGCGATCCCCAACCCGCCTGCCAAGCGTGGCGATTATGGTAAACCCTCCCCTATTGAGGGAGGCCTATTTCCAACAGTAGACGTCTTTCGGCTGAAATGATGAAAAATGAGCGGTCTTATCTCTATATGCGATCTTTTACTGACAACTTTAAGATATATTTGACTGAGAAGAAGAAAGATAAGTTTCACATTTCCTTTAGGCCGCTAATAAATGGGTATAATTTAGACGGTCACAAAATAATTTTTTAAGACTCTAAGCCTAGGCACCAAAATGGATCAATGGTCACCAAATTCTATCCAACTCAACTGTGATTGCTATAAAATGTAGGCTTGGGGTTACAAACTGGATAAAATAGGTTAGGTTAGGTTAGAATTGTGACCAATCGCGCGCGAGCCGAGCGAGCGTAGCGAGCGGTGCCGCGGCAGCGGCCGGCGAGCGCTACTTCTCGAATATTATTTGGTGACCATTTATCTGTTTTGGTAACCGTTTAGAACTTTTTTGGTAGTATAATAGGTACTTTTTTGGGCGGTGTTTAAACACAAGCCCTAATAAATTGGCTGACTAAACCAGTTGGCTGCAACACATACAGGATGATTTTTTAAAGTGTGCCTTCATAGCCAAATCCGAAACTATGAGGAATATCCAGAAACATTGAAAGGAGTTTCAGGCCCAGTTTTTATGAAAACTAAAACTGCATCATTTTATTTTTGAAAAATCGTTGTTCCTTCCCAGGAATCGAGCCGGTTGATTTTGAAAAAAAAACTCCCTGTATTATACTTTTCTGGATGGCAAACCATCAAATGACTCTTCCTGGTCTAGGCGGAGCACGAGTGAGTATCATCAGAAACTCTTACGGACTAAAACCACCCAGTCTGCTCAGCTCCTATTAATCTTAGCGTGATGATATATATATATCCTTGATAAACGGGCTATTATACACCGAAAGAGTTTTTCAAATCGGACCAGTAGTTTCTGAGATTAGCGCGTTCAAGCAAACAAAAACAAAAACAAATTCTTCAGCTATAGGTATAAATTAAAGTCAAAGTCAAAAACGTTTATTTCAATTAGGCCATTGAACGGCACTTTTAAACGTCATCATTACTTTTAAAATAACTATACATATTTTGCCTCGCCTCACCTCAAAGGGTTCCGAACCTATTTCATTTATGTAACATGTTATTTTAACACTACATATACAGAGTTGATACGACAGAGGGGCATTAAATTAAACTACGTATACTATACGTGTACAGTATTAATTCGATACGGTACAAAAACAAAAAGCGCCATAAATGAGAAAATATTTTTTTCAAACAAACTAAATAGCTTGCAAATCCGAATAAAACGCAACCACCCTTTGTAAAAAAAAAGACACTGACCTTAGATACCGCTAGGTAACAAAGCGGCAACGTCGCGCGCGCGCCGGAGCGCGGTGTGCGGTTATCTCGTGTGCTCGGTGGGGGCCGGGCCGGGTGGCGGCCGGCGACTTAGGCCTCCGCTCGCACTGGCTTTTATGTTAGGTAACGTTTCGAAGTACGCGCACAAAAACAAACACACAAAATTTTAAAATTTTCGATGTGTCCTCCATTTACATTGATGCACAAATTATACCGACGGAGAATATTGTTATTTATTTTTCTAATTAGATCACTGTCCGTCGCTAAGCACTTTAATTTGTGAAATGCTAAAATAATCCTATTTTTTAACTCATCAATTGTATTTACCTCTGAGGCATACACTTCACCCTTAATGTACCCCCACAAAAAAAAATCCATGGGAGTGAGGTCCGGAGATACTAATACTAAATAATAATAATTCCAAGTTACGTGTCCTATCACCATAAAAAACAGTCAATCACAAAAAAAAAACACAAATACTAAATAATAATAATCCCAAGTTACGTATCCTCTCACAATAACAAAACAAAATCACAATTATTTGCGCGCGAATTCCACAAACCCTACGTTCCGAAACGACAGCGTCGGCGTCACTGAGCAGGCCGCAGGCCCCACTTACCGATCGCAAAAAAAACAAGGATGCAACTAAATGACCTAGTTCTGTTTCATTCAAATGTGCTACGTTCGTCGCTTTCGTAGTGAAAGTGCAAGTGTGTGTGTATTGATTGCTTCCTTGTTTGCATTGCCAATTTTTAGTGAATGTCCTTCGACATGCGTCAGAGCGGCAACAACGCATAGTAGATTCATCGTTGTAAGGTGCATGACCTATGCTTAGACGATATGCAGCTGTTAGAAAAGATACATCGTGTTCAAACCGTGCAAAAACTTTAAAAATCATTTGCGACTAAACTACTGCTCCTAATTAATTTATTTTTGGTACAGAGCTTGAAAATGGTACCTAGTATAGGCAGTTTCAAGGAAAGCCCCTCTGTCGTATTAACGTTGTATACGATACGGTTTGGAAAACTTTTCATTGAAATGTTCTACTTTGACGCCCAAAAGTGAACCTCATACTCAAAATATATTTTCATTACTCATATTCGGAAAGTAGGCCTGAAGTTGCCCGAGGAACGGGTTCAAAGTATTACTTTCCAGCCCTAGGGAGAATCGTTTTGCAATTGACAGCCGTCAAATTGTAAAAAACAAACTCGTTAAACATTTCTGAGAACCATGTCCCAAATTTCTATTCAACCAGTCAATCACAACGCGATGTTTACAACGCAAATTAAAACAACGTAAACGTGACTATTAACTTGAGATTATACTTTTTAAATGACTTTATTATAATTTACTTTCAACTATTTCTTTAAAATAACATAGATTCGGGCAAAGTATTTACCATTTCTTCAATGATGATAACGTAAAATAATGGCTGAATGGCGGGTCATAGAAAAAAAAATGACGGGACGGGAAAGTGGCAGCCCGATCTTCATTTGTTTTTTCTACAAATTTTTTCTTTAGCTGATTTATTTTTTTATTTTTACTTTCCTTGTATTCGTAATAAAAAGTACAGTGTTTACCTCGGGTGAAAGACTTATTTAGTCCCTCGAACTATTCTACCTCCTTCCTCGCTACGCTCGGGCGCTAAACGCCGTCTCAGAACTAAATCAGTTGCTTTCACTCCTAGGATAACAATGTATTATTATATACCTACGTTACGCGTCTGTTTTTGGATCACAAAAGTCCATATGTACTACTCTGTCAAGAAAGTACCGGGAAAAGATCAATAATACACAAAATGTCTGTTATTCATCCAAATTTATTTTATCACCTTCAAAGTATGCTCCTTTAGAAACGATACACTTGCGCCAACGAATAATCCATTCATCAAAACATTTTTTAAACGCTGCTTCCGGAATTGAGTTGAGTTCTCGCCGCGAATTCTCCTTTATGTCTTCTATCGATTGAAAACGGTTCAGTTGGAAGGCGCCACTCCGAAGCTTGTTGACTAGTTTGCATGTCAAACTCGTAAACCCACGTCTCGTCACCAGTAACAATGCGTTTCATGAATGTTGGGTCCGAACTGACTCGTTCTAGCATGTCCTCAGCGACTTTCATGCGATTGAGTTTTTGGAGAAAATTCAGATCTTTTGGGACTAGCCGAGCAGCAACATGTTTCATACCCAAATGATTAGTTAAAATGGTACGGATCGACTCGTGAGATACAGAAAGTTCGGCGGCTATCTCTCTCAGAGTTGAATGGGGATTTTCAGTCACTATTTCCTTCACTTTTGCGATGTTAACTTCAGTTGCAGACGTTGACGGCCTACCAGAGCGAGGCAAATCTTCCATCACATCTCGACCGCTTTTGAACGCTTTGAACCACTCATAAGCACGAGTTTTTGATAAAATCGATTCACCGTAAGCCTTCTGTAACATTTTCAGTGACTCCGAACACGAAATTCCATTGGCGATGCAAAATTTAAGACAAACTCTCTGTTCGATATTTTTGTCCATTATGAAATTCGCAATACACACTATATATGATATTACTAAACCAGCACTGTATTTAATATAAATAACAGATGCAACTCAAACTCCGCGCCAAAATGGAAAACAGTTGTGCCAATCTAACAACTACAAAAAAACAAAAATTTTAATTTGGAACCATAAACAAATCATCCATTCCCGATACTTTTTTGACTGAATGTATACCAAATTTCAACAGAATCGGTGTAGCAGATCCGGAGAAAACTGTGTGACAGACTGACAGACAAACCGACAGATACACAGACACCCGACTGATTCGACAAGGGTTCCGTTTTTTACGGATGTTCGGAACCCTAAAAAAAAACATTAAAATCTTTTAGGTACTAAGTTATGAAATAATATACCGGATGGAAAATGCATAATCTACGACATTTTCAACAAGTTTTAAAAGCTATAATATAACAGTGCGCTATTCTAAGCGGTTAAAACAGAAAAGTAGTTAGAAGTGTAGGTACATTAAACATCAGGCGTACCTACAAACAACAGAAAACAGAGGAAGAGAGAATGAGTAAATATTAAACTAACTAATTTAATCTATAAAACTAGTATAATCGACGTATGTATAACTCAGTTCGATGTGCAAGTGGAATGCATGAATAGAGTAAAATATGGAGCTACGAGCTTATAAATAGATAAGCTTGCTTGTCTTAATAAAAATAACTGATGCTTAAGCTATTGTGATGAAATTGACCGAAAAACTCTCTAGGTAAACCAAAATACAATTCACACCGCTAATTCATTAGTCGTTTGTAGACCTTCCCATTAAAAAAAACCGACCAAGTGCGAGTCCGACTCGTCCACCGAGGGTTCCGTACAAATTTGTAGCCACAAATTACAAATGACGATGATGATTTAATTACAAATGTATGCTTTTCAGACTTTTCTCTTTACTTGTAATATAAGACGGTATAACTTGCATACAAACATAGTTTTAGGTCAACGAGAAATACCCTATACATTTTGTTTCCCTTGAGAGTGTCGAAATATACGTTTTTTGCGGCATAAACGACCGTATCTTTTTTACGTTAACTTAGAAGTTTGATTTTTTCACAGCTTCAAAAGACTATAGACCGAGAGTATGTGGTTTTAATTTCACCTCGATACCTCTTGCGTTCCCGAGATAAAGGATCTTGACAGACAGACGGACGGACAACAAAGTGATCCTATAAGGGTTTCGCTTTTTCGTTTTGAGGTACGGAGCCTTAAAAAACCTAAGCAGGTTCACCAATATTCATAAAAATGCCATAGATAGCTATTTCGATAGTTTAATAATCGCAATATCAGTAATGTGGAACAATCTATCAATCGGGCAGTACGATTTTCGCGATTAAAGAAACGATAAAAAAAATGATAGATAACATTTTGTATAAATTAACGGAAATATCGATATTTTTATTGTATAGCGGCGGGCATACCGGCCCCAAGATGTCGAAATTAAATATATTAGTTTTTGGTCTCTTTGGCCTTATTAGTGTGTGTGTGGGACAAGGAATCACACAGCCGAACCTACAATGTGATCAAACGGTTGGAGTAGTTAACGACTTTGACGCAGTTGCTGTAAGATTTATTTATTATTTTATTTATATCCGCTTCCACAAGTACAAATAAATTGTTGCAGAAAAGAACGATAGCGATAATCAAAATTGCGTTTACTGACATAGCAATATTAGTTATTTCAATCATTATAACAAATAGTATTTTGGTTTAAAAAGTGATTTGTTCCGTGTATTCAGTTATAATGTACTCGTAGGTCACCATTTGATTACTTAATTTATTAAAATAGCAAAACCCCGGTTTATGAATAAGAAAATTGAAGTTTAGAAAAAGGTAATCGTAACTCGTACCTAGTTCAGGAACTGAGTAATAGGGCCGTTTCTGAATTTGATAATTTCGAGTCAAGAACATGTCAAAACTCACTTTTGTTTCAAAGTTTGATCGATTTCCAGGCTAGAGTTTGACTAATCCAAAAATGTAGTCTATGGTGTCTTGTTTTAACCACAAATTATTTTTTTACTTATCAGGTTAAAAACTCTACTCGTATTTTTTTAATGGATAATAGAACCCAAAGCTAACTTAGAAGTACAATAACAATTCAAGTACAGCTTAATTTTTGTGGAAGATCAAAATCGATTTTACAGTAATTTTTATTGTTTTTAACGCCAAAACAAGCTATTTGCATCACCTTCGATGTTTTTGGTGCAAAATTATATCGAAAATTCGTCGGTGATTATAATTATAAATATAAATGATGTTTCGACCTCATCTATTTTTATTCGAGATTTTGATGCATTGAGGCAGTGAATCGCACTCATAAATTATTGACTTTAAATACAATCAGCTAAGTTATTATTTTAATTTACTACGTTTTGAACGCATCTTCGTTCGCTCTTACGCGGTTAGTTTTTTCCCGTCCCCGTAGCAATTTCGAGAATTATATCTATTAGTGCTCCCCTACACTCCCCAAGGAACGTACATGCCAAATTTCAGGTGTTATACAAGTATATTATTATTATCTTCTTGAGTGTTCTCCTCATAAGCTAAAGACAAACCTGCTGGTTGCTGCTGATATGTATGCTTAGGTATTTCAGTCAAACAAACAATTCAATTTCGAGAAGAGAAACCACTTTATTTTTTACCAATCAAAGCACTTTAAGCCACTTTAGGTAATTCCCGCCTGCCGTTTGTAGATCATCGATAATAATAATCAATAATATGTGTCACCAGCCTTGCCAAGGTTTATAGTTTAGGGTTCCCCGTTTCTGGTTTGGGGATGTCTAAAATCGGCATTCAGTAGATACTACACCTGGAATAGGTACTGAAGGCCGACGCCCACATAATTGAGAATAGTCTAGACTAATTGAAGCCATTGTTACTTTTGCATAACATGTTATTGTGTACACACACATGTTATTGGTACAAAATGTACCAATTGGAATGTGGCACGATCAAGAAAAAACCGTTAAAGAGGGTTCCGTATAAATTTGTAGCTACAAATTACTGTAATAAAAGACTATATTTTTCATGATTTAATTACAAATGTATAGTTTTCAGACTTTTCCCTATACTTGTAGTAAAGTCGCCAAATTTCATAGTTAGACCAACGGGAAATATACATTTTGATTCCCTTGAGAGTGTCGAAATATACGTTTTTTGCGGCATAAACGACCGTATTTTTTTTTTACGTTGACTTAGAACTTTGATTTTTTTATAATAGCAAGACCATAGACCTGTTTCCTTTTGAGGTACGGTACCCTAACAATATTGAAGCTACAGACACAAGTCGTTGAAGTAGGAATCTATCTACCGTACCAACTAGTAACTATTCAACAACCGGCAAAATTTCATATTTCTAGAAAAATATTTAGGAAGTTTGAAAATATGAAGTCACGTCATTTCTAAAAATAATATTAGATTAATACAAAAAGTATATGATAAGAAAGCCTTGACTCTCCCTAATGGTTTATTACTAAGGGCGATTATCTACATTATTGCACGTATTTTTGATTATCGATGATAATAAGTACACGTCATTGCATGAAGGGGGATTTACACTAGGCTTGTACGAGTCGTATCATGTGCAGGGCCCATCATAAATGGATAAACCATTCTCAGGGGTCGCTTGAGAGTTAAGCTGGTTTTTTGAGGATCCTTACTTCAGACACTTCCATCTGAAAAACGGAACCGTTGTTTGTAAAACAATACCCGTCTGTCTGTCTGACTATCACTATTCAAACTGTGGCTCTTTACACTTATTCCTTGGAAGGCTTGAGCTGCCCGCCGAAGTCAGTTAAAAAGGAATGTCGAGCCAGAGTCAGAGAATAATTAAATAGGTAGGCCAATAGGATAGTGCACGTATTCGTACAAAATATGAGACATCGATAGGTTTCTGATAACCTACTCATGTATCACGGCAGCATAGTGTGAATCTGACTTAATCGATAACGATAACGTAGACATGATTAATAAATTATGTGGAGCAGCCTTCACGAGCGGTGATTTTTTTATCTTTTTGCGTCGCATCTTGGTTATCACCTACTGGGCGTAGTAACCAGGATTTAGGTGTAGTCAGCCATGCTAATACCCAAATGGTAACTTCTTATCTACTTTTCTGCTTGATTAACATTTTTACAATGACGCAGAAGGTATGAGTTATCGATTGACTATAATTACTTATTACTACATAGTTTTCGTGGTACTAGGGAAAAGAAATGACCAAGTCAAAATGGGTCAAGAACAATGGATGAGCAAAATACTTTATTCCACTTCGATAGAATAGGATAGATTAAAAATACTCTATTGTACACCATGACTACTTCGATGTTCCTAATATTCAATTGTGTAATATTCACTTTTTCTTTGATATTCAGTATCTTGGCGTATGGTACGATCTTGAATCTTTGCCATCGGCCTTCCAAACTGGAACCTGCAACACCGCTACATACACCCTGGCCGCTGACGGAGCAATTAATGTACAAAACAGCCATAACTTAAATGGTGTTATGACATTTGCAACAGGAGTAGCTAGACCGGAAACTGGAGCTGGGACAAGTGCCAAATTTACCGTGACAATCGGCACCGGCACTCCTGGTACTTTTTTTATATTTTACGTTTGACTTAACATTATTTTTTCGAAGGTTTACCTATATGTACACTTTATGTTGAGTGATAACATCAGCCAATATTTCCCCTCGTATGAATTGAAACAGTCATGTTTTTGTGTTCTGGGAAACTTGTTGCAACATTTAAAATTCCTACTAGAAATACTCAATCATACTTTGAGAGACCAGGATCACTCAGTGTGCAGGGTTACCTAAACGAACCTGATATTAATAAGATGACGGGGGTTTAATTAACTCGCTTACCTACTCGCTAAAACAAATCATTTCCTGTTACAGTTTCATATTGGGTTTTGGACACGGATTATGACACATTTGCACTGGTGTATTCTTGCCGCAACGAGGGCACAGGAAGAGTCGGTAAGATACTTCTTCTTCTTTTTCCTTACGAGTCGATGACGTAGGAGTATAAGGTAGGTATGTTTTCCGAAAACCTGAAACCTCGACATTGCTATATAACTACTTCGGTAATTTTATCCGAATAATACCGTTGTCATGCCTACCGAATAATATCGATTCGCTTAGCGGGTTGTCGAAATTCCCCTGGCAAAATTCAATAATTTGACATTTGCCAGCCATGACATTTTGCTGGCTTTGAATGTAGGACTACCAAATATCAGTTTCAAATCGTTAGGACTTAACAAACGAACTCGGTCGGTAGGCGATCGCCAACTACCTATGTCGAGACTGCAGGCCCAGTACCTAAGTTCTGTTTTCGAATGTGCTTATAGAAATACCAAAATGGAAGGTTGTATCATGTGACATTTCGACATCGTTTGTCAGTCCCATACTTTATTGGCGTATTGATTTGACAATCGTTTTTGCCACGCTTACAGAAAGTCACTTGTCTAGAGCCTAAAACGGTCCGCACTCAGAGATGTCACTTTAAGGAATCTTACTATTATTTGTCTATCAAAAATGTGAGTGATCGAGAATACTTTTGAAGTTTGAGATCTTACTTTTACTTTTTTTTTATTATGTTCGTATTCTCGTAATTTGTCAAGTCTTATGTCGTATGGACATTGGTTCATTCTATGAGTGTAGATATGGTACAATGAAATATAGCCGAACAAACAGAGCTATCTGAAGTCCTATCACTACTTTAAGTTTATTATATTTCATCCTATATTAAGTAGTATAAGGTTTAGACAGTACCTGACAGTAACAGCGACTCATCTATACTAGAATTATTAAGAGGTAATGTTTGTGAGTTTAAAGGGGGTAATCTCTGGATCTACAGAAACGATTTTGAAAATTCCTTTACCGATAGAAAGCCACGTTAGTTGTGAGTGTCGTAGGCTATATATTAACCCGAAAAACATAACCCAACGAAGTGGGCACGGGTCAGCTAGTACAGTAGGTATATAAAAAATGTGCGTGTGGCTGCAAAGACGAACTTTTTAAACTTCATGTTGTGCCTCATTCGGACTGTCTAATAATTCTATAGGTACCTAATAGTGGTTATATCATGTTTTTACAGTTAACAGTTGGAAATTGGCTAGAAATAGGGGACCGCTACCAGCTGCCGCTACTGCCAGAATTAACGCCGCCATTAACAGAGTGGATGCGCTTAGCGCTGCTGCCACTCAATACGTCACGAGAGATCACAATGCAGCATCTTGTTTCGTCGAATACACAGGAGCATGTCCGACCGTAACCGGCGTTCCTGATTTCAATGTGAATAACGTAAGTTCACGAGCAAGTTTAATAATTAAATGAAAACCACATCAAAATGTTCTACGTTTTAATTTTAAATATATAAAATAGACATATTTCCTTAACTAATGTTAAGGAAATATGTCTATTTTATATATTTATTTCATAGAGTGGAACTAATATGTTATGTCTAACGCGGGCAAAAATACAATTTGATTGTAATCGCTCTAAGTCGCTGGCGCTTGCAGACAGCAGAATTAGGTAGCATACACTTGAAAGTAGGTTATCTTTCATAAAGTAAATCAATTCATAAGTTAAGAAGACAATAAATAATTTAAATTATTATGATTTTGCAGTCACTGTAGTCAAATTCTCATATTTCTAATAGATTTCTTGAGCAAAATTTCCAGACTCAAATTTAGGCCTTTAGGCGTCATCTGTTCGTGTCATCGAGACTGCAAAGGGCGATTTTCAGCTTTGCCGAACAAATCAACGCGAGTTTAATTTTATCTAAAAAACTGATACTATTATTTATTTTTATTATCTGACATCAGTATCTTGGAACCTGGATGGAAGTCGCCAGATACCCACAAACAGCACAGACTGGCCAGTGCAACCGTGCTAACTACGCGCAAGGAACCGGGGCCGTCACTATTGAGAACAGTCAAGTTGTCAATGAGGCTTTGTTTACGATAGAAGGAACAGCTGCTACCGTTCCTGGCCAGTCTGGAGTGTTAGCAGTTACGTTAAATACTGGTTCAGGTAAGTTGTTTAATCTAATGTTGAAATCAATATACATATTCACTATAATCTGTAGCAGGAACCGAAAACCGCAATAATTACGGCACAGCTAGGCATCGACGTATTTTGGTAACTACCAAGATTAAAGCTACCGCTGTATCGAGTAACCGAGATGAATAATAATATCTCTACGTATGAATTTAGTTACTATTTTATTACCGGTATACACTCACTTGCGCCGGCCGCCCTTTAAAGTATGCCGACGAACGACAAGTGTTAGATAGAGGAATTTTTTTTTGTAAGTATAGGTACCGACAAAATACCGCTTTTCTAATTCAATTTTAATTTTGTTTAAACCGCGAAAAGTCAACATCATAGCCAGAATATATATAAGTCTAGAGTGAATAGGTTACTTCTAGGCAGGCGTGCTACATTTTAGACCACATCATCGCTTACCAACAGGTGAGATAGTGGTCAAACGCGTGCCTGTCAATAGTAAAAAAAAAAAACATACCTATAAAACATATTTTTATAATTTGCAGGACCTCAAGTTCAGAATCTCGTCGTGCTCGCAACCGACTATGCCAACTATGCTCTTGTATACAGCTGCGCTGTTCTTGACAATGGCAGACACCGGGGTAAGAATTTATATTTATTTTTATATTTTAAGCAGAACTAATCGAATCCCAATGTAACATTAAACAGGTAATCTGACCGACCTACCTTTACAGTTGGCAGTTGGCTACTGAGGAGAACTTTGGAACCACTGAGCACAGAGGCTAACGTCGCCATAAATAACGCCGTCAGTACCACATCAGGTCTTCAGCCAGGCTTTTATTATCCTACAAATCAAGACAATGCAGCGTGCTTCTACTATCCAGAAGTCTCACAACTCCCGAATTTAATTGAGTTGCCCGGACCCTGCGATACTTCTATCACTGGCCTTTCTGACTTTGACGTGAATAGAGTAAGTTGTCATTTAATTATATCACACTAGCTTTTGTTTGACGGTGCCTGAAAGTCGAGACATTTTACGAATGACTGTGATGAATGAATTTTCATCGTAATTCGTTAATTGATTAACATCTTTACTAAATTAAATTAAATTATTATTATTAATTATTATAAATTAAATTTAAAAGTCGGTTTGTAATATCAAAAAAGTGTAAATGTATTTGAAAGTATAATTAAGGTTAAAAAACTTAAGACAAAAAAAAAACAATTTTCACGGTTTTTGTCTGTCTGTCAGTCTGTCATCTCCGAATCGGCTAAAAGCTGATGTTATATTTTTTTTTTTTGTAATGGGTTTGCTCTTGACTCTAGTCTAAGTCAGAGATGACAGAGACAAAGTCTACGATGGAGCGAGCTTCCCCAGAAGGAGCCTGTTCACTCTAACTTATACAAAACATACGGACAATGTTTGAATTAATTCCTTATTATTGAATGGTGCAGATGAGGAATTAATCTTCATCGTGAAAAAAAATAGCACGAGCAATTTATAAATATATTTTGCTGAAGTTTCCAAGATCCAAGGTGGCCCGATGACCTAGTGAGGGTCGCGGGTAGGCGATGAATGCGAGACGCACCGGACCGGTGTTAGTGACGACACATGGGGGAGGCGTATGTCCAACAGTGGACATCTTTCAGCTTATATGATGATGACGAATTTGCTAAAGTTGTTTTTTTATTTGATCAGTTCCTCGGAGACTGGATCGAAGAAGCCAGATTCCCACAAACATCACAGACCGGCCAGTGCAACCGTGCTACATACGCGGCAGGAACTGCACCCGGAATCTTCACAGTTGAAAACAGACAAGTCACCAGTGAGGCTTTGCTAACGATATCAGGTCAAGCCACTGCCGTTGCTAACCAGCCTGGCGTGTTAGCAGTCACCTTCAGTCCTGGTGGCGGTAAGTCGTTTAATCTCTTCTACAATGTCCCCACTTTCATTGTAGTCTGTGTCATTATTATTAATAATACTTTACTGCAAAATCGACATGAAACTGTTTAAAAAGCATGAAGGGATACCCGTACCTACTTATGGCAAGCTTTTTCCTTCCATTGGTTTACAATAACAGGCACCCAAATTTCGTTAGAGTGATTAACACTCAGCTTGAATATTTGTTACTTAAAAAGTACTAGTTAATTACTGAAAGTTAGTCGAAAAACGCATTTTATCGTGCCCAAAATGTTTAACGGGTAACTATGGATTAAAAACTCGATCTTAGTAATGAAGATATCTAAAGTCGAGTTTTAGAACTATATGCTCACTAACCTAAAATGAAATTCTTCTAGGTTAGTGAGCAGATAATTCAATTACAGTAAAATGCCTTAGAATTCGATAGTTTTGTTTATATTTCATTAATATATCTACCATAATCGGTACAACAACTTTTGTTTTGGTGATCGTGTGAAGCCGGGGTGAATCGCCAGCTAGTTTAAATATATATTATCTTCCGGAATAGATGGTACCCGTACTAACCATACCTACAGTTATGATCTAACATTAAATTATTATTTGCAGTGTTCACAACTCAGAACCTCTACGTACTAGGAACTGACTATACCAGCTATGCTCTTCTATACTCTTGCACCAATATCGCAGGAAACCGACGACAAGGTAAATAATTTGGTTTTATTTAACAAAAAGCAAGTGTGACTTTCAGCTAGCTAATTTAACAAACCATTTCTTAACACTCAGTTGGCAGTTGGAAACTAAGAAGAAATTTGGACGTACCACTGAGCACAGAGGCTACCAATAACATAAATGCTGTTATCACTCGTACCCAAGGCCTCCGAGAAGATTATTACCGAACGACAAGTCATACCAATGCAGCGTGCTTCTACTATCCACCAGTCGCTCAACTCCCAGGTTTAGTCGAGTTGCCCGGACCCTGCGATACATCAATCACCGGCCTAGCTAACTTTAACGTGAATAGTGTAAGTTGACATTTATTCATATCATACTAGCTTTACTTTGCCAGCGGCTTCGCCCGCCTAATAGTAGAAAATAATCCAACAGAAATCTTTGTTTATAAGAAAGTCTAAATTAGACATGTTCTACCTGTGTTACCATCCAAATCCAGGCAGCCCTGAGGGAGGGTGGACTGTTACCTATTTATTTACCACGCGGACTCAGTACGAATTGACGGATGTCACATGTCTTCGAATGTTTAGCTCTAGGAAAAGTCGGTTTCCTCATGTGTTTTCTTCACCGTTTTGAGAATAATAGTGATAAACTAAACAAATAAAGCGAAGTGCCTATCTGAGCTTCAACCGATGATCTTCTACGGGCCACCGCTGCTCTTAATGATGATGAATTTATCATGACCGTGGAAAGAATAGAGTGGAATAGCACTGACTGGTTATAAAATTACATTGAGAATATAATTATGTATTTAATCCTATAAAATGTTTTCTGATATCAGTTTCTCGGAGACTGGGTCGAAGAAGCGAGGTACCCACAAACAGCACAGACAGGCCAGTGCAACCGTGCTACGTGGGCGCAAGGAGCTACAACCGGGGTCTTCAATGTTGAGAACAGACAAGTTACTGATGAGGCTTTGCTAACGATATCAGGTCAAGCTTCTGTCGTTCCTAACCAGCCTGGCGTGTTAGCAGTCACCTTCAATATTGGTGGCGGTAAGTTGTTTAATCTCTTTTACAATGTAAGTAAAGTACCGACTTTTATTTTAGTCTGTTTCGTCAACCATTTTGTATTTGGAAAATCGCCGTGTAGGTACTGTTTAGAAGAGATATACTTCGTGATTAACATAAATACCAGAATTACAAAATATCAATTTTGCTTCGAGGACTATGCGATGCCGCTAGTAACGTACTTACAATAACATGTACCACTAAATTATTTAATTGCAGTGCCCACAACACAGAACATCTACGTACTCGCAACCGACTATGACAGCTATGCTCTTCTATACACTTGCACTAATATTGAAGGAAACCGACGACGAGGTAAATAAGTTGTTTTTATTAATGTGGATTACAAAAAAAAGCAATTGTGACTTTGCTAATTTAACAAACCAAATCTTAATACACAGTTGGCAGTTGGAAACTAAGAAAAAATATCGACGTACCACTGAGCACAGAAGCTACCAACAACATAAATGCCGTTATCGAGCAGACCCAAGGACTCAGACAGGATTACTACCGAACGACATATCAAACTAATGCAGCGTGCTTCTACTATCCACCAGCCGATCAACTACTCCCAGGTTTAATAACCTTACCCGGACCATGCAATACATCTGTCACCGGCGTTCCTAACTTTGACGCGAATAGAGTAAGTTTACATTTAATCAAATCATATTTATTAGCTTTAGCTTGCCAGTAGCTTCACCCGCCTGAAAGTCGAATATCATCCCACGGAAACGTACTACTGGGACTAAAAGTATATTATGTCCCAAGTAAGGTTTTGTTTCATTTCAGTATCCCAGATTCCATCCAAATCTGGTCAGCTGTGAAACCGTGATTGATCAACATAAATATTTGAATTTACATATCAAAAAGACTTAACTTTTTAAATGGTAGGTGGTAATGTTAATAGGGAAAATGCACGAACTGTAGGTGGCAAAACAGAAGAGATGAGTTTCAAATTTGCAAACGCTACATAGCACAGGGGGGCTAAAAAGGTCACTAGGAGAATCACAATATTAATCACATAACAATCTGTCAAATTTAGTTTTCATCTTTATCGCTAACGCAATAGGTTCAAGGTTGGTTGGGGAAGTTTGACAGTGACAAGTAGCGTGATTTGCTTTCTGATGCTGCTAAAGTGGTCTTTTTAGACACGCAGTTCCTATACCTACCTTGAATTTGTGAAAGTAAATGAAACCTTAAATAAGGGAATATGCTATCTTTTTGTGCCAAGTAAAATACTTATTTGAATTTTAAAAATGAAATAATTTCACAATATCTTCATCAACGATGAAGTTAAAAAGCTTCAAAGTTGACAGTAGGAAACAGAATTCCGAAAAGTAGACGTTAAAGTGCATGGTGCTCTTGTAGCTGCCATTGAAAACGCTATTTTTGCGAGGGCAAATAATATATTTGTTTAAGTTACATGTCGTTTGTTTTTCGATAAACTTTGTTTCTGTTTTCAATGTTAGTTCATATTGTTTAATTACTTTCCATGCATATTTCTTATTATTGCATAATGATGATAACATTGATAACATCTTCACCGTGGATAGAAAAAGTGGTTACTTAACAAAATAGCTCTGAAAAGTAAATGTACCTGATTCATTTATCAATGATGAAATTTTTTGTTTGATTTCAGTATCTGGGAACCTGGTTGGAAATCGCCAGATACCCACAAACAGCACAGACTGGCCAGTGCAACCGTGCTAATTATGCGCAAGGAACTGGATTCTTCACTGTTCAGAACACCCAAGTAGTCAATCAGGAATTGTTGACCATTACAGGAGAAGCTAGAGCCACCGAGCAATCTGGAGTATTGCAAGTTACCTTTAATATTAATAACCGTAAGTTGTTTAAATCTATTAGAATAAAGATATACCTACGTTTATTTAAGTGTTTGGGTTTAAAAAAAAAAATTTAAGTATTTTTAAAATTTTATGACCGTGTAAAAGGTTTAAATATTTTATAACTAATTTATTATATATTTAATCAATCATCAACATGATAGTAAAATTTAAAAAAAACTGTTGTAAAAAAGCACAGAACAATAAAATAGCGACTTTATTATACATAAACACAGAGGCTTCGACACATATAAATTTTAAACTATCGAATTCCGATTCCTTTATTAAAACGAAATATTTATGTAACGTATTGGAGTTTTTTTTTTTTTTAATATTGTTTTTATTTTTACCAACGTTTTTTATTGCAGAGCCCGTAAATCAGTATCTCTACGTACTCGCAACCGACTATGACAACTATGCTCTTGTGTACACTTGCACCAATATTGAAGGAAACCAGCGACAAGGTAAACAAGTAGATATTAATGTCGATAACAAAAAAAAACGATTGTTACTTTGAGATAGCTAATTTAACATACCATCTCTTAACACACAGTCGGCAGTTGGAAACTGAGAAGAAGCTTAGTTGAACTGAGCGAAGCGGCTAACAACGCGATAAATAACGCCATCAGTCTGACCCAAGGTCTCAGAGAGGACTATTACCAGCCCACAGCACAGACTTCAGAAGCATGCTTTTACTACCCAGCACAAACAGGAAATGAAGAAAGAGTCATAATCCCTGGCCAGTGCGACACAGGATTTACTGGACTAGCGAATATTAACGTGACTAGGGTAAGATACTCCCTACACTCATCATAGCGCTCTCTTCATTCGCGAAGGCGAATTCTATGTATTCGTAGTTGTAGGATTTTTCGATCGAAGTATTCTTTTGAAGATAACCCGATGTGAATGTGCATGATAGATCACGCACAGTGTGGACCCGCATTCTTTCAGGATTAGTATTTACGCGTGAATACACAGTATTGACAAATCAAATCAATGACTTCACCGACTCTAACTAAAATAAAACTATAAATGGGACTTGGGATTCACAGGGCAATAAAAAGAAATAGGAGCCAGGTTCTCGTGATGCTGCCATAATTTGCCAATCCACATCTTGTAGTCGTCTTATTTTCTTGATACATTGCTTGAGAAATAAAACGATGTCTGTTACTTGCACAGTTTTAAGCAATCAGCCAAAACCAAGTTAAGTTCGTTTAGCGATCGCAACTTTAAATTTTTGGCTGGCTCACTGTCAGCCATCTAATCATACTTCTTAGTTTCAATTATGCTCATTCTCGTCTATGTTTCTTCTTACAGTTCGCAGACGATGCAGTTTGGTATCAAATCAGAAGATACGACGCAGTTGGAGGCCGTTCTTGTATTGCAACGAGATTTAACATGGAAGGCGATACTTACATAGATGTCAATTTCGTTGAAGTCGTTGGAGAAGAAGTGGCAAGAGTCGAAGCCATTGCCCGATTAGACTCGGCTGCAACTGGAAGATTCGTTGTTACGTTTGATGACTCTGGTGGGTACCTTACCTATAACGTATAGTATATATACCGTTCAATACCATAACTTTCCTTTTTGCTTCGCCATATCCGGGTGAAAAGCATACCCTACTCGAATTCATAATTTCAATTCAACTGAAGTATCGACTTAGCGTTGTGAGGGTATTTTTTAAGTGGTCATCAATCGAGCCCTCTACAAAACAAGGTTGCAATGGAACATGATCACAGTCATTTATGACATTCCATGATAATCTCTTTAAAATCTAAATTCAAATATTACTGATTTTGTTTGATTATTGAATTTCATCAAAAAATATAAGTGCCCTAATTTTTATTAATTTTGTGATTCTAGCGAGAGAAAACGAGGAATTCTACATTTTGGCGACTGACTACGAAAACTTTGCGATAGCATACAACTGTTCAAATGAAGGTGCCAATCAAAGACATGGTATGTATTTCATCTCTTTTATGTGTCTTTAACTCCTTAACTGTGGATATTGGGTAAGAGTACATAATTCTGCACATTTACCGGAAGACTAGCTCCTAGCGTAACTTGAGACTTTAAACAGTCACACTTATTATTTTCAATTATTCTTAGATAAACACATCGAGAGTCAGGTGTTAGTATTTCTTCGAAACTATGTATTTTTGGAACACTTGTTTTTTTTGTATTGTTATTATACATATAGAATATAACCTTAAAGTTTTGGGATATCAAACGGAACAAGGTGTATAGTAGAAGTTTTTATTACAAAAGCTGTGGAAATTAATCCTTCTTTACGTCTTCAGTTGGTGTCTGGCTGTTGAGTCGTACAAAGGTCTGGCCGACCGCCGGAAATGCGGCTCTTAATAACCTCATCGCTACAAGACAGGAAATAACTGACAGATCCGGTTACTTCAAAAATGTCGCACACAACGATGAATGTCCGGAACCCAGTTCAGCATTCTTATTCAGGAGCAGTATTATTGTGATATTTGTATGTACTGTATTGCAATTGGTATGGTAAATAATAAAAAGCCATTATACCATAATGTAGGCTTGAGTTTAATAAGTTATTTTTGTACACGCAAACATTTTCAATCGTGTTACTTTTAAATATAATTTTAATAAAAAATATTCATTATATATTTCAATTAACTATTTTTTGTTTCATTTCATGACGTAGTTTGAATAGTACCTTACTCCCACTATCCTACAAATATTATTTAATGGGTTTGTTTTAATATTTGCTAAATAATCAACTAAATACACGGGTAATCTATAGCCGGATTAGGATACTTACTTATATTGTTTTTGCAGTTGGTTTTATAAAATAGTATTAGTAGGTTCCTACACAGGTTACTCGAACTCGTTTTATTTAGCAAATTTACATTAATCAAAATAAAATCCATTAAAAAAACTACATTAAGGGTGCCTGTCCATTACAGCGGAGCGATGCAGCGGAGAAGAGTTAGTCCATTGGTTAATATTTCTCCGATTCTACGCTCCGCTACTTCGCTCCGCTGAAATGGACAGGCACCTTTAATGACACACGTGATCACGGAAATGTCGCAGATAAATTGCATATCAGCCGTTTTACAAAATCGCTAGGTAATTTACACAACATCGCGATATTTTTCTTTGCGGTATTATTTCAAAAATCGTTTTCTCAGTTTTGATTTTTTTAAAGTATTTTACACAAATCATTCACTCACATTTATGAGTAGGTACACACAATTATGAATATAGTAGCTAACCCGGCAAACGTTGTTTTGCTATATAAATACACACAAAAAAATCATTAAAATCGGTCAAGCCATTACGGAGGAGTTCAATAACAAACACTTATTACATTAGATTAGAAAAAGAAGATAGCTGTTGCCTGCGACTTCGTTCAGCATCATCATCATCGTATCAGCCGAAAGACGTCCACTGCTGGACATGGGCCTCCCCCAAGCGTCGCCACAACGACTACATCCATCGGCTACCCGCGACCTTCACCAGGACATCGGTCTACCTGGTGGCGCGACTTTGTTCGCGTGTAGTAAAATTATGTCGCTAGGTAAGATCGCTAAGATAAGATATACGAACAGTCAACTTCTAGCATTGCTTGACCCCTTAGAATGCAAGGCATTGACTGTATTACCTCTTCTATTCAAAACGTCGACCAAGCCTTGTAAACTTTTCTATACACGGTGTTGAAAATAGTTGCTAGGGTTGTTAACTCACGATAAAGCTGCATAAAGTTGGAATGTAAAACTCTATCCAAAAGAAAAGACTACCTTCGCAACGGAGAGAGTAGAGTTGAGATTCCGTTATTTGCACCCATTCGCTCCGTTGTACGTAGGAGTCCTGGCTAGGTTAGCCAGCGTAGCTCCGCACTTAGGTTTCGCGGAGCGACCTGATCGTTCCGAGGATTTTTTCACGTCGGATAGCAAAGGCAGATTTTTTTCCTGAATGAAGTAGGCTATTAATTTCTCGGTGTCAAAGCAACTTCTGCTCATTGGGCTGTCGATGACGTCTATCATCATCAACATCATTTCAGCCAATTGCCGTCCACTGCTGAACGTAAACCTCCCCAAAGAGTGCCAATTAGGTTAAGAATTAGTTAGTCGCGTGAATAGGCCTGCTTGACCTTGCCATTTTTGACTGCCTGTAATTTGTAGCCCATGACCATTTGTTGTCCTGAAGTTCAGTTGATCTCCGGAAAAATGTACGAATCCATGAGAAAAGTAGGAGGAGAAGTGGGTACGGATCCAGAAGTACCGTCTCGGAAACTCTCTTCGCGAGTTCGTCTCTGGCGTCATTGCCTGGGGATCAGTTCCCCACGATCCACTGGAGGGTGAAAACCGCAACGGATAATTTCTAGGCTTGGGGGCTAAAAAGGCCACTTTAGGAGAATCAAATTAGAATCATAATATAGGTAGCGTGATTTGCTCTGATTCTGCAAAAGTTGCCTTTTTAGACCCACTGACCTGGTCATGATGTATCATGGACTCACTGAGAATTTAACAGTTTTTAGCCATGCCGGAGCCATCAGCCGAAATCTTATTTCAACTACTATGGCAGATTGTTGGATATATGTGACTTTTAACAGAATGCCTTTGCAAAGTTTTTAACTTAATCGGATGGTATTTATCATATTCTTCCATGGGCGTTTTCATGGAAGTATTAACCATATTTTTCTCTTTAGTCTATGACTTCTGTAGACAATGGGTTCAAAAAGCCGATCTTATTTATGTCTTAGTTTTTCGCTGCTTAGCTCCTTGAAAACATAGCGTGATTATAAACATTGCTAAAGTTTGACGCATAAGTATCTGCAATATTGTTATATGTTGTGGTTTTTTATAACAATTCTTCAATAAACTGTTTGGAAAAATATGGAATATAAATTTAAATGTTAATTTAAGTGCGCAAAAACCCATTTTATTATTCGGTCGGTCCATTTGATTTTACACATTAGATCCTGCCACTACCGCGCCACCGCCACCGCCGCCGCTGCCCCGCCCCGCAAAACTCGAAGCAGAGGCCTTAGAGGTGACTAAGGGACTCTCCAGAGAATGGGCAGCAGCGTTCTCTGTAAAAATCAACAGCATATACAGCGATCCCCAACCCGCCTGCCAAGCGTGGCGATTGTGGTAAACCCTCCCATTTTGGGGGAGGCCTATTTCCAACAGAAGACGTCTTTCGGTTGATATGATGAAAAATGAGCGGTCTTATGTCTATATGCGATCTTTTACTGACAGCTTTTAGATGTATTTGACTGATAAGAAAAAAGATAAGTTTCACATGTCCTTTAGGCCGCTAATAAATTGGCTGACTAAACCAGTTGGCTGCAACATATACAGGGTGAATTTTTAAAGTGTGCCTTCATAGCCAAATCCGAACTATGAGGAATATCCAGAAACACTGAAAGGAGTCTCAGTTACAGTTTTTATGAAAACTAAAACTGCATCATTTTATTTTTGAAAAATCGTTGTTCCTACCCAGGCATCGATCCGGTTGATTTTGAAAAAAAAAAACATCAAATGACTCTTCCCGGTGTAGACGGAGCAGGAGTGAGTATCATCAGAAACTCTTAGGCCGGGTTCCCACTACGCCGGACCGGCAGATCTGCCGAAAACCGGACACCGGACAGAGTGTTCACATTACATCGGATCCCGGAAGAAATTCAGACAGTCCTCAGTTGAATTTGGACCTGCGCGCACAATGGACGACGAAATTGTTGTGTTGTGGTGGTATCTTAATAGAAGGCAAAATAAAAGAAAACATTGGGTACACCCTATTTTACGGGAAAGATTTTCACTTGGAACATTTGAAACATTAATGGGTGAACTTAGAAGAGACGAATCAAAGTTCTTCAATTATTTTCGAATGACAGCAACCACTTTTGACGATTTACTGGGACGACTAGCGGACTAAAACCACCCGTGTTCTTTCAAATGCCCTGCATTCCAGAGCCGCGAAATTTTCGGAAGAGTTAACTCATTTGAAACATTCGTAGCTGTCGTTACGGATAGTCCAGAAACTCTCGTCACCAACTTTGCCAAGCTGTCGACTACCCATTTACTGGGTTATGGAAATCAGCAGTCGCTCCGTATAAAATACTAGTACCTATACAGCTGCATCCGGTTACATTGGAAGCTGACCCTAACAAAGTTATGATACCTACATAAAGCGAGGCAGATTGAATGATTATTTTATTATTTATTAATTTATTATTTACTTGTTGACCCGCGCAACTTCGTCTGCTCAGCTCCTATTGATCTATGCGTGATGATATATATATATCCTCGATAAATGGGCTATCATACACTGAAAGAATTTTTCAAATCGGACCAGTAGTTCCTGAGATTAGCGCGTTCAAGCAAACAAACAAACATACAAACAAACTCTTCAGCTTTATAAATTATTATAGATATAGATTTATTATATACTTTATTGTACACCTCATATTTAAAACAGGCCTCATATTTTGCCTCGCCTCGCCTCGCGTGCAAAGGTTTCCGAACCAATTTCATTTATGTAACATGTTATTTTAACACTACAGATATACGATACGGTTTGGAAAACTTTTCATTGAAATGTTCTACTTTGACGCCCAAAAGTGAACCTCATACTCAAAATTTATTTTCATTACTCATACTCGGAAAGTAGGCCTGAAGTTGCCCGAGGAACGGGTTCAAAGTATTACTTTCCAGCCCTAGGGAGAATCGTTTTGCAACTGACAGCCGTCAAATTGTAAAAAACAAACATTTCTGTTGAACCATGTCCCAACTTTCTATTCAGCCAGTCAATTACAACGCGATGTTTACAACGCAAATTAAAACAACGTAAACGTGACTATTAACTTGAGATTACATTTTTTAAAAGACTTTATTATGATTTACTTTCAACTATTTCTTTAAAATAACATAGATTTCGGCAAATTATTTACCATTTCTTCAATGATAACGTAAATTATGGCTAAATAGCTGGTCATAGAAAAAAAAATGACAGGAAAGTGGCAGTCCGATCTTCATTTGTTTTTTCCAGAAATATTTTCTTTAGCTGATTCGTGTTTTTATTTTTACATTCTTTGTATCCGTAATAAAAAGCACAATGTTAACCTCGGGTGAAATACTTATTTAGTCCCTCAAACTATTGGCACCCTCACTACGCTCGGGCGCTACACGCCGTCTCAGAACTAAATCAGATGGTTTCACCTCCAGGATAACAATGTACTATTACATACCTACGTTACGCGTCCGTGTTTGGATCACAAAAGTCCATATGTGTACCAAATTTCAACAGAATCGGTGTAGCAGATCCGGAGAAAACTGTATGTGACAGACGGGCAGGCTGACAGACAAACCGACAGATAGATAGACACCCGACTAATTCGACAAGGGTTCCGTTTTTTACGGATGTTCGAAACCCTAAAAAAAAAACATTCAAATCTTTTAGGTACTAAGTTATGAAATAATATACCGGATATAAAATGCATAATCTACGACATTTTCAACAAGTTTTAAAAGCTATATAACAGTGCGCTATTCTAAGCGGTTAAAACAGAAAAGTAGTTAGTAGTGTACTTTAAACATCAGGCGTGCCAACAAACAACAGAGGAAGAGAGAATAAGTAAACTAACTAATTTAATCTATAAAACTAGTATAATAGACGTATGTATAACTCTGTTCGATGTGCAAGTGGAATCCATGAAAAGAGTATAATATGGAGTTACGAGCTTATAAATAGACAAGCTTGCTTTTCTTAATAAAAATAACTGATGCTTAAGCTCTTGCGACGAAACTGACCGAAAAACTCTCTAGGTAAACCAAAATACAATTCACACCGCTAATTCATTAGTCGTTTGTAGACCTTCCCATTAAAAAAAACCGACCAAGTGCGAGTCCGACTCGTCCACCGAGGGTTCCGTACAGATTTGTAGCCACAAATTGCTGTAAACAAAGACTATTTTTTATGAATTAATTACAAATGTATACTTTTCAGACTTTTTTCTATACTTGTAATATAAGACGGTATAACTTGCATACAAATTTCATAGTTTTAGGTCAACAAGAAATACCCTATACATTTTGTTTCCCTCGAGAGTGTCGAAATATACGTTTTTTGCGACATAAACGACCATATCTTTTTTACGTTAATTTAGAAGTTTGATTTTTTTACAGCTTCAAAAGGCTATAGACCGAGAGTACGTGGTTTTAATTTCAACTCGATACGTCTTGCGTTCCCGAGATAAAGGGTCTTGACAGACAGACGGACGGACAACAAAGTGATTCTATAAGGGTTTCGCTTTTTCTTTTTGAGGTACGGAACCCTAAAAAACCTAAGCAGGTTCACCAATATTCATAAAAATGCCATAGATAGCTATTTCGATAATTTAATAATCGCAATATCAGTAATGTGAAACAATCTATCAATCGGGCAATACGATTTTCGCGATTAAAGAAACGAAACGAACTAATGATAGATAACATTTTGTATAAATTAACGGAAATATCGATATTTTTATTGTATAGCGACGGGCATACCGGCCCCAAGATGTCGAAATTAAATATATTAGTTTTTGGTCTCTTTGGTCTAATTAGTGTGTGTGTGGGACAAGGAATCATACAACCGAACCTACAATGTGATGAAACGGTTGGAGTAGTTAACGACTTTGACGCAGTTGCTGTAAGGTTTATTTATTATTTTATTAATATCCGCTTCCACAAGTAAAAATAAATTGTTGCAGAAAAGAACGATAGCGATAACCAAAATTGCGTTTACTGACATAGCAATAGTAGTTATTTAAACATTAGGTATAATAAATAGTATTTTGGTTTAAAAATTGATTTGTTCCGTGTATTCAGTTATAATGTAGTAGGTATTTATTAAAATAGCAAAACCCTGGTTTATGAATAAAAAAATTGAAGTTTAGAAAAAAGTGATACCTAGTTCAGGAACTGAGTAATTCTGAATTTGATAATTTCGAGTCAAGAACGTGTCAAAACTCACTTTTGTTTCAAAGTTTGATCGATTTCCAGGCTAGAGTTTGACAAATCCAAAAATGTAGTCTTTTGTGTCTTGTTTTTACCACAAATTATTTTTTAACTTATTAGGTAATATTGCTTAAAAAAAAAATCTAATATTTCAGACAGAGTCCATTTTTTGGTTAGTATTCATGTTATTGTGTACACACACATGTTATTGGTACAAAATGTACCAATTGGAATGTAGCA
This sequence comes from Lacanobia oleracea, assembly GCA_950371165.1. NCBI lineage: Eukaryota > Metazoa > Arthropoda > Insecta > Lepidoptera > Noctuidae > Lacanobia > Lacanobia oleracea. The sequence continues at coordinate 5,815,685 of OX493404.1, forward strand.
CGATCAAGAAAAAACCGGACAAGTGCGAGTCGGAATCGCCCACCGAGGGTTCCGTATAAAGTAGCTACAAATTACTGTAATAAAAGACTATATTTTTCATGATTTAATTAAAAATGTATATCGTCGCAACTACTACGCATGTTTAAAAAACGGGACATCAACAACGCGCACAGCGCATGTGAAACGAAAGGTCACAAGCTACTCATACGCCGTGCCCCACTATGGCCTCCCCATCTGTAGCAGTGTTTATAAAAGGTACGCTCAGCGCGGGAGCGGTCACCCTGTTCTTCGATATCGCGAAAGCTTTCGACAAGGTCTGGCACAACGGTCTGACATACAAGTTGTATCGACTCGGTGTGCCAGATCGCCTCGTACTCATCTTACGAGACTATCTGTCGAACCGCACCTTTCGACAATAGTTGGCCAGTGTCACCGCTGCCAACTATATGGGCACTCACAGCGTAACTGTTACGCGAAACCATACCCCCAACCAACACGGTCAAGAACCCTGTTGTAGGCCCAACAATCCTGGAAGCCTATAGCTTGGTCATGACCCGTGATGCAAGGGCCATGTCCGACGAGATGAATGCGACCAGAGGAAACGATGGTCAATTAAAACTCTCCACCAGAAAGGCGCATGAGATATTCACCGCCTATAAATCTATTACGGACGCTCTGGACGCCATAATAATAATAATAAATAGTATAGTTTGATATAGTCATATCAAAGCTTTGTTTTTTGTTCTCCTTTTATTCGTAAAATTAATACTTTTTAGACCTACATCGCAAAAGAAGCTTCCAAGATTCAGAAAATAAGCAATATAAATAAATAAATACAACCTAAAGTTAATCCAAAAGTAAACTGAAATCAGAATTCAGGAAGATGAAGAAAAATATTTGCAACCGACACATGACATATGTCACAAAATTGACCACTATAATTGTAATGAAAAAGGAATGAATTAATAAACACATAAGATATGCTGACCAGAGCAGCATCACGACGTGCACGCCCACCATCTCCGGACCCGTCGCTGAGGTCCACCTCGCCGCCGCCGCACAGCGGATTACCAGTGTCGCCGGCGGTTGCAGTTGCGTCGAGCTCCAGCGACGAGTATTTCTCTCCGCCGACGTCGCCAACACCTGTACGTCGGCAGGGGAGAGGACGGCCACCGAGGGGCTTGGGACCTAGGGGCCAACCGGCCCCGAGCCGGGTCCCCGCTGCCGGTGGTTGTGTGCAGCGCATAAGATCAATCCATGAACGAGAACGTTATGCGCGCATACTATGGGTCTACAGAGGGAGAGAGAGTCTAACTAACCTTACTGCGTATCGTGTCAGGATGCTGTCTCTGTTTCAGGTTTCAGGACCTGGAACCAACCGTGAATGTCTCGGCCCAACGATTGTCGGATCAGGTGCGGGTTATCCAACGTAATTACAGATTGGACGATGCTGCACTTGATAGGCTGCTCTCAGAGGTACTGAGCAACTTTATCATCTCAACTCCGAAACAGGCCGCGGTTCAGGCGCCAGCTAGTAGCGCAATCACACCGCGGCCCTACAACGTCAGTGATGAGGTAGATGATAGTGTCACGGTAAGTAGCCAGTGCAACGATAGACTGAGGAGCGCACTGGAGGATGCGCTTCGCGAGTATAGATCAATTCCGACCGAACTTAGGCCCCGTTTACCACGGTTACCCATGCACAAAAAAAATAGGGCGCTGGTGTGTGCCCTGGACTCGCTGCTGCAGAACATCTTTGAAAGCAGCGAGAGCCTCGTTGATACGCACTCAATCCTGTATTGCGGGGCTGTTGCGGCATGTCGTTTAGCAAATATTAAGTTTAATACTATTGATGAAGCTATTCGACCAAAACCTGCTGTACCCGCCTGGCAGTGCAGGATCGAGTGGCGGATCGATGAGGCTAGGGCACTCATCGGCAAACTATACTGCTTCAGGGAGGGTAACACACGACCACGCGTGATGCGCTTTGTGAGACGGGCGTTTTCGGGGACTGATATCAGCCCTCGAGATTACACGTCCCGTGTCACGGAGCGTATTGACTTCCTGAAGCAGAAAGTTTATGCATAGGCGAACCGTATTCGGCGGTATAAGCGGCGGGTTGATCGATACTCGCAGAATCGCATGTTCCAAAGCGATGAGAAGTGGGTATATAGAGCTTGGGAGCGACCTGAACAAATTGTGACGGATGTGTGCCGCCCGGATGATATCGCCACGAATACATCCTGGCGAAGCATCTAGTCGGTGCCCGTCTGTCATACCGAGGATGGCTGGATGCGCGATGTAGTGCGCGTGTGTGAAGCTATGCCACAAATGGAAAAAATTAACATCTCCCCATTAGATGTAGCCAAAGCAGTCCGTCCGTTACCGAACTGGAAATCTCCAGGACCGGACGGACTGCATAACTTCTGGCTCAAATGGTATAGCAGCTCACACGCGGTCCTGGCAACTCAATTCCAGTCATCCTTAGAGTCTGGGTCACTACCACAGTTTCTAACAACTGGCGTTACCCACCTGCTCCATAAGACCGGTAGTCCCGCGGAACCCAAGAACTATAGACCAATTACTTGTTTGTCGACGGTCTATAAACTCCTTACATCCATTCTGAGAGTGAAGATCAATGAACACATTGAGACTAATTCAATTATGTCCACCTCTCAGAATGGATGTAGGAAGGGGTCCCGCGGCACTAAGGAGCTTCTTCTCATAGACATGGCTATAAGCCAACAGGTTCGTCGATCCCGCAAGGATCTGTCGACATGTTGGATAGACTACAAGAAGGCCTACGACTCTGTGCCACATACATGGCTCATGAGGGTGTTGGAGTTGTACAAAATAAATGCAACTCTACGCACCTTTCTTGAGTCATGTATGAGGCAATGGAAAACAGTCCTTCGGTATCCAGGATGTCGACCAATTCAGGGGGACGATGAGCATGTGTGGATTAAACGGGGAATATTTCAGGGCGACAGTTTGAGTCCGCTTTGGTTTTGCTTAGCTCTGAATCCTCTAAGCACATTGCTGGAGGGTTCAGGTCTAGGCTATCGGTTGAGAATAGGTGGTCAGGCCATATCTCACCTTCTTTACATGGATGATCTGAAACTCTTTGCCCCCAACAATTCGCGACTGATGGAGCTACTGAAGTTGACTGAAATCTTCAGTAGTGCCATCAGGATGGAGTTTGGTGTGGACAAATGTGCAGTCATGCATGTAAAGAAAGGGGAGATTATGGAATCTGAGAGAATTCAACTCTCGGATTCCATACAGGTTAGATCACTCAGCTCGACCGAAACCTATAAGTATTTGGGTATATCGGAAGCGTTGGGCATTAATGTTACTGACATGAAGCAATCGTTGAAGGAACGCTTCTTTGGCCACCTGAAAAAGGTTTTGAATAGCCTTTTGTCGGGCGGAAATAAGGTGCGCGCCTTCAACGGTTGGGTCATGCCGGTATTAATGTACTCTTTCGGCATACTCAAATGGACTCAAACTGAGCTTGACGCCCTGGATAGGAGAGTACGTACACTGCTGACCGCAAACCGGATGCATCACCCACGATCGTCGGTGATGAGACTGTACATTCCGCGGAAGTGTGGAGGTCGAGGCTTTTTAAACGCCAAGACTCTCCACAACCGCGAGATGTGCAGTCTCAGAGAATATTTCCTCACAGCTGATGTGGGTATGCACCGAGATGTGGCCGCAGTGGACAAGGGTCTCACCCCGTTGTCCATGGCTAAGGAGAACTGGCGCAAACCTGTGATACTTACCACGGATGACCGCAAGGGCGCTTCTATCGGGCTCTTCATGGGTCTGATGTAGATTTTTCAGCGTCCGTGGCCTGGCTACGTTTCAGTGATCTCTTCGGGGAAACTGAAGGTTTTGTCTGTGCGATTATGGATGAAGTTATCTTGACGAATAACTACCGGAGGCAACTATTATGAAGGATGGGACGGTGAACGTGTGTCGGGCATGCCACCGTCCGGGTGAGTCCATCAGACATATTATCTCTGGTTGTTCTCGTCTGGCTAACGGCGAGTACTTGCACAGGCACAACCAAGTGGCCAGGATTATCCATCAGCAACTTGCTCTGAAATACAAACTTGTGGATTCTGAGGTACCGTATTACAATTATGTGCCCGACCCAGTTCTCGAAAATGACCATGTCACGTTGTACTGGGATCGGTCTATCATCACTGATAGGACTATTGTTGCCAATAAGCCTGATATAGTGGTGATAGACCGATTAGTGCGCCGCACAATGATAATTGATGTTACCATCCCGCATGACGAGAACCTCGTGAAGGCCGAGAAAGAGAAACAAATCAAGTATCTCGACTTAGCGCACGAGGTTGTCGACATGTGGAATGTGGACTCAGCTATCATTGTGCCGATAGTCATAACGGCCAATGGCCTGATGGCCAAAAGCTTCGACGAACATCTGTCGAAGCTGGCGTTACGCGGTTGGGTAAAGGGCCTGATACAGAAGGCAGTACTCCTCGATACGGCTCGTATTGTGAGGAGGTTCCTTTCTCTGGAGCCCTAACCACCGGTAGCTTGGACCCTGCTCCCGACACCGGCGGACTACTACTTTTTATATTTTTAAAGGTTTTTTTTCAATGGTTTTTTAGAGATATATTTAAAAATATACTTTATATGTAAATAAAAATGAATAAACGAAATAATAATAATAATAAGTAGCTATTTTAAAGCCGTTTTAATGGTCAATGGTCAGGCAGGGGCCAATAGTTCTTCCATAGTAGTAGTAATTAGTCCACTAAACCAGCCAAACCCATAGCGTTTTTCATCTTTTGTTTCCATATTTTGCAATAGTTTTGCTCCAACCGGGGATTGTCCTTGGGTATACTTTCACAGTGCATACAGGGATAATCGTCGGTTGGTGTCCCATTCCATTTGAAATGTCTAAAGAGGCCTCTGCGAGTTGGCATCGGCCCCTCGTACGCCTACCAAAGGACCGGGTCTCTAGGGACCCGAGAATGTCAAAAACAAAAATAATAATAATAATCGTTTATTTGCAATACAGGATTTGGTTATTTACAAAATATGTGATTGAAGCCTCCTTTTAAGCATAATTGCCTGTGTCAGGAGACTCCGCTCTTCCACAAAAAGACGTACATAATTATATTCCGTTTATGCAAATATAAAATATAGGATATGCTATATAATGTTATTAAAAGTAAATATTATAACTAAGTGCCAAATATTTAAATAACTATGATTCCAAAATTATTTCAGTTGTGATTTAGGCGTGTGTGGGTGGGGAAAGTTGGTGTGATGAGTTTAGTGTGGTGCGTTTTGTAGGGTGTGGGTGTGTGTGTGTGTGTATGTGTGTGTCAATGCCAATGGCATTAGTAACCAGCGCGATGAAATCGCCAAATTCCTCTGCGATCATCAGCTAGATATCCTCCTCATACAGGAAACATTCCTAAAACCCCACCGCAGCGACCCTAAAATTGCCAACTACCGCATAGTTCGCAACGATAGGTCGCGTTGTCACGGCGGTGGCACTCTCATTTATCATAAAAAGAAGCTGTATTGTTTTCCCTTGATCCTCCTTCCAACACCTCGCTCTCTGCTCGAATACTCAGCCTGTCGGCTAGGCATGACTGGTCATCATCATCTCCGCCTACTACCCGCCACCCTCGACCTCGTCTCCCACGCTTGACGACCCAAATGCACTCGCTAGTGACTTCACCACCCTCTTTGGCTTGAGTGACTCCGTTATTTTAGCGGGTGACCTCAACGCCAAGCATCCCGCGTGGAATTGCATCACTGCAAATGCCAGAGGCAGGGTAGTGTACAACCTAGGAGAAACCCTAAACTATGACGTCATCGCTTCGATGACTCCCACTCACTTTCCTCATGATCCCAATCAGAATCCTGATGTCCTCGATGTGGTGTTGCTGAAGAATGTAAATCTCCGTTTGCAATCTATAGAAACGCTACACGAGCTCAATTCCGACCACCGTCCAGTGATCATGCACCTAGGTTCCCGCTCGAGGCAGCTCGATCCCGACCAGCCTCCCCCGTCTCAAGTTATCACCGACTGCAGGAAAGTAAGCGAAAGGCTGAAATCCACTAAGTCGCCTCCCCTAGACGCCATCCCCGATTATATTGTCTCAGTCGCTGACACGACGGCGGCAATCGACTCGCTTACGGATCACGTACAACTCGTCCTGAACGAATATTCAAGGGAGATTCCAGTGGTGGAAGACCACCGCTGGAAGCTCCCGGACGATGTTCGGAGTCTGATAACCGAGAAGAACGCAGCCATCCGTGCTTAGTTCTATTCCCTGCGATGCGAACAAAACTCATATGCGTAACTTGCAGCGTGCTGTGAGAAAACGCACTTCTGAGCTGCGTTCTGCGCGCTGGAACAAGACGCTAAGCGAACTTGAGCCCACCCACCTCGCCTTTTGACAACTTCAGAGGAACGATCCAAAGGAGGCCACAATGCCCCGTCTCATCCGCCCAGACAAGAGTGTCGCTTTCGACAACTCTGATAAAGCGGAATATCTGGCCTACAGCCTAGAGTCCCAATGCTCTCCCAGCTCTCAACCAGTAGACAAAGCTCACCTCGATATGGTGGATGCTGAAGTCGAACGTAGAGCTTCCCTCCCACCAGTCGAAGATCCTGATGATCCTCTCCCCCCCATCACTACCGAAGAGGTGGAGGATATCATCAAAAGGCTTCAGCCTAGGAAAGCCCCTGGCTCCGACGACATCACTAACAGGGTGTTCAAACTCTTCCCCGCCCAACTCATAGTGCTAATGACTGCCATCTTCAATGGCGCATTAAGCAATAACATGTTCCCCCAAGCATGGAAACAGGCCACTGTTATCGGTATCCCCAAACCAGGCAAGCCCAAGTCTGATCTCGCCAGTTACCGTCCCATCAGCTTACTCAACGTTCTCGGTAAGATCTACGAGAGGATTATTTTGAAGCGGCTCAAAGACTTTGCCGAAGAAAAGAGTCTTATCCCTGACGAGCAGTTTGGCTTTCGAACCGAACACTCGTGCATCCAACAAGTCCACCGCATCGTAGAACACCTAAGCGCTGGCTTCCAGCGTGGCAGCGAAAGCATTTGACAAAGTCCGGCACAATGGCTTAATTTACAAGCTATACCAACTCTGACTCTATCGCTCGCACTCTCCAGACTTTCGCAAACATCTTGGGCAGATGGTTCAAAAGGTGGAGAATAGAGGTGAACCCCGATAAGAGTCAAGCGGTTCTGTTTTCGAAACCGCGGCATAAGCCCCCCTCACCCCGTCCTATCACCACGTATGGCAAGCCGATTCCTTAGGAAAAGCAAGCCAAATACTTGGGGGTCATCCTGGACAGACACTTCACTTTCGCGGAGCACATAAGGCAGGCCCGTTCACGCGCCGCCTTCGCCCAGGGTAGGCTTCACTTTATCACGACCGCCCGCAGCAAATTGTCACTCATGTGCAAATTGCAACTCTTCACTGCGGTCATCCGACCCATCATGACGTCTGTTTGCGCTGTCTTTGCACACGCAAAGCCTCGTCACCTTCATAGGATGCAGACGCGCCAAATTCGTTTCCTCCGTAAGATCACGGGAGCCCCCTACTATTTCCGCAATGAGACTTTCCACGTAGATCTCAAATCGCCCACCATACAGCAGTTCATGAAACGCATTACAAAGTGTTTCTTCGATACTGCTGTCAAACACCGCAACCCCCTTATCGCATCGTCCTTCCGACCTCGCCGCCGAGGCCCGTCGCGATCTTCTCTTCAATGTCCACCCCGACCCTTGTTCGAGCCAGCCCACGCCGCTGAGCCTATAGTTTTCAATTCGCCCCTAAATAATCAATGTTCGATCCAGCCCGTCCCTAGCTGTCCTCCCCCCAGCGATGCCCTAAGCCGAGTTCCGTACCCCACAAGGGGTGCCCTTAGCGTGTAGTCGCGTAGCGAGCTAGTCGGACGTTTTTTTAAGTGAATTCTATTATTATTACTTTTTACTATAAATTTGAATTATTATTATTTAGAAAGTGATTTGATTATATGAAAGTGTTATAATTATTATTAAGTTAAATTATATAAAAAGTGAAGTGAGTTGATTCTACGAAAGTGTTATTGTAATTAAGTTAAATTATAAAAAGTGAAGTGATTTATAAATAAAATATAATGAGCAATGAAGATGCTTTTATTCGTGAAAACACCCCTCCTCTTATATCAGAAGAGGGGACGAATCGACGCCAACAACCTGTTTTTCAAAACACAGCGACAATGGCACTCCTGGCTAATACATTCAAAGATACAATGTGTCAAATGATGATGAAAATGTCTCAAGAAAATCATGCTGCTCTTGCTACAATGATGAAAATGTTTCATGCTGAAGAAAACCGTTCGGTTCGCATTTCTGATGTCTATTATTCAAGATACGACCCTGATAAAGACACGGGCGTGAGAGAATGGGTAAATCTTATAACAAGAACTCAAGAAGAATACAAATTAAAGGATCACGAAGTACGTCTTAAAGCTGCAAGTGTTTTGATAGGAAGGGCGCAAACTTGGGCCGATGATTGTCTACTAAGAACAACGACTTGGGCAGAAATGAAAGAAGACATGTTACAAACATTTGAGCCAGAATCTCGATATTTTTCCGATGTTTTGAATTTTCGAAGATACACCATTAATGACGCAGATAACATACCAGAATACATATCAAATGTTTGGAAAATGTTTAAGAAAATTGTCAAACCGGATCCAACAGAAGAAGATGCTATTATATATAATTTGTGATCGGCAGTATACAAGAAGACAAACTCCGTACAGAGCTTCTAAACAGCAAGTGCAAAACCGTCCCAGAACTAATAGCGATTGTAAAAACAATGCGCAAACGTAAGCTTCCATCAACACAAGAGCGTATACCAAACAAGAAGCTAAAGGGCGACGGCAATAAGTCAGACCAGGGTTTGACATGTTTTGTGTGTGGCAAACAAGGACATCGAGCTCGGTGGTGTAGCCAAAACTCAATTGCACGTGCTCGCACAGAACAACCACAACAACCAAGTACATTCACTTCCGGAGAAACGGAAGCAGCCAAAAACAAAGATAAAAATAGAAAGGAATGTTCTTACTGCTCTATTCCCGGACACACTTATGAGACTTGTTACAAACGAATTAATGCTGAAAAAAATGTTAATTTGTACCAGTCAAAGGAAAAAGTGCCGAGAATGTTGTATCCATTACAATTGACAATAAGCATTTTCAAGCCATATTTGACAGCGGAGCTGATTGTTCACTGGTAAGGGAATCGATAGCCCTCACTCTTCCTGGACCAAAAACAAACAAGACGACTTATCTAAAGGGTATCGGGCCGGTTACTGTCATATCCTTTAGCAAAGTAACATCTGTGTGCAGAATAAACAACATACTATACATCTTGAGATCGACCTTCACTTAGGTAGAGATTTGTTGACTATTCCAGGCATAAAAGTTACATTGACAAACAATGGAATTTCAATTACTAGAGATGAGCAACGCAGAAACACAACAGAACTATGGAATCTATCTTCAAGCACTATAAACACCGATATGACCAACAAGGAGGAAATAGACAATTTGATGAATCTATTGAACAAATACAAAGAAAACTTCACAGAAAGCGTGACGGGGTCGAGAATAACGACAGGGGAATTGACAATTCGACTAAAGAACCCTGACAAAATTGTAAATCGAAGACCGTACAGACTGGCACCAGTCGAGAGCGAAAAAGTTCAGACAAGTATTAAAGAGCTTCAAGAAAGAAACATAATAAGGGAAAGCAATCCACCTTTTGCAAGCCCCATTATAATGGTGAAAAAGAAAAATGGCGAAGATCGGTTATGCGTGGACTACAGAGAATTAAACGCAAATACAGTACGCGACCATTACCCACTGCCATTAATCTCAGAACAACTCGACCAACTCGCTGATGCAAAATATTTCACTTGTCTTGATATGGCAGCGGGATTTCATCAGATCCCTATTTCTCCTGAATCAATTAAGAAGACTGCGTTTATCGCCCCCGACGGCCAATATGAATATTTGACAATGCCGTTCGGATTAACAAATGCACCGTCTGTTTATCAAAGGGCTATAAATAAGGCTTTGGGAGATCTACGAGGTAAAATCGCACTTGTGTACATAGATGATGTACTTATACCAAGTAAAACAGTTGCTGAAGGTTTTCAAAAACTTGAAAAAGTTCCAGAAGCTGTTACCAAATGTGGCTTCTCCATTAACATTAAAAAGTCTTCATTTTTGAAGGTCTCTATTGAATATCTTGGGTTCATAGTAAGGCGAGGCCATAGGACATAGGAAAGGTGAGGCCAAGTTCATCTAAAGTTGATGCACTGGCAAGAACCCCTCCGCCTGAAAATTACCCAATAGAGCTTCATACAGATGCTAGCGCAATGGGATTCGGGGCAGTGTTGATCCAATCAAAAGATGGGATTAACCATGTGATTGCTTATTTTAGCATGAGAACAACGCCAGCTGAATCTAAATATCACAGCTACGAGCTTGAAACATTGGCAATAGTCCGAGCAATTAAGCATTTTCGTCATTTTCTGTATGGACGTAAATTCACGGTTATGACAGACCGTAATGCAGTAAAAGCATCACGCTACAAACAAGAACTATTGCCTAGGATCCAGAGATGGTGGGCCTTCCTACAAAATTTTGAATTTGAAATAGAATATCGAAAAGGTGAAAAACTAAAACATGCAGATTTCTTTAGCCGAAACCCACTTCGAGTTGTCATGAATTTGACAACCAAAGATGATTGGCTAATTGTCGAATAACGACGCGATTCTGAACTGAGTAAAATCATCAAAGAAGTTCATACAAATCATGACCTCTATCCGGACTACGAACTCAAAGACAACGTTTTACATTTCAAAACTAATTCCGACGGGAAAATTAAACTCCCCAAAGTTGTCCCACAATCTTATCGATGGAGTCTTATTAACACCTATCACGAAGCTCACAAGCACATGGGATGGGAGAAGACGTAGGAACACTTAAAGAAAATTTTTGGTTTCCCAAAATGTCATCAAAAGTCAGATACTTTGTAGAACACTGTGTGATATGCAAGACTATGAAAGGGCCGTCAGGAGCTGCACAAAGTCGATTGAACCCAATCGAAAAGATACCTGAACCTTTTCACACCATCCACATCGATATTTCCGGCAAACTGCTGGTAATGCTTCTCAGAAGGAATATGTTTTTGTAGCAGTTGATGCTTACACGAAATTTGTCATCTTACAACACGCGAAAAACAAAACTCAAGCCAATGCCTTAAAACATCTCAAAGAGATAGTTTACATATTTGGTGCTCCAAAACGCATTATTGTTGATAGCGATGGCGCATTTATTTCACATTACAAAAACTACTGTGACCAATATGGGATATAATTGCATCAATGCGCTGGATATACAAGTTGAGGAAACGGACAAGTGGAAAGGCTTATGAGGATTATAAAGAATGGCTTGAATATAATAAAAAACACACAAAAATGTCATTGGGAGAAATCACTGGAGCTTTACAGCTAGCCATCAACTGCACTTTCTCAAAAACCACAGGACAAACGCCTATCGAACTATTAACTGGGAAAAAGGAAGTGTCCCTCCAGAACTTCTAAATCTCATTGACGAGCATAACGAAAGAGTAGATCCCGAAAAGATGAAAGTAATTGTATCAAAAAGGATGACCGAACAGGCTGAAAAAGACAAAATGCGCTACGATAAAAATAAAGCTAAAGTTAAGAGATTTGAGAAGAGTGAATCCAAGAATAGGCACTAAATTGAGCCAAAAGTATGACGGTCCCTTCGAAGTAAGAAAGGTCTTACCACACGACAGATATGAAATTCGTAGAATTAATGGTCGTGGTCGATGCAGGAAAGTTTGCCACGAACATTTACGAAGAGCTCCACAGTTTGGAGTTCAAAGTAACGTGGCCGTTTCGGCAATGAATAGAGACATGAATGAAAATGAGACATCTGATGAGAACAGTTTATAATAACGTGAAGGTAACATAAACGTTGAGTTGAGGCTGAACCAAATTGAGCGTTGAGGCTTTGAGGTTCTATGACGTGAGACCAAAATTAGCGCTGAGGCTATGAGGTTGATGTTCAAAATGATTCGCGAATCAATCCAAAATTAGCGCTGAGGCTATGAGGTTGATTGGCAATCAACGAGACTAGTATATAAAAACTAATGAAGTTATTTCTTTTTGCAGATTGCTTAATATCTAGGTGTTATCCTTGACCAATGCCTTCGGTGAGCACATAAAGGCGGTGCGTTCGCGTGCTGCCTTTGCTCTCGGTAGGCTCCACTACATGCTGAATGCACGCAGAAACCTGTCCCTAAATTTGCAAACTGCGCATTTATACCACGTGCATTCGTCCGATAATGACTTATGGGTGTGCTGCATGGGAGCCAGCCCGCGCCGCTGAGCCTTTACTCCCTAACTATTATAACCATGACCCAGCTTGTCCCTTGCTGTCCCCCCGATAACGACGCTCCTGAGCCGAGGTCCGTACCCCACAGGGGGTGCCCTCAACGAGCGGAGTCGTAGGTTTTTAAGTTTTGTTGCCTTGGCTGGGGGCCTTAGTCATTTAAGGCCACCACAGGCTAGTCCGGTCAAGCAGCAACCACCCTTCTAGAGGTGAACTGCGAGTGGTCATATGCAAAATAAAAAAAAAGGGAGCGGTCATTCGTTCGTCGACAGCCGAGCTAGTCGGACGTTTTTTTTAATTATATTATTACTTTTTACTATAAATATGAATTATTATTATTTAGAAAGTGATTTGACTATATGAAAGTGTTATAATTATTATTAAGTTTAAATTATATAAAAAGTGAAGTGATTTGATTCTACGAAAGTGTTATTATTATTAAGTTAGATTATAAAAAGTGAAGTGATTTATAAATAAAATATAATGAGCAATGAAGATGCTTTTATTCGTGAAAACACCCCTCCTCTTATATGTATAGTTTTCAGACTTTTCCCTATACTTGTAGTAAAGTCGCCAAATTTCATAGTTTGACCAACGGGAAATATACATTTTGATTCCCTTGAGAGTGTCGAAATATATGTTTTTTGCGGCATAAACGACCGTTAATTTTTTTTTACGTTGACTTAGAAGTTTGATTTTTTTATAACAGCAAGGAGCCATAGACCTGACTGAGTACATGGTTTTAATTTCAACTTGTTACTTTCACGAGTTTCCGAGATAAACGGTCTTGACAAACGGACGGACATGAAAGTGATCCTATATAGGTTCCGTTTTTTTTCCTTATGAGGTACGGAACCCTAATAATATTGAAGTTACAGACACAAATTGTTGAAGTAGGAATCTATCTACCGTACCAACTAGCAACTAATCAACAACCGGCAAATTTCAATTTTCTAGAAAAATATTTAGGAAGTTTGAAAATATGAAGTCACGTCATTTCTAAAAATAATATTAGATTAATACAAAAAGTGTATGATAAGAAAGCCTTGACTCTCCCTAATGGTTTATTACTAAGGGCGATTATCTACATTATTGCACGTATTTTTGATTATCGATGATAATAAGTACACGTCATTGCATGAAGGGGGATTTACACTAGGCTTGTACGAGTCGTATCATGTGCAGGGCCCACCATAAACGGATCAACCGTTCTTAGGGGTCGCTTGAGAGTTAAGCTGGTTTTTTGAGGATCCTTACTTCAGACACTTCCATCTGAAAAACGGAACCGTTGTTTATATAACAATACCCGTCTGTCTGTCTGACTGTCACTATTCAAACTGTGGCTCTTTATACTAATTCCTTGGAAGGCTTGAGCTGCCCGCCGAAGTCAGTCAAAAAGGAATGTCGAGCCAGAGTCAGAGAATAATTAAATAGGTAGGCCAATAGGATAGTGCACGTATTCGTACAAAATATGAGACACCAATAGGTTTCTGATAACCTACTCATGTATCACGGCATCATAGTGTGAATCTGACTTAATCGATAAAGATAACGTAGACATGATTAATAAATTATGTGGAGCAGCCTTCACGAGCGGTGATTTTTTTATCTTTTTACGTCGCATCTTGGTTATTACCTACTGGGCGTAGTAACCAGGATCTAGGTGTAGTCAGCCATGCTAATATCCAAATGGTAACTTCTTCCCTACTTTTCTGCTTGATTAACATTTTTACAACGACGCAGAAGGTATGAGTTATCGATTGACTATATACTTATTACTACATAGTTGTCGTGGTACTAGGGAAAAGAAATGACCCAGTCAAAATGGGTCAAAAACAATGGACGAGCAAAATACTTTATTCCACTTCGATAGAATAGGATAGATTAAAAATACTCTATTATACACCATGACTGCTTCGATGTTCCTAATATTCAATTGTGTAATATTCACTTTTTCTTTGATATTCAGTATCTTGGCGTATGGTACGACCTTGAATCTTTGCCGTCGCTCTTCCAAATTGGAACCTGCTTCACCGCTACATACACCCTGGCCGCTGATGGAGCAATTAATATACAAAATAGCAATAACATATATGGTCTTATGGTATTTGCAACAGGAGTAGCTAGACCGGAAACTGGAGCTGGGACAAGTGCCAAATTTGACGTGACAATCAGCACCGACACTCCTGGTATTTTCTTTTTATATTTTAAGTTTGACTCAACATTATTTTTTCGAAGGTTTACCTATATGTACATTTTATGTTGAGTTAACATCAGCCAATATTTCCCCTCGTATGAATTGAAACAGTCATGTTTTTGTGTGCTGCGAAACTTGTTGCAACATTTGAAATTCCTATTAGAAATACTCAATCACTCTTTGAGCGACCAGGAGTAGTTGGAATATAGGGTATTCAGATCACAGATCGTGATCTGAATAACCCTATATTCTACAGTTACACCATTCGAGTATTCCTATATTTCACTATTCGAAATGAGACTTTGACTAAATTCATTGAAAGTAGTTTCATGTGAATGAAAAAAGCAGTCACTTCAGGTATGAAGTGACTGCTTTTTTGACTACATGATAGGTATATCAATGGATCATTCAGTAGGAATAGTATATTCAGACATCAACGAGTTTGGAGTGGAATGTGCACAGATTTTGTCGTCCGATACCTTATATAGGTAGCATCTAGTTACCTATATAAAATGCAGGCTTCGTGTATAGTTATTGTATAGTTATAATTATATTGTGTTCGAATTAACACACAGTTCGTTGTGAAATGGCTCTTGTTCTCAAATCTCATTTGTTTATATAACTTACTAGATTGCGTCCTAGTTTTGGTATAAGTATTTAATTAATATGCGTGATCATAATGAACTACTGAACTAAAGTTATAATGTAGGTACCTATGTGATATTAAGATCATGCACACCAAATCGAGGTTTGTTGTGTAAATGAAACAATAAATATCGTAGAACATAATTTATTACAGGATATTTACATTGTTTTGGTCTATTTGCTGCAGAACGCACTACACAACATCTAACCTATCTTTGACAGCTGGCATCAGGACTTTTGTCGAACTGTTACACTGTTACAGTGCAGATAAAACGGTTTAAAAGAAAAAAAGTTAATTTCCTGGTTGAATCTGGTAGCATAAAACATCTTCTAAATCAGGTAGAACTGTGTCTGCTGTTTCTGATTTACTACTTTCACTAGGTTTTGATGAGCTTGCATTACATTTTCCACGATCAGTCTGTATGTCGCTAACTCGAACAATTGTATGAACATCTTCATGATGGCCCTCAGTCTTGACTATAAGATAATGAGGGTATTCAAACTTAGATTTCACCGAATCTTGCATGTTTAGGTCAAATAACTCTTTAGTCTGGCTTGTATCACTATCCTTGTGATAAGATGAACTTACATTCGGTATTTTCAGGTCAGTCTGCATATCTTGAGTAAATATAATTTCACCGCTAGCATTCTTGCAAATAATTTTACGAATGCCTTCTAAATCAGATTTTAATGGATTAAACATTGAAATGTTAATATTTTTTCGCGATGAACCTTCATACTACGAATTGTAAGAATGTAATGTCGTCTTAACTGATTGTAAGCTATTTATAAGTTACTCGGGCTTTAATACTCATCCCATATGTAAACGCATCCATCGTAAATTGTCATTGAAGTTTATTCACTGTCCTTGTCCCACAAATTTTATTAAGAAGATATGGCTGGCAAAGTCATCGTATGTTAGTAGTTTACCATTAATCATGAGTTTTGCAATGTAAGTATTTCTTTATAAGGAGACCGATCAAAACAAAATAGCAACATAGACGCAAAGTAAATAGGTACAGGACGTTACAACTCCTACAGCGTGCGCAAACGGGCGCACGCACACATTGATGTGTACATAAAGGGATCTCAGCAATGCATGCCAGCCGCGACGAACAATCTCCACACGCGCAAGCGCATGCGTCCCACATCTATGTGTGCGTGAGGTGAGGTATCGCTCGTTATAGGAAGCTGGCTTTCAGTGTCTAATTATCATACTATTGCTACGCTCGGTTTTACTTACTATTTTATATCTAAGTAGTATTATAATGTCAATTAAAATACATAAATTCGTTATAACTGTTTATTATCAAGGTTTATATTAATACCTAATTAATTACATTTGATTTAGAGTAAAACATAGTTTATACATTACAACCATTATGTCTAATGTAAATTGTACATACACAACTACATTTTCTTTTGTTTTTATTTATCATATCTTTAGCACAGTCTTATATATCATCAGTAAATATATTATCAACTATATGTTGGTCACATGTTTTAGCTTTACAAGTGCATAATTTAGAACCATTGAGTTCTTCACCATCAAAGATTTGAATACGTATTATTTTACGGTTTGGGCCCTTTACATACTTTCTAACATACGAATACATCATTTTGCTCCCTCGTCTTTTATCGTTGACGGTTTTCCTGGTTGTATTGGCGCTGTTCAAGCTTTCTTCTAACTGGGGTGGTGTTTCTCTCTCCCGATTTTGATTCAATGGTGGGGAAATTGGAGAGTACGATGTAAACGGTCTCTCTCTTTCCAAATAGTTCATCACATTTTGACGTAATTGTTGTGCTGCTGGACTCGGTGAGTATGACGGGGTTGAAATGAAAAGTTGCTCGGATTCCTGAAACATAAGAATAAATAAGATAAGTTAATATACAATTATGATTATTTATTCATATCGGCGGTCCAACTTCATTATTCATAAAATCTAAAATTATATTTCTATGTAAGTTAGCATAGAAATTGCGAAAAAATAATTAATTTATTAAAAGTGTCGCTAATTTACTTACCGACACTATTGGTGAAGAAACGCTAGCGAGGATGTTATTATTTTTTTCGAGATTGTACTGATTTTATACTTGTCCAGATTTATTTGATTTTTGTAATAAGGTTCAAAATTATAAGATAAACAAGATTATTCTTGTATACCGAAATATGAGATTCTGACTCGTCATATCTCCACTTCTTCACGTGTCTAGGAGTTGCATGCGAGCGTGCAAACCGCAGCGTTTGTACCGTCGCCGTCATCGACGTCGAAAACATTCAGCAAAAAACAACAACCTACAAACATTTTTTATAATTGTAAGTAGGTATCAAATTCACCTATTGTTGATTTAAGTGAGTACCAACACAAGATTCAAAATGTCTTATATAAAACGCTGTAAACTTAAAACCTTAATCACTACGATAAATACGGTCGTGTTTGCAATTGTCAATTTTTGCTAGTATGCATTTTTACAAATTTGGACTGAATGACGTGATTTTAGGCCATAAAAACGCTTCGCAAATTAGTCTCCGGCACAATTCCTCTCTGGAACGAAACCTCTCTGCAAGGAATCAACATCAAACTAAGCATTAATCAAGAAGGTAAGTATCTATTCAATAATTCATTATTGTACCTAACTATTGAATGGTCAGAGTAATGTATTAATAGAACCAAGTGCCTATTACAATGCTTGGCTCAGAGACTGAGTGATGCTTTTCTGTGCTGCAGGTTCGATTCCTGCACAGATCAAATGCTATGTATAATATTCATCGGTCGGTGCAGTGGCTGACTGATCGACTTTTCAGATTCGATTTCAGCACAAATCAAACGATATTTATATCTGTTAACCATTTATCTTCCTCACGATCAGTTCCTTTTAGTAAATGTAGGAATTTTGAAGAAAAAATTTTGATTGCAATGCACTAATATATACATTTATATTTTTGTAGACAGGTCGACACTACTTAACAACGACCTTTTCCTCTCTAGCGATGACTCTGAGCAAGAGGCGAAGCCGAAGAGGTAGACAGAGGAAAGAAAAAAGAAGCGGGAATGGTCCATCAAATCGAGTGAAGAGTCAACAAGTGCAACAGTAGCAGGTCGTTTCGCCAGTAACACCGTCAGCTCGAGTTACGACCAGTGAATTATTCGGTGAAGACAGCGATAACGAAGAAAGCGTCACCCCAACACAGAGACCCCACAAAACTGGTAATATACCCCCACTGTACTCATATTTTACTAGAAGGATGGCTAAGGGATATTCACGACAAATAAGCGAGACTAAAGAAGGAAAATATTATGTAGAAGTGAAAATTTACAACACGGAAGAAATTAAAAAAATAATGCCCAAAATAGATGGCGTTTGGCCATAACTACCATAAAGACAAAATTAGATGAAAATAAAGAATCTTGGCCCCACTTAAAGGACTTTGTTAAAGCAACTGAAAATGATTTTAAAAGTTGTCCTATCACCTGCATAGGTGCTTATGATACAAGAGGTGTTCATCAATATTTGCTTCTATAGGTACTTACTTTAAATTGTATCTTGTTTTAATTGTGTTTACCTACATGAAATGTCTTATTATTCCATTTATTCATATAAATACATACTAATTACATTTTTAAATATTTCTAAAAAAATACAATAAACATTTAAAAATATAAAAAATAGTAGCAAAATAGTATCGGGAACAGGGTCCAAGCTACCGGTGGTCAGGGCTCCTGAGAGAGGAACCTCCTAACGATGCGCGCCGTGTCCAGGAGTACTGCTTTCTGGATCAAGCCCTAGATCCAGCTGCCCAATGAGAGCCTCTTGAGATGTTGGTCGAGGCTCTTGGCAATAATGCCATTGGCCGTCACGACTATCGGCACCATGACTGCTGTATTCACATCGCACATGTCGACAACCTCGCGAGCCAAGTCAAGATACTTCGTTTGTTTATCTTTCTCTGACTTCACGAGGTTCTCGTCATGAGGGACTGCTATATCAACAATCATTGCGCGACGCTCTAGTCGGTCTATCACCACTATATCAGGCTTATTGGCAACAATAGTCCTGTCAGTGATGATAGACCGATCCCAATACAATGTGCAACTACCACTTTCGAGAACTGGGTCGGGCAAATACCTATAGTACGGTACTTCCAATTCCACAAGATTGTATTTAAGAGCAAGTTGCTTGTGGATAATCCTGGCTACAAGGTTGTGCCTGTGCAAATTGTCTCCGTTAGCCAGACTAGAACAACCGGAAATAATGTGGCGGATGGATTCCCCGGGCCGGTGACATGCCCGACATAAGTCAACCGTACCGTCCTTCACAATGTATTTCCAGTAGTTGTTCGTCATCATAACTAAGTCCATAATTGCACAGACAAAACCTTCGGTTTCCCCGAAGAGGTCACCAAAACGAAGCCAGGCTACGGACGCTAAGAAGTCTACATCGGGTCCATGTAGGACCCGATAAAAGCGTCCGTGAAGCTCCTTGCTCTGCCATACCTCCCTGCGGTCGTTGGAATCTAATACCACAGGTTTGCGCTAGTTCTCGTTAGCCAAGGAGAGCGCGGTAAGGCCTTTGTCCACTGCTACCACATCTCGATGCATACCCACGTCGGCCTCTAGGAAGTATTCCCTAAGGCTGCAAACCTCGCGATTGTGCAGGGTCTTAGCATTTAAGAAGCCACGACCCCCGCACTTCCACGGGATATACAGCCTCATCACCGATGACCGTGGCTGATGCATCCGATTTGCGGTAAGCAGTGATCGTACCCTCCTATCCAGGGCGTCAAGTTCCGTCTGAGTCCATTTGAGTATGCCGAAAGAATACATCAAAACCGGCATGACCCAACCGTTGAAGGCGCGCACCTTGTTTCCGCCTGATAAAAGACTGTTAAGTACTTTGTTCAGGCGGCCAAAGAAGCGCTCCTTCAACGATTGTTTCATGTCAGTAGCACTGATGCCTAACGCTTCCGACATACCCAAATACTTGTAAGTTTCGGTTGAGGAGAGGGACCTAAGGTCTATGGAATCCGAGAGTTGTGTTCCCACGGATTCCATAATCTCCCCTCGATTTTCATGCATGACCGCATATTTGTCCAAACCAAACTCCATCCTGATAGCGCCACTGAAGGTTTCTGTTACCTTCAGTAGCTTCATCAGTTGCAAGTTGTTAGGAGCAAAGAGTTTCAAGTCATCCATGTAAAGGAGGTGCGATATGACCTGACCACCTCTTCTCAACCGGTAGCCTTGGTCCGAACCCTAAAATAATGTACTGAGAGGGTTGAGGGCCAGACAAAACCACAGTGGACTCAGACTGTTCACCCTGAAATATGCCACGCTCGATCCTTATCGGTTCGCTGTTCGCCTGGGTCTGTCGACACCCTGGATAGTGAAGAACCGTCCTCCACTGCCCCATACACGACATCAGGAAGGTGCGTAAAACTGCATCAACTTTGTACAGCTCCAGCACCCTCATAAGCCATGTATGTGGCACCGAGTCATAGGCCTTCTTATAATCTATCCAGCATGTCGACAGATCTCTTCGGGAACGTCGAACCTGTTGCTAATGGCTATGTCGATGAGGAGCAGCTCCTTAGTACCGCGGGACCCGTTCCTACATCCATTCTGAGAAGCAGACATTATTGATTTACTATCAATATGATGGTAAATCTTTCCTCTCAAAATGGATGTAAGAACTTTTAGACCGTCGGTAAACACGTGATCGGTCTATAATTTTTAGGCTCTGCGGTACTACCTGATTTATGGAGCAGGTGAGTTATTCCTGTAGTTAGGAACTGGGGCAGCGACCCTGACTCTAACGCAGACTGGAATTGAGATGCCAAGCGAGCGTGCGATCTTTTGAACCATTTAATCCAAAAGTTGTGCAGCCCGTCCGGTCCCGGAGATTTTAAGTTAGGCAACGGACGGACTGCACGAGCTACGTCTTGGGGGCTGATGTTAATTGCCCCCATTTCTGGTATCGGATCGCACGCGCGCTCGACCTCCCGAGTCCAATCGCCCTCGGTATGACTGACAGGCACTGAAGGTTTCTGTTACCTTCAGTAGCTTCATCAGTTGCAAGTTGTTAGGAGCAAAGAGTTTCAAGTCATCCATGTAAAGGAGGTGCGATATGACCTGACCACCTCTTCTCAACCGGTAGCCTTGGTCCGAACCCTAAAATAATGTACTGAGAGGGTTGAGGGCCAGACAAAACCACAGTGGACTCAGACTGTTCACCCTGAAATATGCCACGCTCGATCCTTATCGGTTCGCTGTTCGCCTGGGTCTGTCGACACCCTGGATAGTGAAGAACCGTCCTCCACTGCCCCATACACGACATCAGGAAGGTGCGTAAAACTGCATCAACTTTGTACAGCTCCAGCACCCTCATAAGCCATGTATGTGGCACCGAGTCATAGGCCTTCTTATAATCTATCCAGCATGTCGACAGATCTCTTCGGGAACGTCGAACCTGTTGCTAATGGCTATGTCGATGAGGAGCAGCTCCTTAGTACCGCGGGACCCGTTCCTACATCCATTCTGAGAAGCAGACATTATTGATTTACTATCAATATGATGGTAAATCTTTCCTCTCAAAATGGATGTAAGAACTTTTAGACCGTCGGTAAACACGTGATCGGTCTATAATTTTTAGGCTCTGCGGTACTACCTGATTTATGGAGCAGGTGAGTTATTCCTGTAGTTAGGAACTGGGGCAGCGACCCTGACTCTAACGCAGACTGGAATTGAGATGCCAAGCGAGCGTGCGATCTTTTGAACCATTTAATCCAAAAGTTGTGCAGCCCGTCCGGTCCCGGAGATTTTAAGTTAGGCAACGGACGGACTGCACGAGCTACGTCTTGGGGGCTGATGTTAATTGCCCCCATTTCTGGTATCGGATCGCACGCGCGCTCGACCTCCCGAGTCCAATCGCCCTCGGTATGACTGACAGGCACCGACCAGATGTTGCGCCAGAATGAACACATGGCATCATCATCCGGTAGGCGCGTATCAGTCACACCTTGGTCTGGTCGCTCCCAAGCCCTATAAACCCACCTCTCATTGCTTTGGAATGTGCGATTCTGAGTGTGTCGCTCCACTCGCCGCTTGTACCGACGTATTATTATTATTATTATTTTGTACTGTATTTTATAAGTATGATATTGTAGTATTAATTAATATAATATAAGTAAGCAATCTAGTAATTGGTTTTCTTATTTACAGTTACACACCTCAACAGCAAATCGAGACCTAGAAAGTCAATAACCTGTCATAAATCTAAAATTGAAATACCAGAAAATCAGTATTCCTATCATATGAGAACGAATATACACAAAGCAAACTGTTTATTGAATACCAAGTTCTCAGATATTCATATTATTGCAACAGCATTCAAAAACAGATTAATGACATACATTTGAATGTCACTCAGGAAGAAGAGTACCACGGTTTAGAGGCGTTCTTGGGTGATCATCTAATAAATATAACAGAATTGATAAAAATGTCACTTAATGAACACAATTGCATAAAATTGAATTTCGAATTGTTTGCCTATTTTATGTTATCAAAATCAGACGAACAACAATTAAAGTCGTTTAATACCAAATATGAAATTATTTATAAGAACACTGATTTGAATGAATTAATAATCAAAGTAATAAATAAACTAAATAATAAATTAACGGAGTTCCAGCACTGTCAATATTGTTGGACATTTGTTTCTATGAGTCATCTCGAAATTAATGTAAACAAGTATTCCCCTATGAGAGGTGGGTCTTATATACAACTGCCGTCAGCTATTAAGCATTCGAAAAGTTGTATAAATATTAAAAATAAAGATAATTGTTGTTTATTATGGAGTATAGTTGCTGGATTATACCCAGCTAAAATTAATGTATGCAGAACAAGTTCATACCCCCATTATACCTCTGTTTTAAATATTGAGGGAATGTCATTTCCTCCTACGATAAATGATATTAAAACGTTAGAAAAAAATAATCCCAACATCAGTTTAAATATATATGGCCTCTTGGGCTCTTTATGCAACACAAAATAGAAGAAAAAATCATTTTAATTTACTTTATATCGAAAACCATTCTATCGGACACTACTGTCTAATTAAAGATTTAGTACGTCTGGTGCGAAGTCAAGTGACTCGTTCTAAAGGAAAACATTATTTATGTGATGCATGTCTACAACTATTTAGTAACGAAAATAGTCACAAGACTCATCATAACTGCTCTAAGATTTTGACTATATTACCTGAAAATAATTCTGTACTAAAGTTCAAACATTACGAGAGGCAGCATAAAATCAATTTCATAATTTATGCTGATTTTGAATGTATGACTGTAATGAAAGTAGCTCTTTGAATACACAGAAACTAAAAACACATCAACCTTCATGTTTCGCTTATTATACCTATTTGTTGTGCACAAAACGATCAATTAAACAAGTATATTACATATCGAGGTACAGATTGTGTGGAAATATTTGTTTATTATTTAATAAAAAGAACAAAAAGTATACCTTCATAAGATTTTAAGTAGTAAAAAGCCAATGACCCCATTATCGGCGGAGCAAGAGATGGACTATCGAAATTCGACTACATGTCACATATGCAAACGATTATTATTGAATGATAAAGTCCGAGGTCATGATCATATTACATCTGAGTATCGTGGGGCAGCGCACTCCCATTGTAATTTGATGTATAGAGTTTGTTCATTCATTCCTGTGGTCTTTCATAATTTGTCTGGATATGACTCAAATTTATTCATTGAAGAGTTAGCAAAGTATGAAGGTTCTATTAATATAATACCGGAAACTAAAGAAAAATATCTTTCAATAGTAAAAGTAATTAATAAGGAAAAAAACAATCACCCTATACAAATAAATTTTATTGATTCCTTTCACTTTCTTAGTTTTAGTCTAGATGCACTAAGTAAAAGTTTATCAGAAAACGATTTTTTGAACTTATCGAGAGAGTTTACTGATAAAAGACAATTTGATTTAATGAGAAAAAAATGGGTTTCTCCATATGATTACGTTGATTCTTGGTCTAAATATGATGAGACGAAACTTCCCTCAAAGGATCATTTTTATAATAGTCTGTGTGAAAAACATATAACTAAAGAAGAATATTTACACGCTCAAACAATTTTGAATATTTTCGAAATAAAATCTCTTGGTGAATATACAGATTTATACATAAAATGTGATGTGCTTTTACTATTTGAAAAATTTAGAAAAACAAGCTTACATTTCTATAAGTTGGATCCGGCTTATTATGTAACGTCACCGAGCTTAAGTTGGGATGCAATGCTTCTATATACCGGCACTGAACTTGAGTTGATAAGTGATTTACGAATGTACGAGTTATTAGAAAAAGGAATTCGTGGTGGGCTTGCAGTGTTCTCTACGTCATGCTGTAGCAAACAATAAATATTTACCACATTTTAATGAGTTTGAATTAAGTAGTTATTTAATATATCTTGATTGTAATAATCTATATGGCTAAGCTATGATGAAGAAATTTCCTATTAAAGAATTTAAGTTCTTGAGTCTGGAAGAAATTAGTAAATTTGATGTAAATGATGTGTCAGATGATAATGATTACGGTTATATTTTTGAAGTAGACTTAAATTATCCAGATTATTTACATAACAAGCATAAAGACTTGCCTTTTGCAGTTGAAAAAATAGTATGAACCTCCTTATGGAAAATCAGTAAAATTGGTTGCAAATCTTTATAAGCAAAATTATGTAATTCATTATGTTCACTTGAAAGAATGTTTGAAAAACGGTTTGATTTTGAAAAAGATTCATCGTATATTTAGCTTCAGACAAGAATTATTTCTCAAAAAATACATTGATCTGAATACTAGTCTTCGTCAAAATTCCAAAACTGCGTTTGAGAAGGACTTTTTTAAATTATTGAATAATGCCATATTCGGAAAAACTATCGAAAATAAACAGAAGCAAGCAGATGTAAAATTAGTAACAAAATGGACAGATACCAGAAATAAAACAAATAAACATCTTGGCGCTGAAAAATTGATATGTAAACCAAATTTAAAAAGTATATCAATATTTTCAGAAAATGTCGTAGCTGTGGAATTATACTGTGAAAAGGTCGTTTTAGATAGACCTATTTATATTGGATTATCGTTTTGGAATATTCGAAGCAACATTTGTACCAATTTCATTATGACGTTATGAAAAATAAATACGAAAACAATGCTGAGTTGTGCTATACAGACACTGATAGCCCATTATATTTAATTTATACAGATGATTTTTATCATGATATGCATGATGATCTTTCAAAGTTTGATACTAGTAATTTTGAAATGAATAATCCATATCACATACCACAACTTAATGCTAAAATTCCTGGATTATGGAAACATGAGGTTGGTGGCGATTTAATTATAGAATTTACCGGTTTAAGAGCTAAATTATATTTTATTAACAGTGTGAAGACTGAAATTAACAAAGCCAAAGGTGTTTCGAAGTCTGTAACTTGTAACCTAAAATTGAATGATTACAACAATGTACTGCTGACAAATAAAGCGCATAGATGTAAAATGAGTATGATAAAATCAATCAAACATGTTTTATACACTCAGCAAGTAGACAAACAAGTTATAGAAAGAAACGATGACAAAGTTCAAGTATCACAGGATCAAATTCATACATTACCCTGGGGGCATTGTGATTCTATGTTTTTAGATTATTACAATGATGTGTAATCTGTAAATGTGTTATTATTATTATTTCCTTTATTCATCATTTTCGCTTATTTCTAAATATTTTTATACAATATATTTATTAAAAAAACATTTAAAAATATAAAAATAGTAGCCCACCGATATCGGGAACAGGGTCCAAGCTACCGGTGGTCAGGGCTCCAGAGAAAGGAACCTCTTGACAATGCAAGCCGTGTCCAGAAGTACCGCTTTCTTAATCAAGCCCTTGATCCAGCTGCCCAACGAGAGCCTCCTAAGGTGTTGGTCGAGGCTCGTGGCTATTAAGCCATTGGCCGATACGACTATCGGTACAATGATTGCGGAGTCCACTTCCCACATGTCGACAACCTCGCGAGCCAAGTCAATATACTTGATTTGTTTGTCTTTCTCGGCTTTCACGAGGTTCTCGTCATGCGGGACGGTTATGTCTACAATCATTGCACGCCTCACATTTCGGTCCACCACCACTATATCAGGCTTATTGGCAACAATAGTCCTGTCAGTGATGATGGACCGATCCCAGTACAATGTGATATTGCCATTATCGAGAACTGGGTCGGGCGCATACCTGTAGTACGGCACCTCCGACTCCACAAGAGAGTATTTCAGAGCAAGTTGCTGATGGATAATCCTGGCTACAAGGTTGTGCCTATGCAAGTATTCTCCGTTAGCTAGACGAGAACAACCAGAGACAATGTGGCGAATTGATTCTCCCGGACGGTGACATGCCCGACATATGTCGACCGTGCCGTCTTTCACAATAAATCTCCGGTAGTTATTCGTCATGATAACTTCGTCCATAATTGCACAAACAAAACCTTCGGTTTCTCCAAAAAGATCACCGAAACGCAGCCAGGCTACGGACGCTAGTTGGTCTACGTCGGGCCCATGTAGGGCCCGGAAAAAGCGTCCGTGAAGCTCCTTATTCTGCCATACCGCCCTGCGATCGTTAGTGTCAAGCACCGCAGGTTTGCACCAGTTCTCATTTGCCAAGGAGAGCGGGTGAGTCCCTTGTCCACCGCCACTACATCTCGATGCATACCCACGTCGACAGCTAGGAAATATTCCCTAAGACTGCATATCTCGCGATTGTGGAGAGTCTTAGCATTTATTATTATTATTATTACTACTACTACTAATACATTTTACGGTGATTGTACACAAATTAGATTTAAATTTTATTTTGTCGTACCTACTAAAATAAAAAATACTGTTAAATGAATGCTTAATGTGTAGTAACTATGAGCTTTTTATTTTAATTTCCATTTACACAATATTCTTCATACTTTACTTACAAGTTAAGAATTAGTTAAAAATAAAAAATAGCACCTTTTAGTAAAATAAGAAGTATATATACTCGGGTCATGTCTTATTACCTCACATTTCACCATTAATTTCGTTTAGCAATCACATACTTTAAAATAAATTATATAAAATTAAAAAATCATTCACAAAACGTGAGACATAGCACACTCTTAACAAACACTATAAGATGTATTATAAGCGGTCCATCTAACTGTGGTAAAACTAATATAATGCTTAATTTACTATTACATGAAAATGGAGTAAAATTCAAGCATATTTATTAATACTCGAAGACAGCTTTCCAGCCAAAATATTGTTTTTTAAAACAGGTCATCCGATGCACACCCAATGCAAAGTTATTTATCTTCCATGATAATAAAGAAGTTAATACATCCTAATGATGCCTTAACCAATTCAATAATGATTTTCGACGATGTCGCATGTGAAAATCAAATAAATATTCGTAACTACTTCGCAATGGGGAGACATAAACAGATAGATTGTTTTTACTTATCACAAACCTATTCCAAAATACCTAAACAACTAATACGAGATAATGTTAATCTTTAAACAAGACGACTTAAACTTAAAACATATTTATAATGAACATGTAAATACGGATATGGAGTGGCTTCAATTTAAAAAACTTTGCTGTACTATATGGCAAGATCGGTTTGACTTTATATTGATAAATAAAGATGGTTCTCTAAAAAAAAACTTTTTTACAAAAAATACAACCGACTTCCAAAAACAAAACACTACAAGGTACAAAATAAATTCGGAAGAAAGAAAAAAACTTAAATTTCTGAAGTCGGGTTTTTTGGTTATTTTTTCGTGTTTTGACACCGACTTCCGAAATTAAAGTTTTTTTCTTTCTTCCGAAGTTATTTTGTACCTTGTAGTGTTTTGTTTTTGGAAATTGGTTGTATTTTTTGTTTTAAAGTTTTTTATTTTTCACTTTTTAGTGGTACCTAGGTACCTGCGTACCCATTAATAGCTTACCGGCGCAATGTTATGTTAAGAACTGGTGTAAACACTAAAAAAATATGCGATGTCAGCAATCCCGATCCCTTTGCTATCATTTATTGAAGAGTTCCGTTGCCTACCTCCAAAATTCTTCGTCGATCTTCACCAAATTGAAACGGGACCAGTCCAGGAAAATACTCTTTCAAACAAAAAAAGAATCGTCCAAATCGGCTGACAATTGGCTAAAGTATCGCTGAACAAACATTTTTCATGGGATCTCATCATCAGATCCTAATTTATACCTTTCATCATCAGCTCAGCAACATGAAATGATGATTACCAGTCACAAATATCTGAATTTCGTTAGAAAATTCATGAAAAGCATTGTTGTGAAAATTTAAGGGTTGCCCTCGATTTTCGTGGGATCCCATCATCAAATTCTGACATGGTGACAATGGGACCAATCGAGAAGTATACCCTTTCAGATGAAATAGAAAGTTTTCAATTCGGTTTATAAATGACGGAGTTATGAGGTAACAAACACAAAAAAAAAAAAAAAAAACAAAAAAAAATACAACCGAATTGAGAAATTGAGAACCTCCTCCTTTTTTGAAGTCGGTTAATGAAGGTAGATATAGACAGGGGTTTGACATATTCGTAACTTTTGAGCAAACATAATAAAAACCATAATACTGTAAAAAAAAATATCAATCGTAGTCTACAATCTGTAAATAACGGTTGGATGTTGTCGGGAATCATTATGGAGGTCAATATAAAAGAACAATTAATAAAATCCGTAGATAGTATAAAAATAAAATTGAAACAATACAAAATGCAGAAGATGTCGATAATTTGAAATTTAAGAAGCTTTTTAAGCCAATAACAGATTCTCTAGAGACTTTAATTAAAGTTAATGATAAGAATAGAACTATATTGGATACGAGTGAAGGGTGATAATAATATAATGAGAAGATGTAGCTCACCCGTAGATTTTGAAAATTTCAAAGGATTTATAGAGAAACATTCAAATGATGGTTCTGCATTCTTCAGCTGCACAGGTGATGATAGCGAGAACGATACATTTATGTCACTTAATAAAGAAGATATGATTGAAATCTATGATAATAATATGAATGTACCTTTTGGAATTCGAAGTGAAAACAAAAATTTGATGATGGGTAACTCTAAAGATCATTTTCTTTTACAAAGAACTTTAAGAATTCACTCAAATCAATTATAGCCACAGTTAATGACAAACATTATGAAATAACTCCTGGACTTCAAGAACTTTTACTACGTAATAGACCTCAGTCTGGTAAATAAAACTGATAAAATTGTTTACAAAGATATGCTCTATAATACAAATGCTCACAAATGCGACTTTAATCCAAACGGCCAATTAAAAGGTGACAAAGTTTTGAAATACCGTCAAATCATAAAACCTTTGTTTTCTGAACAAAATTACATTCAACATGCTGAACAAGTCGTTAAGTCAAAAAGTGGTGGCTACTACTTACCCAAATGAAAAAAAAAAAAAGTATAAGAGTAATACAGATTTTGTTTATTGGGATGGCTTCAAAAAACGCTGGTAATACTAATCATGACAATAAAATTATATAAATTGTTGAAAAGTTAAAAGAAGCCGGTATAAAAAAAATTATAAAAAGCAATGTATCTAATTTTATACTTAGTTATTTAAAGCGTCTAGACCATGAAGGTTCGTACAAAACTAACATCGCTGTCTTTTAACGAAATAAGCTCTGAGCATATTGAGATCTTAGACAAATCAACCGAAACTGAATGTTGCAAAGATATTAATAAATTCAAAGTTGAAATATTAATTAAAATAGAACAATTGAACATATTAATTAGTGGTTTAAATAGCAGATTAAATAAAATTGAAAAGAACATTGATTTAAAAGAAATAGCAGGGAAGTTAAGCAAGCATTATGAGCAAAATAGACATCATAAATTAAATCCATAAAAACGCTAGAGTTAATTTCCCAAGAAGAAGTGTAACACTTAAAGATATAGATGACCTTTGGCAAGCAGATTTGATGGATATGCAAGCAATATCAAAAGTGAATGCAGGTTATAAGTACATACTGGTGATTATAGACACTTTTTCAAAATATGCTTGGGCGAATTCCACTTAAACAAAAAAATAAGCAACAGGTATCAGAGGCGTTTAAAACAATAATAGAAAAAGGACGAGTTCCAAAAAATTTGCAAACCGATCTTGGGAAAGAGTTTTATAATGATCAATTTAAAAGTGTCCGGTGTAGACGCCGGTGGAACCAAAAGGTTCCATTTGCGACTCAACGGTGGGGCATTGGAATCTCAGGAAAGTATAAAATTAATAATAATCATTTTTTATTTATTTTTTTTCAATTCTACTAAAAAGGCCTCAATTTTTGAAAGATTAATAAGAACGTTAAAGAATAAACTATTCAAAGAATTTAGTTTGAATGGAAGTTATAAATGGTAAAAAAAGTTACATGAATACAACAATGATGTTCATAGAACTGTCGGTCAGTCACCTGTTTCAATAAAACAAAGGAATAAAACAAATACATTACAAAGATACTTAGACGCAACTCAGTCTCGAAAAAAAAGTGAAATGTAAGAAATTTAGTGTAGGAGATTTTGTGAGAGTAAGTAAATATAAATATAAAGGATGTTTTGATAAAGGTTATTATCCCAACTGATCCACCGAAATATTTAAAATAACAAAAATTCAAGGAACAAATCCAACAACTTATTTAATAGCTTAGTATTGGTCGACCAATACTAGGCGCATTTTATGCACAAGAACTTCAGAAAACCAATCATCCGGACATATACATACCTCGTTGAAAAAGTTTTGAAACGAGAAGGAAAGCGAGTTTATGTTAAATGGTTGGGGCTGCCGACCAGTGAAAATATTTCAGTAAAAAACTCCTGAACAATATTTAAGCATTTTACAAACAATTATCTATTCACTTCCACTTTATTCTTAATGCAATAAAGACATACTTTATAATTCAGGTTTATGTAAAATAATTCTTTTAAAAATATAATAACAATAAAAAAGCACGAGGACTATGTACAAGCAATAAAGAAATGGCTGGTTTATCATCTTTCAAAATGGATAAAGTAAGATCTGGAGCGGAGTTTAGAAAAACCCTTAAAAATATTGTATCACATACCTGTAAGAAAGCGTTAATGGAATTACTCTGCGCTGCAGCTCATGAATTTGCATCTGATTTACCCATAAAATTACCAAGAATTATACCAGTACCTAAAACTGGAGGATTTCTTCCTTTAATACCAATATTTGCTGGTTTATCTGCCGCTGGAAGTTTGGCTGGGGGTGCTGCAGGGATTGCGAAAGCTATTAATTCATATAAAACAGCTAAGAAACAGTTGCTTGAATCGGAACGTCACAACAAACAAATAGAAGCTTCAATTATTGGCAAAATATTACATCTTAAGCCTTACAAAGAAGGTTTAGGAATTTTTGTCACTAAGAAAAAAAACTAAATTGTCGGCTACCCAATAGAGCTTTAACTAATATTGATATATTGAAGCATTCAAATAGTATCCCATTCTTTCAAGGTGTATTTATGAGAGATGAATTACTAGATAACCCATTAGAATGTGGAGTGATTAATCTTGATATTTCTCAAAACTCTGGCACTCATTGGGTAGCCTATACCAAAATATACAATCACATTGAATACTTTGACAGTTATGGTAACTTAAAACCGGTTGTACGTTGTTTTATAGAAGATAGTTTCATAGAATTTCGTTTCACATAAAATTATCGTATTATCATTTCATAGATTAATCAATACGCAGAATACTTACTTTGAATAAATTTAAATCATAGATTTTTGTTACAAATAAACTTTGTTTCGATATTTATCAATCAATCAATCAATCAAATTATTAATACGAGCAACAAAGACTCATAGTGTTAGTAGGTACAATAAATAAACTTACAACTACTTCTGTCTTCTAACTTCTGTGTTTATGATATCACAGAATTACAAATCAAATATTCTTTATCCGCATAATGAGTAGTTAACATAAAACTTGTTACCAAGAAAAACTTTTCATCAACTGACAGTTTCTAAACGTTTGACAAAATGCATACCCTCCTATAAAATTACAACATCGCAGTCACAAAAAAAAATGCGGGTAAATTCTACTCAAGTAAAACTTTTCATTCGGGCTCGCTCGACGGAACCCCGCGAAGCGGCAATGGTGGCAAATGGCGATGGGAATAAAAGACAAAACTATCAAGCATAACCATTAATGCAGCAAGCATACAGCTAGCATGCAGGAAGCATACAGCAAGCACGCAGCAAGCAAACGACATGCAGCATGTAAGTAAGCAAGCATACAGCACATAAACGAGCATGCAACATGCATAATGCAAGCAAGCATGCAGTATGCAAGCGACCATGCAATATGCAGAATGCAAGCAAGCATGCAGTATGCAGGCGAGCATGCAACATGAATGCAGCAATCATGTGGCATGCAACATGCAACAAGCATGCGGCATGCAGCAAGCATGCGGCTTGCAACATGCAGCATGCAATCAAGCAACATGCAGCACGCAAACGAGCAGGCAACATGCAGAATGCAAGCAAGCAACACAGTATGCAGGCAAGCATGCAACATGCAGCAGGCATGGTTTCTGTCACGGCTCCGGCGCTGCGGGGCTCCGACGATCCCACGCGACCACCGCAGCTTCGGCTTGCAGGCCGGCTCCGCCGGTCAGCCTCAGCCGCGGAGGCGGGCGTTACAACACCTACTCCTCAGCTCGCGGGCCGCCTCGCCCCTCCGCGCCTACGCGGCCTTAATTACACTCTAGGGGTAGGGCAGACAAGACTACGTGGGGTTGGTTTTACAGCAATAAATTTCTGTCAAAAATTTTTTTTTAGCACACGTGTTGATTTTTTAAGATAGTATTTTATTTTGGTTAAATGCTATTTTATAAAAATGGCAACATGTGTAGTTAAATTATTCCGAATAAAATTCTGCTATTTTAAAAGCATGCCATGGACATATTATAAAACAATAATATTTAGTTACAATTACATTTCACTGAAGTATAAAATACTGTGGAATAAAACACCGGACAAACAATATTCGTTAAACAAAATTATACTGTTTGATAAGTTTGTTAAATAAAAAAATGTAATCATGAAATTCATTGAATTGTGTTTCTGTGAAATAAGTTTCATTCAAGTAAATAGTCTTTGAAATAATAATATTTGACATGAAATTACAACAACCAAATATTATGTGAAACATTTTCTGCGAAACGATATTCTATGAAATTTCTGTCTGCGAAACAAGGGTCACCCTTAAAACCACCTAAAGAATTAATAAAATATTTAGGAAACAATATTCAGATCACTTGTATAATTGTGGACACTAATCTTTAAAATTTCTTAAGTTATTTTGGAAAAGTAATAAAGGAACTTATTAATTAAGGTGAATGCTCCAGGGTAGCCCGCGAAATTCAAATATTTTTATGTTTTTTGCAATTTGCCGGTCAGTGTGAAGTGTTTGTTGAACAAAATACGATTCGCGACCGTAACGCGTGTTTGTCTAAAGAATTATAACCATTTTAATCATCAATATAGCCCTCTAAGTTCATAAAGCCCTATTGAATGGTTATTTCATGAAAATTTCTTCAAGATATCGGTTTTAAAATATAAAAATATGCTTCAAATTACAGATTTAACACAATATAATACCTCTATTGAGGGTTATGAGATTCATAGTTACAATCCATATAATAATTTCTTTAAAGAAAATGATGAAATTAGAATACGGGGAATATTGGGGTGTATGGGGTCCGTTGCCATCTTAAAGACCCAAGCCAACCTCACCTGCTAGCGGTGCACCCTGCTGTCCAACGGACGAGGCTCTGGCGAACCTGGTTTTCCTCTTGTAGGGTTGTGGGGGTCAGACGGCTGGTCGCCCCACGTAAAACCAACTTCAGTCATATATGTATGGAGAGAAACAAGTAAGGTAAGGGTACTCGGTCTAGGGCGTCGCCGCATAACGACGCGCAGGCACATCGCCCTAAACCTGAGATAAGTGGGCTAGGGCTACCGTGTCAAGTACGGGCACGGCTAAAGAGGATAGTACCCAAGAAGAAGTTCCGCTTTGCCACCTGGAACATTGGCTCCCTAACCGGACGTTGCCAAGAACTCGCAGACGTTCTTGTGAAGCGTCGGGTCCAGTGCGCCTTCCTTCAGGAGACGCGCTGGAAGGGAAATAAGTCACGTGACATCGGGCAGGGGTACCGGCTAGTGTACACCGGATCACCAACGGGTAGGAGCGGAGTGGCCGTGGTGCTGTCTAAGGACCTTCAGGATGGACTCCTTGAAGTATACCGATGCAGCGACCGGTTGATGCGAGTTAGGGTGCTGTTCGAAGGGTCGGTAACGAACCTAATCAGCGCCTATGCTCCTCAGACTGGTTGCTGTGAGTCTGAAAAGGAGGCCTTCTGGGATGAGTTCGAGGACGTATTACGCGCTATCCCGAATTCCGAAGGTGTTTTGGTTGGGGGGGATCTCAACGGTCACGTAGGACAGTTTGCTGGAGAGTATGGACGTGTTCACGGTGGTTTTAGTTATGGCCAGCTAAACGCAGAGGGAGTCAATATACTTAGCACCTGCGCTGTGTCTGACCTAGCCATCGCGAACACATTCTTTCA
Source organism: Lacanobia oleracea (assembly GCA_950371165.1). NCBI lineage: Eukaryota > Metazoa > Arthropoda > Insecta > Lepidoptera > Noctuidae > Lacanobia > Lacanobia oleracea. Next base: position 5,850,770 of record OX493404.1, read on the forward strand.
GAAGAAGCCCCAGCATCTTATTACGTACCGTAGTGGTGCCTACTCAACCCAAATAGATTACCTGCTGGTGCGACGGTGCCACATTGGCAAGGTTACCAACTGCAAAGTCATCCCAGGCGAAAGCCTAACGGCTCAACACCGCCTCCTTGTCCTGGACTTTGCGGTTGTACCGAAGAAGAGAGTGACCGAGAAACGCAAACCCCGCACTAAGTGGTGGTTGCTTGATGGTCCTAGGCAGTCGGACTTCATTGCGGAGGTCGAGCATCTCAGGATCAGTGCTCCGCATGAGTCCGCTCAAGAGATCTGGAGTAGGATCCATTCAGCAATCACCGGTGCGGGTAAGCGCGTCCTTGGCACTTCTCGTGGTGGCCGCACCATAGAAAAGGAGACGTGGTGGTGGGATGACGGGGTGCAGGAGGCGACTCGGAAGAAGAAGGTTTTATTTAAACAGTGGCAAGGGTCCAACTCTCCGGATGACAGGGAGGCATATGGAGCGGCTAAGCGCGCTTGCAAAAAAACTGTAGCCAGAGCCCGCAGCAAAAGTCTGGCGCCCTTATACGACAAGCTGAAAACTGCGGAAGGGCAAAAGCTTATTTTTAAGCTGGCGCGTGGCCGGGAGAAAGCTTCACGGGACATTAGCAAATGTCTTTGTGTAAGGGACGCCCAGGGTAAGCTGCTCTACGATGCCCCCTCTGTTAAGGAGAGATGGTGTACATACTTCGCGGAGCTGTCTAACAAACAGCATCCCCATAACCTTCCTCCGGAACCGCCTCCTAACCTTGGGCTTATTTTCCCTATTTCCCCCGATGAAACCCGCATTGCTCTTCGCCACATGAAGAACCGGAAAGCGGTCGGGCCTGACAATGTGCCAATTGAAGTGTGGAAGGCGATGGGCCCACATGGCGTGGACCTTCTGACGGATCTTTTTAACCGCATCCTGATCACCAAGGCAATGCCGAACCAGTGGCGATTTAGCCTGATTATCCCTGTATACAAAGGCAAAGGTAGCGTACAGGATTGTGGTAGCTACCGCGGTATCAAGATCATGTGCCACACCATGAAGCTCTTCGAGCGCATCATTGACACACGGCTCCGTAGCGAGTGTACTGTCTCTGAGTGTCAATATGGCTTCCGGGCGGGTAACAGCACCATGGACCCAGTGTTCGCCTTACGGAATCTGGCTGAGGCTTACAGAGAGAAAAGGAGAGCTTTGCATATGGCCTTTTTACACCTGCAGAAGGCCTTCGACTTTATACCTCGGCAGTCCATCTGGTGGGCACTGCGCTTCAAGGACGTTCCCGAGGCCTATATTGACATTATCAGAGACATGTACCGCGATTCCGTTTCCTCTGTCCAGACCGCTGTTGGCGAATCGAATGGCTTCCCAATATCTGTTGGCGTTCACCAAGGCTCGGCTCTTAGCCCGTTCTTGTTTAACGTAGTGCTCGATGTAGTTACGGCAAACATCCAAGATCAGCCTCCATGGCTAATGATGTATGCCGATGACATCGCCCTCGTTAATCAGAACAAAGCCCAACTTGAGCGCAAAGTCAACATTTGGAAGGACACGCTTGAAAACGGAGGTCTGAGACTAAATGTGGCAAAGACTGAGTACATGTCCTGTGGCAGCACGGATACAAACACCATCCGAATAGGTTCGGACCTGATCAGAAAGTCCGATACGTTCAGGTACCTTGGATCCGTGCTGCACGAGTCTGGCATCGTGGACGACGATGTCCAAGCAAGTATTGGCGCGGCTTGGGCGAAGTGGCGCGAGGTAACGGGCGTTGTATGCGACCGCAAAATGCCTTCGAAGCTCAAGGGGCAGATATATAAATGCATCATTCCGCCTGTCCTACTGTACGGGGGCGAGTGTTGGCCAGCACTAAGCAGACACATTCATAGTGCGTACAGCTAAGGAGTGGAATTCCCTGCCGGAGTCTGTGTTTCCTGATAGCTACAACCTGGGAGTCTTTAAATCAAGAGTGAATAGGTTATTTCTAGGCAAGCGTGCTCCATCTTCGACCACATCCTCGCTTACCATCAGGTGAGATAGTGGTCAAACGCGTGCCTATCAATAGTAAAAAAAAAAAAAAAAAAAAAAAAAAAAAAGACACACCCAGGAGCTTCGCGTCACGGAGATGAAGATGCTGAGGTTGATGAGTGGCGTAACGCGATCCGATCGCATACGCAACTCGTACATCCGAGGTAGTCTTGGTGTCCGTGACGTGGGGGAAAAACTGCAAGAGTGTCGTCTGCGATGGTATGGCCACATCATGCGCCGCCCTATGGAGTACGTTGGTCGGAGATGCATGAATATGGCTGTTCTTGGGGCTAGGCCTCGTGGTCGCCCTCGCAAGCGCTGGCTGGACGTCGTCAAGTCCGACATGAGAGCCAATGGCCTGACTGAGAAGGATGTTCAAGATCGGGCAAAGTGGAGGAAGCTAAGTAGGAAGGCGGACCCTGGCAATAGCCGGGATTAACGCCAGGTGGAAGAAGAAGAAGAAGATGAAATTAGAATACCCATACAACAGCAAGATTTATATGTATTGCCATCAGGTAGTTAGTACATAGAAGGATATGTAAATGTGTCAACTAAAGATGCAGCGGGAAAATTTGTAAAAAAAGATGTTGATTTTATAAATAATACCATTTCATATTTGTTTCAAGATATTAGATATGAAATGAATGGTGTTGAAATCGATCGGATTAAAAATGTTGGTATTACAACCACATTCAAATCGTATATCTCAATGAATGAAGGTGAAAGTAAAGCTGCAGCAGTCTGGGGATGGAACTTAGGTGGTACGAAATTAAGAAACGAATATTTTAGTATTATCGTGCCATTGAACAGAATACTGGGATTTGCAGAAGATTACAACAAAATAATAATCAATTGTAAACATGAACTTATTTTACAACTAAGCAGCTCAGCATTGAACTGTGTGCTTATAGACAAAAATGATAACGTAGAAATAGATTTACAAAAAATAATCTATATTTACGAAAGGAAACGAAAAAGTGTTATGGATAAAAGATATATTCCGAATTAATAATGTATACAAATTAGAAAGTAAGAACTGCCCGAGTTTGTTGACATTATATACGAGTAACAATTATTCAGATTCATACCACCACATACCAATACAATACCAATTCATACCAATACATGTGCCTTAAAAAATGTGTTTTGCTTAAATAAATGGTGTGAAGAAAATCAAGTGTTTTGTCAGTAAGATAAAATAAGAACGATCTTTAGTTTTACGTATAAATGATTATAGAATGTTAAACCTACTTATAAATCGAAGTGGGAATATCTAATCTACAAACTTACTTACTCATATTCTATTATTTAGGTTAGTAAAAATGTAAGTAATAGTAATGTAAGAAATGTATCATTGCTTATAAAACAATATTTGAATAATTTAATAATATAGAAATAAATATTTAAACTTGACCCACTTGTGAGTTTTATTCCATAAACACTAAAATTATTAATATAGTTATTCACCTGCCAACCGCATATTATAGTTCGACATCGAAAGCAAAAACAGCTTGTTATAATGAGCAGTTCATACTGAACAGCTAGTTATAAGTAATGAGCAGTTCATACTGAACAGCTTGTTATAATGAGCTGATCATACTGAACCGCTTCTTATAATCAGCAGTTCATATTGAACTGCTCTGTTTATTTACACACTCGAACATATGCTGCTGATGAGTATGCGACTACTACACAGGACTTTAATTAAAAAAATATGTTTGAATAGAAAACTATAAAATTTTGTTAGTACTTAGACCATTTTATGACTTGACAAAGAAAGAATGGTTCAAGGCTTGGATTGAAAAACAGAGGTATAAACTGAAAGAAAATTTGTAATAATTAAATATATTATGGGGTTACAGAGGAATAAAACTGATACTCGAATGGTTTAACTGTGGAATATAGGGTTATTTAGATCACGATTTGTGATCTGAATACCCTATATTTCAACTACTACCAGGATCACTCAGTGTGCAGGGTTACCTAAATGAACTTGATATTAATAAGATGACGGGGGTTTAATTAACTCGCTTACTCTCTAAAACAACATTTCCTGTTACAGTATCATATTGGGTTTTGGACACGGATTATGACACATTTGCACTGGTGTATTCTTGCCGCAACGAGGGCACAGGAAGAGTCGGTAAGATACATTTTCTTCTTTTTCCTTTCGAGTCGATGACGTAGGAGTATAAGGTAGGTATGTTTTCCGAAAACCTGAAACCTCGACATTGCTATATAACGACTTCGGTAATTTTATCCGAATAATACCGTTGTCATGCCTACCGAATAATATCGATTCGGTTAGCGGGTTGTCGAAATTCCCCTGGCAAAATTCAATAATTTGACATTTGCCAGCCATGACATTTTGCTGGCTTTAAATGTAGGACTACCAAATATCAGTTTCAAATCGTTAGGACTTAACAAACGAACTCGGTCGGTAGGCGATCGCCAACTACCTATGTCGAGACTGCAGGCCCAGTACCTAAGTTCTGTTTTCGAATGTGCTTATAGAAATACCAAAATGGAAGGTTGTATCATGTGACATTTCGACATCGTTTGTCATTCCCATACTTTATTGGCGTATTGATTTGACAATCGTTTTCGCCACGCTTACAGAAAGTCACTTGTCTAGAGCCTAAAACGGTCCGCACTCAGAGATGTCACTTTAAGGAATCTTACTAGCATTTGTCTATCAAAAATGTGAGTGATAGAGAATACTTTTGAAGTTTGAGATCTTACTTTTACTTTTTTTTATTATGTTCGTATTCTCGTAATTTATCAAGTCTTTTGTCGTATGGACATTGGTTCATTCTATGAGTGTAGATATGGTACAATGAAATATAGCTGAACAAACAGAGCTATCTGAAGTCCTATCACTACTTTAAGTTTATTATATTTCATCCTATATTAAGAAGTATAAGGTTTAGACAGTACCTGACAGTAACAGCGACTCATCTATACTAGAATTATTAAGAGGTAATGTTTGTGAGTTTATAGGGGGTAATCTCTGGATCTACAGAAACGATTTTGAAAATTCCTTTACCGATAGAAAGCCACGTTAGTTGTGAGTGTCGTAGGCTATATATTAACCCGAAAAATACAACCCATCGAAGTGGGCACGGGTCAGCTAGTACAGTATATAAAAAATGTGTGTGTGGCTGCAAAGACGAACTTTTTAAACTTCATGTTGTGCCTCATTCGGACTGTCTAATAATTCTATAGGTACCTAATAGTGGTATATCATGTTTTTTATGTTTTTACAGTTAACAGTTGGAAATTGGCTAGAAATAGGGGACCGCTACCAGCTGCCGCTACTGCCAGAATTAACGCCGCCATTAACAGAGTGGATGCGCTTAGCGCTGCTGCCTCTCAATACGTCACGAGAGATCACAATGCAGCATCTTGTTTCGTCGAATACACAGGAGCATGTCCAACCGTAACCGGCGTTCCTGATTTCAATGTGAATAACGTAAGTTCACGAGCAAGTAAATAAAGCATAGATAATTAAATGAAAACCACACCAAAATGTTCTACGTTTTAATTTTAAATATATAAACTAGACATATTTCCTTAACATTAGATTTCATAGTGTGGAACTAATATGTTATGTCTAAGGCGGGCAAAAATACAACTTGATTGTAATCGCTCAAAGTCGCTGGCGCTTGCAGACAGCAGAATTAGGTAGCATACACTTGAAAGTAAGTTATCTTTCATAAAGTAAATCAATTCATAAGTTAAGAAGACAATAAATAATTTAAATTATTATGATTTTGCAGTCACTGAAGTCAAATTCTCATATTTCTAATAGATTTCTTGAGCAAAATTTCGTGCCTGCAGACTTAAATTTAGGCCTTTAGGCGTCACCTGTTCGTGTCATCGCGACTGCAAAGGGCGAATTTCAGCTTTGCCGAACAAATCAACGCGAGTTTAATTTTATCTAAAAAACTGATACTATTATTTATTTTTATTATCTGACATCAGTATCTTGGAACCTGGATGGAAGTCGCCAGATACCCACAAACAGCACAGATTGGCCAGTGCAACCGTGCTAACTACGCGCAAGGAACCGGGGCCGTCACTATTGAGAACAGTCAAGTTGTCAATGAGGCTTTGTTTACGATAGCAGGAACAGCTGCTACCGTTCCTGGCCAGTCTGGAGTGTTAGCAGTTACGTTAAATACTGGTTCAGGTAAGTTGTTTAATCTAATGTTGAAATCAATTTACACATTCACTATAATCTGTAGCAGGAACCGAAAACCGCAATAATTACGGCACAGCTAGGCATCGACGTATTTTGGTAACTACCAAGATTAAAGCTACCGCTGTATCGAGTAACCGAGATGAATAATAATATCTCCACGTATGAATTTAGTTACTATTTTATTACCGGTATACACTCACTTGCGCCGGCCGCCCTTTAAAGTATGCCGACGAACGACAAGTGTTAGATAGAGGAAATTTTTTTTTTGTAAGAATAGGTACCGACAAAATACCGCTTTTCTAATTCAATTTTAATTTAAACCGCGAAAAGTCAATATCATAGCCAGAATATATATAAGTCTAGAATGAATAGGTTACTTCTAGGCAGGCGTGCTACATTTTAGACCACATCATCGCTTACCAACAGGTGAGATAGTGGTCAAACGCGTGCCTGTCAATAGTAAAAAAAAATTACACTATAAAACATATTTTTATAATTTGCAGGGCTTCAAGTTCAGAATCTCGTCGTGCTCGCAACCGACTATGCCAACTATGCTCTTGTATACAGCTGCGCTGTTCTTGACAATGGCCGTCACCGGGGTAAGAATTTATATTTTTTAAGCAGAACTAATCGAATCCCAAAGTAACATTAAACAGGTAATCTGACCAACCTACCTTTACAGTTGGCAGTTGGCTACTGAGGAGATCTTTGGAACCACTGAGCACAGAGGCTAACGTCGCCATAAATAACGCCGTCAGTACCACATCAGGTCTTCAGCCAAGCTTTTATTATCCTACAAATCAAGACAATGCAGCGTGCTTCTACTATCCAGAAGTCTCACAACTCCCGAATTTAATTGAGTTGCCCGGACCCTGCGATAATTCTATCACCGGCCTTTCTGACTTTGACGTGAATAACGTAAGTTGTCATTTAATTATATCATACTAGCTTTTGCTTGACGGTGCCTGATAGTCGAGACATTCCACGAATGACCTGACCTAGATACCTATAACCTGTCCTAATCTAGATCTTGTTCTACTCATGTCCTAATTTTCATCGTAATTCGTTAATTGATTAACATTTTTACTAAAAATAAATTAAATTTAAGAGTCGGTTTGTAATATCAAAAAAGTGTAAACCACCTATAATAAGTGAATAGTGTAAGTTGACATTTATTCGTATCATACTAGCTTTACTTTGCCAGCGGCTTCGCCCGCCTAATAGTAGAAAATAATCGAACAGAAATCTTTGTTTATAAGAAAGTCTAAATTAGCCATGTTCGACCTGTGTTACCATCCAAATCCAGGCAGCCCTAAGAGAGGGTGGACTGTTACCTATTCACCACGCGGACTCAGTGTGAATTGACGGATATCACATGTCTTTGAATGTTTAGTTCTTGGACAAGTCGGTTTCCTCATGTGTTTTCTTAACCGTTTTGAGAATAACACTAATAAACTGAACAAATAAAGCGAAGCGCCTATCTGAGCTCCAACCGATGACCTTCTACGGGCCACCGCTGCTCTTAATGATGATGAATTTATCATGACCGTGGAAAGAATACAGTGGAATAGCACTGACTAGTTATACAATTACATTGAGAATATAATTACGTATTTAATCCTATCAAATGTTTTCTGATATCAGTTTCTCGGAGACTGGGTCGAAGAAGCGAGATACCCACAAACAGCACAGACAGGTCAGTGCAACCGTGCTACGTGGGCGCAAGGAGCTACAACCGGGGTCTTCACTGTTGAGAACAGACAAGTTACTGATGAGGCTTTGCTGACGATATCAGGTCAAGCTTCTGCCGTTCCTAACCAGCCTGGCGTGTTAGCAGTCACCTTCAATATTGGTGGCGGTAAGTTGTTTAATCTCTTTTACAATGTAAGTAAAGTACCGACTTTTATTTTAGTCTGTTTCGTCAACCATTTTGTATTTGGAAAATCGCCGTGTAGGTACTGTTTAGTTTGAAGAGATATACTTCGTGATTAACATAAATACCAGAATTACAAAATATCAATTTTGCTTCGAGGACTATGCGAAGCCGCTAGTAACGTACTTACAATAACATGTACCACTAAATTATTTAATTGCAGTGCCCACAACACAGAACATCTACGTACTCGCAACCGACTATGACAGCTATGCTCTTCTATACACTTGCACTAATATTGAAGGAAACCGACGACGAGGTAAATAAGTTGTTTTTATTAATGTGGATTACAAAAAAAAGCAATTGTGACTTTGCTAATTTAACAAACCAAATCTTAATACACAGTTGGCAGTTGGAAACTAAGAAAAAATATCGACGTACCACTGAGCACAGAAGCTACCAACAACATAAATGCCGTTATCGAGCAGACCCAAGGACTCAGACAGGATTACTACCGAACGACATATCAAACTAATGCAGCGTGCTTCTACTATCCACCAGCCGATCAACTACTCCCAGGTTTAATAACCTTACCCGGACCATGCAATACATCTGTCACCGGCGTTCCTAACTTTGACGCGAATAGAGTAAGTTTACATTAATCAAATCATATTTATTAGCTTTAGCTTGCAAGTAGCTTCGCCCGCCTGAAAGTCGAATATCATCGCACGGAAACGTAGTACGTTTCCGTGGGATGATATTCGACTTTCTACTACTAAACTTACTTTTCTACGATAAACGTACTACTGGGACTAAAAGTATATTATGTCAGGTTTTATTTCATTTCAGTATCCCAGATTTCAACCAAATCTGGTCAGCTGTGAAAACGTGATTGATCAACATTCATATTTGAATTTACATATCAATAGTAGCTGGCAATGTTAATAGGGAAAATGCACGAACTGTAGGTGGCAAAACAGAAGAGATGAGTTTCAAATTTGCAAACGCTACATAGCACAGGGGGGCTAAAAAGGTCACTTTAAGAGAATCACAATATTAATCACATAACAATCAAAGGTTCAAGGTTGGTTGGGGAAGTTTGACAGTGACAGGTAGCGTAATTTGCTTCCTGATGCTGCTAAAGTGGTCTTTTTCGCCCGCCTAATAGTAGAAAATAATCGAACAGAAATCTTTGTTTATAAGAAAGTCTAAATTAGCCATGTTCGACCTGTGTTACCATCCAAATCCAGGCAGCCCTAAGAGAGGGTGGACTGTTACCTATTCACCACGCGGACTCAGTGTGAATTGACGGATATCACATGTCTTTGAATGTTTAGTTCTTGGACAAGTCGGTTTCCTCATGTGTTTTCTTAACCGTTTTGAGAATAACACTAATAAACTAAACAAATAAAGCGAAGCGCCTATCTGAGCTCCAACCGATGACCTTCTACGGGCCACCGCTGCTCTTAATGATGATGAATTTATCATGACCGTGGAAAAAAAACAGTGGAATAGCACTGACTAGTTATACAATTACATTGAGAATATAATTACGTATTCCTATCAAATGTTTTCTGATATCAGTTTCTCGGAGACTGGGTCGAAGAAGCGAGATACCCACAAACAGCACAGACAGGTCAGTGCAACCGTGCTACGTGGGCGCAAGGAGCTACAACCGGGGTCTTCACTGTTGAGAACAGACAAGTTACTGATGAGGCTTTGCTGACGATATCAGGTCAAGCTTCTGCCGTTCCTAACCAGCCTGGCGTGTTAGCAGTCACCTTCAATATTGGTGGCGGTAAGTTGTTTAATCTCTTTTACAATGTAAGTAAAGTACCGACTTTTATTTTAGTCTGTTTCGTCAACCATTTTGTATTTGGAAAATCGCCGTGTAGGTACTGTTTAGTTTGAAGAGATATACTTCGTGATTAACATAAATACCAGAATTACAAAATATTAATTTTGCTTCGAGGACTATGCGAAGCCGCTAGTAACGTACTTACAATAACATGTACCACTAAATTATTTAATTGCAGTGCCCACAACACAGAACATCTACGTACTCGCAACCGACTATGACAGCTATGCTCTTCTATACACTTGCACTAATATTGAAGGAAACCGACGACGAGGTAAATAAGTTGTTTTTATTAATGTGGATTACAAAAAAAAGCAATTGTGACTTTGCTAATTTAACAAACCAAATCTTAATACACAGTTGGCAGTTGGAAACTAAGAAAAAATATCGACGTACCACTGAGCACAGAAGCTACCAACAACATAAATGCCGTTATCGAGCAGACCCAAGGACTCAGACAGGATTACTACCGAACGACATATCAAACTAATGCAGCGTGCTTCTACTATCCACCAGCCGATCAACTACTCCCAGGTTTAATAACCTTACCCGGACCATGCAATACATCTGTCACCGGCGTTCCTAACTTTGACGCGAATAGAGTAAGTTTACATTTAATCAAATCATATATTTTTTTATTTTTTTTTAACTAATAATAGGCACGCGCTTGACAACCATCTCACCTGATGGTAAGCGATGATGTGGTCGAAGATGGAGCACGCCTGCCTAGAAGCAACCTATTCACTCTTGACTTAAAGACTCCCAGGTTGTAGCTATCGGGAAACACAGACTCCGGCAGGGAATTCCACTCCTTAGCTGTACGCATTATCAATGTGTTCCCAAAACGTTTTGTGCGTGTGGGTGGGATGTCCACCATGTACCGGTGGCGCATCGCCGTTCGTCTTGTGGTCCGATGATGGAACGGGCTTGGCGGAATTAAATTATGCAATTCCGTCGCACATTCCCCAAAATGCAACCGGTAGAAAACCGACAGGCTAGCAACTCGTCGTCGATGCTCAAGACTTTGGAGCTTCGTCGCGACGAGCCTCTCATTGCCAATGATCCTCTTGGCTCGTTTCTCAATTGACTCAAGGGCATCAAGCTGGTATCTCGCAGATCCGTCCCAAAGATGAGAGCAGTATTCCATACACGATCGAACTTGCGCTTGATAGAGTTTGAGCAGCTGTTCCGGCGTGAAGTACCGTCTCACCTTTGATAGGATCCCCAACTTCTTTGCAGCCACTTGAGCTTTTGCCTCTATGTAAGGGCCAAAATTGAGAGTAGATGTTAATGTAACCCCAAGAAGCTCAAGTTGGTCGGTTATCGGCACGGTTGCACCTCGGAAAGATGGAGCTGGGTGGAATTGGCTCCTTTTGGCGGAAAATAGACACGCTTGGGTCTTAGCAGCATTGAACTTGACCAGATTGGCATCGCCCCATTCAGAGACAGCCTGTAAGGACACATTCAAGCGCTCAACCATAGCCTCCCGAAGAGACCGGATCTGCGACCCACCAGCTCGTGCGTCGGACACGTATCTCTCAGCAACAGTGCTGTCGTCTGCATACCCAAAGGTACCGGGTTTAAGAAGATCATTAATATGCAGCAAGAACAGTGTTGCCGAAAGCACCGACCCCTGAGGAACCCCGGCATTAATATCCAGCAGTCCAGACGAGCAGCCATCTATGACCACTCGGATAGACCGATCCCTCAGGAAATCTGCAATCCAATCACACAAACCGGCGGGCAGACCGAAGGAAGGAAGCTTACTAATAAGGCTATCGTGCCAGACCCTGTCGAAAGTCTTCGAGATGTCAAAGGAGACCGCTAGTGCCTCCCCGTGCTTTTCTATGGCTTCACTCCAGATGTGAATGGCATACGCTAGAAGATCCCCAGTTGACCGATTTCGGCGGAACCCGTATTGTCGGTCACTAAGGATATCATTTCCTTCTAGGTACGCCAGGAGCTTATGATTCAGCACGCGTTCCATAGTCTTACAGAGTATGGACGTTACCGAGATGGGTCTATAATTCGACGGGTCAGCTCGACTACCCTTCTTGGGCACGGGTTGCACGTTAGCTTGCTTCCAAGCCTTCGGCACCTTTCCAGTCTCAAACGAAAGGCGAAATAGGCGTGTCAAGATCGGAGACAACTCAGGCGCACAAGTTTTCAGAACAATTGCCGGTATCTCGTCGGGGCCACTAGCCTTGTTCACGTCTAGGTTACGCAGCACCCCACGGACGTCCTTCTGATGAATGCGAATGTTCGACATGCTCGACTCGCATCCACCAGGAGAAGCAGGGAGCCTCGCGCCACCGGGATCCAGACGCGAAGATTCCGCAAACAAGGAAGCAAACAAGTTCGCTTTCTCCTCAGCGGAGTGGGCCAGAGCGTCCCGTCGGGTCTCAAATTCAAATTCAAATTCAAAATTCAAAGCATTTTATTTCAAATAAACCATTCACAGGCACTTTTGAAACGTCAAGGTCGGTCAGTCAAAAACATGGAAGCTATTTGCACGTTCCGAAGCGTAGATCTCTATGGAGAAGAACGTGCAAGAAACTCCACGGACACTCTTTTAAATCATGTTCTGGTTTTACAAAATTTCAAGTTACATATTACTTGTTGCTTCTGCATGTGAGGACAATGCAAAGGAAAAAAAAAGGGCTTACTATAAGAATTTTAAATATAAAGATTAAAATAAGCCAATGGCAGTTAAGAGATGACCAGTCTCAACCGACGGCGCCTGTTCACGAACATGACGCGTGTATCGGCATCCTTCAGCTCAACCATTTCGAAGGGAACCGAATGATCAAACCCACGCGCCGCCATCAGCGAGACATTTGAGTGAGCATGACATGCTCTCAACCACCATGCTCGTTCATGTCCAACAAGTAAAACTATAACTACTCACATAAAATGTAAATGGTTTCATGGTACTCACATTTACAAAATTTGAAAAATATGCTTCTACTTTACACAAAACTGGTTGTCAATGACCAAATAATGAAAAATAAATTAATAAAGAGAACGATTAAGATCTTACATCAAAAAGAATAAATAAGTAATTAATATAATAATATAATTTGTATGTATATAAGAATAAATAAACGAAATAATGTAAGAACCTCTAAAAGGAGCGAGCAGTGTTTGTCCATGCTAGGATCGGGCGGGGAGTAAACGGACACAGACTTCACCAGACAGTGGTCGGAACTACCCAGTGGTGAAGAAATCGACACCGAATAGCGGTCCGGATCCGTTGTCAGCAAAAGGTCCAAGCAATTGGCAGTGTGCGAATCAACATCCGGCACCCTCGTTGCCTCCTGGACCAGCTGGGTAAGATTCAGCGCTAGGGCTAGCTTTCTCGTTTCTCGTCCAGCATGGTCAGTGCACTGGTATGGGAATAGCCACTCCTGATGGTGGGCGTTGAAGTCCCCCAGTAACACCAATTGGGCAGAAGGGTACCGTTGCTGAGCCGCATCCGCCGCCTCACTCAGGTGCTGTGTGAGCTTAGTTGTCTCCAAATCACCGCTGTGCGAACGGTAGACACAAGCGTAGACAATTTTATCCAGGCCTGTGTCCACTAAAACCCACAGCGTTGAGAACCTGGAGTCCTCAAGATTACGGAGACGCCGATAACAGATGTCGTCACGGGCGTACATACATACGCCCGCACGTGGTTTGAAATGGTGCTCCAGGGTAAACCCTGGGTACGAAAGGTAAGACACGTCTGACGGACACCTGATCTGCGTCTCGGAAAGGAACAGGAGTGCTGGTTTCTCAGTCTCCAGGTGGTGATGGACTGCGGCGAGATTTGAGTGCAGACCTCGAATATTGCTGAGGTGCACTTTGTGGGGGAGGAAGTGCTGCCGCTGTACAGCTTTTTTTATTTTGTTCCTTTTCGTCATGTTGAGAGTGAAGGTTGTTGAGGAGAAGGAAGTGAAATGAGGTTCCAAGCTGCTACCCTCAGGCACGCTCTGACAGGACGATATCATTGGGGGACTAGTCTGGAGACTGCGGGGACGCCCGAGCCCCCTCGGGAATGTCCATCGGGTCCTCCCCATCTGGTCGCCAGCCAGCACGATGGCGCACCCCGGGATTTTTCGTCAGTTGGCGGGGCAGCCTTTCATGTGTGGCTAGCACACTACTTGGGCCCCCAACTAACTGCGGTCGGCCAGCGGCGCACCGTGCCTCGGATCCCGCTACCCTCCGCGACTAGTCTCCCGATACGCCCATATCAACGCGAGCCTGGTCGGTCTGCCTGCATTGGAACAACTATTTCGACCCAACTCCTCTGTATTGGCTACACTGGGCATCGTACCGGAACACGGCTAGGCCGTTTGGCGGTACGCCTTTGCCCAGTGGGTGGTCACAAGCCATCGGCCGAAGCCTACCACCAGTTAAACCATATTTATTAGCTTTAGCTTGCAAGTAGCTTCGCCCGCCTGAAAGTCGAATATCATCCCACGGAAACGTAGTACGTTTCCGTGGGATGATATTCGACTTTCTACTACTAAACTTACTTTTCTACGATAAACGTACTACTGGGACTAAAAGTATATTATGTCAGGTTTTATTTCATTTCAGTATCCCAGATTTCAACCAAATCTGGTCAGCTGTGAAAACGTGATTGATCAACATTCATATTTGAATTTACATATCAATAGTAGCTGGCAATGTTAATAGGGAAAATGCACGAACTGTAGGTGGCAAAACAGAAGAGATGAGTTTCAAATTTGCAAACGCTACATAGCACAGGGGGGCTAAAAAGGTCACTTTAGGAGAATCACAATATTAATCACATAACAATCAAAGGTTCAAGGTTGGTTGGGGAAGTTTGACAGTGACAGGTAGCGTAATTTGCTTCCTGATGCTGCTAAAGTGGTCTTTTTTTTAAATGAAATAATTTCTCAATATCTTCATCAACGATGAAGTTCAAAGAAGCTTCAAAGTTGACAGTAGGAAACAGAATTCCGAAAAGTAGACGTTAAAGTGCATGGTGCTCTTATAGCTGCCATTGAAAACGCTATTTTCGCGAGGGCAAATATATTTGTTTAAGTTACATGTCGTTTGTTTTTCGATAAATTTTGATTCTGTTTTCACTGTTAGTTCATATTGTTTAATTACTTTCCATGCATATTTCTTATTATTGCATACTGATGATAACATTGATAACATCTTCACCGTGGATAGAAAAAGTGGTTACTTAACAAAATAGCTCTGAAAAGTAAATGTACCTGATTCATTAAATTTTTTGTTTGATTTCAGTATCTGGGAACCTGGTTGGAAATCGCCAGATACCCACAAACAGCACAGACTGGCCAGTGCAACCGTGCTAATTATGCGCAAGGAACTGGATTCTTCACTGTTCAGAACACCCAAGTAGTCAATCAGGAATTGATCACCATTACAGGAGAAGCTAGAGCCACCGAGCAATCTGGGGTATTGCAAGTTACCTTTAATATTAATAACCGTAAGTTGTTTAAATCTATTAGAATAATGATATACCTACGTTTATTTAAGATTTTGGGTTTAAAAAAAAATATATTATCAAAATTTTATGACCGTGTAAAAGGTTCAAATATTTTATAACTAATTTATTATATATTTAATCAATCATTAACGTGATAGTAAAATTTAAAAAAAGTGTTGTAAAAAAGCACAGAACAATAAAATAGCGACTTTATTATACATAAACACAGAGGCTTCGACACATATAAATTTAAAAGTATCGAATTCAGATTCCTTTATTAAAACGAAATATTTATGTAACGTATTGGAGTTTATTTTTAATATTGTTTTTTATTTTTACCAACGTTTTTTATTGCAGAGCCCGTAAATCAGTATCTCTACGTACTCGCAACCGACTATGACAACTATGCTCTTGTGTACACTTGCACCAATATTGAAGGAAACCATCGACAAGGTAAACAAGTAGATATTAATGTAGATAGCAAAAAAAACGATTGTTACTTTGAGATAGCTAATTTAACATACCATATCTTAACACACAGTCGGCAGTTGGAAACTGAGAAGAAGCTTGGTTGAACTGAGCGAAGCGGCTAACAACGCGATAAATAACGCCATCAGTCTGACCCAAGGTCTCAGAGAGGACTATTACCAGCCCACAGCACAGACTTCAGAAGCATGCTTTTACTACCCAGCACAAACAGGAAATGAAGAAAGAGTCATAATCCCTGGCCAGTGCGACACAGGATTTACCGGACTAGCGAATATTAACGTGACTAGGGTAAGATACTACCTATTACTCCGTACACACTCATCACAGCACTCTCTTCATTCGCGAAGGCGAAAACCTATGTATTAGTAGTTGTAGGATTTTTCGATCGAGGTATTCTTTTGAAGACAACCCGATGTGAATGTGCGTGATAGATCACGCACAGTGTAGGGCCCGCAATCTTTCAGGATTAGTATTTACGCGTGAACACACAGTATTGACAAATCAAATCAATGACTTCACCGACTCTAAAATGAATGTTAGTGTTCACAGCAGGTATTATTTAAAATGAAACTATAAATGGGACTTAGGATTCACAGGGCAATAAAAAGAAATAGGAGCCAGGTTCTCGTGATGCTGCCATAATTTGCCAATCCACATCTTGTAGTCGTCTTATTTTCGTGATACATTGTTTGAGAAATAAAACGATGTCTGTTACTTGCACAGTTTTAAGCAATCAGCCAAAACCAAGTAAAGTTCGTTTCGCGATCGCAACTTTATATTTTTGACTGGCTCACTGTCAGCTATCTAACCATTTTCTTACTTTCAATCATGCTCATTCTCGTCTATGTTTCTTCTTACAGTTCGCAGACGATGCAGTTTGGTATCAAATCAGAAGATACGACGCAGTTGGAGGCCGTTCTTGTATTGCAACGAGATTAAACATGGAAGGCGATACTTACATAAATGTCAATTTCGTTGAAGTCGTTGGAGAAGAAGTGGCAATAGTCGAAGCCATTGCCCGATTAGACTCGGCTGCAACTGGAAGATTCGTTGTTACGTTTGATGACTCTGGTGGGTACCTTACCTATAACGTAATTTTAGCATACCGTTCAATACCATAACTTTCCTTTTTGCTTCGCCATATCCGGGTGAAAAGCATACCCTACTCGAATTCATAATTTCAATTCAACTGAAGTATCGACTTAGCGTTGTGAGGGTATTTTTTAAGTGATCATCAATCGAGCCATCTACAAAACAAGGTTGCAATGGAACATGATCAGTCCTTTATGACATTCCATGATAATCTTTTTAAAATCTAAATTCAAATATTGAATATATTACTGATTTTGTTTGATTATTGAATTTAATCAAAAAATAGAATTGCCCTAATTTTTATTGATTTTGTAATTATAGCGAGAGAAAACGAGGCATTCTACATTTTGGCGACTGACTACGATAACTTTGCGATAGCATACAACTGTTCAAATGAGGGCGCCAATCAAAGACATGGTATGTATTTCATCTCTTTTATGTGTCTTTAGCTCCTTAAATGTGGATATTGGGTAAGAGTACATAATTATGCACATTTACCGGAAGACTAGCTCCTAGCGTAACATGAAACTTTAAACAGTCACACTTATTATTTTCAATTATACTTAGATAAACACATCGAGAGTCAAGTGTTAGTATTTCTTCGAAACTATGTATTTTTGGAACACTTGCTCTTTTTGTATTGTTACTATACATATAGAATATAACCTTAAAGTTATGGGATATCAAAAGGAACACGGTGTATAGTAGAAGTTTTTATTACAAAAGCTGTGGAAATTAATCCTTCTTTATGTCTTCAGTTGGTGTCTGGCTGTTGAGTCGTACAAGGGTCTGGCCGACCGCCGGAAATGCGGCTCTTAATAACCTCATCGCCACAAGACAGGAAATAACTGACAGATCCGGTTACTTCAAAAATGTCACACACAACGATGAATGTCCGGAACCCAGTTCAGCATTCTTACTCAGGAGCAGTATTATTGTGATATTTGTATGTACTGTATTGCAATTGGTATGGTAAATAATAAAAAGCCATTATACCATAATGTACAGTTCGCGTCAGCGTGGCTTGCCCCTCGGAAGTTAGGTTTGAGTGAAGTCCGCACAGGTGCAATCGCGTAAAAAAGTGTTAAGTTCCTAAAATATTTTTTTGTTTATACGTATTATACTATAAACAAGTAACAAAGACTACCAGTAACAATAAAATATCTAAAAGTAACACAACAAACACATACACCACAAGAACACAAATCAAACTGTAAGAAATAACCAAAATAAATCATTAAAAACAATAACAACCTGTAACACTTTTCGCATCCACAGTCGTATTGCATCGAGCAAGCGGGACACGCTTATGCATCGAACGTATACGAGCGAGTGAGATGCCATTACACCCGCGCGTTTGTACTAATCCACGCATGCGCGAGCTACCCGCGCATGCGCGGTTATATGTTTGTTGTCAAATTGACGTCCTGCGCAGCCGATTGCGGCGTACTTTGCGGAGGCAAGCTTGCGTGACGGGAACTGTAGGTTTGAGTTTAATAAGTTATTTTTGTACACGCAAACATTTTCAATCGTGTTACTTTTAAATATAATTATAATATAAAAATATTCATTATATATTTCAATTAACTATTTGTTGTTTCATTTCATGACGTAGTTTGAATAGTACCTTACTCCCACTATCCTACAAATATTATTTAATGGGTTTGTTTTAATATTTGCTAAATAATCAACTAAATACACGGGTAATCTATAGCCGGATTAGGATACCTACTTATATTGTTTTTGCATTGGTTTTATAAAATAGTATTAATAGGTTCCAACACAGGTTACTCGAACTCGTTTTATTTAGCAAAGAACAATGGGTAATTTTGTATGGAACCCGTACCCACTTTGTAGCATTTTAGACTAGGTGTAATTTAGAAGAGGCCTAATTGAGTAACTCGAAAATAAGTGAACGAATGAATGAATGAATGAAAGACCGAAGTTATGATAACTTCTTTGTAACATTTTTAATTGCCAATAATCGCACTTTTTCTGCTTTTTGGATTAAATAAATAGGTAACCAGTCATTTTTTCTGTCTTTAGAGAGCGATATAGCTTCCTATCGTTGGTTTTTGGTACAGAAAAAATATTAAATAAGAACTATCAATCTTAAATAGCACAGTTTTATTAAATTGTATTGTTATTTTCAATGATTATATCATCCCAGGCACTTGCCGGACCTACGAAGTTATCTAGGTGTCTGCCAACACCTAAGTACCACATTATGCTAATAGTATGGGCACAAGCACCTAGAGTTCTCATACCCGTCATGCAGGAGCAATAATACGCTTCGATGGCTTCTCTGCCCTGGACATTAACCTTGATTAAAATATATGTGTAATATATTTTATTCGACACGTGCCTCGATAATATGCGGCCTCTAATTAACGAGCAGTTTTCGGTTACTAGCCCATGCTGCGACATACTAGGGCTACGGCTCGAAGATACCTCAATATTATATATACCACCTCGCAAATGCTCGGCAACATATGATCTAGCGAGCTTTAAATGGTATGTGCCCAAACTGCGTAGAATGACGTCTTCTTCTGTCAATTGTGGAAATGGTATTGACGTAGCCGTCATTGTTGTGAACACCGCCCGCTGTCTGTTCATATGTTCTGCGACTACATAATTGCCCAGTCTGTTGGGTTCACTTCTTCTTTGCGCTATTATATTGATAAAAGCGTGGGCATGCTCATTATCTGTCAGACGCTGCCTAAATGCATTTATAAGGGCTCAATACGGAAGTCTTCAAATAAGTGAGGGAGTGTTTTATTGATAACTGTATGCCTAAATATTTTGTAGTCCCTTTTGAACCATCCGTTTATTACTTCAATGACCCAACGCACTATGGTGATTTCTCGAGATTTATTGGCTTGAATATCTGTAAGCTGTGTGGCATGCCTATCTTTACTTGGTGGCATATGGGCAACATAGCCAGCACTTTCTATATCTGGTATAGAGACTCTAAAACCTCGATCTAATATAAAAACGTCATCTGTTTGTAACGTTATATGCACTGGGGACGTTTGATCATTCATAATCTCAGTCATGATTTGGGCATCAGTCTTTGTTGCAGCGTATGGTTCACATATATCTATAATATAGCCATCTGGGCAAGTTATCACAAAGGGTTTTAACAAGTTTTTATACTTGTGTAAGCTGTAAGACTTTTTTTGAAATAAAAAGGTTTTACTTTTCTGTAAGTATATATACGAACCATCACAAATAGCTATAGCCACTGGGTTTATAGGGTTGGAATATATTGATGATGGTACTGCAAGGCTGTGAGCTATAATTTCATCCCGACTTATATGATAGAAACCCAAAAGGCGAACAACAAAGTCTTGGGTCAAGCAGTTTCTAGCAGTTTTAAGCAAATTACCGATCGTTTTACGAGATACACCTATTTGGGAGGCTATACGTGTATTTGGTTCACCAGACCGTTGTTTTAATAAATATATTCCTAGTGCAGTTTTTGGTCTTCTACATTGATTTAAAAGAGACGGTGTTTCATTTCGAATTGTTGTGTGTTAAGCCAGTTAGGTAATATAGATCCTCTGGTAAAATGTTGTTTACATTGTCAAAATCTATATTAGTCTTATGTTTATATGCATCTCGTAACGTATCAATCATATCTTTGAGATGGTCTGGTGTGAATATTGTCTCTCCATTATCATACAGGGAGCTCCATTCTTCTGTGTTGATGTGATGTGTACAAACGCGTGCATGTTCAGGAACGTACACGCTATGATTAACCAACAAGAATACTTTTATAAACTGGACACTCTGTGAAGTTCTTGATTGATGCACCCATGAAATAAACAGCGACGCGCCGTATTTGCAACCCTTCTATAAGTTGGAACAGACGTTGGGTGCTCTGGGTTTGCAAGTTCCCGGTTTTGTTCTTGTTCGAACCTAGCTTGC
The DNA here is from genome assembly GCA_950371165.1 of Lacanobia oleracea. NCBI lineage: Eukaryota > Metazoa > Arthropoda > Insecta > Lepidoptera > Noctuidae > Lacanobia > Lacanobia oleracea. The sequence goes on from OX493404.1 coordinate 5,871,727, forward strand.
TGTCGTCTTCCAGCTACCCAACAACGATGACACATAGCCTGAAGTTGATTCAGGGCAATCTAAAAGAAAAACCAAATCCTCAAGTAACTAAAACAATAAATAACTTAATAAAGAGTGAACGAAAAGACACCGTGTACTCGATGATCAAAAGCTATTGTTATACTAACCTCATTTATGTTAATCCGTGCCATCACATACTCTGTGAAGCCTGGATTATCTTCCAAATAGGTTCGCGTCAGTATATGCCGGTTTCGGTCACGAATTACTGATCTTGTACATTAACACACTGTATACGGCGTTCACCTTCCATTTTTTTGAAGCAGATGAGTAATAATAATAATCCAATTGTTAAGTAATACACTGAAGTCCGTTGTGAAAGCCGAGGTTGTAAATAAAAGTAAGAATAAAATAAACTAAGATATGCGCGCGCGCTCAAAATCAGTTCCTAACAGGTACTAACTACTGACGACACACCGACGCTAGCACAAAATAGTTCGAACTACCCACCTAATGGATAAATCAAAAAAAAATGAACGTGCGTGGGTCGATTTTACTAAGGATTTTCGGTATTTTCAACATCGAATATCTTTTTTCCTACATAAGTTACAAAGTTGCTCCCATACAAAAAATATCTACGTTTTCAAAGACCTTTCGAATGGTACCAATTTCAACTTGCTACAAACTGGGTACGTTCAGACCCATGTTCTTTACATTAATCAAAATAAAATCCATTAAAAAAAACTACATTAAGGGTGCCTGTCCATTACAGCGGAGCGAGGCAGCGGAGAAGAGTTAGTCCATTATATTTCTCCGATTCTACGCTCCGCTGCTTCGCTCCGCTGCTTCGCTCCGCTGAAATTGCATATCAGCCGTTTTACAAATTCGCTAGGTAATTGACACAACATCGCGATATTTTATTTTGCGGTATTATTTCAAAAATCGTTTTCTCAGTTTTGATTTTTTTTAAGTATTTTACGCAAATCATCCACTCACATTTATGAGTACACACAAATATGAATATACTAGCTAAACCGGCAAACGTTGTTTTGCTATATAAATACACACAAAAAAATCATTATAATCGGTCAAGCCATTACGGAGGAGTTCAATAACAAACACTTACTACATTAGATTAGAAAAAGAAGATAACTGTTGCCTGCGACTTCGTTCATCATCATCATCATCGTATCAGCCGAAAGACGTCCACTGCTGGACATAGGCCTCCCCCAAGCGTCGCCACAACGACTACATCCATCGGCTACCCGCGACCTTCACCAGGACATCGGCCTACCTGGTGGCGCGACTTCGTTCGCGTGTAGTAAAATGATGTCGCTAGGTAAGATCGCTAAGATAAGATATACGAACAGTCAACTTCTAGCATTGCTTGACCCCCTTAGAATGCAAGCCATTGACTGTATTACCTCTTCTATTCAAAACGTCGACCAAGCCTTGTAAACTTTTCTATACACGGTGTTGAAAATAGTTGCTAGGGTTGTTAACTCACGATAAAGCTGCATAAAGTTGGAATGTAAAACTCTATCCAGAAGAAAAGACTACCTCCGCAACGGAGAGAGTAGAGTTGTGATTCCGTTATTTGCACCCATTCGCTCCGTTGTGCGTAGGAGTCCTGGCTAGGTTAGCCAGCGTAGCTCGGTACTTAGGTTTCGCGGAGCAACCTGATCGTTCCCAGGATTTTTTCACGTCGGATAGCAAAGGCAGAATTTTTTCCTGAATGAAGTAGGCTATTAATTTCTCGGTGTCAAAGCAACTTCTGCTCATTGGGCTGTCGATGACGTCTATCATCATCAACATCATTTCAGCCAATTGCCGTCCACTGCTGAACGTAAACCTCCCCAAAGAGTGCCAATTAGGTTAGTTAGTCGCGTGTATAGGCCTGCTTGACATTGCCATTTTTGACTGCCTGTAATTTGTAGCCCGTGACCATTTGTTGTCCTGAAGTTCAGTTGATCTCCGGAAAAATGTACGAATCTATGAGAAAAGTAGGAGGAGAAGTGGGTACGGATCCAGAAGTACCGACTCGGAAACTCTCTTCGTGAGTTCGTCTCTGGCGTCATTGCCTGGGGATCAGTTCCCCACGATCCACTGGAGGGTGAAAACCGCAACGGATAATTTCTAGGCCTGGGGGCTAAAAAGGCCACTTTGGGAGAATCAAATTAGAATCATAATATAGGTAGCGTGATTTGCTCTGATTCTGCAAAAGTGGCCTTTTTAGACCCACTGACCTGGTCATGATGTATCATGGGCTCACTGAGAATTTAACAGTTTTTAGCCATGCCGAAGCCATCAGCCGAAATCTTATTTCAACTACTATGGCAGATTGTTGGAAATGTGTGACTTTTAACAGAATGCCTTTGCAAAGTTTTTAACTTAATCTGATGGTATTTATCATATTCTTTCATGGGCGTTTTCATGGAAGTATTAACCATATTTTTCTCAAAACAATTGGCAATATTATCCGTATTGATGGTCTGCTTGGTCGGTTGGTTCCCCGTTCACAGAAGTAATGAATAAATGCTGAAGCAACGGGTAGGAGGGTACCGTGCAAGTGTGGTGTGAGGACGACAACGCCCTGACCTGGCTGACTCAAAATGTGCCCAGAATTAGACTCCCGGAGACAGAACAGACGCTGACCGTCATGCGACAGGACGAGATACCGACCCGTGCCCGAGCTGCGCTCTTCGTCCCCAGGTACAATGGGGACATAGCGCGGCTCCAAAGTATTCTGATCCGTCAGAATACCTGGTACGACATAGGGAGGTGGTCACTGTACAGGGCGACTTCTATCGGTGGGGATAACCACGGGACATATTTGACCCTGGGAATCCCGGCCGATGAAGTTGACCAGGTCTTGGAGCGGGAGCGGCGTATATCGTACCTACTGGGATCAATATACGTCCGCTTCTATCAGAGACCTCAGCCCTCTGACGTCAGGACCGACACTGACTTTAAGACCACGACCGAGACTGTACCGACCCTGACGAATGACCAAGACATGGCACGACTGGAGGAGGAAATGGCGAGAGCGGCCATGGCCGATGCAGACATAGAGTCTGCACCACCCACATCACCCGGGTGGACGTCACAACTGCTTGCATCCTCCCCAGCAACAGACAACTGGCACGGAGTGGAGGAGGGAGGGACACTATCCGATGGATCAGACTCCTCCTAACTCCACACCACCGGCAATGCCGCCCACACCCAACACCATCCAGATCATACAGACGAACCTCCAGCATAGCCAAACAGCAACGGCTAGCCTACGCAGGGCGCTGGAGACGAAACCAAGAACAATCGCACTCATACAGGAGCCGTGGATCAGATGTGACAGGATATGCGGCCTTGGAAATATTGGAGGTAAATTAACACTCAGCACACATAGCACCCGAAAACCACGAACATGCATATACACTCCTAAAGACGTACCTATTACGCCGCTGACCCAATTCTGTTCCAGAGACATAACCGTGATCATGCTACAAACTAGCATAGATACACCAGATCTCGTATTAGCATCGGTGTACATGCCAGGCGACGACGAGAACTGCCCACCGAAGGAGATGGATGATTTGGTCCAGCACTGCGAGACCGCCAAACTGGACCTGATCATCTGTACCGATTCCAACGCTCACCACCCACTATGGGGCAGTGAAGTATCGAACACCAGAGGTGAGGCTTTATCCACTTATTTATTCTCGACTAACCTTAACATCGTAAACCGTGGCTCTGAACCCACTTGGGTTACCGTCAGGGGACAAACGATCATAGACCTAACGCTGGCCACAGAAAACGCGACGAATTTTATCTCAAACTGGCGAGTGTCAGACGAACCATCCTGCTCCGACCACAGGAGAATTCGTTTTACACTGGCGGCCAACACAAAAAAGCCCGAACCCAGGCGAAACCCACGTCGAACAAACATACCTGAATTCAAACGCCTTCTAGCAATCTTACTAGCAAGGCACCAAATGCATCGAAACCAAATAACAGATCCAAATGAACTAGAAAATACTGTTACCGAACTAGGTAACTATATTACCGAAGCATACCACACCTCCTGCAAACTAGCAGTACCACGCATGGGCAAAAGTAACCCTTGGTGGAATGCTGAATTAAATAAACTCAGAAGTACACTACGCAAACAATTCAACAGAGCAAAGAACACCAGACTCCCAGAGGACTGGGAAACATATAAAACTACTCAATACACCTTTAAGAAACATATCAGAACCGCCAGGAAAACAGCGTGGCGGAAGTTCTGTGAGTCCATAGAGTCAAATGACGAAGCCGCACGGGTGCGGAAGATCCTATCAACTGATCAAGACCGCACCCTCGGCGCGCTGAAAAAACCAGATAACTCATACACACAGACGGACCAAGAAACCAGTAAGGTACTTCTTGAAACGCATTTCCCAGACTGTAACCTCCTTGAAGACAGAACGTGGGCGGCCGAATCAAGATGGCCCCCTACCGAACAAGACTGGTCTACAGCTCGGAAAATAGTGACAGAGGATCGGATAATGTGGGCTGTGGAGACCTTTCAACCATACAAATCCGCAGGACTTGATGGAATCTTCCCAGGCCTATTACAATGGGGAAAGGGCGTCCTGACACCATGGCTGTTAGTAATCTACCAAGCCTGCATTGCACACAGATACGTACCCCTCGCATGGCGCGAGGTGAAGGTCATTTTCATCCCCAAACCCGGAAAAACGGACTATACACAACCCAAAGCCTACAGACCAATAAGCCTGACATCCTTTCTACTGAAATCCCTGGAGAGGCTTTGCGACAGATACATCCGGGATGGACCACTGCGTAAGTTCCCGCTCCACAGTCAACAACACGCCTACTCCACGGGGAAATCAACAGAATCAGCTTTGCACAGCGTAGTCTCAAAGATCGAATGTGCAATAAACCACAAATGCTCCTCACTAGCTGTCTTCATCGACATAGAGGGCGCTTTTGATAAAACCATGTTTAAAAGCATTAGCACAGCCCTCGGAAGGCACGGTGTGGATACGACCCTGAGAAGCTGGATTACAACTATGCTCAAGCAGAGAGCTGTACAGGTCACCATAAATAACACAACTCGAGCCATCGTTGCGAAAGGCTGCCCTCAAGGGGGCGTCCTCTCACCGCTACTATGGAACCTTGTTGCAGACACCCTAGTAAGGAAACTCAACAATGAAGGATACTTTACCGTTGGTTACGCTGACGACATAACCATAATAATAAACGGAAAACATGAAAACACGCTATGCAATCTCATGCGGCAGGCCTTAAGAATAGTAGAGGACTGGTGCAAAGAGTATCAGCTAGCAGTGAACCCCACCAAAACCGAACTTGTTCTTTTTACCAAAAAGAGAAAGTTGCCACCATTAGAACTACCACGTTTCTTTGGTACCACCCTAAGCCTTTCAACTGAAACCAAATACCTGGGCATCTTTTTGGACAAGCAGCTGAACTGGGCGAAACACACTGAATATATCACCACAAAAGCCAGTATTTGCATGTGGCAATGCAAACGCATGCTAGGCAGGAACTGGGGCATCAGTCCCGGTATAACACACTGGCTATACACTACAGTTATCAGACCAATAATTACTTATGGCTCATTAGTCTGGTGGCCCAGGACCGACCTGAGCACAGCACAGAAAGACCTCGAAAAGCTGCAGCGACTCGCCTGTGTGGCAGTCACAAGCAGTATGAAAACTGCTCCCACTGCGGCCCTGCAGGCAATGCTGGGACTGCCACCATTACACCTTATAGTGCGGGAAGTGGCGGCCCTGGCGGCTCTCAGGCTCAGGGCATCTGGCACTTTAAGAACAGACTCCAGAATCAAGCACACGCGCATCATGGAGGACGCTGTTGGACTGCAACCCATGATGATTTCACCCAACGACAAAGCCCAAAAGAAACACTACAATATAGTTCTGGAGCAGGAAATGGACGATCACTCGGGTCCCAAAGAGCTGAGAATATACACTGACGGATCAAAGACAAGCGACGGAACCGGTATCGGAGTTTACTCCGACGATCTTAACATCAAAATATCCAGACCCTTGGGTAAACTCAACACCGTCTACCAGGCGGAATGTATGGGCATTATCTTAGCGGTCCACGCCATAGAAGCCAGGAGAGTCACGAACACCAACATTCGCATACTCTCTGACAGCGCCTCAGTCCTCCAATCCCTAGGGAAATATTATACTACCTCGAAACTTATACAAGAATGTCACATTGCATTGGAACGCATCACGGTGACCAACCGCAACACTGTGACGCTGCAATGGATCAAAGGACACAGCGGATCACTAGGGAATGATGCTGCCGATATGCTGGCCAGAAGAGGTTCTGGTGCAGTGGCGGCTGGACCCGAACCCATAATACCGCTCCCATTCACCCAGTTGCGCACATGGCTTCAAGAACACACACACAAGCAGGCGGAACGCTGGTGGGCCTTGGCACCAGGCTGCAGGCAATCCAGGGAAGCTATGCCATCCCTAAACAAGAAACTGACCAGTCGCCTTCTGCGACTGAATAGGTGCAGCCTGCGATTGGTGGCGGGGACCATCACCGGGCACTGCTCATTAAACAAACATTTATACACCATAGGCATTACGGACAGTTCTCTATGCAGAGCATGCATGGAACAGGAGGAAACTGTATCGCATGTACTTCTCGAGTGCACAGGCGTTACCGAAATACGGAACCAAACGATAGGAACACAAAGCTCGCTCACAGACATCTTGAACACACCGGGTAAACTGATCTGCTTCTGGAGGGAGGTTGGCTGGTTGGAGTAAATTTTTGGCCGCCATGGCTCACGCACAATGGTCCAACATCAGGACTAAGTGCGGAAACCATATCCTGATAGATAGATAGATAGATAGATGCTGAAGCAACGGGACAACACAGGCTATCTTCTTAAAATCCATCATCTTGATTGTGGTGTATGCCATCAGCAATTTTTAACACCATTCGTAAAATTATGCGCATTTGAGTGGCTCTCTCATATTATGTTCGCATTGTTCTTCTTCTCCGTTATTCCTTCACTGCTGCGGATCGCGACCGCATACGAAGCGTATCTATGCGGTCTTCTGCTACGTGGACCGCTCTGTGCATGATGCCTCTAACAGCCTTCTTTATGGCGTCGGACCATCAAGAAGACCATATGTTTGCATATTTGAACTTTAATGTGTTGATATTATATTACCTACGCCTTTTTTTCAAACAACAAAGTTCAGAAAATGCTTGATGATTCAAGTTGATTCTCAATTTATTTTGAATCAGGAATTCAAATCACAACTATTTTAAGTTTTTAGAACACAGATACATCCGATAAATTAATCTAATTCAACTGTTTTCGCGACTCCTCTATCATGGGACTTCGCCAGCTGCTTGCGGATGGTATGACGTGACCCCTGGCCTGGAATACTGAAGTGGAAGATAAACAGTCAAAATATTTTTTAAGACTTAAATTATGTTTTGATGTAATTCCCATGCTGTCGTTAGTACTGTTTGGGTCAATAGATGACATTACGTAGAATATAATATAAGTAGATTTCATCTTTATTGCCATAATTCCTATTCGGTTTATTTCTAAAAGTTTTGTGCTTTATGATGCGAACAAAAAAGAATAAAGAAGAAAATAGGTTCTGTCAGTATTATCCTTTAACACCCTGGCCATTATATTTTTTTTTTTTTTACTATAGATAGACACGCGTTTGACCACTATCTCACCTAATGGTAAGTGATGATGTAGTCGAAGATGGAGCACGCTTGCCTAGAAATAACCTAATCAATCTTGACTTAAAGACTCCCAAGTTGTAGCTATCGGGAAACACAGACTCCGGCAGGGAATTCCACTCCTTAGCTGTACGCATTATGAATGTGTTATCAAAACGTTTTGACATAGATGAATGCTAAAAATACAAAAAATACAAAAATAACGTATTATTAATGTATGAAAATATTAGTTAGAATAAAAAAAGGTAAAAAAAAATAATCTTCTTCCACCTGGCGTTAATCCCGGCTATAGCCTTCCTACTTAGCTTTCTCCACTTTGCCCGATCTTGAATATCCTTCTCAGTCAGGCCATTGGCTCTCATGTCGGATTTGACGACGTCCAGCCAGCGCTTGCGAGGGCGACCACGGGACCTAGCCCCAAGAACAGCCATATTCATGCATCTCCGAAAAACGTACTCCATAGGGCGGCGCATGATGTGGCCATACCATCGCAGACGACACTCTTGCAGATTTTCCCCCACGTCACGGACACCAAGACTACCTCGGATGTAAGAGTTGCGTATGCGATCGGATCGCGTTACGCCACTCATCCACCTCAGCATCTTCATCTCCGTGACGCGAAGCTCCTGGGTGTGTCTGCTTAGTGCTGGCCAACACTCGCCCCCGTACAGTAGGACAGGTCGTATGATGCATTTATATATCTGCCCCTTGAGCTTCGGAGGCATTTTGCGGTCGCATACAACGCCCGTTACCTCGCGCCACTTCGCCCAAGCCGCGCCTATACGTGCTTGGACATCGTCGTCCACGTTGCCAGACTCCTGAACGTATCGGACTTTATGATCTGGAACCTATTCGGATGGTGTTTGAATCCGTGCTGCTGTTTGGATTCGAACCCACGTCATGTTTTTTGTAAGGCAGTCTTTAAACCGACAGTCTATGACTTCTGTAGACAATGGGTTGAAATAGCCGATCTTATTTATGTCTTAGTTTTTCGCTGCTTAGCTCCTTGAAAACATAGCGTGATGATAAACATTGCTAAAGTTTGACGCATAAGTATCTGCAATATTGTAATATGTTGTGGTTTCTTATAACAATTCCTCAATAAACTGTTTGGGAAAATATGGAATATAAATTTAAATGTTATTTTAAGTGCGCAAAAACCCATTTTATCATTTATTTGACAATACTATACTGTAAAAATACAGTTTAAAAGATGAAATTAATACAAAAATAATAGATGTCGCTGGTTCACTGGATGTCATTGCTCATCCTCCAAAGCACATAGCGTGATAAATATATAGCATAAAACTATTTCCTGACAATAACAAATAGGTACAACAAAAAAGAATTAGCGAAATCGGTCCAGCCGTTCACGCGTGATGCGAAGACCAAGGGGAATAGGGATTCATTTTTATATATATAGATTTAAGGTGAGGTGTTTCGATAACGGAATCCGAGTTGTGAGGTATCAAATTCGTATTAATACTTATAAGACTTATATTCGGTGTGTTATAGAATAGCTCAATTGAGGAGCTCGTGGCTAGATAATAACAGCCGCACGGGTCGACAAGGTTAAGCAACGCTTGCCAAGGTAGGTCTGTGGATGGGTGACCATCTTTACACACCGAGTTTCCTCCGTGCCTCGGAAAGCAGGTTAAGCCGTTGGTCCCGGCTGTCATTTGAAGATCTTTGGTCGTCGTTACGGATAGTCAGAAACCAGTAAATCTGACTCCAGTCTTGCCATGAAGTACCGTGTTACCCAGATAATGGGTTGTGGAGGTCTGGTAGGCAGCCACTCGACGTAAAATACTGGTATTCAGCTAAATCCGGTTTGTTTGGAAGCTGACACCAATACAGCTGGGAAAAGGCTAGGCAGATGATGATAGTATAGCTCACTTATTGAGCTTAGTGTCACTGAGGTGAAGCTCGATATCGAAATAGTTACTTAAAAAATAGCACTGCAGTATTGTGTGTACCTACCTAATTATAATTAGATAATTGTCATTCGTGGCCAAATAACCCAGACTTAGAACCTAGTCTCTTGCTAAAGGATGTCATAATATTTTTTTAATGTTGAAAAGAATATTATTTTTGAGCTCACTTCACTCGCTCTTTTTAGGGTTCCGTGCCTCAAAAGAAAAAAACGGAACCCTTATAGGATCACTTTGTTGTCCGTCCGTCTGTCAAGAATTTTTTGTCTGGAACGCGTGGAGGTATCGAGTCGGAATTTAAACCATATAATCAGGTCTACGGTCCCTTGTAGCTGTAAAAAAATCATGTTTAAAACTTAGCATAAAATAAAGATATGGGCGTTTATACCGCAAAAAACTAATATTTCGACACTCTCAAGGGAATCAATTTTTTTTTTTAATATTGATAGGCACGCGTTTGACCACTATCTCACCTGATGGTAAGCGATGATGTGGTCGAAGATGCAGCACGCTTGCCTAGAAATAACCTATTCACTCTTGACAGGAAACACAGACTCCTCAGGAGGGAATTCCACTCCTTAGCTGCACGCATTATGAATTTGTTCCCAAAACATTTTGTGCGTATGGGTGGGATGTCCACCATGTACCGGTGGTGCATCGCCGTTCGTCTTATGGTCCGGTGATGGAACAGGCTTGGCGGAATTCAATTATGCAATTCTGTCGCACATTCCCCAAAATGCAACCGGTAAAAAACCGACAGGCAGCAACTCGTCGTCGATGTTCAAGACTTTGGAGCTTCGTCCCGACGAGCCTCTCATTGCCGATGATCCTCTTGGCTCGTTTCTCAATTGACTCAAGGGCATCAAGCTGGTATCTGGCAGATCTATCCCACAGATAAGAGCAGTATTCCATACACGATCGAATTTGCGCTTGATAGAGTTTGAGCAGCTGTTCCGGCGTGAAGTACCGTCTCACCTTTGCTAGAATCCCCAACTTCTATGCAGCCACTTGAGCTTTTGCCTCTATGTAAGGGCCAAAATTGAGAGTAGATGTTAATGTAACCCCCAGAAGCTCAAGTTGGTCGGTTTTCGGCACGGTTGCACCTCGGAAAGATGGAGCTAGGTGAAATTGGCTCGTTTTGGCGGAAAATAAACACGCTTGGGTCTTAGCAGCATTGAACTTGACCAGATTGGCATCGCCCCATTCAGAGACAGCCTGTAAGGACACTTTCAAGCGCTCAACCATTGCCTCCCGGCCGGAGAGACCGGATCTGCGCGCCGGACACGTATCTCTCAGCAACAGTGCTGTCGTCTGCATACCCAAAGGTACCGGGTTTAATTCATAGGGTATTTCTCATTGACATTTTTTTTTTATTGTTTTATACAGTTAGTGTACAGCTTTGAGTTTCTATTGCATCATTAAACCAGGATTGGTTTGTATTGGCACTCACGTTCGCTAAAACAATACACCTTAATCACTAATACTTAACAATTAATAATGTGGACCGTATCTTAATAGGTACCTAACATTTTTAACAAAGTTTTTTAGGAGGTAAAACATCCATTAGTAAGAACTTAGAATTGTAGGTACATGATACAAATTTGCATTTAATGCATTGTCTCAACTGCGCGCTACTGGGCCGGTTACTAGAAAACTGGTTCTAATCAACGCATACAGGTTGCTCCACTTTTATTAATACTTGCTCACAAAATGTAAAGTAAATCATATATTAAGTTATTTATGTAGTCGTAATAGTAGTTCTTGTATTTTTGTTTATAATTTTTGGTATTTATTTCGCTTCTTATATTTGGAGGGATTTCATTTATAAATGTGGGAATTAAATATTTTAGCGTTCGCCTACCGTAATAGATTGTAGCCCGAGGTACCATTAATTTATTTTTGGCGATACTTCGAGTGGTTATTTTGTGAGAAATGGGTTTTTGAAAACATTTATTATTATACTGTTCAGTTAATAGGGCCATTTTAAGTCTAGTTTGTACTGGCAAAATTTTACAATATTTAAATAGTTCTATGACGTTTATTTTGTTTTGGTATTTTATTTTTCTGGGTACTATTAGTTATAGAAGTCTAACTTGAAGTTTGGAAATCCTTTCAGTATATGATTTAAATGTTCGCCCGTAGCTCGTTATTCCATATGCATGTATTGACTCCGCTAAAGCAATGTACATGTTAAGTAGGATTTTAAACGGAACTTTAGGTTTTAAAATGTAGAACTTTGCCAGTATGGCTCGCAGTTTATCACACACTAAATTTACATGATAGCCCCAGTTGAAACGATTGTCTACGACTAAACCTAGGTAGGTGTGGTGCGTCACCTGATCGATTGCCTCACGTTGACATGTACTTGATGGAGGGGAGTGAAGACAGCTGTGGCTATGTGCGATTATATTAACAGTGGCAATTTGTTTTGGATGGCTAGAGTGGACATGAATGATTTTTTGTTTTACTCGCATTAAGAACCAGTCCAGCATCGTTTGCTCATTTAGAGACATGAGTGAAATCATCCTGCAACCACTGTGCAGCTACATTTATGTCTTTATGGGCAGCTACCAGACATATGTCATCGGCATATTGATAGACAGAGCTGTGGTCAACCACATGTTCCATATTGTTGACGTATGCTAGGTAGTGTAATGGTCCAAGTACTGAACCTTGGGCCGTGCCTTCAGTGACTTCGATGGTGTCACTATTTTCATTCTTGATCTTAACATTGTATTTCCGATTAAGTAGGTAGTCCTTGCACCACTCAAGAATTGGCCCTCGAACTCTTGAGTTATCGAATTTTGTCAACAGCATGTCATGCCTAAGAGTGTCAAACGCCTTGCTGAAGTCAATAAATAGCAACATTACATGATTTTTGTCATTAAGAGATTCGTTGACTTCGTCCGTAAATTTTGACAACAGCTGTGAGGTTGATTTATTGGGCTGAAAACCAAATTGTGTGCTGGACAACACCCCATTTTTAAAATAAAAATCTTGTACCTAATTACAAACATATTTTTCTATTATTTTGTCTATAACTGGTAGAATAGTGATCGATCTGTAGTTTGCATAATCAGCAGAACTTCCTTTTTTATATACTGGCCGCACTATACCCGTTTTAAGTACATCCGGGTATTTTCCTTGTTTAATACTAGTATTGATTAGTTTGACAATGACGAGTGACATTTTGTCGCAGATACTTTTTATGTCATCACACCTAATATTATCTATCCCAGGAGCTTTATTAGTATTAAGGTTTTTAATTATTTTGTTAACGCTGTTATATGTAGCTTTCCTGAAACACATTGACGTGTTATTAGGAAATACATATTCTGATTCATTCAGTAAACTTTGGTTACATTTGGGCAATATCTTTGTTACACTGTTTCTGAACTCTATAGCAAAGTTATCAGCTATTGATTTTATTATTACATTGTTCTTTTTGAAGGCTTTTAAGATGATTTAGTCAACCCAATTTTTATTGCGACCAGATAGCTTATTTAGTATTTGCCATAGTTTTCTAGGGTTATTCTTATTATTATTTATTTGTTCGTGATAGTATTGTTACGAGCTTGGGGTTCGTTACAATAAAAACAGCCGATTAAACCACCAAAAATAACACTTTAATTTACAACAGTAATTAACACTTTAAACACACTAATTAAAACACACAATCGCACTACTGAATACTTCACTTCACTTAATTCGCAGTTGAAGATCGCTTCCGAAGTTATCGCTTGTATCGCCAATTCAATACTGACTCAGTCGCCGGATGTCCGCCCTTTATATATCGGCGACAGTTATTTCTAGAACCTTCCAGTATAGAAACTTCTGGAAAGTTCGGGTACATACCGGTCCCGATTGACCTGGTGTCGAAACATCGAGAATGTTCTAGCATAGAAAATTCTAGAAACATCTCGACCTCAGTAATTCCGCTATTCGATACTAGATGGCGGTACATGTACGTAAATGTCGTTATGTACCTAGCTTTAATTCTGGCGCGTAACACTGCCCCCTCCTAAGACATGCTCGTCCCGAGCATTATCAGCCCCATAATAACGCGCCAGTCGATCCACGTGGACGATCTTAGGAGCGCTTCTTGTCCCTTTTTGTATACGGTAGGTCACGTCATTGATTTTTGTCACAATCCGATACGGCCCGTCCCATTTAGCCTGAAGCTTAGGAGATTTCCCTTTACTGCGAACTGGATTGTGCAACCACACTAGTGAACCTTCGTCGAAACCTTTATTGTTCATTTTGCGGTCATAACGGGTTTTCATCTTTTCAGACATTTGCTGGCCCGATTCTCTGACATGCTCATAAATGTCATTCATTTTGTTCCGCAAGTCGTTCGCATAATCAGTGATACTGCGTGGGGCGTCAGGTGGTATTCCGGTGATCAAGTCTGCAGGCAGCCGTAATTCTCTACCAAAGTTTGCGAAAGCTGGTGTCACTGATGTGCTTTCGTGAACAGCGCTCCGGTATGACAACAAAAATGGTTGTATATGCTTGTCCCAATCACGTTGCCGATTTTCCACAACTTTTGCCAGGTACCTCTCCAATGTCTGGTTAAATCGTTCCACCATTCCATCCGATTGTGGGTGGTAAGAAGTTGTTCTCGTTTTATGAGTACCCATAACTCGGCAAGTTTCCTGGAATATTTGTGACTCAAAATTCCTTCCTTGATCGCTGTGAATCTCCAAGGGTACTCCAAAACGACAGAAGACATCATTAACCAGTTTATCTGCAACTGTTGAAGCTTCTTGATTTGGAATGGCAAAGACTTCCGGCCACTTAGTGAAGTAATCCATTACAACCATGAAATACTTGTTGCCACTTTCACTTTCCGAAACGGTCCCGCAACATCCAGGGCTATCCTTTCAATGCACCAATGAAGTCAATAGTTCAATTTCAATGCACCTCTGCTACGAGTCTGAGGACCTTTTACAGCCGTACAACTAGTACATTTGCGACACCAGTCTTCAACATCATCACGACAATGAACCCAGTAAAACCGTTCCCGTATCTTCAGTAGAGTCCGTTTAATTCCCATATGGCCTCCAGAACAACCATCGTGGTACAGCTGTAGAACATCCGGTACTTTAGCCCTAGGGACGACCATTTGCAAATGACAGCTGTCTCCCCGAGCATTTTCCCATTTACGGCACAGGACTCCATCCTGAATCACTAAGCTGTCCCATTGGGCCCAATAGCTTTTCGTGATCGAACTCATCGCTGAGACGTCACTCCACGTGGGCTTTTGCACTGGCTTTTATCCACTCCAGAATCGGCCGGATGTCCGAATCTTCCTGCTGAGCATGTTGAAGGCTTTCCTTCCACTCGTTGCTGAGATCTGTTTTGAGCATCCTCACAGGTACGACTTCTTTGCCCTCCTGCCGAGTACAATGTTTGCAGTCTTCAGGGCAAGGTCTTCTTGACAATGCATCTGCGTTGCCATGAGATTTCCCACTGCGATGTTCGACCACAAAGTCGTATTCCTGCAGTAGTTCAATCCATCTCGCAACTTGTCCTTCTGGATTTTTAAACTGCAATAGCCATTTCAGTGCAGCATGGTCGGTTCGTAAGTGGAATTTCCGCCCCAGCAGATATTTGCTAAAATGTTGTAATGATTTTACCACAGCAAGCAATTCCCGTCTCGTGACACAATAATTCCTCTCTGGTTTCGACAACGACTTACTGAAGTACGCAATCACAACCTCTTGATCGCCATTACGTTGAGATAACACACCACCAAGTCCTATATCACTTGCGTCTGTGTCAACTATAAATTCTTTGTTGGTATCAGGATACCCCAAAATAGGTGTTTTGCACAGACGGTCCTTTAGCTCCTGGAATGCGATGCCACAACTTTCATCCCAACAGAAATGTCGCTTCTACTCGGATAGCTTGTGCAAGGGTTTTGCTATATCTGCAAAGTTCTTGACAAATCGCCGATAATAGGAGCACAAACCCATAAATGCTCTGACCTGCGTCTTGTCTTTTGGAACTGGCCAATCCTTGACAGCGGCGATTTTCTCTGGATCCGTACGGAAGAACAATTTTCTTTAGGCTGTACACATTTCCAGGTAAAGCCCCTTCCATGAAAAGTTCCTCTTGTCCACATTTCATAACTCCTTGATTCACGTCGATCTCACAACGATTCTTCCTCATAAAGTCTTAGACTTTATGAGGAAGGATGATGATGCAATCGTCCATTATATCGGCCAAGACAACCTTATGCAGGTAGATTTTGTTGCCTAGCTTCAACTCCATCTCTCTCTCTCCTCGGACGGGTATACGCTGACCAGTGGCTGTTACCAAATTTATGCGCCCTTGGTTGTATGCAGAGTCCCCAAGGAATCGACTTATAAGTTGGGAACTGACAACCGTGCGAGAAGCTCCAGTGTCTATCGTCTGCTTACATGGTGTTCCGTTGACCTCGCCCTTGATGATAAGGCTGTTTCCGTCATGGGTATGTGAGATCGAAATCCTTGGGGCTCCTTGTAGATCAGCCAGCACCCGCCCCGCAGTCCTGGCTTTTACTCGTTTCCCTTTTTTTTTTTTTAAGGATGGGAAATCATCAAATGACTCCTTCCGCTCTGGGCGAGGCGGAAGGGAGTGTCAGACTCTTACTGACTAAAACCCATCCGTGCTCCTCCCAATGCCCTTTGCGTTCCAGGACTGCGGCGACTCTTTCGAACGGATTCCGCACCCCGGCAGGCACTGGCCCTAGCGGGCCCCGTCTCCCATGCTGACATCTCCTTGTGGCGCGCGTGGAACACAGCGCGCCGCCGACCCGGGCCTGGTTCTGATCGGACGGCGAGCCACCCAATGCTCCCCGTCCGCAGGCCCGCGCCTACGGTCCTACGACTCCCGACGCCTGGGGCGTCTTCTTCTGTTGCGGCGGCTGGGTCGTGAGGTTTCCCTCTCTCTCACACGTTCGGCATCCTCCTTCGCTAGCATTACTGTTTCGCAGAAGGAGGTGACCGCTTCCCATGCCTCTTCGCTCTGGACCATAGATTGTACTAGGGCCGGTCGCGAGAGGTCGCTGCCGCCGATCGCCTCAACAAGGACCCGGCGGTTCTCCGCCCAAGCAGGGCAGACCTCCACCGTATGCTCCACCGTGTCCTCCGGGTGATCCTCACAGTGATGACACCCGGGCGTATCCTCCCGCCGAATCCGAAACAGGTATCTCCCGAAACAACCGTGTCCGGTGAGTATCTGCGTCAGGCGGAAAGTGAGGACGCCGTGGCGCCGCTCCAGCCACTCCTCAAAGAGGGGACTAATTGCCTGGATTGTGGCATGCCCAGCGCTGGGTTGCGACAGTCGCTGTCTCCATACCGCCATGAGATCCTGCCGGAGCTCCGTCCGCCTTGCTGCAATTTGCCGCGGCAGAGGAGTCTCGCCTTGGCGTTGCGCCTCCACGCGCCACTCGTAAATGAGCGCGAGGGCTCTCGCCTCCAGATCCCATGGTAGCAGTCCAGCAAGAAGGCTCGCCGCCTCGCCAGAGACCGTGCGGTATCCCCGGGCCAGCCGGATGGCCATGACCCTCTGGGACGCGTTGAGGTAACGGGCAGGTCGCTTCCTCAAAGTAGGCGCCCAAACAGGCGCCCCATAAAGGGCCATGGACCGCTTTACTCGTTTCCCTGCTGTTGCTGGGCGTTGTTGTTAGCCGCCCTATCCTCTGAAGGTCTGCCATCTTCCCTCTGTGTAGGGCGCTTAGGGCAACTGGATCGAAGATGGCCCCTTTCACCACAGCCGTAGCACCTAGGGCTGTACCCTTTAAATTGGTCGCGAACCGTAGTTGCTCCGACCTCCTTAACGCGGTGGGAACGATGATCCTGCCGCACAGCTTCCACCTCTAGTGCATGGGCCAAAGCGTCCTTAAGCGTCCCGTGATGCCCGAGTCTCACAGCAGCTCTAACCTCAAGGTCGCGGATGCCGTCGATGAATGTCTGTACCAAGTTCCCCTCAATGAGCGCAGGTACAGACTGGTACGCTTTTCGTACCAGCTTCTCGACTTCAAGGGCCCACTGCTGCAGGTTCTCACTGCTCCGTTGCACGCGATCCCTTAGCTGCGCACGAAATACGTGTTCCAGGTGAGCGTCACCATACCTGGCTTCCAACGCCTCAAGGAGCTGCTGGTAAGTCACCTCCTTACCGAGAGCTTCCAGGACGGTTAAGGCCTGGTCACGCAGGCCTAGGGTGAGGGTAGTCATGGCCTGGTCTTTACTCCACCCGTTTGCCTTCATTACAGCTTCAAACTGTATCTTGTACGCCGACCAAGAAGACGTGCCATCGAACGGCGGCACTTTGAACCCACGTAGCGAAGGTGTAGTAGCTGCGGAAGTAACAATCCTGTCTCCAGGTTTAATTAAGGTTGCCCAACTCCTTCTTCACATCAGAAATGACGTCATCAAACTTGCTGATCCTGGTTTCAGCACCTGACAAGCGGTTGTCATGCTGAGCAACCTTATCCTTCACCTCCTTCATGTCTTTCCCGAAGGACGCGTGAAGTTCCTTCATGAGAAGCATCTATTCTTCCTGTCGGCGGGCTTGCTCCTCCTTGTCGCGCTGCAGCTGTTCTTCCAAGCGTCGGGCCTGCTCCTCTTGTCGGCGGGCCTGCTCCTCCTTGTCGCGCTGCAGCTGTTCTTCCAAGCGTCGGACCTGCTCCTCCTGTCGGCGGGCCTGCTCCTCCTGTCGGCGGGCCTGCTCCTCCTCGCGCTGCAGCTGTTCTTCCAAGCGTCGGGCCTGCTCCTCCTGTCGGCGAGCCTGCTCCTGCAGCATCATCATCAGAGCAGCAAAGTCTGGTGCTGATGATGCCGGAGCTGCTGTGGACGGGCCGGCCTCTATAGTCGGTACCTGGTCCGACGTCTGCGACGTTGCTGCACCACAACGCCTCTGGTCCGTCTCCTGCTGGCGTTGACTACGGGTACGGATACCCTCCGTGTCGTCCTTTGGCAGAATCGGCATGATAATCCACTCTTCTGACACCAATTGTTACGAGCTTGGGGTTCGTTACAATAAAAACAGCCGATTAAACCACCAAAAATAACACTTTAATTTACAACAGTAATTAACACTTTAAACACACTAATTAAAACACACAATCGCACTACTGAATACTTCACTTCACTTAATTCGCAGTTGAAGATCGCTTCCAAAGTTATCGCTTGTATCGCCAATTCAATACTGACTCAGTCGCCGGATGTCCGCCCTTTATATATCGGCGACAGTTATTTCTAGAACTTTCCAGTATAGAAACTTCTGGAAAGTTCGGGTACATACCGGTCCCGATTGACCTGGTGTCGAAACATCGAGAATGTTCTAGCATAGAAAATTCTAGAAACATCTCGACCTCAGTAATTCCGCTATTCGATACTAGATGGCGGTACAGTCAACAGCAAAAGTAGATGATCAAAATCAGAAATTCAATACTAATGAACGGAGTTCGCGTCAGAACTGTGTGGGCGTCGAAGTGATTCAAAAGTATGTGATTGTAAATTATACCAAACATTTACTACTAGTACAGCTGCCATAATATATTCGTGATCAGTTTTGACTCCAAAAGTTATTAACTCAATTTGCATCAGAACTAAGGAGTGAAAAAAATTTACAAAACTAGTGAACAGTTAAAATCAAAAATTAAATGATGAAACTGAGGCCACGTTATCATGAGGCATATAATTCATCCATCCTTATTTTTTAATTAACCCAGTAATTTAATTTGTTATGTTTTACGGAAAATCTGTTGAATTGGATAAGAATTTGCATATTGAATATATGCCAAATTTCATCCAATTGAACCCCTAAAAAAGCATATGTTCATTAATAAAAACTTTTTTACAAAAAAAACAAGCAACTTCCAAAAAAAAACACTACAAAGTGAAAAATAATAGAGTTATTTTTCACTTAGAAGTCGGTGTCTTTGGATCTGTGTTTTAGTTTTTTGCCACCGATTTCCAAAATTAAAGTTATTTTTCACTTTGAAGTGTTTCTTTTGGAAGTCGGTTGTATTTTTTTGTAAAAAGTTTTTATTTTTCACTTTCTAGTGGGTCAGTTTGTAATTTATCTAAGTTCAACCAATGTATGTCCAATGTCAACTGCTCATCACCTTTTACAACATATTGCTTTTCCCGATGCAGGGACGTTAATTGTTGAGGAGTTCTCCTAGTAAGAACCAGGAGAACTGGAGCTCCATGGTGAAGGCATCATCATCACTATGGTGAAGGCATCATCATCACTATGCATTTTGACGAGCATAAATTACTTAGCAACCATATTAAAGTAATCGAATCGCAACCCGTGAAATACTTAGGTATAATTGAGTAGTTCCGATGCCCATCTGTGGTCTTCATCATCAGTTCCACTTCAGCAAATGGTGGTTTTCGAGAGCGAATGCACGAGTTACTATAAAAAATACCCAAATCACTATAGGTGTGCCTATAAAATTTGAGGGTTTCCCTCGATTTCCATGGGATCCCTTCATCAGATTCTGAGTTGGTGACAATGGGACCACATCGAGAGTATACCTTTTCAAACAAAAAAAGAAGTATGAAGTAGTTATGCCTGAACATACGTAAAACAAAATATATATATATATATTAAACATCCGAATTGATTACCTCCTCCTTTTTCAGAAGTCGGTTAAAATCATATAATAGAAAAACTTTACTATTTTAATTGTGTTTTTTTTTTGAACATTGACAAAAAATCACAAACATGCAAAGATAATAATATTTATTGAATTATCGTTTTGTATCGCATCAGCTACTTTTGAACATTGACAAAAAATCACAAACATGCAAAGATAATAATATTTATTGAATTATCGTTTTGTATCACATCAGCTACTTTTAAACATTTGACAGAAGTGACAAAAAAAAAACACAATTAAAATAGTAAAGTTTTTCTATTATATGATTTTAACCGACTTCTGAAAAAGGAGGAGGTAATCAATTCGGATGTTTAATATATATATTTTTAGGTGCAGATGTGTAATATAATTAAAAAAAAAACATACGCTCAACAACAATAGGTTTATTTATAATTTAAATTAACACAACAATTAACTCAATCAAATACTGCAAACTTCAAACTATTTAAAATGAGAAAATAACAAAGTGGTCAGAAAAATGGCTTACGTGACCTTAATAATAACCGACAGTGATTATTACAAGACGTCCGTACACTCGGGGAACCGGCGAAGAAAAAGGGCCGTTCCCTCTGAGCGCACTCCTTATATAGACTGTCGCCGGGTAGTTGATGACAACGTTCGGAAACTCCTTACACGGCCTCTCCTGATGTTGGGTCGTCCTCGACGCAATTTCTTCGAGCGATCTCGCTAGGACCCTCCACTGGAGAAGTCGGTGGGTCGGTTTCAACGCCATCATCCAGCATGGGCATGGACAGAGCAGCTGTTGGAGGAAACTCCGTTTGCACTTCCGTCTCCTCGTCATCATTAGTTTCATCTAAAAACAAAAGAGCTGTTAGTAATAGAAAAACAAGATAGAAACACTCAGTCTCGCTGACCAAACAATCCGTCTCCGCTCAGTCAATTCATTCGTCATTCTATCACAACTGTAACTCATGTGACACGCATACATCGTTCTCAAAAAGAAAACAAAACACAACCAAGCCAGCCTAGGCATATTTCTGTTAGTTTTCCAAGGCCTGTATCCTTAATCTCGCCGGTCGTTTTCATTATTCGATCACCAGCAAATCCTGTAACATGGTCTCCTAAACAGACCCACTCGTACGAAGACCGTATTCAAACGTACGAGCGCATTCCACACGCAGACCGTATTCGAACATGTGGAGCTTCTCGACACATAGACCGTATTCATACGTGTCGAGGCTTCCCAACACGCTGACCGCAATCACACGTGTTGAGGCTTCTCAACATGCAGAGCGAATCGTACAAGTGAGGTACACCATACACATAGAAATCATACAAGTGAGGTCCGCTCTACAAGCTCGCCACAATTGCATAGCTGTCAATATTATGAGGTTAACTTACTCTCAAAAAATGCAGCACATGTCTCAGGGCTCCACTCACCCCGCCACGGCACCATATATTGCGCAGCAGCCTGCGTCGTTTTTCCATAACTGCCGCTGAGCAAACGTAGCGTATAACGTCCACTAGGTAGAACTTCTACCACCTTATATGGACCACGCATACCGGAGTCAAGTTTACCTGCTGACTGGGAATATTTTATTACGAAGACCAAGTCCTCAACACTGAATTGGCGTGGTGTACTTCGTCGTTGGTTAGCTCGCTCGTCTTGTTTGATTTGGTTGTTGCTGAGAAGTTCACGAGTTCTACTTCTAGTGATTTCTCGTAGGGCCTCTCTGTTAGGTGCCGCACCGTCGATGGCCACGTCACGTACTAGTGCTCGAACTACGGGAGTTGTAGATTCTGTGCCTATTAAAAGATTCAATGGAGATACTTGCGTAGTCTTCTGTCTTGTGATATTCAGTACCAGTTGTAGTTTCCACAGAGTCTCCGACCACTGCAGTTTTTTGTGGTTGGCTTGGATGCGTAACATGTTGAGTACAGTCCGCATGTACCTTTCCGCTTGACCATTCGCCTGGTGCATCTCCGGCGTGATGTAATGCAGGCTGCAGCCGAGTTCGTTAATCCATGTTACGAACTCGTTAGACTCGAACATGCGTCCCTTGTCGGTGACCATAAGTTTCGGCACTCCAAACAAAGAAATAGCCTGAGTAATGACACGTTTAAGTTCCGTGGAATCTTGTCGGTGGATAGGATAGAGAAGTGTGTATTTAGTAAAAGCGTCTACGATGAGGAGGATGAATTTATACCCTTCTGATATTGGTAAGGGTCCCAAAGCGTCAACGTGAACTGTATTAAATGGAATGTCGTGTTTTTCCCAAGAAGTTATATTTTGTAATGGAGCCCGGGGAACTCTCTTTTGAGATATACACACAAGGCAATGAGAGACATATTTTGAAACAAATTGTCTGAGTCCAGGGAACCAGAAATGTCGGAGAATAAGGTCGAGGGTTTTCTCCGCATTAATGTGCTCATGTTCATCATGGAACACCCTCAAAAGACTGAGTCGATGACCCTTCGGTATGTAACAGCAACCTCGCTTCTTGACCTACCGGGACGTACTTATAGTACAGGACTCCATTTTGAATTTTGTAACGATCAGTGTCTAGTCTGCTATCATGAAGTTTCTGAATAAGATCTTGAGTTTCGTTGTCGGCTGACTGCGCGATCTGAGCCCAATTACGGGGCCTCGAAATTTGATTTACGCAAACGGGATTACGACTCAAGTAGTCTGCATGGGGTATCATCACACCCTTGCGATACTCAATCGAAAAATTGAAATCCTGAAGGTAGATCCACCACCTTGCTACTCGGGGCAAAAGATCTTTTTTTCGCTCAGTGGACTTAAGCGCGTTGCAGTCGGTGACTACTATGAAATTTAAGCCAACTAAGTAGTGGCGAAAGTTTTGGAGGGCTTTGACGACAGCAAGGGTCTCTAGTTCGTACGAATGGTACTTGCTTTCTGCTCCCTGGGTAGACCGACTAAAATAAGCGACTACGTGTTTCTTTGAGTCGAGATGTACTTGCAAAAGGACAGCGCCGTATCCAATACTACTGGCATCCGTATGGGCCTCAGTAGGAAGGTCTGGGTTGAAGATAGAAAGGACTGGTTCGCTTGTTAACTCTCTGATTAAACTTAAACGAATAGTTTCGCATTCGGAGGTCCAGTTAAATTTGACGTTTTTATGGGTGAGGACGGCAATGGGGGTAGTTTTAGTGGCATAACCTTTTATGTATTTCCTAAAATAACCTGCTAGGCCTAACAGTTGTCGCACCTGCTTTACGTTTTCGGGGGGCAAGGTGTTCACTAAGGCTTCCACTTTTCGTGGACTCGGCCTAACCTGACCCTGACTTATAAGTCTACCTAAATATTCAACTTCCGTAACCAAAAATGAACATTTGCCTAGATTGATAGAAAAACCAGCTATTGTGAGAGTCCTAAGTACCTTACGCAACAGTTCAATACCCTCGTGCACAGAGTTACTAAGTAGAAGGACGTCATCGACATAGACTAACACATTCCCCTCATTAATATGTGCGCGAAGGGTATTATTAATGATACGCTGATAAACTACTGGAGAATTAGCTAGCCCAAAAGGCATTTTGACATATTCGAAGTGTTCTTCCGGTGTCACAAACCCTGTCAGGTGTATACATTCCTCTTTCAAAGGAATTTGGTGGAAGCCAGTAGCCATATCAAGACAGCAAAAGAATTTATAACTGCCTAACCTATCGATATGGTCATCAATTAGTGGAAGTGGGTAGCGGTCTTTCACTGTTATACGATTAAGTGCCCTAAAATCTACACAAAGTCTGTCCGAACCATCGCGTTTCCTCACTAGTATGATTGGACTAGCGTATTCAGAGTTAGAGCGCCTAATAACTCCTTTTTCTAAAAGATCTTGAGTTATTTCCCGTACCTTAAGTTTTTCGGAATACGAGAGCCTATACGGTTTATAAACGACAGGAGCAGAACTGGTAAGCCTTATTTCCATTTCTCCTGTTCGGACTGTAGTTACAGCCGTTCCTTTTATTAAAAACTGCAAGAATTCATTGATCACAGACTTAAGGCTTTCCAACTCCGCACCCTGTAGAGGCGTGTTTAGTTTTAACTGGTCGCCTTTTCCGACCGCATTAACTTCTTTATTAACTTTGTCGGTGCGCGCGAGGTATTGCCTATCTTTAGTTCGGATGTAAGTAATTCCGTCACGGTTTAATACGTCGGTTCCAATTATGATAGGCGTGTTCATAAAAGACGCTGGAACTACTACCAAATCTACTTCCATCGAGATGTCGCTGAACTCTACTGTGAGTGTGACGTAAGACGTCGCAATCAGTTCTCGATCACTGAGACCCTTCAGAACGCAACGTCTCGGCTTAGGCTGACAAGTGAAATGCTTTAAAATGTTGGAAGAAATGAGAGACACATCTAGGGCTCCGCTATCTATGAGCACGTCTACTGCAATACCATCTATGATTGCTGAAGTTATATCGTTACTCTGTGAAATGCTAGACCGATAAGAGCAGAGATTGACATTGCGTTGATTACGTTGCTCTGACTTCGCTTTCGTGAAACATTTGTCCTCGGTGTGTCCCGGTTTCTTACAAAATGTGCAAGTGTTACTTGATGACGGTTGCGCACTGGAGGTCGCATCGGAAGACACGTGAGGCGATCGACTACTGGATGCATTAGACTTGGGTCGCCTACAGACGCGACTGACGTGGCCATGTTTATTACAATTAAAACATCTCGGACCCGGCGTGCTACCTGACTTCGTCACTTGGCTATGTTTTTTATGTTCAACCCTGTCCTGTTTCCCTGTTAAGGGCTTGGTGTAAATGGATAAGAACGAGACAATAGTGTCAGGGGTCAGGCTGGCATTAGCGGCAGCGGCGCGCACTTGAGCGTTATCTATACCACGGATTACAATGAGGGTTCTTAAGTCGTCGCTTATCCCCTGCACTATTCTCAAACGCAATAGGGTACGACGAGCGTATTCAGCGTAGCTTGAGTATTTATCCGAAGTTGCGTTCATTGCATCGAACAATATGTTAGCGTAGTCTACTTTACCAGGACAGAGAGGTTTAAACTCACGCTTAAAGTTAGACCAAGTCCGGTCATTCGAAACCCATTCGCCTAACCAAACCTTAGCGTCACCCTTAAGGCACGTCGCCACGCGTGACAAGCATTCATGATCGTTCCAACCGTTAGCCTCCCTAGCACGATCTACCTCTTCGCACCATGCTTCAATGCCATTAATTAATGGGTCGAAATTAGACACATAATAATGTTGTGACCTTGAGGGTTGCATTGTTTTAATTGCTTGCATCAAGGCATTAGCGAGGGTAGACGCCTCAGAACAAGGGGGACTAGACTCCGTGGACTGCTGTCGCGGCGCAATTTTATCTGGCGTACGAGTAACGACCGTGGTTTTATGAGCACGACGCGCCCCATCTTTAGAAGAACGCGCCTCAATAGGCGAAACCGTACGCGAGTGTGACCTTGATTGGACACGGCGGGCACTACGCGAGCGATCCCTACTGCGCGATTCGCGCCTAACACGAGTACGCGACCGATGCACTTCAGTATTGTGAGAATCACGTCTATCTCGGACACGCAAGCCATCCCGCAAAGTTCGATGTCTATCGTTCGAATTGTGATTCGATCTACCGTCACTATGGTCGCGAGACCTACGAGAAGTATGTCGATCCCGATTACGCACATCGCCTCTGGAAAGACGCCTCTGTGGACTAGGAGTCCTTGTACGTCTCATTTGCACAGTTAAAAACAACGATTAAACACACAAAATAACAAAATAATGAAGTAAGCAGTAGTTGTGAACAAAACAAAATTTAAAAACTTAACGGTTTTCTTGTTGAAAACAATTTTACAACTATAACAAAACTTTACTGTGGGCTTTAAGTCCTTTATTCCACGCCTGATTTTAGGTGCAGATGTGTAATATAATTAAAAAAAAAGCATACGCTCAACAACAATAGGTTTATTTATAATTTAAATTAACACAACAATTAACTCAATCAAATACTGCAAACTTCAAACTATTTAAAATGAGAAAATAACAAAGTGGTCAGAAAAATGGCTTACGTGACCTTAATAATAACCGACAGTGATTATTACAAGACGTCCGTACACTCGGGGAACCGGCGAAGAAAAAGGGCCGTTCCCTCTGAGCGCACTCCTTATATAGACTGTCGCCGGGTAGTTGATGACAACGTTCGGAAACTCCTTACAATATATATATATATTTTGTTTTACGTATGTTCAGGCATAACTACTTCATACTTCTTTTTTTGTTTGAAAAGGTATACTCTCGATGTGGTCCCATTGTCACCAACTCAGAATCTGATGAAGGGATCCCATGGAAATCGAGGGAAACCCTCAAATTTTATAGGCACACCTATAGTGATTTGGGTATTTTTTATAGTAACTCGTGCATTCGCTCTCGAAAACCACCATTTGCTGAAGTGGAACTGATGATGAAGACCACAGATGGGCATCGGAACTACTCAATTATACCTTAGTATTTCACGGGTTGCGATTCGATTACTTTAATATGGTTGCTAAGTAATTTATGCTCGTCGAAATGTATAGTGATGATGATGCCTTCACCATGGAGCTCCAGTTCTCCTGGTTCTTACTAGGAGAACTCCTCAACAATTAACGTCCCTGCATCGGGAAAAGCAATATGTTGTAAAAGGTGATGAGCAGTTGACATTGGACATACATTGGTTGAACTTAGATAAATTACAAACTGACCCACTAGAAAGTGAAAAATAAAAACTTTTTACAAAAAAATACAACCGACTTCCAAAAAAAACACTTCAAAGTGAAAAATAACTTTAATTTTGGAAATCGGCGGCAAAAAACTAAGACACAGATCCAAAGACACCGACTTCTAAGTGAAAAATAACTCTATTATTTTTCACTTTGTAGTGTTTTTTTGGAAGTCGCTTGTTTTTTTTTTTGTAAAAAAGTTTTTATTAATGAACATATGCTTTTTTAGGGGTTCAAAGTGAAAAATAAAAACTTTTTACAAAAAAATACAACCGACTTCCAAAAAAAACACTTCAAAGTGAAAAATAACTTTAATTTTGGAAATCGGTGGCAAAAAACTAAAACACAGATCCAAAGACACCGACTTCTAAGTGAAAAATAACTCTATTATTTTTCACTTTGTAGTGTTTTTTTGGAAGTCGCTTGTTTTTTTTTGTAAAAAAGTTTTTATTCATGAACATATGCTTTTTTAGGGGTTCAATTGGATGTTTTTTTTTTTGTAAAAAAGTTTTTATTAATGAAAATATGCTTTTTTAGGGGTTCAATTGGATGAAATTTGGCATATATTCAATATGCAAATTTTTATCCAATTCAGCAGATTTTCCGTAAAATTAAATTAAATTACTGGGTTAATTAAAAAATAAGGATGGATGAATTATATGCCTCATGATAACGTGGCCTCAGTTTCATCATTTAATTTTTGATTTTAACTGTTCACTAGTTTTGTAAATTTTTTTCACTCCTTAGTTCTGATGCAAATTGAGTTAATAACTTTTGGAGTCAAAACTGATCACGAATATATGGCAAATGTACTAGTAGTAAATGTTTGGTATAATTTACAATCACATACTTTTGAATCACTTCGACGCCACACAGTTCTGACGCGAACTCCGTTCATTAGTATTGAATTTCTGATTTTGATCATCTACTTTTGCTGTTGACTGTACATGTACGTAAATGTCGTTATGTACCTAGCTTTAATTCTGGCGCGTAACAGTATTTACTACTCTGTCAAGAAAGTACCGGGAAAAGATCAATAATACACAAAATGTCTGTTGTTCATCCAAATTTATTTTATCACCTTCAAAGTATGCTCCTTTAGAAACGATACACTTGCGCCAACGAATAATCCATTCATCAAAACATTTTTTAAACGCTGCTTCCGGAATTGAGTTCAGTTCTCGCCGCGAATTCTCCTTTATGTCTTCTAACGATTGAAAACGGGTGCCACGAAGTGGTAATTTGAGTTTAGGAAAAAGAAAAAAGTCAGCAGGAGCCATATCTGGTGAATATGGTGGTTGCTGGATGGTTTTTGTTGAGTGATTGGTTAAAAATTCGTTCACAATGATAGCCTTGTGCGAAGGCGCATTGTCGTGGTGCAAAATCCAAGAATTTTCTTTCCACAACTCTGGCCTTTTTCGTCGAATTTGCTCTCTTAAACGCCGCATAACGCTCAAATAATATTCTTTATTTACCGTTAGACCTTCCGGTAAGAATTCAGAGTGCACAACACCGCGATAGTCAAAGAAAACAGTCAACATGACTTTGACTTTTGATCGACTTTGGCGTGGTTTTTTCGGTTTCGGTTCAGTTAGAAGGCGCCACTCCGAAGCTTGTTGACTAGTTTGCATGTCAAACTCGTAAACCCACGTCTCGTCACCAGTAACAATGCGTTTCATGAATGTTGGGTCCGAACTGACTCGTTCTAGTATGTCCTCAGCGACTTTCATGCGATTGAGTTTTTGGAGAAAATTCAGATCTTTTGGGACTAGCCGAGCAGCAACATGTTTCATACCCAAATGATTAGTTAAAATGGTACGGATCGACTCGTGAGATACAGAAAGTTCGGCGGCTATCTCTCTCAGAGTTGAATGGGGATTTTCAGTCACTATTTCCTTCACTTTTGCGATGTTAACTTCAGTTGCAGACGTTGACGGCCTACCAGAGCGAGGCAAATCTTCCATCACATCTCGACCGCTTTTGAACGGTTTGAACCACTCATAAGCACGAGTTTTTGATAAAGTCGATTCACCGTAAGCCTCCGTGACTCCGAACACGAAATTTCATTGGCGATGCAAAATTTAAGACAAACTCTTTGTTCGATATTTTTGTCCATTATGAAATTCGCAATACACACTATATATGATATTACTAAAACCAGCACTGTATTTAATATAAATAACAGATGCAACTCAAACTCCGCGCCAAAATGGAAAACAGTTGTGCCAATCTAACAACTACAAAAAAAAACAAAAATTTGAACTTGGAACCATAAACAAATCATCCATTCCCGATACTTTTTTGACTGAATGTATTATTGATTTTATTATTAATTAATTCTTTTACTGCTTTCATTTATTTTTTTGACGTATTTTGATTCCTCGTAACATTTGTGAAATTGATTTTTGATGCAATCGTAAATTGTTGAGGCACACATTCTGTATTATCTATTTCACTCTAATTTACGTTGTCAAGTAATGACTTAATTTTAACATTATTAATTTGTTGACTTAATTTTGCAACACCCTGTATTGGTGTTGGGTCAAGTCCCACGCACGACAGTATTACCATGCGATGTTCTGCCATAACAGTTCCGAGTGCAGCCGAGTATAGATCTAACGAGCGTGTTCTTGTAAAGATGTGATCTATACAGCTACATCATCTGCTTAGCCTTTTCCCAACTATATTGGGGTCGGCTTCCAGTCAAGCTGGATTTAGCTGAATACCAGTATTTTACGAGGAGCGGCTGCCTACCAGACCTCCACAACCCATTAACCGGGTAACACGGTACTTCATGGCAAGACTGGAGTCAGATTTACTGGCTTCTGACTATCCGTAACGACTGCCAAAGATCTACAAATGACAGCTGGGACCAACGGCTTAACGTGCTTTCCGAGGCACGGAGGAAACTCGGTATGTTAAGATGGTCACCCATCCACAGACCAACCTTGGCAAGCGTTGCTTAACCTTGAAGATCGGCCCGTGCGGCTGTTATTATCTAGCCACGAGCTCCTCAATGTGAGTGATCTATACAGCTACGTGTAGTGATATTACCGCGTTTTTCTATTCTGGTGTAATCAGATATCGCGCTCGTTAGACCACACTCAGACATGCTACTAACGTAGTATTCGCGAATGTTATCGAATTTTTTTAGGTCTATGTTAACGTCGCCTAGCACATAATTGTCGTACGACTGAATGGATGGACCCGACAAGATACTGCTTATTTCCTTTACAAATAGATGTTTACTTTCGCTTGGTGGTCTAGAACTGCACAAATATATGCGTGATAGTTGTCGGGAGAAGTTATTTTACCAAGAATACATTCACAGTGTGTAAAAGAGTGATGTGTAGTTGTAAAAGCGTAGCTATCTCTAATATAAATAATTATTCCATCGCCTTTTCTGTTTTTACGCAATTTACTGTACATTTTATAGCCGTTGATGTTATACATGTCAACAGTGATTTCATTTAAATTTACTTCAGTTATTATAAGGACATCTATACTTAATTTGGATGAGTTAATTAACTGTTTAACAAGACAAAAGCTTTTAACTATGGATCTAATATTTACGTGAACAATATTTAAACTGTTTCTATGATTGGAAGTTATAATCATACTAAATTCATTTATATTTGCACAGTCGAATAATTCATGGTGATCTGAGAAAAGGACCGGGATAACTTATTTTAAACTATTTCCGATAGAAGTTCGGCCCTCCTGCCCGCGTTGTAGTCGAAAGCTTTTCGATGTCCGCTTCGATCCTAACGACTGTAGGTTTGTCTTTATCTTCTTTACGCAGCAGCACCTTTCCATCCATACATATTTATATGCTGGTCGCAATTTTTGTTGGGCTAGCCACAGCGACGATTTATTAGCTTTAGTCAGGGCGCGACGCAGAGTAACTTTCGACTTGGCTATTTCTACTGGAGCTCCCGATACGAGTTTTTTGAGCAGCACTTCTTCCTTTTTAGAAGCCTGTAGCCATGAGTGTGCTTGATCTGCTTGTTCCAACTCCAGCTGGATGTTGCCTAGGCGTTCATTTCGACTGTCCATACGTCTCACATGAAGTATTTGGGTTTTATCCACGTTGAGGGTTTCAGCCAGCTTGATTGAGATAGAATTCAGGTCTTCATCTTGAGCTTTAAAGATTCCGTTCACTTCTATTATATAATCGAGACGCTGTTGTTCTATTTCACGTATATGTCGCTTCAGTGAGCTCATTTCAAGCTCAAGATGAGTTTTTGCGTTGCTGAGATGGATATATTTCTTCTGTAACTCCTGAATATGTTTGTTTTTAGCTTCAACGGTTTTTATTAGGTCGTCTACTTTTTACCGCAGAGAGTAACTGATAACTCAATCGGTTGTAATTCCTTTTTTAGGACTTTTTTCAATTCGGCAGTAATATCTTTCAGAAACTTCTCACTATCTATCATGTTGAGGTTACCCTGGTTTTTACTGGATGTGGTGACTTCCTCTTCTTCGTCATCTTCGTCCGAAACAAAGAATGAAGATAAGATTTTTAGTAGGCGAGTTGTGATTGCATTCGTCACATATCCAGTCCAGGCTGTCCGCATTACGAAATCCAGACCAGAGCAGGCTTTGCTGGCATGAACGACCTTCGCACAGGTCCTGCATTCTAGGCCTGGCGCCCTGCTGGTTATTCCTTTGCTGCAGATATCGCATTTGGTCATTTTGGTTGGCGTAGAGGGTAGATAGCACACAAATTAATTCGACTTTGACACTAAACTGGTTCGTGCGGCAGCGCGGTAGCGAATGAACTATAAAATTGAGAGCTACCTAGAATTATGAAATTTGGTAATTATTACTTATACTATAGAAATAGGGAAAAGTCTAAAAACTATGCATTTGTAATTAAATCATGTAAAATATAGCCTTTATTTAAAGTACGTAATCAATTATAGAGCTTATTATAAACTACTGATTGGATTCAGAATCTAGGTACTTAAAAAATTAAGTATTATCCCGAGTAACATTTAACGTTTATTTCATCAAAATCAACCCTCAAATTAAAAGATATTGGATTATTAACTTTAAGAAGAAGCTTCCTGATGCATTGATGAATAGATAAAAATAAAATACAACGACGAAGGAAGATATAGTGCATACCACTCAACCCGTAACAGAAATAAATCCCGAACTTTTACCAAACCCATTATCTAAGCCCAAACGTCAAGTTTCACCACAAACGCAAGTAGAAACGTCTAATTATCACAGCCGCATCCACTGCCGGTTAGAATAAAGCAAATGCTTAACAAAAGAGCATTTATCTTTGGTGGTAGACAGTGTACGGGTCCGGCACAAAATCTTATGGAATCAAGACAATACAATCGTCACAATAGATACCAATTTATATCAATAATAAAGCCTAACGCTAATATAGAGGAAATATTAAATAGCACAAAAATGTTTGAGATATCTTCTGAAGACCGTGTTATACTTTATGTTGGCGAACATGACGCTGACCCGCTCAAAATTATGACTGAATTATGTGTATTTTAAAAATGTTTAGAATGTCCTAGCCTGTTGTTAAAAGTATCTTAAACTGATCACTTAAATGAAAACAAATTAAATAAAACGTTTTGGGAACACATTCATAGTGCGTACAGCTAAGGAGTGAAATTCCCTGCCGGAGTCTGTGTTTCCTGATTGCTACAACCTGGGAGTCTTTAAATCAAGAGTGAATAGGTTATTTCTAGGCAAGCGTGCTCCATCTTCGACCACATCCTCGCTTACCATCAGGTGAGATAGTGGTCAAACGCGTGCCTATCAATAGTAAAAAAAAAAAAAAACAAAACCTACTTTAAGATTAATAAGTAAGCAATCGAATGACAGCACATTTATTTTGTGGATTACTCTGACCAATTTAACGTTAAATCCGCCTCTACATATACATCTGTGTGCGTAAAAAAAAATGTGTAGACCAAGGAGTCTTTCCGGATATAATGAAATATAGTAAGGTTATACCACTATTTAAATCGGGCGACAGCAAAGACACCAATAATTATAGACCTGTATCTGTTTTGCCGGTTTTTAGCAAAGTATTTGAAAAAGTAATGCTCAATCAGATGCTCAATCATTTTAACATCAATAAAATTTTACACGATCAACAGTATGGTTTTACCAGGGGTCGTTGTACGACTGACGCTGGTGCCACGTTGTTAAAACACATATACTCAGCGTGGGAAGAGGCACAAGATGCCATAGGAATCTTTTGTGACCTCTCCAAGGCATTTGATTGTGTAAATCACGAAACCTTGCTCCTAAAGCTAGGACATTACGGACTAGGTAAACTTGCACTCAGTCTAATAAAATCTTACTTAAATGATAGACAGCAGCAAGTTCAAATAAATGGTGTCAATTCACGGGGTTTAAAAGTCAAAATGGGGGTACCACAAGGCTCTATTTTGGGTCCTTTCCTCTTTCTAGTATATATTAATGATCTACCCCATCTTTTAAAAAATCAACCTCATATGGTATTATTTGCTGACGATACGTCCTTAATTTTTAAGATAGATAGACGTTCCATAAATCTTGACGACGTAAATAACGCCCTACAGCAGGTCCAAAATTGGTTTACTGCTAATAATTTAGTATTAAATGGGAAAAAAACTAAATGCATCAGATTTGCCTTACCGAACGTTAAAAGAAATGATTGCGACATAGTATTGAACAAGGAGAAACTTGAATTCGTCGAAAACACGGTTTTCCTGGGGATTACGCTTGACTCAAGGCTACAATGGGGTCCTCATTTAACATCTCTTGCGGGACGGCTAAGTTCAGCAGCATACGCTGTCAGAAAAATCCGTCAATTTACCGATATAGATACCGCGAGGCTGGTCTATTTTAGCTACTTTCATAGTATCATGTCTTACGGTATCTTATTATGGGGACGTGCTGCAGACATCGAGTCTATATTTATCCTGCAGAAAAGAGCCATCAGAGCCATTTACAATCTCCGTCGGCGTGATTCCCTAAGAGAACTGTTTAAGGATATCAACATCATGACGGTACCTTGTCAATACATTTACGAAAATATTATGTATGTTCGGAAAAATCTTCATCTCTTTAGCAAGATTAGTGACAGGCATAATTTTAATACTAGAAATAGGAACAAATTAGATCAACCCCGATTCAGATTGGCCAAAGTACACACTTCTTTTATGGGGTACTGTATTAAATTTTATAATAAAATACCAGTTGATATTCTCGAACTGAATGAGAGAACATTTAAAGCATGCATAAAACGCACACTATGTAGACAAGCGTATTATAAACTGGAAGATTATATCCTCGATAAAAACGCTTGGCTAAATGCTGGTTCTGCTCCACAGTCACAGCTGCTTAGGTCCACTTTTTAGGTTTCTATGTTTTTATATTTGGAAGAGATGCTCGCTCCTTTTAGAGGTTCTTACATTATTTCGTTTATTTATTCTTATATACATACAAATTATATTATTATATTAATTACTTATTTATTCTTTTTGATGTAAGATCTTAATCGTTCTCTTTATTAATTTATTTTTCATTATTTGGTCATTGACAACCATAGTTTTGTGTAAAGTAGAAGCATATTTTTTAAATTTTGTAAATGTGAGTACCATGAAACCATTTACATTTTATGTGAGTAGTTATAGTTTTACTTGTTGGACATGAACGAGCATGGTGGTTGAGAGCATGTCATGCTCACTCAAATGTCTCGCTGATGGCGGCGCGTGGGTTTGATCATTCGGTTCCCTTCGAAATGGTTGAGCTGAAGGGTGCCGATACACGCGTCATGTTCGTGAACAGGCGCCGTCGGTTGAGACTGGTCATCTCTTAACTGCCATTGGCTTATTTTAATCTTTATATTTAAAATTCTTATAATAAGCCCTTTTTTTCCTTTGCATTGTCCTCACATGCAGAAGCAACAAGTATATGTAACTTGAAATTTTGTAAAACCAGAACATGATTTAAAAGAGTGTCCGTGGAGTTTCTTGCACGTTCTTCTCCATAGAGATCTACGCTTTGGAACGTGCAAATAGCTTCCATGTTTTTGACTGACCGACCTTGACGTTTCAAAAGTGCCTGTGAATGGTTTATTTGAAATAAAATGCTTTGAATTTGAATTTGAATTTAAAGTATTAAATAAAAAAATAAATAAACGTTTTCAATGCTTATGGTTTATGCGGCAGGATTAAATCAATTCTAGATCAGGTTGACTACGATTCAAAATTTTTACATTTTTATAAAAACTCTGAACATACAAAGCGGGTTTTATATCTTAAAAATATCCCTCCAACTAACTCCATTTAATATTCTACTGTCACAGAGACGTCGTACGGAGTCTAAACCTATCGTATACTAATTTCCTATCTCGGACCACGGCCGAAAACCACATAATCAGGTCCCAAACAGATGACCCTTGTGTTGCAGGTACACAGACGTTTTTTCGAGGCTATTTTTTTAAAAGTAGTTCACCAAAACATCGCCGGCTTACTAAGCAAAATTCATTTAATAGAGATACATTTATCAGAGCCGGCGGATCTTAAAATGAGTCCAGATATCATTTGTATTTCGGAAATATTCGTAGAACGAGGTAATGAAAATCTCATAAAAATCTCTGGCTACAGTTTAGCAGCCTCTTACTACAGGACAAAGAAACAAAAGCGTGGTGGAGTCTCAATCCCCGTAAAAAGGTACTATATTCAAAGAAATATCATTTTTAAATCAGCACTGTATTGACAATATTTTTGAGTGTTGTGGCATTAAGATAATCAACCAAAATCTATTTATCTTATGCATTTATATAGAACTCCAAGTTCTAATATTACCAAGTTTTTCGAAAGATTTGAAACAATGCTTCAATAATTTATAACACGTAAATTAAAAAAAAAAAAACAATTGTAATAACAGGAGACTTTAACATCAACACACAACAATTAAACAATAAATAGAAGGCGTTAAACGAAATTGCTCAAAATTATGGTTTGGTGCTGCATATTCAAGAACCACCACGACAAAATTCTTGTATAGATCACATAATCAGCAACATAAAATCGGCTAAAGGTGAACTCCTAAACCTGGATTTTTCAGATCATAATACCGCACAGTTATTAAGTATACCTTTGAGAAACAAAGAAACAGCTTTGACAGAATAT
Source organism: Lacanobia oleracea (assembly GCA_950371165.1). Classification (NCBI taxonomy): domain Eukaryota; kingdom Metazoa; phylum Arthropoda; class Insecta; order Lepidoptera; family Noctuidae; genus Lacanobia; species Lacanobia oleracea. Next base: position 5,907,964 of record OX493404.1, read on the forward strand.
TCAATTTATAAGAGAGACACCACATTATTAAATTTAAAGAATTTATGTCCGAACTATCGTTTTCAGAGGTATTTAATGAATCCAATTTTGACTCAGCTTACGAAAAATTCCATGAGCTAGTATATCTATTTTATGAATTGTTTCTCTATTAGAAGAATAAAGATATCAAACAGCGATCGACCCCTAAAATGGTTATCTAAAGGTATAAGAGCAAGCTGCAAAACCAAAAGATTATTAAGAAACAAATACTACGCTAACAAAACCGCAGAAAATAAAACAAAATTTAAAAACTACTCTAAACTCCTACGGCGTTGCATACATGAGTATATTAAAACAACTAATCACCAATTTAGAACCCCTAAAATGGATATCTAAAGGTATTAGAGCAAGCTGCAAATCCAAAAGATTATTAAGAAACAAATACTACGCTAACAAAATCGCATAAAATAAAACAAAATTTAAAAACTACTCTAAACTCCTACGGCGTTGCATACATGAGTATATTAAAACAACTAATCACCAATTTAGAACCCCTAAAATGGATATCTAAAGGTATTAGAGCAAGCTGCAAATCCAAAAGATTATTAAGAAACAAATACTACGCTAACAAATTCGCATAAAATAAAACAAAATTTAAAACTACTCTAACTCCCACGGCGTTGCCTACATGAGTCTATTAAAAGAACTAATCACCAATGAATTAGCAATCCCAAAAACAAATGTAAGGCAGCATGGCAACTGATAAAAAATGAGTCCATCGGTACTAAGAGCAAGCAGCTCATAGAAAGCGTAAGAAAAAATCTAACAAACGTTACCCAAAAAAATAATCGTTCTAGATTCAATCTGTCAGTGAGAGTATCTTCCCAAAACCATATGGCCATGAAGAGGTACATAGAATTATACTATCTTTGAACAATACAAATGCAGTAGGTTCCGATGAGATAGCAACAAAAAATCTGAAATCTTGTTCTGGTGAATAACACCAGTCTTAACATTTTTAATAAACCTTTCTATCCTTTTAATAAATCTTTTGAATCTGGCAGCTTTCCTAGCTCACTAAAGTAGTCAGTTGTAAAACCTCTCCACCAGAAAGGTAACAAGGAAGACCTAGATAATTACGGACCAATTACTCTAATACCAATTATGTAGAAAATCTTTGAAACTGCCATGCATAAGCGCTTTACTCAATCCATCGATAAGCATAATATCCTAAGGGAACAACAATACGGTTTTCAAAAAGGAAAATCCATAACATTAGCATGTTTTAACCTAGTTCACACAATCATGACTAATTTAGACAAGAGGCATAATTTTTTAAAGTGACGAAGACGAAATTGAAAAGTATGGGATTCGGGGCCCAGCACTTCAATGGATAGAAAGTTATTTATATAATAGAATGCAGTGTGTAGAAATTGAAAAACCAACAAGAATTGAAAACAAGAACTAAAATCATAAAAATCAAATTATAAATATAACAGATCTGGTGTGCCCCAAGAGGGGGGGTGCTCAGTTCCCTATCTACACTAACATTATAAAGAGGCAAGATTTGTTTGTTTGTTTGTTTGAATTGGATAGGCTCCGAAACTACCGGACCGATTTGAAAAAATATTACACCATTAGAATCCTACATTATCCCTGATGAACATGGGCTATAGAATATTTTCAAAAAAGTTAGCGATCCGTATGAAAAGTTTGATAATGTAACGCAAGGTGTGAAAAAAATACCAAAATTATCCTTATATCGCGTACGCTGTGGAAACTATTCATAATAGAGCAAAGTGATGTACTAGTTTTATAGAGGACATCAATATCCACAAAATGTCTGCGAACGTATATATCTAGCTATTATGGTTAAGTCACAATAACCGCTTTTTGTTCAAATAATTCGATCAATACCCGGGTGGAATGGAATAGTGGTGATATAGGTATCATGATATTAATCCTTATCCATTTAAATGGTTTGGTAATTTAGGGTGGTTATGTGCACGTAAATTACAATTTAAATTATGCAAATTGGACCTTTCGTTTAAAAGTTACGATGGGTATAAAAATTCTCGATTGAGACAGTTTAGAAACTCTCTCTCACTAGGGTGTGTCGTCGTTAGACCTTACTGCCCACACGATAAGAAGAAGGGGAGTCTATTAATAAGTAATTTACACGTTACCCTTTATAGAGGGAGGACTTGTTGAGATGAAGTTAATGGAGTACCTACCTACTAAATCCGCGCGAACTAAGTCACGGGCGAAGTGCTAGTTGTTTATAAACTACATAATTATGTGACCTTCCTGAAGTTACTAATTCGCTACGTTCGTATTGCTTGGCATTTGCTTTCTGTTCGCTGATGACATTTCGTTAATAATGACCAGAATAATAATAATTAATAAATTATAATGATTAGAAAACTTTTTTGGCTGCATTCGAAGCCACGGATATCGTAATAGGTCACCATCGTGTGTTGGCTTCGAAGCAGCCTACGCTTCTTTACTAATTAATAATTTTAGTAATACGCATTCGCCAGGGTCCAACTGTGAAGTTGATAAATGCATAAATTTTAAATCTCTGAAAAACCTCTTTTTTAAGAAACATGAGAGGCCAAGTTATACAACTGAAGTTGATTTTGATGATGTTAACAGTGACAATATCTTTGTAGAACTAGAGATCAAAAGACAAGACCCAAAGATAAAGGCACAATTAGAGTATGTGACAGGATACGTATTGCGGAAATTAAAAGTAAAAAAATACAAAAATTGCAAGAATTCGTTTTACAGTGAAAGTAAAGAAAATTGCTATCTTAATTTTAGGGAATATTTTAAAAATAAAACTTGCCTTACGTATCCTTCCATCTCACTAATGAAATGTTTTTCAAGAATACAAGATATTGTCACTGCTATATTAAAAAAAGATTGTAAAAAGAAAAACATCAGACAATATATGAAAACAATATTTTCAATTATTATAGATTATAGTTTTATTAAATGTAACGAACACAAAGTGCAATTAATTTCAAAAATTGAAGAAATAAGCACTAATATATTTATTTACAATTGGTGTAAAGATACAAATAAATTATTATGTGGATCAAGAAAAGATTATGATGTAGAGGACAAAATTCAGGTATTGGCCATCAAATATTGTAATAAAAGATATAAATAAAGGATTTCAATGTATCTCATGTTTTATTTCATATAAAAAAACTACTGCTTAAAATAAAAGTAAAGAAAATAACAGCACATAATATATTTTACAAGGCCTACTGAAGATTTGAAGCTAGGTACAATATACAATGTACTCTGTGGCTAGGTATGCGTATATATCTTCATGGATTGTTGTTTTTAGTTGTTGCCAGAGGGCGCTATAAAATGTTCGAGTGACGTCTCTATCTCACTATATACAATGTACTCTGTGATAATGACGTCGAATAATACTGACATTAATAAATACAACTGACATAAATAATCAGGGCTGCCAGATTGTATATTTGGATACAAAATTTGTATAATCGGACGGTGTATTGTATCCATTATCATTCTGTATAATACGATACAAAAGAATACGACATGAAATGGAACGTGAGTTCGCCTCTTGCTTTTTTCAAAGTAGTCCGCTGACTCTGTATACGATGAACAGAGATGGAGATAAGATATTGCTAATTTTACAACTATGATAGAGTGTCGTGTTGTGTTGTGTGTGTGGCTACAATGTGGCTCAATGTGGCTTTAGTTCCTGATTGTGACCGCTTAAGTGGGTTGAGGTTTCGTTTGGTAGTCTATGGAGTTTTTCTTTTTCAAAGTTTTATCGTGTCGTAAGTTATTTCTTGACGTTGGCGCCTTCGCATTATAGTAAAAGAGTGTGTTCCGAAATACAACCCCGTGAACTGGCCAGTGCACAACGTGCAGACGTATACATATTGTACTAGTGTGCCACCATAGTGTACTGGTGAGACATGTCAAAGGTGACGTATTAGTAGTATATCAAACGAGAAACAGGCGTGTGTGCATCAGACTTTGAGGATTTTTTCAATATGGCGTCAATTTATGACGTTATGAGCACTGGCCAGTAGGTATACTGTTTTCTATTTCGGTAAAATTTGAAGAAATCTAATTAAAACCCTCACAGTTAGCCCTTTTATTTGATGTCACACGATATTGTTCAAAAATCTTTTTTTTTGAAAATTCTAATTTGACCCCATACTAAAAAAAAATACTTAATTTGCATAACGCGTCCGTGTCTGGGTCACAGAAATCCATGTGTAACCATATCAAATCCATAATAGAATCGGTTTAGAGGATCCGGAGAAAACTAGCTGTGACAGACGGACAGACAGAGAAACACCAGAGTGATCCTATAAGGGTTTCGTTTTTTGTTCGGAACCCTAAAACCGAAACAGTTTTAACGTACGGTGGGTCTTAAAAGGCCACATAAAAAAAATCATATTAGAATCATTACATAAATCACCAAACAATCTGTCATATTTAATTTTTACCGTTAACGCAGTAGGTTCAAGGTTGATTAGGAAAATTTGACAGTGACGGGTAGCGTGATGTGCTTTCTGATTCTGCTAAAGAGGTTTTTTTTGACCCGCAAGTCAGTACCTATGTTAGTTTTATGAAATTCTGAAGCAAAATCGATTTATTTATTATTGTGTAATGCGATCCAATTTCGTATAATTGCAGATAATTAACCGTATAGCCGCGATTTATTTGCTGGCAGCCCTATAAATAATACAATTGAATCTAAAATAACATGGCTTGACTAAAATAATTTACGAGTAAACTTAACAAAAACCAATTTTATTCAATTTACGGCGAGAAAATAAGTCTTTGGTTAATTACAGAGGAATTCAATCAAAAGAAATAAACGAAACGACATAATCTCGGTATCGCAATAGATAAACACTGCAGCCTTCCGGGCTCACGTCAGTAAATTATGCAACAAAATAAATAGATTCGTGTATGTTCTATACGAACTCTCAAAAACATCAGCGTTAAAAACCGTATCATCTGCATTCTACGGCTACGTTGATTCTGTGTTGAGATATTATGGGCTCATTATCTGGGGTTACTCAACAGAAAGTCAGAGGAGCTCGTGGCTAGATCTTCAAGGTTAAGCAACGATTGCCACGGTCGGTCTGTGGATGGGTGAAAATCTTAACATACCGAGTTTCTTCCGCGCCTAGGAAAGCACGTTAAGCCCTTGGTCCCGGCTATCATTTATAGATCTTTGGCAGTCGTTACGGATAGTCAGAAGCCAGTAAATCTGACTCAGACCCAGTTAATGGGTTGTGGAGGTCTGGTAGGCAGCCGCTCCTCGATAAAAAATACTGGTATTCAGCTAAATCCGGCTTGACTGGAAGCCGACCCCAATATGGTTGGGAAAAGGCTAGGCAGATGATGATTAAAATCCGAAATGTCATATCCAACATCACTGCTAGCAATAGGTACCTACAGCTGAGATGTTCGATAATTTAGGCGGACCCTAGCAATGGCCGGGATTAACGCCAGTTGGAAGAAGACTCAACGGAACGTCAGAGAGTGTTCATCGCACAGAAAAAATGTATCCGCGCCATAGAAGGAATATGCCCATGGGAATCTTGCAAACCCTTCTTCAAAAAGTACAAGATACTAACCCTTCCAAGCCTGTATATCTTTGAGAGCGCTAAACTTGACAAAATTCACCCGGAGCTATTATTAAAAACTCATGAAATGTATCCAAAAAGTAGTCGACGCAAAAATAGACTAGTTTTGCCCATAATTCCTAAGACAGCACTGTATAATAAAAATAGCTATGCAATGTGTGGTCGCATATTTAATAACTTTCAAATTGCAAAAAACGTAAGAAAATTTTAAAACTTATTGTGAATGCGCCAGGGTAGCCTGCGTAATTCAAATATTTTTATGTTTTTTGCAATTTGCCGGTCTGTGTGAAGCTGTATGTTGAACAAAATACGATACGCGGCCGTAACATCCAAGATGGCGGAATAGAACAGACACAGAAACCTAGCCAGCGATAACTAAAAAACTTGTCGCGATACTTATAGGTACTTACGCAAACCTTTTGATCAATTTTTAAAGGAAAATTATATTTTCTTCTTTTAAGAGCATTTAAATAAAGCTTTTTTTACCCCCGACCACGTAGTCCGTAGATACGCTGTAGCGACAATCATGAAGTAAGTAAGTATTAGTTTGCTCAAATTTAAACTATGACAATGACATACCTACCTACCAATTTACCTAGATATCTACCTAGTTTCAACTTAGTGGAAGTTGAAACTATTAGGTATTGTAAGTAAGTACTTACCTACCTACGTAGAACTGATGGAATTTACCAACGGGTTCACGGCGCGCGACGGCGGCGGCGGCGTTCCCTTTCAGGTTCTTCCATTTTCTTTTTTTTCCATTAACACTCACGAAATCACTATCTCTGTGAAAATATAATGTAAGTAAGTAGGTACCTACCAACTTATTTTAGGGTCAGTGGGTCGTCTTAGGTACCTAGGTGTAGATAAATTGAAAAATGTAAGAAAGTTTTATTTTCGCGGGCTACCCTGGCGCATCTAAATTAACTGAAATAAATTATAGGTACTTAAATAGATTTCAACAAAAACGCATTCATTTGTTTTAACCGTTGTTACTTATGTACAATAAGTACTTAGGTACTTAGGAAAGTTTCAACACTTTCAACAAACTCACTTATTTGTTCAGTAGGTAAAAGGGTAAATAAGGTGCAACGGTGAATCGAAATAAGATTTGCTAAGGGCCTTTCATCTTAATTAAATGCTGTTAGAAGCTAGCAAGAACTAATGAACATAATTTTACTTACACCCAAAAGTAAAATTTAGCGGTAAAAGAAAAATCATAGACAAAATTAGTTTTGTTTGAAGTAGTTTTCTTTTTAATTGTCTATGCTTTGAACATGGCCAGTTCCAGGCAATTGAAAATTATCAATAGCAGAATATTTACTGATAATTTATTAGAAGACCAAAACCTTTTAATATTCATTAAAGTTTCAAACATTATTCTATTATTTATTTATTCCTAAAGTGGAAAAAAAACTTGTTGGTTGGTCTTGGTCGATGTTCATGTTCGTTTTACACCTCATTCATTCACATGACAAATTCATTCAAGAATTCATTCAATAATCTGTCAATTAATTTTTCATGAATTGCGGATATCATGTAAATGTATGTGAGAGAAAATCACATTTCTTATGATTAAGGCATTATTTCTCTTCAAAAACACTTTAAGAATATCATCATTGTTTCGCTAAACTATGGCTAGTAACGAAGAAATTACTGGGCCCATCTCCCAGGAGGACATAGACGCAGCGGATAAACTGAAAAACGAAGCAAATGAATATTTCAAAAGTAAGTTTACCTAATTTCCTGTTTAAAAAACCACTTAAGCAGCAATCTGCGGAAAATACGATGTATCAGTGATATTTATAGCTTATTGATCGTGACAGGAATAGAACAAAATTTGATTGACATAACCTCAAATTTCAGAACAAAGTTACAATAATGCAATCGAGTTATACTCGAAAGCAATTGACAAGAATCCGAAGAATGCGGTTTACTTTGCGAATAGGAGTATAGCTAACTTGAGGCTGGAGAACTTTGGTTATGCTTTGACGGACGCATCGAAGGCGATAGAGTTGGACAGGACCTACACGAAGGCCTATTATAGACGGGCGGCAGCTTACATGTCCCTAGGAAAGTACAAACTAGCACTTAAGGATTTCGAATATGTAAGTATTAAAATATGGCTTGATTAGTCCTAGAAACAGAAGAGATAGATTCCTTCTAATTTGGCAAACAATAAAAATTTATTGTTTAAACAGTTTATTTAGAGTTGAACGAGATATTTATTGGTTTGAGAAAATTGCATTAAGTCCCTTATTCTTAAAATTCACATGCCAGGGACAACTAATTTTGAGTTAACACTTTCCTTTTATCTTAATTTATATCAAAGTAGAAAAAGATATGATCTTTACAACATGCTCGTCTGTCGTTTCCCCACACAATTCAACTCTGAATAGGTTATTCAAACTCTAAATTAATGTCTGTGTAGTTTGCTTTTAGCTGTGCAGCAATCATCAAATGCAAGTGGCAACAGGGGTACCCTTTAACTTGCAATTTGTTGATTCTATTGTACTGAGACCACTATTTAAAAAACTGGCTAAGTACAAGTCAGATTCGCACTCAAAGGCTTCCCTACCACAAACCTTATTTTTTATTATTTGTTGTTATAGCGGCAATATAAATACACAATCTGTTCAACTGTCTACCTATTACCATTCTTAAGATACAGCCTGTTGACAGATAGACGGACAGCGGAGGCTTAGTAATAGGGTTCCATTGGTTACCCTTTGGGTGCGGCAACATTAAAAGGAATAGCGATATTAAGTCATTATTACCTAACATCCGCAAGAATTGCATCCTTAAACATTTTGTGCGTATACTTACACAGTGACTACAATTATGGCAAATTGTGATATTGTCTTACTAGCCTTCTTTGTCTGCGTCACATTTTTCATTAATCCTCTGCTCCTATTGGTTGTAGCACGATGTTATGTAGCCTATAGCTTTCCTCGATAAATGGGCTATCCAACACTAAAAGATTTTTATGAATTCAAACTAATTGAGTTTAATGTGTTCTAAATGCTGAAGAGTTTTTTAAACAAACTATTCATGAATATTAAAAAATAACCTTAAATAAATATGCCATAAAGGATCTATAAGAGTAATGTTTTTACAGGTAACCAAAGTAAGGCCAAATGACCAAGATGCAAAAATGAAGTATACTGAATGTAATAAGATAGTTAAGAAAATTGCCTTTGAGAAGGCCATCTCTGTTGATAAGAAGGAGGTCAACATAGCTGATTCCATCAACTTAGAGGCCATGAGTAAGTATTCAAAGAAAACAGACAGAACAAACCATGAAAAACAATAGACAATATAGTTACCCTATATATAGGTTTCCTTTTATTTTTAATGTTTTTAATAAAAATTAATTTATATTTGCCACATTATTCATTGATTCTGGGCAGACTGAGTACTCATTACTCTGCATAATGAGTCCTCTGCCCAGAAGTGCTTGCAAAAGAATATTAGTGATGACCAATTCACAGATTTTCAAAAACAGTTCTCGTTAATATGTAGCAACTACGTACATTTAAACTAAAAACCTTTAGTCTGTTCAGATTTGACTGAAAAATGGAGTGAAGGTACAGTAATTCGCACCCAGCTCTAATTGGTAGGATTGTTTAAAACACTATTATAAATGAAATCTAAAAAGTTCTCATCGATCCAATACATGGAAAAAAAATATACTTGGGGTCAAAGGTAACAAACGCGCTTTTAGCAAAACGGTGGGTTTTAACATAAAACTAGTTGTCCCGCGCAACTTCGTCTGCGTCACAATTTTCATTACTGCTCCGCTCCTATTGGTCTTAGCGTGATGATATATAGCCTTCCTCGATAAATGGGCTATCTAACACTGAAGAATTTTTCAAATCGGACCAGTAGTTCCTGAGATTATCGCATTCAAGTAAACAAACAAACTCTTCAGCTTTATACATATATTAGTATAGATTAGTTGAGACAAAATTGTAGAACAGATAATTATTTACCTATAAAAAATGTTGAGATACTTTTTTTCCTAAGAGCCACCGTTTCTGAGATAAAACAATTCAAAAATTTGGTGTGGTATAGCACCGTGTGCATAGTACTGCCCCCGATAGGAAAAAAGACGCATCTACCATTTTTTCCAGATTTGAGTTATATACATTGCCGGAATCAGAAAAAAAAGGCGCATCTGCCTGTATTTTTAATACTTTTCTAACTTCCTCCAGTGTGGTTTTAGCACAGCAAAATAGGGCGCTTCTGTTCATTTTTTTACACCGGATTGAAGATGAAAAGACGAATTTATGTGAAACTTAATTAAAAAGTCGCATTTATGTAGATAATATCCTTATACTTTATAGTTTTTTTTTTAGTTCAGTAATTTATAAAAGGCGCATATTTGTCCCTATTTGTAAGAGGAAGTTAATAAGACGCAAATGCTCATTTACGTCTAACCCGCTAAAAAAAAAACTGCTTTCACATTAAGAAAAAAAGACCACATCTGAACACTTGCGCCCTATTTACTTCGTAAAATTGTTTTAGCATAGGCGCATTTGCCATAAGCGTCTTAATACTTTACGTTGAATAAAAAATACATTATGATACTTAATAAAAAAGGCGCAAGTGCGCAGAAACGTCCTTTTTTCCTAGAATTGTGAATCAAGCGGGGATTGCGCGGGTGTCGGGCGGGGTATGTTTGACCAGTTTCTATGTCAGTTGCGCCCGAGTAGGTTGTAGGAGCACGACGTGTCGCGGTCGCGCAAATTTTTCGCAGCGTGATTCGTCGTAACAAAGTAAGTATTTTTTATTTGAAGTTTGTTTATTGTTTGTGTGTGCAATTTAATTCAATCGTAGTGTGCCAAATAATAATACAAATTGTTTAAAACTTGTTTTGATAGAAAAATATAATATCAATGTCTTACTAGTACCTAAGTTGAGTTATGCACCCACGAGTATTTTACCTATACATATATAGTAAAGTTAATAAATTAAAGTAAGTACCTCATTTATATTTAGGTGTATGAAAATTATTTCATTCATAAACATTTTTATTAGTTACTTACATTATATCATTTCTTTGAATAAGATTTATAATACATTAGTGATACAAACTGAACTAAGCTTTTATTGATTTATTCTTAGTGAACGGTGTGTGCTTTTTGTGATCATATTTAATTTTCGTTTAATAAAAGTAAAGTTTGATGTGCCATAAATTGCTTGCAAACACTTAACAAAATTAACTGTTGTTACAGGTAAAACTAACATGAAAAAAGTTCGATGTTTTGAGTTACTTACTAAAGCTTTAGCTTCCACAAGTACGGAAAGCACAAATCGTACTGCAGTAGAAAATACAGAGCGAATTTTGCTGTATCCCTTAATAATTAACGACCAAGACCCTTACCAAATAAGCCATGGTGAAGGAATTAACCACGTCTCAACAACTGACAGTATTCTTCCCGATAAAGTCTGCGAAAATACCACCACTGCAGCGACTATCGGCAGCAGCAGCAGTTCAACAGTAAGTGAATTTGACTCTGATGATTCAGTTTTTGATAAAGATTACATTCCACCACAAAGAAAAAACAACAAAAGTAGCATTATCGACTCTGATTCAGATATTGATTTCATAGAGAACTCACAACAAAACAACATTCGCATATCAGAGTCACCTGAACTAGAAGATTTTGCGCCCGAAACTCAGACAGACCAGGCTTCTGAAAATGTAATTCAACTTACCAAGAAAGGAAGTGTACGTAAACGCAAACATTACGATACTTCATTGCGAGAGCGTACTAAAACTAAGCAACAGCAGCTCTTTTTCTTTGGGTGCAGTGAAACTACATTTACTTCGCTGGTTAATGCTATCTGTTTAGATTTTTACTAGTAATTTCGTACTTATTTTTAAGATTTCTCCAAGGATTGATAAATTGTCTGTGATTTTACGTTAAAGTTAGATTTTAAGAGAATCTAGAGGCAGTTAAGACTGCTGTTTTTTTAATTTTTGATATTGATTTTATAATGTTTTTCACTTTGATATTTAAGTCACATAATTAACATAATATTGTTTGTAAACTACTTTTGAAAACTACATAAAGTAATGGGATTATCAGCCTAAGAATGTTATTTTTTTAAGACGTTTTTGTTATAATAAAGATATAAGAGATAATATTATAATAGATCTGTATCTATATAAGACTGATTAAGTAAAACTTTGCTCAAGTTTAATACATAGTTGTGATTTTCATTATAATTTACTGTGCCATGGATAGGTTTTTTGTTTAAGTGGGTCAAAAGACTTTAAAATAAATATTTGACTTTATAGATTGTGTTTTATTTACAAATAATAAATTAGACTATGGCTTATATGATAACGTCGAACCTACTCTACTATTTCAGACATACTATTTTAGACAAAAGGATTTTTAAATAATTTCATAAACATTTTATCTAAGCCAAGGGATATCTACATACTTTCTAATTCTTAAGAAAAAAGGCGGAAATACCTTTATGCGCCCATTTCTTTGAAAATCATATACAAGATAGATAAAATAAATACTTAGAAGAAAAGTACAGCCAAAAACGTTTGAAATTTAATGGACGCATCTAGCCATTTACGTCTATTCAATTAAGTATGTAATATTTTTCTTATTTTTTTTTGCTAAGATGAAACAATTTTTTCTTTATTTTTATTATAATTATTAAATTAATGCATATTATTATTAAACCAAGTTAAAGCGTATTATAGTGGGCATTATTTTCAACTTTCAGTATGTAAATATTTTAATTTACTCGAAGACAGCAAACAATTTCCCGTTTCATTCAATAAAACATTTTTTTCTCCGTTTTTACTTTTTGTTAGATACGTCTTTTTAACTATCGGGGGCAGAGTATGCACACGATTGTGTGCATACTATGACGATTACAAATCTTCCAGTTTATAAACACCAAAATAGACCACAAAATGCAGTACTTACGAAGTTTTCCTAATGTTGTGAGAGTTTTCTTGACATTGCTAACCATCCTGTTCTCTCAGGACAATCTATGTCAGGAACATAATTATTCTGGATAGTTTTTAAGCAATGTCCTTTTTTTTTTATTTGTATTGGGTTTGCTCTTGACTCTAGTCTATGTCAGAGATGACAGAGACAAAGTCTACGATGGAGCAAGCTTACCCAGAAGGAGCCTGTCCTGTGTCGTTAAAGTGATCTGGGGGGCTAAAAAGCCCACTTTAGGATCATAATAATCACACAACAATCAGACAAATTTTCATCTTTATCGCTAACACATTAGGATCAAGGTTGATTGGGAAAATTTGACAGTGACGGGTAGCGTGATTTGCTTTCTGATTCTGCTAAAGTGGCCTTTTTGGACCCGCTGATTAGTTCATGTATTTTGAAATTCGCGCGCTATTTCAGACAACGTTACGGGCTGCCGGCTTATTTTCGTAACATCTGCAGTAACTATTGCTACATTACTGTTTTTTAAACTGAATTTTCCTGGTTTTCCCAACATCTATCCCAGTTCTTTGGGGTTGGCAACCCTGCTCTATTGGCATTACAATTGTAAATGATTGGTCAACTGAGAGGCTTAATTTGCGTCTGGAGTGACAGCCGCCATGGCACATGCACAATGGTCCAACATACGGCTGTTTTTACACCAGAAATGTGCGAGGATGTGTTTGCTTGCGCTGAGCGGGCAAGGTAAATGAAGCGGTTCTATTGGTTCTTAACAAACGCATCCCTCGCTACGAATCCTCGTACTTTCCTGGTGACAACGCAGCCGGACGACTAAGTACGGAAACCAAATCTAGACAGGGCCGGATTTAGAGATGTGGGGCAACAAGGGAGTGAAGGCCCCTAATTATGTTTTAAATTGGATGGATATTTTATTTTCTTGCAAATGTTTAAATCATTTATTTATTGAGTCGTATGGCACAAAAACAGAACAGGCTATCACAAATAAAATCACATAATAAGTATAAAATCTTTAAATCAAAGCATGCAAATGGCACTTTGCGAGATTTTTTCTGCGAAATCATGATGATTTCGCTAAAATCCAGTTCCGAATTTGATAATAGAACAGCTCCTCCGACAGTCCTTTTTATAGTCTGTATAACAAACAAAAAAAGTACTTTCATATCTTTGTTTTTTTTTTTTATAAATACAATTTATGTTGTATTGTCTAGTGGAGGCCACGGACAGTTGCCCTGATTGCCCTCCCATAAATCCAGCTATGGCTAGATAGACTGGTCAGAGAGACTTCAACAAGTACATTAGTCTCCTGCTAAGTACCTATACTTACATCATACTCAGTCTGTTTCATGACACAAATCTCATATCTTGTTTTTGCATGATAAGATGAAATAATTATTGTGATAACAATTAATTCCTTCAGAAAATCATGATTGGCTAAGATTGAAATATGTAACCACGTGTACTCATTTGTTTATCTTGCATTAAAGTTGTTAGTCTCACGTTTTCATTTCTTAATATTAAATTAAATCCTTAATCATTTATTTCAATCTATTCAGATCATAATTAAAATTTAAACCACAGTAATTATAATTAGATAAAAAAATATAAATAATGTAAAAATAATAAATAAAATAAAAGAAATTGTGCTTGTTGTGTGATGATAGTACCAAGAATTAGCTTCTTTGTCTCCTTTGGCATCCTTGTCAAATTAAATTAAGATTTTTGAAAATCGAACATTGTCTGGATTACCAAAAGACACATGTTCTTCAGAAAATTCTTTCCGGCTGGTAAGAAAAAAAAGTGCCATTCAATTTCTGCTCTTATCATGTGAATATTATTAACCGATTACAGTGGGACCTAAAAGGAGAGTAAAGTTTGTATCATTCACTTTTGTTGACAGCCATCGAAGACGAATATGTCGGTCCAGCACTCGAAGATGGGGTGGTAACCCTGCAGTTTGTCACGGAATTGATGGAGTTCTACAAACAACAGAAAAAATTACATAAGAAATATGCCTATAAGGTAATTATAACTATTATATTCAGCCACTTTTATCTAACCAATGTAAAGGTCCTCTCTAACTCTCTTACAACTCAACTTTTTTACAGGAATTACTAGCTTTTAAAATAAATCCTCTCTTAGTGCTCCCCTACACTCCCCAAGGAACTGACATGCCAAATTTCAGCTTTCTACGACCAGCAGTTTCGGCTGTGCGTTGTCTGTCAGTCACTCTAATCAGTCAATAATAGAAGAATTTTATATACATAATAAGATTATGATGCGAGGTCCTTTGTTATTTTATGTGTACTGCAAGGTTCATGGCTATACTACAAAAATGATTAATCTTTCATATAATAAATTGATGGCGATGTGAATGGTGGGGTGGGATTTTGAACTAAAATCAAAAATAAGAAATAAAATCGTCAGTTTTCAGTTCGTAGGAGGTAATCTCTTAAAATAACGATCTAATTACGAACATTCTGTCAATAGGGGAAAGGATCTTATTCATTGAGTTAAATATCAATTTAAAAAAATCAACAGTTCCTATGAAATATAATGGAATAGATGAAATTCCATGGAAGCAAATCAGCAGGAAAAACCAGTTCGTAATAATTGACCCTTATTTTTCTATCACCAGATACTCATCGACGTGAAAGCGTATCTGCAGAAGCAGCCGTCTCTGATTGACATCAAAGTTCCCGATGACGCTAAGTTCACGGTCTGTGGGGACATCCATGGCCAGTACTATGACCTCATGAACATATTCAAGCTGAACGGACTGCCCTCGGAAACCAACCCATACCTCTTCAATGGAGACTTTGTCGACCGAGGATCGTTCAGTGTGGAGTGTATTTTCACACTGTTCAGCTTCAAACTGCTGTTCCCTAATCATTTCTACATGTCTAGAGGTGAGTTTTGTTTCCTATAAGCTTTGTTTATGTTTTGATTTTTTTTTTGTCGACCTAAGAATTTGAATATTATAAAAATGAACGTTAGCTTTTCGTAAGAAATATCTAATATAGTAGAACGCGATTACAGCGCCACCTGCATGGCTTAATTGTGAATTTAAACATCCGTCGTGAGACGTATGAAAAGTAGTGAAGTGTCCTCTAAAATGTTAAGTGTTTAACTTATATAGTAATAACGATTTGTGTGTCTTAGCGAGTCGCTAGGCTCTAGGCGCTAAGCAAACCGCCTGCCACTGCATTTACGGCCTAATATATAAATCAATTCCGAATTAAATTGAAAATAAAAGCATCACAAAAGTCTGAGTTCAGCAAATCATATCAAAAGGCTTAATATTTTATGTTATGTTATTAACAAGATCCATATCTAAAATAAACCGTAACATACTTCCAGGAAACCACGAAACCCTCGACATGAACCGCATGTACGGGTTCCGAGGAGAGGTGTCCTCTAAGTACACCTCCCAGATGGCCGACCTGTTCACCGAGGTGTACAACTGGCTGCCGCTGGCGCACTGCATCAATGGCAGGGTCATGGTCATGCACGGCGGACTCTTCTCCAAGGATGACATCACGCTCGATGATATCAGAAAGGTGGATAGAAATAAGCAGCCGCCTGAAGATGGTGAGTCATAAACATTTGAAATCCTTGGCTTAAGGGTGCTGGTGGAATTAGAGGCATTTGAGTGGCCACCAGAGAATGGGCAGCAGCAATGGGGAGGCCTATGTCCAGCAGTGGACGTCTTTCGGCTGTTATGATGATGATATGATGAGTGGCCACTATACATTTTAGATTTTCTCTGAGATGGCAGTGGCCACTTATCATCATTTGCCGACCCGATAGCTTATGGGCTTAATTGAATTGGCCCAGCATAAACAAGCACTTCTAAATAACACAGTATTTCATGAAAGCCAGACAAGAAAGCGTTTTATGATCCCGCAGCATCCATTACAAATGAATTTTTTTTTTTTTGCTTTATTGAATAGTTAGTACAGCAAAGAAAAAGCGAAGCTAATGGAAACTTTTCTAAAATCTTGGTCTTCTATACCATAAATGTGTGTTGAGTGGGTGTTGAACAATTGTGCCTCAAAAATAATAAAATTAGTCACATGGGTGAACCGTGGACTATATGCTCACCTAGGGTACTTTTTATCCCAGTAGTACATAGGATAATTTTCGTCATAATAATTTATTTCAATTCAATTTCAATTCAATTCAATTTATTCATAAAAACTTTTACAATAAAATGTGTATAAATAGCCACAAAAAGATAATAAAGTAAAAATCTTATATAAAGGTAAATTAGTGCCTAACTTAAAACTAGTGTGGCTAACAATAATTTGACGTATAAGATATTTAACTTGGAACTTATAATGTATATAGCGACCTTGTTTATTTATTTATTGATATTTAAATCAGGACAATTAATATCCCATAGTATATGTATGTGAGGAGCTCGTGGCTAAATAATAACAGCCGCACGGGTCGATCTTGAAGCTACTTGAATGCTTGCCAAGGTTGGTCTGTGGATGGACCATCTTAACATACCGAGTTTCCTCCGTGCCTCGGAAAGCATGTTAAGCCGTTGGTCCCGGCTGTCATTTGTAGATCTTTGGCAGTCGTTATGGTTTCTCAGAAGCCAGTAAATCTGACTCCAGTCTTGCCAAGAAGTGCCGTGTTACCCAGTTAATGGGTTGTGGAGGTCTGGTAGGCAGCCGCTTCTCGTAAAATAATAGTATTCAGCTAAATCCGGCTTGACTGGAAGCCGACCCCAATATAGTTGGGAAATGGCTAGGCAGATGAATTAATATCCCATCGATTTGTTAGTAATCGCTTAAACTATGTTAGTATAATAAACACTGACTTAGACATAGATAAAGACACAATACAAAACATTACAAAACAATACAAACATCACAAAACCAGTCAACTACCATAGCCTGGGCGCACTTGGCAACGACACACGTACAGCGCACGGGTGCCCCATCAAGTGGCCCTCAGTCTTGCATTTATAATAGATAGTGTATTGCATTGTATAATAGATAAGTTAAATCAATAAATGAGTAACCAACTTCATGAGTCAACATCAACATTCAAATTATGTTAATCAAAACAAACCAAAACTCGCCAAACAATTTCTGAGCACGCCAAATATAAAAAACGCGTTAGGTTCAGAGTTGATTGGGAAAATTTGACAGTGACAGTAGCGTGATTTGCTTCCTGATTTTGCTAATGTGGCTTTTTTAGACCTGCAAGAAGACTCGGACCCCTAAAACTATATCTATACTATGTAGTCTATCTATACTAATATACTAGCACTCCGCCCGCGACTTCGTTCGCGCGGATTTAGTAGTTACTCCACAAACTTCATCTCCATAAGTTCTCCCTCTATAAAGGGTAACGTGAAAATTACTTATAAATAGACTCCCCTTCTTATTATCGTGTGGTCAGTAAGTCTAACGACCACACACCCTAGTGTCAGAGTTTCTAAATCGAGTATTTTCATACCCGTCGTAACTTTTAGACGAAAGGTCCGATTTGAATAATTTAAATTTTAATTTACGTACACATAACCAAATAAAATTACCAAACCATTTAAATGGATAAGGATTAATATCATGATCCCAAAATCACAACTATTCCATTCCACCCGGGTTTTGATCAAATAATTTGAACAAAAAGCGGTTATTGTGACTTAACCATAAAAAATACATATATTGATGTCCTCTATAAAACTGCAGTACATCACTTTGCTCTATTGTGAATAGTTTACGCAGCGTACGCGATATAAGGATTTTTTTTTTGTATTTTTTCACACAGGATCCCTAACTTTTTGAAAATATTCTATAGTTCATCAGGGATAATGTAGAATTCTAATGCTGAAAGAATTTTTCAGTTTCGGAGCCTATCCAATTCAAACAAATTCTTTCTCTTTATAATATTAGTGTAGATAAAACTGGAGAGTTTGTTTGCTTGAACGCGCTAATCTCAGGAAATACATCTAACACTGAAATAATTTTTCAAATCGGACCAGATTTGAAAAATTATTTAGGCTATATAACATCACGCTAAGACCAATACGAGCGGTACAGACGAAATTGCGCGGGTCAACTAGTCTAAAATATGCCGCCAAAAATTCCTCCCTATGGCTGCCCACTGGTTGTGTCCAAAAATCTGGTGGCTATTACCATTGTCACGTTGTATGGCAATGCATCTTTCTAAATCGCCCCTAAATCTCTATTAAACTAAAAATTGTTTGTCTCGCCAGGTATAATGTGCGAGCTGCTGTGGTCGGACCCGCAGCCGATGGCGGGGCGCGCGCCGTCCAAGCGCGGCGTGGGCTGCCAGTTCGGGCCCGACGTCACCAGCACCTTCCTGCAGCGCAACGGACTGGACTACGTCATCCGCAGCCACGAGGTCAAGAACGACGGCTACGAGGTCGCGCACGACGGCAAGTGCATTACGGTGTTCTCCGCGCCTAACTACTGGTATGTACTTTTATTTTTAACCTAGACTTCTTAAAAAACCGAGGAGGTTCTATATTCGGCTGTATTTTTTTTTTTTTTTTTGAAGTGAAAACTTCTTTAGCGGCGTTGTGCACTTTTTTTGTAATGGGTAAAAAATGTTTAACTCGCGTCAGGACACGTGACCTGATCGAAAATTCGTAAGACGTCAGGACACGTGACCTGGTCGAAAATTCGTAAGATGTCAGGACACGTGACCTGATCGATTATTCGTAAGACGGAGGGAGAGAATCACGTATTCAAGGTTTCACTTCTGCCGGAACTCCCGGAGTGCAAACCGTTGTTTTTTTTTACTTTATGAACTGATTTAAACAATAAACAGACATGCGATTTCAGAAATCCCGATCCATTTGATATCATTAATTGAAGAGTTCCGTTGCCTTTCTCCGAAGTTCTTCATCAGATCATCACCAAAATGAAATGGGACCAGTCTGGGAAAATACTCTTCCAAACCAAAAAAAAATATTATCCAAATTCGTTAACAATTGGCGAAAATATCGCTAAATAAACATTTTACGTGCGATCCCATCATCAGATCCTGACTTATATCTTCCATCATTAGCTCAGCAACATGAGATGATGTTTACTAGGCACAAATATCTGAATTGCGTTAGAAAGCTTATAAAAACATTGTATGTGCTTATAAAATTTGAGGGTTTCCCTCGATTTTCATGGGATCCCATTATCAGATTCTGACATGGTCACAATGGGACCACCTCAGGAGTATAGGCTTTCGAATAAAAAGTTTTTTTTTAAATTGGTCCACAATTGGCGGAGAAATCGGTGAACATGCATTTGATAAATAATCACCACTAACTTTTGTCCGCGACTTTGTACGCGCATATCCCGCTTTTTCCCGTTCCCGTGGGAATTTCGGGATATCCACTTTTAATGATCCCCTACACTCCCCAAGGACGATTTTCGCTGCGCGTTGTCTGTCTGTCGCCCGTCAGTAATGAAAAATATATACATCTATATATATAAAAATGAATTGCTGTTCGTTAGTCTCGCTATAACTCGAGAACGGCGGGGCCGATTTAAATAATTATTTTTTTGTTAGTTTCGCCAGAATACAGGGAAGGTTTAAAAACAAAAAAAGTAGGTAGGGTAGGTAGGGTAGGTAGGGTAGCCAGTAAACGGGAGCGAAGCCGCGCGGGTCAGCTAGTATATATATATATATATTGGGATGAGTTTTGCTAGTGGCTTTGCTCGGGTCAGTACAAATTTTCGCAAAAAAAAGTAGCATATAACGTCTCCAGGGTTCTATCTATCTCTGTAACAAAATCGCTTCAGCGATAATCATAATCATTTATTTATTTTGTTGGATTTAGGCGTAACAAAGCGTAATAAACAGACATACAAAATTCACTGTCGCATTTATAATTTTCGTTAGGATTTATTTCTAAACTAGATGACCCGCGCGGCTTCGCTCCCGTCAACTGGCTACCTCCCTACCTACTATATTTTTTAAATATTTTAATACTGATTATGCTATTCCGGACAAAGACTAATTCAAAAACACAAAAATCATGAAAACGGTCCAGTCGTTCTTGAGCAAACCCGACTTTGTTTAATACATATTACAGCTTTTGCTATATTGTGAAAGATAAGAACTTTTTCTAGAAGGCATTTTTAAATTAGCGAGACAGAAATAAAACGAATAAAGTGAAGTAATACGGACAGCGGTGGCTTGTTAATAAACAGGGTTACATTAGCAACCTTAGTACGGAACCCTAAAAATCGGCATGGTTCCCACGAATCAAAATCATACGCGAAGGTTAAGTAATAGGGTCCCGCCCGTCGCCGTGACCACCTTTGGTACAGTACCCTATTATTATTAGCCTTGTCTCGCAAATCGAACCGTTCGTTGCTTCGCTCTAAACGGAATCAATCGCGTAGGCTTAGCAGTAGGGTCCCGTCAGAAAGAAAGAAAAAGCACTTGGTACGGAACCCTACAGGCCTCATCCGCAATAGGGTATTTTAGAAAAAAAAAAAAATGGACACGTACTTTTTCTTTTATCACATTAAGGTGAATGCTCCAGGGTAGCCCGCGAAATTCAAATATTTTTATGTTTTTTGCAATTTGCCGGTCAGTGTGAAGCTGTATGTGGACCAAATGCGTTCCGCGACCGTAACGCGTATTTATCTAAAGAATTATAACCATTTTAATCATCAATATAGCCCTCTAAGTTCATGTAGTCCGAAAGAATGATTCATTCATTCTTTAATTAAAAATGAAGAGGATACATACAGCGAGTTAGACACGCGTGACGTCATGTGTCAAAATTGTACCAACTTTACCAAGCAGCAACATATTAGTAAAATACCCTTTTCGAACCGTTTAGAACTACGCAAGAACCAAACGATCAACGCTCAATTAACGAAACCAATCAAGAGATTCGATTCGAATCGATTTTAGTAATTTGTACCCTATCACCAAAACTCTCAAGACCTTTTAGAGACCGTACCTAAACCCCTAACTAACTTGACTGTGTTCAAAAAACATGTGAGGGTCGTTCTCGAAAGGAAAATCTTAACACCGCAATTCAGAAAAACGCGTCATCAGTGCAACGCCATCTATCGACAAAGTCCTAAACTGACAAAATGTTTTGCAGCGGAAGACGTTAAATAAGAACGATAAGGTATTAAAATGTTTACTTTTATTTTGCTACGAATAAAAGTTTCACAAATAACTCAACAATGTGTTTTGGTGTAATATGAAATTCATACTTTCCTGCATTTTATTTTTCTCAATCGATAGCGCTCTGACTAATCAAAATACATTTCAGAATAGATTTCATCAGAAGTTTCTTACTAAACAATATATGTACCCCTAATTTGATTTTGTGGATCGGTTGTTACGATAAATACCGATAAGGTATAAAGATGTTCAGTTTAATTTTGCTACTTAAAAAAGTTTGACAAATAACTCAATACAATGTGTTTTGGTGCAATATTAATCCTTTTTTCAATAGATGGCGCTTTGCCTAGTCAAAATACATTAGGAAGTTTCTTACTAAACTTAAAAATTCAATATATTTTGATTTTGTGTATCGGTTGTTACGATAAATACCGATAAGGTATAAAAATTTTCACTATTATTTTTATAAGTCACTATAACTCAACAATTTGTTTTAGTGTTTAATACAGGCTTGCGTGTATTTTATCTTTTTCAGTAGATGGCGCTATGACTAATTAGAATACATTAGGAAGTTTCTTACTGAACTTAAAAATTCAATTACTTTTGATTTTGTGGGTCGATTTTGATGAAATAAACGCTAAATGTTACTCTGGTTATCACTTAATATTTACCTAGATTTGGAACCCAATCAGTGGTTTATGCGTGATGGCTCCCTCAAACGCACAGACAAACAGATAAACAGACAAAAAATTCAAAAATAGCATATTTGTGTTTTGTATCTTTTTCCTAACTTTTCTATGTAATTTTTATGCAAAAATATTCAATGTACAGACACAGTTGGTCTACGATTTTATTATATGTAAAGATAGACAAGGATGGATAGGCGAACTTCCTAATGGAGGGACTGTCCCACGATAGTAGAGAACACAAGTATGTGGAAAAGGGATAAGGAGGTCTTTATTCAGCTTAAGGAAGTAACGGGCAACGTGTATCGTGTTGCCCTCGTAGGCTTGGGCAAGCTACTATTGTGGAGGTAAGTTCTGTCTTTGAGTGAGACAGGCGCCTCGTGTCCTCACCTTGCGCCTGACGCAGGTCCCAAACACGGTTTTTCGGGAGCTGCCTGTGTCGGATTCGGCGATAGGATACGCCCGGGTGTCATCACTTTGTGGATCTCCCGGAGGACACACTGGAGGCCTGCCGTACTTGGGTGGAGCACCGATCTATCCTCGTCGAAGTAGTCGAAGGCGGCGACCGCTCGCGACCCGCTCTGGTTCAAACCATGGTCCGGAGCGAGGAGGTATAGGAAGTCCCCGCCTTTTGCGAAGCACTAATGCTACCGAAGGAGGAGGCCGAACGCGTGAGAGAGGGAAACCTCACGCCCCAGCCGCCGCAACAAAAGAAGACGCCCCGGGCGTTACAGGGCGATTTTCAGCCACGCACCGTAGGCGCAGGCCTGTGGACGGCGAGCGTTGGGTGGCTTACCGTCCGATCAGAACCAGGCCCGGGTCGCTGGCGCGTTGTGTTCCACGCGCGCCTCAAAGAGATGTCAGCACAGTAGACGGTGTCCACTAGGGCTAGTGCCAGAGTTGCGGAATTTGTTCGATGCTGTTACCGCGGCCCTGGAACGCAAAGGACATTAGGAGGAACACGGATGGGTTTTAGTCACTAAGATTCGGACACTCCCTTCTGCTCCGCCCAGAGCGGGAAGAGTCATTTACTGATTCGCCATCCAAAAAAAAATTATGAAGGGTATTTGGCTGTCCATCATTTTGGTCAAAATCTTGCAAATAAGCTTCATGTACATTTTTGGATTTTTGGTGTTAGTCAAATACCCTATCAACCTGAGGATATTAAGGTCGGTTCAAGACCAATATGACAGCTACAAAGTTACGCTTTAGAGATAGATAGGACTCTGGAGGCGGTGATAGGCTACTTTTACGCGAGCGAAAAGAATATACAATTGTTGACTATACTCTAGAGAAACTATTAAGTTTGCGGCACAAAGTGTAACGTCCCGCAAGTCTCCACTGAAAAGGAAGGATCCTCCGACCAGACGGTTGTGGTGTCCGGTGGGCATCTGCCGATAGTTGATATTCGGGCTGTTGTACATGTTCAAATCGCACGAAAAAATTCTCATACCGCGATGCAGGATTTCGTTCAGTCGCTCGCTAATGGCGAGATAAATGGCACTGCATTTGTTTTCGTTGCAGTACAAATTTTTCACCTTTTCTTGTGGTGTTTCGTTAGGTTTTCTTGTGGCGGCATTGATGCCGCTACAAAGCAATTAAAAAAGTCACTTTGGTCCCAGCCCAGAGGCCACATATCGCAATATCGAGGGATAACGATCGATGTTTATCGGTATTTATTTTACGATAAATCAATGCTGATATCACTGCCGCGATTTTGAAAGATTATTCGGAAGTGATAATTATCAAAATTGCAATGTTTCCATTGTTTTATCTCTTTCGACAATCTTTTTGAAACAATAGTTTCTGCCCGCAACATCACCTGCGTGATTACGTTTGAACGTTTCTAAACGGTTTATCATGTCAAATCTTATGGAATAAACAGGCTATCCGTTACTGTCACCACACGGCGCGGCGTTTATTCAGTTTTAAAAATGTGAACGCGTTCGAGTTCGTTAAAAACTCACTCAGCCGCAGTACCTATTACGCTATCGCGTTCGAGTACGTTGAAAACTCGCATTAAAGCCACAGTACCTATTACGCTAATGCGTTCGAGTACGCTGAAAACTCGCACTAAAGCCACAGTACCTATTACGCTAATGCGTTCGAGTACGTTGAAAACTCGCACTAAAGCCACAGTACTTATTACGCTAATGCGTTCGAGTACGTTGAAAACTCGCACTAAAGCCGCAGTAGGTACCTATTACGCTAATGCGTTCGAGTACGTTGAAAACTCGCATTAAAGCCACAGTACCTTTTACGCTAATGCGTTCGAGTACGTTGAAAACTCGCACTAAAGCCACAGTACCTATTACGCTAATGCGTTCGAGTACGTTGAAAACTCGCACTAAAGCCACAGTACCTATAATGCTAATGCGTTCGAGTACGTTGAAAACTCGCACTAAAGCCACAGTACATATTACGCTAATGCGTTCGAGTACGTTGAAAACTCGCACTAAAGCCACAGTACCTATTATGCTAATGCGTTCGAGTACGTTGAAAACTCGCACTAAAGCCGCAGTACCTATTACGCTAATGCGTTCGAATACGTAAAAAACTCGCACTAAAGCCACAGTACCTATTACACTAATGCGTTCGAGTACTTTGAAAACTCGCGCTATTCACAATACCAAAAACGCTAACGCATTCGAGTACTTACGTTCAAATATCGTTTTAATATCTTTCTTAATAATAAAACAACAACAACAATCAGCATTTAAGTATCTCGACATAGCACACAAGGTTGTCGACATGTGGAATGTTGACTCTGCTGTCATTGTGCCGATTGTGGTTACGGCCAATGGCCTGATAGCCAAAAGTTTCGGCGACCACCTGTCGAAGCTGGCGTTACGCGGTTCGGTAAAGGGCCTGTAAAAATAAAGAACTCCTCGATACGGCTCGTATAGGTTTCATTCTCTGGAGCCCTAGCAAACGGTAGCTTGGATCCTGTTCCCTATCCCTGTTGACTACTGGTTTTTTGTGTTTTTTAATATAAATATTATTGTATAAATTTATATGTATTTTAAAATATTAAAGAGAATAACATTCAGCATTGGATACCTTTTTGCTACCTAAGTGAGACCAGGTTGTACTAAAACAAACGTTTTTTTTTTTTACAGTGATACTATGGGTAACCTCGGTGCTTTCATCACAATGAACGGTAAAGACTTGAAACCGAACTTCACTACTTATGAAGCTGTGGTATGTTACATTTTGAATCACACTAGATTATGTTTTATTCCTAGTATTCTAGGATGTTCTTAAGATTGTACGCATCTGGCTTTCCTGACGCCACGTAGCCGTGCAGTATGGAAAACAGCGTCGCGATGACGTGTCGTTGAAGTTACGTTAGCGCAGCGTATGCTTTCGACTCCTGCGAAATTTGCATAATGATACCTAAAGCTAAAGGGTAGACCATAGATATATGTATCGGAATCCTGTATCTCCAGTATACCCCTTCCACCCGGCAACTACAACACTTGAACTTCAGTAAAAGCAATAGATACGCAGTCGCGCACACACCTGATTTTCTCAAAACAGAACGTACTACACAATAAATTATAAACCTTATCCTTTCAAACACACGGTGTATTAACTATGCACCGTACAACTCACACAAAAACAGCGCACGCCATCGTTGTGCTGTGCAAAAGCAATTTATTTTTCATACACGCTAGTGATTGACTAAATGTTTCACCCCACATGATTAAAGAGAAATATCACACGAAAAATCTGTTAATTAATGAGTACATTGTTTAAACTGAGGTCTAAACGTAATATTTCGGCTTGTTTTGATGTAATTTCCGAGAAGCACAGACCTGATTGATCGATGGCTCGGCGACAATGGGGGAAAACCTATGTCCTACACTAATATCTGTGTAATCTGCAGAGATCGGAATTAGGTAGAGTATGTACTTGCATCGAAATGTTGATATTAATATGGATCTTCCCGGGATCTACATTTCGTCACGCGGGAGTTTTCCGCATTTCCGCTATTGTTTTCTCTTGTTCTCACAAGCTATGTTCATATGAACTACAAATGTGGCACAATCGCGCGTGTGCGCATTTGAATCTTGCAACTTCGGACATCCGATGTCGTTGATGTAAATTTGGCAACGTCGCGTGTGCAGTGGTTTATATTGTGTAAAATAAAATTACTTTTTTATTTAATAAATCACGGAATTTTTCTTCTCTAAATTCATCTCGGGATTTGAGGCATATCCACATTATTCTTTCGCTGTATAAAATCAGTGTAAGTGCATAAATAACTACATAATTCCGACTTCTGATAATCAGTGAACCTATTTTTAGCCAACCCAATCTATCCCTTATTTCCCTAACCTTAACATTTCTAATTCCAGCCACATCCAGACGTAAAGCCGATGGCCTACGCGAACTCGTTCTTCAACATGTTGTGCCAATGATCGAGCGGTGGGTCGCTCAGAAGCAAGTCACGCAAACGTTCCTCACGCTCGCCCCTTCATCACTCTAGCAAGGTTAGACGGAGAGTCTGTACTGTCAGATGTACTAGAAAATTCACATGAACCAGTTTTTTTTTTTTAAGTTCCTAAATAAATTACTATGTAATTTTAGCATTTTGCAGTTTTGTATAGGTAAAAAATTGATCCCAAACTCAAATTGTCCATGTATACAAAATGCGAATGAAATGTCTATAATAGAGGGAAAAACGTGGTGTGTTTATAGCCCAACTATTTACTTTACTTGGTTGTATTGAACGATATTTTGTTTTCAAAATATATATCCTGCATTTCGAAATAGTGTCCTATAATATCGCGCGATATCACTCGAAATGTCTTTTGTTCCTCGGGTTTAGTGTCACGACTATTTGGTAAAGGTTTAAATATCATACGAATACAAACCTAATTTGTTCTTAGTTAATGTGCATATTCCTTTGAACGATTGTGATCAAACCCTTCATACGAATAAGGTTTATATTCGTTTGAAAGTATCGATTGATCTCAGCCTTAATCGCGCGATATTAAAGTACGACGGGTGAATTTCGTTTATCTTGTGAATACGAAACTTACCTACTTGCAGAATCATGCCTCCAGTCAATATTTTGGTACACATGGCAAAACATTTAAGTATACTGGCAAAAGAAGTTGATGAACTGTGTAAGCAACTAATACTAGTGGACTATGGAAAATTCCACTCTGCCTTTTAAATGTGTCGCCTGTTCTCTTAGCTGTTTTGTCAACCGTACAGGTCAATTAGAAACGACTTCTAAAACTGTTGTGTAAATTCTAAAAATATTAAGATTTAAAATAAATTCCCGGGGTTTTTGTGCAGCCAGACAAAATGTATACAGTGGTGTCAACTCTTAGTGTTACAGGTGTATGCCTGAAACATTTAGCTCGATCGTCTTTCACATACGAATCTATCCGTATAAGAATGAAAATGTAATGCTGTTTGTTTTTAAATGGCTCGTTTGAGAAC
This sequence comes from Lacanobia oleracea, assembly GCA_950371165.1. NCBI lineage: Eukaryota > Metazoa > Arthropoda > Insecta > Lepidoptera > Noctuidae > Lacanobia > Lacanobia oleracea. The sequence continues at coordinate 5,935,834 of OX493404.1, forward strand.
GGCTGGACCGATTTGGATACGTTTTGAAAATGTTCCTTATAATCCGGATTATGTTTTAAAGCTGGAACTATTTTCTAACTTCCCCACTCCACTCGACTGGTCGTCATGACAACGAAAAAAAACTCAGTTAACGCTATATAAGCTATAAATGCAAATTTTAAATTCGAGGTTAAGTCGAGTGGAATTACTTTGAACATAGGATTGGCTCTTGTCAAAAGCAAAAATCAACTCTATGCATTTTTTTACTCTGTGCAAACAATCTTTTTTATTACGTAATTTTTTTGGCTATTAATTGATAATAAAAAAAATCAGTATGATTTTGTCGTAAGCAATAAAGATTTTCAGTACAGTCTTAGACTTCTAATCGAATATTCTAGAAAATTATCAATTTTGAGTAGCAGCATCACCTCACTGGAGCGATTTGAACGAAAACGCGTTTTAGCTCAATTAGTATCAGATATGGCTAAACAAAGATCTTTTGGCGCGTGAATAAATACGCAACTCATGCCGCTATCTTGTATTTTCAAGAAATGTTTTTGTTTGCACATCGGAGCGTATTCTACAATATTTCAAAGGAAATTGAAGCGACCATGAAGCAGTTAAATGTCATATTTGTAGTAAAGGGTGGTAGCAGGCTTGCTAGCGCGGCGTGCGTGCATTTCCGAATGGATTCGATTGTAACAGCCTAATTTGGCCTTTAGGGACTTCCTAATAGCTTTCATTTTCATCAACACATTGTAAAATGCGTTGCAATGCGTTGCGGGGCACGAACAAAACTCTATTTGTACCCCTATCGGGGTAAATCATATATCACCCCCTAGCAATGTGTCACAAGCGCCAAAAGATCTTCGCAGCACTGTAGCAAGCTAGTCACTGCTCCTTAATCGGAACACTTATTAAAAATGCAATTTAGAAATAGTGGTTTATGATAATTTAAAAATTAAACGCGTTTCACTGGTTGCTTACCATAAAGTAGAGCTTACAAAGGGGGAGCGTCGGGCAATAATATCGCATAGGTATTCTCCAAGACAATATAAATATGTATCTTTGAGGAAATAAGTATATGCTAAAAGGTTTTGTTCACTTTTTTTCCTCGATTTTTTTGTTGCGTAGACTTGTTTCCTCGATAGTACGCGTAGCTATAGCGAAGCAATTTCTTTCGAGTGTTGCGAACTACTTGTACATTCTACTCGTAAGTCTTAGTTGTAAATTTATTTTCTTTTCACGCGCTGTTGTGAATATCTCTGTAAGTGTTCGCGAGGGTTTAACGGTAAGGCGCGTCACTAAGCAAGGGTACTCAACCTTCTTGTCGGTTAACATAATACTTGCCATGCCATTGTTATGTTTCTGGCCTGTTAATGCTCGGTGTTGAGGTTTTTAACGGTCGTTTATCTGTCCTTTTGAGAGCCACGGACAAACGAAAAAGTGTCCAACACGCACCCGCTGGCTATAGCCGACAAGCAAACAATGTTTTTAATTACAAAATAAATATACTTAATCAAGTTTTCTGTGATTACGTTACGACTAATATTCGAAAAGCAATTATTAATTGGTGATCAATAACATGTTGAAAACTGTATTGTTTTTATTTGGATATTTGTGCTGAATTTGTGCTTGGCGTGGGAGGGACGCCGATGCGTTTACGCTCTGGCGGTCAAAAGGTTAACGCCATTAGTTGGTTAGTGGTTAACGTTCAGATAAACGACCAATAAAGTACCCTCAGAAAGAATGCATAAGAGGATAAAATATATTTTTGAGTTGAGTTCCACGTTTGCTGGACAACCGAATGTTGCTAGGTTGAATGTGCAATACCGTTAAATGTCCGCGTTTAGGGGCCTTTCCGCTTTCACTAGTACTTTAGTGGAAACTTTCAATTACTCTTGTAAGTCTCTTGTCATCGAAATAATTACCTGTGTATACTTGTAGGTCACAATAATACTTACAAAATAATTATAAAACAACTAGACTAATTTAATATGAATTGAAATCGCATTTTATCCTACTTAACTCAAAGAAGGTTCAAAGCTACTTTTGCAACAGCGCCAATGAATTTGTTTTATTTTTTATCATTATGTTGAAACAAACGAAAATATATATTTTCCCGCCATTCACACATCACTGCATGATGTCAAAGATTTAAAATTTAATTATGAAAAATGTATATATTTGATATTTTAACTATAATAATATGAAGTGGCACCGAACAACGTACGGACGTATAAGCTTGCATTTAGTTACAAATATATGACTTTCCAATATCGAGCATAGACATTTGTTGACAATGTTGTAAACTACATGAAGATCGGACTTTTTTGTCTGTCATTAAAGTCACCTAAATCTAAGAAGTCCGATGTGACAGCAGGATACAAACATTGCTTTACTTGTAAGTATAAAAGAGACATAAGAATAAATCTCTTTCGCACTTAGTGGTAACGCAATCTTCTATCCCTCTCTACTCAGCTGACAAATCGCACTTCTTAGTTTTTGGTGACTTTAGCGAATAAAACTAGACGCCTTAAAATTATAAACTACAAACACTGATTTTAAAAAGTGGAAAAGAAAGATGGACAATATTTGAACCGCTCTTTTATTTATCATTGAATTACTAAAATGTCTACAAATGCTTCGATAAGCGTTAACACTTAGTTACCACATTACCTGTGTTACTAACTCGATCGTGCATTTTATTTAATTATTCCAATTATACTAAAACGTTATATTAAGATCGAAAATGAGGAAACGCATTTATTGTGAAAATGTTTTGGAAACTCTTGCTTTTATTGGAATAACTACCTAGTATGTGCAATATTTGAATAAAGCCAAGGAGATGAATACGTATTGGCTGTAACGCTATAACTATGCAGGCTGGATGCAGTTTATATACGTAACTGCATCAAAACTGCCAACTGTCGATATTCAGCTTGCAGTTGGCACGCGATAACTAGTGAGCTACGTATCAACTGCAGCCAAACTGCAATTTTTCAGTGCAATTTAAATACAGCTCATCCACCTACAGCACAACTCTAGGTGCATTTCTATCCGCGTAAACAAGTTGTTTTCCTAAACATCGATTCTGTCATATTTTTAAAACTAAAATAAAATAGCATAATGTTGTAATGCAATAAAATTACTTCTTACGAATTATAACGACCAACGTTGGTGAAAACTAGCTTTATTATAAGAGTATGTACACAATAGTTGAATGGTCGACGCTGAGCGGTTTTTGATGCACAGACGGGTTTAGAATAGAATCAGAAGGTGCTAATCAAGTGTGTGGAAACTGCAGAAGACAGTTTCCATGGCATAGTGTAGAAGTCCCTACATAGAAGAAGTTAAAAAATATTTAAAATCCGGCCAAGTGCAAGTCGGACTCGCACTCGAAGGGTTCCGTACCATAAATCTCAATTTTTATTATTTATTGTTATAGCAGCAATAGAAATACACAATCTGTGAAAATTTCAACTGTCTACCTATTACGGTTCTTGAGGTACAGCCCGCTGACAGACAGACGGACGGACAGTGGAGGCTAGTAATAGGGTTCCGTTGGTTACCCTTTGGGTACAGAACCCTAACAATGACTTCGTCTCCAAAAATTGGCTTAGAGAAAGGTTTAAGGGATCTGTGCATTAAAAGTTGCTCAACTGTCGCCTTAGTTTAAAAGAGGAGGCTTGTGGACGCACAGCCTGACGGCTTCACGCTATGTGTATGGAATGCTCCTGTGTGCACATGACTTAACATTTGTTTCGGTGCTCTCTGCTACTTTCCAACTTTTGTGAAAATGTCGCAATCTTATGAACGAGTAAAACTGGTGTTGTGTTAGGCTTGTTTCACACGTACGGTCTATGACCAACATTATCTAACCCACTTGACTATCTATTTCTATACTAATATATATAATTCTACTGTACGTGTATATGTTAAGTACTGAAATCCTCCTATACGGCTGAGCCGATTATGGCGCCCTGGATGGTTTAGATTCACAAATCAGGTCGGCAGATGGCGCTGTTCATGCAGGACAACGTCGGTGAGTCCGCTAGTACCTACTAATATATAAAGCTGAAGTTTGTTTTTTTTTGTTTGCTTGGACGCGCTAATCTCAGGAACTACTGGTCCGATTTGAAAAATTCCTTCTGTGTTAAATATCCCATTTATCGAGGAAGGCTATAGGCTATAATATCATCATGCTAAGACTATTAAGCGCGGAGCAGACGAAGTTGCGCAGGTCAACTAGTTAGCTAATAATAGTCGGTTAGATAATTTTGGTCACAGACTGTACCACAAACACACCACACCGTCGCGACAAAACTTGTTCAAGCCGTGGTTTTTTTTGCGGTTGCGTTGTGGTAACTGCAAAATGTGTATGTGGCCGGCCGCTAGTTCGTGGTGTCGCTGGTGGTTGCGTTGTGGTTATGTTGTGGCTGCGATGTGGTCGGTTATCACACATAATGACGGCAAAATGTGGCCCGTGTAAATTTAACTATTAATTTTCATACAAATTCGCGCCCGCCAACGTGTTTTGGTTTGTTTATGGTACGTGTGAAACAAGACAAAGCCTTTATATAACCCAGTTTGACAACTGGCGATATTACGTCGCGTAGAGAATGGTTCAAGATCTTTAATATGTGTTTACCTATAATGTGTGTACCATAAGACGTAAGGCACATTAAGATTTGCTAATTTTGTCGATCAACACAACGATCAAACATAAACGGGTACAATAAAGTCTTAAAAAGGCAGAATAGACATTTTAATAACGATCGACAAAAACCAGCAATTCTGTAAGCACCTTAACGCTGCGCTTCCAAGAGAGATGTACGAGGATGAGTAGCGAGACATTTGTGTTAATGAATCGCTTCATTTACCTAGCCTCGATTCTATTATTATCCTCGCACATCTCTGATTGAAACGCACCCAACAGTCGGCGATCATCAAAGCGATGATCAAGATAAAAGAATGCTCAAAAAGCATAAGTTTTATATAAAAACTCTTAGGTAATAAATGAATTATGTTATATAATTAGAAGTACACGAATAATGTCAGGGAATACAATATTATGTCAATGGTGCGGTATGGATAGTTCAAGGATTGCATTGCCCAGCATATCAGAAGATGTAGATAGGTTTTGGTGTTGACTTTAATAAAATTGTTAAATTTGTATTATGGGCTTTTAATTACCTGTCTCCCATAAACTGTGTTGGCGAATGATTTTTTGAGATTAAGAGTGGAATTAAAAAATAAGCGAGGGTTGTCTTGCTGTTTAAGGTGGATGCTCCAGGGTAGCCCACGAAATTCAAATATTTTTATGTTTTTTTGCAATTTGCCGGTCAGTGTGAAGCTGTATGTGGACCTCCAATATTTCAGAAATAATCATTCTGTCGAGCTACATGAACTTAGAGGGCTATATTGATGATTAAAATGGTTATAATTCTTTAGATAAATACGCGTTACGGTCGAGGATCGTATTTGGTCCACATACAGCTTCACACTGACCGGCAAATTGCAAAAAACATAAAAATATTTGAATTTCGCGGGCTACCCTGGAGCATCCACCTTAAGGGGTTACCTATTGAGTTGTGTTTTGGTTGTTTAAAGTTTACAATGTTTTAATGAGACTTAGGTTCTCCGCAAACCTGAACGGAATGGTGGAGAATTTAAATTTTACCAAAGGACATTCAAACTTATCTAGTAGATTCCGAGGCATCGGAAGGGATTTCTTGACACTGCATTGGAGAGCGCGCTACGGGACTGCGGCGGCATGACATAGGGAGCGTGCATAAACTATAGGTGGCAGCACATAAGTGTTAATGTAGGTTAATATCAGGTATTTATAAGAAGATAGTTCCGAATTCACAACACTACATGGCACAGTCTACTATGTGAATGTTTCCCTAAAAGGATCGCATAGGAGCTTTAGGTGGCAGCACAGATGCGACAAATTCAAGTTTTTATAATTAATAGTTCCCAATTCTTTACACTAGATGGCTCAGTCTTCGCCTTGCACGTTCCCTATAGCATGTCGCGGGATGTCTTGGTTGGCCACTGGAATGCTACAGTATCTAAGCGGGCAAAACCTCTCACGGGTCATTCCGTTCCAGTGTGCGAAGGTGGAAATTTCCAACAACCAGAGCAATTGTTGTAAATCATGACTCATTTTTCACGTTTTTGTGTGACAAATACACGTATGTTTGTTTCTAAAACATGTCAGATAAAAATAAACAAACAGACATCAAACATCCAGGAACTCAATCCTGAACAAATTATAGTGACAAAAGAAAATAAAACACCGACGTAAAAAATATTTCTCTATTAAAAAAACGTACTAAAATTGAGGTAACAAACATTTCTAGTAAATCTACGAGGGCACGAGTTGAGTGAGCATCTTGACCACGGTTTTCTTGTCGAGTTTGCATTTGTGGTAAATCGAGTGACAGTCGGTGTCCGTCGACCGGCCCGCTGACACCGCTTCGAAGACCGCCGTGCCGTCCAGCATGCGGCGGACTAGTGTGTTGCTGGGGAGGAAAATTGTCTTTTGGATGAAAACTGTTGCGAAGATAGAAGTGGGTATAGGTTGGCGGTCGACCCAAGATGTCCGCTAGTCTATTATGTCAACGTTACACCGTCATGTGTAACCTTACGTGGAGTAAGCGTGAAGTGAACAGCAGTGCGATTGACTGACTGACAGACAGTTTACTTCGCTTACTCCACTCAAGTTTGAGATATAGAGGGTATGCGGTACAGAGAGTAAAGTCCTGCAAACCTCTAAGTTACTTCTAAGCAAGCGTGCTCCATCTTCGACCACATCATCGCTTACCATCAGGTGAGATAGTGGTCAAATACGTGCCTATCAATAGTAAAAAAAAATAAAGAAAAACCTCCATTGATATGGGAGGATCCTCCGCCCGGACAGTAGTGACCAGTGTGGGCAACTGCCCAACAGTTGATTTTCGGGCTGATGTATATGTTCAAATCGCACGGTAAACTTTGATACCGCGATGCAGGATTTCGACGTAGTAGTTAGCTGCTAGTTGGATAGATGGCGTTGCGGTTCTGTTTGTTGCGATGTAGATTGATGCCGCTACTGAGATGTTGACAGAATTGATCGACTGTCATTCAATCTTTTTTGTATGGATTGGCTCACTTCATTCACTTTACCTAAGCTTAGTACGGTGAAGAAAAAAGTAAGGTCTGGAATCTTGGAATATAAGGGCAAGTTGCAACATTTTAGTAAGATGAGTACATGGTTATTTTGATAAAACTGATTAGGTACGATGTTTCTTGCAAATCCCTCGTGTTTATAGTATGTCTGGCTAGAATTTTTTCCCTCTAACAAAGATAAGATGGAAGTCCTTGGTTTTGTAAATTAGAAGTAGTGGTAGAGGCATTTATTTTCAGAGAAGTCCGACCGAGAATATGTTGAAGAAGTTGCTAGGATTAGAATTATTTAGTAGAATAAAATAAACCATATGACCTATGTCCGTGTCTAAATACCTATTGAATATTTACTTATTTCTTAGCGTGTCGATGGCAAATAAAGTGATTAAATTTTATGATTGGCCCAGTACTTACTTAGCAACGGTAACACCATTCGTTGGCGCAGACATAAGGTCCCCACATGTACAGGTGACAGGGCATGCGACGCAAGACAAAAGGTGGCCCATGGACTGTGGTGCGATACCACACAACACTGAAGTTCGGAACCATCGGAGATTAATTTACTTACTTGGACAAAGAAGACAGCAACGCATCAAAGTCAGTAGCGTTTCCATTGACCATGTTCTCGTTGGCCAGCTGCACGTAAGAACAAGCCAGTCTCTGCATGCAGGCGGTTGAGTCCACGTTGTATCGGCTGAGCATCTCGTCGATCTTGCCGAACACTTCCGAAGCTTGTCCGAAGTCAGTTTCCAGACCTGGAAGAATAATTTTTGGTCTGAGCGAGAAATTAGTTCAGAAATAGTTCTCCTATTGGGTCGATTTTTTTTGGTGTCTGATATTTCTCGGAATCCTGAGTTTCCGGACCTTAGAAGGCGTACGACGGCCGAAACCAATTTGCAGATTAAATTTCAGTGACCACTACGTGTCGATCCTGGAAAAAGGTCGATAGTCAAGTCATTGAAAGCTGTTTACCGCTCGCAAGTTAAGTGAAAAAGCGAGGAGTCCAGCAATATTTTTGTCTCCGCTGCGTTCATAAGTTTCCAACCCAATATAGTTGGGAAAAGGCTAGGCAGATGATGTTGATGATGACTTAACAAACTTACTTCGTCCATATCCACCGCCGTAGCTGTACGACAATGCGTGTATGATCTTCGGCAGGATGATGACTGCTCCGAAGCCCAGTAAGGAGCCTATGAGCACACCTCCCAGGTCTATCTTCACAGGTCCGTATAGTCCTGGCGCAGTGCTTCCGTAGCCGCCACCCTGGAAAACAGATTAACAGAGTCTTTTATTTGTGAAGTCTACATTCATAGACATACATGATTATTAGTAGTAACATAACATAACGCCTCTATTCCTCGAAAGGATAGGTAGAGGTGTACCTACCTATAGGGAACGTGCACGGCGTTGAATATGCCATCTAGTGTTGCATATTCGAAACTTTAACGTTAAAAATGGCATTAACGCTTCTGTGCTGCCACATATAGTTTCTGCGCGCTCCGTTTAGGGGTCACGAAGACGAAGACGAACGAACGAAGAGACAGACGAAGACGAACGGGACGGGGACGAAGTAGACAGTACCATCTAGCGTTGCAATTTCGAAACTTATAAGTAAATATACATGGCAATGACACTTTTATAATGCCACCTATAATTACGCACGTTCCCTACAAGGAGTAGGTACGCTGACATTACGCGTTTTTTTTTTTTTTTTAATATATATAATATTAATTAAGGAGCGAGCCCATTGACATCTATGAGCACAAGGCCAGACTCCGGACTGGTAGGTACTGAGAAATTCCAGATGGAAAAAACCAACAATACTTGACCCGACTTGGAAACCGAACCTAATGCTTGCCATTAGTGCTTTTGGCACTAGACGACAGCGGTCAGTTTCATATTTTGGGTGGCTAAATCTTACTACAGTAACTACAGTGGCTTTCATAAAGTTGTATGCTACCACAATGGCGGACCGACTTCTGAGCAAAGTAATGAAAAGATTCAATGTCAGTTACAACAGATATTGTCGAATGAAAATATATCATTACAATAAAAATATATCATTACAATGACAATGTAACAGTCGTAGCTATCTCTTCCAATTGTCTCGATTGTTTTACCGCTCGGCTGCTTCGGTAAACGAGCACATTTCTCCCTTGTCTGCGTATCGTACGCTGAGAAGTACTTTATCTAACAAGCAGAAAATCACAATAATGTTGGTACCTATGTATACCTAAATGTTTTGCCAAATTCGAGGCAGCAGCTATTTGTAACGTTAGTGGAACAACATCTTGTTACCACCTTGCTAAAAAACAAAACAAATATGTTGAGTTCACTTAAATGAGGTAAACTTTTATACGTTTGCTGCCCGTCGGAGCGATGCATAGCCGAGGCCGTTTGGATTGTATCGGGACTGGATCTTTTTATACTCCTATTAAGATGAAATGGGAAGATTCTATCCCACGTCGTTACATAAGTAAATTAAACTTACTGCACGGACCAAATTATTAATTCAAATACCTAAGAACTATAGGGTTGCGCCTTATTCTCCGGCCTTTCTTACAGTTCAGTAAAGAACATAGAGTGGCGATGCTTACCCCAGTGCTTCCATACGAAGAAATTCCAAATCTCTGTGTCCTGTCAGCCTGGCTGTCTCTCTCATCCCTGTTCTTCTCGACCCTGGCTGAGGGCTCGGCGAGCTGGTCCTCCGTACGCTGGAAACTCGGCATGAAGCCTCTGAAATCAAAGCTAAGGTAGATTATGATTATGAAAATATCTAAACGCTATGTTATTTTCATGATGGTCTTTGTTGAGCCTGTTTCGATAGGAAGGTACTCAAAATCCATTGAAGTTTTTGGATAGTATTATGTAATGGCGGTAGTCAGTCCTGAGCTCTGATCTTAAAGTGTCCCAAGCCTCATGTTCTTGGCGATGAAACTTGCCTGAAACCCGTAACGGGTTCCAGCACCTACCCAATCCTATCCTTTGGAGTTTTTGGAAAGCGTCATGTGACAAATTACTCTTGTTTTTGCAAGGCAGCCAAATATCCACATTCCTGAAAGTCGAAAGTAGAGCAAATAATCCAGGGACCTTACCCATCATTCCTGTATTCCGCTCCTGCAGCCACCAGACACGCTGCGAGCACCACACAAGGAACCAGCTGAGGACCCATCTTACCAGACTCTTGGAAATAACTGGCATCTTCCAATTCCGCATACGTCTATATACAGGGCGTTCCGTAGCGTGCCCCGGCACAATGACATGGGGAAACACCATTGTCACATGTGCTCCACATTGCATAACTCTTTTACGACAACGTCACGCTTTTGGTCTGATACTATCGCAGTAGGAAGCCAGCTAATTCCCTACTGACTTACATATTTCTGTATGTTTCCTAGTTCCTCAGTACCTACCTAGGTTTATTTCAGGAAGTTCGTTTTTATTTCTTCCTCTTATTTAGATCAATACGTACTCAGGCCACTAAGACGAACCTACCTTAGCTTGTGATGAAACTATCGTTAGCCAGACCTGCACGAGCCCAACAGTAACAACAACATAAAAATCTTACTCATATTTACAATAATCATGGGCACCGGGAGAGATACAAGGGGGTGCACTTACACCTCCCTGGCTTTCAATACTTAATTCATACGAGAAGATGAAGAATAAATTAAAATAATCTAATTATCAAGTGGAATGTAGTAAGAGAAAAGCTAGCAAATCCGGGGCGAGGTTGATGTAATGTTGTTTTGAGCTCCCTTCGCTCGGCATTGCACCCGCCTTCTTTAGTTGTATATCTGTGTGAATGTGCAAAAGAAGACCTATCCCTTCCGAGGTGGGGTTTTATTATAATAATTATGTTATTGTGTTGGGTGGCTTACAGCTATTAATGCAGGAGTAAAAGTAAGCTCCACAACAAGCCTCCACAGAAGCCTCGTTTTGAAGATGCACCTACCTGAAAATAATCGTACCGGCCTATGACAATCAAAACATCTCGCTTACCTTTAACCTCCCGAGGGGTTAGCAGGTTGCTATAACAAGCGTCTCTATTTTTGGTTTTATCTGTGGTAGGTAGTACCTATTGAGGCAAAGCCATTGCCATCCATCAGCAGACACACACAGCACAGGTTCAAACACCGGGCCTGGCTACATAATGTCGAGAAACCCAATTCCTAAAGGTAAATCGACTTCACCAAGATAACGTGTCATCTCACAGTCAGCTTTTGCTGCGTAGAGTGTCGTGGGATCGATTCCCTCTCGGATATCTTTCTGTCGCATTTATACCTAATATCAGTTTCAGGTTTGGCTATTAACTGTGTACCTAATACAGTGTAATAGCGCCCTTGTTACATACTTTACAACGTACACGTTATACGTCAAAACGCCTTCCAAGATAGGTACTATGTAATCGCCTCCCTATCGCTCTCTTTAATGAGATCTAGCTTTATCTAGATGATCTTTAGATTAGATTCTCTTTTTAACACAATGTTACCTATCTTTTTAGTTTTTGACATTTATACGCTAAAGTAGGTACCTTCTTAAATAGGTACATACAATAAGGACGCAAAAGAAATCATTATTCCGCGACATGTTTGATTCAGAGCGTGAAGAGCTAAGCATTGTTTGAAACAACGTTCATTCAAGATCAAAATGTTTGCTGCCGGCTTGGCATTTTGTCTGTTGCAAAATAAAATCGCAATGCTTGCGCGCTTGAGGCAACTCGAGTTGCAGTCAGAATAATATATTTTTGATCTTATTCAACATGCCCAAACGGGACACCTACAAAACTGTACATAAAACAAGCTTTTTATGCCAAATTAAAAAAAACCGGCCAAGTGCGAGTCGGACTCGCACACGAAAGGTTCTTTACCATAAACCTAACATTTTATTAATTGTTGTTATAGCGGCAATACACAATCTGTGAAAATTTCAACTCCCTACCTATTGCGGTTCTTGAGATACAGGCCACTGACAGACAGACGGATGGACGGACGGACAGCGGAGGCTTAGTAATACGGTTCCGTTGGTTACCGTTTGGGTACGGAACCCTAAATCCAATATGCCAAAATCGTTGCGGAGGCTACGGGGTATTGCGAAAAAACCTTGAGAAATGTGATTTAAGCAGGTAATTCATCAATTGAAAATTCAAGCCGATTATTATTTCAATCGCCTAAAAAACCCAAAGTTATAAAGAAAAAACATGTTGTGGATGATTTTGACTTAGGAGTTATCATAAGAAAAATACATCAGTTTTACGAAAATAAAAATATCGAGTGTTCGTAAGTTACTGTCAAGTTTGAGACAAGACAAGATGGCATAATTATTGAATTGTGGACGAGAATTTTTAAGAAAACTTTTACACAAAATGGACTACCGTGTCCGAAAATGCGAATCGAAGAGACATCATTCTCCTTATAGTATAGAGTAGCCTAATATTACAGTGTGGCGGAAAAAATACCTTACACAGCCAGTCACCATCTCAGCAAATGTTGGCAATCATCGTCAGAACCCGGAATTCGTGCTGATATTGGGAAAGCTAATTTTCACGCTGGGTGTCGAAATAGCTTGGTTGATGTGTATTGACTATCAAATCAGATGCTAAAACCGGCGACTATCATGGAGATATGAACGGGCCTATAAGTGGGTGGATGAAAATTTAAAAGATAACTTGTTGCCGAATTCTGTAATTGTAATGCAATTACAATTACAGACTATTATTATCTCCTTTATTCATTTAACTATACATATATATTATATTTTTAAATATTTGAATAAAATAAATAAAAAAATATAAAAATAGTAGCCCACCGATATCGGGAACATTGTCCAAGCTTCCCGTGGTCAGGGCTTCAGAGAAAGGAACCTCCTGACAATGCGAGCCGTGTCCAAAAGTACCGCTTTCTGAATCAAGCCCTTGATCCAGCTGCCCAACGAGAGCCTCCTAAGGTGTTGGTCGAGGCTCGTGGCTATTAAGCCATTGGCCGACACGACTATCGGTACAATGATTGCGGAGTTCACTTCCCACATGTCAACAACCTCGCGAGCCAAGTCAATATACTTGATTTGTTTGTCTCACAATTCGGTCCACCACCACTATATCAGACTTATTGGCAACAATAGTCCTGTCAGTGATGATGGACCGATCCCAGTACAATGTGATATTGCCATTATCGAGAACTGGGTCAGGCGTACAGAGGCGGCTGTACCTTCAGTGCACTCGTGCGCTGAACTACCAGAATTTAGCAGGTTAATAAAAAACAAAAAATGCTTAATATACCTACCTCAACAACAAGCTATTCTTTATTCTATACCTAAACAAAATTATGACGAAACAATTTCAGCTCTACAACAATTTCTCTAAGATTTATTTTCGCAGTATAGAAAATTTCTCGTGCGCTCGGGCGAGCGCACGGCGATTGCTCATACAACTTCTATAAAATACGAATTAGAACGCCTGGCGCGTGAGACAAAGATAGTTTGATAGAAAATGTACTGCAAAATATGATGGTTCGCGTGCGCCGCACGAGCGGGCCGAAGATTACCGAGAGCGCACGAGGTTTCACGAAATTCGCGGAGCCGGCCGGCTCGCTCGTAATCTGTCACATCCCGGCGCGTGTTTTTGTGTTTGTTTACATTTTTTTGAAAGTTGAGAGGATTTACTTACTGTGTTGTGGGAGTGTATAAATACTAGTGAAAATGAGTATAAAGTTTAACATTGACTACATTAAAAGTAATAATAAAACATTCCAACAAAAATTGGATATAAAATCGGCTGGACCGCCCAGGCCATTTCTTAATTTGCAACAAGAGTGTAAATCGAAAAAAAAATTGTTCACGCGGAGTTTTAAAAGTGAAATGTACAGTAAAAAGAAATGGCTGTGTGGCTGTGAGCGGCTCAATACAATCTTTTGTTTTCCTTGCATTGTTTTCGGCGGTGAATCTATTTGGACGGAAACAGGGGTCAACGATTTGACGCATTTGAGTGAAAATCCGAGACTTTAATAAAAAGGTGATCGAACATTTCGCTTCGGAAAAAAGTCGGCGAATCGATTTAGTTTATAAAAAATAAAAATACCTACTTTAATGTTATTGAATAATATCCTAATTTTGTTTTTTCATTTTTATTTCGAATCCGAATACATAGTAAACTGATAAAGTGCACCACTACTTCCGCGACCCACCAGCCGCCACTGGGCGTATACCTATAGTATGGCACCTCCGACTCCACAAGAGAGTATTTCAGAGCAAGTTGCTGATGGATAATCCTGGCTGCAAGGTTGTGTCTATGCAAGTATTCTCCGTTAGCTAGACGAGAACAACAAGAGACAATGTGGCGAATTGATTCTCCCGGACGGTGATATGCCCGACATATGTCGACCGTGCCGTCCTTCACAATAAATCTCCGGTAGTTATTCGTCATGATAACTTCGATAGACTATTATTATTATTGCTTATCTTTTCGACAACGCGTCTTACCACAGCGTTCAGGTTGAGAAGAAGCTAATTAAATCAAGTCTCAAAAGTGAAATGCGGAACTGGTTGCTGCGCCACAAATTTTCAGAAGCCATGACAAAGGCTCAACTGCAGCTTCTTATCAATAATACACAAATAGAAACCGTTTACAGAATTGACGAACTCCTGAAAGTCCATGGACACACTGTTTTGCTCTGCTTACCCCGCCCCATCCAGATTTGAATCCAATAGAGTTGATCTGGGCTGATATTAAAAACAACATAGCCCACTGTGAGGATTTTATTTATATTTTTATGATTTTAATAGAAATTTTCTATCAAGCGCAAGTTCGATCGTGTATGGAATACTGCTCTCATCTTTGGGATGGATCTGCCAGATACCAGCTTGATGCCCTTGAGTCAATTGAGAAACGAGCCAAGAGGATCATCGGCAATGAGAGGCTCGTCGCGTCGAAGCTCCAAAGTCTTGAACATCGACGACGAGTTGCTAGCCTGTCGGTTTTTTACCGGTTGCATTTTGGGGAATGTGCGACGGAATTGCATAATTTAATTCCGCCAAGCCCGTTCCATCATCGGACCACAAGACGAACGGCGATGCGCCACCGGTACATGGTGGACATCCCACCCATACGCACAAAACGTTTTGGGAACACATTCATAGTGCGTACAGCTAAGGAGTGGAATTCCCTGCTGGAGTCTGTGTTTCCTGATAGCTACAACCTGGGAGTCTTTAAATCAAGAGTGAATAGGTTATTTCTAGGCAAGCGTGCTCCATCTTCGACCACATCCTCACTTACCATCAGGTGAGATAGTGGTCAAACGCGTGCCTATCAATAGTAAAAAAAAAAAAAAAAAAAATAGTTTTGAAGTTATTCAAGAAATTAGACCTTCCCTTATCTCCGAAAAAAATTTTAGGAACAGTAGTCGGAAATTTAAAAAAAAATGCCTACCTAAAGATAAGAAGTATGTAGTACCTACAAACTTTACCTCTATATAATATTAGTATAGAACCTATAGACTGTCTGTCCCACGCGGTTTCACTCCCGTCACCTGGTTACTCCGCCACTTTCTTAATTTTTGGGGTAACGAAGTATGCATAGAGGTATTTAAAATTTTTCTATGAGATAGAAGTTTATGTAAAGATTACAGGAAAATAATACGATGTCTCCAAATAGCACACTTTTTCAGAAATCACCAAAAAATACATTAGTTCCACTATCGGTCAAGAGATGGCGCTGATTTAAAACTTCAATATACACAGCCGTGTTAAAATTCACTGACGAATATAGGCCTCAGCGATGAAAATTCAAAAACATTTCGCGAGTCCGACTCGCTCATCGGTTTATTTTCTTTCATAAGAACCTCCTGACACTAAAAAACATAAAAAAAGAATTAGCGAAATCGGCCCAGCCGTTCACGCGTGATACCGATCAAGGGAAATAGGAATTCATTTTTATATATATACTAGCGGACCCGACAGACGTTGTCTGCAGCGCCATCTGCCGGACTTTTTTTGTGAATCTAAACCATCCAGGGCGCCACCCAAACGCATACAAAAAAAAATATTCAAATCGGTCCAGCCGTATAAGAGTTCAGTGATATATATATGTTATAGGCAATGCGTATAATGCAGGCATTCTATTCATTTCCTAGGTATTGTATAGAATGCCGGGGTCGTCCAGGCAATGTGTGAAATAATATTGAATGTTCAAACTATTATACACTTTACCTAGGTAATGTATGGAATACCTAGGCATTGTGTAGAATGCCGGTTGACGCATAGGTAATGTATGTAACGTGTTTTTTTTTTGCGTAGACAGCGTTTCTCACATAGCAGTTCCCTTCAGATAAACATTTACGTTTATAACGTAGTCAAGTGCACGTAGAGCTTTACATTTTGACATTTCAAAATGTAATTGATTGAAAAAAAAAAAAAAAAACCTAACCTAACCTAACCGCCGCGCGCTCGCCTCCTTCCCGTGGTCGTTCATTATACACATTGCCTGATATGCTTCGGGCATTTTATACAATACCTAGGCAATGTATGAAATGAATCGTATTATGCACATTGCCTGAACGTTTTAGGCAATGTATACAATGCCTAGGCATTCTATACAATGCCGGATTATACACATTGCCTATAACATATACACATGTACAGTAGAATTATAGATATTTTAAGAAGACACTAGTTTTTGCCCGCAACTTCGTACGCGCATATCCCTTTTTTTTCACGTATCCCGTTTATTCCCGTTCCATAAAACTATCCTATCTTTTGAGTTACAGATATGTTATGATTTTCATTAAAATCGGTTCAGTAGTTGCGCGTTCGCGCTACTGCGCGTCTCCATGGGCTACCCGCGAGTATATTTGTTGAATTACGTACCGTATGTCAATAAACCACATCCCGAAAACATAGATCTATATCTAATCCTCCTGACTGGATTTCGATCACGGCGGTGGCCAATCACAACGCAGATTAGGCGGCACGACGTAGGAGATATTTATTATAATCCTTTGGGATAGCTATAAATCCGACGACATCAAACTGACATCCGTCTATTATGCTGACATCTCATTGAGGCGCGTGTGGAACACAACGCACCGTCGCGCGTCGAACCGGCGACGGCGGTGGACGGCGAGCCACCCAACGCTTGCGTCCGCAGGCTCGCGCCTTGGGAGGCGGGGAATCGTTACGAGACTTCCAACACCTGGGGCGACGTTTGTCCGACCTGGGAATCGAACCTAGGTCGTCACGCTCAGCAGTGACCACGATACAACGAGGCAGTCAAAGCAGGTTATCCTTTGAACGAAGTAAGCAAAATATTAATACGCTTTTATTATGCTATTATCCGCAGTCCATGACCCATCTTTCGTCTTGCGCCGCATGCCCTGCCACTTGTACATGTCCTTGACGACCTTATGGCTGCGTCAGCAAAGGCTGCTGAATACTGGGCTAAACATAAAATTTAATTTTCTTTTGTCATCGACACGCTTAGAAGAAGGTGCTATTTTAACAAAAACTGGAGAAAAAAAAAAGAAGACTGGTTCATTCAAACCCTAGATTTCAAATGTCCCGTGGATCCAAAAATAAAACCGTTAAAATGTGTACTTTCTATGTTATTGCTAATAACTAAAATGAGTAGGTACTGCATGCTTTAAACTACAACCGAGGTGTAAAATCTAAATATTTGTACGGCTGAAATACCGAATATAGAGAAACCCATAGATCAGATTTTAAGAACTTATATATTAGGCAGTGTTGCTATTCCACCAATTTGCAATAAGCGATTCCAAACGTCTTTTATAATGCACACGGCAAAGGAGTGGACCTCTCTGACTGCGTCTGTGTTTCAAAACGCTTACAACCCTAATCTCTTCAAAGGCTCAACAGGCTCCTTCTGGGTAAGCTCGCTCCATCGTAGACTTTGTCTCTGTCATCTCTGCCCTAGACTAGAGTCAAGAGTAAAACGATCACAAATAAAAAATAAAAAAGGTAGCTATATTCTTGCACATAAATATATCATAATATATCATTCATTCATGCGGGAATACCGCTACCAAAGTGTAAAAAATTATGACTGCATTATAAAATAAAATATATTCATTGCGAGACCAAGATCGAATCTTTGATTGCAGATTTTAAACCATAATCATCACCTTCATATCAAAATGTTATACACGACGTAGGTAACAAAATTATAATTTATATATGCAGTGAAATCAGCGAAAGTATCGCTCTAATAACTATACATTTTGTATTATTAAGACACTTAATGTGTTTAATGCTAGTGCGGGCTAATCTAAGCAAAGACATCATGTTAATCACAGCCGTGAAAATGGTACAAATTGTCTGACCGTAGACTCGACAACGTTTAGAAAAGGCATTACATTGCTTTTGGAAGCATGAAAAATTCGTCATTAATCATTTCAAAAAGGAATTTAGTGTTGTTGAGTACCTAATTAATTGTCAGGCCACTTTAGCCAGAAAACATGTCCCCCTTTGGCATAAAAGTAATAGGTTGTTGCGCTGCGGTCGCGGGTTCGAGTCCGCACGGAACAATACATAAGACTATTTGTATGGCAGATAGTTGTTCCGGGTCTGGCTGTTTATGTAAGAGAGTTTTTATATTTGTAAACGCACCTATAGAAGAGAAATTCCGAATGTGGGGCAATTTCTTTTAGCCCTAACCTACAGTTTCAATGAAAACACGTGTAGTGGTTTATTGAGGGAAAAGCTTACACCGGGTCAATGATTTGGGAATTCATTTGCATGACAACTTGCGGCACTAAAGGGTTTGACATATTTTTATAAATAGGTACAAATCATGAAATCAAAAATCGAAGCTTTATCTTTATGCAGACCTGCATAAAAAATATTGAGCCATTGCCAAAATCTTCCACATAGCTGAATAATGATTATGTTGGGAAACTTTTACGTTGACGCACCTAAGCTTTACCAAACATAAAAAAGAAAAAATAAACAGCCATCTGTCATCTCTGACCTAGAGTCAAGAGCAAACACATCACAAAAAAAGCCCTTGTCTAATCTTTCTCAATTCTTTCACAATCATTTCGCAAGCCTCTAACTTGTAACGCGACATTTTATTGTGCTTAACAATACGCGGAAACTGTTCATTGTCACACCCTTTGATTTCTTTCACCATTTTAAACGAAAACAACATAAAAATGGTGGCAAACCGTGCTAGGGTTTGGCGCGAGCATCACAGCTTATTGGCCTAATTAAAAATGTGATTCGAATATTCAAAATGTTAAAAGTGTTCGTGTTTTTGTGTTTTGTGATGTTATTGGTGAATTGTGAACATGGGAGGAAGAGGAGGGAGGGAGGCAGGCAAGGGAAGCTGTTCACTTTTAACACTCTCGATGAGGATATCAAAGTAAGTCGTTTTTTTAAATGGTGGTGTTAGACGAAAAGTCAATAAAAGTCGAAAAGGCTAATTAACACTATAAAGATAGTGTTAATTAGCTCCATTTACCTCGATTTTTTTTTTAATGATAAACTTAGTTTAAAAAGTAACTAGACTACAGAAAAAAATCATTTGAAAAGCAGGAAACAAGAAAATATTACTGACTAAAATCATAGGTTTACATTATTCGCTTATGAACTACTTTCCGGCAACAATTTCACCCAAAAATATTTTCATGTTTCAGTTTTTCCGCAGACGGAACTGTTTTTTTTTTTAATGGAGTTCAACTTGTTATTTCAGATAGACTTGGATTTTACAGTTCCCTTCCTAAGCATACCCGTGAAGAAAACTATGAACTCTGCGTATGGGATGTTGGTACGTTAAGTTTTCATTTAAAAGCTTTTCCATTCTTGTGCATAATAGCAAAGAGTTTATTATTTTTTTACTACTCAAATCGAAATAGTTTGCAATACAAAATAAAGAAATTCAAAGGGGATGGAGGCCAAAAATGAGATGGATGGATTGTGTGAGAAGTGATATGAAAGAAAAGGGAGTTAGTCGGTAGTATGACGCCTGATAGGACAGAATGGAAGAACAAAAAAAGTGTTGCGCCAACCCTAAGTAACATGCGATAAGGGCACGAAGATGATGATTTTAAGATACTAGGTACTCGTACTATAAGAATTTAAGAGGAAATGTTTTCTACTCAATTTCCTAAAACATTCCCAACGTATTAAAAAGTTGAGGAAGTGACGCATCGCTCTTAAACGAACTGAAATGATTGGGGGGCCATCCTTAACACTGTTCTCTGGAGGCTGTCAAACAAGCGTAATAATAGCATAGCATAATCAACCTATATTGTCTCCACTGCTGGGACACAGGCTTCCTCTCTTTCAAGCGGGAGTGGGCTATAATCCATCACGCAGTTCCACCCAGTGCGGGTTGGTAGATGTCACATGTCTTCGAATTTCTGTCTTCTAGGACATGCCGGTTTCCTCACGATGTTTTCCTTTACCGCTTTGAGAGCAGTGGTGATAAAATAATTTACATAAAGTAAAGCGCCTGTCTGGGTTCGAACCTACGCCCTACAACTCTTAAGTCGCAGCCATTACCACCGGGCCACCACTGCACACAAACATGAAACAAGCTTCATGTTTAAAATCTGCCTTGAGACAATACCATCAATATCTAATTCTTGCTGAATTAAATGGATGTCTGTTCACCAGGATTTCCCCACAATAAACATTAACCCAGCATCCCTGGCGCTGGGCGGAGCGGTGGTCCTCGGCACTAGTATCGTGGTCCCCTTCATACTCAAGTACTATGCGAACGAGAACAGTGAACGATACGGCAGGAGTAAGTAACTATTTTTCACTATCTTTTTACCATTATGAAATCCCAGGTTACCTGGGTTTCCATTATGAAAAAAAACCAGGTGAAATGGTGTTTTTTTAATGGATGCAGTAGTTCTAGAGATTTCTCACCACAAACACACATTCACACTAACTCTTTATAATATTTTTAAATTAAACGAGAAACCGGGATTACAAGAATCCTATGGTCATAGTTTACGTGTACATATACCAAATACGTGCTCTGTACGTTCAAAAAAGCCATTTTGTACTAATAGGTATGTTTGTTCATCAACATCTGCATTTTTATATATCTAACCAGAAATTGCTAATCGATAATAATACTCGTATTAGGAGAATATATGTCCCTTAGGAAATAACCGGTGAAGTTTATCTGTACCTGATTGTAACTATTAGAGGCTTATTTAATAAAGGGTTAAAAGGAATGTAATGGGTAAAGTCAGGTAGTCTATCAACCAGTGTATTTTATTTAGTTCGTCATATTGAATCTATTTAGACTTTTCTAACAAAATTTTTGAAAAGACTGATCTGCTAATTACTGGTCGAATTTAAAACGTTCTAGGACGTTTATGTTTATACAAAATAATCTAATTTGATACTTTATCTAAATCAAACACGAAATCATCAAGAACAAGGACTACAACAGGTCTTTTTAAATATTCTCCTCCGAGGTCGCAGAGAGGTACAAGACCTCTTGCACGATTTGATCTTTGGCGGAGGTTCTACGATGCCCGCGTCAGCCGGGATGTACTGCGTCTCAACGTGAATGTACTGCTTCCGCTTCCTCGGAGACAGGTCAAAGCACCCAAACGGAGGAGTGTACTCTATATCCCAAGTCGCATTACTTGACAACGAACTCAAAGATTCATCTTTACAAATGCAGTCAGGGTCTTTGAACGCTGGGCAGCTGTCAATCACCTTGTCTATAGCGGTTAAGTCGTTGCAATACACATCCATGTACGCGCACTTGCATATGTCCTCCACGGCTTCGGCCAACGCTTTCCGAATTTCGGCATCCCGCTGTTTCTTTAGTTTCACCATTTTTCGCGCTTCAACTTTTGCTTGTTCTTCTGGGCTTCTCTTCTTTATTATTTTGAATATCATCGGATCACAGTCCACATAAGGATCTTCGTTTGGCAGTATATCAGTCAAATCTTTCAAGGGATTAACCTGTAAAATGTTAAACCTGTTATTGTCTTCAATTAGATCTACTAAGTATAGAAATACTAGTTACTTTTTTACCTGAATAGTAAAAACATCGCCTTTTCTTTGGACCTTGAGCGTAGGTTTAGGTTCGAGAGGCTCGTCAGGCTCAGAGTCGCCACCGCCGATGTCAGTACCTGGTCTGTTCCCTTTCTTCTTCTTCTTCTTGTTCTTGTCTTTATCACCACCGCCTCGCGGACACTTGAACGTCATTAGTTTTGCCACGCTCTTGCCGATGACGCCTGGTGACCAACCCTTACGAACTGACTGTATGCAAAGAAAATGTTACATATATACATTCAGTCAAAAAAGTATCGGGAATGGATGATTTGTTTATGGTTCCAAATTCAAATTTTTGTTTTTTTGTAGTTGTTAGATTGGCACAACTGTTTTCCATTTTGGCGCGGAGTTTGAGTTGCATCTGTTATTTATATTAAATACAGTGCTGGTTTTAGTAATATCATATATAGTGTGTATTGCGTATTTCATAATGGACAAAAATATCGAACAAAGAGTTTGTCTTAATTTTTGCATCGCCAATGGAATTTCGTGTTCGGAGTCACTGAAAATGTTACAGAAGTCTTACGGTGAATCGACTTTATCAAAAACTCGTGCTTATGAGTGGTTCAAAGCGTTCAAAAGCGGTCGAGATGTGATGGAAGATTTGCCTTGCTCTGGTAGGCCGTCAACGTCTGCAACTGAAGTTAACATCGCAAAAGTGAAGGAAATAGTGACTGAAAATCCCCATTCAACTCTGAGAGAGATAGCCGCCGAACTTTCTGTATCTCACGAGTCGATCCGTACCATTTTAACTAATCATTTGGGTATGAAACATGTTGCTGCTCGGCTAGTCCCAAAAGATTTGAATTTTCTCCAAAAACTCAATCGCATGAAAGTCGCTGAGGACATGCTAGAACGAGTCAGTTCGGACCCAACATTCATGAAACGCATTGTTACTGGTGACGAGACGTGGGTTTACGAGTTTGACATGCAAACTAGTCAACAAGCTTCGGAGTGGCGCCTTCCTGAACCGAAACCGAAAAAACCACGCCAAAGTCGATCAAAAGTCAAAGTCATGTTGACTGTTTTCTTTGACTATCGCGGTGTTGTGCACTCTGAATTCTTACCGGAAGGTCTAACGGTAAATAAAGAATATTATTTGAGCGTTATGCGGCGTTTAAGAGAGCAAATTCGACGAAAAAGGCCAGATTTGTGGAAAGAAAATTCTTGGATTTTGCACCACGACAATGCGCCTTCGCACAAGGCTATCATTGTGAACGAATTTTTAACCAAACACTCAACAAATAGGTACCATCCAGCAACCACCATATTCACCAGATATGGCTCCTGCTGACTTTTTTCTTTTTCCTAAACTCAAATTACCACTTCGTGGCACCCGTTTTCAATCGATAGAAGACATAAAGGAGAATTCGCGGCGAGAACTGAACTCAATTCCGGAAGCAGCGTTTAAAAAATGTTTTGATGAATGGATTATTCGTTGGCGCAAGTGTATCGTTTCTAAAGGAGCATACTTTGAAGGTGATAAAATAAATTTGGATGAATAACAGACATTTTGTGTATTATTGATCTTTTCCCGGTACTTTCTTGACAGAGTAGTATAGCATTACGCATAATAAAAAGGAAAACCAAGAAGAAAGGAGCCTAAGCCACTCGACCACGGAGGCAGTTGCAGCATGTACTTTTTCAACTAAGTTACCACCATATCGCCCAACGTCATTGAATAAAATTTCGCCAAATTGACGCTTGCTTCCGTTGTCGAAAATTGCTTGTTTTCAGACGTCACATTCAACCAATATTGCTCATATGTAATTGATCAGTTCTAAATTCCCGTATAAACACGCCTTAAAACAAAACTTTTCTCTTAAATTGATTTGTTGCAACATGTTAAAGAGATGAATACCTTCATGCCTGGCACGTCAGGTGTGTTCCACAGCCAGCCCATGTGCGCTGGCACGGGCAGGCCGGTTCGATGCAAGATGCATTGCTTGTGCCCAATGACTACGCCTAAAGTAAAGAAAGGGACTTTGAATAGTTTGTAAATTGCCATTAATTTATATTATAACAAATACATACTGGTACTAGCTGACCGGGCAAACATTGTTTTGCCATAAAAATAGCCTACGACCTATTCTCAGAGCTACGAAATATACTTACTCAAAAAATTTCGTAAAAGTCGATCAAGCCGTTTCGGAGGATTTTGAAAACAATCAGTGTTTTTATACAGGGTTATTTGTAAAACACCTGCAACCTCTTAGGCAGTGAAAGTACACATGATTATAAACAAATTTTACTTTGAGCCCCGAAAATATCAGCTGTTGTATGAAACAGCATTATCATTGGCTAACTATTGCATTTTGTATGAAACAGCTAATAAGTATTTTTTTCGAGTTTTCGGGGTTGCTCTCAAAGTAAAAGTTGTTTATAATCATGTGTACTTTCACTGCCTAAAAGGTTGCTGGTGTTTTACATTATAACCCTGTATATTAGATTTATCTGCATCCTGTTGGACAGCAAGCCGACCTCAAGAATGTTGAGAAAATCTACGCAGATGATGTTTTAAAAATAAAGTAGGTAATAATGGCAGACGTGTCGCAGATTAAATAGGTCTTAGGGCGCTTTCAAATTAGTCACTAAGGCCTGTGCTTCGAGTTCAGCGAGGCGGCGGCGGCGGCGACCCCGCTGCCCGCAAACTCGAGACAGAGGCGTAAGTGCCGCGCGGCAGCAGCCCGACAGTAGCGTGGCTGTTGTGCTGCTTTGTTAATCCATACAATCAATAAATGCAAAATGCCGCACGGTTGCAGCGCGGCAGCAGTCGGACTTGCACATAAAGGGTTCCGTACCATAAACCTTAATTTTTACTACCTATTTGTTGTTATAGCGGCAACAGAAATACATAATCTGAGAAAATTTCAACTGTCTACATGTAACGGTACTTGAGATTCAGCCCGCTGACAGACAGACGGACTGACGGACGGATGGACGGACGGACGGACTGACGGAAGGACGGACTGACGGACGGACGGACGGACTGACGGACGGACGGACGGACGGACAGCGGAGGCTTGGTAATAGGGTTCCTTTGGTTACCCTTTGGGTACGGAACCCTAAAAAACGGTTTGTTCGGGTACCTACGAAGGGATATTAGGGAAAGGTCAATACACTTTTTTGCAAGTTTTGCTAGCGCATACCATCGCTCTGTCCAACTTCGTATGCTTCGTTCGGAGGTTTGCGACCACGGCTACGAATAATCATAGTCGTGACCGCGTAATGGGACCTCTTATGCTACGGCTACACTATCGCGATAACGCGAACTATTCTTCGCGGGTTCTCTCTCGCACACAGCTCAACGTCTTGATGTGCAACAGAGAGCGCGCGAAGAATAGTTCGGTTATCGCGATAGTGTAGCCGTAGCATTACAAGATACCTATGTCATCATCATCATCTGCCTAGCCTTTTCCCAACTATATTGAATACTAGTGTTTTACGCGGAACGACTGCCAAAGATCTACAAATGACAGCCGGGACCAACGCCTTAACGTGCTTTCCGAGGCGCGGAGGAAACTCGGTATGTTAAGATTGTCACCCATCCACAGAAAAAAAAAAACTACTTTGACACCAAAAGTGAATATATATGATAATATATATATATATATATATATATTATGATAATACAAGATACCTATGTAATGACCAATATACCTGGATAAGTATCGCCAAAAGTGTAGTTGTACTTTGAAGTACTCTTCTTTTTCTTCTTCTTATCTGCGTCCTGGTCGTTATCTTCTTTTTCCATTGTGGTTCAGGTAATCAATAACTCTAAACAACAATGTTTTATTATATTTTCAAATAACATAGTTTATAAATAATAACGAATAACAAAGTTGTGTCAAGTTTTGTTGACTTTAGAATAGCGCTAGCCCCGTAGCCCCTAGTGCGTTTACATAGAATCGCTTCTACTGAGCGGAGCTAGTTAAATGAAGCGATTCAATTGGTTCTTCACGAACATCGGTCGCTACGCATACTCGCACATCTCTGGTAGAAACGCACCCTTACCGCGGCCCTGAAACGCAAATGGCAAAGGAAGGTACACAGATAGGTTTTAGTCACTAAGATTCTGACACTCACTCCCATTCCGCCCTCAGCAGGAGGAGTCCTTGTGATGATTTCCTTCTTTAAATAAAAAAAGGTCCCCTCAGTCAATAACATTAAATAACATAAATCTTAGGGCCTGTCACAACGAAAAGTAACCTTATATTGCTTGCAATATACACATTTTTTTAAGAATTTACGACTAATACACAACTTTATTTGTTATAATGAAAAGGTACACATTTCAGTGAGAGGTGTCGTTTTCAAGCATAGTCGCGTGATTGCGTCGCGTAGCGGTATGAGCTGACCCTAAAGATTGGCGTGAAGGTATATGTTTGGTCAGTATACGAGTACAGCTCAGACTGCTCGCTCCGCTAGACCATACATATTTATACTTGTGTAAAGACTCTGGCGTACAATCTGTCTGTCTGTCTGTCTGTCATTTCCAATATCAAGAAGGACGCTTCTGCTATTTTCTACCCATTATAATAGCTAGTTTACACTGTGCGAGCTGCTGACTAGACAGTAGACAGTAACTCGGATCGTCTACTAGTATGCCAGCTCGGCTCGCCTTAGATGTCTACACAGTGATAGTAGCTGCCCAGTCTCTTGTGAGGTGCAGCCCCCAAAAAATACAGGTTCCGCTCGCAACAGCAGCCTGAACGACACTGGCGTGCTACTGCGAGTGCGAGTGATGGCCATGCAAAAAATGTTGAAGTAACTCGAATGCGAGTTACTATCCAACTTGCGCGTGGCAGTTAACTCGTAAGATGCGCCCTTACGATGCGAGCTACTGCACTGCAGGCTGACTCGCACGCTAGCTCACACTGTATAAACTAGCCATTAGTGATTGTAAAAGTACGAAAGCAGGTGCTACTCTTGCTAACATCCTGTGTGTTAATTTGTTAAATGTGGACGCGAAAAGAGTATCTATCAACTATTTTATGACCATACCTGTTTGTGTCCACAGTACAATTAGCAGCAAGCATAGTGAATTTCGGCTTAGTTCTTATATATTTAGATTGGAAGTACTAAGCCACAAAAAAATACTGCCACAATGGCATCATATCACTGAAAACAGCTTCAAGCTATTTTAATTTTATAAAGATCTTCCGTTACCTACCGGTGACTTGAGTGACTGACAGACAACGCACAGCCGAAACTACTGGTCGTAAACAGCTGAAATTCGGTATGTAGGAATCTTGGATAGTAAGGGGGGTACTAAGAGAGGATTTCCCGCAATTCCTACAGGAACGGGGAAAAACGGGATCTGCGCGTACAAAGTCGCGGTCAAAAGGTAGTTTATAATAAAAGACTTATTGTTAGTCGCACAAAAGTCTAATCAGGTTACAAAATAAAACATCAATGAGATTATGGTTGCTACTTCACAATGATAAAAAAATAAAAAAAAAAAACAAATTCAAGGTTCCTTTTTAAACTTTTCTTGAATTGCCATTTTATGCGCACCACAGCATGCCTTCCCGGTGAGGGACATCAAAACTTGCTCCTTGTCACAACAACGTCTCTCCGTATCCACGTTGAACTGATTCAGACAACGGTAATCGCTCTCTTTGTCATTCTTAACGTATTCCCTAATCGCCTTCTTTATTCTTTCGTACTCCTTAGAACAGCACACTTTGCCGTCATTGCTATAGCTGAACGGTTGTGTTGGCACTTGCGCGTTCTTGTACATCCTTGCAAAGCCGTCTGGCACTGAGCATGGCCTTCCTAAGACAGGACAAGGACCAAGTTTTATCGGTGGCAAGCCATACGGCAAGGGCGCTACCTCTTCTTCATCGTCTTCTAACTTCTTTTGTTCCGCTTCCTCCACATTCATCATTGTAACGGGACAGTTAGTCTTATGTTTATATAAAGGACAGTACGGCTTATGCATCTTCCTTGCAAGTTTATTTTTGGTTTCCGGTAAACAGTCGCAATCGAAAGTTTTGCATGGTGGTGCTGGTTTTTTTGGAGTGCATTTGCAATCTTTTTCTTCTGTCGTTTCCGTGACTAGTGTTTTTTTTTTCGAATCTGAGCATGCAACGTTGGTTTCTACGTTATATGTTGTAGTCTCGTAAGATGTTCCCATATGACTACGAATATCCGATTGTACACTATATACCATTGGGCTATTGGTTCCGGCGTTGACCATCATTGCTCTGTTTACCAGAGTATTGGTGTCAGATTTGCTTGCTGTTCCGTTGTCGTAACATGAATTGGTGACGAAGCTGCTATTTAACAAATCTTCACTAGTAGCTGTACAAGATTTACTATCTTTATTGAATATAAGGTTTTCTACTTCTCTTCTTTTCATACAGAAACAATCTTCAACAATGGTATCGCATCCAAACATTCCTTTTTTATAGTCTGGAAATTTTGTATTGCTAAACAGGTATTGGACTTGCGATTTATGTGTTTTGCCCTTGATACGCGTTTCACTCGTTTTAGGTGTCGCCCCTGTGCCGAACTGATTATCGATTTTCTGTTTACATGTCTTATCAGCCAATGTCATTCCACCACAACCTTGGCATATCGTCTTGGCTGGTTTAGGCTTAGGGCATTCGTCTCTATGGTTGCGGTCGTCTTTACAGACACACGTTCCGCAAACCTTGCTCCGATTTCCTGGCTTCGTTCCTTGGATACCTTTCGCTTTTTTCTTGTAGGTATCCAGATTTCTTATATACGTTCTCACCCTATGCGCTAATGCACAATTTTGATTACCACACGGACCTACGATATCACCCATTTTGATCTTATTGATGGCGTATTTCTTCTTTGCAGCTCCTACCTCAGGATGTTCACACTTAAACTCGCCTACTTTACCACCCATGCCACAGCTCTGTAATTCTGTGCATACTTCGATATTTTTGTTTGCTTTATCAATTAATTCTGGGTCTTCTAATGTGGTTGTCTCATACAGACTACCAATCATACAGAAGTTCGGATCATCGCCTTCAACTCTGCGGCATTGAAACATGCTCGGTGCTTTGTTAGTTCTAAACACAAACGATTCCGGATCTTTCAATATTTGTTGGTATTCTGTAATAATGCTATTACCTAAAGCACTCAATCTAAGAATGAAATCAACCTCACCAGCCTGCCCACAGCAACTTTCAGCCATTAATATAGTCTTCGTTTTAATTGACAGCGGTTGGTGCATTTTGCAGGGGTCTGCAGTTTCCTTCAGCATATGGAAGAAATGTGTGTGCCAATGCATATTACCAACACCAACGAATATTT
Organism: Lacanobia oleracea; assembly: GCA_950371165.1. NCBI lineage: Eukaryota > Metazoa > Arthropoda > Insecta > Lepidoptera > Noctuidae > Lacanobia > Lacanobia oleracea. The sequence continues at coordinate 5,965,312 of OX493404.1, forward strand.
GGTTGGGTGGTTCGGATACGTCATCGTTCCAAACTTCTATTTCTAGTGGAAACTTACTCAATATCATGAGTATTGTATCAGGAAATGAAGGGAATAGATATGATTTCCCAACTCTTATGGTTCTTGACCATTGTCTGCGGCCTGTTTTTTCATCAGTCAGTACTATGTCGTCCATCTTCTCGTTCACAGCTAGTTGGCCTTCTTTGATGATGAACTGCACATTAGGCCCAAATTTTACTTTGATAATAAGTTGCTTACTATCACTGCCGCCCGTTTCGTTATCATTTGCGTATACGGTCACCTTGTCTATGAATATCTCAATCAGGTACATTTGCTCCATGACCTGCCGAGTTCAACAGTTTTGTGTCAGAATACTTCATTTCTCGATATTGAATGTTAACTGTAAGTATTATAAATAGCGCAATGGCAAATTTGGTTTAGGCGCAGAGCTTTCATTGAAAATAACAAACGGGCCGTAAACAATCCACTAGGTTAATAGGGCAACTGAAATGATGTGCGAATCGAACAAATGTCGAATGGACTGAGATATTATAATACTAAGAATTTGAACCAAGACAACAAAAAATATTAACAGTAAAGGCGAAAATACATTTGGTTGCACTACTCGACTTCATTCAAACTACTCGCAGTCATAAGAACGTATTCCAGTGCGATGGCCAAACCAAAAATTCAAATATTGCATAGTGTCCGAATTCGAGTTAAGTTTTTTCAGTACACGAATACGGTTTAACAACCGAGTGTGATCGCACCATAAGAGCCAAAGGAAAGGGAGGGGGCTTTAAGGCCGAACTGTGCCATCATAAGAAAAAATATATTTAAAAAAACATGTACTTACGGTAGTTTTAAAATAGTTTCCTCCGTGCTATGCGAATTAATTAATCACTATTGACACTGATAATTTATTTTGTAACCCAAAAGCGTGTGATGTTTGCTTTTACTTTTATACGACTGACATTTTCTTGACAAGTGTGACAAGTGTTCTTGAAAATAGAACCGAAACCGACTAGTTATTTTTTATAAATTAAAACAGCAAACAGCTCGCACTTGTCGTTTTAACCAGTTCCGAATAAACATTTGGACTGCAACAAGCGGATGGACTCCTTACATAACTGTGCTATTTGATGCATTCAACTATACTATGAAACATTTTTTGATGGTTTCAATTTTCAGTAATGTTACTGAAAATTGAAACCATGAAAAAATTATTCAAAGTAGTTTAGCGTAGTACTAAGATACCACTAGCTTGTACAGATAGGGTGACTGGTAATTGAACGGGTTTCGTGAAATGTGCTAGAACTAATTTGCAACGACGCCTTTGCTTTGACCTCGTAACCTTCGGGTCCAAATTGGGTAGTTTTCGAGTTATCAACTCCAAGCAAGGCGTGCATTAAAAATGTTTACTATCTACTTCTGTGTTAGTATCATCAAAATATTATAGCTCACGGCGATTCTCCAGTTGGCTTCTATTATTGCATCTACTATGTTATCTTTTCACCAGCCTTGGTAGGGAATGCCTAATGTATTCCGTCCGCAATCGTACCTACCAGAATGTATGATATTTGTGCCTGGTAATCATCATCTCATGTTGCTGAGCTGATGATGGAAGATAAAACTCTGGATCTGATGATGGGATCACAGGAAAATTAAGGACATCCCTTAAATTTTATGGGCAATATTTAAAACAGCAGGTATACTTCCCAGGTGTTGCCCTGGTCATCAGGTCCGGATCTGATGATGGGATCCTGGAGAAATCAAAGGAACTCTTAAAATTATTGTACAGGCACATAGAAGCGTTTTGGAAAAATGTTTTTTGGAGTGGTCCCATTTCAATTTGGTGAAGATCTGATGAAGAATTTCGGAGATAGGCAACGGAATTCTTCAGTAAATGATAGCAAATGGATCGAGATTGCTGAAATCGCATGTCTGATTATTGTATACACCAGTCCATAATATAACATCACGCCGGTGCGCTGTGTGGTATGCATATGTGTACAGGTGACCATGGCACACCTTTACTCACCAATTACGTTCAATTTCCATGTTAGGGGTACTGGATATACCTCTTTCAAAAATTAAACGACCCCTTGATTTAAATAATCTTTCAGTTTTAGACAACGCAGAATTCGGGGCTGATGCTGTCCTGGACTTCGCTCAACAGATGCTTTCTGGCAGCAACGGCTTCCGAGGGTGTACGCTCAGGGTCGCTTGCTGGGCGGCTCAGCAGGAGTACGCCTCGCCAAGAGTCATACTCCATCAAATTGTGAAGTAAGCTTCTATTCTTAGCCTACCGTCGATTGATCATCGGCTTGAAAACTAATATTATTAAGGTTAAACCTCCACTACACTACTCGCGAAGTTGACCGAAGTTGTGCAAATACGATAGTGTAGAGGGGCACTTCGCTTCGCTTCGTGCAACTTCGCCTCGCCTCGGGCGACTTCCAGTCGTTGACGGTTTTTGCGCCCGAGTCAAAGGACTCGAAGTGACTCGAAGCGTCCGCGAAGCGTCTGATTACACTACTTTATACTACGCGAGAGTACAAATTGCAACGGCAGCTGCCGCTTGAACTTTATCCATGACGCCTATCGTGCGGTCCTCGCGAGGTTGCACGAGAGTGTAGTCACGTACTTCGATCAACTTCGTAGAGTACTTCGTCGGAGTAACTTCGCGAGTAGTGTAGTGGAGACTTTACATTATTTGTTTTTAAGTTTGTAAAATAAATTTTCTGGAGGGACAAATCTGATTTTGAAAATGCTTTAACTTTGAGAAAGCTGAGTGTCACAGTTTGGGAAAATGCCTCAATTATTATAACTTGGTTTTCATATTACATAAGAGGATTTTATTCGAAAATGCTTATGTGCAGATACAATATATTTAATATCTATTGCTTATTAGCTTAGATTTATTTATTGAATTTGAACAGAACTGATGTGCATGTTCCATACAATTCTATCCTAACCAAATGGCGACGATGAGAAGGGTTTGTTCCAGTTCATGGCCAACATCTTCCAAAAAAACACTACAAAGTATAGATTTTTTTTTTGCGCTGGGAAAAACTGCATTACGCACACCCCCCATCGGGGGAATAGGAGGGGTATGTGGGACTCCCCGGGTTGACCCGGTATACCCAATAAAACAACCTAGTGGCATTCCCGCATCGTCTGAGTGGAGGGGGACAGGGAGATCGGCGCAGCCTTTGCGTCCAGTCCTCCTCCGACGACCGCCCGCCTCACGTCCCCCGTGGGGGGAGGGCCGGGAATGACCGGCGAAGGTGGTGTACATACATAAAAAAACTTAAAAAAAATACCCGCCCTTCTTTTTTGAAAGTTGTTTAAAAATAATGTTTAGGATACGATGGGACTGACATACGTGTGCGTAAAAGCCCCTATAAACAAATAAGGAAAAAAAAATTTTTCATTAATGCTCCGCCCCTATTGGTCGTAGCGTGATGTTATACAACGTTGATACGACAGAGGGGCTTTCCTTGAAACTGCCTATACTAGGTACCATTTTCAAGCTCTGTACCAAAAATAAATTAATTAGGAGCAGTAGTTTAGTCGCAAATGATTTTTAAAGTTTTTGCACGGTTTGAACACGATGTATCTTTTCTAACAGCTGAATATCGTTTAAGCATAGGTCATGCACCTTACAACGATGAATCTACTATGCGTTGTTGCCGCTCTGACGCATGTCGAAGGACATTCACTAAAAATTGGCAATGCAAACAAGGAAGCAATCAATACACACACACTTGCACTTTCACTACGAAAGCGACGAACGTAGCACATTTGAATGAAACAGAACTAGGTCAGTTAGTTGCATCCTTGTTTTTTTTGCGATCGGTAAGTGGGGCCTGCGGCCTGCTCAGTGACGCCGACGCTGTCGTTTCGGAACGTAGGGTTTGTGGAATTCGCGCGCAAATAATTGTGATTTTGTTTTGTTATTGTGAGAGGATACGTAACTTGGGATTATTATTATTTAGTATTTGTGTTTTTTTTTGTGATTGACTGTTTTTTATGGTGATAGGACACGTAACTTGGAATTATTATTATTTAGTATTAGTATCTCCGGACCTCACTCCCATGGATATTTTTTTGTGGGGGTACATTAAGGGTGAAGTGTATGCCTCAGAGGTAAATACAATTGATGAGTTAAAAAATAGGATTATTTTAGCATTTCACAAATTAAAGTGCTTAGCGACGGACAGTGATCTAATTAGAAAAATAAATAACAATATTCTCCGTCGGTATAATTTGTGCATCAATGTAAATGGAGGACACATCGAAAATTTTAAAATTTTGTGTGTTTGTTTTTGTGCGCGTACTTCGAAACGTTACCTAACATAAAAGCCAGTGCGAGCGGAGGCCTAAGTCGCCGGCCGCCACCCGGCCCGGCCCCCACCGAGCACACGAGATACCGCACACCGCGCTCCGGCGCGCGCGCGACGTTGCCGCTTTGTTACCTAGCGGTATCTAAGGTCAGTGTCTTTTTTTTTACAAAGGGTGGTTGCGTTTTATTCGGATTTGCAAGCTATTTAGTTTGTTTGAAAAAAATATTTTCTCATTTATGGCGCTTTTTGTTTTTGTACCGTATCGAATTAATACTGTACACGTATAGTATACGTAGTTTAATTTAATGCCCCTCTGTCGTATCAACTCTGTATAGCCTAGAGCCTTCCGATAATCAGCTATTAAACACTAAAACATTTTTTCAATAGGGAATATGCATGAAAAAGATATTTATCATCTATTAAATAACAGTGAAAATAGAATCAAAATCTCGAAAAACGAAGGAGATATAATTATTTTAAACAAATATAGCTGTCCCTCTCGCGAAAACGCTGTTTTCTACGGCAGCTGTATAGGCGTCATGGAAGATGACGTCAAAGTTTACATCGTACTTCTCTTTCTAATGAAAATCTTTGAAGCTTTATAACTTCATCGCTGATGAAGGTATTTAAAAAAATATTTCACGATTGTTTACTAGAGCTAATAAGTATTTCATTCAACCAACCAGACCAACCAGTTGTTCCTGAGACCTAGCGCCTTCATGCTCTAAGCTTCGCCTGGAGATTTCTGTAAATCTGTCATCTATCTATACCACAAAGAGTTTATTTGTTTGGTTGAACGCGCTAATCTCAAGAACTTCTGGTCCGATTTGAAAAATTATTTCAGTGTTACATAGCCCATTTATCGAGGAAGGCTATAGTATATATATCATCACACCAAGACCAATAGGGGCGGAGCAGTAATGAAAATTGTGACGCAGACGAAGTTGCGTGGGTCAACTAGTAGTACAATAAAACTAAATAATGCTTTAGAATTGTGAAACACCTTTTTAATAATGTTTAAGTATCAAAACAATGTCGGCGATCCATTCTGCGCCGTCCTTGGAACTCAGAGCACGGACTGCGCTCGCTCCTGGATATTTCAAACTACGTCAAACGTTCAAAATTACCATATCATTTTTTTTTTTTATAATTAATAATAATAATAATAATAGTTTATTGTCACAAGAAAACATACATTAGTATACACTGTTTAACAAGACGCTAACTAACGCTGCAGAAGTCTGTATACAGATATTGTGAGCCCTGCCTCTCGGTTACTTAAAAATAGGGATTAAACAACTGCGGACTGTGCCAACTTATAGTACGTGTTAACAACTTAACACTCAAATTACTCTTAAACATAAACATATTATATTTAAGGAAAAAATATAAAAATAGTATAATAATAACAATTTCAGACTTATAAATGTGAATGGGTGAATGTGTGTATGTCTTTATGATGTATGCATGTGTGGTGAGTTTTTGTATGGGAGTAGTGAGTGTGAGGTGTTATATTATGTGAGTCAGTAAAAGCAAAATAAGGCAATACTAGGCAATGCAATGCAATTGTGTAGTAGTCATTGGATAGATGAAGTTTGCTGCCGTTGAAAGACGACCGAAGGATAAAATAGCACCGCGAATAACGTTGAGTTATTTTTATAACTTCTAGCAACAGACTGCTGTCATCGATGGTGAACTCGTCGGCCGTGGAAGACGCGATGCTGTCCGGGAGGCACGGCCGCAGCTGCAGCAGCTTCGGGCCCTGTCCGCTACAGGAGCACCATGTTCCCATGCTGATGAACAATCTAGCAGTGCTGACTAATTCGCCAGGTTTCAATTAACTTACAATGAAAGGTTGAATCTACATACCGTCACTTGCATGACATGCAACAGTAAAGCTAGGGACAAGCTGGTCCCACGTACGTAACGTATGCAACGCATTATGATATCTGGACTCTTGTTTTTATACGAAAAACTATGCAGTAGAAACACACTTAAGCTAGAGATAAACTGGTCCCACGTACGCAACGTATGCAACGCATTATGATATCTAGACTACTAATTTTGTATGTAAAACTATGCAATAGAGACACATTTATATCGTATGCAACGCAACATACTTACGATACGATATAAAAACGTTGCATACGTTGCGTACGTTGCGTACGTAGGACCGGTGTGTTTCTGTATGTAGAATCAAGAAAATTGTTCAGGGCAACGTTTATTCAGTAACTATGAAACTATGTTACTGATACGATACTTACAGATACGATACTTTGTGACTATGAAAAGCATTAGAATTTATGTTTTCTGGTGTACTCTGTGCAGTTACGACAAAACTGTAAGATGCGCCTGTTTGTCTGTTGGTTCTATAACAGATCCTCTGTACATTTTTTTGCTGAAAGTGTTTAAATAAATAATAAATAAATAAATAACCTAACCATGATGTTACCCATTTTACCCTCAGGTTTAACGGTATTTGGCTTATTTTTATTTATTAATGAAGATTATTACTTTTTTAAGATACTACAACTTACTGAACTTGTAATGTAAGTAAATAAAAGTTCCTACATTTTATGGTTTTCTAGTTTAAAATATACCTAGAAATAAATTACTAGTTTGTTTTATTTCACCAAATAATAAAACTGTGTCTTTACATGATAATACCTTTAATAAATGCCAATAACAAATAAATATTACATACAGACAACATACAAAACACAATGCTATACGACTGTAGGTACTAATGCAAACTGCGTCGAAAGTCTTAGCAACCTGTCGTTATAAGAAAACATTAATTTAACGCAGATTTAGACACACATACACTAAATAAATTAAATAAAAAAAAAAATTAATAAATGTCGCAAAAGCGTCCCCACAAAAAGTGGTTATTGATAATATGATCATTTCAAAAATATTTGCATCAGTAGATACAGTCGCTTAGCTATATAAAACAATTCGCGACGTTATCACAGATTGGTTCTGTCGCGAGTTGTTAATATTTACGCGTACACAACTTTTTTGACAATTTACTTTGAGTAGCGCCACAGTTGCGCAACAGTTCTATTCTTCGTTTCGTTCAAAAACGCATAAATAAATCACCTAATAAGAGCCTTTGCATAAAGCATTATTATATCAACAATATATTTTGTAAAAAAGTCGAAAATGTATGTGATTGATAGATTTGTATCAAAATGTCAAGAAGTCGAACCCAAATAATTTGGCATTACGACACTGTCATTGCTGCTAAATAAATATCACTCAGTCTAGAACTGTAAATATTTGTACAAGTATTAGTAGCGAAGCGTATTTTCCTAAAACTGATGACAGCCAACGTGTTGCGCAACAGTATCCCCACAAATAGTTTTCACATAGCCAGATACAAAATAAAATACTACAATGGTTCGAAAAGAAAGTATTAAGAGCGCAAGTAAGAGATCATGAGTTTTCCTCGGTTCAGTTTCTTGGCGTAGTCCACCGGGCTGTTGCCCAGTAGGTCCTTGTGGTCCTTGTCCGCCCCGTTTTTCAGGAGGTATTCGGCTGCTTCAGGCCTATTGCAGAGCACGGCCTAGAAGAAGAAGAAGAGATGGGTTTTAATCACCATTTACATTAGCATGAATTAACTTTTTCCCGCGACTTCTTATGCGCATATCCCATTTTTTCTCGTTCCCGTAGGAATTTCGGCAAAAAATCAATGCTTTTACTTTCTGTTAGCTGCCAGATTCGTTAAAAAGATTATTTTAGGGACGCAAAATACGTTCGAGAGAGTAGCATGTGGTCGTATTTGGCGACAATAGGTCTGTGGGACCGACGCGATATAAAGTCAAAGTCAAAGGCAAAACGTTTATTGCGAACTTATTACTACTTATTACTTATTTTTCAAATCGGACCAGTAGTTAGATTAGCGCGTTCAAGCAAACAAACTCTTCTGCTTTATATATTAGTATAGAAGTATAGATAGAATCACAGTACTGTGATTTTGTACTGAAAATCTAATTATTTTTTACTGTGTAAAATACTGTTCTTCATGTAGCTATATTTTGTTTTTGTTTATTTGAAGAAATAAAATATTTTGGCTAGCATTTTGTAAACTCTTCTGAACATCATGCGCTTTGTTTTAGACTGACACAAAAGACTCTTACTCAGTTAATAAATAATACATTTTTGATCTATTTGATTTATCTTGTTCATGGTATTCCTTGGATTTGAGAAAAAAATAATTTCAGCATTATTCTCTCTTAAAATAGTATTAAAGTGTGTTACAAACATTCGGTCTGTGAGTCCGTACGCGAGTGTAGGTGTCACAACATATGGTGTGGTAGTACAGGAAGATTAAAAAGCATTTGCTTAGAGTAGAGCTACGTAACACACAACATTTGCCCAAACCGTAAATGTGGCAAACAAATAAGCATCACATTCGCAATTAAAATATCTTCCAGTTACTAAAATGGATACAGAAATAAACAAACAGTATTGGACCAAATTAGTTAGAAGTCAAACATAATTCAAAATTGAATATATGTTTTCCTCATACCCTATTTCAAAATGGAAAAACCAGTGAGTCAAGTCCCACTCGACTTCAACCGATAAGTCTTGCAGCAGTAATTTAATGCATTCGATACGGAACCAGACAAACGGGGGATTCACCGAGTAAGATGCGGTGTAGTGATGGGCGTAGTGATGGGCAAACTTTAGTAAGTTTTCCCATCACTACACCGCATCTATTCATCATCTATTTGATCTTACCTGAATTTATTTACTGACAACCAACCTAGGGATATATTGTCGCCGGGAAGGGGGTTCAAGGGGGTGTACTTGCACTCCCCGGCATTCAATAAAACTTACGGAAACATGAAGATATTAATGAATCTGAGACGAGGTGCTTCGAGTATAGAAAGTTTTTTTTTACTCTTGATAGGTACACGTTGACCACTCTCTCACCTGATGGTAAGCGATGATGTGGTGGTAGATGAAGTACGCTTGCCTAAATACTCTTTCTTAACCTAAATACTCCCAAGTTGTAGCTATCAGGAAACACAGGCTCTGGCAGCAACTCCTTAGTCGTACGTACAATGAATGTGTTCCCAAAACGTTTTGGGCGTGTGGGTGGGATGTCCACCATGTACTAGTGGAGCATCGCCGTACGTCTTAAAGTGGGTGGCTAAAATGGCGTGATCACAGTGACCGAGTATATGTTGAAGAGTAAGTTGATTATCATAGTTTTGATTATCATAGTTTTATTTAATTAGTATATCACCTTATGCAACGGCGTCTGTCTCAGTTCATCGAACACGTCGAACTTGCGGCCTGCCAGTCTCAAGTACTCCAGCTTTTCGACGGAGTCGGTCCGGATGGCCGTCGTCATGATCTCGGTGACCAAGTACATTTGTGTACTCGCTAGGAGCTCCCCCGCACTTGGTAAGTAAGTTGATGCCTACCTTATGCAACGGCGTCTGTCTCAGCTCATCGAACACATCGAACTTGGCGCCTGCCATTCTCAAGTACTCCAGCTTTTTGACAGAGCCAGTGCGGATGGCCGAGCTTATGATCTCGGTGACCGGGAATATGTCGGCAGTCGCCAGGTGCGCGCCGCACTTGAGGAGCAGGTTGATGATGACGGGGTCCTCGCGCAGAACTGCCGTGATGAGGGGGCACTCACCATTCCTGTAAACACGACCATTAATGTTAGGTTGTATTTTATTTACACTAGAAATTAGGAAGGTGAAATGTGTTTCCGTGCAACATGCTTTTGAGCGTCAAATGTTGTCAAGCGGAGACGTGATGCGATAAATGTCCGTGATCCACATAACGGACATACGAACGTTTACAGTTCAATTTATTAATAAAACTATTCTTAACCTATCTGTGAGGATAAAAAAATAGATTGAATAACCATACAATTACGAAATCATCACTAGTTCTCCTGGCAACATGGTGATGTCTACAAAAGCGTCATGTTGCCGTTGTGCAAGATGTCGTGCGATAAATGTTGCCTAGTGGATACGAGGCTTTAAATGCTCTCGCAGAAAGGTCCTATGCCACTTTGCGACAATGATGCGACGATTATTTTTCATACAAATTGTTCGACCTACTCGCATTCTCCGTGTCGTACTTACAAATTTATTTATCGTCAACAAGTCATCTTAAAATTCTTAAAGTATTTGCGCGAACATCTATCGCCCGCCTTAGGGCGTTTACGCACTGCATCCGATCCAAATCCGAATTTGAGGTCCGAGTTTTATCTTGATTGAAAATGTAGTATAATTCGGACGGACGGAGTTCGGATCTAGTGCGTAACGCCTCCTACAAGTCTAGTAATACGGTTACTTCGGACCAACAATTCTCGGATTCGGATCGGATGCAGTGCGGAACCGCTCTTAAGATGCAATATAGAATTGAAAAGATTTGCGATAGTGTTCTTGTGCTGATTAAAAGTTTCTCTTAGAGAAGGTAGTCGTAGCATTGATCTAGTTCGATACACGGTACTTGGAAATTGCGAAATAAATAACGAGCACATTCCAGGTGCAATTGCTAAAGTGCACGCAACGCAACGTAAACGTGAGATGCATAGAATAGAACGATTTATTACTTTTAACTTTACTACCAATTTTGAATCCTTAACTGTTTCATTACCTGCCCCTGCTAAAAATAAAAGAATACAGTGACACAACCTTGAAATTTAGACAAAAAAGGGGTTAGTAAAATAATGAACACCATGTGTACAAGGTATGCCTAAATTGTATTATACTAGCACAAAGTTAATGGAAAACACAAAACCGTTATTAAACAAAAAGGTTTATTTGTTATACCTACTTTGCAGGCTTGATCACAATAGGGATTATGCATGCGAATTTTAATTTGCAAAATGAAATGCTTATTCGCTCTAGTAAATCATCATGAAATTATTTTTTAAATACCTTCAGCAACGATGAAGTTATAAAGCTTTAAAGATTTCAGTTACAAAAAAAAGTCCGAGTCCAAGTCCGATATGAACTTTGACGTCAAAGTCCGTAACGTCTATACAGTTGCCATATAAAACAGCGTTTTCGCGAAAGGGACAGATATATTTGTTTAAAATAATTATATCTCGTTTATCTGTCGAGCAATTTTGATTCTATTTTCACTGTTAGTAGATATTATATTTTTGTATATATTAGATAAATTGTACTTATAGATAATAAATATTTTCGTGCATATTACCTATTTATATTACCTAAGATTAAAATGGTCAAAGGCGAACCTACCTATCGGTAAAAACACCAAAATATAACGTACATACCTGGTCTTAAAGTGCACATTTGCGCCGTTCATGAGCAAACATTCAACCATTTCAATGTTTCCATGCAGAATAGCTTCGTGGAGAGGGGTTTTCCCTTCGGAATCCTCGCCGTTGACATCGGCACCCATATCTGATGAAGACAAAACAACAATAAATTAACCTGTGGTCACCCGTGCTCAATAGCCGTCGCGACGCCTCAACAATTCAATAGTTTTATTGTAAAAAAATCAGCGGCGCCCTGCTCGATCGGGGGCCATAGGATTAAAAAAAAAAGAAGTTTAAACCGCGTGATTTGGTATGGCATGTGGGATGCCATTATGTGTCAATTTCAGTTGAGGAATTGTATAATTTTTGAGAAGGCGGGACGAGCTGAACAAAAGAATTAGAAATGCTATGGCGCCGTCCTTATTAGCTAACGATCGTACGAAGTATCGATGCGATTTCGTCGACGAAATATGTCTAATAACAGACTGACAGTTAAGCTAATATGGTTTATGAAAATGTTTACAAAAAAAAAAAAAATCAGGCTATTCCAAACCAAACAATCAATACCTACAACATTTGGAGACTTAAACAACTACACTAATTATCAAGAAATTATGTACAAACGTATAAAAACAAAATTAATCATTGGGCATCAAAAAAATAATCCACATCGCTGTCAATGGCCCGTGTGTGAAATGTGAACATTTTAAATATCATCCTTTTACAATATTGTAACGAAATTATCACAATTAAGTACTTATCACATTAAATTGTTTTTTTTTTTGTTGCACATATCATTATTATTAGCAATAGATTACAAAAATACAATAAATTACAAATTTATACTCTAAATTAATTTAAAAAAAACTCGATCTAGAACCTGCTTTAAATCTATAAAATAGTGACATATTAGCATTAACGAAAAAACTCTTTAAATGAAGATAAAAAACAAACTATAAAATAATAGACAAGAACATATTATTTCAACATAACAATAACAACAAAATAGTTATTTCTAAATCGAATAATAAACCGTTTAGTCGATTATTAATTTCGAATGCGGAAAATCATTTTCCCAGCTCTAAAAGAAAATAACAAAAGGGATCAATGATTCATTTTCATCTACGATCGGGGATTCCCCGCGTTTCAATTTTACATACAATCTGTATACATATCTACCTACGCACGTAGAAGTAATAGTATGTATCATTGTTTACATAATAAAAACAAGTATATGTCGTAGTATGTGTGTATTATATCTATATTTATGTATGAGACTCATTCAGAATTTCTGAGAACTGAATCTATATATATATATAAATGCTACTTTTGTACGTGTTTAGGTTTGTGTTGTGCGATTTTAGATCAGGATCTCAGTCGTTGAAATAAATACAAAGAAATTATAATATAATTTTTGTTTTTATTTACTTACTACATTTTATTTCGCGAATACAACTGCTAAATAAAATACAACTTGTGGTTATTGGTTAAATTAAAATTTGATTTTATTACACATCTGTACATAATAATAAAAAACAACTAGATTTTTTAGAACCTTCCTACAACTTGTAGGTACCTTCCTACAAGTTCCCCTCCCTTTATTTATTCCCTTATTATTTTGTGTTTTGTGCGTCGCTTTTGGGGAAATAAACGTCTTTTCTTTCTTTCTTTCCTATAGGTATTGATTGCAAGTTTTTTTTTACATTTTTTTTCATATATAGGTACGTGTTTATATATTATAAGTAGTAAGTATAAGTAGATACAGTGTATAAATATACCACACGAATTATTTGAGTACCTACTCCCATTTTCATTTTCTAAAGATATACTAGCACATAAATTTTAGCAACATGCTATTACTGCATGCACATTATTGGCAATATCTCAAGATATGGCGACATTCTAATACGCAATAGATATTTGTCGTTTGTTATTTTGACGATTCTGGTCGTGTCGAGTCAAGGGGCGGATCCAGTTTTTTTTATAGGGGGGGTTCGTAAGTTTCAAACAAGTAAGCAGATTGGTGTTGTTCTCCTCAAAAGACTATCTCAGACATTTGCATGTTTCTTAATTTTATTTTGTTATGGCATCTTCGTGTTTGTTTCGATTTTTCTTCTCAGATTTTTGCAGTTGTGATTTTATGAAACATCGACCGTATTTAAACTAATCTAAAATATATTTTTGGTTTGCTTAAACCAAATCGCAGAAATCAAATACATCATTTAAATATACCACATTTTTCCGTAACTGTTGCCTGAGTGACTGACAGACAACGCATCGCCAAAACTACTGGTCAAGCAAAAGCTAGTTACGTTATAAAATACTATATCCCGTTTTTCCCGTTCCCGTAGGAATTTCTGGAAATCCTGTATTAGTGCTCCCCAAGGAATGTCAAATTTCTACGAGCAGTAGTTTCAGCTGTGCGTTGTCTGTCAGTCACTCAGTAACGGAAGAATTTTATATAAGTATATATTATACGTCATTTGCTGATCCTACGTGCTTACGTTAAGAAACACAAATCGTGCATTACAAAATCTAATTTTAATTATACTTTTAAAGCTGTCTTTAACACAGTCCAAATAAGCAGCCTCAATAAATTATTAATAAAAAATATCAAAATCTTTCAAATTATTTTCAGAAACCAGAAAAACAATTTATAAAAATCACAGTTTCAAATTCTTCAAAATATTCTATTGATCACATCCAATACCTATGTCAGTATTGTCTCACTAATATCTGAATGGTTTCTTTAAGTTGAAACATACGTTTTTGAGTTTAAAAACGGATTGCATTGAATTATAATAATTGATCGATAGCTTCCCATCATGCGAGATCGAGGTCAATAACTAGCTCTTTATAAAATAAAACTTATAAAACGTGTAATATAATAAACACATTACATTACAATACATTACATTACATTACATTATTAGGACTATTACATATTTTTTTAATTTGAGCGTTTGACTCGAGTTGTGTTGTGGTTTATATATAGATACAACTTTTAAAAAATATGTGGCCATGAAAGTTTCATTATTTTTCTTGGGAGTGCTTTAAATAAGTATTTCAATTTGTTAACATAAATTACTAAAAACCTTGTCTCTGCAAAGGATGTTTCATAAAATTTTAGTTAACGCATTTTTTGATGTTTTGTTACATCGAAGATATAATAATTGAATCATTAATAAAAAAATTGTTTATGGTACAACTGTATCTTCTACTTTAGAATGCTTAATTCAATTTATTATGTTTTATACAGTAATACACCAAAAACAATTCCGTAAAACAGAGAGTTACTAATAATTTTTCGTCCGAAATTATATGTTTTATCTAAGAAAATATTAGCCAAATTCAAACAAAAAAGTAAGTCCTATAACAAAAAAATGTTTTCTCAATTTAACGTAAATCAAATATTTTTAAACAATATTGTAGTATATGTAGTGCTACAATCAAATTAAATCTCGGGAAACGCGGTCTGTAGCTTTAGTTCGCGTCAAGCGCTCGATTAGGTAATAGCGCCCTTAAGAGAGGGCATTTTACCCATCATTATGCACAACTTTTAGTACGGGACCAAACCCGAAATCGCGAAAAAAGTCAGCTGTTTAGTAGGTATATTTTGTGCCTACCAAATAGCTGACTTTTGAACGCGCGGCTGCAGCGTATGGATGTATTGTATGTAACTGGCCGCGGCGCTCCTTGCCCGACGAGTTCGTGGCAGCGGCCAAAATGTCCCATACAGATTCCAGTCGCAGCGATTTCAGTCTTGATCCCATATTGAAAGTTGTACATCATTATGTACAACTTAGGATGTATTGCGTCTCATCATTCATAATGATGAATATAATAGGCTACCTACTTTTAACATTAATAAAAAGGCTGGCCACACATGCACTTTTATCCAATTCGATGTCCAAATACGGATACAGCCAATTACGGATTGGTAGATGACCTGAACCCAGCACAGACGTTCTTTTTATTTTGAATGTTTAAATGTTGTAGTAGTAACGAACGTCTGGAACTGTTTTTGGACGGGAAATTTAAGAAAATTTATTATGTTTGCCGTATTTGGCCCTATAGAACACTAAACAACAGCGTCCGTTTGGGTTCCGGATTTCGAAAAGCGGAAATGAATTAAAAATTGAACCCGAAATCCCTTCATTTGCGGCCTTCCTTAGAAATACTATCAATTACACTACACTACTTATTACTTAACAATCTCAGCAAAGTAAACACTATTACAAGTTTTAGGGCGAGTTTTTCGATTTATAGTTAACTCAACGAATGATTAAAATTGTGATAAAAGTTAAGTTGAAATGCGATAACTATAGGTAAGTTTTTAATTTGACAATTGGTCAAAAAACCATTGATCGAAAACCATTGGTTAACTAGGGATAAAAAAAAACTCGCAGTAAGTAAATTATAAGGGTATTGGCACTTAAGGGAAAAATATCAGCATTTTGAGTAAAATGTTACCATGTTTCTGAATAACAGTACCTACTCATCTAACTCTAGAATATCTTCAGTAGCTAGGATACCACCACCAATAGGGTAAATGACTAAAAATATCTAATAGGGTATTTTACTAAAAAAATCTAATTACTCCGTCTGATAGATTTTCAAAAAATATTCGACACATATTTTTTCTTTTTTCACGTAAACTAAAAATAAAGGAGATACAGCAAGTTGAAGACACGCGTGACGTCATTTCGCTTGGTAAATTTGGTACATTTTTATCAAGCCCGATGACGTCACGCGTGTTTTCAACTCCTTCCACACAAGCCACACACAAAAATACGTGTCCAATATTTTTTGAAATTCAATCAGACGGACTTATTTAGTCATCTTATTAATTTGGCTGCACGTCAATATCATCAGACATTGTAAGTGCGTTACTTATTTTAACAGTTACAAAAATAAATCTTAGTACAAATCATCTCGTCCATCCTTGGCTTCAGCTCTGCATATGTCACGATTCTTCTCAATTTGAGGGTAAATTATTATTCTCCGAATCTAAATTTCGCATTAACCCTAAAGAATAAAATAAACACTGTTTACAAAAAGAAACAAGTTACCTACAATACAAAAAAAAACCAGCTAAATGCGAGCCGGACTCGCACACGAAGGGTTCCGTACCATAAGTCTTAATTTTTATTATTTGTTGTTATAGCGGCGATGTGAAAATTTCAACTGTCTACCTATTACGGCTCATGAGTTATAGCCCGCTGACAGACAGACGAACGGACGGACAGCGGAGGCTTAGTAATAGGGTTTCGTTGGTTTCCCTTTGGATACGGAACCCTAAAAAGGAAACATTTAAGCCAAGGGATCAAGGCAGCCTGAAATATAGTGTTATTATGAATCCGTTAAGAATACTAGATAGAAGATACTTCCGTTGGCATACAAATCGATTCATCATCACCACCATCATTTCAATAGAAAGACGTCCACTGCTGGATATAGCCCCCCCCCCTCCCAAGCGTTGCCACATAGATCGTTCTTGCCCTTCTCTTGCGCCTCGTCTCGCCTTCACCAGGTCATCGCTCAAGGTGGACCCTTGAGCGAGCCTGCCAACGCTGCGTCTTCCGATACCCGTTCGCCATTCCAGATAATTCGACCTATCGACCTTCCGTTCTGCGGGCAATGTGCCCTATCCACTGCTATTTGAGAAATGCTTAACCTGTTTTTTCATCATCATCATATCAGCCGAAAGACGTCCACTGCTGGACATAGGCCTCCCTCGTAACTGGACCGTTTGTCCTAGGTAGACGTACTCGTCTACAACTTCGAGTGTAGAGTTTCCGATCTTGATGGGAGTGGGTACTACATAGGTTACCATGATCTTGGTTTGGTCTATGTTCATTTTGAGACGCACTCTTTCGGAAGCTCTACTGAGGTCATCGAGCATTGTACTGAGGTCCTCCATAGTCTCAGCCGTGACGACTATATCGTCAGCAAATCGAAGGTGGCTGATGTACTCGCCATTGACATAAATGCCCAGCCTTCTCTAGCCCAAAACCTTGAAGACATCCTCCTTTGCGGCCGTGAACAGTTTCGGAGAAAAGACGTCTCCCTGCCTCACACCCCGCTGCAGGAGGATACCTAGGTTTCGAGGTCTGATCCTGAAGTCGAACTGACATGGTGGCTTTTTTGTACAAACATTTCAGCACCTCGATGTACCAATAGTCGATCTGGTACCCTTGGAGAGACTGCAGACTGCAGCACAGCCTAAGTCTCGATCGAATCAAAGGTTTTCTCGTAGTCGCACAAACGCTAAGCAAAGGGGCAGATTATACTCTTCGGTCTTCTGAATAACCTGACGGAGCGTATATATGTAGTATACGATGCTGAAGCCTTTTCGGAATCCGGCTTGTTCGGGAGGCTGGAAGTCGTCAAACCTGGTTGCGAGACGGTTCGTGATGACTCTGGAAAACATCTTGTAGACATGGCTCAGAAGTGAGATGGGCCTATAGTTCTTCAGCAGGGCATTGTCGCCCTTCTTAAAGAAGAGTACTACTACACCTGTGCTCCATGCCTGTGGCATTTTCCCCTCGATAATGATGGAATTGAACAGTTCCTGAAGGGCCTTAAGGACGGTCTGCCTTCAGAAGTTCGGCAGTAATTCCGTCCTCACATGACGCCCTGTTGTTCTTAAGCTGCTTCAGAGCCATCCTAATTTTATACAGGCTGACGTCTGGGATGTCCTCGGTATAGTGCCGAGTTAATCTAGCTCTTGGGTTGTTAGCTGGATTGTATCGGGTTTAGTCATTGACGTGTATAACTTTCCATAGAATTTCTCGATCTCTCTCAGAAGCTCCGATTTGGCGGATATGGTTCTGCCATCGGCGGTCTTCAGTTTTGTGAGCTGGCTCTGCCCAATAGAAAAATCTCTAGCAAAGAAATCATCAAATGACTCCTTCCGCTCTGGGCGAGGCGGAAGGGAGTGTCAGACTCTTACTGACTAAAACCCATCCGTGCTCCTCCCAATGCCCTTTGCGTTCCAGGGCTGCGGCGTCTCTTTCGAACGGATTCCGCACCCCGGCAGGCACTGGCCCTAGCGGGCCCCGTCTCCCATGCTGACATCTCCTTGAGGCCTAGCAAAGACCCTGGAACCCTTATTCCGCTCTATCGCTTCTTTAATCTTTTCAGTATTAAAGCGGCGGAGGTAGCTTCTCAAGGTTTGAGAGATCCGTCTTTTGAGCCGCCGGTAGGTGCACGCATCTTCTGAAGACTGCAGGAACATCTCCTGCCTCTCCTTCATGAGCTTCAAAGTAGGATCAGAGAGCCCCTCGTTCTGGTCTGTACTTGAAACACTTAGACCCGACCTTATGGACAGTTTCCACGAACCCATCGTTGCAATCGTCCACGGACCTCCCTAGGCACTCGAAACAGTTCTGAAGTTCGAGCTGAAAGCTCTCGGAGTTTTGGATCTGGATCTGTGTTGGACGGAGCGTATACCTCATCAGTCGAGACCTTTCCAGCTTGATATTTAGTTTCAATGTGCCTCTTACCATGCGGTGATCAGAATATCATGACGATATTCCAAGTATCTGGTACGCCACCCTGGTCCACACACTCTCGATGCTGACCACATTGGACACTAGGGACCTGTGAACGATAAACCCGACACCACCCTGGGACTTTTGGTAACCCTCCCGGAAACAGAGCAGATAGCCGGATTTGAGAATTATCGTGTCGTCCCCCTTTCTTCGGATTTCAGACAATCCCACAATACTCCATCGCAACCTGCTCAATTTCTTCTCAAGTTCGGTGATTTTCTCGTCGGTCCGGAGTTTTCTCGTGTTCAGTGTTGCCAGGTCCAGTCGTCGGTGTTTCCTATGGTAGCTGGGTCCACTCCTGGGACGCGCCATCACCTATCAAAAACAAAAATAATAATACTTAAGTAGAAGAAGTTTCTAACCTAGCAGCTTCTTGACGATGCCTTCGTCTCCTTCCTTGATGCCGTACAGCAGAAGAGAAGAGAAGACGCTTTCCGACACTTCAGCCAGCTTCTTCGGAGACTGGATGTTGAGGCTCGTGGCCAGAGCCTCTTTGAGGGATTGGTCCTAGGAAGGTAGCACTCGATTAGTAAAATTAAGACGGTAACATTACAATACTGCAAAAAAGTTATGCGCCTCATCTTTCCGAAACAAATTCGGAAACGCGAAAATTGCCGAAGCACTTAAATTATTATCGTAATTGGAGAAATACTTAATTATTACATATCATATTTATGAAATAGTCGAATATTAGGTAAGGAACACCCACACTTGCAGAAAACGGAGTAAGTTGATTCTTATATGTGAATACCTATAGTTAGTAACCTACATAGGTATGTATTGTATCTACGTAGGTACGTTTTCTTGTGATGTAGTCTCGAAAAATGGCGAAACAACATTTAATAATCGTAATTTTTATAATTGCCTGGTTCCAGTAGACTGAAAAATATTATAATTAATTACTTTTTTTACAATAATTACACTCATTGCATTATGTATGTTTTAGACGTCCTGTTCTTTCGATGCATTGATCGTTACACGTGCAAACATACAAACCTACCACGAATTAATTACCGCGGTAGGTTTATATTGATCGTGCAACGGCATCAAGGAACACCTTAATTGATTCTATAGCACAATCAAGTTTGCCGACAGTAAAATAATACATCCTTCATGATGGATCATGGGCTCGACACTCATCGGACCGCTCTTATTGGAAAAAATCGGCCATGTGCGAGTCAGACTCGCGTACAAAGGGCTCCGAACGAATTTTTTTTTTAACATGTTACTTAAACATACTTCTTATAGTTTTTTGTTATAAATTTAGAACACAGAAAGTTATGTGTGTATCAAATTTGACAGACAGACAACCGAGTGATCCTATAAGGGTTCCGTTTTTCCATGTTGAGTTTCGGAACCCTAAAAAACCCAAAAACACGTCCATGTCTGACGGTGGTTCGATTGCCAGAGTCGAACCGCCGTCTCTCGTGAACACGAGACCAAAAGGGGTAAGTTCTTTCCATAGATCTGTATCAGTAGTTGGCTTAAGCCTAAGAGACTAACTGGTCCCACGCACGCAACTTATGCAACGCATTATGATATCTGGACTCTTGATTTTATATGAAAAACTATGCTATAGAGACACTTATTGTATGCAACGCAACATACGATACCATACAAAAGCGTTGCATACGTTGCGTACGTAGGACCAGTGTGTTTCTCGCTTCACTCCTCACTTTCTTCTTGGTCTCGTCATCACACAATTCTTAAGACCGCCTGTTTTCTGAGAGCCATTTTTCTTGTCACGTTAGAGCCTTTTATACAACGTGTCAAAGGGGTCATTGTACTCATCATTATCTATGAGCAACTTTTACTATGGGGTCAACTCTGAAATCGCGAGAAAAATATCGACTGCCCCTATACATTTATGTGTGCATAACTCGGCAAAATGTATTGAGCAGCCGATTTTTTATCACGTTCCCATAGTTAATATTGATGAATACATGAACCCCTTTATTGGTATTGCGTTAATTCTGTTACACGTAGTATAGGAGAAAGTGCAATAAAACTTGTACATCAAATTCACTCGTGGCAATGAAGAACTTACGTGAATGGACATAGAGGATAGGTTGGTCAGCTCTCCTCTGATATTCAGGCCCATCATCTGTAAACAAAGAACATGATTAACGATAAGAAATGATCTGTTCCTGTGTATCGAGACAGTTTACTCAAAATAGAACACTTGTCAAACGCAAATCCTTGTTTAAAAAACTCAGTTGTTCCCGCTACATACCTCACTCCGCTTTGAATGTAGTACTTTTTTTGTTTTGGATGGAAAATCATCAAATGACTTCTCCCTGTCCTCTCTTCTTCTGGACGAAGCGGAAGGGAATGTCTGACTCTTACTGACTAAAACCCACTCGTATTCCTTAAAATGCCGTTTGCGTTCCAGGGCCGCGGTAACCGGAGTGCGGGAACCGTTCGCGGGGTGCGGAAACCGTTCGAAAGAGGCACCGTACCCTGTACCCCTATTCTGTTACAACATTTACGTGTCTCGACAGCGGAATCCGAGGTGAGTATAAACATAAGACCTCTATGCTGTGTGCAATAAAGTTCGCTTTGTGAGCTATCTCACTCAGGTGAAGCTCGATATCGAAATGGTTACTTACAGAATAGCCTTGCTGGTACGTAAAGGGCATTAGGAGGAACAGGGATGGGTTTTAGTCAATAAGAGTTTCGACACTCCCTTCCGCTCCGCCCAGAGCGAGAGGAGTCATTTGATGATTTCCCAATCCCATCCTTAAAAAAAAATAAAAGCCGCGGTAACGGATTCGAACTATTCCTTAACCCTGGCAGACTGGGTAGTACCTACACATTTTTCGATTGCACGCCCTACGAGAGAGTTTGAATGGAACCCTGGATCCTTTAAATTCGCGATCTGACCCCTTAGGTGGCAATGCAATCGGATTCTAGAATTATTTTTCATTCGGAAAGGATAACGTCTGTTAGGACCGAGAGTGTGTCCATTTTTATTTCTGCAAAAGAAAATTATGACAGGTTGGTACTCACGTCAATCTTCTCCTGGAAGCTCAGATCCGGCTTGGTCAGCACGTACGACAGTTTGGTGACGGCAGCCTCGGGGCTCATGTCGTAGCCTGAGACCACGCCTGCTTTTGCGAGCCCCTGGACAGAGGAGAACGAATAGGCTAGTTTCCACCATCAATAAATTGCAAATCTATACAATATTATAGTCCGTAAATCCATGAATTTGGACAAAGATTAAACGCAACAAATCTTGGGAGTGGGGTCTCGTGACGTCAGACCGCACTAAATGATTGAGATTGAGTTTTGATGACATTAAGAATTTTAAAAGCGTCATATCTTCGTCAATTTTGGTTTACGTAACAAAAGAAAAAATACGAGTCGGATATTTTGTTGAAATCAGTATAACGGACTAAGTAATTAGATTTTTTTAGTCCACTACCGTATAGTTAACCACCGAGGATGTGTGAAGAAACAGTGGAACAGACGACCTTTACCTCGTTTGCAAACTGTATGAAAAAATTACCCACATACTCATCCACCAAGCGGGGTTATGGATACATTTGACGATAAATCTATTTTCATTTAAAAGTCGGGTTTGTAACACGTAACACCATTTATAATTCAAGAACGGCTAGACCGATTTTGAATATCTTAAGTTTTTTGGGTTTGTCTTTGCCCCATAGGTAACTATTAAAACAATGGAAAATTAAAGGGAAAAAAATATGTACACAATCATTTGTTTTCAGTTATACTTTGCTACGTGCGGACGTGTTCGCGCCCTCTCAGATTTTTTTTTTTGTGTTTTTCTGCCGGACAAGTTGACAAATTCTACCATTTATCGGCCCTTCTCTTACTATCTTGCGGATCGTACGTTTAGTGTGGCAGCCATATTCGTTTTTGGTGCTGTGTTTTGCTCGCGGGCATTCAAGAAACTTGTGAGTAACATACACAAACAGATGTCAATTTGGTGGGATTCCAACCCGCGACAATCTGCGTAGCGCGCTTGGTTAACGCGCGGCTCAGACCACCGAACCAACTCGACAAGAGTGCGGCGCCGCTAAATTCGCTATCGGTAGCTTGGGGCACTGTGAATCTGTGACGAGTCTTCGGTCGCCCGGTACTACGGCACTTAGCGATAATTAAGCGAACACAACAAAAAAAATCACAACAAAAACAACAAACAAAAACAAAACAAAAACACGCAAAACAATATCTAACACAAAACACAAAATACAATAACAAAAATCTCGCAGCTTCGATATTTCGAAGCTGCGATTTTTGTTATTGTTTTCTGCTGTATTTTTTTTCTCCTGCTTTTGCCTGCATTAAATTAATTAATGATTTAAACGCTTTTGCAAAGCGTTTCCTTAACAGTTCCAAGAACTTACCCTCGGGCCTACAAAATGAAACACGTTTTTGACACGTCAGGTGTCAAACCAACCTAGGCTAGCAGTCGCCCATAGAAAGAATGTGCAACGAATATAATAATACAGTCTTGAACATGCCTGAATTAGACATACTCGTATTCAGTGACAGGCTACCGCGGTTTTGGAAAAAAATCACACTATCCTTACCAGTTTATTGTCAGTAATTTGTTGATACTATTTTGTTGATTTGATTTTAATTTATCTTATTGTTATTTTATTTTATTTGACATTTATTTCTACCCAAAGCTTCGATTATATTTAAATTATTTCAATTTATTTTATTTCAAATGTTTTAATTTATTTTAATTTTAATTCTATTTTAACGGTTTTGACATTCTGTTTTAATTTTTATTTATTTTAACTTGTATTCTGTTGACATCAATTTTAATTTTTATATTAAATTTTGTTGTCATTTTTAATTTTATAATATTTGATCAATTAAGATATGTTTTAACTTTTAATCGTATTTTTAAATGTGTATAATTTATTCATTTTTGTTTTTTATTCCTGAATCAAATCGTATTTTACTTTTAGTTTTAATAGAAAGCTTATGTTAAAAATTAGTTACTTATAAAACTTATTATTTCAAGGCAGCAAGCACTATGTTCTGGTGAGCGTTATGTACGCCTTAATTGTCATATGCGTAAGAAATGTTGTTATTGAGCTTTTTGAAAATTATTGCACAATATATGTGATGTGGCTGTACTAATTTTAATAAATAAATAAATAAATGATGTTTCACTCAACTACCAAAACGAGCTCCAGCCCCGATTTATGGACAACGTCTGAGACCGATCCCGGAGTTAAGAGTACCTACATGCAGGAAACGTAAGCAACCTGAATGTGTGTTCACCGATCGTTTGAACGCACTGGCTAATTATGATTGCACGGATTTGTTAAATAAACTGTGTTACGTTGTTCCGAGAACGGTAGTGCGCAAACAAGTTCGTCCTTACCGATTACTATCTACCAATACCAGCCACGTCTGTAACTCCAATGCTGGTGTTCGAGCTTCTAGATTTCAGAACATTGATATTTTTAATCTCTCCGCAAGTAAATTTAGGAAATCTCTAGTTAATTCTTTATATTTGTAAACGTATAAATGTAAGGCTTTGAATAAAATAATGATAAAGCATTATTTTATTCAAAGCCTTACATTAGAATTCGATTTCTTCCATTCCTTAATTTTGTCACCCGTTCGTAGCATAAACATTAATTTAATACAACAGCAACAAACAACATTATGTTGTTTGTTGCTGTTGTATAATAAGAACTTTTTCAAGAAAATCAATGTAAAGAAAATAAAGAAAATAATATAACATTTCATTGTACTACTGTTTTTGATCCCGAAATAAAATAAAATAAAATAAAATTTGCTCGTGAATTCGAATACAAAGCCATTTCTGATACCTAGGTACATGAAAAAAACAAAACACGGCAATTATTAATTCTGAGGCGGTACGAAGTTCGCCGGGACCACTAATAAATAATAAGCAAAATAACACCAAGTCAAATATATAGGGTGACTGGTAATAAGTGACCGATACCTTAACACGTGATTGTACTCATGATAACAAACAGCTTTTACTACGGGACCAAACCTGAAATCGCGAAAAAAAATAGGCAGTACAGTACGTTTTGACCAGTTAGTAGGCGAACGTAAATTTACTGAACAGCAGATTTTTTTAGCAGCTATCCAGACAAGAATTCACTAGGTTGTCTGCCAAATTACATTTTTTTTTACTATTGATAGGCACGCGTTTGACCGCTATTTCTGACGGTGAGCGATGATGTGGTCGAAGATGGAGCACGCTTGTCTAGAAGTAACCTATTCCTATGGTTGTAGTTCAAATGTTCAATCCATCGCCACCAACTCAAGTCTATAAAGTGGTAATTAATTGTATTAAAAAACAAATACTTACAATCGAACATAGAACGTCCTCCTTTTTGAAGTCGGTTTTAAAGGCCCTAAAACAAGGAGCCTCCGCATTGGGTTACGTTTCAAAAAAATACAAAATTAAATTTTAAATAATTAAAAAAAGAAAATAATACATTATCACGAAATATAATTCATATATTAATCAACTCCACGTGCACAGCCAGTCTAGCCGACCAATACGACGCATATATGGCATAATGTCGCATCGATAACGTCGTACAATACCTCATTACTTGAAACACTCGCGAGTTTTACGATCAACGACAGAATAAGCACAATTCAGCTGTAAGTAACGCTACATAAACTGAACTAGCTAGAGCTAATAATGTAATGCAGATCGATATCAAGGATCTTTAAGTCAAGAGAGAACTGGTTACTTTAAGAGCACATATGTCGTAGCGCAGTGCAGATAATTTTTCACTGTCAAACTATTATGGACATTGTCCTTATTGAAATAATATTTAAAATCAATTAACACAACAAATAATTCCAGAAGAGCATCGAAGCGACTACATGCGAAAGGCAATGCAACTGCGCGAGCAGGCGCGCTACTCCGCGGGCCCTAGACCTGAGTATTATGATTTAATTTCAACTCGATATCTCCACGCGTCCCCGAGATAAACGGTCTTGACAGACAGACGGACGGACAACAAAGTGATCCTATAAGAGTTCCATTTTTTACGGATGTTCGGAACCCTAAAAACGCAAGAAAGATGTTTATGCCGCGAGCAAGACCGTGTGACTGACTACTGTGAATTACGAGTAAGGCCTCTGCCTCGCGTTTTGAAGGCAGCGGGGCGGCGGCGGCGGCCCGGCGACCCTCGGTAAGAGCGGCGTGGCAACGGCGCGTTGGTGGGCAACGAGCGGTGCGCCGTGCGCGCCAGTCGAGCGGTGACCGCCCGCGCGTCTGCATTGCAGTGTTGTGCAATTTATTTTCTTCTTTTGCCCACAAAAAATCGAGCGTTAAGAATAACTTTGAATAAAAAAAATGTTGTCGCCGTTGTTCAGACATTTCGTTCGTGAATATTAAAAAAATATCTCGACGACATAACCACGAACACAATACTACGCCCGCTTGTTTTGAAAACGGGTCTACCTTGCCCGCCCCGCTCCCGCGCCGCCGACGCCGCCGCCCCGCTGCAAAACCCGAGGCAGAGGCCTAAAGCAGTATTCCTCACCTGCGACCTTTATTCAATATTTTTATCACCATCTTTTGAATGTTATCGGCCGGCGCCGTTATAAAGTTACATTCTAAAATCGAAGTGCAGTTTTCAGCGCTTGCTCGTCTCATAAACGTGATAGAGACTTCACTCCTTGCTTAGACGAGATCAATGATGCCCTAAGAATATTTTGTAATTAACAAGTTCGACATTTCTGTACTTATGTTATAAAGCTGAATAGTTTATTTGTGTGGTGGAACGCGGTAATCTCGAGAACGTTCGATTGAAAAAAAAAAGTATTGGGTTGCCCATTTATCGAGTAAGGTTATAGGGCTACATTAACATCACGCTACAAGCAATAGGAGCGGAGCAATAACGAAAAATGTGACGCAGACGAATTTGCGCGGGTCAGCTGGTAAACGATAAACCATCTTCTACACTGATATTATAAAGAGGAAAGGTTTGTTTGTTTGTTTGAATTGAATAGGCACGGAAACTACTGGATTGAAAAATTCTTTCACCATTAAAATCCTACACTACTCAGATGATTTTTTTCAAAAAAGTTAGGGATCCGATTAAAAACTTTGATAATAAAACCCCAGGTGTGAAAAAAGTACCAAAAACGATCCTTATATCGCGTACGCTGCGGAAACTATTGAGAAAAGAGCAAAGTGATATACTCGTACTATAGTTTTATAGAAAACATAAATATCTACAAAAAAGTCCGCGAGGGTGTATATTAATATATAAATTAGTTATTTATATGTTAATATACACCCTTATGGTTAAGTGACAATGACCACTTTTTGTTTAAATTATTCAATCAAAACCCGGGTGAAACGTAATAGTGGTAATTTTAGTATCATGATATTAGTCCAGATCTACTTAAATTAATTTAGTTAATAATTAAGGTTGGTTATGTACATGTAAATTACACTTTAAATTATTAAAATCGATCCTTTCGTTGAAAAGTTACGACGGTTTTAAAAATTCTCTAAGTATGAAAAATGTTGCGAGTGAGCGAACTGCCCTACGTTTAGCCTGTGAATAAGTAATTTACACATACCCTTTAAGAGGTTAGATGGGAGATAAACTAAAAATAGTAACACACTGCTACTTTGGTTTCATCATATAACCTCGTTTTTTAATCATTTTTGTAATCATCATAACTTGGTCTTAATTACGGGACACGGATAGCACGGAAATATGAGAAAACAGGTCGTAAAATGCGTTCTGGATACCTTTTCAATAAAATTAGGAATATAAAGTTTTTTAAATTAAACCTATTAACCCTGGGCATGCCTGGTAGGGTCTATCAGGCCCACCCTTCAACTGAAACCGTTGTATTTCATTAAAATATGATGTTTCTGCGTCACCACTCTCAGTAGCTGAACATCATCAACCAACCGACGCCTAATGGCCACTATTTTAGTCCGGAGTCAGCTGAGATGGTGAAAAAACACAAAAAACCCGAGCGCCGGTGTCAAATTAATTCAGAGGTTATACCTTACACCTCTGCCTACACCCGTTGATGGTAGTGACAAGAACTGATTATTATAGCATTATCTATAGTCTTTGTCTTGTGCCTCCTATTTTCTATAGTTTAGTCGAGATTTCTTTTCTTACACATAAGTGTAAAAAAGGCCTGTTTTTTGTTAAAAACATAACATTTATTAAGATTTTTTAATTTATTTAGTTGATATGGTGGATTTGTTTTCTTCATTTTTCCCTCTACCATATCCATACCCCTAGTATATATATGAAAGTATGTTTAGATACACTAGTTACCACAACTGGTACGAAAAATAGTCACTTTAAAGTCGGGTCTGACAAACCCACCAGGCATACCGCGTAACATTTTGCCACCAGGCATACCGAAGGTTAAAACAGATGCTGATATGTATTATGAAGTTTTACGTACCACATAAATGCTTTTAAGAGAAGTATAACCCAAATTTCAAGACTTGAGACCCCTGGACAGGAAATGGTGCAAACAGCAGTTCTATAGAGTTTTTTAAGTATTTTTTTTTTTTAGGACGTTTAAGTCAGATTTTGTGTTTTTATAGTCTCGAGACGATCGGGTTTTTTGAAAAAAGTATTTTTTTTTTGTTTTTTTTACGTTATAACGTCTTATAAACCGATGAAAGACGGCTGCACGCACGAAAAACTGTCACGTTCCGCCTGAGCCGAGCGTGCAAACGAGAGCGCGGAACAAGCGATAGAGAGGCACGATCGGCCTAAGCGTTCGGCTTTTTTGTTAAGAATTCAATTGTTTTCTTATGACGTTATCACGTAAAATTATCGTCCGTAAACCGAATTTTTATTTTGATATTGTTTCTTTACTCTCTTCTCTAGCAGGTAAAGAATAAATAAAATAAAATAAAATAGCCATTTATTTCCTGCAAACATTAAATTATCTTATTAATTTTTGGTTCAGTTCATAGTTTAATCGACTGCGATACTTATTATTAGGTGGTATTGTGTGTAAAGAATAAGACCATTAAATATGACCATGCACTTCTGGAACCCCTGTATTACGTGTACTATGTGTACCTGATGGTTGAATGGCGACAATTTACTTTCCTTTCTTTCTTTTATTTCTCTAGACCTTACCTGCCCCGTCTTATAAAGCGCAGCCACCGCCCCAGTATTGCACTGAGTGATATTCACGATGATCACTCCTCGCTTCACGGCTTTCTCGATCACCTCCAGTAAGTCCGGTCTGTTGGACGGAATGTTACCTGCACCGTAGGTCTCCATCACCAGACCTGGGACGGAAGTGGCGGAGTAAGAGGTTGCGGAGAAGTCTGCTAGATAATGGGGTAATGGGTGGCAATACATTCAGAAGAAATATATCGTGTATTGTGCTAAATCTACACCATTTATAAGAAAACAAAAATAACTTGTCAAGAAAAGAATTTATGAGGCAAAAATAAATGAGATATATTGAAACGAGAAGTTTGTATAACTAGAAAGTAAACGTTTAAATAACAATTTAGAAATCCTATCTATTCTGTCTCAACCTACTTCAGAAGGTATCAAAAAGTTACGTAGATTAATAACATCATTGACTTCCATCGATATCAGTGTTGTCTATCAGTGTTGTTTTGATAAGAGGTAAAGGGTACGATGGGGCTGGCATATCTGTTTAGACAAAAGCCCCAAACTATTTAGAAATTTCTACAAAAAAATAATTGGTTATTGGAATCTAAACGGAACAATCTTACGTACAGCTATTAAAGTTTTACGGACATCAATCAAATAAATTCTAATCATAGGTACCTTGGATAGGTGCTTGACAAGCAGACTTCACAGCCGCTGTACTAATACTGGGGAACATTCTCAGCAGACCGACGTTCTTGGACATCTTGGCGTGAACATGGAACCTCTCGATGACGCTGGGCTTGAAGATGGCCGCCTTGTTGACTTCCATATCCAGGCCCACCTTGACGAGAGGCACGGCATTCGGAGAGTCGAAGGCGAACAGATTGTTCACGGAGATCTTGCGGGTTCTATAACAAATCATTATTTCAGAAAGACAGGCCTAATCGTCGCCGATAGCGACCAGCACACACAAATACACACAATCTTCTTGCCGGTTAGTAAAATCAAGTTGCGATCACCCATTCCTCTGAAGTACTCCAAGAGCAGTGGACAGGGAACGTTTATTTTAAGTTTGTTGAGGCTTAAGACATGCCTCATGTGCCTCAGTTTTTCAAAAATTCCCTAGGTTCATAGTTCCATTTGGAAACTTGTGAAGATTTAATCAGAGAGCTATATATTAATGCTACATTCTTCATAGTTTCACTACACTACACTCTCCGCAGAGTACTTTTAAACGTTATCGTTACAAGTTAGCGAACGCCTGAAACTTCTATGCGTTACTTCCAACATTAATCATTCTGGAAAATTAATTCGGGACTAACAGGAGATATTCGGAAGAGTAACATACCGGTTACCACGAAACAGTTTGCCGTAGAAGAAGATGGTGACTTCAGGGATGTTGAAGCCGCCAGCGATGATGAGAGAAGACACGAAGTTGTCCACACCATCACTGCGAGGCACGAAGATCGGGATCTGTTGTGGACAGATTAAAATTAAAAATTGCTAAAATTCTTTACACTCGATGGTTGAACTGTGTTCTGTTTGTCTGTGGTGTGAACAAAAACTTGTGCCCGATCCTGACATAGTCCTCTAGCGACAATAGGTTATTTAGTTTTTAGTTAAGTTTTTATCTATTCCCTTATGATTTTGTGTTTTGTGCGTCGCTTTTGAGGAAATAAACGTCTTTTCTTTCTTTTCTATTATAACCAGAATTTTTAATTCAATCGTTTTAAAGATCTGCGAGGCTTCAAGAACGGGATCTATTGTGAACAGCATAAAATTAAAGTAGATGGAATTCCCTGCCTGAGTCTGTGTTTCCGTAATAGCTATAACCTCTTGTAGTTGAGTTATGGTTACTTCATATACTACTATATCATCGCTTGCCTAGGTGAAATAGTAGTCAAACGAGATCATACAATATGGTTATGTATATCGATGCGTTTGATGCAAGCCCTATCACGATAACTGCAACGTTGCGCACCAATTCAACCGTTGCTTCACAGTTGTTAAAAGATTGGCAATGAAAACTGACGGTGTAAATAATTCACACAATTGTAAAAGTATATCTTTTATGACTCATGCCCGGTTTCTGAGGTTTTTATCGGTCGCTTATCTGTCCGTTAACGCTATTTATCATATCGCCATTAGTTAGTGGTTAACAGACAAATAAAAGTCAGATAAAAACCTTAGAAACCGGGCAAAAGTGTTTTATTTACACCACCCTGTCGAACCAAAATGCGCAGCCGCAACATCCTTATCTTGAAGCCATTTAGGACATTTTCGAACCTGTCACCTCATTGTGGATAAAGCTACAAGCCTGAGTTTGCATATACCGCAATATAATCTACATACGTACATGCAACATAATCTACCTCGTTAGAAACTACTACTACCCTCATCGTCTGCTGTCTTTAGCTTAATATTAGGTCCAGGTTTATGAAAGACGAGGATTGTGGGATTTGTTCGAAAGAGTCACCGCACCCTGGAACGCAAAGGACATTAAGAGGAACATTGATTTTAGTCAGTAAGAATATGACAATGCATCTGCTCCATCCTTATGAAAAATAATTTTAGGTTGTAATCTACGAAAAAACACATTTCATTAGTGCTTATGTATCAATCATTACTACAGAACGCTTCATAAATACGTCAATAGACCATGTACATTGTTCAGTGAGCATAATTTAATTGAAGATCAGCGTTGATTGAATGATTTTTTCGACTCAATCAACTTTAATTGGTTGATTTATTTAATTTAGTGCCAATTGAAGAATCGTTCTTCATCTACTTAATGAAACATCAAATAATATGTGCAATTCCTTTTTACATCTGTTTATTATATTTGTAGAATGCAGCTACAACGCAATGCAAAAATATTGCGTTTTATTAATAAGAGAAACTTCTCTGCATAACGCTACCACAGGCTGCGTGGCCCTTGCATTATAAGCTTCGTTACACTCATGAAGACCTACGTAATACTTCGTAGCGACCTACTAGCCTTCGTAAAGGTGGATACAGACGAGTCGAGGAGAAGCACGCGCAGCGTAAGGGCGCTCATCGTATGCTTGCCGATGTGAGGACGTTAATATTCGTGGTGAGGCATGGCTACGCAGGCAAATTTACATCGAAACGTGTGCGTTGCAAGGCGTGCGCAGCGCATGCCTCGCAATGTCTGGTCCCACCTTTACACTTGCATAACGCTACAAAAGCCTTGGTAACTCTTGCGTAGCGCTACGAAAGCTTTTGTAGCTCTGGTATAACGCTGCAATAGGCATCATAGCACTAACGTAGCGCTACGACATCCTTCGTAACATTTGCGTAGCGCTACGATTGGCCTCATAGAACTAAAACTGCTTAACACTCCAATACGACCAACTCCGTAGCACTCTTGTAGATCTACTACTGTCTTCGTAGCAGCGTGTATACTTACTTGAGATCCAGTGAGTACCACAGCCTTTCCAAGGTTCTCGAACATAAAGGAGAGAGCGGATGCTGTATAGCAGAGCGTGTCTGTGCCATGGAGGATCACAAAACCATCGTATTGTTCGTAGTAATTCTGTAATAAAGAGTTAAATTAAAAACCTGGTCTTATTTAGAAACAAATGTTCTTTGTGATGACTATTTCAAATAACATAATCGACAAAAGTGATCATCTTGGAATAGTCAGCTTCCTGTACTTAAATCACTGAAAAATACGCAATTCTATAAAGGGATAAAAAATAACTTTTAGATGGCCACTTTTGGACACTGTTTGATAATCTCTAATCCAAGCCCGTATGTGAAACGAAACGTGATAAGCTATAACTCATCATCTGCCTAGCCTTTTTCCAACTATATTGGGGTCGGCTTCCAGTCCAACCGGATTCAGCTGAATACCCGTGTTTTACGTGGAGCGGCTGCCTACCAGACCTCCACAACCCATTAACTGGGTAACACGCTACTTCTTGGCAAGACTGGAATCAGATTTACTGGCTACTGACAATCCATAACGACTGCCAAAGATCTACTAATGACAGCCGCCAACGGCTTAACGTGCTTTCCAAGGCACGGAGGAAACTCGTGAAAACGTGATAAGCTTTAACTAAAAACAAATATTCTTCATCTTAAGCACTTACCTGAATATCTTTAGCGATATAGATCCACTCCTGCTCAGTCATATCGGATGAGTCAAGCAGAGGGTCATACTCCTTGACTTCGTACATAATCCTCCAGGGAACGTCATCGGTTTCTAAACAAATAGTAAACATAACATGACGCTTCAGTATTCCTCGAAGAGGTAAGCAGAAGTATAGCGATAATAGGGTAGTGGACTAAAAAATCGAACTAGTCCATCAGATAGATTTCCGAAAAATATCAGACTAGCATTTTTTTTTCCCGTAAAGCAAAATTGACGAAGATACGACGCTTTTAAAATTCTCAATACGTCTCGGTATTGTTTTCAGTGCGTTCTGACGTCACGAGGCCCCACTCCCGAATTTTGATGCGTTTTATCTTTGTCAATATTCATTGATTTATAAAAACCAAAAATTCGTGTCCTTTATTTTTCAATACTCTAACTTGCGGACTAAATAGATTTGCCTATTGAATACACCTTTTTTATGGATACATATGGATATCATAAAATTACTCCTTCCGCACTGGGCGGCGCGGAAGGGAGTGTCAGACTCTTACTGACTAAAACCCATCCCTGCTCCTCCTAGTGCCCTTTGCGTTCCAGGGCCGCGGTGACCCTTTCGAACCAATCTCGCAACCCTGGAAGGCACTGGGCTTAGCATGCTCCTTCTATAATGCTGAAATCTCTTTAAAGCGCGCGTGAAACACAACGCGCCGTCGATACGGGCCTGTACCCCTGTTCTGTAACAACATTTTCGTGTCTCGACTGCGGAATCCGAGGTGAGTATCAAATTACGTCAAACGTAAGACCTTTAAAGCAATACACTGTCTCTCAGGTGAAGCTCGATATCGGAATGGTTATTTACAGAATAGACTAGCTGGTTCTTATCGGACGGCGAGCCACCCACAGCTCGCCGTCCGCAGGCCCGCGCCTGCGGTGGCCGGGAAATTGAATACATCTACCAACATTTCCCTAGTTACGCATTTAAAGTCCCAATATCCCACGTTTCACACGGTTGCTTCGAAGACAGAGCGAACTTTTCTTACATACAATCAGTATCCTTAATAGAACAAGTTTCACGAAAACCGGCCAAGTGCAAGACGGACTCGCACACAAAGAGTTCCGTAATATAAACCGAAAAAAAAAACACGTTTCCTGTGTGGCGACCAATATGAGCATTTATGACAAAAGTGGAGCAGACGAAGTTGCGCGGGTCAGCTAGTTTATTTACAAACCCGTTACTAGATATTAATAAATTTCTGTAAGGATGGGAAATCATCAAATGACTCCTCCCGCTCTGGCACCCTACCTATCACCATGGGCTCATATCCGGAGTACTTACTCGGTAGCACAAAAAAGTTCTCCAGTGACTTATCAACTGGACAGGACTTCAGCATTCTCTGGTAGTAGTTTTCATCGTGCAGCTGAGGGTACTTCCTGATCGAAGGCTGGAACATATTCTTCCCCGGCGACAGACCTGGTGAAAAGGAAACAGATCTTAATGACTGTGATAGGACTACAGAAGTAATTGTGGCACCATATCCACTAAATTTGGGAACCAATGGGATATTTTACTGAAAAAAAAATTTTGCCTGGCCTTTACCCAAATATATTGGGGTCGGCTTCCAGTCAAACCGGATTCAACAGAATACCAGTGTTTTACGTGGAGCAGCTGCCTAACAGACCTCCACAAACCGTTAACTGGATAGCACGGTAGTACTTGGCAAGATTGGAGCCAGATTTGCTGGCTTCTGACAATCCGTAAAGAGTGCCAAAGATCTACAAATGACAGCCGCGACCAACGGTCCGTCAGATAGATTTTCAAAAAATATTGGGCACGTATTTTTTGCAATTTCAAATCGATAAAAATTTATTGACATAAAGCGCATCAACGTTCAAGAGCGGCGCTGGTGACGTCACGTCGCTGGTATTAATTGTACTATCGTAGTGACATCACGTGAGTGTTCATCGCACTGTATCGTCTTCATTTTTTGTTTACGTGAAAAATGAAAAAACACGAGTCCGTTATTTTTTGGACGGACTTATTAGATTTTTTATTGTAAAATATATGTAAAATTTTGTATTGTAAAATACAAGGCAAGAATATTTAAGGGAGGGAAGGGGGGGATTTATATTTAATAGTAGTACCGATAGTAATAATAATTAGTAAGAGATTGCCCTGTGCGATAAGACCGCCCATTGTACACTAGTTTGTATAAGCGTTTTTACTGTGCTTGTTATGAGGTGTACAATAAAGTATATAATAAATAATAAATAGTAGACTGGTTGGTTTAAGAAGGACATTTATGTCTCCTCTATTCTACTTGTTCTGCCTAACCCCATGAGAATAAGGCGTCAGTTTATGTATTTCAATTTTCAATTGGTTCCATTCGATAAATAATTCAATCAACAAAAGAAAATCCTTCCTAAGGCACCCATTACACGCTCATGCAAGCGTCACTCAACTCCAAGTCACGAATGACGAATAACTGATGGTGAGTGATGGAATTTAATCGACATTAGACGCTCATTCTTAAATACGCGACGATATATTATTGGCTGATATGCCGAATTCGAAAAAGGACAAGGACTGAACTACACCCTTTTCTAGAAACATATAAAAACAGTCTCATCGACTTAAAAGTCTTGACTAATAAAATATCTAGATTTTCTTCAATCAATTTCATGTAACCATCAGTCACTGTATTACACGTTAAATTATTCGTCAGTCAGAGCCTTGACAGTGGTTAAACTGACAGAAAAACCTATTGTGTAATGGGCGAATAACAAAAATACAAAGATATAAACAAGGCTCGCCCTTGAAGATTTTGTAAACATACCTGAAGTCATACGGAAACTTTCCTTACATATGGTCACATAATATTTACATAGTTACACGTTTTATCGACGTTAGTGACAACTGTCATGACAAGTGTAAGGGTGCGTTTCCACCGCAGGCGTGTGTGTGTGTTATTGACTTTAGCGACACTATTTTGTATGCTTTTCGGCGGCACAAAATTAATAAATAAATATGAATACTTATATGAATATGAGGATGCGTAAGCGAGGGATGACAATTTTAGGAGATATTTGTTTACGTCAGTTAAACTGCCGCTTTGCAAAAATGTTTTGGGAACACATTCATAGCGCGTACAGCTAAGGAGTAGAAATTCACAATCTGTGAAAATTTGAGCTGTCTACCTATTACGGTTCTTGAGATACAGCCCGCTGACAGACAGTCGGATGGACGGACGGACGGACAGCGGAGGCTTAGTAATAGATTTCCGTTAGTTACCCTTTGGGTACGGAACCCTAAAAACGGTCAATTGACGTCACCATAACATGAAAAAATGCGACCTCTGAATCCAGTTTTTCAGAATTATGATTTCTATAGAACTACGGAAAAAATTAAACTCGTCAAGCAGTAGCTTATGACGTTTAAACTACGGGCCATTATATTTTACAGTGTTGCAAAAGTAAGTCACGATTTTATTTATTTGTGATTTTATGTTGGTCTTGGCGTGATGATATATAAATAGCCTATAGCCTTCCTCGATAAATGGGCTATCTAACACTGAAAAAAAATTTCAAACCGGACCAGCAGTTCCTGAGATTAGCGCGTTCAAGTAAACAAAAACACAAACTATAATCTGGTTATCAGGTGGGTGAAAGTCAATCTTCCACAGTCTCTTAGGCCAAAATATATTTTGAAAACACAAAAATACTTATCAATAAAACCACAGAACAGAGGGCTTAGTGTTAGTTTTTTAACGCACTCGATCGCGTTAACGTAAACGTTCGCTTATGTCAAATTGTATAGAAAAAAAGGCTTGTCCGTGAGTGTCACCAGACGGCGCTTATCCAGTTCCAATACAAATTGACGTTTACGCTAACGCGATCTCGCACTAAGGCCTCAGAACACATAACAGAAGAAAACACATCTTCAAACGTATTTTAAACAACAATAACACTACCTATTCTCTTGTTATAAGTAATAATAATTCCATTGTATTTACCCCCTGAGGCACGCAATTCCTATAATATTTCGCGGCTGGTGGCAAATAACGGCCGCAATTTTATTGTTCAAGATCAAGTATATTTACAAACATAAGTACCTATATTAAATATTATGGAGCTATAATCGAACACATACCTATTGAATAGCTATAAAATTACTGTATGTCTTCTTGCATTACATTGTTGGCAAACGGATAATAAGCAAAAATTATGAAATAAATTAAATGCATGACTGAATATCAGTATTTTACGTGAAGCGGCGGCCTACCAGACCTACAACCCATTAACTGGGTAACACGGCAGTTCTTGGCAAGACTGGAGTCAGATTTACTGGCTTCCGACAATTCGTAACGACTGCCAAAGTTCTACAAATGACAGCCGGGACCCACGGCTCAACGTGCTTTCCGAGGCACGGAGGAGACTCGGTATGTTTAGACGGTCACCCATCCACATACCAACCTAGGCACGCGTTGCTGAACCTTGACCCATGCGGCTGTTTTTCTTTAGCCATGAGCTCCTCTATTCTTCATAACTCATTTGTTTTCATAACTCATCACAATATAATTGCTAACTGCTGATTTTTTGGGAATGTATTCTTGAATTCCGTTTACACGATATAGGTAAGCCCGTTCTTGCGTTATATAAATGGTTGCAATAAAAATCCTTACTCTAATAATCCTTACTAATATCATGAATGCGAAAGTAACTCTGTATGTCGGTCTATCGCGCTTTCACACCAAAAAAACTGAACCGATTTAAATGAAACTAGGTACACAGATAGTTAGAGCTTAAGAAAGGACATAGGCTACTTTTAATCCCGGAAGTACGCTCCATAGGGACCACGCGGGAAAATCCGCTGGCAGAAGCTAGTTCTACGTATAAATAACCACTTCAGTGAAATAAAACCCTAAAACCTAGACACTACGTCGTCAAATAGCTAGATGCGTACCATACTTTAGATTTCTTATCAAGCAATTGAAACTTTCCTCCGTATTATGAAAATGACGACATCATGAAAAGTAACAACATATAGGTAATAGCCAATGTTTACGTCTTTATCGATGTAGTTACATAAAGGAAAGTATTCAGAAAGTATGTATTTATATACACTTCACAATCATTTTAAGACTAGTACAAGGTGTAATTCGAACAATATTAGTTTGTGCGTACTAACTCATCTTCGCTACTCTCAAAACATTGAATGGAAGGATGATGGGGAAACCGCCATGACCAAGACCAGGGTTTCTTATCCTCGGGTTGCGACCTGAAATTGGGTAGTGGGCGGTATAGGGATGGATGGAGTTACAAGAAGAATTGCTTGAATTTCAGTGTGATGGAGTACCTACTCAAAAGATGATTAGCTAGAATGTGCAGACGTGTGTGTGTAATGTGTGTGAGGGCAGAATTATCTTGGAAGCCTATTCTTAGCTATGAAGGTGTAATAGCCCTGCTACCAATTACAATTAGGTACTTATTTGTGTGAAGCAGGATTTTCGTGCCTTGCTGTCTTAAAAAACCGGTCAAGTGCGAGTCGGATTCGCACACAAAAGTTTCAGTACCTTAAACCTTAATTTTTATTATTTGGCAATAAAAATACACAGTCTGTGAAAATTTCAACTGTCTACCTATTACGGTTATTGAGATACAACCCGCTGACCGACAGACGGACGGACGGACGAACAGCGGAGGCTTAGTAATAAGGGTCCGTTGATTACCTTTCGCTACGGAACCTAAAAACTTGTTTAAGGCTTATCACAGGCCTAAATGTAAATCCTATTATTCATACGTAGGTATTACCTATTTGTCAGACTTACTGACTAAAACCCGTCGCGTTCCTCCCAGTGCCCTTTGCGTTCCAGGGTAAGGTGCCTCTTTCGAACGAAGTCCGCAGCAAGAACCGTTGACCTAGAGAACTAATATTTCCATCAAACGTTTTTGTAATTGATAGCCTTGAGTGTATCCACTACGCCACTAGATGGTAAGCGATTCGATATGGTCGTCGACGGAGCATGGTTGCCTAGAAGTAACCCATTCACTCGTTTAAGACCCCCATTCTGTTAAGACACACACACCAGACAGTCTTTTTTTGGGTAAGCTGGCTCCATCGTAGACTTTGTCTCTGTCATCTCTGACCTAGACTAGAGTCAAGAGCAAACCCATCTTAAATTAAAAAAAGACACTCGACAGGGAATTTCGCTCCTTAGATGGTTCCCTGGTGTAGGTACCTGTCGCAGCAACTGCTTAATCAACCGTTTACTTGCTGTCTAGCCATTTCATTGAACAACGCCGTTTAAACAGCGGCCTAAATAATATCATACATGAATGGCATGACGGGAGTCGTTTGCTCACTTCGCTCGCTCACTCCAGCCCCCGTCATACCAGTCGAACCGAACTTATCCGTGTTGAAGTATCCTAAGCTCCCTGTGCCCTATGTTCTGCTACTTGGCTAAGCAAGTCATTAAAAGTATGTGAAACTGTTTAATTATGTGACCTTAATGTAGAAACTTGAGAGGAGCTTGTGGCTAAATAATAACAGCCGCACGGGTCGATCTTGAAGGTTAAGCAACGCTTGCCAAGGTTGGTCTGTGGATGGGTGACCATCTTAACATAACGAGTTTCCTCCGTGCCTCGGAAAGCACGTTAAGCCGTTGGTCCCGGCTGTCATTTGAAGATCTTTGGTAGTCTTTACGGATTGTCAGAAGCCAGTAAATCTGACTCCAGTCTTGCCAAGATGTACCGTGTTACCCAGTTAATGGGTTGTGGAGGTCTGATAAGCGTTTTTACTGTGCTTGTTATGAGGTGTACAATAAAGTATATAATAATAATAATAGTAGTAGTTATTAGTCCACTAAACCAGCCAAACCCATAGCGTTTCATCTTTTGTTTCCATATTTTGCAATAGTTTTGCTCCAACCGGGGATTGTCCTTGGGTATACTTTCACAGTAATATAATAATAATAATAATAACCCTGTTCCCGATACCGGTGGGCTACTATTTATTATATTTTTAAATGTTTTTATAATTATTTTTTTCAAATATGAAAAAAATGTAATTTGTAGGTTAATTTGTTGAATAAAGGAAATAATAATAATTTTCCACACAACTATCACACAACGCCATCTAGTCCCAAGCTAAGCAGAGCTTGTGTTATGGGTACTAGACAACTGTGCATACAGGGATAATCGTCGGTTGGTGTCCCATTCCATTTGAAATGTTTAAAGAGGCCTCTGCGAGTTGGTTTCGGCCCCTCGTACGCCTACCAAAGGACCGGGTTTCTAGGGACCCGAGAACGTCAAAATCATAATAATAACACTGGTATTCAGCTGAATCCGGTTTGTCTGGAAGCGGACCCCAATATAGTTATGAAAAGGCTAGGCAGATGATGATGATGATGAATGTAGAAACTCAGAAATAAATTATCTTTTTTTTTTATTTGCGATGGGTTTGCACTTGGCTCTAGTCTAGGTCAGAGATGACAGAGACAAAGTCTACGATGGAGCGAGCTTACCCAGAAGGAGCCTGTTCACTCTAACTTTGAAGAAATTAGGGTTGTAAGCGTTTGGAAACACAGACGCATCTTTATCTTTCTTTTATCTTTATCGATATTGAACCAAGTCATTTGCCTAGCTGTTCAATTAAATACCGGGATGTCATTTTAGTCCTGTCAAAATAATTTATTTTGCTGGATTTATGTCCGAGCCCTGTGAATATAATCAGCTGATTCAATTCAAGAGTACGCGAATATAAACTAAAATGATAAAACAGCTGATTACTCTACGTTACCGTGATCTACATGTTATCACAATATTATGTAAACTGGCAATAAAAATATTTACAATTGTTATTTATTTTTAGTACTGTAACCAATAGCAACAGCTAACACCTCGGAAAATAGTTACACTAGCTTTTGTCCTCGGATCCCCCGCATGGAAAGTGTTATCACCAAATATATAAAGTGTCATAATATGTTCTTTATGAAAGTCCAACCATCATCTACTTAGCCTTTTCCCAACTATATCGGGGTCGGCTTCCAGTCAAACCGGATTTTGCTGAATACCAGTATTTTACGTAGAGCGGCTGTCTACCAGACCTCCACAACCCAGTAACTGGGTAACACGGTACTTCATGGCAAGACTGGAGTCAGATTTACAGACTTCTGATTATCCGTAACTGCCAAAGATCTACAAATGACAGCCGGGACCAACGGCTTAACGTGCTTTCCGAGGCACGGAGGAAACTCGCTATATTAAGATTGTCACCTATCCACAGACCAACCTTGGCAAGCGTTGCTTAACCTTGAAGATCGATCTGTGCGGCTGTTATTCATTAGCCACGAGCTCCTTCTCCATTATGAAATTCCAACCAAAATTCTAAAAAAGATGGTACATCTGTTTAATCGTAAAAAATTTACTCGAATCCAAACCCAACCTTTCGATACTTCGAACGAAACAGCAGTGCCATTCTATAAACCTCGCACGTGTAAGCTTAGCCCCTTGATCGCAGCGACAAGAGCTATCAAACGTACTCGCTGATCAACTGAAAAGTGCCTGGCACTCGTCTCAACGCCGGCGATCAGCGAGTAAAGCTTCAACTCGAAACGAGTTGGTGAGCAGCGAGTAGAGATCGGTAGAATCTTCCAGGTTCAACGGTTCGATCCTCAGATTCAAACTGTTCAAAGACAAATGGATGAACAATCGAACTTGTACGAAGCAAACATTTGAAGATTTTAAATTACGAAAACGATCCATTCGGGGCAAGAGGACATAACCTGTGTCTATCATTTTAGAGGTCATCTGACACATTCCTTAAGTCGAGTCGAATGTACGAGTAAATCAAGGTAAATAGTAAATATTCACTAGAATCAACTTCTAATATTTTGGGAAAAGCGTATTTTTCGACGCTGACGCACGAAGAGGCCTTTGTCCAGCAATGGACATCTTTCGACTAACATGATGATGATAGTGTGAGATTATCACATACAAGGTACTTCGGTACAACCGTGTTTCTTCACAACATAGGACATAAGCGTATCAGTGAGTAAATGTTATTATTATGTGAGAAACCAGTTAACAACAAACGTGACGTAGATGGCACGTAATATGTTAACACGTGCTTTAAATAAACTTCATTGAATTGGTTGGGAGCAAGGACGTCAAGGAACTCCGTAGCCGTAACCGAAACTATCGGATATCCGAAATAAGAATGTATCCGTAATAATCTTCTTCTAATCTATCTATATAAAAATGAATCCCCATTTCCCTTGGTCACAGACAGCATCACGCGTGAACGGCTGGACCGATTTCGCTAATTCTTTTTTTGTTGTGTTTGTTATTGTCAGGAGAAGGTTCTTATGAAAGAAACAAAATAATAAAAGTAGATAGGTAGCAAGTTGACGGGAGCGAAGACGCGGGGGACAGCTAGATTAAATATATAAAATTGAATGAGAGACTGGCAGAGTAAGTGAGTGACTGACAGACAACGCACAGCCGAAACTACTGGTCGTAGAAAACTGAAATTTGGCATGTAGCTTCCTTTGGGAGTGTAGGGGAGCACTAAGAGATTATCCGAAATTTTTACGGGAAAGAGAAATAACGGGATATGCGCGTACGAAGTCGCGGGCAAACGCTAGTAATATATAAAAATCTCGAGTCACAGTGTTTGTTATCGAACTCCTCCAAAACGGCTAGACCGATTTTTATGTTTTTTTTTGTGTATATTTGGTAGATCTGAGAATAGGTCGTAGGCTACTTTTTTATTAATAAGGAAAAACAACGTTTGCTGAGTCAGCTCGTTCCGATATAAAAGTTTCGGATTATTTCAGATATGGGCGGAATCTCAATGAGACATTCGTTTTGACAGGTTTTGCTGACTCTTTTTGTGATTTGCTTTTCAATTTATAAAATATCTAAAATCCATAACAGAAACTATCCGAAACTAACGGATAGTCTGAAATCATTTAATATCCATAACCGTATCCGAAATTGGTATAATATAATTTCTACATCCCTATCCGGATTTAGATACGAAATTTCATATCCATGACATCCCTAGTTGGTAGTAACTTTAGTACTGTACTATGTGTCTATTAGTCGCGAAAAATTTAAATCAATCGAGTCAAGCCGAGTTATTTTCGAGTTTTTGCGAGACTAAAGCACGTCAATTAAGTTTTAAATATTCAGAGCTAGGCAACCGGATTGTATCTTCTTCCAACCTAAAGTCTAAATCTCGGAGACTATT
Source organism: Lacanobia oleracea (assembly GCA_950371165.1). Classification (NCBI taxonomy): domain Eukaryota; kingdom Metazoa; phylum Arthropoda; class Insecta; order Lepidoptera; family Noctuidae; genus Lacanobia; species Lacanobia oleracea. Next base: position 6,008,965 of record OX493404.1, read on the forward strand.
TAGTCAATTTTGACAAGTGCAAATGTCAAAACTGACTTAAACGCTTTTTTTTTAGTTCTTTCCTGACGGAACAGGCTAAGGTCTGAGACCATGCTGCCTAGTCACCAGTGAAACCAGAGATTTAACTTAAATGCTTTTGAAATCTGTCAGTTTGCCATTTGAACTTGACAATTTAGTCTCCGAGATTAAAAAAACAGACTATAATTAATCAATTCTCAAAAATTGAATACTATTGTCCCTTTTTGTTCATTGCAGAGTTCTTGCTCTTGTTTATCGAGAAATCGCCCGAATGAGCTATATTTAATCTTCACATTTTTCTTGTCTCTTTAGGTAGGTCAAGGTAACTCATAATACGCAAAAAATAGTAGGTACTTATCTGTATGTCACTAGCGACGTAATTTTAAACGAATGACGAAGAGACAAGCAAACAGATTAACTGTTTATTCATTAAGATAAGGAGCTGTTTGTATACTAATTAAAATAACCGAACTATCATAACCAGTTTTTGAAATTATGTGACATTTGTCGTAATCGTTGAACTATAAATATTTACATCGGAGAGTTCAAGATCAATGTTACTTGTTGTAATATTCGCACTGGTTTATAGATCGTTTCGCGATCCAAATACATAGCAACTCATTATTTTGAATAGAAAGAGGAACTAAAGAAAAACTTTAAAATTTTAAATGCCATTTTTAAATGCCGAACTACTTAAATAAAAATAAAATTGTAGAAGGAAATCACAGGACGAGATTACAACTCAAATAATGATGCACCGTTTTAAACTCGGAACTACTATTATAGACAGCGACCTATTTGCTTAAAATAAGAACGTATTTTTAGAAAAACTATGCAGGCCAAAAATTCTCACCATCTTCAGTCTTCACCATACCAATGGTCCCGCCGGTGTAAATAACCAAAACACGTCTTTCACTTGGCTCAAGAGATCTACTCGAAGACACTCTCCTTCCCCGATTAAAAGTAGGAACAAGATTCGCGCCCAATTTTGACGTATCCACACCATTCCTTAAATTTTTTAAATCATCACCGTTGAATTCCATTTTTGACAGTTTAACTTTTTAATCGATCTTTTTTTCGCGCAATGAATCGCGGGCGTTCCGCTTAGGTACGGTGCGTTCGTCGCGGCGCTGAAACGCAAACTGAAGTGTGGAGAGTCTGGAGACTGAAATTACTCGCAGCGTCAGACGCTTTTATTAACGGCACTTGCATTTAATGACAATTTGCCCTTACAGATGCTCAGACTAGTGATGTGCCATTTCCCTCTTTAGACCATAGCGTGAATTAGTTGACCTTGACCTTTCATAGAATTTATCTATAGGTGCCTACTGTCACTCTAGCGTGCACGTGTGCCTAAATTTAGAACAGATAAGTTTAACAAACAGACAGTCATGAAGATACTTTATTATAAGTAGGTATGTACCAGTTTTTAATCAAATACATTTAAGCAACTATCAATTTCGCTAGGTTAACAAAGTATAGCTCAGTCTTCGAGACATCTTCGGCACTATAAAACAGTCAAATTCCCGACTTCTATATACATAAACATAGGTCCTAGACAATTTTGTTACGAGCGGGAACCGACCCGCTATCCCATCATCCACTGAGTCTATGTACAGTTCTGTACAGCGTGCATTGATAATAAATTATTACGAAACTATGCATTTCTTGATAGTCCTTATCGTGCCTAGTTAACCTATGACCTAGGTAAAACCCCACCGATAAAATTAGAAACCCCATTTACGGTATCAATTATCATGATGTGTAGAAAACTAGGATGCACATAGTGGAACTGATAAAAATAATTACTTCCATACAATGTTACGTGTTCTAAAAACTGACCAAGTGCGAGTCGGACTCGCGTGCAAAGGGTTCCGAACGATATTTTTTTTTAAATGTCATTTTAACACTATGGAATTCTTATACATTTTCCTGTAATCTAAAGATAAAGATCTATTATAAGTATCCACTTTTTTTTTCAAAATTGTAGGCTCAGTTGTTTCGGGAGATAAGGGAGGGAGCGTGGTTATTTTTCCTCTAATTTCTTTAATAACTTCAAAACCGATTATTTTAAAATTATGAAAAAAATATAATTAAAACCCTCACATTTGATACGTCACACATTATTGTTAAAAAAACTTATCTATTTTTATTTTTTTAGTTTTACCCCCAAAAGTGACCCCCCATTCTAAAAAGTAATGATTTACGTAACGCTTCCGTGTTTGGGTCACAGAAGTCCATATGTATACCAAATTACAACAGATTTGGTCCAGTGGATCCGGAGAAAACTGGCTGTGACAGACGGACAGACAGACAGACCCCCGAGTGATCCTATAAGGGTTCCGTTTTTTGTTCGGAACCCTAAAAATGACACTTTTATAGAATTGTGCAGGCCGCAGTAAAGAATGCGTACGTTTATCCTGTGCGTACCTATAGGATACGATTATTTGTGTATGCAGCTATATTTACCACAGAACATCGACAATCCCAGAGCCGGCAAAGTCAAAACTATCCATAAAAACCAAGCGTTTCAGTGAGTGTCACCGTTTACTCACAGAAATTGACGTTTTGTGACAATTCTGATTATGGCTTTCATATTATTTTTAAGAATACCTATAAATAATTCTGTTTATTTTTAAATATTCCTAATTAGGTACCTAAGTATATGTATAAAAAAAATGATTCGCTAAATGTGCTGGTAAACGAAATCTCGTAACAACTAGACCAATATTAAGGTTTTTTTTTAATATTCTTTTTCCTCCTGTATAAAAAACTTACAAGTACAACCCTAATCTCTTCAAAGTCAGACTGAACAAACTCCTTCTGGGTAGGCTCGCTCCATCGTAGACTTTGTCTCTGTCATCCCTGACATAGACTAGAGTTAAGAGCAAACCCATCACAACTTTTTTTTTTCTTTTTCACTTTCTAGTGGTGATCCTCCACACCTAAATTGACATACACTATGTGTAAACAATAGACAGACATGCGATTTGAGCAATCCCGGTCCATTTGCTAACATTTTCTGCGATGTTTCGTTGCCTATCTCCGCAGTTCTTCATCAGATTTTCACTAAATTGAAATAATATACTCTTCCAAAAACTACCCAAATCGCTGAAAGTGTGCCTATAAAATTTGAAGAGTTTCTATTTCTCCAGGATCCCATCATCAGATCTTAACTTACTGATCATGAAACCACCTGGAAAGTCTAGCCTTTCAAACAAAAAAAAATCCAAATCAGTCTAGGCGTCTTTCGATACCTACTCGAAGACGCCTAGACCGATTCGGATTTTTTTTTCTAAATCGGGAAACATACATAAAAAAATAATGATGCCGATGAATTGAGAACCTCTTCCTTTTTGAAGTCGGTGAAAAATAGAAAAATTGCACAAAAATATATGCACGGAAAAAGGTAAAAACAACGGGGATACAACAAAGATACAACCTTGCGATGTATTTTAATTCTGAACTCCACGCAGACGAAGCCGCGGGCAAAAACTAGTCAATCAATACACATATACTTATAAAATCTATATAGATACTAATACATAAAGCTGAAGAGTTTGTTTGTTTGTTTACTTGAACGCGCTAATCTCAGAAACTGCTGGTCCGATTTGAAAAATTCTTTCAGTGTTAGATAGCCCATTTATCGAGGAAGGCTATATATCATCACGCTGAGACCAATAGGAGCGGAGCAGTAATGAAAATTGTTACGCAAACGAAGTTGCGCCGGTCAACTAGTATAAAGATAAGAAGGTAAGCTCGCGCATATTCTATTTTAAAAGTAAGACTTTCTTTTCAATTCTTCTCCTTACGAAACTACATAATTATATTATTGGATAGGGCAGCTAATTATTTAATTGTCAACGACATTCAAAAGTGCCTTTTAATGTTCTAATTTAAATACATTAGGGAACTGACGTCTGTCTTCTTTTTTTATGTTATTTCTCTTTTAAAGGAAAAATAGAAAATAGGGAAATTTTTGTATTTCTCATCCAGGAAAAGTGCTTGATTCCTGTGGGATAGTTTACAGGAGTAAAGCCAAAGGCAATAGGTAATGTAATACTAATAAATAAAATTCTTCAATTACTGGTGAATGAGTGACTGACAGACAGCCGAAACTACTGGCCATAGAAAGCTAAAATTTGGCATGTAAGTTTCATGGGGAGTGCAGGGGAGCACTAAAAAAAAATAAAATAAAAAAAAACGTTTATTTTCAGGCGTCGAAGGCCCATAGCGTGTTAGTATTACGAAACAAACTTAAAAACTATGTTAGTAGTAACACAGATGCACACATGAGTACAAAAAAAGACAGCATCCACTAACATACAGGCAGATTCATCAAGTCCCATGTCTGACATGTAGCTTGATAAACCTATCCATGTAGGCCCTTCTAACCTGTCAGAAAATACCTTCAGAATGCTATTGCTATTGTTATTTTACTAAGAGAGGATTTCGCGCGTGCGAAGTCGCGGGAAAAAGTTAGTATACTTATAAAAAATTTCCGTTACTGCGTGAATCAGTGAGTGACTGACAAACAACGCACAGCCGAAACTAATGGTCGCAGAAAGCCGAGATGTTGCATGTAGCTTCCCTGCACTCCCATCCATCTGCCTAGCCTTTTCCCAACTATATTGGGGTCGGCTTCCAGTCAAAACGGATTTAGCTGAATACCAGTATTTTACGCGGAGCGGCTGCCTCCACAACCCAGTAACTGGTTACCCAGTCACTGGGTTGTGGAGGTCTGGTACATCATGGCAAAACTGGAGTCAGATTTACTGGCTTCTGACTATACGTAACGACTCTCAAAGATCTACAAATGACAGCCGGGACCAACGGCTTAACGTGCTATCCGAGACACGGAGGAAACTCGCTATGATAAGATGGTCACCCATGCACAGACCAACCTGCCTTGAAGATCGACCCGTGCGGCTGTTATTATCTAGCCACGAGCTCCTCCACTCCATAGAGGAGCATTAAGAGAGGAATTCTCGAAATGGCTACGGGAACGGGGAAAAACGGGATACATGCAATGCAAACAAACAATGCGGCATACAATGGTTATTAGATTGTAAATCCGTAATTGGCTGTAAGATCGGTTTGTTTATTTTAAGTAAAATTGTTAAAGAGCTGTGGATTTTGTGAATAAATAAATAAATAAATATGCGCATAAGAAGTCGCGGGATATTCAAAGCAAAAAGTAATAAAGTATAGTCTGTCTGTCTAGTCACTGCGCATTGATGCGATTCCGTGTTCTGTGGTACCAACACGAGTTCACTGTCAGGTATTTTCCCGCGTATAAAGGCAGGCTCAATATTCAGTCAAGCGAGAGTTGGACGTAGTCGGAGGAACCCAAAGAGAGATTAAAGTAGAGTGTGAGCACGAAATATGCGTATTTTGTTTGTTTATACCGTGCTATCTTAGGACGAAAATAATCATTTTTTGGGCTTTAAAAGGAAACTGGTACTTTTAATACATTACTTTTTGTCCGTTTGTCGCAGAGGTTTTCAGGGGGTTTTCACTTTGAGATAATTCAGGAATAGGTACGAACATAATCAAGCTATTTTCTACCTGCGCGCAACTCATACCAATAAATTTCATTCAACTAATTGAATTGGATTGGATTGAATTGGATTGATTGGATTTGATTGGATTGTGTGAGGAGCGATATGAAAGAAAAGGGAGTTAGTGATAGAGTGACGACTGATAGAACAGAATGGAAGAATAAAACGTGTTGCGCCGACCCCAAGTAACATGGGATAAGGGCAGGAAGATGAGGATGAAATTGTAAGAGCAAATAATGTGCTCTTACACATTTGTCAGGAGCTGGATATACTATACCTACTTACGAGTTCAGTTCAGTGCTAGGGGGGGGGTCAAGTATTACGTAAGCAGAATTAGTCATTTTTACCCCCCCCCCCCCTCGCCCTTCCTTTGTCAGCGATAGTAAATAAAGCTCTTAAGCCTCCCTCCTATACTTACGTAAGCATTGGTATAGTTTTAGCTATTCTTATATCAAATCAAAATCTACTAAAATTGGCAAACAAAAAGTAAGTAAATATATTGCTGACGTGCCACTATTCAAACCCCATGTCATCACCCCCATTGGTGCTTACGTAATACTTGAACGGCCCCCAGATTATAAATAAACGGAGTCATAAATCTTTACAGATATATAGCTGCACCGATTGAGTACACAACGGAGGGAGAGGACCAGAAAATCGCCGGGGTAGCCCGCGAAATTCAAATTTTCTTATGTTTTTTGCAATTTGCAAGACAGTATTAGGTTTTATGTTGATTAAAGTATGTTTCGCGGGCGTAAGAATTATGTATTTTCAGAATTATAACCATTTAAGTCAGCAGTAAAACTCTAAGGGCCAGGTAACCCGAAAGAATGACTATTTCATGAAATCTTGACATTTTAGGATTATACCGACTTATGGAGTTATTTTACTGATTTTAATGGTTATAATTCTAAAAATACCAAATTTTTACGCCCGCGACTCATACTTTAATCAACATATAAGTAACCTAACACTACCTTGCAAAAAACGTAAGAAAATTTGAATTTCACGGGCTACCCTTGCGCAACCACCTTAAAAAGTTTCTTCATGAAAACTTAAGACCCTATACACACGGCGTATTTTAATGCGTCGGCGACACACGTTTTACTAATGCGCGCTAACGGCGCTGTAGATGACCAAAAAGGTACTCTCGGCTACTGGATTTCGTTCATAGCGTGTTTAAAAACACACCGGTCTTGCCAAGGAGTACCGCGTTACCCAGTTAATGGGTTGAAGAGGTCTGGTAGGCAGTCGCTCCACGTAAAATTCTGATATACATCTGAATCCGGTTTGAATGGAAGCCGACCCCAATATAATCGGGAAAAGGCAAGGCAGATGATGAGAACTTTATAAACCTTACCTTCATCGGTCTCAATCATGCCAATGGTACCGCCAGTGTAGATCACAAGGACAGATTTCTCAACATTCTTGTATGTTTTGACTTGCAAATACTGAACGCCAGGTATGTTCTTATAAGTTTTATTCAGCTTTGATCCCCGTGATGATATGTCCGGGGGAGCCGGCAACGACAGCAGATTACGATGCATCCTCAACTTCAAGTCTTCATTAACTGGCTTTTGCTAAGGGGATTGCAATTTCTTTAAAAAAATAATGTTGATTTTTTGTGCAATGTCAACGTCAATCATTTTGACATTTTAACTTTATTTTGAGTCTAAGTTGTTCTTCTAATCTCAAAGTACGATCTCTTTTCGTTTTCACTTGATAAATTCCCAAAAAAAGATGCACTGCCGTTAGAGGCGAATCTTGTCGGCTTGTACGTTTGGTAATCAGGAAACCTGAACCAATTTTGACAAAATCAGATAGAAAGTTTTTAATGTATTCGGTTTATTATTTGTTTTCTAACTATTTTTTTTTTATTATTTTTTTATTTTATTTCCTTATCAATTTATAATCATGATAATATTCATAATTTAAATTTAATAATCATAATTTAATCAAATATAGGTAATTGTGATCAGTAATTTACATGCAACGTTGAATGATCTGATAATTTTCTTTATTATTTGTTTTTGATTGTAATTTTTTTATGTATAAATTCTAATTGAAATAATATGTTATGCGAATCCGTTTTCTTTTTTGTGCATGTGGTGTTAACCTGTTATTAGTTGTTGCACTTGTAAATGTAACTCTAGTCATTAAATCAGAAATGTATAGTGTAAACAATTGTTGGTTAACCTAAATAAATAAATAAATAAATAAATAAAAATAAAAAAAAGTTATCGAGCAACCTAGACGAAGACACTTTATCGTCATCATCATATCAGCCGAAAGACGTCCACTGCTGGACATAGGCCTCCCCCAAGTGCCGCCACAACAACCGGCGATACTGTGCGTCTCGCATCCATCGTCTACTTGCGACCCTCACCAGGTCTTCGGTCCACCTTGTGGGAGCCTTCAAACGCTGCGTCTTCCGCGTACCGGAAGATGAACGTTGGAAGTCTCTAGTAAATACTTAAATCACGCCTATTTGCTCCGCCTGTTAGGGGACGTATTACGTGAGCACGAAAGAGGTGGTAGGTACTCGTATCATCATCTGCCTAGCTTTTTCCCAATTATATTGGGGTCGGCTTCCAGTCAAACCGAATTTAGCTGAATACCAGTATTAGGGTAGGTACTCGTATAATAAGAAAAAATAAGCCTTGTAAAGAGCCCCCGCCTTTATGTTTATTATTGGGTGGTTTCACCGACAGCGTTTTTAGAGGTTCTTCGCGTGAAATCACTATGTAAAATGTTTATATATGACCATTCTATATTTTTTCTTGTAATAAGAAAACTAGCTCATTTGATGGCACTAGTATAAATATATTTCTCTTAAATATAAAAAAAAAAAAAAGAAATATGTCTGTTTCTCAATAACGGTGGTATGTCCGTGATTAACTTTTAAGCGCATTTACCTCTATAAATAAATTGCGATGGCAAGTTTAGTACTTAAATTAAACATTATTATGTTGGTCAATACATAAAGCAACCATATTTAATACTTCCGTTACTTCTGTTATCATGCAGACATCAGGACCATTGTGATAACGAACGTCCGCGCCAAAAGTGCAATTTCGGTGCGTTTTATTAGAATCGATCTATAACGTAAACACGTCTATTTTAACGAACTATCTCCTTACGCACACGAAGACCCAGTCGTGCTCTTGCATTCTCGCAGTAGTGACGTGTCCGATCCTGCTGAGTTTTCGCGCCAATACGTAAGTACTTTTTGAATCTAAGAGGGAATACGAAATAATGCAATCTCGGTGGGTTACTGTACGAATTAATGTTGTTTTTTTTACGTTACGTTTCGCGAGTATGTTATTATGTTATTAGGTACCCTTGGCAATCATACATTTTAAGTGACGAAAGTATAAATAGTTTTGTTTTTATTTAATTTTTTGTTCATATTTCTAATTTCGGTGGTGCAATATCGGTGGTTTCGGTGGTAAGTTTATTGCCACCGATATTGCATTAATAGTAAAGTGGCTGTGGGTTCATGTGACTTTGGTAAGATATTTACGCTGAGGGTAAACAAAATTAATCCGACAAACTTTGGAGGGTAGTATTATAAGTAGGTACCTAGTACATATTTTACAAAAACGTTTTTAACCGGCTTCAAAAAAAGGAAGTAATTAATTCGTCCCATATGATAATTGAATATTCTTGTACATTCAGTCAAAAAAGTATCGGGAATGGATGATTTGTGTATGGTTCCAAATTCAAATCTTTGTTTTTTTGTAGTTGTTAGATTGGCACAACTGTTTTCCATTTTGGCGCGGAGTTTGAGTTGCATCTGTTATTTATATTAAATACAGTGCTGGTTTTAGTAATATCATACATAGTGTGTCTTGCGAATTTCATAATGGACAAAAATATCGAACAAAGAGTTTGTCTTAAATTTTGCATCGCCAATGGAATTTCGTGTTCGGAATCACTGAAAATGTTACAGAAGGCTTACGGTGAATCGACTTTATCAAAAACTCGTGCTTATGAGTGGTTCAAAGCGTTCAAAAGCGGTCGAGATGTGATGGAAGATTTGCCTCGCTCTGGTAGGCCGTCAACGTCTGCAACTGAAGTTAACATCGCAAAAGTGAAGGAAATAGTGACTGAAAATCCCCATTCAACTCTGAGAGAGATAGCCGCCGAACTTACTGTATCTCACGAGTCGATCCGTACCATTTTAACTAATCATTTGGGTATGAAACATGTTGCTTCTCGGCTAGTCCCAAAAGATCTGAATTTTCTCCAAAAACTCAATCGCATGAAAGTCGCTGAGGACATGCTAGAACGAGTCAGTTCGGACCCAACATTCATGAAACGCATTGTTACTGGTGACGAGACGTGGGTTTACGAGTTTGACATGAAAACTAGTCAACAAGCTGTGTGTGTGGCACCCGTTTTCAATCGATAGAAGACATAAAGGAGAATTCGCGGCGAGAACTCAACTCAATTCCGGAAGCAGCGTTTAAAAAATGTTTTGATGAATGGATTATTCGTTGGCGCAAGTGTATCGTTTCTAAAGGAGCATACTTTGAAGGTGATAAAATAAATTTGGATGAATAACAGACATTTTGTGTATTATTGATCTTTTCCCGGTACTTTCTTGACAGAGTAGTATATGGTCTATGTAGGCTTCTTAACGAATGTGCCAAATGTCATAAGTGTATATGTATGTTTGTTTGTATGAATGTATGTTTGTCTACGAATTTCTCTGGTGTTTTTTTTCTTTTTACTTTTTTTTTCGAGTCATAATTCAATCCAATCTTCACTGCCATCACTCTGTCGGTAAAGTTATCCGTGTCAAGGGTCATGTAATTTTTTTTTTTGTTAACCGGGCCTGCATTAGAGCTGTGCAATATATGTATAAACTCTATAGACTATACCTGCTCAATTTTTTCTTATTTTAGGATGGGAAGGCGAAAGGAAAAACAGTCAAGAGAAGAGACTTTAGAAAAAAAAAAACAGGCTGAAAGACTAAGAAAGAAAAGAATAAAAGATGATCCAGTAGTAGGCGAAGAACTAAGAAGAAAAGATAGAGAACGATATAAAAAGAAAAAAGCGGAAGGAAAAATTTTATCGATGGCTGAAATGACTCCACGTGCCCGAAGATTGAAGCAAAAAATAAACAGAGCTAACTTTAAAGCATTTTATGAAAGACGAAAAAGAACTACAAAATTATCACGGGAAGAAAATTTACCATCCAAAAATGTTCCACCTAAAAAACCAATGACCCTCCTGAAACACAGGGTGACGATATGACAGGCGCGTCATCTCCCGCGAGTCCTTCCATTCTAAATCGTTCTCGCTCGCTTGGTCCACAACCAGGACCTTCTCATGATGGAAACTTCAATTCCAACTTTCAACGTTCTCGCAGCATTAGTCCTCATTCAAGCATTTCTCGTTGTCTACGTTCTAAAAACAAAATATTCACTAGTAGTCCCGTTCATTCTTATTTGCCTTCTGGACGAATAACTGCAGCTGTCAGCAGAATTCAAACCCCTGGATCTACTTTATGTCTAAGTAGCCCTTTAAATACTTTGTGTCCAAGTAGCCCTGTATCTACCTTATGTCCAAGCAGCCCTGTATCTAATACCTTATGTCCAAGCAGCCCTGTAATAACTGTCGGTGCATTACAAAACATCCATTTTGATGTGATGTTGCAATTTCGGTGCAAGATTTGCAATTTCGGTGTAAGATTGGCAATTTCGGTGTAAACTTTTCAATTTCGGTGGGCTGGTAATTTCGGTGGCCGTCATATTTTTAAAACAACTACGGTTATTTATTTCCTACTAAAATAACTAGAATACTAATGTGTTCTAGAACAAAACAAGTTTATTATTTTATCCGAAAACCTATAAATAAAAAATACCACCGAAATTAGCAAAAAATTGTGCCTGCGTGAAATTACCCTATTGTTTATTTTTGATGACATGGGGACGGGTGGCTTATGGGAATTAGTTCCGCGCGAGTAAAAACTACCAACGGCTTACGTAAGCATAGGAGGGAGGGGGTCAGAGCTTTTTTTACTATCGCTGACAAGGGGGGTTTTCCTACTCTTCCGCTGCACTTTTCTGATTAATTTCGTGGCAGGATCCAAGACAGGTGAATCGTTTCTCCGGAACTAGCCGCCCGCGCCGGTCGGACAGTCCGCCACTGTTGATTCTGGCTTTTAGGAGTTGCAGTGGGTGGGAATGAGTGGCGGACTTGTCCCAAAAAAATACATAGGTACTTTACCCGATCTACGAATCGAAGCCAGGACCTCATGCTCAACAGCAGGGTATTAACCACTTCACCAACGAGTCATTCCCTCTTACCACCGCCACAGAAACAAGATATCTGTTTCCTGGCGCCCTCGTCTACTTTCTATCACCTTCCCAGAGTATCTCGTTACAAGACATCGGGCTCAGTTCAGTCATCTCGTGTTTGTACTCCGCAACTGTTCCCTCACTGGTTTTAGTTCATTTGCTTTATAATTTCTGCAATGGTAAGCTAATTTTTAATATTTTGAACAAGATTGGCCCGATTTCGTATGCGCATATCCCGTTTTTTCCCGTCCCCGTAATAATTTTAGGAAGTCCTCTGTTAATGCCCCTTAGAACTAACTCTCCCTTAGAACGAACTCCTTTTCCCCAAGGAACCTACATGCCAAATTTCAGCTGTCTACTACCAGTAGGGTCGACTGTGCGTTGTTCATCAGCCACCATCAACGGAAGAATTTTATGTATTAGGATTACACTGAAATTTTCCTTTTGGTTAAGACCTAATAACTCTGCCAACCAGGCAATTCAACTCAGTACCCCCCGTATATAGTTGATCTTGCGCCCACTGATCCAAAAATACTAAAATCTGCTTAAATCTAAAAAAGCAATAGCACCTAGCTATGTACACATATTTTAATTATTTTTAGTCTAAAAGGGTAACCCCGACCAGAAATATTTTCAACTAAGTATAAAACGTGTGATAATCTTTTATCGCGAATGTTTATACTGAAGTCTGTTATCTGACTATGTTCGGTTTCTGAGTTCGGCTATTTTTAACCGACTTCAAAAAAAGGAGGAGGTTCTCAATTCAAATGTATTTTTTTTGTATGTTTTTACCACATAACTCCGTCATTTATGAACCGATTTGAATAATTCTTGTTTTACTTCTCGATTGGTCCCATAGAATTTTTTTCTAAATCGGTCAGGAAATTTGGCTTTTAAATCAAAATAGCTGGAATTCGTTTACTTGGATGACAGTTTTTATTCATCAAAGTAAACGAAATTGCATTATTCTGCTTTCCAGCGATTTTTCAGTGGTGTTTTTAGTTGCGGGGTACCACTAAAGCGTGAAAAATAAAAATCTTTTTACAAAAAAATACAACCGACTACCAAATAAAAAACACTACCTTTTTTTGTATTTTTTTTTTCATTACTCATTGGTTGGTTAGTGGTTAACGGACAGATAAACGACCGTTAAAGTACCTACCTCAGAAACCGGGCATTAGTGAATTCAGTAGATGAACTATCCCGAGATGCATGTCCGCTGACACCGATACTGCTAGGTCTTCCTACAAGTAGGTAACTCACGACCGAATTCTGGTTGCGGTGGCCATGACCTCCAGACCTGATGTCTGGTATCGAGATCTATCTTCCCTGGTTTTATAGGGTTCCGTACACGGAACGGATTACTAAGCCTCCGCTGTCCGTCCGTCAGTCTGTCCGTCCGTCCGTCCGTCTGTCAGCTGCCTAATTTCAAGAATCGTAATAGGTAGACTGTCGAAATTTTCACAGACTGTGTATTTCTATTACCGCTATGAATAACAAGAAATAATCAATAATAAATTAAAAAAAAAACTGGTCAATTGCGAGTCGGACTCGCGTGCAAAAGGTTCCGAACGAATTTAATTTTTCTAACATTTTCTTGTAATCTTTAGGTAAAGTTCTGTTATATCTCCATTTTTTTCAAAATTTTGATACCAGCTTGATGCCCTTGAGTCAATTGAGAAACGAGCCAAGAGGATCATTGGCAATGAGAGGCTCGTCGCGACAAAGCTCCAAAGTCTTGAGCATCGACGACGAGTTGCTAGCTTGTCGGTTTTCTACCGATTGCATTTCGGGGAATGTGCGACGGAATTGCATAATTTAATTCCGCCAAGCCCGTTCCATCATCGGACCACAAGACGAACGGCGATGCGCTACCGGTACATGGTGGACATCCCACCCACACGCACAAAACGTTTTGGGAACACATTCATAATGCGTACAGCTAAGGAGTGGAATTCCCTGCCGGAATCTGTGTTTCCCGATAGCTACAACCTGGGAGGCTTTAAGTCAAGAGTGAATAGGTTACTTCTAGGCAAGCGTGCTTCTTCGACCACATCATCGCTTACCATCAGGTGAGATGGAAGTCAAGCGCGTGCCTATTAATTGTTTTACCAAATGCCTTCATACTGGTTTTTTAGTCCTTTCCCAACATTTCCCATCAAGAAGCAGTGTACACGAAACATGCTTAATCTTCATTTGTTTTATTTGACCACAGATGTTCGAAGTTGAAGGCGTGTTGGCGCCCGTATTCACTCCCTTCTTAGAGTCAGGATGTGTGGACCTCTCTGTTATACCCATTTATATGGCGCATTTGAGCAAGCACCAAGTCAATGGAATACTTGGTAATCACCACTTTATAACTCATACTTAACTGCGTCCGTAGTCGAGTGGTTTAGGCGTTTGCCTTGTGATCCGTTGGTCGTGGGTTCGATTCCCACAACCACCGGAGCACACTTTGCATACTATACTTACTAAGCATACTTTCTTAAGTTGTTTCCAGTTTGGATAAGGTACTTGTCTCACCGCCGGCAAGGAAGCGAGTAGCTATCGACCATTATATCATTACAAAAAGAGACAAAAGATATAGACCTCATGTGAGTAAAAGAGACATACATTCATAGCGCGAGTATTGCGAGTAAAAGCCCGTCGCACTAAAGCACTCGCTGAAAGCCGAACGTCAAAGTATCGAAACTTTTCACTCGCTACTCGCTGATCGCCGATTGTTTCGAGTTTGAAGCTTTACTCGCTACTCGCTGATCGCCGGCGGTGAGACAAGTACCTAAGCCATTGTAGGCTTGAATCACCTGATTGACTGATAAGAAGGTGCTTCGAAAGGCACGTAGTGGTTCCCAGCCCGGTGTTCCCAGCCGCCAAATGGCGGTCGTGAAATAAACCAAAAAATCAAAGAGGCCCTTGAAGCGGTTTAGAAACTCTGACACTTAGGGTGTGTGGGGGTCGTTGGACCTTACTGCCCACACGATGAGAAGAACTCATACTTTAGTCCAGGGGTCACCAAATGGCAGACCGTAGTTCGGGTCCGGACCGCCGACCTATTTTGTGCGGACCTCAATAAACAGTACAGTATACAACCTGTAACAGAATAAACGCAATACCTGACAGGGGTAACTTTTACTATGGCTCTATCAGGGGGGTCAACTTTTACTATGGCTCTATCAGGGAGGTCATCTTTTACTATGGCTCTATCAGGGGGTCAACTTTTACTATGGCTCTATCAGGGGGGCCAACATTTACTATGGCTCTATCAGGGGGTCAACTTTTACTATGGCTCTATCAGGGTTCAACTTTTACTATGGCTCTATCAGGGGGTCAATTTTTACTATGGCTCTATCAGGGCGTCAACTTTTACTATGGCTCTATCAGGGGGTCAACTTTTACTATGGCTCTATCAGTGGGTCAACTTTTACTATGGCTCTATCAGGCGCTCAACTTTTACTATGGCTCTATCAGGGGGGCCAACATTTACTGTGGCTCTATCAGGGGGTCAACTTTTACTATGGCTCTATCAGGGGGTCAACATTTACTATGGCTCTATCAGGGGGTCAACTTTTACTATGGCTCTATCAGGGGGTCAACTTTTACTATGGCTCTATCAGGGGGGCCAACATTTACTGTGGCTCTATCAGGGGGTCAACTTTTACTATGGCTCTATCAGGGGGTCAACTTTTACTATGGCTCTATCAGGGGGTCAACATTTACTATGGCTCTATCAGGGGGTCAACTTTTACTATGGCTCTATCAGGGGGTCAACTTTTACTATGGCTCTATCAGGGGGCCAACTTTTACTATGGCTCTATCAGTGGGTCAACTTTTACTATGGCTCTATCAGGCGCTCAACTTTTACTATGGCTCTATCAGGGAGGTCATCTTTTACTATGGCTCTATCAGGGGGTCAACTTTTACTATGGCTCTATCAGGGTTCAACTTTTACTATGGCTCTATCAGGGGGTCAATTTTTACTATGGCTCTATCAGGGCGTCAACTTTTACTATGGCTCTATCAGGGGGTCAACTTTTACTATGGCTCTATCAGTGGGTCAACTTTTACTATGGCTCTATCAGGCGCTCAACTTTTACTATGGCTCTATCAGGGGGGCCAACATTTACTGTGGCTCTATCAGGGGGTCAACTTTTACTATGGCTCTATCAGGGGGTCAACATTTACTATGGCTCTATCAGGGGGTCAACTTTTACTATGGCTCTATCAGGCGCTCAACTTTTACTATGGCTCTATCAGGGAGGTCATCTTTTACTATGGCTCTATCAGGGGGTCAACTTTTACTATGGCTCTATCAGGGTTCAACTTTTACTATGGCTCTATCAGGGGGTCAATTTTTACTATGGCTCTATCAGGGCGTCAACTTTTACTATGGCTCTATCAGGGGGTCAACTTTTACTATGGCTCTATCAGTGGGTCAACTTTTACTATGGCTCTATCAGGCGCTCAACTTTTACTATGGCTCTATCAGGGGGGCCAACATTTACTGTGGCTCTATCAGGGGGTCAACTTTTACTATGGCTCTATCAGGGGGTCAACATTTACTATGGCTCTATCAGGGGGTCAACTTTTACTATGGCTCTATCAGGGGGTCAACTTTTACTATGGCTCTATCAGGGGGGCCAACATTTACTGTGGCTCTATCAGGGGGTCAACTTTTACTATGGCTCTATCAGGGGGTCAACTTTTACTATGGCTCTATCAGGGGGTCAACATTTACTATGGCTCTATCAGGGGGTCAACTTTTACTATGGCTCTATCAGGGGGTCAACATTTACTATGGCTCTATCAGGGGGTCAACTTTTACTATGGCTCTATCAGGGGGTCAACTTTTACTATGGCTCTATCAGGGGGTCAACTTTTACTATGGCTCTATCAGGGGGTCAACTTTTACTATGGCTCTATCAGGGGGTCAACTTTTACTATGGCTCTATCAGGGGGTCAACATTTACTATGGCTCTATCAGGGGGTCAACTTTTACTATGGCTCTATCAGGGGGTCAACATTTACTATGGCTCTATCAGGGGGTCAACTTTTACTATGGCTCTATCAGGGGGTCAACTTTTACTATGGCTCTATCACTGGGTCAACTTTTACTATGGCTCTATCAGGGGGTCAACTTTTACTATGGCTCTATCAGGGGGTCAACTTTTACTATGGCTCTATCACTGGGTCAACTTTTACTATGGCTCTATCAGGGGGGTCAACTTTTACTATGGCTCGATCAGGGGGGTCAACTTTTACTATGGCTCGATCAGGGGGGTCAACTTTAACTATGGCTCTATCAGGGGGGTCAACTTTTACTATGGCTCTATCAGGGGGGTCAACTTTTACTATGGCTCGATCAGGGGGGTCAACTTTAACTATGGCTCTATCAGGGGGGTCAACTTTTACTATGGCTCTATCAGGGGGGTCAACTTTTACTATGGCTCGATCAGGGGGGTCAACTTTAACTATGGCTCTATCAGGGGGGTCAACTTTTACTATGGCTCTATCAAACGCAATTTCGATCGTGTATGGAGTACTGCTCTCATCTTTGGGACGGATCTACCAGCTTGATGCCCTTAAGTCAATTGAGAACGAGCCAAGAGGATCATCGGTAATGATAGGCTCGTTGCGATGAGGCTCCTAAGTCTTGAGCATCGACGACGAGCTGCTAGTCTGTCGGTTTTGTACCGGTTGCATTTTAGGGAATGTGCGACGGAATTGCATAATTTAATTCCGCCAAGCCCGTTCCATCATCGGACTACTAGACGAACGGCGATGCGCCACCGGTATATGGGGGACGTCCCACCCACGCGCACAAAACGTTTTGGGAACACATTCATAGTGCGTACAGCTAAGGAGTGGAATTCCCTGCCGGAGTCTATGTTTTCTGATAGCTACAACCTGGGAGTCTATAAGTCAAGAGTAAATAGATATTACTTCTAGGCAGGCGTGCTACGTCTTTGACCACATCATCGCTTACCAACAGGTGAGATAGTGGTCAAACGCGCGCCTATAAACAGTAAAAAAAATGGAATAATTTTCTCCTCGAGCTCTTATGTCTATAATCTAAGAAGTCCGATTTGACAGCAGGATACAACATTGCTTTACTAGTCAGTATGAAAGAGACATAAAAATAAATCTCTTTCGCACTTAGTGGTAAAACAATCTTCTATCCCTCTCTACTCCGCTGTCAAATTGGACTTCTTAAATTTTGGTGACTTTATTAGGGTACAATTTGCTTATAGGTAAGCTCTAGGCGTTTCTCTCAAGCGCCATTTTGATAAATTTCGCAACCATTTTACAAAAGTAACGTATTATTTCTTCAACATTATAACACTATTATTTTCTTCCAAAGTAGGTGGAACTACAGGAGAAGGCATGTCCCTGAGCGTGGAAGAGAGGAAGTCACTCCTGGAAGCCTGGATGGCAGCTGCGAGACCTTTAGGTACCAAGGTTATCGCTCAAGTCGGAGGTGCACCCCTACCGGATGTCTTAGAACTAGTAAGCACCAACATAGAATCCGCTTATCAGTATTTAAACTAATCATAATGGTTAAAAAGCCGATTATTATTTAATTTTAGGGTAAATTGATTAAAAATAACACTTTTTTAGAGGTGGACGGTGGTCCTCATCTGAGAGAAAACTCCAGAACAAACTCTCTCCAAAATAATAATAAAGCCCTTTATTTCCGAAACAAGACAGCAAAATTTGCAATCATAGTTACCACCAAAAATCATAAAATATCTCAAATTCCGGTGTGCCTCACGGCATAGGCCTCCTCAAACAATTTCCATTGTTGTCTGTCGCGGGTAACCTTCTCCAATTTGGACCTACTGTCATCTTTATTTCCTCCTCCCAGCGGGTAAGTTATCTTCCCCGATTTTATTTGACATATCCAAAATAACAGTGTCCTAATTATCTTTCCATGCAGGCAGAACATGCAGAGAAATTAAAAGCTGACGCCATGATGACTCTCCCGGAGCTGTACTACAAGCCGAGGACCGCGGAGCAGCTGGTGGGCTACCTGCAGAGCGTGTCCGAGGCTGCGCCGAACCTACCACTGATCTACTACCACTTCCCCATGATGACCGGTGTCGATGGTAACTCGATTCTCTTTCATCATCCCTGCCTAAGTTTTTTTTTTGGTTCCAAAAGTCCGTACGAAAAAACGGAACCTTTATAGGATCACTTGTGTCTGTCTGTCCTTCTGACTCATCAATATGCTCAGATTTGGTTGGCAAATGTGTACACGTATATGCCACCCCAATAAAAGAACTGTTACACTTTTGGAGAACAAATTGGAAAGTCAAAAAAGTTTTACGTAGGTATTTTCCTGTGTGACTTAAATCTATTCAAAAAAAATATTTTTCATAATTCAAAATATTTTATTTTGAAGTAATTTATGAAAATTAACCATACACTTGTGATCCTATAGGGATATCTGTTTTTTCAATAGGACGTACGAAACTAAAAGTTTTATAAAAGCCCTAACAAAGTTCCTTTTCAGTAAACATGCGGCAGTTATTCTCTAAAGCTTCGTCCAAACTACCAAACTTCAAAGGAGCAAAAGCTGACCTGGGAATAGCTGATCAAGTGGCTGACTTGTTGGGTGACGATCAGAAGATATTTATTGCTAACCATGTGAGTTTTGTACTGGATATCCATATGCTATTCACATATATCGTGAATAACCCAAAATACAGGGATATAACGAGTCCGACTGAAAGAGTAACTACAAGGAGAACCTGGAGAATCCTTTAAGGCACTTGTCTCTGGCGAGGAAGCGATTAGCTATCGACTATTTGCTCGCTGAGGAAAGAGACAAAAGATATAGATATCGTGTGAGTAAAAGAGACACATACATTCAAAGTCGATAGCTAGTTGTTCATAGTGCCGGCGAGCGGCTCTTACCACTAGTTGATCGCAGCGACAAGAGCTATCAATGTTTGTACTCGCTCAGCGACACTCGCTCGGCGATGCTCGCTTGGCGGTGAAAACTCACCAACAAGCAGTAAATTCTACCTACAGTGCAGGCCGCACTAAAGCACTCGCTTAAAGCCGAGCATCAAAACTATCGAAACTTTTCACTCGCTACTTGCTGCTCGCTAACTCATTTCGAGTTTCCGGCTTTACGACAAGTGCCTAAATACTTGCTTTCTCTAGCCCTGTTAAAAGATACAGAAAACACATACAGAGCAATGTGGGTTACAAAATAGAGCAATCTATTGCGTCGGCGCGGCTGCAGCCGACACGTAGCAACCAACTGTCATAAGCAGAAGTGTGGCTCCAAAACCAAACATAATATCAATATTGTAACTTAGCAATAGGGTTCCTGTGGTTACCCTTTGGGTACGGAACCCTAAAAAGGACAGGGTGACCTAAATTTGTTGTTCGGCACACACCATCTCGTCGAAATTTTACTCTAACCTAGCCGGGGCTGCGGAATTTGTTCGAAAGAGTCACCGCGACCCTGGAACGTAAAGGGCATTAGGAATCTGACACTCCATTCTGTTTCACCCAGAACGGGAGGAGGCATTTGATGATTACCCATACATAAAAAAAACCCTAACAGGCGAGGGGTGCTAATGATTTTAGAGTAAAAGGTTGGAGCACCAAATTTTCGATCATAATGAAGGCTGAAGCTTTCTTCCTTCACCTCTTGCCAATTCTTGAAATGTTCAAAACTTTTTCCAGCACATCGCACCATCAGTCGTGATGGGCCATGACTCCAGCATCGCGACCGTTGCCAACCTGTTTCCAGATCAGGTCAACAATATAGTGCAGTCGGTGAAGGATGGAGCCGTGCTGAAGGCCAGGGTCTTACAGAAGAGACTGAATAAACTAGTTGATGCTATAGCTTCACAAGGTGATCTTTCAAACGTTTGTTTATACCAGCTTCTGCATGGTGCTAAAATAAAACAAGAAATCAGGTTTATTACGGGTTCTGTAGCATCTAATCCCTTTTGATGGGCCGGTTGGCTCAGAGGTTGAGCGATTGATTGATGCGCCGCGTGTTTTGAGTTCGATTCCCGCTCGGAACAAATATTTGTATGGTAGTTCCGGATCTGGCTGTTTGTGTTTGTGATTTTGTATGTTTGTAAACGCACACACAATACAGGAATAAGTCCTAGAGTCGGGAAACGTTTTATCTAAAAAAAAATTTTTGGGAGTCATTCTTTCGCGAGTCTCACCGTGACCTGGCCGTAACGACTGTCAAAGATGATCTACGTGCTTAAGCTAATGAATGGTTGCCCATCGACGGCCCGACCTCCCCTGAAAATTCACATTGACACGTACGGCCATAGTGTTAGAATAAATTGATATGCGTACGGTTAATATGACTTAGCGACGAGCCCCTCTCTAGTGAACATAAACCAACAGAATGAGGACTATCGCGTTTGAATTTGCCGCTAGGCGCTAGTGTAGCGTGAGGTCTTTTGAATGTCAAACACTGTTGGTTGGCTTTTGACAAGAGTGTATTTACTCATTTGTTGTGATTATTGTGAATATTTTACTAAAACAATATTAAGTTACGGTTCTACCGGCCACTGCATTGAACTTTGTTTTTGTCGGTTTTACTCGTATGTGTCATTCTTTTCCCCCTTAATAATGAGACCAAGTAACACTGCAGCACGATCTATGTTGTATTTAATCGCACATTAATTTACGGCATTACAAATTATGTTCATTCTAACTTTGTTCACATACGCGTAATAACAACTTTAATGCTATGCTGAAGGATTTTTCTCACCAGTGGCGCCAACTAGTGAGCACGGAAACGGTAGCCCGCATTGTCCTTTCTATGCTTTCAAGGCACTCTTATTTTCTAAGACTCCTATCGGTTTCCAAACAACTAAAGAAGCCAATGACTTTTTCAGGAGACTTCGTCCCTGCCATGAAAGAGACCATGGAACTGGTGACTGGCATCAGGGTGGGCCCAGCGCGTCAACCTCTCTTCCCTCTAAATGACGAGCAAAGAAAAATTCTCCGAGATGCGTTGAGAAGTTTGGATGTCCAGCTTCAAGTGGCAGTTTAATAGAACTAATACTAATACATTGTATGAAAGACGAAGTATATGTATGGCTAGAAAAAAGCTTTTAAATAAAAAATTAAAACCGACTTCCAAAAACAAAACACAACCAAGTACCTACAAAATAACTTTAATTTCGGAAATCGGTGTTTTTGGTTATTTCATTTTTGAACACCGACTTCCGAAATTAAAGTTATTTCTTACTTTGTTGTGTTGTGTTTTTGGAAGTCGGTTTTATTTTTTTGTTAAAAAGATTTTTTATTTTTCACTTTTTAGTGATACGCAGGTACCACTAAAAAGTGAAACCACTGCCGGCAAGCCCAGCGTGCCGGTGTGATATTATGTTATGAACTGGTGTAAACAATCAACAGACATGCGATTACAGAAATCCCGATCCATTTGCTACCATTTATTGAAGAGTTCCGTTGCCTACCTCCGAAGTTCTACATCAGACCTTCACCAAATTTAAATGGGACTAGTCCGAGAAAATACTTTTCCAAACAAAAAAAGAATCATCCAAATCGGTTTACAATTGGCGAAAATATCGCTGAACAAACATTTTTCATGGGATCCCTTCATCAGATCCTGACTTATACCTTCCATCATCAGCTCAGCAACATAAAATGATGATTACCAGGCACATATATCTGAATTGCGTTAGAAAGTTTATGAAACCAGTGTACGTGCTTATAAAATTTGAGGGTTTCCCTCGATTTTCATGGGATCCCATCATCAGATTCTGACTTGGTGACAATGGGACCACCTCAAGAGTATAGACTTTCGAATAAAAAAAAAAAATCCAGAATTGGCGGAGAAATCGGAGAACATACATAAAACAAAAAAGCTTTTGAGATGACGGCAAATTACGGTGGAAAAGGAGTCAATTTTTTTAATTTGGACTAGGCAGAAGGATTCTGAGGACACGGTGGAGCATACGGTGGAGGTCTGCCCTGCTTGGGCAGAGCACCGCCGTGTCCTCGTCGAGGTGATCGGCGGCGGCGACCGAGAGAAAGGGAAACCTCACACCCCAGCCGCCGCAACAGAAGAAGACGCCCCGGGCGTCGGGGGTCGCAGGGCGATTCTCGGCCACCGTAGGCGCGGGCCTGCGGACGGCGAGCATTGGGTGACTCGCCGTCTGATCAGAACCAGGCCCGGATCGACGGCGCGTTGTATTCCACGCGTACCTCAAACAGCTGTCAGCATAAAAGCTGGGGCCCGCTAGGGCTAGTGCCTGCTGGGGCTGCGGACTTTGTTCGATAGAGGCACCGTACCCTGGAACGCAAAGGGCACTAGAAGGAGCAGGGCGAGGAGGAGGGGGTTTTAGTCAGTAAGAGTCTGACACTCCTTTCTGCTTCACCCAAAGCGGGAAGAGTCATTTGATGATTTCCCATACTAAAAAAAAGGCAGAAGGCAAATCTCACAAAGAAACATAGTAACGATTCATAAGTCTGCTGAATGAAGGCTTACTACGGCAACTTTTATCTAAGATTTCTCTAAATAGTATGATCCAAAGTTGCCGTCTGGCTGTGTTTGTTTCTCCGCTCACTTCTTCCTAACAAACGGAACGGATTTTAATATTATTTTCACTAATAGAAAAGCGATTACCGAGAAGGGTTCGTGTATAATTTGCACACTTGCGAAGCCGCGACAGAAAAAAGGCGCTGATAAAATACTACTTATATTAAAATGTGATAGCTTTTGTATTGAAAATATAATTCAAATAAATGTAGATTATATTTATTTGAATTATATTTTATCGCAAAATCAGCACTTAGTGAAGTTAACAGCTATTTTATTATTTACTAGCTTTGTAAGTATTATAAGAAAGACGTCAGTAATAATCATAAATAGTTTTTACGACTCATATATATTATTGTAAATTTAATAAAAATTTAATAGAGTATGGTGTGTAATAAAAAATATGAATAATATTATTTATATTTTTATTTCCTTTGATTTTCTACATAATTAATTGTAAGTATGCATTATTCTTTAATATGAGAAAAATAAATCGATACACTGTAAATACCGAGACATAACTTTTATGAATTAGGTACCTATTATAAGTTATTCAAATCATTCAGGGTAGAAATTTTGCTGACACCTACCCTTTTTTTTAAGGATGGAAAATCATCAAATGACTCCTCCCGTTCTGGGTGAAGCAGGAGGGAGTATCAGACTCTTACTGACTAAAACCCATCCCTGTTTCTCCTAGTGCCCTTTGCGTTCCAGGACTACGGTGCCTCTTTCGAACGGATTCCGCACCCCGCAGGCACTGGCCCCTAGCGGGCCCCGTCTCCCATGCTGACAGCTCTTTTAGGCGTGCGTGGAACACAGCGCGCCGTTGATCCGGGCTTGGTTCTGATCGGATGACGAGCCACTCAATGCTCGCCGTCCGCAGACCTGCTCCGGACCATGGCTTGAACCAGGGCCGGACGCGAGAGATCGCCGCCGCCGATCGCCTCGGCGAGGCCAAGGCGGCACAAATCCAGCCTATGTGTCGCTAAAAAAGTCCATATGGAAAACCTTTTAACATCTCTTCCAGCCTTGGAAAGGAACCAAGGAATAAGGTTGCAAGTTGGTGACAAAATCGATAACATCGAAAAACTTTATCGATAGGTATATAACATAAAACTTTTTGCAATAAATGTCATAAGAATCAGGTTAATTTTAGAAAATTTAAACTGACTTCAAAACTATAGTTTTTTTTAATAACTTAATAGGAAAAAATAAAAAAGTATCTTTAAAAAATATTTTGAGGTCGGTGTTGGCCTAACGGCGCGGTAGGCGGGGTATACCGTATACTATAACGATATACGACATTTATTACGATTTCTTTAAAGACAACACTATAATTTTCTCCTTTTTAGTTATTAATTAAATAATGTATATACATAAGAATACATATGTACAGTAGATGTAAATAGTTAATTAAATAATTTTAAGTTAGTTATGTACCTACCTTTATTGTTATTTGCAAAATAAAAGAAAGTTAATAAAAGTCTGGTATCTAGTAGGTAAATAGTAGCTAATAGCACGATCTAGATAATAAATACTTATAATAACCTTATAATATACTCGTGAGTCACGATTTATCAATTTAATAATAGAACCTACATGAACTAGGTTCAGCTACTAAATCCTGCAAACTCACTTCGTCTTTCTTTGAGTATGGGAGTTACTCTAGCTTGGGTTATTTTTATTCTAGCGGTGGCCTTGCCTTCTTTAGAAGGCAAGAAGTTGGTAAGTAAATACAGAAAAGTTATTATTTTATGGAAGCACTTGCTTTTGCCCGCCACTTCGTACCTACGCGGGGTCTACCTTTTATAGCAGAACTTTTTACGTCATAATATTGTTTTGCATAACAACGGATAGCATAAACTTCATTTCGCAGAAAATCATTTCGCATACACTCAGTTGTCATACATTCAAAACTCATAATTTTGTTAGTCAGAATCATCTTTAGGCATAATGTTTATATCCATAATAATTAAAAAGCAGAACCATCATATCGCAGAAAATTCACAGTCAGAATCGTCTTTTGGCATACATTTTATATCGATAGTCATTAAAAGGCAGAACTGTTTTTTTTCGCCAAACACATAACCACCACCTAACCTAAATGCTAATTACAAAAATATTGTCGGCTTGGATGCATGTAGCATGCAAACAGGCATACAACATGCAAGCAGGCATGCAACATGCAGCATGCATGCAGCATGCAAGCAGGCATGCAACATGCAGCAGGCATGCAGCATGCAAGCAGGCATGCAACATGCAGCAAGCATTGTTTCTGTCACGGCTCCGGCGCTGCGGGGTTTGGGCGGCGCCACGCGAGCTTATCGTCACAGATGGTTTTAACGCTCACCACCGCAGCTTCGGCTTGCTGGCCGGCTTCGCCGGCCAGCCTCAGCCGCGGTGGCGGGCCTTCAAACCACCTGCTCCTCAGCTCGCGGGCCGCCCTACCCCTCCGCGCCTACGCGGGTTTAAATTACACTCTAGGGGTAGGGCAGACAAGACTGCGTAAAGTCGGTTTCGCAGCGATTCGTTTCTGTCACAAAATTTTGCAGCACAACGTATTGACTTTTTATGACACAAATTTAATTTAATATTGAAAATGCTACCAATACATGCTATATTTAGAACATTCTATGTCACTTTTGCAGACCATTCGATTTTAAATACATTGCACGTAGGTTATCTAACCATTCGACAACATAAATTTACTTTATTTGAATTATCAGTTTTATTCCATATATTATAAGTTTTTGATGTTTTGAACACTAATTTTTACAAGAAGATACATCTATTTTAATTTTTGATGTTCAAATATGCACCCATACCAAATAATCGTATCTCTAAATAAATGTTATGCTAAACAAAATTATGCATAATATTAATTATGCGAAACAAAATTCTGCCAAGATAAAAGTATGCCATTGTAAATTCGGACACGTAAATATTCTGCCAAACAAAAGTTATGCTAAATAATTTTTATGCCTTAAAAATATTCGATTAAATAAGATTATGCCATGTGAGTTATGCCAAATAAAAATCGGAGTATCAAGATTCTGCCAAATAGAAGGAACCCATCTACGCGCTTATGCCGTTTTTTACCGCCGGAATTTCGAGAATTCCTCTCTTATGCCTGGTTTACACGTATTAAGTTGTTAAGTAGATAACTAATGGAGACCATTCACGTTTCATACTAAGTTGGACCCAAAATCGTAAGTGGAAATCGGCCAACGGAAAAAAATGATCTTAATCCGTTCGGAACATTATCCTAAGCATTTGGTACTATGGCACCAAAGCGGTAGACCCATCAGATTAGCTGCTAATGCGTTCGACATTATGAACATATCATCCAAGTAGATATGTACATTAAAGTATTGTGTTAGTTTGCTTTATTTCAGTGAATATATATTGTAGTAGTTGGGTCATTCTCAACTTTTTTGCCATATCTGTAATTCTGTGTGCCCATAAAATTAAAAAAAAATGTTGTTTTGATTTTCAGCTTATGTTCACAAGTGTGCAAGTTTACTAATTCTCGTAAAGAAAACAATGGCAAACATGTTCTTTAATCATCATCATCATATCAGCCAAAAGACGTCCACTGCTGGACATAGGCCTCCCCAAGCGTCGCCACAACGACCGGTTCTGCGCGTCTTACATCCATCGGCTACCCGCGACCATCACCAGGTCACCGGTCCACCTTGTGGGAGGCCTTCCAACGTTGCGTCTTCTGATAGGCGGTCGCCACTCTAGAACTTTTCGGCCCCATAGACCATCTGTTTACGAGCAAAGTTACCACTGCCACTTTAGTTTAGCGATCCTTCGGGCTATGTCGGTAACCTTGGTTCTCTTGCGGATATCATCATCCCTGATTAGATCACGCAAGGAAACTCCAAGCATTGCCCTCTCCATTAGTCCCCTTTGAGTGACGTGACTTTGAGCCTTCTGATGACGCCCGTTGTTGAGTGGCCACGTTTCAGTTCAATATGTCATTACTGGCAACACGCACTGCTCATAGACTTTCGTCTTGAGACACTGTAGTATGTGGGACGAGAGGATACCACTCAATTTCCCTAACGCTGCCCAGCGTCAGGGAAGTCGGATTCAACGGTTGACCTCTTTCTCGAAGTTGGCCTTACCTAACTGGACCGTTTGTAGACGTACTCGTCTACAACTTCGAGTTTAGTTTCCGATCTTGGTAGGAGTGCGTACTACATGGGTATTTACGTCCATGTTCATTTTGAGACCCACTTTTTCGAAAGCTCTACTGAGTTCCTAGCATTGTACTGAGGTCCTCCGTAGTCTCAGCCTTAACAACTATATCGTCGGAAAATCAAAGGTTGCTGATGTACTCGCCATTGACGTAAATACCTAGCCTTCTATAGTCCAAAACGTTGAAGATATCCTCCACAGCGGCCGTGAACAGTTTCGGAGAAATGACGTCTCCATGCTTCACACCCCGCTGCAGGAGGATAGGTTTCGAGGTCTAATCGCAAAGTCAGACTGGCTTGGTGGCACCTCGATGTACCGATAATCGACCTAGCACCGTTGGAGAGACTGCAGCACAGCCCAAATCTCGATAAAATCAAAGGTTTTCTCGTAGTCCACAAATGCTTAGCAGAGACAGCATTTGTAGATTGATCATACTCTTCGGTCTTCTGTATTATCTGATTGAGCGTATGTATGTGGTCTATGGTGCTTTTCGAAATCCGGCTTCTTCGGGAGGCTGGAAGTCGTCAAACTTGCGCGCGAGACGTTTCGTGATGGAAAAAGGCTTGTTCTTTAATACTATTTTATAATCTGAGTGAAATCGAGACATTCTATGGACAGATATACACGTAAACGACTAAACCCGCTACGACTCCCGGCATTATGCTGAAGACATCCCGGACGTCAGCGTATATGAGATTAAGATGTCTCTAAAGCAGCTTGAAAACAACAAGGCGTCGGGTGAGGACGGATTTACGGCCGAACTCCTGATGGCGGGTAGAAAACCGGTCTTTAAGGCTCTCCAGATACTGTTCGATTCCATCATACTCGAGGGGATAAGGAGCAGAAGTGTGGAGGCACTCTTCTTAAGATGAGCGACAATGCCCTGCATAAGTTTTATAGGCCCATCTCACTTCTGAGCCATGTCTACAAGCTGTTTTTCAGAGATGCCTTTCAGCCGGATTCCGATTTATTTGATTAAGTCAAGAGTGAATAGGTTACTTCTAGGCAAGCGTGCTCCATCTTCGACCACATCATCGCTTACCATCAGGTGAGATGGTGGTCAAGCGCTTGCCTATTAATAGTAAAAAAAAAAAAAAAAAAAAAAGACTTGGGCTCTGCTACAGTCTCTCAAACGGTGCCAGATCGACTATCGGTACATAGAGGTGCTGAAATGTTTGTACAAAAAGGCCAACAAGTCAGTCCAACTTCAGGATCAGACCTCGAAACCTGTCTTACTGCAACAGGGTGTCAGGCAGGTAGACGTAATTTCTCGGAAACTGTTCACGGCCACAATGGAGGATGTCTTCAAGGTTTTGGGCTGAAGAAGGCTAGGCATTACGTCAACCACGAGCACATCACCCACCTTTGATTTGCCGCCGATATAGTCGTCACGGCTGAGACTACGGAGGACCTCAGTACAATGCTCGATGACCTCAGTAGAGCTTTCGAAAGAGTAGTTTTCAAAACAAACATGGACATGGTAAATACCCATGTAGCATGCACTCCTATCAAGATCGGAAACTCTACACTTGAATTTTAGTCAAACCGGATTCAGCTGAATAACAATATTTTATGTAGAGTGGCTGCCTAACAGATCTTGACAACCCAAGACCTGGCTAACATAGTATACTTCTTGGCAAGATATTCGATAGGTGTCAGATTTTCTGGCACCGGACAATCCATAACGGCTGCCAAAGATCTACAAATGACAGCCAGAACCAACGGCTGAACGTGCTTTGCAAAGCACGGAGGAAACTCGATATGATAAGATGGTCACCCATCCACAGATCAACCTTGGCAAGCGTTGCTTAACCTTGAAGATCGACCCTCGATATACTAAGGCCACGTTCACACGGCGATTATTTTCCCGTATACCGTATACGAGATTTTATCGAATAAAGTAGTGACAACAGAATATATATGAAAACTTAAAAATTGTTTACACGGCGTTCATACGGGAAAATCCCGTGTTCGAGAAATATATTTTAACGTATACCGTGCGAAGTTGTCACGGGAACGCCGCGTCTCGAAACGATTTTATCGAATACGACACGCAGTGGCGCTTATGTTCATGTTGTCTCGTTCACACGACTCGGCCATTCGAGAATCGTACGCACTCGCACGCGTGGCCCGCAGACTTTGCCCTTGTGCGTTGCATCAGTCGGTTGTCAATATGGAGGACAGAATTCCAATATTGATCGAGGATTTTATTTCCTTGATCGAAGGTCGACTTGATCGAAAATCGAATCGAATGGTTGCCGTGTGAACGATTGCATCGTATACGGTAAAACCGTATACGTGAAAAAATCGAATCGAATGGTCGCCGTGTGAACGTGGCCTTAGGGTAGACCGGTGACAATTAAAACAGGTTATGGTTGCAACAACTCCAATTTCTCGAAAACTATGATACCTACGCGCGTGACGCGTCGTTCGTTGCATCGTCGGCCATGTTCGGTTTTGTGTTTAGTACGGCTCGAGCGAGCGAGCGACACAGTCGTGCACAGGACGTTTCGACGAATTTCGCGCCAAAAAGTAAGTATTCAAGTTTTTTAATTTTTGTTGTTTACCTATTTAAATCTTGTTTTTTGGCAGTTTTTCTTATTTTGGAGTATTGTTTATCTATTTAAGATTGTTTTTATTACAGTCAATTAATATTTAAGCCAATATATACCAAAATATTGAGTACTGAAGTAGAAGATGTGACATGGGTACGTTTGAAACGACTTGTCTGTGGACGTTTGAAACGTTTCAAACGTCCCCGCATCTTCCGCATTTTTATCCGACTGCACAGAAGAAGGTAGTGTTTTCTAAATTATCAATAATAAATGGAATATAAAAATCACCGATTAACAAAAAAATAAAGGTACCTATTACGACGACAAAACTAGCAATTTAAACCACTCTTAACTCACAATCACTAGGTACTCGTATTATAAAATTACAATACCTAGCGGTTGTTATAAGTGGTCTCAATGGTTATTTTTTATTAGGGTTAGGTTGCCTAACAGATTAAATTACATCTGATAGGCAATCCAATAACTCTGACGATTCTAAAATTGAGCCCGCGACATTAAGTTTGATCTAATTTTTTTCATTCATCTTTTCTAGAGATGCCCAGAAAACGAAAACACGTTACAGACAGAAGTTCTAAGAACATATTTGCGTATCAGCAAGCATATGAGGAATTGTTATCCGGCAAATCGTTGAGGAAGGCTGCAGAAATGTTCGATTTAGATCACGTCTCATTAGCACGATATAAAAAAAGAGAGAAAGCGCTCCTGAAAATATTCCTGTCAATGATATAACAAAGGGTTACAATTCAGCAAAAAAAATATTTACACCTGTTCAGGAAAACGAGATTGTCACGTATGCAATCAAGTCAGCTGATATTTATTTTGGGCTAACCGCTAAAGATAGTCTTTTTTGTGATTAGTTTTTTAAATACATACTTATGTTTGACTAGTTTTAGGGTATAAATACCCAATAATTTCACAAGAGTCAAACCTATAAGGGTCAATAAACGATTGTTATGATTGAAACATTTTTATGATTGAAACATTGTCATGATTGAAACATTGTTATGATTGGAACAAACTGTTTTGTATGAGACTGGATTACCATTTTTTCTCGCCCATGTAAGTGTTATTATAGCATAATAGGATATTACGTCTTTTAATAATGTGAAATAGTATTGAATAGTACAAATTCGAGCACTTCAGTTGTATAGATAAGAGATATTTTGAGTTGTTTATATTAGGGATGGTTTTTGCGTTTATAATTTTCGAAATGTTAATGTTACGTTGACGGATTTGTCACGATCTCAATAAATAATTTATTGGAATGTTTAATTGTTAAGATTGATTAAAAAGCTCCAGTAGTTCCTGAAATATTTTCAGTGTTTCAATTATCCCTACATACTGTTTCAAACGTCCTTGGGGTGGGGTCAATAGAACCACTGCGCCCGGTCTTCTTTAATAGGTGATTATAGGATAACTATTTGAAATAGAGACATATATTATGTTTAATTTAGTAACTAGATAACGATCCTTTCAACCATATAAATACGAAGGATGTGGATACTAAAGATAGTTCACTGCACACGATTTTAGTAAATTTGTTTCAATTGTCCCCGGTCTACCCTACTGATTAAAAAAACATAATTATAGAACATGTTTGCCATTGTTTTATTTGCGAGTAACTTTGCACACTTATGAAAATAAGCCTAAAACCAAACGTTTTTTTTTTCATATTCAAATGGAAACAAGTTGGAAATAACCTAACTACTAAAATATATTCACTAAAATAAAGTAAACTTACACAATACTTACATCATTATCTACTTAGATGATATGTTTGTAATTTCGAACGCATTAGCAGCTAATCTGATGGGTCTACCGCTTTGGTGCCATAGTACCAAATGCTTAGGATAATGTTCCGAACAGATTAAACACATTTTTTTCCCTTACTTTCGATTTTGGGCCCAATATGAATGGTCTCTTTTTAAGTGACTTAAAATTTAGTTGGTCATTAAGGTCTTTAGTTCACTCAAGGTGGACGGTCAACAACGCAGGGAAGTCGCAAATTCTGTCCTAAGATTTGATATTAGTAAGCTTTTGGGCAAAGTTAAAGATGAAATAATAATTAGAGGATTAACATTATTTCCCTAATTATTATTAAAAGAAGAGACTAATATGGCATTAGTGCCACTTACTTTCACGAGCTGCAAATGAAAATAATGTCTGTTGATTGTTTACACCAGTTCATAACAAAACATCACGCCGCGCCGGCACGCTGTGTTTGTGGTTTCACTTTTTAGTGGTATGTACATGCGTACTAAAAAGTGAAAAATAAAAAACTTTTTTACAAAAAATAAAACCTAAAACACCGACTTCCGAAATTAAAGTTATTTTTTACTTTGTAGTGTTTGGTTTTTGGAAGTCGGTTTTATTTTTTTTGTAAAAAAAGATTTTTTAACTCTTGTATATCGATCGAATGGATTTTTGATTCGACTTTCTACACCCCAAAATTAATGATCGTTCCTTGGTTGGTTTATTTCCGTCATTCTGCATCTTGTATCCCACAAATTCCAAAATCATTTTCAACAAGCTTATGTGTAGTAGGTATCTGCCGTCCACTTCAACATTATTAAAAATTTAAAAGCACCACGAATAATTTCGAACAAAACGTCGGTTTTTTTAAGTATAGGTTGTTTTAAGTAAGGTACGTGTAGATGACATAATGTCACTTTCACATCAGTTTTGCTTTTTGTAATCGTTTTATATGGGATAAGCCCCGCCCACCAACTTAACCGAAAAAATAGACAAATATCCTAATTTATTTGTTTAGTTGCTAACTAAATTTTAACTTGCAACTTGCCACTAAATTTTATGTTTACATGAAGTCACTTAAATTAAGTTTAAAATGAATTATCTACTAAACAACTTAATACTTGTAAACCAGGCATCTAATACGTTTAAACCAGCCATGAGTTGTTAAGTAAATTTTAAGTTGCAACTTATTACTAAAATGTTCGTTTACATGTATTTAGAACCTTAAAATTAAGTGATAATTTAGTTATCTACTTAACCACTTAATACGTTCAAATCAGGCATTAGAGCGTAGAGGAATATGCTCCACAAGGATCCTTTTTTTAAGGATGGGAAATCATCAAATGACAATGTCAGACTCTTACTGACTAAAACCCATCCGTGTTCCTCCTAGTGTCCTTTGCGTTCCAGGACTACGGTGCCTCTTTCGAACGGATTCCGCACCCCGGCAGGCACTGGCCCTTGCGGGCCCCGTCTCCCATGCTGACAGCTCTAAGAGGCGCGCGTGGAACACAGCGCGCCGTCGACCCGGGCCTGGTTCTGATCAGGCGGCGAGACACCCAATGCTCGCCGTCTGCAGGCCCGTGCCATCGGTGGTCGGAAATCGCCCTGCAACTCCCGACGCCCGGGGCGCCTTCTGTTGAGACGGCTGGGTCGTGAGGTTTCCCTCTCTCTCACACGTTCGGCCTCCTCCTTCGCTAGCATTATTGCTTCGCAGAAGGAGGTGACCGCTTCCCATGCCTCCTCGCTCCGGACCATAGATTCACCCAGGGCCGGTCGCGAGAGATCGCCGCCGCCGATCGCCTCCGACCGTAAAATGGAGCTGAGAGTTTTGTTGGTATTGACTACCTCAGCGAAGTTTGCGAGAAGACTGACTCGACACATTTGCTGCCAAATACTACAAAAAAAAATTAGAATGTGTTGCACCCGCATTCTAGTGAAATTCAAAAAAGATATAAATGAAAATAAAGAGGTCTCAGGTAAAATTAAATGTTTCACGACATCTTGGAAAACCTGTACTTCTTTAAGTTTTCACAATTATAAGGGTCCTACGTATCTCTTAAATATCTCAGAGCAACATTTTTGTTAAACGTTCGATTTGTCTCATTATTAAAAAAATATTATAATAATCTACTTCTACAAATATATCCATTTTGATTAGGTAGGTACTCGATTTACTCCAAATCCGCAACTATTTTCATGAGAATCTATGCTCAAGCGTGGTCTCGACTACACTTGCGAAAACAAAGATCAAATCTCGCCTCAAGCAATGATTCTGAGCTGATTGTGATTTTAAAATAAGGTCACATTGAGTGGAGCTCAGTCAAGCCTCAAGCACTGTTCTATAATACGTAAAAAATGACATTTTAAAGTAACATTGCTCAGGTGATTATTGATTGTTGTTTCTCTGCTCAAGTCAAATTCTAAAATTAGAACTCCAACTGAGACTAGTTTTAAGTAATGCTTGAGTCTTGATTGTAGTTTTGTAATACGGGCCTTAGTCTCCTTGGGTCCCCATTTTTGAGAATGGCTTTACTAATTTGTTGAAGAAAAATAATGCCCGTTTTCACCAACATCCCCTATACTACCACCTAAGTATGGGGCCCTTTACTTAACAGTACCCCTAAACTAGCCCCTAAATGAAATTTCGTTTCACCATCGTTTTTATCACCTAACTAGGGGACACATAACTATGTGACGTTTTGTTTTCGATAATAGTGAATGATTCGTCTTTAAACTTATCGATACTTTGAAATAATATAGTTTTTTAACAAATTCTCTAAAGTATATACATAAATAGATACAGTTATTAATGAATTATGTTTTAATAGCAATAATCAATATTAATTCCTTCATATTTTTAATTAATTTCATATTTTCTTACATATTTACTCTGTGGATACATTACGAAACTCACGTTTAATCTGTGGTCATATTTGAATTTGACACTTTACTTTCGTTTGTTTTCGTGGATAGTTTGTTGTGATCGCTTGCTTGCATCTTATTTTGTTTCGTTAACGTTACGTATTTAGTTACGGTATAAAATACGGTAATAAAATGGCAGAAAAAAGGAAGCGTTGCTGCAGACACTCCACAGAGTACATTAGACACTCTTTTTATTATTCGACTGCAAGTAGCCACACTGATCCCACCCATGTCTCCCACAGCCAACAAATGATTACCAGTAGCATGAAATCTCAATGCTATTAATAACTGATTTATTGGAGATATAGAATTATTCCTGGAATAAAATAAAATTTATCATGCAAATCAAATAAACACAAGGAAACATTGTCGTATCGTCAACTAAAAAAAATACCATGCGCATAGTTTTTTGTTATTTTATTTTACGGGCTACATTACGTAGTATAAAAAAATGTGATTAGTTAATATGTACTCACCTATTATCAGGAAATTCTAAAGCGTGTTCAATATTTTCCAATAAATACAACACTGAAAATTTACGTAACCTATATCTCCGAAAAGTCAGTTTCAACAAAAAATTCAAAGTAATTTGATCGTTTTCGATATATTTTGGTCTACGGCTATTATTTGCGTCGAAACAGTTTCAATATATTAAAAAAAATCATATAAATCACTATCCATCTTCGTTGTTTAAACGATCACATACGTAGGTGCCGGTTTATGGGGCAAAATTTCGACCACCTAAATTTAGCAGACCTTTTAACGTTTAGTTGACCCCTAAACGTTGGTGAAACAGAAACCATCCTCTAACGGCCCCCTAAACATGTTTAGGGGATCCCGTAAACTTAGGGGATGTTGGTGAAAACGGGCATAAGACTGCTTTCGGCCATCACGGTGCAGCGAAAACAGAAAGATCGACGCTTTCGAAATGTGGGTTTGGCAAAGACTTCTTCGTCTGCCATGGACCAGTTTACCAATTAGCCAATCAGGACGCCTCACTCAATTTTCCAATTCCAGAGTTTCCATGTGAGAGGCAACATTGCTCCGGTGTTCACCCCGATGGATGACAATGGCAGACTCAACCCAGGCGTGGTTCTTCCATACGCGCAGTTCTTAGCGGACCAAGGAATAGATGGAGTACTTGGTGAGTATGCAGGATGATTTTTTAAAGTGTGCGTGGATGGCCAAATTAAATAAAAAGCCGGTCAAGAGCGAGTCGGACTCGCGCACAGAGGCTTCCATACAAATTTATAGGTACATAACTAGCTGACCGGGCAAACGTTGTTTTGCCAATAAAATAAGAAAATAGCCTACGACCTACTCTCAGATCTACCAAATATACACAAAAAAAAAACATAAAAATCGAATTCTATACCAATACCAAATAGAGTTCGATACCAAACACCGCGACACGAGGTTTTTATTTATTGTCTTCGTACGCGCATATAGACGTTTTTCCCCGTTCCTGTAGGAATTTGGGAAAATTCTCTCTTAGTGCTCCTACGCTGCCCAATTTCAGCTTTCTTCGACCAGTAGTTTCGGCGGTGCGTTGTCTGGCAATCACTCAGTAACGGAGGAATCCTCTCTTTGTGCTCCCCTACACTCTCCAAGGAACCTTCATGACAAATTTCAGCTTTTTACGACGTATTTTATGTATAAGGATTACAGTTTTACCGGTTTCATAGAATCTATTTACTGTGTAAGAATAATCGATTTTTTAAATGGATATTTAGTAAGTACTGAATGAGGAACTCGTAGCCAAGTAATAACAGTCACATGGGTCGATCGACCCGTATGCATGTTAAAATGGTCACCCATCCTCAGACCGACCTCGGCAAGTGTTGCTTAACCTTGTAGATTGACCCGTGTGACTGGTATATTGATATATTCCCAGGCACGCTAGAATCTCGGCATGTTAAAAATTAAAATGGTCACCTATCCACAGACTAACCTCGGCAAGCGTAGCTTAAACCTTTAGGTCGACCCGTGCGAAAACTTATCGACTAAAAATACAGATTGTAAAAGTAATCGTGATGTTGATCTTCTCCGCTAAACAGACCGTCGCGTTCATTCAAATAGGCTGGGGTCATATTCCTGCGGAGAATCTTAAAACCACCATTCAGAAAAACGCGTCATTAGTATAACGCCACCTATCGACAATATAGTTGAACTGTCAAATAAAAATCAAGTTCAGAAGCTCACGATTATTACGATAAATGATTGGATACTAAAATGTTCGCTTTTCTTTTACTACATATTTAAACTATAACAAAGAAGTCAACAATATATTTTATTGTGTTCTTTTCACACATTTGTTACTACTATTTTTCTCAATAGATGGCATTGCAAGTATCTGCTAGTCTATTCTGTATGTAACCATTTCGATATCGAGCTTCACCTGAGTGAAATAGCTAACAAAGTGAACTTTATTACACAACATAAAGGTCTAATGTTAATAGTCACCTGAGTGAAATAGCTAACAAAGTGAACTTTATTACACAACATAAAGGTCTAATGTTAATAGTCACCTGAGTGAAATAGCTAACAAAGTGAACTTTATTACACAACATAAAGGTCTAATGTTTATAGTTACCTCGGATTCCGCTGTCGAGACACGAAAATATTGTTACAGAATAGGACTACTGGAATCTCAATGAAAACTACCTATTTTAGCGCTCGATGAAGTTTCTTCATAAACTTAGAAAATTCAATATCTTTTGTTTTAGTGCGTCGATTTTTATGAAGTAAACGCTAAATGTTACTCGGGATAACACTTAATTTGTTTAGGTACCTAGATTTTTAATCCAATCAGTGGTTTATTACGCTCGATGATTGATTAGGTATGTACTTTAAATAAAGACTATATTTTTCACAATTAAATCACAAACGTATAGTTTTTACACTTTTTCCTTGCCCAATTTCATAGTTCTAGGTCAACGGAAAATACCCTATGAATTTTGATTCCCTGGAGAGTGTCGAAATATTATTATTTTTTTTCGGTATAAACGGCCGTATCTTTTTTTTATGTTAACTTATATCTGTTACTTTTTCACAGCTTCAAGGGACCTCCGACCTGAGTATATTATTTAAATTCCAACTCGATACCTTCACGCGTTTCCGAGATAAAGGGTCTTGACAGACAGACGGATCGACAACAAAGTGATCGTATAAGGGTTCCGTTTTTTCTTTTTGAGGTACGGAACCCTAAAAACGAAAAACAATGAAAGTAGTCTCGAACCCATTCATAGTGCGTACAGTACAGCTAAGGAGTGGAATTCCCTGCCGGAGTCTGTGTTTCTTGATAGCTACAACCTGGGAGTCTTTAAGTCAAGAGTGAATAGGTTACTTCTAGGCAAGCGTGCTCCATCTTCGACCACATCATCACTTACCATCAGGTGAGATAGTGGTCAAACGTGTGCCGTAAAAACAAAACGATTTTGATGAAAACTATAACTGCATCATTGGCTTTTTGAATCGAGCCTGGTGATTGTGAAAAAAACACAGCCTTTATTAATGCAAATTTCTGAAATGTCGGTTCAAATTATAGGAAGTAATAACATATGGCAAACAAAAGGAAACATCTGAATTATAAGAACACTAGATATTATAACTAATATCTTAGTTAATTTAACAACTGGTGCGAGTTTTATGGGGTTCCAGAATAATTGTTATTATAGCGGCAATAGAAATACACACTTTGAAAATTTCAACTATATGCCTACTACGGCTCTTGAGATACAGCCCGCTGACAGACAGCAGAAGCTTAGCTTATTTCTGGAGAACGTCAGGATCAGTCGATTCAGGACAGCTTTATATCTTTATTTCAGTTTTTGATATTATTATGAAGGTCAATATGGGGTATATGTGGGTCAATGACCTTTATTAGAGGGGAAATAAATAAATCAAATAAATAGTGCAAATTTATCTGGCGTCTACCGTTAATGCATTTAGTGATTTTTCTGTGCACTTGGGCCTAAAGTGACATAATCTTTTTTACCTTCAGTGGCAGGAACTGCGGGAGAAGGCCCGACCCTGAACGTGACTGAGAAGAAGAACCTGATTACCGCGTGGGTGGAGG
This sequence comes from Lacanobia oleracea, assembly GCA_950371165.1. NCBI lineage: Eukaryota > Metazoa > Arthropoda > Insecta > Lepidoptera > Noctuidae > Lacanobia > Lacanobia oleracea. The sequence goes on from OX493404.1 coordinate 6,047,940, forward strand.
CCGCGCAGGCGTTCAAACTCTCTGTCACCGTACAAGTCGGCGGCATACCCCTGCCGGACGCGCAAGAGCTGGTGAGGACTAACAAACCTGAAGTCTAAGGTCCACTTTTGCTCCGCTTAGCACTGAGCTAACGGTCTAGTCCAGGGAAAACGCAGAAAGGAAAGGAAGGACCGGCAATTTATATAGCCAGCTATATTGCCGGTCTTTCCTGTCAACGTCTCACTGTGCAAAATTAGGTGAAGTGAGCATATGAAGTCAACAGCACTGCGGTTCAGCAGTGCGATTCTGTAAACATGTCGAAGTGAAGGCTTGAGTGAAGTGATCAACAAAGCTGTCATTCAATCTTGATAACATAAATTGTCAGAAGCCAGTAAATCTGACTCCAGTCTTGCCAAGAAGTACCGTGTTACCCAGTTAATGGGTTGTGGAGGTTTGGTAGGCAGCCGCTCAACGTAAAACACTAGTATTTAGCTGAATCCGGTTTCACTGGAAGCCGACCCCAATATAGTTGGGAAAAAGGCTAGGTGATATCTTCGGCTTAGTCGGCGTTTCGGCCACTGAGTTTCGTGTGATCCGGTCGAAACAGGAATTTCATTATTGGTATTAATATTTTTGAGTAGTGTTTCAAACGATCCTTTTTTTAAACAAATTTTGTAGTCAGAATGAAAAAAATATGTTTATTTATACACTTCTGGACGCATCTATTGGCCCACCTTAGAGTTTAGGTTTCGATGGCCCCTACCGAAATATGATTGCTAGATTGAACAAAAACTGTTGATGCAGTTTTAAACCTGATACATTTTACTATCTTTTTCGATCGTATTGTCTCACGAATGTACCTTTCAGCATTTAATGTTGGCAGCCGTGGTCCTGTAACAACCTCAAGTTGAGTTTTGCCGCTCGCGGATATACCGCCCCAGACAGTCCATGAGCCACCGCCATAAGCAACCCTCTCTTCAAAGCAGCATTGTGCGAAACGCTCTCCCTTACGTCGGTAGACCTTCTTCTTTCCATCATTGCCATGTAACACAATTTTAGACTCATCAGAAAAGAGTACACGGCTCCAATCTTGCTGTGTCCAATTTAAATGACTGCGTGCGAAATGAAGGCGCGCTGTTCGGTGGGCTCGCGTTAGTTTGGGCCCATTAGCTGGCTTGTGTGGTACCATATCGCGTTCTTTTAACCTTCTCCGAACAGTTCGAGCGCTCACAGATACTCCGTGGAAGTCGCGAAGTTGGTTTTGTATCTCAATGGAGGTAAGGTGACGATTTCTCAAGCTGGTCGTCACGATGAATCGATCCTACCTTTCAGTTGTGACCCGAGATCGTGGCCTTCCTTGGCGACGAACAAAGCCGCCAGTCTCTAGGTACCTCCGATAAACATTTCGGACCGCAGATCGACTTAAATTAAGTTGAGCACTCACGTTTCTTTGGCTGTGTCCGGACTGAATAAGTGCCACAGCTTGGGCGGCGACTTCAGGTGAAGTATCCATAGATTATTGATAGAACCTCACCTTAATGTTAAGAATAAGTAATGTTTGTTGCAAAACCAAAGATATCAATCACTTTTTCAAGAATTGAATCCAAGTAAACCAATAAAACCAAGTTTTCTTAGTATTCGATTGCTTGATATCAACAAACAGGCTCCAAATTGTCTTTTTTTTCTTTAAATTCTGTGTTCGAAATTCAAAAAAAAACTATTGAATGAAATTGTGAATGTGCCAGGTTCAAAACTGCATAAAAACTTTTTGCTCGACCTAATATAAAATTTTAGCTAGGACCAAACGAAACTGAAAATACAAGGTGGGCCAATAGATGTGTCCAGAAGTGTATAAGAGTCAGGGAATTGTTGGAAAAAGATAAGGTTTACAACAACAATTCTTTACCCTTTTTATCAATCACGTGTAAGAAGAAACAACACAGGCAGCAATAGTTTATGCGATGAACCTTTGCCATTTTTATTTGAAAACAACTTAAACCCACCTTATCATGTTTGGCTCAAATTCCAACTACTCGAACCCCTCTTGCTTACACAGTCATAAGGCCAAAAATATCTAAAGAACAAGTTTTATTTTTGTCAAGGAAACTCTAAGAAGAGTTTTGATTCGTACCCGTATTCTTCTTCTTTCCGACTTAACCAATAAGGAAATGTTGACCGGGCCTTTTGGGGACTGCATCTATATGCTGTCTCTCTGCCTCATTTGTACAAATCACATTTGATTTTGTATAATTCTGATCTAACTTACTTACCCATTTTGGTTTCCAGGCAGCATTTTCACAAGAAACTGGTGCGGACGCCATCATGACATTACCGGAGCTGTACTACAAGCCGAAGACTCCTAAGGATCTGGTGTACTTCTTCCAAGAAGTTGCTCGAGCTGCGCCTGACACGCCTGTGCTATACTATCATATTCCGAAGTACACGGATGTGGATGGTAATATAGATTTAATAGGGTCTTATAGGCCTCTGAAGAATGTTTTGTAGTAGTTATTTATGGCCCCAATTACGGGTCATGTTTTGGGTCAAGACGTGGTCCTGAACCCAAGTAGCCACTTTTCTCTCAAAATGCTGAAGGGAAACGTCGTGCCAAATTAGTCATAAATAACCAATTGAATTCCTGGTGGGAGAAGGTAGGAATTGAAATCTCTGGCAGTTTGGATGCACTATACGCCCTACCCAAATGTCTCAAAGTTCGGAGTTGAGCTGCACGATTACTGACAAATGCTTGCTGTCTGGACAGGTCCACTCAAACCTGCGTGGTGCTTTCCTCAAAAGGCCACTTCAGACGTTAACCTACATTGTTTTATATAGTATGTTATTAACGATTGAATGGACTTCAAAAGAGACCTCTGCGTTTGTTTCGGGGTTTCTTCTCAGGGAAGTCAGCTAGGAAACTCCGGCCTCATTTACATAAACAACAAATATTAACGTATAGGTATAAGTATTACTTGTAACCTATTTGCAAAATTTATATATCATTTATCAGGATATATGTATAGTTAGCTGGAAAAATATGTTTGAAGCGTTTGCTTATCAGTAGGACAACATAAAAAAACTACAACATATTTATTATTATTTTTTATTAGAGCCCTCTAAATTATTTGCCCACTGCTTTGATTGTTGAGCTTGAATCCCCCGTGTTGATCGCAATCCAGTAACCAGTCACTTTGCCAGTAAAGAAAAAATATCTTACAGTCGACATGGTGGAATTCTTGCGGCTAGCAACAGAGAGGATACCCAACTTCAGGGGCTTGAAGTCGGAGGACTTTGGAACTTCTCTCATACTTCAGGACAAACTGAATAAGGATCAGAGAATTTTTGTTGCAAACTCAGTAAGTATTTTCTGATGATAGATAATGATAATCATCATCTGATAATCCTTTACCCAAATATGAATATGTCGTAGTCGGCTTTCAGTTTTAGCGGGGTAATACTTTATGAAGTGACTACCGTCAGTATTCTAAAATCGATTTGCTAGTCACCACCCTGATAGAACATCTACCGCCTGGACGCCAACGTGAAGAGGCCAATCGGAAAACCTTTTAACCGTATTGCGGACCCAAGTTGGCCGCTGTAAAATCTGGCCAAATGGTGCATCCTTCATCCATCCCATATGCATTGCTAGGGTGGAATTCCTTAACAGGACATGCGTTACCTCATTTGTTGCCCGTCGAGCAGAACTGGCGACTTTCACTGCATCTCGGTATTGCACGCCTCACGCCCTAGCAGCTGCAGGAGACGCTCTGGCCTCACCGAAGGCACGGACGGTAAGCAAAGGGTAGCTCGCCGTCCGATAAGGACCAAGTCCAGTTTTACTGCGCGTTGTGTTCCACGCGTGCCTCAAGGAGATGCCATCGTAGTAAACGAGGCGCGCTAAGGCCAGTGATTTCCTGGTTTGAGGGATTGATCCAAAGAATTACCAGCCTTAGGCCACAAAGAGCATTTGAATAAACATGGTTGGTTTTTCAGTCAGTAAGTTTTCGAAACTTCCTCCCTCTCCGCCCAGAGTGGGAGGAGTCATTTGATAACTTCGCTTCCATAAAGAAGGGATCTAGGCATATTAAGGATGGTTATTACTGGTATTCAGCTGAATCCGGTTTGACTGGGAGCCGACCCCAATATAGTTTGGAAAAGGCTAGGCAGATGATTACCTACCATACAACTGTTAACCTAAAACTTCTTCCTTTTCCAGTTGTTCTTAGCACCAGCCGTATTCATGGGCTTTGAAAACTTCATCATAACAGAAATCAACTTATTCCCCGAGCTGGTGAAGAGTATCGTTTATTACGGCAGAAAAGGCTTTTATAAGACGGCGAGGTCACTGTACAGAAGAATTCGGAATCTGAGCGACGTCATCAAAGAAGATGCAGAAGGTACACACCCATCAATCAGCTTTCAAACTAAGCTTTAAACAGAACATAACTTAATACTCGCCTGTATTCCCTGTACGATTTTCCCTATCATCATCATCATCATCTGCCTAGCCTTTTCCCCACTATATTGGGGTCGGCTTCCAGTCAAACCGGATTCAGCTGAATACCAGTATTTTACGTGAAGCGGCTGCCTACCAGACCTCCACAACCCATTAAATTGGGTAACACGATATTTGTTGGCAAGACTGGAGTCAGATTTACTGGCTTCTGACAATCCGTAACGACTGCCAAAGTTCCACAAATGACAGCCGGGACCAACAGCTTAACGTGCTTTCCGAGGCACGGAGGAAACTCGGTATGTTAAGATGGTCACCCATCCACAGACCAACCTTGGAAAGCGTTGCTTAACTAAGCTAAGCGTTCTTTAGCCACGAGCTCCACGATTTTCCCTATCAATTAGTCTATGAACTATCTTTGAACTGTTCTATCCTTATTATTTCCAGGTAATGAACTAGCCGCCCTGAAGGAAGCCATGCCGTTGGTCACCGGCACTAACGTGGGACCCATACGGCCCCCAGAAATAAGACTCACGTTCGAACAAGTCATCCGCCTTGAGCAGAGGCTTGAAGATGCGAAGATAGATATCATAGATTCTGCCTTTGATGATGAATAAATATGTATTTTCTTTTGAAGACTGCGCTTTTCTTTTTCTTTGTTTACCTACCTGAAGAAGAAAAAGATAAAAATTAATCTAGCACATCACATTCATGAAAAACACACTGTAACAAAAATGGTATTCCAAAAACTTTTCATCGATATGTCACACCTGTTTTGTCCCTCTCCTTACTAAATGCCATTGGAAATACGAGTATAAAGATGTATACCTAACAGCTATTCCCGTTAGATTGAGTTTTACTCGCATAAAAAACCAGATAATTCTACATTTGTAAAGGATTACCTTAAAAGGTGTGCTAATTACCCTAAGTAAATAAAATATTTACTATCTATATGTACTGCACGTAACTACGTGTAAATACAACAGCAAAATGTACTTAGACGTCAAAGTACTAGTCCGCCTCGCTGACATCCGGAAACGGACAACCTTACAAAAAATTACCTATTACCGACAGTTACAATTTCAAATAGTAATAAAGCTGGATAAACAATTAAGAACGATTCTCAAACTGCTCGAGAGTTGTGTTATAATAGTAGATACTTAGACTTTCCCGGGTCGACGGCGCGCTGTCCCGGGTCGACGGAACGCTGTGTTCCACGCGCGCCTCAAAGTGCTGTCAGCACAAAAGACGGGGCTCGCTAGGGCCCGTGCCTGCTGGGGCTGCGGACTTCGTTCGAAAGAAGCACCGTACCCTGGAACGCAAAGGGCACTGGGAGGAACACGGATGGGTTTTAGTCAGTAAGGGTCAGACACTCCCTTCTGCTTTACCCAAGCAGGAGGAGTCATTTGATGATTTCCCATGCTTAAAAAAAAAATAGAGATACTTAGATTTTAAGTCTCATTAAATAAGACGGTGATAATGTTAAAAATTGCAATTTAATACATTTTTTTCCAAGTTTATAGTTTGTAGCGTGTCCGTGAAGGCTTTCGATGACTGCCTTTCACCGGCGAGGCATTGACTCTATAAATTTTTGTAATTTTTCAAAAGAAATAGAGCGTCATTCTTCTAAAAAAATCGTTGTCTCACTTAGGAATAAACTTTTAACCTTTTTCTTAACTTCGTACCAAAGATGCTCTATCTATGGAATTTAAATCTGGACTGTTTGGGTTCCATTGTAAGTCAGAAACTGATTGAGATGTGAGGAATTATTTAACCTTGCGTGCAGCAGTGTTCTTGGGATCACTGTCGTGTTGAAATGTCCAAATAATCGGAAGCACGTCTTCTGCATATGGTAACATTGTTTCTTCCAGTATATTTTTGTATTGGAATTGATCCATGTTTCCTTCTATCTATCTAACAGGTCCAACACCATGACCAGATAAGCACCCCTAAATTTTCACATTTCCACCCCCATGATTTAATGCCACTTTTGTAAACTTGGGGTCGAATGCTGTATTGGGAGGGCGTCGAACATATCGTTTCCCATCAGAACATACTCTGTTAATTTTTGTCTCGTCAGAGAAAAGAACATTTTTCCACTGTCCAGCTTTCATACCCCTAGCAAATGTATGCCAGGCTTGCCTATGACAGCGTTTCAACATGGGTACCTTTCTTGCTATTCTTCCGTTCAACTTAGGTTCTACCCAACGCCTTCGGATAGTGCGCGCTGAGATCGCTAAAGAGTTGCTAACCGACTTCTTCAAAAAGGAGGATGTTCAACATATGTTCGGCTGAATGTATTTTTTTTTATGTATGTTCACCGATTTCTCCGCCAATTCTGGACCGATTTTAAAAAATATCTTTTTATTAGAAAGCCTATACTTCTGAGGTGGTCCCATTGTCACCAAGTTAGAATCTGATGATGGGATCCCATGAAAATCGAGGGAAACCCTCAAATGTTATAGGCACATACAATGTTTATCATAACATTTCTAACGCAATTCAGATATTTGTGCCTGGTGATCATCATCTCATGTTGCTGAGTTGATGATGGAAGGTATAAGTCAGGATCTGATGGTGAGATCCCATGAAAAATGTTTGTTCAGCGATATTTTCGCCAATTGTGAACCGATTTGGATGACTTTTTTTTGTTTGGAAGAGTATTTTCTCGGACTAGTCCCATTTAAATTTGGTGAAGATCTGATGTAGAACTTCGGAGGTAGGCAACGGAACTCTTCAATAAATGATAGCAAATGGATCGGGATTTCTGAAATCGCATGTCTGTTGATTGTTTACACCAGTTCATAACAGAACATCACGCCAGCACGCTTTGTTTGTGGTTTCACTTTTTAGTATTACCTGCGTAACACTAAAAAGTGAAAAATAAACAAACCTTTTTTTCACCAAAATATTCTTTTCTCAACTCGTTTAACCCCTTAAAAGGTTAACGCACGATATTTCTATCGTCTCGCCGAGATGAATTTCTCCGTTTAGATACACGTGGACTGTTTGAAGTAGTTTGATACGTGTTAAAAATGCTACACAGCGTGGAATATCATCGTTTTAGTGCAGAGCACTGCAGGTGATCGGCTATCTCTTTATATGATCAATTCTTTTATTATATATTTTATTATCACTTCCCTCGTAGATTCATCGCAACCTTTGTTTTATGTGAAATAATCAACTTCTTGACTTTTACAGCACTAAATGGCGCCAAAATTACGCGAAATGGCTTGGTTACAGAGTGTTCTCTATTTAAATTAGAATAAAAAAATAAACTGTTTACTGTACAACGTTTATCTATATACTAGTTGAACCGCGCAACTTCGTCTGCGTCATAATTTTGATTACTGCTCCGCTCCTACTGGTCTTAGCGTGATGATATTTTTGAAATCGGACCAGGAGTTCCTGAGATTAGCCCGTTCAAGCAAACAAACAAACAAACTCTTCAGCTTTATATATTAAGTATAGATCTTTTATGGGCCTCGTTGCCAGAAATAAAGGATAAAAAGAAAATATCAACGGGATCGTGACAGCAGTAATCATGTTTTATTAGCTACCTTCTTATCACAACGAAAGTAATGCAGTAATTGTGTTTTTATATTTAGCTACACATTTTTCAGCATTTAGGTCTACTCTCACGATTTTTTTTTTGTAAATAAATCCGCATCATCGATATTTTCTACATCAGTCTCCCAATCAGTACAAGCTAGGTGGTAAAATGCAGCTTATCTATTGGCTTTCATTTGTCCTTACAAGTGTGGCTTTTTTACCTTCGTTGGAAAGCAAACTCATTGATGTAAGCACATTTATTTTTTACCCAGCAGCAGTATGCATAGATATTCATAAATATAATCAACTTTTACAATTAAACGTTCAATTCTTTTTTTTTGTCGGTGGCCACTCGCAGTTTCAACCTCTAGAAGGTTTGCAACTACTAAACCGGACAAACGTTCAATTCATGTTCGCAGGCTTATATATACTTGCCCTAGCGGGCCCCATCTTCCGTGCCGTACCGTACCTCTGGAACGCAAAGGGCACCAGGAGGAACACGGATGGGTTTTAGTCAGTAAGAGTCTGACACTCTCTCCTGCTTCACCCAGAGCGGGAGGAGACATTTGATGATACCCTTCATTAACCTCAAAAAAAGAAGCATAAATATACTAATGTATAAAATCATTTGTCCACACAGACTATTTAATCATTTTATTTATTTTTTTATGAAACTTTGCACCATTAGGAATTTCTCCTGTATCGTGGGTGCGCTACAAACATACAAACTCACACACACAAACAGAAATATCCGGAACAACTAACTATCTGTAGACCATACACATATTTGTTCCGTGCGGGAATCGAACCCGCGACACGCAGCGCAGCCGCCAATTAACCAATCACTGTGCCAACCGTGTCGTTAAATAAAGCGAATCGATATTCAAATATTGTTCACGTTGAACGTGGAAAAATGGCTATCAATTGATAGATACTTAAAATGTAATAAATAATTAGTACAAAGTTTTAATTGCACTCGAAAGTATATAAATTATTTAAATCGCTTTTTCCTACATCAGTCTTCGTTGTGAATTACGAGTTGTAGGTAAAATGGGTGTATCAATAGGAGGCGTTATTTTTATAATAATTTCATGTGCGGCCCTTTTGCCTACATTAAAAGCCACTGTAAGTTGGAAAAAATAACACTGTTTATTTTTACGATTCGCTTCGGTAATCTTCGGGTTACCGATTTAGCACGAACATCGTAATTACGCCATAGAAGCAGAAACTCTAACTTCTGTTCTGCTCTGCATTTTAAAGCCTCATAAAGTTTCGTTTCCTCTGCGCAGTACGAACGATCTTTCTTTATCTTTTCTATTTAATTGTTCTGTTCCAGTGTTTCGATGTGGAAGGTATGCTCGTTCAGGTGTTGACGCCGATGGACGACGATGACGGGCTTGCACTTGAGGTAATTCCTCAGTACGCTCAATACCTAAGGGACAAAGGAGTCAACGGCGTTATAGGTGCGAGCTCTTTCTAAAAACAAATTTCTTGGCGGTGTTTCGGACTCCAAGAATGTGGAGCCTGTGAAGCATCTAGCCTTTTCCCAACAACGTTGAGTTCGGCTTTCAGTCTAACCGAATGCACCTGAGTTATCACCATCATCATCATTATTTCAGCCAATTGCTGTCTACTACTAAACGTAAGCCTCCTCCAAAGAGAGCCAACCATCCCGGTCTTGAGCAGTCCGCATCCGTCCGCTGCCAGCCACCTTTAAATCGTCGATCCATCGTGCCGCAGGGCGTCCCACACTACGTTTGCCCATACACGGTCTCCACTCTAACACATATGTCTGCTACATCGACTGTGTCCCTCTACAGACATGGCCGGTCCACTTCCACTTAAGCATGCTGACTCTATGCGCACTGTCGGAGACTTTAGTTCTGCTTTATCACCTGAGCACCAGTATTTTATATACAGCTACTGCCTACCTCCACAACCCAGTCAACTAGGTAATACAGTACTCCTTGGCAAGACTGGTGTCGGATTTTCTGTTTCCGTTATGACTGTCAAATATCTACAAATGAGACCCGGGCTTTACATGCTTTTTTTTTTTTTTATTTGTTATGGGTTTGCTCTTGACTCTAGTCTAGGTCAGAGATGACAGAGACAAAGTCTACGATGGAGCGAGCCTACCCAGAAGGAGCCTGTTCACTCTAACTTTGAAGAGATTAGGGGTGTAAGCTTTTGGAAACACAGACGCAGGCAATCCACTCCTTTGCTGTGGGCATTATAAAAGACGTTTGGAAACGCTTAGTGCGAATTTGTGGAATAGCTACAAGGTAGGGATGGTAAGATGCAGTGCGTCTGGATGTCCGATAGTAGAAGGGGGCCGGTGAGATGAGGCCTTGAAGTTCTTGGGCACACTCACCGAAGTACAATCTGTAGAAGACCGACAAGCAGGCAAACCATACGGCGATGAGCCAAGCTATGTAGCTTGGCATCCACCAGTTTTACGTCACCGATAAGCTTCTTAGCTCTGCGTTCCACCGAGTCCAGAGCGTCAAGCTGATACGTAGCTGAGCCATCCCAAAGGTGGCTCGTTTTTCGGTTAAATAATGGTGATATCGGTTCGTCGTCTGCGGAATGCGTCTTCGTCCGCCAGTGTTTACGGAAATCGTTGGTACAGTCTTCTTCCTTGATTAATATTTCGTATCTACATTCAAACACATTCTACCATTCCATTATGATTTGTTTTTGCAGTTGCGGCAACAGCAGGAGAGGGCTCAACTCTGAATGTATCTGATAACAAGAAGCTCCTCGATGCATGGATGGAGGCCGCACCACCGCTGAAACTACTCGTCATCTCAAGTGTCGGCGGAGTACCTTTACCCGATACTCTAGAAATGGTACGAACCTGCCTACTTACTAATAAAAGATAGACTTATTCCGAGCAACTGTCATGTTTCATGGAATTAGGCCAATTTGAACTGTATCTTTGACTGGCCGGTCCGGAAGACGGGTTGTGAATGTGTAGGAAAAGTTTTTAACAAAAAACCAAAGCTCCTAAAGTACAAAACGAAAAAATAACACCAGGAAACTTTAAATATCTGTTAATACGCTTGTCAGGCGAGGTATTCAGAGAAACTTGGCGTGGATGCCCTCTTCGCTAAGCCAGAGGTGTACTACAAGCCTAAGAATGCCGAAGAACTGGTCTACAACATGGAGCTCATCGCTAAAGCCGCCCCGGAGACACCCCTAGTCTATGATGACATCCCTGAGTACACTGGCGTAGTTGGTAAGATAAAATTAACCTCGCTGTTAGATGACTGCTACAGAGTAACGACTTCACTTGTGTACCGAACTGACATTCACTTTTTGAATCTACTTAGGTATATCCTCCCTATCTACTCAATACGCGTTCTGGAAAAGTCGGTGCCTGGAGAAAATTGACGAATTCTACGTTCATCACATTCTAAAGACTAGGGGTAGCCTTAGTCCTCAGAATTTGATTTGATAACGTAACGCGGCGCGGGGAGCGGCGTACTTCGTGTCCGTAGGAACACGAAGTACGCCGCTGCCTTCAAGGACAGTTCCATATAGATCTATGCATTGTAACGCGCCGCTCACCATGCCGCCGCCGCCCCCAGCCCACTGACTTTGTGTCCTTGAGGGGGTGACTTCGCGATGTAGTCGTCGTTCTGATATAAAGCGATCATCGTCATCTCGCGAATAAACGATCGACGCGATCTCTTGTACCGCAAGTCCGGACGGCGCCCGCTTACGTCGCGACGACGCTTACGCACTTGCCCAAAAAATTAACGCGACGAACGCGTATTCGCGCAACATGCTGACAAAACCTCCTTTTAACAAACTCTCTGTAATTTTTCAGTGGACATTGTGAAGTTCTACAAACTGGCAGAGGAAAGGATCAACACATTCAGAGGAATAAAATCCAATGTGTTCGACAACTTGCTGAAACTGAGGACCAAAACTAAGGGGCAACAGAAGCTCTATTCCGCCAACATTGTAAGCTTTTACTTAAATTAGAGCAAACCCATTACAAATAAAAAAAAAAAAAAAAAAACTATTTACTGGGAAACGGAGGTTCATGCCATTTCCCATTTCTTGAACGGAATAAACAAAACATAATCGTCGAAACTGTATTCTGCACGATAGCGATCGCACACGAGGTTTCGATATTTTTAGTACCTCAGGGTTAAGAATTTCTTAACTGCTCTCTCTTATTTACTGCGTGGAGTCCTGGGTTCGATTCCCAGGTCGGGAAAAAAGTGTTAGTTATTGAATTAGGAATTATTCTGTAACAGCCCGGAGTTTGGGAGTTGGTGTATACCTCGGAAAGCACGTTGGTCCTAAGCCAGATCTCTCTGCGATCGTGCCGGGTTCCCGTCCCATCGGAATATGAAAGTGATGAAAGAGGGAGGCGCCGCTGGTTAGTCTGCGTTGAGATTGACGGCCATGGCCGAAATCGTTCAGGAGGACTTTAATAAGAACTACGCCAAAACTACTCTGAACTAATATTTTCTTTTTGGACTAAGTAGTAGACAAAGAACTCCCGCTCGAAAGAGAGGAGGTCTGTGAGTGTGGAGGCTGATATGTATGTAGAACAAAAGTTCTAAGTCTGAGGCTTCAGATTTACGAGTCATTAAGTCTTTTAATTATTATACCTCACCGCCGACGAGAAAGCGATTAGCTATCGACTATTTTCTTATTTTAGAAAGGGACAAAAGATATAGATCTTGTGTGAGTAAGCGACACATATATTTGTAGTCGATAGCTACTGTTCACACTGCCGGCGAACCGGCTCTTTCCACTTACCAGTTGATCGCTACGGCAAGAGCTATCAGAGATAATACTCACTCAACGATACTCGCTTTGGAGGTCAACCCACTCACAAACCAGCGGTAATTTCTACCTATAGTGCGGGCCGGAGCGAGTGGTGTGAGTTATCGTCCGTCTCACAAAAGCACTCGCTTAAAACCGAGTGACAAAACTATCGAACGAAACTAATCACTCGCTGCTCGCCAGCTCGTTTCTAGTTTCAAGCTTAATTCGCTTCTCGCTGATCACCGGCGGTGAGACAAGTGCGCCAGGGTAGCTCGCGAAATTCAAATTTTCTTACGTTTTTTGCAATTTGCAAGTCAGTATTTAGGTTTTATGTTGATTAAAGTATGATTCGCGGGCGTAAGAATTATGTATTTTCAGAATTATAACCATTTAAGTCAGCAATAAAACTCCATAGGGCCAGGTAACTCGAAAGAATGAGTATTTTATGAAATCTTGACATTTTAGGATTATACCGACTTCTGGAGTTATTTTACTGATTAATGGTTATAATTCTGAAAATACATAATTCTTAAGCCCGCGAATCATACTTTAATCAACATAATAACCTAATACTAACTCGCAAATTGCAAAAAACGTAAAAAAAAATGTATTTCGCGGGCTACCCTAGCGCAACCACCTTAAGAACGTAAAATACTAACTTATACTTTTTCTCTTAATTTTTCAGACCTACCTTGCACCGTCAGTCTTCCTAGGTTTCAAAAACTTCGCATTGGCTGAGCTGAACTTCTTCCCGAAGAAGATCATTGATACCATTAACAGCGGCCGGAGAGGAAACCTGACCCGAAGCACTAACATTTACCAAAGAGTGATCGACCTGATCAATATCATTATAAAAAAGGGTGAGGAAAAAATTGATTTACCTAGGCAAAAAGAAGTGATCTAGATATCTTAGCTGAAGTGAGCTGAGAATCCTTAGCATTAGTTGAAACGACAGCTCACTTCACCTAGGCTTATACGATCAGAATCGCACTGCTGAATGGAACTACAATTTCGTCTCGTGTTTTATTAAATTTTATTTGTGATGGGTTTGCTCTTGATTCTAGTCTAGGTCAGAGATTACAGAGATAATTTTACGATGGAGCGAGCTTACCCAGAAGGAGCCTGTTCACTCTAACTTTGAAGGGATTATTGTTGTAAGCGTCCGGAAACACAGACGCAGGCAGAGTTCCACTCCTTTGCTGTGCGTATTATAAAAGACGTTTGGAAACGCTTAGTGCGAATTGGTGGAATAGCAACAAGGTAGGGATGGTAAGTTGCAGTGCGTCTGGATTTCCGATGGTAAAAGGGGGCCGGTGGGATGGCGTCGTAGAGTTCTTGGGCACACTCAACGCAATACAATCTGTAGAACACCGTCAAGCAGGCAACCTTGCGGCGATGAGCCAAGCTGTGTAGCTTGGCATCCACCAGTTTTACGTCGCCGATGAGCCTCTTAGCTCTGCGTTCCACCGAGTCAAGAGTCTGAGTCGTGTTTTGAACTTTTTTTGCATTGTTCTTCCTGCAGGTAACAGGATTGCAGCCTATAAAGCAGCCATGCCACTCCTCACTGGCATTGAAGTGGGCGAACCAAGGGAGCCTATATACCCACTGAGTGAGAACCAAAAAATAGGTCTGGAAACTCGGCTAAGATATAATGGAAAAGTAAGAATCTTTAAACCACAGACAAGTTATGCTGAATAATCATTAGGGTTCCTTTTTATTCATTTTGCAACGGAACCCTAAAACAATCGATTTCTTTTAGGTTTTGGGTTTAGATATGTATAAATAATATATAATATATGTTCTTGATGTTTTGTAACATTCTAGTTTGAAATTTTGAATGACAATATCAAAATTGACATGTTTGTACGAGTATATTACATTTTTATTGAAGGAATTATATTTATACGGTTTTTGCTAAATAAATGCTGATTGGTAAACATATATGCACATTTTTATTTGTTATTTTAGTTCCAGTTCTACTTTCCTAAATAACATATGAAATAAAAGTGGGAAAGTATTCTTAAAACGAGTTCCCTATTTGTCTGCGAAAGTTTGTAGTTCGATTATTATTATATAGAACACAGCGTGTCGATAATTCAGTTGTAACGTTACATCGCACCAATAAAGCATCGATGGAATAAACATTGTACAACTGAATTATCGACACAATGTGTTCGATATAATAAAATTCTTTCTTTCTTTCTTTCAAATTAATCAAATCAAAGTCTAAATTCAAGAAAACGCTAATTAAATTTTCGAGGTGGTCCATTTTCCAACCGAGTGTTACTTTAATAACATTACTTAGTATGATGGGGAATAAAACTTTACTATTCACAAAAATAAACTCTTTAATAAAAATATATCAACAATAGTAAACTTACAATTAAACAAATGCTTGATTTTCGAGAATGAACCCTGTTACCTGGACATACGGCACGTTTTCGTTTGTTTACTTGCTGAGGCCTAGGCTCCTCAGTTTGGCCTGGATCCTCTGCTTGGCCTCGGGCGAGAGCGGCCTCTGCGGGAGGGAGGGAGGACCCACCTTGATGCCGGTGGCTATCTCCATACCTGCCTTCATTATTGGTACCCACGGACCTGAAAAGAATGCGTAAAAGTAGTGCAGTATGCATGAGGACAGGGGCGTAGCTACCGCCGTATTAGCCGTATCAAAGATACGGGGCCCCCGGACTACAACAGGGCCAGGACCCTGTCACACGACAGGACGTATGGACAGAAAGCTCCTACATTAGTCCCGCCGTCACCTTCGTGGCCTACCGAGACACTTCGTAGCTAGTAGGGCCTATTTTGTGTAAAAAAAAAACAATCAGTAGGTAGCCCTAAAAACGGGGCCCCCAAAAATGTTTGATACAGGGCCCCTTTGAGACTAGCTACGCCACTGCATGAGGAGCTCGTGGCTAGATAATAACAGCCACACAGGGCAATTTTCAAGGTAAAGCAACGCTTGCCAAGGTTGGTCTGTGGATGGGTGACCATCTGAACATACCGAGTTTCCTCCGTGCCTCGGAAAGCACGTTAAGGTGGATGCTCCAGGGTGGCCCGCGAAATTCAAATATTTTTATGTTTTTTGCAATTTGCCGGTCAGTGTGAAGCTGTATGTGGACCAAATTCGTATTTGGTCCACATACAGCTTCACACTGACAAAAGAATTCTCGCTCGACAGAATGAATTTTTCGATGAAATAATCATTCTGTCGAGCTTCATGAACTTAGAGGGCTATATTGATGATTAAAATGGTTATAATTCTTTAGATAAATACGCGTTACGGTCGCGAATCGTATTTGGTCCACATACAGCTTCACACTGACCGGCAAATTGCAAAAACATAAAAATATTTGAATTTCGCGGGCTACCCTGGAGCATTCACCTTAAGCCGTTGGTCCCGGCTGTCATTTGTAGATCTTTGGCAGTCGTTACAGATAGTCAGAAGCCAGTAAATCTGACTCCAGTCTTGCTATGAAGTACCGTGCTACCCTGTTAATGGGTTGTGGAGGTCTGGTAGGCAGCCGCTCCTCGTAAAATACTGGTATTCAGCTAAATCCGGCTTGATTGGAAACCGACCCCAATATAGTTGGGAAAAGGCTAGGCAGATGATGAGTGCAGTATGCATGAACATAAAATATGCATTTTTGGCTCATACTTCCGAACGTCGAGCTTACAGACTAAAACTGACCGCTAAAAACGAGTAAAAAGTTCGAAACAAGTCGCTTTTCAAGCACTCTGATGCAGTTGGTGGCATCAGATCAGTGATTGAACTGCATTTTAGTCGTTTTTGCGGTCGGGTTTTTTTGACAAAGTCGATTTTTTTTTTATTTCCTACATTTTAGTGAGTTACTTTTTTGGAATCGTCTCCTCGAGCCCTTTATCTTGATACCCCACTCATAGGTTTATATTTTTTTTTTTACTTTGAAGACATAATTTGGCGCCAAAACCCGCCAATTTGATTTCTTCTTCATTTTAATATTACCAGTGTCACTCTCACAGTAAATACGTATTTAACGACACCTCTCAAGCTAAAATCTATCGAGCCGTTTAGGCTCTAGGGCGTGCCAAAGAAATATACATACATACATGCATACACTCGAAAAACATAACCCTCCTTCTTTCGCAGTGGGGTAAAAATATTTTAACAATTGTTATGAAAATCCTTTCAGGGGTCAATACTAACGGACGTCACGCAGTTTCACCCGCGTAGTTTCCGTTCCCGTGGGAGTACGTGGATAAAATATAGCCTGTTACTCGCTGATAATGTAGCTATCCATTGCTGAAAGATTTTTTCAAATCGGTCCAGTAATTTTTAAGTTTATTCGTGACATACAAAAATACAAATTGTTCCTCTTGATAATATTAGTATAGATACTCATAGAGAAGTAACTACCTACTTAGTTATCCTGAATTGTGATCAAACTCTATTGATTGTAGGAATTATTATAAGAAGAACCTATTTATTATGATTTTCCGATGTTAAAAGAATGATAATATTTTTTTTTTACGTTATAAAACGTAATATGCCGTTTTTCCGGTAAAGTAGGTAACTTTATAGCTTGGACGATAAATATGCAGCCGACACGGTTTTCGCATTTCACTTTTTAGGGTTCCGTACCCAAAGGGTAACCACGGAACCCTATTACTAAGCCTCCCCTGTTCGTCCGTCCGTCCGTCCGTCAGTCTGTCTGTCAGCGGGCTGTATCTCAAGAACCGTAATAGGTAGCCAGTTGAAATTTTCACAGATTGTGTATTTCTGTTGCCGCTATAACAACAACAAATTGAGGTTTATGGTACGGAACCCTTCGTGTGCGAGCCCGACTCGCACTTGGACGGCCAAGTGCTAATCGGACTCGTACACGAAGGTCGAAAAAGTCGGCTTTTTTAACATGTCCAACGGATGGATGGCATTCGGAAGGGCTGAATTACAGAGCACTCTTACCTTCGCAAGTATGAGCCTCAATAGCCAAGCTGAGTTTCTCCTGCAGAGCCCTGGCCTTGGCGACTTCGTTT
Organism: Lacanobia oleracea; assembly: GCA_950371165.1. Lineage (NCBI taxonomy): Eukaryota > Metazoa > Arthropoda > Insecta > Lepidoptera > Noctuidae > Lacanobia > Lacanobia oleracea. Next base: position 6,065,725 of record OX493404.1, read on the forward strand.
TTGTCGACAGCATCCAGGATCTCCTGCGCCAGCCTCGGGAAAAGGTTGAAGCTGGTGCCGATGCTGGACTTGATGCCTAGCAGAGCACCGGGCGCGAGCAGCTGGAATTTAAATACTTATTTTAAAATATACTCGTAAGAATAATTAAATAATATTATGGACTATCTACTAGCTTGTGCCCGCGACGTCGTACGCGCATTTCCTGTTTTTTCCGTTGCCGTAGGATTTCGGTAAATCTTCTCGTAGAAATCTTCAAATTTCAGCTTTTTACGAGCAGTAGTTTCGGCTGTGCGTTGTCTGTCAGTCAATCAATATTATATTATCTATATAATTTTGATTGATGATAGGATCATAGAGAATGTGCAGGTACTATAGGAGGCAGCACAGAGGCGTCGATCATCATCATCATCTGCCTAGCCTTTTCCCAATTTTATTGGGGTCGGCTTCCAGTCAAACCTGATTCAGCTGAATACCAGTGTTTTACGTGGAGCGGCTGCCTACCAGACCTCCACAACCTATTAATTGGGTAACACGGTATTTCTTGGCAAGACTGGAGTCAGATTTACGAGCCAATCAAATGTCAATCCGTAACGACTGCCAAAGTTGTACAAATGACAGCCGGGACCAACGGCTTAACGTGCTATCCGAGACACGGAGGAAACTCAGTATGTTAAGATGCTCACCCATCCACAGACCAACCGTGGCAAGCGTTGCTTAACCTTGAAGATCGACCTGTGCAGCTGTTATTATCTAGGGCACGAGCTCCTCACCTACCTTAGCACTATATATCCTTAGTTAATTCTTGCGTATCTACCTATATAATAAATGGTTGCTATGGCATTTGAACTTTAACTTTGATAAGAGTGCCCATTATACTCATTTTCAAGCAACGAATGCGATTGGCATTTCAGTCGCACAAAAATAAATAAATCATGACAAAAATGTATGACAACAAAAATGAATGAAACATGACAAGTTAGAGTGAACAGGCTTCTGGGTAGGCTCGCTCCATCATGTACTTTGTCTCTGTCATCTCTGACATAGACTAGAGTCAAGAGCAAACCCAAAACAAATTAAAAAAAAATGACAAAAATGTATGAAAAAGGAGGTTCTTTTGGCAGATTGCTACTGACATGCGAATGCGAACGTTGTTTATTTTTTTTTTAATTAGTAGTTGGTCCTCTGGCTGTTCCAAAACCTGTTAATTATCTATAAGACAGAATTAAAGTTTATAAACTCACAGTATCAGCTCCAAGGAACATCTCCTGGCCTTCCTTCAGGGTCCTCAGGACTTGAGCGCCCTCACTCAGGTCGTTGGACGTAAACTTGATACCTTTGAAGTTGGGGATGGTGACCGTAGCAGCCGTCACGAATGAAGGCATATGGACTGAGGAGAAAATATAACTTCAATAAGATAAGGACTTTAAAAACCGGGCAAGTGCGAGTTCAACAAACATACGAAGTGATCCGTACTATAAACCCGAAAAACCACGTTTCCTAATCAGGCTCTGTTTTATTTTTTTATATTATTTGTTGTTACAGATAGTGGCAAAAATTAAAGTAGTTTTTATTTCGGTTCATGTTAACGGAACCCTTCGTGTGAGAGTCCGACTCGCACTTAGCCATTTTTAGGGTTCCGAACAAAAAACGGAACCCTTATAGGATCACTCGGGTGTCTGTCCGTCTGTCACAGCCAGTTTTCTCCGGATCCACTGGACCGATTCTGTTGAAATTTGGCACACATATGGACTTCTGTGACCCAAACACGGAAGCGTTACGTAAACTAAAGAATTCTATAGTTTTAAAATAACATGTTAAAAAAAACGAAATTCGTTCGGAGCCCTTTGCAAGCGAGTCCGACTCGCACGTGGCCAGTTTTATACCTAGTAGTTTCTGGCTCTCCTCTCTCCTCTAAGCCTATCTCCATTAAATAAGACATGTGACACTCACTCTCAACCTTGCTCATGGCAGGGATATGGTAGTACAACACCGGTAGCTTAGGAGCGGCCTTCGCGACCTGCGACACGTAGAACACCAGGTCCTGGACTGACGCCGGCTTGAAGTATAGCTCGGGGAGGGTCAACAGCGAGTCCGCGCCCGCTTGCTGGCAGTAACGGGCCTGGGGGGGAGATTTTATGAAGACTTCAGTTGCTAATGAAGAACAAGTTAGTCGAGTTATGATCGCATAGGGGTCTATGCGGTCATGCGCAACTTGTCTGCTCCGCTCCTATTGGTCTTAACGCGATTATATGATCGTATAAAATATAGCCTATAGCCTTCCTCGATAAATGGTCTATCTAACACTGAAAGAATTTTTCAAATCGGACCAGTAGTTAGCGCGTTCAAGCAAACAAACTCTTCACCTTTTATTAGTACTAGTTGTCCCGCGCAACTTAGTCTGCGTCACAATTTTCATTACTGCTCCGCTCCTATTGGTGTTAGCGTGATGATATATAGCCTATAGCCTTCCTCGGTAAATGGGCTTTCCAACACTGAAAGATTTTTACAAATCGGTCCAGCAGTTTCTTGAGATTAGCGCGTCCAAGCAAAAACACAAACAAACACTTCAGCTTTATTAAATATATTAGCACTAGTTGTCCCACGCAACTTCGTCTGCGTCACAATTTTTATTACTGCTCCGCTCCTATTGGATACTAGGCATGCCTTTTAAGTTCTGTCGTTTCCATATTTGCCGGCAATTTTGAATTTGGTTTTTTTATTTTTAAATTATGAATCTCAAAACAGTTGAAAGTATTAGGATTAATGCTATTGTTTAGTCAGTGTCGATTGGAATCTGTCAGGTTACGTACGAAAATGAATCTTTCTAAGGAAAAAATTCGTGCAATATAATTTTCTACAACTTTAGAAGAGGCCTGACACGGCTTCAGTGTTTTGAAAAGCTAACATCTGTGTTCAGTGATGAAGCCCCATGTCTGCGGACTGTCGAACGCTGGTATTTAGACTTCCAGCGTGGACATACTAGTGTTAGTGACAAATCTCGCGAAGGACGCCCAAAATCCGCCTTCACTGAAGATAACATCATTGCTGTGAAACAACTAATTCTCGAAGATCGTCATGTGACGTATCGAGTGATAGAGGCTCAATAAGGCATCTCCGGGACAACCATTCAGAAGGTTCCAACCAACCATACAGTTTGTTTACCACAAGTCATCGCCGAACTTCGAAAATCTAACTCAAAGCGACGCATCATCCTGCACCACGACAACGCAAGCTCACACAGCGCTCGTCAAACGATTGAGTATTTGAAGCAGGAAAAAGTAGATATTCTTGACCATCCTCCATACAGTCCTGACCTAAGCCCTAACGATTTCTTTACATTTCCTAAAATTAAGAAAAGTCTTTGTGGTCAAAGGTTCCAGTCCAGTGAAGAAGCAGTCGACGCTTTCAAGTCAGCCATTTTGAACACCCCCACTTTAGAGTGGAATAAATGTTATAATAACTGGTTTTATCGAATGGAAAAGTGTATTAATCCACGTGGTGAATACTTTGAAAAACAATAAAAAGTACTATAAGGTTCTAGTTGTGTTTTTTTCTTCAAACGACAAAACATAAAAAGTAGGTATGCCTCGTATATAGCCTATAGCCTTCCTCGATAAATGGGCTATCTAACACTGAAAGAATTTTTCAAATCGGACCAGTAGTTCTGGAGATTAGCGCGTTCAAGTAAACAAACAAACAAACAAACTCTTCAGGTTTATATATTAGTATAGATATCGATTCTGCTAAAGTGGCCTTCTTAGACCCGTTAGTATTAATTATGAGTACCAAATTCCAGTGCAAACATTATGAAAGGAAAATAGCGGATTCAGTTATAATTAATGGATTTTGATTTTTTTTTCTGTTTCTAACGGCAACAAAAAAAAAAACTTACAATCATCGCAATTTTGGAAATCAAATACATACATACGTTCAGATACTTCAAGTACGCTGCTGCCCATTCTCATCAGAGAATGGGTAGCAGCCACAGAAATATAAAAAAGCAGCGTTCTCTGTAACGCAACACTATACACTGCGACCGCCAACCCGCCTGCCAATCGTGGCCCTTTGGGGGAGGCCTATGTCCATCAGTGGACGTCTTTCGGCTGTTATGATGATGACTTCAAGAAACCGAGCGAAATTTATTCTAGTCTAAAAATGACTTCATGCAATTTCATCAGGTACTTAGGTATCTAATCAGCTGACATGGAAGAACCCACTTCAACTGTAATTCTGTTGGCATCACGATAATATTTGGACAAGCTACTTAAGTAAACATAAAACACAGAATTGTAATTTATCTTGAGTGCGCGCAGATTAATGTGTTATTTACAATAACAATAATTCAAGATAATATTTATCGCTTGACATTGCATAAGAAATTGTGTGGGGTATTATTGATTTAAATACTTACCTACCTACACTTTTCTCTTACCGAGTTGTAGTTGGCTCCCGGCCCCACAAATAATTTATTTCTGTGCTGCTGCAGTTGCAACCCATTTCGGGCCTCAGGGGTAGGGCTGGGGGGAAGGAAACTCCATTTCTGTTCATCTCATTTCCCCTCATTTTTTTGCAGGAATCATCATCTGCCTAGCCTTTTCCAAACTATATTGGGGTCGGTTTCCAATCAAGCCGGATTTAGCTGAATACCAGTATTTACGAGGAGCGGCTGCCTACCAGACCTCCACAACCCATTAACAGGGTAGCACGGTACTTCATGGCAAGACTGGAGTCAGATTTACTTCTGACTATCCCTAACAATTGCCAAAGATCTTCAAATGACAGCCGGGACCAACGGCTTAACGTGCTTTCCGAGGCACGGAGGAAACTCGGTATCTTAAGATGGTCACCCATCCACAGACCAACCTTGGCAAGCGTTGCTTTACCTTGAAGATCGACCCGTGCGGCTGTTATTATCTAGTCACGAGCTCCTCCTATTTTTTTGCAGGAATGTTCTCACATAAAGTTTGATTTTCGCTTCAAACATCTATTCGAAGTAACTTTGTTGAGTGATGCGGGTAAACTGAGTAGGAACCAAGACAGCTATGAATATAAGAGCGTGCGCTTAATTTCCGAATAGTTTCATCGCATCAACCGTTTAAAAGGAAAAATGGCGGATTTAATGCCTTAGGGATTCTCTACCAGTCAACCAAGCGTCCTGCAAACATTTTGTCACAGTTATGTTACTGCGGATACGCCAATTACTTATAAAATAAATGACTTTTACCTATAATGTTTAAAATTAATAAGTATTATGGAAACTAAACACCAACTCACCAGTTCAGTGACATCCGCGAGAGGCGCTCCGCCCACTTGCACCTGTATGTGCAGGCCTGTGCTCTTGCCGGCGGCCACCCACGCGTCGATCACCTTCTTCCTGTCCGCCACCGCCAGGGACATGTGCTCGCCTGTCGTGCCTCCCACTGCAAATACATGGAAGAGCTCATCAATTTCTGGATAAATGATATACCTACACTATCACTGCAGGCCTGCGAAGATCATTCAATGTCTAGTCTTTTGCGGCATTAGTCTAGGGTTGCAGAATTTGTGCGAAAGAGTCAGCAGGGCCCTGGAACGCAAAGGGCATTTGGAGGAACAAGGATGGGTTTTAGTCAGTAACAGTTTGACACTTCCTTCCGCTCCGTCCAGAGCGGAAGGAGACATTTGATGATTTTCCATCCTTAAAAAAAAATGCAATGCCAAATCTACATCCACGACTAACAAAACCACTACTCAGCCTAAGTAGAAAATAACCTCAGAACAATAATTACGGACCATTGCCCCCTAAACAAACATCTCTTTAACATCGGCGCCACAGACAGACCACTCTGCAGGGGCTACTTTGACGCCGAAGAATCAGCCGCCCACGTCATCCTGGAATGCGAGGTCGTGGTTACCCAAAGTCAACAAATTCTCGGAACGGTGAGGTCGCTCCGCGAAGCCTGTGAAGCTCCCAGGAAACTTCTGTGCTTCTGGGCGGAGCTAGGCTGGCTAACTTAGCCAGGACACCTACACGTAACGGACCAAACGAGAGTCTAAGTGCGGAAAATGGAGTCCCTAATCTATCTTTAATATATATCTGTATATATCAGGCATTCACCATGTGGGCTTAAGTATGGTAGATGTCACAGGTAATTGAATTTTTTGTACGAGTGTAATCTTAACTGCAGCTATAAATATTATAGCTGTAATTATTAGAACAGAGTCACAGGCCTACCTTATGAGAGTTTTCATGGGTTTGAGAGAGCCTTTATTGGGTTTATCACTACATAATTCTAATCCCGGAGTCTGCCTAATGAATAAGCTCTTCCCTGATTATGGACTTTAGCCTTAGGGGTTGCATTTTATTTTGAAAAGTAACTACTTACCCAGTACGGACTTGATTCCTGAATCAGCCAGGAATTTGGCATAAGGAGGGATGGCTCCATAATTGATGGTAAGGTCATCGTTGAGTGGAGTGAAGACTGGAGGCATCAACCCACGGGCAGTGAAAGACACCTGATAGATAAGAACAGAAATAATAAGGTGGTTTTAAGAACTTAGGTGACTTCTATAAATTTTTTAGATTACTGTGGGTGGTTTTTCTAGACTTTAAATTAAAAACCAAGAATTAATGGTAGTTTAAAAAAAAACCGCCCAAGTGCGAGTTGGACTCTCACACGAAGGGTTCCGTACCATAAACCGTAATTTTACGGACGGACGGACGGACAGCGGAGGCTTAGCAATAGGGTTCCGTTGGTTACCCTTTGGGTACGGAAACCTAAAAACAGATTTATGAAGAAACAGATTTGTACACAACTACACACTGAACTTTGTCTATACCTACTTAGCTACACAGAACAATTAACATGTTTTAAACAGCTGTTTATTTCAAATGTTCTATTGTTCAATGTCGATGATGTTATACTTTATCAGGCTACATTCAAATCTTTAAATTAAAAGTTAACTCACCATTTTGTTGGTATTTATTTCTATATTTAACTTTATACCTCTCCCTAAAGTCCGCACGACAGACGAGCAATGAGAGACTGATTAAAGTTTATCTCATGTCATTTGTTATTTCTTATCAAGACATAGTTCAACTTCAAACATTTGTTTACAAGTTTTTATCACCTTCGTAAAAATTATCATCCCAGCCCCCGCAATAATTTGAAAAGTTTTGTTTTGAGTTGGAACTGTCAGTGTCAGATGATGTATGGCCACATGTATGGCTGTCTCCTTTGCTTACATGTGCATTGTATCGAGCCGTCCTGCGATGAAAAAAGGAACGCTTCTAGTATTCATTCGTACGTACTTCCTTTATGGTGGAAGCGCCAAGGCAGCCCGCGAAATTGAAATATTTTTATGTTTTTTGCAATTTGCCGGTCAGTGTGAAGCTGTATGTTGAAAAAAATACGATTTGCGGCTGTAACGCATATTTATCTAAAGAATTATAACCATTTTAATCATCAATATAACCCTCTAAGTTCATTAAACCGTATTGAATGACTTTTTCATGAAATAACCATTTAGTAAGGCCTAATGAACTTAGAGGGTTATATTGATGATTAAAATGGTAATAATTCTTTAGAAAAATACGCATTACGGTCGCCTATCGTATTTTGTTCAACACACAGCTTCACACTGACCGGCAAATTGCAAAAAAAATAAAAATATTTGAATTTCGCGGGCTACCTCGGCGCTTCCACCATAAACCCTGTATCTTATTACTACTGAGAGCTTTCTAAATGAAACCTAAAATAAAACAATGTATAAAAATAACTTGACAAGAAATTAATTATTATGTGTCAAATACGCTCTGGTTCATTTCAGAGTGAGTGACTCTGATGATTATTTTGACAATTTAACATTTTGACACATCGTGTAGAAAGAGATGGATTGATTTATTAACATAAAAAAGAGAGATGGCACGTTTTCCATGAATGAAAAGGTAATCAATCAATCACAACACCAATTTTGCAGAATTATTATTTACTGTGAAGTGCGTTGTTTTCCGTCAAAATTAAGAAATCAAAGAAATCCAAGAAAATGAATACCATAACAAGCGAATTGAGTATGCACGATTTGAATGTCAGGTTTTTTGAGATAATGCAAAATGAAAATAATGCCGAAGCTGCTGCAAATTATATCTATGAAGCTGTTTGCGATGATGTGACTCTAGGATTTGCTTTCGAGTTCCATCACGGCCTGAAGACCGGTCTGACGGACTTGATAGAAGGTGAAAAAGAAGAAGAAGAGCCTTACAAAATAGTGAGCACTCCAGAATGCGATGTTTTTGGCTTCTCGATGATGAAAAAGACCCCTGATTCAAATTGTTCTTGTCCGAATTGTGAGCGGCCAGTTTCTGCGACTAGGTTCGCTCCTCATCTAGAAAAATGCATGGGTAAGTCCACTGAAGTATACCAAGCATTAGCCTTGCCTTATAACTCAAAAAATAATGACTATCCTGTAGTACTTTCTTGTAAATAAAAATCAGTCATTGTGTTATTGCTTCAACAGTAATTTTAAACGAATTCACTGCTCTATTTTCCCTAATATACCACTCTATAAATTAAACATTACTCATATCATAACCCCACACATGGTAGTCACCAAATAATAAGAAAAACTAAACATATTCTTTCTAGCTAAGCAACATCATTATAGGTCCATAGACGCTTCAAAGATATCATGAAACCTCTTTGTAAAAATTAATAATAATAATGTGCTTCAAACCTTAGTCATACCAAATAGATTCAATAGAGAAATAGAGACTTCTACAGTGACTACTTATTTAAATAAACACATTATCTTTATAACTTGTTTGTATATACTTAACCTCTATTCATCCTTTCTTTGTGCTTAGTAACACAAAAATTTGTTTTATAAATATCAATTTTATTTTAAATACATACTCATCAAGGTTATGTAATCTGGAAAATACACAAATATGTATAAACCTTCATCATAATGTCTCCAATTTTAACAATTCATTGATGTGTTATTCATGTAGAATACTTATTTGAATTTTGTTGTGGTCAATTAGTAACTCATGTAATTTTTAGATCTTTGCAGTGGTTATGGATTGTCAGAAGCCAGTAAATCTGAATCCAGTCTTGCCATTAACTACTGTGTTACCCAGTCAAAGGGTTGTGGAACTCTGGTAGGCAGCCGCTCCTCATAATAATACTTACCAGTATTCAGCTGAACCCAATTTGACTGGGCCGACCCCAATATAATTTGGAAAGGCTAGGCAGATGATGATTAGTAACTAATAAAAAATGGAAATCTATAAGATAGCCTCAGACTGTCTGGATGTCAAAGCTTCATAAGCCAGCAATCTCTCCATGCTTTATTTAGCATTAGCACCAACTACATGTACCACTACTGTACTTTCTATATAATTATACAGTACCGAAGTATAAAGGAAGCCAACAGCTGCACTTACCAGTCTCACTGATTTGTAATTATATCTATCGCACTTAGGTTTACTCTTACAGAACCCAATTCTGAGTTAAGCTCGCCTTTGTACATTACAACACATGTGTTTGTATTTATACGTTTTTGTGCATGGAAATTAAAAAAAAAAATAAACCACAGAGTTTGAATATGAATTGTTTGTTTGTAAAAAAGGATCCTCTCTAATGACTGTTCTGATCCTGAAAGTTTTTCATTGATAATTAAATAGCTGAACTAAAATACTGCTGAGTGTCATAGGCTACTGTTATTCTCAGAGGCATGGAGGTGAAGCCACACGAAAAATCTATGTTTTGAGAAGTACAGTACAGAGGCTAGAGTGCTAGTTTTCTGCCAGGGGTCCAGAATTTAATTGAAAGAGTCCACTGCGGCCCAAGAACACAAAGGGCATTAGGAGGAACACAGGAAGGTTTTAGTCAGTAAGAGTTTGTCACTCCCTTCTTTCCTCCCAGAGTGGGAGGAGTCATTTGATGATTTCCCATCCTTAAAAAAAAAGTGTGCTAATTTTCAAGCAACATTTGCATTTACAACTTAATAACAATTTATCAAAAAAAAAATTGCCAGTTTGTGACTGACATGCGAATGTTGTTTAAAAATGAGTAGAAATGTGCATCTGCACATAAAGCTACCCGACGAACCTGTCAAATCTTCCTAATTAACCTTGAACCTATTGCTTTGGTGATAAAGTTTAAAATCTATTAATGAAATTTCACAGATTGTTGTTGCTTGATGTGCTGGCGTCTCGTACAATCAAAGAAATTAGATTAGTTGATTCATTCTTCCATTTTTTTTTTGTTAAACTTTTCTTGGCAACGATGTTATAAATGGTGGCAAGATTCTTGTTAGAATAGGCAATTCAATGTTTTTAGGGTTCCGTACCTCAAATCGAAAAAACGGAACCCTTATAGGATCACTTTGTTGTCCGTCCGTCGGTCTGTCAAGACCCTTTATCTCGGGAACGCGTGGAGGTATCGAGTTGGAATTTAAACCATATACTTACGTCAAGTCTACGGTCCCTTGAAGCTGTGAAAATATCATAGTTATAAGTTAACATGAAAAAAAAGTACGGCCGTTTATGTCGCAAAAAACGAATATTTCGACACTCTCAAGGGAATCAAAATTCATAGGGTATTTTCTGTTGACCTAGAACTATGAAATTTGGCAAGTAAAACCGTCTTATACTACAGGTATAAGCAAAAGTCTAAAAACTATCTATTGTAATTAAATCATGAAAAATATAGTCTTTATTTAAAGTACGTAATCTAAAAACCACATATTGGATTCAAAAAGTAGGTACTTAAAAAATTAAGTGTTATCCCGAGTATCATTTAGCGTTTACTTCATCAAAATCGACCCACAAAATCAAAAGATTATAAGTTTAGGAAGAAACTTCAAATCAGTCAGAGCGCCATCTATTGAGAAAAAATAAAATGCACGAAAGTATGAAAATAACACCACAACAAGTTGTTGAGTTATTTGTTAAACTTTTAATGCGTACTAAAATAAAAGTGCAGGTATTAATTAATTTATACCGATATTTATATCGTTATAATATATCGTAACATGACGTTATTTAACGACTTCCACTGTCAAATACTTTGTCAGTTTACGAAATGGTCGATAGATGGCGTTGCACTGATGAAGCGTTTTTCTGAATCGCGGTGTTAATAGTTTCCATTGGAGAACGTAACGTAGTTAGTTAGGGGTTTCTTAAAGGTTTGAAAAGTATCTGCTATGGTCCAATCTAAATTCGTTAAATATCTGATTTGTTCAGGTTCGTTAATCGTGCATTGAAGCATTTATCGTAGAACTGTCTTGAACTAATTTGGTACTTGCTTACAAACAGCTTTTGTGTCATGCTCAATTACCACGAAACAAGAGCTGTTTTAACTAAAATTGAAAAAATGATTTCAAATTACCTTTTTTTTCGGGGAATCCTTCAAAAGGCGCCTGAACTTTTGGGGTAAAGACCAGGGAGTATGGGATTTCTCCCTTCTTTTTTTTTCGGTGATCACCATCCGCTCATAGAAGGGGCCCCTTTACCTCTTAAAAGACCACTCCGGAACCCCCTCTGTGCAACGCCTGTTAGGACACATCCTTGGGGAGACTAAAGGGGTCTCCCCTTAGTCTCGCTATGCACGGCAGCACGTGATCACTGTGCCACCGCCTGTCCTAGGGTTGGCGGACAGAGTCCCCACTCTTAGCGCCAGCGTCCCTGGAGACCCACCTGCCTTAAATAACGCAGGCGGGGTTTCGGCTTTTAGGCGTCGAGGCGGTTGCCTCCCTGATGCCTCCTTCTCCGAGCAGGATCAGTCCTCTCACGATCCCGCTCGGCGGCTTCCTTCTGGACCATCACGGCCTCACAGAAAGCACCCATTTCCCTCCAATTTTCACTATCTGCCAGTATAGCACTCACTACGGCTGGCAGAGTCAGGTCGCGACTAAAACCCGCCGCTCAGAGGACTACGCAGGGCACTCCTCGAGCGTGTGTTGCGCTGAGTCCAGGTCGCCTCCGCAATGGTGGCAATTTGCCGTGGCCTCTCGCCCAATCCTATTTAGGTAGTCACCGAAACAACCATGCCCGGTCAGCACTTGTTGAGTGAGCCTGTAGGAGATGCGCTCCTCTCTTTTTAGCCAGGTTTCGAAGTAGGGCAAGACGGCTTCGACAACACACTTGCGCGAAAATTGCGGTTGCTGTAGCCGCTCGCGCCACCGTTCGAGCGCGTGTCGCCGTTCCTGCCGCCTTAGCCTCACAAAAGCGATTCCTGGCACGCCATTGCCACTTTGGCGTATGAGTCGGATCGGTTATAAACCCTCGCATCCATATCCGCCAGAATGTCTAACGTTGGAAAGCGTGCCAGGAGTGTTGCCGCCTCAAAGGACACAAGGTTCGGTATCCTCGTGCGATGCGAATGACGCCTGACAGACTATTTGACCAAACAGGCGCACCATAAAGGACTATTGATCGCACAACGCCTGCGTAGAGGCGGCGAACTTCTTCTCGTGGCCTCCCGAGATTGGGCAGCAATCTGTGCAAAGCATCCACTGCCCTTTCAACACGGGAGACCAGGCGCTCAAAATGCTCTTCAAAGCCCCAACGACCGTCCAGGTTTAGGCCAAGATACTTGATGTGCCGACTCACCTGGACTTCACTAATGAGTTGTGTGGTATGGTTTATGGAACCATAGCGCCTCATCCTCAGTTTTATGACGCACTATCTCTAAGCCCAACTCGCTGATCGAAGCCACTACTTCTGCCACTCCAATCTCGGAAAGCTGGATGGTCTCGTGGAAGACGTTTCCGGCGGCCAACACTAAGGTATCGTCTGCGTAACAAACGATGTTTACGCCAATGGGAAGGTCGACATGCAGAACCACATCATATGCAAGATATATAAGAAAGGACCTAAAACTATATCAAATGACCTAAAAAAAACTAATTGCTGCAGCCTGCAACAATATTTTATTAATGAATATGAAAATTGCTATCAAAATTTTGTTTATATTCACCCCTTTTTTAACAGACTTCAAAAAAAGCAGGAGGTTCTCAATTGGATTGTATTTTTTTTATTTTTGTTACCTCATAACTCCGCCATTTCTGAACCAATTTGAAAAATTATCTGAAAGGATATACTTCCCGATTGGTCCCACAGAAATTTTATCAAAATCGGTTTGGAAGTTTGGCTTTTAAATCAAAATAGCTAGAATTCGTCTACTTGTATGACGGTTTTTTGTCATCCAATTAAACGAAATTGCGTGTTTGGTTTTCCTGCGAATTTCCAGTGGTTTTGTTAGGCACGGGCCACTAAAAAAGTAAAAAATAAAAACCTTTTCCCAAAATATTCAACCGACTTCTAAATAAAAACACTACAAAGTAAAAAATAACTTTAATTTCGTAAGTCGGTGTCAAAATACAATGAAACTACCAAAAACACAGACTTCCGAAGCTAGTTATTTTTTTTTATTTGCAAGTTGCTATTATTGATTAGAATAGAATAGAATAGGACTTTATTTGCTAAGAATGCAGGTACATACAAATAGGATCGAAAATAACATAATAAAGAACCGTGTACATTCTGCCTTGTTGGCATGCAAATACAATACTTATTATACAACTAAGTTGAATAAGGCAAATATGTAGTTATAATGTATCATTTAGGAAATCCTGAACAGAATAATAACATTTGTCTACAAGTAATTCTGTAAAACATTTTTTAAATTTCATCAATGGCAAGGTTTTCATGTGTTCAGGAATTTTATTAAAGATAACAGGAGCCATACAGATCACACTTTTTTTTAATAAGCTAGTTTTAAACGTGCCTGTGCATAGTAGGTTCTGATATTGTGATCTTAATGATGTACTCCGTTTTCTAGTTTTAAAGTTTTTTTTACAGAATTGGGTTTAGCACCATTGACCTTTTCATTTTTGACAATCTAAATTTTAAATAATCTTAATCAACATTTATCTTGATTTCATGATTATTCTTTGGATTCCTACAAATCAACAGTATTTGTAAGTTAATTTCCAAAATAAAAATTTATACCTTATCATCATTATATCGCATCATATTTACAGGTAGGTATTTATGTAAGAATTTTATATATTACATCAATTTGACTACAGTATATTGTGTTCATATAATAATAACATGAAAATAGTAGTGTATCACAATCACAAAACAGGAGAATAAAATTGAAAATTAATTATTTGCCTTTTAGTACATGAATTACCTGTTATATGTTATTTTGGTAACCATGTTACCTTTATGAGTCACCATGTTATTTTACCGCTAATGATGCAGTTATAAATAACTTTGTGATCAAAACAGGATAACAGACCACGCCCTATATTAAATAACCAATTAGCCAAACCTTTGTACTTAATCAGGAAAATGGCAGGTTAGTAAACAATCATTATTGTTGTTATTAATAACTAGTTGACCCGCCAACTTCGTCTGCTGCACTCCTATTGGTCGTAGCGTGATGTTATATAACCTATAGCCTTCCTCGATAAATGGGCTATCTAACACTGAAAGAATTTTTCAAATCGGACCAGTAGTTCCTGAGATTAGCGCGTTCAAGTAAACAAACTCTTCAGCTTTATAGATTAGTATAGGTAAATACTAGGTACCGTTATTCTGCGTCCTAAAAAGGCTCTCTTCGTAGGAACCCAGTGAATCAATCTTCTTCTTTTTGAGTCGATGGTCAACATTTTAGATCGAAGGTCCAGTAGGTGGTTAAGTTAATTGCAGCATTGGTGGAATTAATATAATCCCCCAAAGTACAGGTGTATGAACACTTTGTGCGCTCTAACATGTGGCTCATGTTCTGTGTCATCAAAAAAGAATGGTTGCGCCTAAACAGCACTATTTGTGCGGAAAATGGTAGCGGATACCCTAGACGCAGGGTGCTGGTTCAAAATAATAGTGAACTGTATGGGGATGCGAGATTTAAAAAAAGTATAAAACCATGATTTACGTGACCTTGCAAATACGATGCGAATTAGTACGACGAAAAAATTACACTAGTCAAAAGGAAAGTGGTAGGAACCATGCTGCACTAACCATTCATTTCACTGTCCCCACAGGGGCACCGCACTCACCTTGAATATCCAACGGGTCTATGAAACCCCATTTCGCTAAGTTGTGTTTGCAGCGCCCTACCTGGGTGCGCAAACCGTTCTGAGCTATTCAAATAGGCCACTGCTCTTTGGGTTTCATGAAATGGTGTGGCGGTGGTATTTATGATAAAAATGTAAGGGCGCTTAGATGGTTAAGGCCGGCCCCCGAACACGGAGGGGTTTTAGTCAGTAAGAGTTTGACACTCCGTTCCGCTCCGCCCAGAGCGGGAGGAGTCGTTAAAATATAATAATTGCCCATGCATAAAAAAATCTTAAGACTGAGCTCGTCGTGAAGTCGATTCGAACTTCAGTTTATTTTGTATGTAAAGCTACCACATAGCTTTTTTTAATGTCCTGTAGGTACCCATTCTTAAGGAAAATGTGCAATTATAAACAATGGTATAAATACTTGGTCGCAGGCATGGGCCGCAACAGTTCGCGCATAGCTTCCCGCCGCATCGCGTCCAACAGCCGCGAGCCGACTTCCTACGCGGGACTGCTGAGCGACGACGAAGATGACGTCGACTGGTCCGGGGGCTCCGTCCAGAATGAGCGGCGCAAGCGCAGGATCAAGAACAACAATAATAGGAAGCCCAACAAGGTTCATAAGTATGTATACTGTAGATTTTGTGCTAATGTTTTTTCTTAGACTTATGTAGACCGACTCGATAGCTACCACGTCGGATATCTATACTTCTACAAATTACTCGTAGTAAAGGAGCGGAGTTGTTTTCTACCTATTTTATTCCGCAGCGGGGCATAGGTCTCCTCCATAACCTTCCACTCTACCCGGTGTGCCTTCTTCGGCCAGTTTTTCGTATAAACGCCTCTAAATCGTCACCTGGCCTCCCCTTTGCGTTAACGTTCGTACTCTGGCTGGTTTTTCTTGTGGTCGCCTCTTATGATTTTGACTCATAGGAGTAGTGATTGTGAAAAGTGTTGCGGGCTTGTCGTCCTCTGATCCATTTGAGAACGTTTCACAGCTGTCATATTCAGCACGAAAATTTGATAGCTGAGTAGGTGGGGAAGAATTAAGACTTATTTGAGAAGTTTCTTTGTTGTGCCTATACATTCTTTTTACCTAGGGTGTGTTTGCTCTTGACTCTAGTCTAGGTCATAGGCGACAGAGGCAGTCGACGATGGGGTGAGTTTACCCAGAAGGAGCCTGTTCAATCTAACTTTGAAAAGATTAGGGTTGAATGCGTTCGGAAACACAGACGCAGGCAGAGAGTTGACTCCTTTCCGCATAACATTAAATAAAGTGATTGTGAGAACTTCGTGGCTAAATAATAACAGCCGCACGGGTCGATTTTCAAGGTTAAGCAACGCTTGCCAAGGTTGGTCTGTGGATGGGTGACCATCTTAACATACCGAGTTTCCTCCGTGCCTCGGAAAGCACGTTAAGCCGTTGGTCCCGGTTGTCATTTGTAGATCTTTGGCAGTCGTTACGGATAGTCAGAAGCCAGTAAATCTGACTCCAGTCTTACCATGAAGTACCGTGTTACCCAGTTAATGGGTTGTGGAGGTCTGGTAGGCAGCCGCTCCTCGTAAAATACTGGTATTCAGCTAAATCCGGCTTGACTGGAAGCCGACCCCAATATTGTTGGGAAAAGGCTAGGCAGATGATGATGATTAAATAAAGTGATTGTGTACGGGGTATCGTTGTATGGCATTATCTCATCAAGTTTCAAGTTAGCTATCAAGTTTTCGAACTGAATAAATGCTCGCTGCACCCTCTCAACTCACCATATTCCTGGTGTTAGTGGAGGTTTTCATCATCAGTATTTGGTTAGGGGTTGAATTGGTGTGGCAGGTCAATTTAATGAGGGAATCAGAGCCAAATAACAAATTTAGCAAAAGAGTTGATGGCTAAAATGTTTGTGACATAGCAACACTGCCAAAACTTAATACAGTTGATACGAGTCAAGGAAAAATAGTTTCAATTTTGCGCAACGTTTTTTTAAAAATTCAGGATAATTTAACTATACCAACGGTTTTTGGTCGAATTGCTATTTAAACATGGACTAGGTCATCAGCTCTATCCCAGTAGCAGCATTTACAATTCCGTTTAGTTATCAAGCTGGAAGACAGGGTGAACATTAAGTTGAAATTAGATTTAGAAATAATACATTACTTATCATCGTCTTAAAAGAAAATAGTATGTTTCTGCTAAATACTAATAGGAAACTGACATGTCACAAACAATGGAATATAATAAAGTCTGAATTGTTCTTTGTTTCAAACATGTAATGCCCTGGCTGGCTACAGTATCCATGGTACGTTCATGTTCCAAGAGTCAGCTTCTAGTAAGAAAACAAATAAATAGTTACGCATTTTTTTACAAAATCTAGCTAGCACTTGCATGCATTTTTGGAAATATATACCTACTTATATATTGTATAAATGTCATATTTTTGTGTTATAAATATAATCTGAATGAAATGTGTTTGTGCATTTGAAAATGATTACAACAAAAACATCTAAATATAGATAGAATTCTCATCTATAGCAATACACCTGTGCAGTGTCGGATCTATCTAGGGAAGGACTGAAGGGCCAAACCCTTCCCTTCCAAATCTGAATTTACTATTTCCTATTTAGTTAACACCAAATGCAAACTCGCACACTCGTCCCCAATTGTTTTTGCGATCCGCCACTGCACCAGTGACTAACAAAGTTATACTTTTTATATTAAAAACCTCAATGCACAAGCACAGCTGCCTCATAATTCCTTTGCGAAAATGGGATGCTGTGCTGATGTCATGTATAGCTTCTCTTTTTTGCACTGGGTTCAGGATGGCATAAAGCCTCATAATACTGTACCGATGGCTTTAGTGCGAGTTTTGATGTGAACTCGATCGCCTTAACGTAAACGTCAATTTATATTCAAACTGACTAAGCGCCGTCTGGTGCAATAGCATTAGGCAATAACGGAAAATTTCCTTCTTTGTATACAAATTGACTAAAGTCCCCATCATGAGAAGCTATACATTTTGTAATTAAAGAACTTCTACTAAGTTACGTAACAACAACAAATAATCCCTATTTCAATCAAGTAGCATACATGTAAGACGAAACTAACGAGCAATTTCACTTCATCGGGTTATATTAAATATAACCCGACGAAGAGAATTTATCGATAAAAAGCGCTAATGTTTAATGGTACTGGGACGCTTCTGATTCATGGACAAACATTTGAAACAATTGAGTGTGTGTCTACGAAATTTATAGCTTTTCGTGGCGAGGACTATAAAGTGTACGTTTACGTTAACGTGATAGAGCAGGGTTAAAAACTCGCACTAATGCCTCTATAGTCTTCTGGTAAAGGGAAGTGTACAATGTAAGACCCCGCCCCACCAGGCACAACGGGACGACGCACGCGGACGCGAGCGACGGTGGCGCCACCTACGAAACGATGACCGCTAACGAGAAGAAGAATTTGCTGCAGCAGATCTGCGGTGTCGTGTCGGAGCACACTAAAAAATTATGCACTAGGTAAGGAAATGCTTGGACACCTTAATTACTCCTGGTATAGTTCATTACTAGGGCCAATCGCGCCTAAAACTTAATTCAGAGTTAGTTGCTGACATGAGGATACGTTTTCTTTATATTGTCTCAAATTTTTCTGTTTACACAAATGCTCTTTAATCCAATGGCAAAAATATGATATTTCACAACACACTCTGTAACTGTTTTAGAGAGTTGATAAGGCTTCCAGAAACGTGCCCACGATTGGAAACCTTTGAAATAAATTCGCGCTTTGTTGTCGATGGTTTTTTCCTTAAGGAAAATAACCCTGTTATTGTGTTACCTAGGTGGGGTACCTAGGTAACACAATAACAGGGTTATTTTCCGCCATGTCCACGTGACAGAGAGTAACAAAAGATAAAACGCCTCTAAATAAGAAATGAAAGAAACATTGCTTACACTGTAATCATCATAACAGCCGAAAGACGTTCACTACTGGACATAGGCCTCCCCCAAAGGGGGATTTGCCATAATCGCCACGCTTGGGAGATGGGTGGGCGATCGCAGTGTATGGTGTTGCGTTTTACAGAGAACGTTCCTTAGTCGCCTCTTACGACACACACGGGAAGTGATGGGATGGTATTATTCTTTTACGGCACCGGCCAATACCATATGGCTTACATACAATCATTAACAACAAATTAATTTACAGATCAACTCGCTGCCCCCAACACACAGAGGAACAACGCCGCGCTCTCCGCAACAGTGTGCTAGAGCCTTCCACCCCGGAGTCGCAGAGCATGGGCCTCACCGCCGAAGAGGCCGGATCCCCCCCTGACTCCAGCCCCTCATCTTCCTGCTCATCTTCCAGCCGCAAGCGAGACCGCCACCGAGCCCCACCAAAGACAAAAAACAAGAGAGAACGGAATATATCACCTAATACAAGGGATTAAGGACTGATTTTGTGTAAGGTGAATGCTGTAGGAAATAATTTTATTTAGCTTGACGGCCCTTTTTGGGTATTTCGTACAGTCAGTCCACATGCCCTTGGTAAAAATTTGACGTTTAAATTCTACTAGTAGTGGGCCATGCATTTTATTGTTTGTTTTATGAAATGCGATCTTACTTTTTCTTTAACATTTCTGTCTTTATACCCGATTGCGTCAGTGACAGTAAGGAGGGTAATGATTTCATTTTTTCACAATATTCTTTCTATTTTCTTTTCCAAGCATCACTTGACTATTCAATTTCTTCGTAATTATTTTCCGATTCGTCGTTATAGGCTGGAATACGACTAGAAGATTTAAACAGAACACCAGTGTCAAACAGAACATCAGTGTAACCTTTTTGGGTAATTTACAAGAAATTTCACATAAGTACGTGATAAATGTTTTCATTTCATACTTCCATTATTTTCGTTTGAACTGATTTTAATTTCGATAATTTCTTTTCAAAAGTCGCGCTGTAAGTGTCTCTAATTTCCATTTTGGCAAAAATTTAAACCGGCAGTTGTAGATTTGATTCAGCAACGTTTCTATATTGCAATTAATAGTGATCACCACTATACCTACACCTGATAAACAGTATACGAGACTTCGATAGTATTAAAAATATATCTTAAAACCCGGATATTAAAAATATCTGCCGGATATTTCTATTTTAATCTTTTGTTTTTCGCAATACAGTATAGGAGAGTGTTATTGTTTCCTAGTTTTAAGACTAAGCAAGAATATTTCAAGAAAACGTTCGAATAAATCAACTTTTAAATTTTTTTCTTCATTTCACTTTTTCGTCTACTTTTAATCTTTATTTTTTCATTTCGTATTTTTCTTTAAATTTTAAAAAAGATTGGTCTTTTTCTTCTATTCTGGACAAACCGAAATGGGTGGTCAATAAGCCGGACATATCCGAAGAAACTCGAACGGTTGGTCAAGATAATATCTCTTGTTCTCTAACAATTGTTGGTTGTGTAGCGAAGCTTGAACGGCCGCTTATTATTTTATTTTTCTATTTTAATAAGTTCAGTACAAGAAAGCTGCTGTGAATTATTCAGCTTGCAATGTTCTGCGCAGACAAAGTCGCGGGCGAACTACTAGTATATTGATGTGAATAGTCAGTGTTGAAGAATACCACTGCTGTAGCTGTCTCTTCTCAGTACGAGTGCGAGGGAGTGAATTGTTATCCACAATGACGTGACGGTCAGGATGGCAGGACCAAACGAGATGTTTGACTTTGTGCACTATTTAATACCTATAATGAGATGTTTGCACTACCTTTAGAAAAATGTCAAAGAAATAAAGTGGTCAGCCATTCTAACGTCATGTTGGCTGACCACTTCCAAGTTCTCATAGTTTTAGCGTTGTATTAACCGCGTTGTTAATGTAAATCTTTAGTACATTTTTGCTACCTTAACATATATTTTTTACACAATTTGAGAAGCTCCTATAACTCGTACTCCTATAACTCGTTTGGTCTTATCATCCTGACGGTCACAATGTCCTATAAAAAAAACCCACCACCACTCATCTTTACCTCTTCTCACGAAACTGCTGGGCAGTAATCGAATTCAACGCCGTATGAACATAGACTTAAGGCTGTATTTACAACCAGAATCGAAACACTGCCTAAAGCTAGGTTCACGGCGGCGGTATACATCCATCAAACGAATCAGCCGACCTATTCTATGAAAACATCGTGCAAGCTCGGGTGGAGAGTGAGCTTAAAGTGAATTTGTCACATCAGCATGATTGCATAGATTGGCAGATTACTTCACCTGTTTTCACGGTGCTAGATTTAAAAATAACAGTACTGTTAAGGCTTATGTCGTATCAGAGCGAGTTTCGTAGCCAATCAACTGCAGTAGGCGCCACGATATGTTACAACACAGCAATGTGGAACGAGCTTAAGACACTTGACTCACCGCCGGCGAGGGATTGAGTAGCTATCGACTATTTGCTTGCTGTGGAAAGGGACAAAAGATACAGATCTCGTGTGAGTAAAAGAGACACGTACATTCATAGTCGATAGTTGACTGTTCACACTGCCGGCGAGCGGCTCTTACCTCTAGTTGAGCGAGCTATCAAAGATTGTACTCGCTCAGCGTCACTCGCTCGGCGATGCTCGCTTGGCGGTCAGAACTCACCAAACAGCGGTAATTTCTGCCTATAGTGCGGGCCGGAGCGAGATTGGCGAGTAAAAGCCCGTCGCACACAAACAATCGCTGCTCGCCAACTCGTTTCGAGAAGCTTTACTTGGTACTCGCTGATCGCCGGCGATGAGCCAAGTGCCTAAGGGTGCGTTACAAAGACATCCCTTGTAGCGCGTCCTCGCATAGATCTGATGTAAACGCAGCCTAGCACTTCCAATATTTCATCTTTTCAACATACTGACAAAAGAGAATTCGTTCATCAGTTTTCGTCATTCAAGAGTTACCATTGACGTGCTGGTTGACTGTACTTAACTTTATAATAGCGTGTAATTGTACGCATTTATAGCTATTTCTCTTCAATTTATCAGTTTTTCTTTTAACCGCTATTTCATAAGCAATAGAGTATTTTACTAAAAAAAATCTAATTAGTCCGTCTGATAGATTTTCAAAAAATGACGTCTTTTTTCACGTAAACAAAAAATAAAGAGGATTCGGCGAGTTGAATACACGCGTGACGTCATCTGGCTGGTTTTTAAAGTAAAATACCCCATTACTGGAATGTTTGAAGCAAGTTCTAAGTTCTTCAAAATATCTACCTAATTTAGGTTTAGTTTATTTTATTACACTTGATATGACAATAATGAAAATTAATGACGTTTTTAGTAGATTCAATTGAATAGCGTTTGACGGGTATTTTTTACGCGCAGTAATGTATTGTGGCGGTTTAAGGATACCTACCTATATGCTTAGCATGGCAATATTTGACGGTGTATATTTAATGACCGTAACGGATTTACAAGATCAATCATCGCATCCTACATTATTGCAAATGGTATTCATAAATATGTGACCACTTTCAAAAAATAATAATGTTCCCGGTTGACTCTGAATTGGGTGGGCTTGTATTTATTATAATAAATAATAAACATAATTGGAAAATCACTTCTATTCCTTTAAATGGCTGCAAGAATGCACGAATAGGGCTAGGATCTGCTGAAGTTCAGTTTTTACTGTCAAAGAAATATGAACGTTACGACTATGAGAATAAAGTCGGAAACCGACTTCTCACGCCTGTCACCAACTGCATTGATGCTCTCGCAGATAATTTTCGCCTTTATTTTCACATTCATAGTGTTGATATTCTTTCACAGTGGAAACTGCGCTTTCGAAAATATGCACTGGCCCATAAGAGCGATTTTACTCAGTGTAAAATGTTCAGCCTAAAGACTTGTTCTGTATTGTTGTTCGATGATACTTACCCGTCAGGCCCCAGGCGACTATTGTCTTTTAATTTTGCAATGCCTGACGGGTTAAACATAATTATGTAATAGTTCGTCTGTATTCTTATGATATGTCTATTGAAATTTTTATAGTGCAAGTCTTAAGGTTTTCTAGTTAGTTTTTCAAAATGATAAAATTTAGGATAGGTAGGAATTACAATTTCAAATTGGCTCTTTCTCCCTTGGCGCAGTGAATGCTACACCTTACCTCGTGAATATAGCTTGACTGTATGCCTTCAATTATGACCAGTCATGCTTTACCGCCATCTAGCGGCGTTTCTAAACATGTCCATTCTGTATTCTTGCCGTAAAGACAACTGCAATCGTTGTGAAATGAAAGGCACCCCTTCGATCAACGCGACATTTTCAAACTACTCCAAAACTTGAATTTCGACGTTGATACATGTTATTTGTCGCCATAAAAGACTGCATTTTTATTTAGAATTAAGAATCCTATTTAGACTCCCTTGCTTTGAAAGTGTTGTACCTACCTTGATCAAAATAAATTAAGAGCTTTTTTAAAACACTGTACCTCGATTTTAGTTGTCTTTGTGGACTTCGCTTACGCATAAAGGCCTGTTCAGACCTACGCGACATTCGTTACCTAGAACGGTAGCGATAAATGTCGCTCGGTATGCCGCCGGGTATTTTGTCTTCAGTTCCGCGGCTTAGTTTCAAACAGTAGGATTACCGCATACCCACTCCGCTTTCGCTACCGCTCTAGGTAACGAATATCGCGTAGACCAGAGAGCCTAGCACGAATATTTTTGACTTCTGGTAGCGTAACGTAAAATTTTACTACAACTGAAATTCGTTCCGCGCATAATATTTATTTGAATTGGATACTATATTTATACTTTTGAATGATAGAAATTGTGAATTTTCCAAAAAATACTATGCAATTTTTCATACTCAAAATTTACTTACGTTAACGTTACTCATCTGCTTAGCCTTTTCCCAACTATATTGGGGTCGGCTTCCATTCAAACCGGATTCAGCTGAATACCAGTGTTTTACGTGGAGCGGCTGCCTACCAGACCTCCACAACCCATTAACTGGATAACACGGTACTTCTTGGCAAGACTGGAGTCAGATCTGGCTTCAGACAATCCGTAACGACTGCCAAAGATCCACAAATGATAGCCGGGACCAACGGCTTAACGTGCTTTCCGAGGCACGGATGAAACTCTGTATATTAAGATGGTCACCCATCCACAGACCAACCTTGGAAAGCGTGGCTTAACCTCAAAGTTCGACCTGTGCGGCTGTTATTATTTAGCCACGAGCTCCTCACGTTAACGTTACTATACGTCAAAATATTCGTACTAGGCCCTCTGGCCTCAATTGTCGTGACAACTTGATAGTCGCCATTTGCTCTTTGCTCCTAGTGATAAGTCACACATTCAACCCTAATCTCTTCAAAGTTACGGCTTCGTCTGGGTAAGCTCACTCCATCGCCGATTTTGTCTGTCACTGAGCCAAGAGCAAACCTCCAACCAATAAAATTAATTATCAATCTGACTGGAAGCAATTGAAGCCATGGATTGATTGATTGATTTAACAGTAATAAATCCCTAACTTTTTAGACTTTCGATAGTTTTTTTGGTTTTATCACTAAGCCTGAAACTATTTGGGATTCTGTCTGTTTGAAGATCAAACCAATTATCTATAAACTCTTACAAGGTTAGGGATTTGTATCTGGCAACATTTTTAAAGCCACGCTAATGAAGCGCGAGGCGTCACCATGATTTAACTAGGTTATAGACTTAAAAATAATAATGTCGGTAGCTCCTATTTTTTCTATAGAATATGACTTCATCAGACAAAATAAGTATTAATAATAATGCGAGAAACACACTGGTCCTACGTACGCAACGTATGAAACGTTTCTGTATGGTATCCTACGTTACGTTGCATACGATAAGTGTATTTCTACTGCATAGTTTTTCATATAAAAAAATGAGGAGCTCGTGGCTAAATAAAAACAGCCGCACGGGTAGATCTTTAAGGTTAAGCAACGCTTGCCAAGGTTGGTCTGTGGATGGGTGACCATCTTAACATAGCGAGTTTCCTCCGTGCCTCGGAAAGCACGTTAAGCTGTTGGTCCCGGCTGTCATTTGTAGATCTTTGGCAGTCGTTACGGATAGTTAGAAGCCAGTAAATCTGACTCCAGTCTTGCCAAGAAGTACCTTGTTACCCAGTTAATGGGTTGTGGAGGTCTGGTAGGCAGCCGCTCTACGTAAAACACTGGTATTCAGCTAAATCCGGTTTGACTGGAAGCCGACCCCAATATAGTTGGGAAAAGGCTAGGTGATGAAGATGAGTTTTTCATATAAAATCAAGAGTCCAGATATCATAATGCGTTGCATACGTTACGTACGTGGGACTCGGTGGGACCGGTTTGTCTCTTTATACAATTTTGTCCGATGGCGTCATGTTCCAAAGAACAAATGGGAACTACCGAATAATGTCACAGTTATAATTCGATGTAAAATTGTAAACATATTATTGAGATTACAATGTATTAGGAATCGTCCTGTATAAACGTACTGTATAGAGTATTCATGTAAATATTCAACATTAAAATGTAACTATTATTATAATATTACCTATTTGACTGAAGTAGTTATTAAATAATTTGAAATAAAGACATGCATTGCGATACAATTCGTGATATTTCATTTTCCTGTAAACCACAGTGGTTTAATTTTAGCAGTGTAATATGATAAATCCTCACATATTTCCTTATGGACCTCGTCCTTGAGTCCCACCCAGAGGCGTATCCAGGGTGTGGCAGGTAGGGCACGAGCCCTGAGCGCCAATCGAAAAGGGGCGCAAATTCGCCAATTATTAATTTCAAAATCTAAAACCATATTTATTTTCAAAATATACCGTAAACCACTACAATACTGTACTATTATATTTTATTATTTGGTTAATAATATTTATTTTATTTCCTGATTTCAAATCACGGAAAAGAGCGAAAACGAGCGGAATCTGTTCGAAAGAGGTACCGTAGCCCTGGAGCGCAAAGGGCACTAGGAGTAACACGGATGGGTTTTAGTCAGTAAGAGTCAACTCTACCTCCTGCTTCACCCAGAGCGGGAAGTCATTTGATGATTTCCCATCCTTAAAAAAAAGGTAAAGGTAAGTAGGGTTAAGGAGCCCGCGCAGCCTAGGGTACCAGGATGCAACTATTTTCAAGCTCATCTGTCTAGGTTTTTGAGGTTTCCTGGGTTACTTAAATTTTTCTTCTATTTACATAAGTATGTATAGAAAATTAAACCAATCCGAGGTGGGTGAAAAATTTATCGAGCTCGCTTTGAAATTCTACGGTCTCTCGACCTTTGATACCTTATATGACTCAAAAAGTCACTTCATAAACGGCTAAAAGAAAATTAAACTAGCCGAATAGGGTGCGAATTCAACTTTTTAAATGTAGGTCATATATGTTTTACGGAATTACTTTACTTTCGTTGTAAAAAGGTATAAATATGTATTTAATGTTTTGTAAGTAAGATTATAACGGTTTTTTAGTGTATTTGTTTTTTTTTTTTTTTTCATTTTAAGATAATTTACGAAGGGGCGCAACAATTATGCGTGCCCCAGGCGCCACTTTCTGTAGTTACGCCCCTGGTCCTACCCTTCGTTTTCCTTATACACAAAAGTGGAGGTGTGCGGACATTGAAAAATTAGGCTTAGAGTCAAGTAGCTATACGTTTGTCAGTGACGCGCACGGTTGTAGGCGGTGGCTTGACCATTGTGTCGTCACACAGGCTGCCTGCCATGGTTAACGGTTACTGAGGGATTATGCATGATGTGTTCTGGTCTGATCACTGTCCCATATTTGTTGAGTGTAGTTTAGATAGGATTAAGCTAAAGGTAACTGACCATAGAAAATCACGTAGCAGAGTTATTTGGGGCGAGAGGGATAGCGTCTTCGTTCTTGGTCTTTAAGGCAGCCGGTACTAAATGTCCTAGGCTGAGTATGTGCCCCCGATCAAACTGAACGGGAATGACATATTGCGAGTGTACCAGTTCAAATACTTGGGGCATTATGTAACTGACGACCTTAGTGACCAGGTGGATATTGAGAGGGAACGTAGGGCGCTGGCAGTTCGATGTAACATGTTGTAGCAAAGAAGTCAAAATAAAGCTTATTGCCAAGTGTTTTTACACGTGCAGCCTGTGGACCAACTATACTCAGCGGGCTATCAGCGGCCTACGGGTCCAGTATAATAACGGGTTCAGGATGTTGATGGGGCTGCACCGCTTCTGCAGTACATCAGGTATGTTTGCACAAGCACACGTCGATGGCTACCACGCCATCGTCAGACAGCAATCTGCCTCTTTGCTCTGCAGAGTGCGGGTCAGCTCCAACTCCATCCTGAAGACCATAGCGGGGAGGTACGATTCTCCTTTGTTAGGGAATGTTGTTAAAAGATATATCTCGGACAACATCCTTGTCTCTAAATAGATTTACAAGTTTACTAACATAGGAATAAGTAACTTTTTGTTTACTAATCCATATGGATGTTGCTAATCTGAATTAAAGATTATTTTTTATTTATTTTATAAAATGAACCGGTTAAAATCCAACTAGATCAAAACATCGATGGATATTCGTTACTGCAGTTAAAGTAAGATATGATCTGAGAAGCATTACATAACGGATGATCACAACACTAGATGCCATCTAGCGTTGCATATTCGAAACTTTTAAAAAATATACTTGGCAGTGACACTTCTATGCTGCCTATATAGTTCCTGCACGTTTTCCATGCAAATTGCCCACTCGCACATTCAGACTACGAATTCGCAACGTAGCCGATAAGTTTGACCTCCAGACGGAGCACCTGTTGGCGCCACCTGTTACCAAGGCTGCGCTACGTCTGCGGCTATGGCTGGGAACTGTGATGTATGTTGATATTTAGAGTAAGTGGGTATTTGGTTACAATTTGTTGATGTTAGCACCGGCCCCGCCACGCCTGTTGAGAAATATACACCGTGCTATCCAGACGTTGCATCGTTTTATTCCGCATCCTACTGACAACCTACCTACCTGCTACTCACTTATTCCTCAGGAACCTACGTATTTTATTTTAGAAACCTGTTTGTTGCCGACTAGTACCGCGGCTCTGGAACGCAAAGGGCATTGGGAGGTATGTACACGGGTGGGAAGTAGTCAGAGCGACACTCCCTTCAGCACAGAGCGAAAGGAGTAATTTGATGATGTCTCGAAAGAGTAAGGCAGAGGTGCACCTATAGTGGCATAGTATGCCCAAATTTAGCTAATTTTAAGCGTATTGCTTTGTCCGGGCTGACTATTTGTATGATATTAAAAAATATGTCTTAAGTACATACCTATCTAATTAGTAAACATTTGGGTGGGTACATTAATAAAACAAACGCATAAAAGAATAAACCGTTTTATTGGCATTTTAACTGTAATGAAACATTTACATTGATGTACTATTCACTCATATTACATTAATGTTAACATTTTTATTAATTAAACACAATTATCACATACAAACACGACTCACAGAATGTAGAAGCAAAACGATGATTCGTTAATAATAAGTACATAAAATATTTCATTTGAAAAGATCTTTGGAATGGGCCTTTGTAAAATTTGATTAAATTAGTAAAATAATGTCTAAATTATTTCGACGCATTTCAACATTACCAAAAACTGTAAACTAGCCCTAAATGAAAAAGTTAGTATAAAAGTATTGATTCCAAACAAAAGTTAATAATAGTAACACTAAATAGGTCTTTATTCAACAGTACTGCTATTTCGTTTGTGCTAAAAACCGACATAGTCAATTAATGAAACAAAAAAATTAAAAATAAAACGATCGTTCCAGGATATTCTTGTGATTGCGTGCTTATCTTAAGAACTTTAGCAAATGCTAATTGTAACGTCATCCTGGTTCGATTGACACCATAGAACGAGTGAACTAAAAATAAACTTTAGGAATTATTAAGCCTTGGTGTCTTTATAATAATACTTCTCAAGTATATAACTCCGCCTTAACGTGTGTTGCACCTTAACAGATTGTTTATACATTAATTACCCTATTATTGCTGCGAAAGGAAAGTTGGCTCTGCGCCGCCAATAAATACCATCAACAGTTCTTTTGTACTAAATCCGCTGTGAAATATATTCTAATAAACTTTAAGATTACAGATAATTCTGTTAAAAATTAGCTAAATTATTTTACTAATGCTAGGGCATTCCGTTTTGCGATGTCTCCGCCAAAAGAATCGATTATCGAAATGAGATATCAGTATTCGATATCACACATTTTCGAATAAACATTGCATCGCAAATACTCAGCCTCTACCAAGTACACCTCAAGCTATTCTCCCGATAAAGACATTTATGTAATTCTAAATACTTCGACAAATTCTGATACGATACCAATGTAATAAATTCACGTACACGATACATTGTCTATAGAAGTACGGAGGCAAGATTAACTATCAACACTTAGCCGATACGCAGTACCCAGAAGTTAATATGACACATTTAACGCCAGAAAAAGATTGTCAGGCGACGTCCTAAAAGTTACAACACTAAAGCTGACATGGGCAACTGAAATTGTGAAATTTTTGGCAATACGAATCTGATATTGCCGCGAATTAATCAGTATTGCCGAAACGCTGGAATTGCACAAATAATTACCTGTGTAAGCGCATCTTTATAAAAAGAGATTTCGATGCGATCTATAAGCCTTTGATCTGCTCTGACAAATGTCAGCGTGATAGATTTTTGATGTGCAACGTCATTGGCGAGCTCTGGCAGTAAGACCAACTCGTAAGCCGTGACGGAAACGACGCTGTCATGTCGTGATGCCTAGTTTTGCGAATCGCGTATTCACGCCGCGATTGCTTTCTACCAGGATGAGAACGCCTCACAACGGTGAGATGATGTGTTACAAAGCTAAACTTTTTCTGCACTCAATATGTCATAATTATTAGGCCCAGCTTCTGGAATGAAATTATCGCAAGATACATCCCACAGTTCTTCAAACATTTGTCACAAGTTTTTCAGTTGAATGATCTTTCAGCAGCCAATCGAATCAGTCGACTTGACACGTCGATAATTTATATCCAGTAACCGAGCCTTAAATTCGGGTACTAAAGTTTCAATGAACAATACTGAAATATATTTCTTTTACAAAACCGGCACCTTCAGTTTCAATTACTGACTAGTGATTTAAGCTTGTATAATTATAAATATTTTTTGTTTCAACTACTGTATGAAATGTGTAGAGATTGTTCTGCCGTCATAAGAAAAAAGGACGTATCTACACAAAAGAAGTAACCGACTTCCCACTTTAAGAAAATAACTAAAGGTCGGAATTCGATTACTTCGTTGTGTAGATACGTTCTTTTTTTCTTATGACGACAGTGTTGTATTCGAGAAAGGTGAGACATCTCAATAGTTTAGGGCACTATCGCTTGCATAACTAATAGTTCTTCTAATATTGATGTGCTCGCGTTTGAACACTATCTCATCTGATGGAAAGCGATGTTGTGGTCGAAGAACCTGGTTAGTTGCCCATCTAATTCGTGCTTTCGGTGTATGAGAAGAGGCATTTGCTTTGCAGTGGTGGAGTAACAGCTAGCTACTCTGCCAATGCAGAGCAATTGCCTTTATCGTTTATTGAATAACTTATTTTATAAATATTTTAATATAAGATATTCAATAAACGATCTAAGCAAGCCGTTACGATAGTACCCTAACATTACAGTAGTTGAAACTATAAGTACACAGAGGCATGCTGATATAAAATTAAAAATAGCTATCATGACGACATATATTGCGTGATCGGTCTAAAATATCGTCTTTGCGTCAAAGGGGCGCTAATTGACATAGCTACAAAAAACCCATTCATTTTAAGGCATAAGGCTTATGTCTTTTAACACATTATATGGTGTATATTGTCATAAAAATTGTTGTTAAAATGTTACATACATACATTCAATTCCAGCTGTGATAGGCAATTGATATACATAAGCCCTAAACTTATAAGAAACGTGTAACTGTGGGCCCTGATTATTTAAAAATCGTATTGCCTTATTAAATCAACTGTTAGGTAAATAAGCCAACGGAAAGCTGCTAGACGGGTCAGTGCCTATTTTGCGCTCATTATAAACCAAAGAGTTTTCGCATACTTTTACGATCTCCTTTCGTACCTTCGTAATATTGCCTATGGTCAATATTTTTTTTATCAAGTCGAAGGTTGTTGTCTGGTTAAAAAGTTCGATATAACTCGAGCATGGTGTGGGAAAGCTTCCAACCCGACAGTTTGAAATGTTTTTAATAGTTTCCTTTTTTGTTTATTATCAATCGCCTACAAAAACAAAAATGTTTTCACTATCTCATAGAATTTATAAAATCAGCATTTCTGTTCTTTGTAGCGTTTTGCTGACATATTAAAATTATATAATGATCACTCTCTTGAAAACTGATCTATTTTTTTATCTAAGTCATAATTATCTGAACCTCAGGTGTATTTTGACATATCGATGCTCAGCTTTAAAAACTGGTCACTGGTTCCGAAAAGTTAAACAAAGTCTCTAATTGATTGACTGAACAAAATCAGGAACCAACCAAAAACAGTGCCCCAAAGATCTTGAATGACATTGTCAAGCGCACTGTTGCTATTTTTTGTCTATGGAATTGAATTAAATACAAGATGGCGACTTTAGTTCCGATTTTGACAACGCATCAATCAAGTTCTCGATAAAGGTGTGAAGATTAGCGCGGTGGCGACAACGGGCGCGAAATATGAAGCGTAAAAAACTGCCGCTTGCATCCACAGTGGAATGCGCCTAGTACAACATACCGGAGCGGCTGAGCTAGCGAACGATCAAATACTTTTTTTTCTTGAGTGAAAATCACGAGTAGTGTCTTATTAAGCAAGAGACACAAAGCCAATAGGCACCAAGGGATATGTTCAACTGGGTTAACCGGTTGGGCTCGCCTAGATTTCTCTGGAACCGTGACCTTTGCTTTTGAGCGTCGTAATGTCGACAAGAATTTTTTTTTTCTGTGTCCACATTTGAAAAATATCATCTACCATAGAGTTTAATCGTTCAGAAACGATGAAAAACCGCAAGATGCAAAGAAATAAAGTTTTAATCGGTTCCAGTCAGACCCAGTTGCCAAGCGTGTAGTCTATGAGCACCTTATCGCCACCTCGCCTGCAGATGGCCCTGCGAGCGTCCGCTCGGAAGCAGTCCCTACACTATGACCTGTCCCTCTGCAACCCCTCCAGTACAATCAGCACAAAACAGGCGCCCACCCCGCAGCCGTACCTTACTTATAAAGTAACAACATTACATTAGGAAGTGACGCTAGGTGGCGGCGAGCTCCGACGTTAAGCTTCCGTGCTGATGATGGACTCCCGGCCTTGGCCCACGCCGATGAACTTTACTGTAACAGAAGACAAATTGATTTAGCTGTATGTAAGTACTTGGGATTTTACGTGGTAGTGGAAATAGGGGTAAGGTCGACATGATGGTAACCGGCGGCTTCAGCAACTTTCAACACTAAGACGAATTTCAGGGAACTTCAATGTATGATCACCGCCACGAGAAGCTATACATTTTGAAAACACATGAAAACGCCACAAGAAAAACCAACGGAGCTTAACAACATCGCGACAAAAAAAACCGCGACGCCATCTATGCAACTAGCAGCGAACTACCTTCGTCGAAATCCTGCATCGCGCATGCAAGGCTTACCGTGCGATTTGAACATATACATCAACCCGAATATCAACTATCGGGCAGTAGCCCGCCAGCCACAACTTTACTCTCTGTTAAGCGTCCCTCCAAACAAAACACACATTCAATTGTTTCAAATGTTTGTTCCATGCTATCCAATGGAACCCTGTTACTAAGCCTCCACTGTCCCCGCTCGTCTGTCAGCGAGCTGAATCTCTTAAACTGTAATAGATAGACGGTTGAAATTTTCAAAACTAAACCCTGGGCCTATACAAGTTAAGTTATATTATTATATTCTTTGTGTGCAAATCCGACTCGCACTTAGCCGGTTTATTTAATACACTTGACTGATTCGGCTTACTTATTTTCTGTTACAAAAGCTATTTATAGAATTCAGCCTCAGACAATATACTATTAAAAGGTGTCTTCAACACTCAACCCCAACCAACTATTAGTACAATTAATCCGAGATTAAAATTGTTTTGATTGAAACCTTGCCAGAATTAAGAATACATCGTCAATGGCCCGTTGTTAATGCTACATACTTATTATTATACGAACCTATTATTATATCGCTACTGTGGCACTGTCTTATTATTAGTTGACAACAAATGACATGTTCATAATATGAATTCTTAAAATATCAGACATATACGTTTGTCTACTCGAGGTAGACTGTACAGTCAGATTAAATTATATTATCAATGGATTTGAAAAGTGAAAATCAGTTACGAGTTTGATTTATCTGCGTAGCTTGTGCAGTGGTTGATTTCATTAGCCTCTCAGCTACATTACAGGGTTCGTTACCCGTACAGTCTGTATATTTTGTTATCGAAACGATTTTGCGCGATTATGTTAAAACACACAACATTAGCAGGATTGCCCAGCTGTCGCACGTCCTCTATAGGGACCGTGTACGGTGTTGACTATGCCATCTAGTGTCGCATATTCGAAGTTTTAAGGGTCAGTATACTTGTCATTGTCGCTTATGTGCTTTGTCGCTTATGTGCTTTGTCGCTTGTGTGTCTATGGTTCCTGCAAGCTCAGTTTAGGGGAACGTGCGCGAAGAAGACTGTGCCATCTAGCGTAGCTATTTGGAATTTTATACTTAAAACATACTTGACAGTGACATTTCTGTTCTGCCACCTTATAGTTTCCGCACCCTCTATGTACTGCACGCTCAGCCGGGCAGGGTGGTATTGCACCTGTAATGTAACGACACTCACCAGGAATCTGTAGGAAGTCCTCGATGACCTTGACGTAGTTGCGCGCCTGCTCGGGCAGCTTGTCCAGCTGTCGCACGTCCTCTATGCTGCACGCCCAGCCGGGCAGGGTGATGTATTCGACCTGGTGACAGAATAACACATATAAAAATCGGCGGAACATATTGAGCCGCTCGGGAAAAGGTACTCCATGAGCGTTCTGAAACGAAAAAGACGTTCACGTCACAAAGATCGGCCTTGAGCGTCTCGTTCATCAATTTTGCTTTTAGTACGCAGTCGCTACTCTAGCGCCATTAGGTTCAATTGGCCGTCCAATAGGCAAACAGCACCAAAACCAATATAATATGTGATATAAACATTTAAGCAAATTCTAAGTTCCACATTCAGTGCATCTAACCCAAGAGCTCATTATAAGAGGTAAATTATGCTTTGAATAATGTAAGAGAAAATATGTGAACAATGCCTCCAGATGCGTTGCTGCTAACTTGAGTGTCCGTTTGGAGTGTATCTTAGTAACTAATGAATGACATTGACCTCGACGTTGCTGAGCTCGGTCATGGACGAGGGGAAGTACTCGATCCTCTTGCCGTTCAACTTGTACGCCACGCCGATCTTGATCTCCTTCAGCGTGTCGAGGATGTCCACCTTTGTGAGGCATAACCTGAAATAGTCAATCTCATTATTTTAGTATGTGTGGAGACATTTCTATGGTTTCGTCTCTCACTTTTTCTTGATATTACATACTTTTTAGAGAAAATGGCTTAGAGGCCATTCACTAACCAAATGGTCTCACCAGCTCAAAATATGGAAATTTAATACAGCTGCATACTCAGCGGTGGAAATTAACATTAATTCATCTGTCGTCTGATCGTTCAACACTAAGTCCACAAATCATTGCTGATAGTTTACAGTATATAGGATAAAATCCCTACCTTGTTGCTATTCCACCAATTCGCACTAAGCGTTTCCAAACGTCTTTTACGTACAGCAAAAGAGTGGAACTCTCTGACTGCGTCTGTTTTTCCAAACGCTTACAACCCTCATCTCTTTATAGTCAGACTGAGCAGGCTTCTTCTGGGTAAGCTCGCTCTATCGTAGACTTTGTCTCTGTCAACTCTGACCTAGACTAGAAGTCAAGAGCCAACCCATCTCAAATAAAAAATAATAGCAATGTTAGCAGAATCACCACTTTTCTTGTCAGAAGATTGTGTCTAGGTTTATTGGTGAAAACTTACGAGGTGTATCCATTGACCATGGCAGTGTACCGCACGACGACGAGATCCAGCCAGCCGCAGCGCCGCACTCGCTTCGTGGTCACGCCCACTTCGTGCCCGCGCTCTTGTAGCAATACGCCTGTCTCCTTTAAGACGAGATAAATTATGCTAATATAGTAATCTACTATATAAAAATAAGTCGGGTTTTCCTTCCTGACACTATAACTCCAGAACGCACGAACCGATTTCCACGGTTTTGCATTCGTTGGAAAGGTCTCGGGCTCCGTGAGGTTTATAGCAAAGAAAATTCAGGAGTAGAGTAGGTAGGGTAGGTAGGTATAGTAGCCAGTTGACGGGAGCGAAGCCGCGTGGGTCAGCTAGTGGTTAATAGATAACTAGTTGACCCGCATAACTTCGTCTGCTCCGGTCTTAGCGTGATGATAAATAAAAAGGGCTATCTAACACTGAAAGAATTTTTCAAATTGGACCAATAGTTCCTGAGATTAGCGCGTTCAAACAAACAAACAAACAAACTTCAGCTTTATATATTAGTATCGACTAGCTTTTGCCGTTTTATCCCGTACCCGTAGGAATTACGGGAAATCAATCCCTTAGTGCTCCCTTATACTCCCCAAGGAATCTACATCCCAAATGTCAGCTTTCTACGTCCAGTAGTTTCGGCTGTACGTTGTCTGTCACTCAATCGGACAGTAACGAAAGAATTTTATAAATCTATACTAAAGCTGAAAAGTTTGTTTGTTTGTTTACTTGAACGCGCTAATCTCAGGAACTACTAAAATCAAATCTTTAAATCAAGAGTGAATAGGTTATTTCTAGGCAAGCGTGCTCCATCTTCGACCACATCCTCGCTTACCATCAGGTGAGATAGTGGTCAAAAACGTGCCTAGCAATAGTAAAAAAAAAAAAAAAATCCTCTCCTATTTGAAGAATTCTTTCAGTGTTAGATAGC
Organism: Lacanobia oleracea; assembly: GCA_950371165.1. Classification (NCBI taxonomy): domain Eukaryota; kingdom Metazoa; phylum Arthropoda; class Insecta; order Lepidoptera; family Noctuidae; genus Lacanobia; species Lacanobia oleracea. Next base: position 6,101,844 of record OX493404.1, read on the forward strand.
CTATTTATCGAGGAAGGCTATAGGCTATATATCATCACGCTAAGACCAATAGGAGCGGAGCAGTAATGAAAATTGTGACGCAGACGAAGTTGCGCGGGTTAACTAGTTAGGATATATTTGCATCGCGCACAGTACAAACGCAGACTTATTTATCGTTGGTTTAAATGCATCGGACTGACTAGAATAGAATTTTATTTTGCAATTATGGGTAATACACAGTTGTTGTTGTTGTTGTTGTTGTTGGTTGTTGTTATCAGAGCTCAGCCATATTTTACAATTCGGCATGCAAACATTTACATTATTATCTTAAATCAGATCAGTTAATAAATAATAATTTATTAACTGATCTGATTTAAGATAATAATGTTCAATAGGTTAATATTTTACAAGTTTTACTAATAATATTCAATAGGTTAATATTTCACAAGTTTTACTTTAATTCTCTGGCTGATTTGGTTTGTAGTTTGAAAATCAGCGCCGCGCGGTTTATGGCGTAGCATTATGCTGAGTTGGAGCTTTGTTGCCACAGACACGATAATATGTTTCTGTTCACCTTCCTATTTCTTTATTTTGTTCTTCGGTTAAAAAAGTATTTATATACTGTATATGTATACAGGGTGAATCTTTCAAGTGTGCCTTCATGGTCAAATCCGAAACTATGAGGAATATCGAAAAACACTGAAAGGAGTCTTGAGCCCGATTTTGATGAAAACTAAAACTGCCGTATTGGATTTTTTTGAAAATTTTGTATCGAATCGTTTTGAAAAATTGGCAAAGTATTTTTTTTTTATTTCCTACATTTTAGTGACTTACTTTTTTGGAATCGTCTCCTCGACCCTTTATCTTGTGATACCCGACAAAATGGCTGATATTTGTCGCCAAAAATCAGCCATTTTGTTTTTTGTTTTTTTTTTTCATTTTGATATACCCAGTGTTACTCTCACAGTAAATACGAATCTAACGACACCTCTCAAACTAAAATTCATCGAGCCGTTTAGGCTCTAGGGCGTGCCAAAGAAATATAAATACATACATACACACGAAAAACATAACCCTCCTTCTTTCGCAGTTGGGTAATAAAAAAACACCCTGTATATCTCTCTATTATATCATCCGAAAGTGTAGCTAATAATGATCAAATTCTGGGAAGTAATAATACATGGCAAACTTAGGCCTTTTCAGCTAATTCAATTCGATTGCATCAGCCATTAGCGCTCCCTACTGCATTAGTTACTTTCTTATTATTGATCCGGAAAAATAAATATCTTATCTTATCCTAACATAAATCCGAGATAAGGAGACCAGGTGAACCATAGCACAGGTTTTACTTAGCATGGGAGACAGGTCTCCCATCTTCAAACTGTTTCCTTTATAAATTGTATGTAATTTGTTAATTGTGGGAGAAAATAAATAAATAATTGATTGATTGATTAAAGAAAAGAGCTCAGTATACTAACGTCATGCAGCTCGGTAGGGAAGGGTCCGTCGCCCACGCGCGTGGTGTAGGCCTTCACGACGCCCAGCACGTCGCCGATGACGAGCGGCGGCAGGCCCAGCCCCGTGCACACGCCGCCGATGCTGCAGTTCGATGACGTCACGTACGGGTACGTTCCTGCAATGTTACCATTAGGTTCCACTGGTTTAGGCGTGCCTTGTGACCCGGTCGTGGGTTCGATTCCCACGGGAAGCATACTTTGTAAAGTTGTTTCCAGTTTGGCTAGGACATTGCAAGCTTGAATCGTCTGACTGTCAAGATGATTCCGTGCTTCGGAAGACAGGTATAAGCCGGTGGTCCCGGCCGCCAAATAAACCATGTCAGAGGCCCTTGAGGCAGTTTAGAAACTCTGACACTAGGCTGTGTGAGGTCGTTAGACCTTACTGTCCACACGATAAGAAAAAGGATTAGATAGCTTAAGATGTAAGCGAACTAGGTGGTTTAGCGGGGCAGTCTCATTTCACGGCTTGCCCGATGTGGTATGTGCACAAAACGCCCCGGAAGGCAAATTAACGGCTAATATAAATATTTCAAACTAGCTGACCTGTGCCCACTTCGTTGAGCAGTATTTTTCGGATTAATATACATATAGGGTTATTTGTAAAACACCAACAACCTCTTAGGCAGTGAAAGTTCACATAATAATAATTATAAACAAAACAAAATGCAATATTTAGCCCGTGAAAGATGTTTTTTTTTTTTTCGAGTTTTCGGAGTTGTTCTCAAACTAAAAACCAGCTAAGTGCGAGTCGGACTCGCACACGAAGAGTTCCGTACCATAAACCTTAATTTTTATTATTTGTTGTTATAGCGGCAATAGAAATACACAATCTGTGAAATTTTCAACTCTACCTATTACGGTTCTTGAGATACAGCCCGCTGACAGACAGACAGACGGACGGACGGATAGCGGCGGCTTAGTAATAGGGTTCCGTCGGTTACTCTTCGGGTACGGAACCCTAAAAATTTTAATATACATCCACCGCCCATTGTGCCACCCTATATGTTTTCTTCACCTATTTTTCTGTAACATGTATGGTGTACATAATAAAGAGTATTCTATTCTATCATTACTGCACTCAGATACTCATATTCCGGACGCCTGCACTTATCAGTCGTATGATAACTGTTATCAATCATTGGACAAACCTTACGCCAACTGTCTCTAGAGCGACACACGTGGATCAAGCGATTAGTTATGTCGATTTCGATAACAGTAATCGTTAATACGGTTCATTTGTGATTGTAACATTTGTGGGTATAGATAGAAATACGATGTAAAATGAAGAGTACATGTTTACGCTTCTTTTGACGAGCTTTTAAGCCTAGCAACATGTTGCAGGCAAATACTGTAAGGTTGCTGCAACAATACTGAACCACAGAAGTTGCCTTCAGTTGTAAATCCAGTCAAAAGCTTTGCTAAGTCAGTTTTGGGTACATTTTCATCCTAATGTGCGGACCACAAACTATGTAACAAGCCTGCAATATGTCAGTGATGCGAACTAAGCCAAAGCTTAGCTCTCTGTTTGCAACTAACTTGAAATATTCTGCGACCTGCACTGGGACAGCACCGTAATTTTATGACATCTTTTTATCCAATTTTCTTTTTTAATATACACCAATATTATAAAGAGGTCAAGTCAGTGATGTTGTGAGTTTATGAGGTTGTAGGTGGTAATCTCTGGATCTACTGAACCGATTTTGATTATTCTTATACCAATAGAAAGCCACGTTATTTGTGAGTGTCATAGGCTATAAATTAATCCGAAAAATACCGCCCAACGAAGTGGGCATGGGTCAGCTAGTTTAACATAAAGAGATTAAACTTTTTGTTATAGGAAAAAATGTTTTGCTGATGGAAAACTTCTCTTTTTCCAAGATTTTTTATTCCGATAAAATTCACACTTCCTGCGGGATAAGCCACGGGAAAAAGCTAGTGAAGAACATTTACTTACCGAAATCAATATCCAACATAGCAGCATTAGCTCCCTCGACCAGTACCTTCTTCCCGTCGCCTATAGCCTTGTGTAGATAAGACACGGTGTCCCGGACCATGGGCCTGATCTTGGTGGCGTACTCTTGGTAGCGGCCCAGCTCACTGTCGATGTCTACCTCCAGAGAGGGAAACATGCGCTTGTAGTTGGCTGCTAGGGTGCGGAATCTGGAAAATAATTATTGAAGAGGGTTAGAATGGAATTGGAGTATGCATGAAGAATGTATTTATTATGCATACAGTTTATCTAACAACATACAAGACTATGATACTAACAGTGAAAATAGAATCTAAGTTGCACGAAAAACAAACGAGATATAATTATTTTAAACAAATATATCTTTCCCTCTCGTGAAAACGCTGTTTTCTATGGCAGCTGTATAGGCGTCAGTCATGGAGACGACGTCTAAGTTCATATCGGACTTCTCTTTCTAATTGTAATCTTTGATGCTTTATAACTTCATCGCTGATGAAGGTATTTATAAAATAATTTTAAGATTGTTTACTAGAGCTAATAAGATTTATCAAATAAAAATATCCCATGCATATTCCCTATTGCGTCCTATAAGTCGTCGCGTAATCGTACAAAGCCGCGTTAAATTGTTGGCAAAACCGGAAGGCGTTCCCTAGCATTGCGACGACGCAGTTGAATTTACCGTCCAACTGAACGCGACGATCGCGAATTTGCGCGATCATCGCTATACAGGACAACAACGCTTCACGGAGGAGCGGGAGGCCGTGCGGCGGGAGGCGAGGGACGCCATCATCGTCCATTGGACGGAGGACCTCGCCTCCGCCACCTTTGTCCGCCGAACCCTGGACGCGCTCGGTCCGGTCCTACGAGACTGACTCGAGCGCTCCCACGGTTTCCTCTCATTCCGTCTGGTGCAGGTGTTGTCAGGCCACGGCTGTTTCGGCAAGCACCTGCACCGGATCGGGAGGGAGGAGACTCCGGCGTGCCACGACTGCGGCGCGGCGAAGGACACGGTTCAGCACACCATCGAGGTGTGCCCGGCTTGGTCTGAGCCGCGCCGCAGTCTGACTGCGGCGATCGGACAGGACCTCTCGCTTCCCAGCGTGGTGAACGCCGTGCTGGAGAGTGAGGGGTCCTGGGCAGCTGTCGCCTCTTTCTGCGAGGATGTCATCTCGCAAAAGGAGGCGGCGGAGCGCACGCGGGAGGATGACCCTCTCGCTGCGCCGCTCCGAAGGCGAAGAAGAGGTCGGTCCCTCCTCATGGTGGTGATGGGCGGGCGATAGGCGCGGGGGCACCTCCGCCCGCATTGCACTCCACACCACCTTCGCCGGTCATTCCCAGCCCTCCCCCTTAACGGGGAGGACGTGAGGGGCCCGCCGTTTTAGGCGGGTTGTCGTCAGAGGAGGACTGGACGCCCAGGCTGCGCCGATCTCCCAGTCCTCTTCCACTCGGACGATGCGGGAATGCCGCTGGGTTATTTTAGTGGGTATACCGGGTTAGCCCGGGGAGCCCCACATACCCCTCCCATTCCCCCGATGGGCGGGTATGCGTAATGCATTTTTCGCAGCACAAAAAAAAAAAAGGACAACAACGCTTAAGTGACAAGTGAGGACCGATTTTGACGGTAGATAGCTGATTTTATAAGGAGTAACTTTCGCGACAACTTCTGCGGAATCAAAAATGATTCCTTGTCAGGCTTTTTAATTATGAGGGTTGCTGACAATATAATTTTTGACAAAGTCAAATCATTATATTGGCTGATATTGGACTTTCCATACGCCAAAGTTAAACAAGTTGAGCGAGAACACAGCTGCCAAATTTTGAATAATAAAATAAAATCTATGTAATAAATTGACAATAACATTAAAAACAGGGTAAATTGTCTCACAAAAACCTTAAAACCAGTTCTAATTGATTACTTTAATTAAAATCAGCCGATATAAAATTAAAAGCTTACTTGAGCGATAAGTAAAGACAATATCTTTATCACTAGAAACAATAAATTAATTTAACACTCCACAGTAGGTATAGGAAGTTGTTGCGCTGAATGATTTGCACTCAAGATGTGCACTTAACATACGATATAAATAATGCGCATTTTATACCCGTTAATATCATTTTGTGTACATAACATAGTTCTTATTACAGTGTACCTACACTCCATTTTAGAGCGTTTACACCGTACGGCATTTTCAAGTCCATTTTTCAAAATGAATGTACCGATTTTAATGAAACGTCTAAAAAGTTGGTAGAGAACATTTTTAACCACTTGATCAGGCTAGGTTCATTCTGATACACCAATCATTCACAGTGCACAAACACTTTTACTTACATAATACACAATACTGCTGACGAAAAAATGACAACCATTCGCAAATACTATCAAGGGTATGAAACACTTCATTATTTCAGCCGTAAGGCATCCATCGCTAGACATATGCCTGCCTCCCGGGACCAAGCATCGCCATGTCAACTGGTCAGCGGTCCACCTTATGGGAGACCTGCTAACTCTTCGCCTTCATTAAGCACTTACTTCTCTTCAAATGTAGCGAAGTCCCCGAGTAGGTCTCCGATCCGCAGTCCGTTGCGGGTCGCCTTGGACGAATACGTCGGACCGATGCCCTTCTTTGTGGTGCCGAGGGAGTTCTTTCCCTTCTCTGCCTCTTGAAGACCATCCACCTGGAATTACGAGGTATATGATTACAGGAGCAACGCAGGCAGTTCATTTGTAAGAAGGGTGAGACGAGAACTGTCTTTCTGGCCCTTTGGTAGTAGAGGTTAGATCTGGCGATCTAACCTTTAGCGGGCATTATTAGGGTTCCGTACCCAAAGGGTAACCAACGGAACCCTATTACTAAGCGTCCGCTGGTCATCCGTTCGTCCGTCTGTCTATCAGCGGGCTGTACTGTATCTCAAGAACCGTAATAGCCAAACAGTTGAAATTTTCAGTGTATTTCTGTTGACACTATAATTTTTTTTTATAAAAATTAAACAAAGTAAAAATTAAAAGGGGCTCCCATACACGATTTTTTTTTTTTTTCGGTTTATCGATCCTGTGCCGAAGATGTTGACCTTTGACCTTGAATAACTTTTTTACCATACATGGGATCGATGGGGACTTTTGCCACTTTTTTTCTACTGGTATACTCAAGGTCTCTACCAAAATTCAGTTGTCTGTTATTTGAAATGTCTATTTTGACAGAACTATAAGTGTTGTATGCTCACTGCTTTATAATAGTCCACATTGAGACGTACATAAACACATATAACTAATATCCTTATTAGCATACTAGTCATAACTGTGGCATTATCATTTCCATACACATACGAGAAGTATATTTTATAGATAAAAATAAACTGTGGACTTCAAACGACATACATTTACTCGCTGCAAAGTCGTCGGTCCCGGTAGTCATAATTATGACCTCTGATAGGTATCCCAGAAGCTAGAAAGTGGGGCAACCCAATCAATATGATTGTAAAAATTTTCCGTTACTAAGTGATTGAGTGAATTGACAGTGAGTGTCTGACAGACAACGCACAGCCGAAACTACTGATCGTAGAAAGCTGAAATCAGACATGTAGGTTCCTTGGGGAGTGTAGGAGAACACTAATAGAAGGATTTCCGAAGTCGCGGGCAAACGCTAGTATAAAGTAGATATATTATTGGAATAATTATTCTTCGTCCGATATTTTGACTAACCAATGTCAAGATGATATCGATGATTTAAAAGTGACTAGCAGCGGATGGATGCGGACTGCTCAAGAGCGAGATGGTTAGCTTACGTTCAGCAGTGGACGAAAATTGGCTGAAATGATGAATATCAAGATATCGATTTTCCCCACTAATTGGGTTACGGAGGTTAGGTAACAAATTGTTTCTAAAACTCAGTCGTGTTTTGGCAGACTGAAATTAATCCTAAATGTGAGAAGTACTTAATCAAAACTTGAGACACAGCTTAGTGTCCCGTGTAAACAAACACTCTTCAAGTGTGAGTATGATATGAAAACTTGGGATTTTTTACTGTTTGTTTATTTTAAACGTTATTGTTCTAACCAGTTAGTCATGCATTCTATTCCAAACATTTGACAACAATATGACTTATTAATTATCATTTTCCCAACTACATATATTATGGGGGCAAACTTGGCCAGAAATGAGACATGGTGGTTTGGAAGGAGGAAGGGGCGACCATTGGGCTGAAGTACGCGTCGAGAGTGCAGCTGCTGGAGTCGCATCGCAACGTCAACTTTAAGGCGTTTGTGATGGACCAAAGCTTTTGGCCACAGGATGAGGTATACTGACTTAGTTACTATCACTTAGCTAATGCAACTAAGTGATACTAACATAGTTTTAATTTTATTTACTAACAAAATTGTTATTTTAATTATGTGTACTTAGGTTAAGGTATTTCTATGGGTCATTGTAACCTGAAATAATTTTTATTATTATTATTATTGCCCGCAGTGAAGCAACATCACACAAAATCATGTGATGAGTTGAGCTTCCATTTTAACAGCCAGTATTTTACATGCAGGACCGGCCGTTGTGGCCACGTTTGGGATATCACGATGATATTGTACTATTGATGATGATTGTACATGGAGCTACTGCCTATCATGCCCACCATGACTTACGATGCCGAGGCAGGATGCTTACGCAGGACACTGTGTACAGGCTGAGAGTTGCACAGAGAGTTATAGAGCGTTTCATGCTTGGCATACCGCTAATGAACCGAGTTTCAAATGTCGAGATCCGAAGACGTACGAAAGTTTTCGACGTCAGTCGGAAAACTTATAACGGTACTGAAATGGAGCTTGGCAGGACAACTGGCAAGGCGCGGTGATGATAGGTGGAGTGAGGTAGTGACCGAGTGGCGTCCGGGGACTGTGAGAAGAAGTTTGGGTCGTCCGGCAGCGACATGGGCAAACAATATTGTTTTTTTTTTTACTATTGATAGTAACAAATGTACGTTTGACTACTATCTCACCAGATGGTAAGCGATGATGCGGTCGAAGATGGAGCACACTTGCCTAGAAGTAACCTATTCACTCTTGACTTAAAGATTCCCAGGTTGTACCTATCAAGAAACAGAGGCTCTGGCAGGGAAATCCACTCCTTAGCTGTACGCACAATGAATGGTTCCCAAAGATGTCCACCATGTAACGGTGGCGCAGCGCCGTACGTCTTGTAGTCCAATGATGGAACAGGCTTGGCGGAATTACATTATGGAATTCCGTTGCACACTCCCTAAAATGCAACCGATATTAAACAGACTGGCCAGCAACTCGGCGTCGATGCTCTGTTGCCATTGCGGGAAGAACCTGGATGAGGCTGGCGATGAACGTGGGGATTGGCACCAGAAAAAAGAGGCCTCTGATCAACTGTGAGCGAATCGGGTTGTGGATGATTATGACTGCCTATCAGGCTCTTCACAACCCAATCTTACCAAGGGGTACGACGACGCCCCTTGGTAATACTGATTATGTAATCCTTTCGTGTCTTTTGACTTCCCGTAACAACCGGAACAAGGATGTAACGTAGGGACCTTCCAAGTTTAAAAGTCGATTCAACCAGATTGGTACCTACGGCTAATCCATACTTAATTACTTTTATACTAGCGTGTCAATTAGTTAGTTCTACTAGCTCATTATCAAGACCGTATCGCATAGGATATAGGCGTATAAAACGACCGTTTACGCACGTGGTTAGATAATAAATTGTAGTTTAATGTTCGACAGATGAGTGTGTATCCTACGTCATAACGTCGGGTGTGACTTGCATGTGTAGGTAATGGTTAGATCACGTTATGATTAGGTAATCTATGTAGGATTGGTTTTGGAATGGAGGATAGATAAAGAGCATTTTCAGGCTGTATATATGTATACTTAGTCTTAGGTCACGTTTCACCTACTAGCAGCTAGAATGCAAGTTCACTAGAAAAATCTAATGACGGGTTTCCGAGGTTTAATGTAATTAATCACTCGAGTGTGCCCCGCAATGTGATAAGACTTGCATCTTGCATGGGAACGCGACCTTATAATAGGGCTTTTCCAGAGACCCTTACTGACATCTAAATTGACGTCTATAGACTTTCAACGTTCGGCTCAGCGCCGAGAGTTTATAATCCAACAGGTTCTCAGCCTTAAATTTGCGTTAGTTACTCTTATAAATTTCTCAGTTTGGACATTTATGTCAACTTTTGATGGCTTCTACAACTATCAAAAAAATCCTTTGTTTTATCCATTGGGAAATACAGTTATGTTGTTACTCCTCTAACTTATCCGACACACTTTTGCTATCTACTTGACTCGAGTTCCAGTGCAGGAATACATGGCGAGAAAATGCCTCATTGAAGCGTAGTTACAAATACTTACTCATATTGCTTCCCTATCGGTAGGGGCCTTTGCCCTGTACTAGGTATTATTTATTACTAGTTGACCCACGCAACTTCGTCTGCGTCACAATTTTCATTACTGCTCCACTCCTATTAATCTTAGCGTGATGATATATCACGATGGGCTATCTAACACTGAAAGAATTTTTCAAATCGGGCCAGTAGTTCCTGAGATTAGCGCGTTCAAGTAAACAAACAAACAGACAAACTCTCCAGCTTTATATATTAGTATAGATATCATAAACTAAAATACTGATATGCATCGTCTCTCCTTGACCGCCGCTGACGTCACAGAATTCTCGCGCAATTTTATGCGCTTGCGTCACTTCGTCACGCGTTTGCATTTTCATAGTTGCTTACTTAGAAGTTATATTTTTATGAAAATAACCTACGCTACCTTCCAACTGCCCCAGAAGGATTTTTTTTCTGGCTTATCCTTACTGCCAGAACTGTGTAGATTTAAGGTGAATGCTCCAGGGTAGCCCGCGAAATTCAAATATTTTTATGTTTTTTGCAATTTGCCGGTCAGTGTGAAGCTGTATGTGGACCAAATACGATCCGCGACCGTAACGCGTATTTATCTAAAGAATTATAACCATTTTAATCATCAATATAGCCCTCTAAGTTCATGTAGCTCGACAGAATGATTATTTCTTAATAATCATTCTGTCAGATGTCAGTCCGGCAAATTGCAAAAAACATAAAAATATATGAAATTCGCGGGCTACCCTGGAGCATTCACCTTAAAAAGGTTTTCTTTTTGTAGGCACTAGAGGCGCAGGCCAAATATTAGGAAGCATTTTTGAACTTCGGGAAAAAGTTGTGCGCGGGTAGTAAGTTTTCTTTTAAAAATATCACGTTCCTTCATTACACAGATTAGTTACACTCGTGCATTTTTGTGTGGCTTTTGCCAATAGAAGTAAATACCTTAGAATATTAGCGTTATCGTGTTATCTCTAACTACTCTGTATTGCATTAAAAAAACAATTATTTACAGCATTCGTTCAAGACTATTAACATTCAAAATTAAAGGAAACATTACAAAGTTATTATTGACATAACTATGAATAAGTGTCTGTGGGTTAGAATCGTACAAATATGCAGAATAATGGTGGAGATAATTTAGTTAATATAAACGCGGGGAATTCCATATAAGTATACAATGTGGTTAGAACAATGGGGTTCCTGTATGCGTGTGTTATGCCGGGTACAGACTGAGTGAATGAGCGAATGAATGGTAATCGCTAACAGGTTCCACACACTCGTTAGGCTATTGGCGGCTACTGACCAAGCCTGCCTGACAAACGTGATTGTTTGAATAATTTGATGACTTGTGGGATTTGATCCCTTTTTAGGGTTCCGAACAAAAAACTGAACCCTTAATCCCGTACTTATAGGATCACTCGGGTCTCTCCGTCTGTCACAGCTAGTTTTCTCCGGATCCACTTGATCGTTTTGGACTTCTGTGACCCAAAAACGGACGTGTTACGTAAATTATTATTTTCTTAGTATGGGGTCACTTTTATGGGTCAAACTAGAAACTTAAAAAAAAAAGTTTCGTGAACCATATCGTGTGACATATCAAATGAAAGGGCTTACTGTGAGAGTTGTAATTATATTTTTTTCATAATTTTAAAACAAAATAGTTTTGAAGAAATTCAAGAAATTAGACGAAAAATTACTTTTCCCCCCTTATCTCTGAAACAACTGAAACTAAAATTTGAAAAATATGGAGTTAATAGATATTTACCTACAGATTACAGGAAAACCTATAAGAAGTCTATAGTGTGAAAATAACATGTATAAAAAAATCGTTGGGAACCCTTTGCACGCGAGTCTGACTCGTACTTGGCCAGTTTTTTTATAGAGTCCATGGGTAGTCTCCATCTGAGGAGAACGGACTGTTATGTCGGACTCCTAACTACAAAAACGGTTCCTAACACTACCAGGAGTCGAAATAATTTAATTACATCCCGGGGGATACAATTAAATTCTCATGACACCTTAAAGAATGCATTGAATTGTAAAAATAAAAGATTGACTGCGAGTTACGCAATAATCCAGTTGAAACGAAGGCAGTGCTTGAAGGCGAGCGGGCTTGCGGTGACTCCCACGTACATGTAGTTGTTCAGCTCGTTCACTTAGGCAGTCTATACTAGGCATAACAACATACAGGAACGCCATTGTTCTAATAACATTGTATACTTCTATGGAATTCCCCGCGTTAACTCGTTATTAATTTATACCGACTAAGGGCTGGAATGATCCAGATTGAGTGGCGCAAACTGTAAATATCCTGCGGAATACATATTTAATCTTTGTAAAGCTTGATTATGAGAACCAGTACAATGAACTGTGTTTGCTCTGTGAAACACAATACGTACGAGGCTTTGAGTTGTGGCTTTACAGCTTACATTTTATTTATTTTTGTTATCGAATATACCACTGCTTGGTTCGTCTTAGTCTAAAACAATGTAAGGCCTAAGAAGTTTTAAGCTTCATGGCTCAACGCTCCCCAGACGGAGAGTATCCAAGAGGATTTCCCCACAGAAAAAAACGTCTTGATTAAGGCTATCTAACCAGGGGGTCTTCTCTCTAAGCCCGATGTCCGTAGTTTCGAGCGTTTGTACTCCGCATCACTTAACTCACCTAGTTCGAGACTGATCGTAAGGCCGTAATTGATGTATGTATGTAAATCGGGCTGGTTTCCGCAACTCCACGACTAAGTGCGAAGACCGTAATTGATACGGAGTAAAAAACGCCCGCAAATAAGACCGAAACTACGTACTGCGGGATTCGAATCATCATCTGCCTAGCCTTTTCCCAACTACATTGGGGTCGGCTTCCAGTCAAACCGGATTCAGCTGAATACCAGTGTTATGTGGAGCGGCTGCTTACCAGACCTCCACAACCCATTAACTGGGTAACACGGTACATCTTGGCAAGACTGGAGTCAGATTTACTGGCTTCTGACAGTCCGTAACGACTGCCAAAGATCTACAAATGACAGCCGGGACCAACGGCTTAACGTGCTTTCCGAGGCACGGAGGAAACTCGTTATGTTAAGACGGTCACCCATCCACAGACCAACCTTGGCAAGCGTTGCTTAACCTTCAAGATCGACCCGTGCGGCTGTTATTATTTAGCCACGAGCTCTTTTAAAAACTAAAACTGCGGGATTCGAGAGTAACCCCCCTGAACTCGCAAGAAAGTACGCATTCATAATCTTAAAAGCAGTAGACAGCATCCGTTTCAAAAGCCCATTTCCTTGGCAACCACTAGCTCAACACCGCAACTATCAACGGCCAGTTTAAATTCTACAGAAAAAAGATTATTTACCTGTTGTTGCATATCGAAGACGAGGTGGGCTCTGTCCGAAATGATGAGTCTGTCTTGCCAGCCCTTCATGCCTTTCAGCTCGTTCTTCTTCAGCTCCTCGAAGAGCCCGGGGAGGTGGATCACCACGCCGTTTCCTGTTCAACAATGAAGAAGGAAGTTAGCACAGACTTAAGATGAAGTTACAGGATATATTATGTTTATCGCCATCATCATGATAAAAAAACGTTAAAGCCGCGGTTGGCCCTTCTGGTCAAGTATTTTCGTCCACAGTGGTTTTTTTTTTAAACCGGCCAAGTGCGAGTCGGACTCGCACACAAAGGGTTCCGTACCATAAACCTTAATTTTCATTATTTTTTGTTATAGCGGCAATAGAAATACACAATCTGTGAAAATTTCAGCTGTCTACCTATTACGGTTCTTGAGATACAGCCCGTTGACAGACATACGGACGCACGGGCGGACGGTAGTAATAGGGTTCCGTTGGTTACCCTTCAGGTACGGAACCCTAAAAATTATGAATACACAAGATAGTACAGATATTTATTAATACAAAGTATTTTATTAGGCATTATAATTATTAGTACAAAGATACTGCTTATTTTTAAAGAGATTTCTTCCAGCAGATCTGAGAAAGGAGAAATGAAAAATATTTTTTACTGTCGTTGGTTTAGGTTTACTACGAGTATAACTAAATCCGTGAAATAAAATTTGAAGAGTTAGCGCGGCTCTGGAACGCAAAGGTTATTTGAAGGGTTTCAGTGCGAGTTTGATACCCTCTCCACTCGTTGCCCAGAGCGCGAGTCAAGAGAAGTCATTAGATTTTTTTTGTCCACCCACAAAAGTCTTGTCAGTAGTCTATTATGATTTTAGAGGTAGCGGAACAGAGAGTAAAGTCCCGCACACCTCAACTGAAAAGGAGGATCCTCCAACCAGGCGGCTGTTCAGCCTGGCGGGCTACTGCCCGATAGTTAATATTCGGGCTGATGTACGAGGGTGCGTTTTTAAGTTCGCGGAATGGGAGGGTAGATGATAAAAATAGGTCATTATCGAGGTGGCCACGACTTCAGCCACTCAATATTAGTATAAATACCAGGTATTGTCTTAATTGGGTCATTAGTCTTTGAACTATCGTCAAGCAAACAACTCAATCGGGAAGAAAGTGTGCATTATGGAAAAAATCGAGTACCGTGCCGTAATAAAGTTCCTTACCAAGCAAGGAAAGTCAGTTCAAAACATACTGGAAGAGATGGAATCCGTTTACGGGGACTCTTGCCCGGGTAAAACCATGGTTTACAAGTGGCATTGTGGCATTGTCTTTTTAAACAAGGCAGGACCTCACTTGAAGACGACCCGCGGCCCGGACGGGCGATCGAGGTGACTACTCCGGAATCATTAAAAATGTCGAAAAAATAATATTGTAAGATGCCAGACTAAAGAAAAAAACAGCTTGCAGAAATGGTTGGAGTATCGGATACAACAATTTTCAAAATTCTACACGATCATCTTGGCATGACAAAGGTCAGTGCAAGATGGGTGCCAAGAATGCTCACGCCGCCTCAGAAACAACGCCGCGTGGAGTGTTCTCGCACGTTTTTGGACCTCTGTAACGAAGATAAGGATGGACTATTGAGTCGAATTGTTACTGGAGATAAAACTTGGGTTCATCATTATGAGCCTGAGTCAAAACAGGACTCTATGCAGTGGCACAAAAAAGGTACACCACCACCCATGAAGTTTAAAGTGTCACAATCGGCTGGGAAAATCATGCGTTTCTATAACCGGAGAATACTATGCTTCTATCCTCGAGAGGTTGAAAGATAGTATTAAAGAAAAAAGGAGGGGAAATTGACCAAAGGTGTCCTTCTTCTTCACGACAACGCGCCTGTTCACCAGAGCCGTGTTGCGTTGGCTGCCCTGCATAAGGTGGGCTTCGATATTTTAGACCATCCACCCTACAGCCCAGACCTGGCTCCCAGTGATTATTACCTCTTTCCAAATCTGAAAAAAGAACTTCGTGGAAAGAAATTTTCAACTGATGAAGAAGTGAAGGACGCGGTTTCAGCTTATTTTTCGGACAAAGACAAAACATTTTTTTATGAAGGTATACATAAGCTAATTGAAAGATCAGAAAAATGTATTAGGGTAGCAGGTGAATATATTGAACAAGAAAAATAATTTAGTATTTTTATTTTCACTCCTTGTCCTTCATTCCGCGAACTTAAAAACGCCCCCTCGTATATGTTCAAATCGCAAGGTAAACTTTACTTGCGCGATGCAGGATTTCGACGAAGTAGTTCGCTGCTAGTTGGATAGATGGCGTCGCGGTTCTTTTTGTTGCGATGTAGATTTTGCTCCGTTGGTTTTTCTTGTGGCGGCATTGATGCTGCTACATGATCATCATTCATTCAGAACGAGAAAACAACCACTGTATTGTTCAGTAAACATTTATGGTGATAGTAGATACTTAGGTACAAAACAAAGAGGACTATTACAACTTTACGTTCTTACATCCATAACAACTCGTCAAATCGTTTTCCCATCGAATGTATGCGTAAACAAGTCCTCGATAACGACCGCCATGTTATGACATGCCATGACAAGTACCCTGCATTAACCGAGTAACGTCAGCAAAATAAATCCAAACATCTTCGTGCAAACCCTAACCTTGGCAATAAATTACTCGTTATGTAAACCTATTAATACTACTGTGATTTCGCAAACCGTACCTGGTACTAGCTCGATCAGCAATGTCACGAATTTTAGTTTTTTTTTTGCATGTTTGATTAGCGTGCTCCGTTTGTTACAAGTTATTCAATTTGTTGATCATTTGACATGCTAACGGTAGGTTTTGTTTTATGTTTCTTTATAATGTCTTGTTTGTTCAAATTAGGCTCGGTTTTGTTGCTTATTCAGCCATAAAAGAGGATAAGAAAACCTGTTCATATGTGCCTACGTATTTTGGAATAAATAAGGTTCAGAATTAAATAATATCTCAGTTATTCACGCCGCACATTCTTAGCCAATGAAGTTCAAAATGTGAAGGTCAAGACGAGACATCTTTTGCAAACATGCATCCAGGGAGGGATATTAGGGTCTACTGAATGCATAGAAGCTATCAAAGACAAAAAATTGAATACATCGTTATAATAAGCAGTTCCAAAACCTGTATCACCGGAACTGGCAGCGATTAAAAACATGTGTCGGAAATTCGAAACATCTTACGTCGTCAATTACATTGTGAGTTTGTAAAGCACGATCACAATTATTATACCTCGGTAGCCCGCAATGTAATGCAACTTCTATGCAAGCTGGATGCTGAAGCCTAGCCTTAGTGGTTCTACATCTGCAAAGCTTGAGGAATTGTATACTCAAAGTAAATCATATTTTACTCAGTCCATGCTACATACACGTTTCGTATAGGGATCTTAATCTTATAACAGTCCTATAATCATCACTATATCTAACAACATATGGTCATCATCATCATCATCTGCCTAGCCTTTTCCCAACTATATTGGGGTCGGCTTCCAGTCAAGCCGGATTTAGCTGAATACCAGTATTTTACGTGGAGCGGCTGCCTACCAGACCTCCACAAACCATTAACTGGGTAACACAGTACTTCATGGCAAGACTGGAGTCAGATTTATTGGCTTCTGACTATCCGTAACGACTGCCAAAGATCTACAAATGACAGCTTTTGGTCCCAAAAGCTTAACGTGATTTCCAAAGCACGGAGGAAACTCGGTATGTTAAGATGGTCACCCATCCACAGACCAACCTTGGCAAGCGTTACTTAACCTTGAAGATCGACCCGTGTGGCTGTTATTATCTAGCCACGAGCTCCTCATCTAACAACATTGCACATTTAATGGTACCTTAGTTACCATAAATTTAACTGTAGATGACCATAACATGTCAAATGATAATTATGATAGGGACAGTACAAAAAGGGTTGTCAGACGTCCGGAAGTCGAACACAGGCTTTTAGGAAGCATGTCCGGGCAAGATAAAATTGTCACCTTTTTACTTTATAATATGTTTTTAAAGTAAACTCATTCATTCAACTTTGTTGTAATTTCATTACAGTTTTAGGACAATTTTGTGGCAATATATATTATTTTTATTTTATTTTTTTTTCATTTTAAGCCATAGCGAAATGTCTCCAACATATTATGTAGGTAATATACCTGCGATTTTTTTATTTGCGAAATGAAATACTTATTAGCTCTAGTAAACAATCATGAAATTGTTTTTAAATATCTTCATCAGCGATGAAGTTATAAAGCTTCAAAGATTACAATTAGAAAGAGAAGTCCGATGTAAACTTTGACGTCATCGTCTATGACTTCAATACAACTGCCATAGAAAACAGCGTTTTCGCGAGAGGGACAGATATATTTGTTTAAAATAATTATATCTCCTTCGTTTTTCGAGTAATTTTGAGTCTATTGGCACTGTTAGTATTATGTTTTCGTATATTTTTAGGTGAACTGTAGAGATGATAAATATGTTTTTCATGCATATTCCCTATTTTAGTTAATCAGGTAAGTAATTAAGATCTGGCAACCCTACGCAGAACGATAAAACAATAGGACCCTGAATGGCACGTGCTGGTAATCCCATCAAAGTGGTCATAACAAATGGACCGATTGACGGTAGATTATACAAGTTTTATCCCGCTGATCCATTAAACAGCCGATACGGTTTCGGGCGACAGCTCTGTAATGGATGCGGTCACTTTGGAGCTTTATTCAAGGTTACATACTTAGTGAAAACAGTTATAGCTGGCCCGGTTAAAAAGAAATTATGCGTTTTGTTATTTATTTATTTAAGAAACCTTGAATTTGGTATACATCCTCCGTGATTTGATCAAATCCCTTAGGGATTTGGCCAAATCTCTGTTTTTATCATATCCCTGCGACATAGACATGTGAAGAGGAGGAATGAAACGCATATAAGTAAAAGAGTAATGAATATAAAAATGTGAACGGAGTGGGAAAGGCCGAAGAAAAGAAGGATTGATTGTGTGAGAAAAAGAACTCTTTCTTTTCATTCATTAATTCTCCAATATGAAAGAAAAGGTAGTCAGAGATAGCATGGCTGACTGTTTTGGACGGAATAAAAGAGGATTATTTTTGCGCCATCATCAACTAAAATGGGACAAGGGCAGTAAGTTTATAAAGAAGGAAAACTTAAATTAATCATTAATTGCTTTTATAAATAACTAGCTTTTGCCCGCGGTTTCGTACGCTTTTTAATTTAGGTAAATCCCTTTTAGTGCTCGCCAACACTTCAAGAGCCGGAGTCTGTGTTTCCCGATAGCTACAACCTGGGAGTCTTTAAATCAAGAGAGAATAGGTTATTTCTAGGCAAGCGTGCTCCATCTTCGACCACATCATCGCTTACCATCAGGTGAGATAGTGGTCAAACGCGTGCCAATCTATAGTAAAAAAAAAAAAACCTGCTTGCCAAATCTATGCTATGCTACGACCAGTAGCTTCGGCTGTACGTTATCTGTCAGTCGCGCATCCATCAGTAACGGAAGAATTATATATTAGGATTCAGAGTGAACCCAATTCAAGGAAAACTCGCAACAGTTGTTGAAAAGTTAAATATTGTATCATCGTGTTCGACTGGAATGTTGTAACACGGATCATTTAATGCAAGTGCATAGTGATTCAAACCCTCGTAAGCACACAGCATATTTGAGTTTTCATAATGGTTGAGAATGAGATCTTGGAAAGGTGTATGTGTTTGAAACCTACCCATCACTGAAATTATAGGACTTTCTTCATTACCTCATCATCTGCCTCCTAGTCTTTTCCCTTTCAACTATTTATATTGAGTTCGGCTTCCAGTCAAACCGGATTTACCTGAATACTAGAATTTTACGTGGAGCGGCTGCCTACCAGCCCTCCACAACCCATTAACTCGATAACACGGAACTCATTGACAAGACTGGTGTTACTGGTGTTTTTGGCTTCTGACTATCCGTAACGACTGCCAAAGAAGAAATGACAGGCGGGACCATCGGCTTAACGTACTTTCCGAGGCATGGAGGTGTCTCAGTATGTTTAGATGGTCACCTATCCACAGACCAACCTCGGCAAGCGTGCACCCGTGCAGCTGTTATTATTTAGCCACGAGCTCACTTTAGTTCTTTCCCTGTTCTAAACTAAAACCGAGACAGACACTATAGGGCGATATGTAGAGATCAAGAGATGTACTACAATGATGCAAGCTTTTGGCAAACGTTCAAGGACAGATAGCGTAGTGTTATCGGTCAATTATCACTGTAGTGTGCTGACGTCACAGGAATTTATTTATTTATTTAAACTTCATGTACAATAGTGTTACATAGGCGGACTTAATGCAACAAGGCATTCTCTACCAGTCAACCTTTGGGTTAAAACGAAACACTGTGGTAGGTGTACAGCAAATAAATAAAATATAAAATAGAATATTTTTCGGAAAAAAAAGAAATATACAAAGAATATAATCATTGTATTTTTTGTAATTAAAAATATTTACGTGACTAAAAATATAGCAGGTCCTAAGATGTTCAGTCGCGGTGCACAGTCATAGTTTCGATTTTAGGACATAGGCGTTCTACTCGAAAACAAGACACAAAGTTTGGGGGAGGTTTGTGTATGTTTATACACCGGACTGCAAAACAGATATATGTAGTAGGTCTTTTATTTTATTTTTTTAAGATGGAAATTCATCGGCTCCTCCCGCTCTGGGCGGAACAGAAGGGAGTGTCAGACTCTTACTGACTAAAACCGTTTTCCTCGTGTTAGTGGGTCTGGGTCTATATTCTATTGACTTCTCCCGCTCTGGGTACAGCAGGAGGGAGTGTCAGTCTCTTACTGACTAAAACCCATCCGTGTTTCTCCTAGTGCCCTTTGCGTTCCAGGGTGCCTCTTTCGAACGAAGTCCGCAGCCCCAGCAGGCACTGGCCCTAGTGGGCCCCGTCTTCTGTGCTGACATGTCCTTGAGGCGTGTTGGGATCGCAGCGCGCCGCCGACCCGGGTCTGGTTCTGATCAGACGGCGAGCCACCCAATGCTCGCCGTCCGCAGTCCCACGCCTACGGTGGCCGAGAATGGTCCTGCGACTCCCGACGCCCGGGGCGTCTTCTTCTGTTTCGGCGGCTGGGGCGTGAGGTTTCCCTCTCTCTCACGCATTCGGCTTCCTCCTTTGTTAGCATTACTGCTTCGCAGAAGGAGGTGATCGCTTCCCATGTCTCGTCGCTCCGGACCATGGCTTGAACCAGGGCCGGACGCGAGAGATCCCCGCCGCCGATCGCCTCGACGAGGACACGTCGGTGCTCCGCCCAAGCAGGGCAAACCTCCACCGTATGCTCCACCGTGTTCTGTGCTCCACCGTGTCCTAACACTGAGCACTTTTAGCTGGATGATTCTGTAAATACTCCTTACAGTGATAACTTACATGAAGTGAGCGTCAACTGAGCTCTAAATTCAACTGTTGCGGGGGATTGACAGCTCACTTCATCTTATTCACGGCGAAATGTTTACAGAATCGCGCTGCTGTACTCAGAACGTACTCTTAAAACTTGGTACTGATAAAAGAATTTGTTCTGACGTCGTGACAAAAACCTTTATTATTTTCTGTAGGCGAAGGTCGTTTATTAAGATTGCAGTAAATATCAGTGACAATGCTTATCCTATAATCTCGTGCTGTGAATCCGTGATCTTGGAATTATTAACTCTGCTTGGAAAAGTTCTGTGCACGCGAAGTACCAAGGCATTTTAAACACTAGTGTTTTAATACAATTTCTTTATCGAATTGTTCTAGGTCACAATGCTGGAAAATATTGGCATTGTATACATATATATATTAAGGAAATACCTAATTATTTCAGATGCTATTTTCGAATTAAGAGGATTTTTTGCATCGAAAAGATTTTATTACCGTAGTAACATATGTTATTATTGTGTATCATTAGAACAGCAACTTATTTTCGAAATTATTCCATTTCATTTGTAATTCGTATTTATCAGTTTCAGGGTTTCATAAAGTACTTATTTTTAATCGGAATATTTATTGTATTATTTACGATTTACGCGCTGTAGGCTGTGTCGGATTGTCAGAACTAGTCAGCAACATAAATTGGCAATCGATTCAAGATAATTAACTTGGGAATCTAAATAGACCATTATCGATAAGTTACAAAGTAAAAAACCCCAGTTTCCTTTTTTTTAAGGATGGGAAATCATCAAATGACTCCTTCCGCTCTGGGCGGAGCGGGAAAGAGTGTCAGGCTCTTACTGACTAAAACTAATCCGTGTTCCTACTAATGCCCTTTGCGTTTCAAGGCCGCGGTGACTCTTTCGAAAAAATACCGCAACAACCCCTATTACTAGACTCTCTTCACTCGACTTTCTCTTCACTCAATGACCTTAGGATAACTTACCAATACCTATTGCATCATAAGTCTTGTCAGAACCTCATTCTATCTTCAGGTTTGGCAGAGCTCACAGAGCTACATTATGACAACGTCTTCTCTTCTCTTATATTATGTGTTTCTACTTTATTTTTATGTAAAATGTGAGTACCTAACCAGAAATGGAATACTGGTCCATTTTTTTGGGAAAACAATATGTTTTAAAGGGGATAGAAACTTTGTGGCCAGCCTTGCCCTGCCGCTAGTTTCAATAAAAAATATTTCAGCAACGTAACACTTTGGGGCACCAGTTCCTAACATTTTTTGTTTGTTAGTACCTTCTACCCATATAAATGTATCATCGTGAGTCGCGATTTTGATAAAAAAACAACATGGCGGCTCGAGGCTATGGCAGATCCCATAGAAAAATGTTCGAACCCCTTTATTATTATAATTGATAAGCTCTCGTTTGATCACTATCTCATCTGATGGTAAGAGATGATGTGGTCGACGATGAACTCTCGCTTGCCTAGAAGATATAGGTACACTCTTGAAGTCTTGAATCAAAGTGAGTTGTATGATAGGTATCTCTAGAACTGTCCGTAGCAACAACAAAAGGTGACTTACCAATAACGGATATGCATTTCTGGTTTATAATACCGCTCGGTAGCAAATGGAAGTCGAACTCCTGGCCATCGACGACCACTGTGTGTCCGGCGTTGTTGCCACCCTGCGAATATAAACACACAGTTGACCAACATTCACATATTATATAACTAGCTTCTGCCAGCAGCTTCGCCTGCGTGTTCCCTAGGGAACTTACTCCCGGGATAAAAAGTCCTCTCTCAGACTCTAGACAGTGCACCAAATTTCATTTAACTCGGTTCAGTAGTTTTGGCGTGAAAGCGGAACAGACAGACAGACAGGCAGACAGAGTTACTTTCGCATTTATAATATTAAATATTATATTATATCAATGTATTATATATATATATAGTAAAATATAGAAAAGATGAACTAGCAGCTGACCGGCACAACTTCGTCTGCGTCACATTTTTCATTAATGGTCCGCTCCTATTGGTCGTAGCGTGATGCTATATAGCCTTACCAGATATACGACCTACCCAATACTAAAATAATTTTTCAATTCGATCCAGTACTTCCTGAGATTAGCGAGTCCAACCAACAAACAAACTCTTCAGCTTTATAATATTACTAGCTTCGTCGACCGCACCTTCGTCTACGTCACATTTTTAGGGTTCTGAACAAGGATCACTCGGTTTTCTGTCTATCTATCCGTCTGTCACAGCCAGTTTTCTCCGGATCTACTGGACCGATTCTGTTGAAATTTGGTACACATATGGATTTCTGTGACCCACACTTTCTCTGTGACGTAAATAAATAAATTTTGAGTATGGATCACTTTTCGGGGTCAAAGTAAAAAAACTAAAAAAGTTCTTGAAACTGTATTGTGCGACATATCAAATGAAGAGCTAACTAAACAGTTTAGAAGTAATTCAAGAAATTAGGACAAAAATTACTGTTCCCCCTCTTATATTCGAAACTAATGAGCCAAGAATTTTGAAAAAAAAAAACAATGGAGATAATAGATCTTTACCTATACATTACAGGAAAATCTATAAGATTTGTAGAGTGTTAAAATAACATGTTAAAAAAAAGAAATTCGTTCGGAACCCTTTGCACGCGAGTCCGACAAGCATTTGGTCAGTTTTTTTTTACATTTGTTGCTATAAAGCCTAGACTAGAACGTTCAACCAAACAAACAAACTCTTCATCTTTATAATATAAGTACAGATTAGTATAGATGTACAGGTACGAGCTGTATTTCATACGAAGGGTTTGCTCTTTGACCTTCGTAGGTCAGTGATATTTAAAGGTTACGTTTCTACGCTGTGTAATGGCTGTAATGACTGCCTATTGTCGCGGACGTTTCATTATTTGTACGGTTCATGAATAAATCAGAATTAAATTGGCCCTTTGAGTGTACAAAATCAGTAGTATTTCTACGTCGAGTTTAATTATTAAAATAATAAAGTAAATTTACAAGCTTTTGAAGACCTTTCAATGGTAGGCGCTAGATCTACCTAGATTATGTTATTTAGTAGAAATAAACGTTTAGAAATTAGGATTAGCCTTTCAACCGGTACCTGTATTAAAATTACAGGTTTTTTTTTTCACATTTAGAGGGTCCGATACCCGGTTCAGGCAGGCCATTATTTAGCATTTTTTGAATGTAGTTTGAATTGCTTCACTACGTATGTCCAACGTACGTACGTGTTGACTACGTGTGTCAATGTCCTCCGCCGCGCCGAATGGTCATGCGAACGAAGGTAATCATAAATACGAGGTTGAATGCAAATTTCGTTTTAGTACCGACAGCGTTAAAGGCAGTCGATCAAGATAGAGACAAACAAGACAACAGAAGCATACAATGTACTCATTTCAACACTATATAAACTTAGAATTGGTCGATAACCTTTTTGAATACCATCATCTGCCTAGCCTTTTCCCAACTGCATTGGGGTCGACTTCCAGTCAATCCGGATTCAGCTGAATACCAGTGTTTTACTTGGAGCGGCTGCCTACCAGACCTCCACAACCCATTAACTGGGTAACACGGTACATCTTGGCGAGACTGGAGTCAGATTTACTGGCTTCTGCCAATCCGTAACGACTGCCAAAGGTCTACAAATGACAGCTGGGACCTTCGATCAATAATAGTACTATTATTGATCGAAGGCTGGGACCAACGGCGTAACGTGCTTTCCGAGCCACGGAGGAAACTCGGTATGTTAAAATGGTCACCCATCCACATACCAACCTTGGCAAGCATTGCTTAACCTTCAAGATCGACCCGTGCGGCTGTTATTATTTAGCCACGACCTCCTCATATACTCCTCATAACCTTTTTTGAATACCATTATGACATTTAGAATAATCATCTGCCTGCCTAGCCTTTTCTCAACTATATTGGAGTCGCCTTCCAGTCAAACCGGATTCAATTGAATACCAGTTCAAATACGTGGAGCGGCTGCCTACCAGACCTCCACAACCGAACTGTACTCTTTGGCAAAACTGATGTCAGATTTTTTTGGGATTTTTTTGACTATCCATAATTCCGTAACGACTGCCAAAGATCTACAAATGACAGCCGGGCTTACTGATGCACAGAGGGATCTCGGTATCCAGTATGTGAGTATGAAAAACAAACAGGAGAGAAAGATCTAAGAACTGAATGGACGGACTATGCGTGAGAAGATATGGGAAGAGGTTGTCTAATAGAGAACCATAATTATAGAAAAAGATAATGTAGCATCTTACGCTGAAGATTGGTTAACGTTATATCTTGTTATGTTAGTTAATCCAACGGCTTGATCAAAACAAGGCTACAGGATGTTCCGAGGGTTTATATTCACCAAAAATCACACACCTGCATTCTGGCACTAAAGAATGAACAACATTTGAAAAAGAATGCTTGGAAGTCATAAACAAGATAAGTGTTTTTTCTCCTGTATTCTAAATTCGAAAATGCAGCTGGCTTATTTACCCGCGCAATTAGAAGAACATTCTATTCAACGTTACTAAGCTGCCAGTAACACATATTTCACGACTTTTGGCACATTGCTTCCGTAGACATGACTTTGTCGAGGTGATCTTGAGAGCGTACGTGTTCATTCAAAAAACACTAATCTGTCATCATAGTTCCGCTGCCGCTGCTATTTCTGGCAGGACATCTAGGTCATGGGCAGAGAAAATTATGTTGAGATAGATAATTAGAAAATAAAAAAGTCAAGTTTAAGACAATCAACACAGTACGAAAACGAAAAGTTTAAGCGATTTAGAATTTCCTGCAGTGGTTATTAGGTTTTTCTAGATAAAATACCCCAAACCCGAGCCTGAGGGACTCAAGAACTCAGGACTCGTAGGGTAATATTCCATAATAATCACATTTTTATTTTAGCGCAATAGTGGAGAAAGTTGAAATCTTGGCATTTAATATAGCACGAGTGTTTTTTGTTTTTGATAGGCAGATTTTTCATAAGTCGTCTCACCAGATGACACTTAGCTAAAACATAGTTTACAAAATCGATATTGACTGAATTAGGTACCTTCCTATAATCTATCTATACGAATATATGCATAAAGCTGAAGAGTTTGTTTGCTTGGACGCCCTAATCTCAGGAACTACTGGTCCGATTTGAAAAAATCTTGCAGTGTTAGATAGCCCATTTATCGAGGAAGACTGGCTATATATCATCACGCTAAGACCAATAGAAGCGGAGCAGTAAAGAAAATTGTGACGCAGACGAAGTTGCGCGGGTCAGCTAGTATGTATATAAAGCTGAAGAGTTAGATAGTTTGTTTGCTTGAACGCGCTAATCTCAGGAACTTCTGGTACGATTTGAAAAATTCTTGCAGTGTTAGACAGCCCATTTATCGAGGAAGACAGACTATATGCTATATCATCACGCTAAGACGATAGGAGCGGAGCAGACGAAGTTGCGCGGGTCAACTAGTGAATTTATAATGCTTCATCTGCGTACTTAAAAAAACACGACCATCGAGTATTTAATTGAAATTGTGTTATAAATAGCTGATTCTGGTCGAGACGTGGTTTTACAATAACTAGATTTACCTTGTTAGCTCTTCATAGTTATTAGTCTGATTCTATACGGGCGTATCGCGTAATCTCGCCACGTTTTTATGGATTCTAGGCGATAAAACTTGGTTTTTAACTATTATAAGATCTTAAAAGGAGATGTCTCTAGACTATTTAATCTTGAAAGGCTAGTTTGATTCTTTGATAGAATAGCTTGGATGAAAAAAACCCAGATTAATATATGTCATTTGAAGCCGCCACGTCGCTCCGGTTTGGTCTATAGGTAACTGCGAGACTTTAGGAAAGTTTCCCTTCCGAAATCTTTCCAAATAATAAGGAATTCAACACCATCATCAGTTTAAGAGGTCCAGGTTAATTTAGACAAAAAATACTAGCCTACAATAACTTAAACTACTCATCATCTGCCTAGCCTTTTCCCAAATATATTGGGGACGGCTTCCAGTCAAACCAGATTCAGCTGAATACCAGTATTTAACGTGGAGCGGCTGCCTACCAGACCCCCACAACCCATTAACTGGGTAATATGGCACTTCTTGGCAAGACTGGAGTCAGATTTACTGGCTTCTGACAATCCGTAACGACTGCCAAAGATGTACAAAAATGACAGCCGGGACCAACGGCTTAGCGTGCTTTCCGAGGCACGGAGGAAACTCGTTATGTTAAGATGGTCACCCATCCACAGACCAACCGTGGCAAGCGTTGCTTAACCTTGATGATCGACCCGTGGGCTGTTATTATTTAGCCACGAGCTCCTTATATATAATACCATAAACTACTAATTGAGATAATTCTCAGATATTATGATGATGGTTATGAAGTCATTATTTTCCGGATCACTACTGTCAAGGTTCTGTCAAGGCCGCGTTACTCATACAATTGTTACTAATCAATGCTGTTCGTACATCTGTCTATACTAATTACTAACAAAAGAACCGCCATTTGTGTGCTGTTGTGAACTAAATGATGATTAGGTACGTGTTTTTCGTACTTATCAGGTTTTTACAGAATTTCAGGAAATCCCCTTTGACGAGATAAGCGAACGCATTCGGTGCCGAGGGTGTGCAGAAGAACTCCACGACCTCATCCCTCCGGGCCCCTTCTACCGCTGACGCACTGGAGGTTACCATCCCTACTTTTTTGCTATTCCAATAATTCGCACTAAGCGTTTTCAAAAGTCTTTTATAATGCACACAGCAATAGAGTGAAACTCTGCCTGCGTCTGTTTAAAAGTTAGAATGAACAGGATTCTTCTGGTTAAACTCGCTCCACCATCGTCAGCTTTGTCTATGTCATATCTGACTTAGACTAGAGTCAAGAGCAAACGCAACGCATCTCAAATAAATTATTATGCTTATTATGTGGTTCGTTCATGGTGAGTATGGTTGATGAAATACTGTGAAAACACGGACCACCATTCTCTATAATATATTTTTGTTGCATCATTTTGGTATCCGTGCAAACAATCTAGACTGTTTTCAATATACACGCCATAACAGGGTCGTTATAGCGAGCGTACCTATATTTGTGTTCCGTACATAAAAAGGAAAAATGATCTTTATCTTATAGGCGCTAGGCACTCTTTGCCTTCTGTATGTCAAAACCCTAACAGCTAATCTAATATAGCCCATTATGTCCCACATCTGGGCAAAGGCCCTTTTCCACACACGTCTGCCCTCTGCCATTGCGGGCTAATAGCTAGTAGTCTATTTTATTTATAAAAGTTATACAAGACGAAAAGCAATTTGACTTTATGTAATTAATGTTTTGTGGTACTCTCAATCAAAATAACGAAAGCTAGCAGCCTTGTGACAAATAAGTTACAGATTTCTCTGTCTGCTGTCCGCTCCAAACAAACAAAGTGACACAACATTGTGAAACACAAACAATTCCAATCTGTAAACCGTTGCAAAATCATTGCTTTGTCAACACTAACAACGGATTATATGTGAAAATTTACGTTGGCAATTACATTTCCATTTTATTCTATGATGGTGAATTTCAAGGGCATGCCTTGCGTTACTTTTTTATTGTATGAAGACACGAACAGTCTGAGGCAAGAAAAGAATTCAAGAGCAAAGAGTTTGAAGGTTCGAACTGGCTGATCCGAACCCGATGACACTTCTTAAACAGCAGTTTATGCTTACCCAGAAGTAAAAGGGAAATAAAAGCTAGTCTATCTTTTTTTTACTATTTATAGGCACGCGTTTGACCACTATCTCCTGATGGTAAGCGATGATGTGGTCGAAGATGAAGCACGCTTGCCTAGAAATAACCTATTCACTGTTGTAGTTATCAGGAAACACAGACTCCGGCAGGGAATTCCACTCCTTAGCTGTACGCACTATGAATGTGTTCCCAAAACGTTGTTCGTGTGGGTGGGATGTCCACCATGTACCGGTGGCGCATCGCCGTTCGTCTTGTGGTCTGATGATGGAACGGGCTTGGCGGAATTAAATTATGCAATTCAGTCGCACATTCCCCAGTAATGCAACCTATCCGACAAAGAACAGATGGACCTTTTCGTTACGCATACGCAGTGGGAGAAAGCGGACGGGCGTCGTGTCGCCGAGGAAGGCTTAGGAAACGCTGGCGTGACGACTTAGAGGCGTTCATGATCTGAACATATCATACACCCTTGCCCTCATAAGGACACATCAGGCCATTATCAAAAGCTTTTAACAGCGCAATTTTCTCAATAATTAAGTTCTAGGTAATCGGCGAAACTTGGAAAACAGACTCCTGAGACGGGCCTAAAGGATATTAATACTCGATCTCGTGGTTTCCATGGCCTATTGATAATCTGGCATACCAATAGCTGAAACTAAATTCAAACTTGAAGAGAATTCGATGTGGCATTGTAATACAGTTCTCCAAACCACAATCATACGTTTAATCTTTATTTATAACGTCTGTTGTGTTCTGTAAACACCAACGGCTGATGCTAGCAATAAATTGTGATTGTTTAGGTTTACAATAAAACCGCGGTAGGCTAAACAATCGCACAAGCTTTTATAAAATTTTACTTACGGCTCCTGTATTTTTTTAAGGATGGGAAATCTTCAAATGACTCCTTCCGCTCAAGGCAGAGCGGAAGGGGGTTTTGGACTCGTGACTAAAACCCATTAGTGTTCCTCCTAATGCCCTTTGCGTTCCAGGGCCACGGTGACTCTTTCGAAGAAATTTAGCAACCCTTCCTGTTTACATTGAGTCTATCCATTAAAAGGCAAGTCTTCGGCGAAATGAGAGAGCTCGCGGTTCACTGCTTGATAACTTTGCATCAATGACATTATATGTATAAACTAATACGTCATTGCTTTGCGGTACCTTTTTTGGACCAGTCTTGCTGGATTGCAGAGGTCAGACACTCCAGAAAGGCAGTCGCTCCATTTAAAATATTGGTTTTCTGGTAGGAGTGGAAGCCTTTTACAACAAAGTTGGGGATAGGAACAATGCTTTCTCAACAAAGTTGGGGATGGGAACAACGCTTTCTCAACAAAGTTGGGGATGGGAACAATGAACAACAATGCTGGGAATTGATTCAATGGGGGGAGGCTTAACAATTGAAAAAAATAAAAATAATCGAAAACGCTAAGTGTCCCATGCACTTTTTTATTGCGGAATGGGCTTACTCTTGACCACAATCACGCCTGATGGAAAGCTATAAATGAGGTCTATGATGGAGTGAGCGTGCCCAAAAGATGCCTGTTCACTCTTGCTTTGAAGGCAGACGGGTTATATTATATGTATGTGTACGGGAACACAGACGCTGGCAGAGAGTTCCACACTTTAGCTGTGCCTCTTTACTGTGCGCATAATAAATGTGGAGAAGCGCTGGGTTCGACTAGACGGGATATCGACCAAGTACGGATGGTACCCTGCGGTACATCTAGGATTCCGGTAGTAAAAGGGCGATGGTGTGATCAGGAGTTCCTGCCCACACTCACCAAAGTACAGTCTGTAAAAGACCGACAAGCAAGCAACACTACGCCGATGAGCTAGACTGTGAAGCTGAGCCACCAACGTCTCGTCAACTATAAGCCTTTTTGCTCTGCTTTCCACCGAGGCCAATGCAGCAAGCTGGTATTTTGCTGAGCCATCCCACTTTGGAAAGTGAGCCCGATTTCAGTCAAATCGCTTTGATCATGGTTTATCCAGAGGTGATTGATGCGTTTCGTAGACTTAATCCGTGTATTGTGTAAACAGTTATTAGTAATATTAAAATACCACAAACTGTTACTTTGGTGAACCACGCGTTTCACAAACTTTTTTTTACTAATTAAATATGTTTATTGTGTCTTTCAATTAAATGCAGTCTTCGCTTGCCTGTAATAGGTAACTTACGTTGATGTTTAGTTTTATTATTGCGCACAATAATGTAGATACGAGTTTATTACACAACAAACTTATTATTCTCAGCATACAATCGCAATTTACTTTCGTGTAATGAAAAATATCGCTATGAAGGACACATGAATCAGTTGTTTATTTTAGATTAAACCACTTCCTTATTTTTGAAGATAACTGAAGTAACTGTACTTCGGTATCTATATCATGACTGCAAATTGAGATAACTGCAATTACCTTTTACGTAACTATATAAAACACTACTTGACCCGCTAAATTCGTCTGCGTCACATTTCTCATTAATGCTCTGCTCCTATTGGTTATAGATAGGCTATTTATATAGCCTATTAGATATATATAGATAGGCTATTTATATAGCCTATCTATAGCCTTCCTCGATGGGTGACCGTCTTAACATAACGAGTTTCTTTCGTGCCTCGGAAAGCACGTTAAGCCGTTGGTCCCGGCTGTCATTTGTAGATCTTTGGCAGTCGTTACGGGTTGTCAGAAGCCAGTAAATCTGACTCCAGTCTTGCCAAGAAATACCGTGTAACCCAATTTAATGAGTTGTGGAGGTCTGGTAGGCAGCCGCTTCACGTAAAATACTGGTATTCAGCTGAATCCGGTTTGACTGGAAGCCGACCCCAATATAGTTGGGAAAAGGCTAGGCAGATGATGATGATGATCTACTTCCATATTTGCAGAAGTCCTCATCTCCATCATCCCTTTCTAGCGAATATTATCTTTCTCACAGCTCATTCAATGGTTCCTTGGTTTCCCCCTCGTATGGCTACCCCTGCAGTCATGCTCAACAAAGTTTTCCTCACGACTTTTCCTCATTTCCAGTGTGAGACACGCAGTCTTGATTTTTCTTTTTGAGCTTTACGTACCTGTATTTATACGAGAATAGCACTATACACGACTACGTATGTGGACGGGCAAGTTGGTATCATCGGGGCACAACGACAGGGTGCGCCGGACGACTAATAAAACGCGAAGGCTCGTTTGCCGTCTAAAAACAACTTAGAAATGACCTTATTCAGTCAATCTGCCTAGCCTATTCCCCTTCTATTTTGAGGTCGGCTTCCTGCCTACCGGATGCAGCTGGTATCAGTGTTAAAATGGACTGACTAACATAGAATACATCACGCTACGGCCAATAGGAGCAGAGTTTTAATGCAAAATGTGACACAGACAAAAATGAGATAGACCAAGAAAACGATTATGCGTTTGATAAAAGAAAGCGGGTTTTCCTAAGACCGTTTTGGCTCAGAGATCTTGTTAGTCTGTACTGACAGATGTGTATGACGTAATTATTGAAAAACTGAACAAAATTATCGCAATCGGTCACACCCTCGCCCCGCCTTCCGTGTGACGCGAGCTTTATATACCGCGGCCTTCTCAAAATATACGTGCATGAAGAAAAATAAGAACGCTGAGAGAAGATAAAGTTTTCAACTACGAATCTGTGGTCTTTGAACTATGAACTGAAATTGACATAATTGATATTGCAATATTGAACTTGACCTGCAGATTTATGCATATTTTGCATAACATTGAGATTGTACATACTTCCTTGGTTTATAAGATTTTGCTGATAATTTTGAGATAAGAATTCTCAATGGGCAGTTATATTAATAGTTTAAAAAGTCCTTTCAATAATGAAACAGCATGATCTTATAATTTTTTTGATACTTAGTTACATTAAAAATAATTGTTTGTTCATTTATTCTTTCTTTTTGTTTGTGGAGTATCTATAACACTGCTAATTTTACAGATAGATAAAACAAAATATGGTTTAGCTAGAAATAATTATACTGAAAGGTTATTCACCTTTGTTGCCACCCAAACTAATCTTTTCAGTAGTTCTATTTTTAAAGTCACCAATAGTCAAAATAAACATGATAGGTACTTTAGATAAATAGAAAATAGATTCAAACTTGAGATATCTTGTGACCTTGTATCTACACAAATGTTATAAAGAAAGAAGTTTTGTATTTTTGTATGTTTGTAAGGAATAAACTCAAAAACTACTGGACCAATTTCAAAAATTCTTTCACTGTCAGAATGCTACATTATCGCTGAGTAACATAGGCTATATTTATTACTAAAAAAATGTAGGTATCCTTAAGAAAATTGCAGCACAGACAAATTCATGTGCAAAGTGTAAGTAATAGTACAACTACTAACTTCTAGTAGTACCTAGTAGAACTACTAACTTCTGCCCGCGTAAATGCTGGAAATTATCCCAAAGGAATATTCTCCCAGGATAAAAAGTAGCTGATATGCTATTCCAGACTACAATCTATATCTGTGCCAAATTTTATCCTGATCCATTCAGCTGTTCTGATGTGATTGAGTTACAAACATATGGATGTTTTACCAATAGTAAGAAAAAGAGGTAAGAGTAGGCACGCATTTGACCACTATCTCACCTGATGGTAAGCAACGATTTGGTGAAGATGTAGCACAATTGTCTAGAAGTAACCTATTCACTCTTGACTTAAATCACATTCATAAATAATAGAAGTAAGATTATATAAAATACCCGGGCAGAGTCTCGGTCCATTATAAAGTTCAGAGCAAATAATTAGCATTAAATATGAATAATGTCATTGTAGCGGGTTGGTTCCTGTTCAAACTAGATTGTAAATGAGATATTATGACTATGTATCATTTGTTCAAGTTCCAAGCTAGATAAACTTATAACTTTAATGAATCAATATCTGTGAATTTAATTGACATGTTTTAGTCATTAGTCTGTCTGAGCTAGATAAATGGAAATAAAGAGTATTGGTTTTTTTAATTTATAAAATTAAAAAAGTTGCGACTACTGTCCAGCACTCTGTTGGTCATATCTTTAAAAACAGTGTTAGAATACCTATTTATTTTGTTTTGGTCAGCAGGTCCTCTTCAATTAAAAAGTTACAAACTATTTTTTTAAATGATACAAAACAACAATTTTGAGCTGTAACAATTTCTTACAAAATAGTACTAAGTAATGCCATGCATAACATTCGATCATAGATTCTAATAAAGATTATTAAGTAGAGAGCACTTTCCTTGAAGTGTCAAACATTCTTCTAAGAGAATTTAAATTTAGATTCAGCCCTCTCTAGGTTACAGTATAATGGAGAATTAAGAAATTATCTTAGTGGAACAACAATAAACGTCCCAGACCTTGGCAGTTATCCACAATTAGTGAGCACACTCCACAAGGTCTACGTACGTATATAAATATACTATCAGCTTGTATCATTCTGTCACATGACTATTGAAAATATTTAGAAAAAATCTCAGATTTTAAATATAATTGTTACATAATGATGACCGGAACTGGCGGGTTTACGCAACATTGAACTAGCGCATAGCAGTTCTGAGTTCCCGCTAAGACACTTGGCACACGTCTTGTATTCGCGAATTCATACAAAAACATTTTGTTCACAGTTCACATGTTTTCAAACAAATTCTGGCGCGCCGCCAAAACCTAAGGGTTTTTCAAAATATCTGTTTTCATAGCCAGAAACATGATAACGTAGATGAAAGTAATGAAAACACGATAAAATCAATTATTACGAGTTAATTCTCGTGCCTAATCTAACCTCAAAATATCTGCTATAAACATAGCGGTGGTCAGCAAGTCAAAGACAAAGCTCTATTCGGAGCACCGATATAAAAATACAAAGACTTTGGAGCACTAATTAGAAAAACAATAAAGATATATCTAACCTGACAACGGCACACGATGTCACAGTTAACAGCCAATAAATCCACAACTTTTCCTTTTCCCTCGTCCCCCCATTGAGCACCCAAAACAACGGCAACTTTATTTTCCATTTTAGATTTATTGCACAGATGTGTTCTTGACGATACGTCACCGTTTACGGCTGTATGCTTCGAATTTACAGCCGAAGCCATTATTTATTGCAAACTTATGAATTTTATAGGAAAGAGCAAGACATGCGCGCGCCGAGCTCGCAGTTGCGAAAAGGTTTTAGGGATGTCATACTAAAAAACTATAATTACCTCTGTGAAGATGGCGTTGCTGAAAGATGCCCTTGTAATTATTAAACTCATTATAATCACAAAAAACTAATTGAATTTACATTTTCGAAAATCACAAGAAGTAAGTGACCAAGAAGCCTTTGGTTGCTCACTTCTTATGATCCAGTTTTACCACATCTTGGCCAATTAAAATAATTTTCAGTGATTTACTAACGAAGTGAATCGGTCGAAATAACTATCAACTACAGTAAAATACATACAGAGATAACGGTAATCAAGTAACTGATAGAAATCAAAATGATTAAACTAGTTGGAACTTTGGCAGAAAGAAAACTATTTCACAACTGATACTCCCGTAATTCGAGGGGTTTTCGATGAATGACAACACTAGGCTGGAAATCATTCGCTCATTCGTTCAAAATAACTTGTTGAACTGTCAGTCGTATTTGTTCTGTGTGTCAGTCAGTACAGAATGCTCAAGATGATACGCAGCTAGAGCGCACGCACGATATCAGTGCGCGGTTGAGGTCAGAACTAAACGTGTTAATTTTACAAGTCTGCTAATTAAGATAATCTATTCTAGTAAATTAATTATACATAGCTTCTTCTTTCTTTCCATCATAATTTACCTGAGTAATATCGTGGATTAAATAAATAAAGGAAATATATTTAATAGCACCTGCAACTTGAAGCAGCGCCACCATCCGCGCAGGACAATTCTTATATTCTTATTCCTTGGGCCAATAAAATTGAAACTTGGTATAAATATTGGCCGGAGGAAATAATAAAAGGTTGACATTATTACATTTTCACAACTACAAAGACCCTGATGATGATTTAAGAGATGTTAAAGTTAGGGATGAGAATCTTTCATTTAGGAAGAATCTCATCCCTCTTGGGCCAAATTATTTGAAACGAATACTAAAATAGTGGCCAAAGTAAATAAAGGTTGTCATCATTTTTTTTTTACATACCGTCAAAATCAAAAGAAGATAAAGGGGTATTTAAGTTTCTAAAGAAGAATCTTATTCCTTAGGCCAATACACATGAAACTTGATACAAATACTGTCTACTTGATAAAAAGATGCCCTTTTTTAAACTACTCCCAAAAGACGAATCAGGGGATGACACTGCGTATATCAAAGTAAAAAACAAAATGGCGAATTTTTGGCACCGTATTCAATTCTTTGAGAGGAGCTCGTGGCTAAAGAATAAGCCACTCGCGTCAAAATTATAATCCAAAATCAATTTATCCAGCTCAGATGTCGCCACCCTATCGTTACGGAGATTTAATTGTCCTACAGTTAAACTATCCATTATTAGTAGTTAGTGTTTAGGATTAATTGTTCCAGTTTCTGTTTGCAGGTAGTACACTCTTGAGATCCGAGGCGATGATCACACGGTTTTTTAAAGTGTTTGTACGCCACGCATATTGGTTTAAAATTTAAGTCGTCCTTATGCGGGCAATCATTTGTTTTGTGTGCCTCCGAACAATTGGCACAGGTCGGTTCTTTACTAGCGCAGTGTTTCTTAACGTGTCCGAACTGTTGACAATGTAAGCACCGAACCACTTCTACATCATCAATGAAACGTACCTGCCGGTTTATTGATGATGTAGAAGTGGTTCGGCCCAATCAATAAATAATGTATCCTTGGTAGTTACTAAGTGTTTACGTACCACGGGTTCTATTTCAATGCCAATCCATTTTTGACCGTTATCTAAAGAGCGCCTACGGATAATAGGGTATTTTACTAAAAAAATCTAATTAGTCCGTCTGATAGATTTTCAAAAAATATTCGACACATATTTTTTTTTCTTTTTTCACGTAAACAAAAAATTAAGGAGAAGACACGGGTGACATCATCTGGCTTGGTAAATTTGGTACATTTTTACCAAGCCATATGACGTCACGCGGTTCTTCAACTCGCTGTATCCTCTTTAATGTGTAAATAAGATTTATAACGGTTTTATATAGTTCATTTCTTTTTAGAGTTTCGAACAACAGTAAAAACAGCACTCTTATAGGATCACTCGGGTGTCTGTCTGTCTGTATGTCTCTCTGTCTGTCTGTCCGTCTGTCACAGCCAGTTTTCTCCGGGTCTACTACACCGATTCTGTTGAAATTTGGTATACATATGGACTTCTGTGAACCAAACACGGACTCGTTGCGTAAATGAATATTTTTTTAGAATGGGGGTCACTTTTGGGAGTAAAATCAAAAAAGTTTTTCAAACTCTATTGTGTGATATATCGAATGAAAGAGTTTACTGTGATGATTTTAATCATAGTTATCCCCCCTTATCTCCGAACCAATGAGCCTAAAATTGCAGAATAGTTAAAAAAGAAAAAAAATGCAGATAATAGTTTTATATCTGAAGATTACAAGAAAACCTATAAGAAGTTTGTAGTGTTAAAATAACGCGAGTCTGACCCGCAGTTGACAAGTTTTTTCATATTAAGATAATTTACGAAGGGGCGCAACAATGATGCGTGCCCTGTCGCCATTTTCTGTAGTTACGCCTCTGGTCAAAACATAACCAATCGCCTTCTATTGAATAATTTTAAAGAATGTTGATACGAGTCTTTTAAGTCCGTAGTATGGTTCCGTAGCCAAATGGCAAAAAACGGAACCCTTACGGATTCGTCATGTCTGTCTGTCCGTATGTCACAGCCACTTTTCTTCGAAACTATAAGAACTATACTGTTGAAAATTGGTAAGTAGATGTATTCTGTGAACCGCATTAATATTTTCACACAAAAAGAGAAAAAAAAGATAAATATGAAATATGGGGTTCCCCATACTTAGAACTGAAACTCTTTTTTTTATTTTCATCAAACCCATATTTGTGGGATATCTATGGATAGGTCTTTAAAAATAATATTAAGGTTTCTAATATATTTTTTTTAATTAAGTAGTTTGCACGAGAGACACTTCCAAAATGTTAAAATGTGTCCCCCCCCCCCTGAAACTTCTAAAATAAGAATGATAAAACTAAAAAAAAAATATGGTGTGCATCATATTATCATATTAGCGGTCGGGTTTTTTTGACTAAGTCAATTTTATATCCTACATTTTGTGAGTTACATTTTTGGAATCGTATTAAAACTGTATTGGGGTCGACTTCCAGTCAAGCCGGATTTAGCTGAATACCAGTATTTTACGAGGAGCGGCTGCCTACCAGACATCCACAACCCATTAACTGGGTAACACGGTACTTCATTGCAAGACTGGAATCAGATTTACTGGCTTCTGACTATCCGTAACGACTACCAAACGGGACCAACGGCTTAACGTGCTTTCCGAGGCATGGAGGTAACTCGGTATGTTAAAATTGTCACCCATCCACAGACCAACCTTGGCAAGCGTTGCTTAACCTTGAAGATCGATCCATGCGGCTGTTATTATCAAGCTACGAGCTCCTCTTCTTTCTTTTCTATTGAATTTTTTTTTTTACAATTTTTGGTATACAAAAATGTAGTTATATGTGAGGACCATGCACCTAGGGTATGCAGAGGTAGACTTTTTAATTTTCTAAATAAGTAGGTACATGATACTCACACATTTAGTAGAAAATACAAACACAAAAAGAAACAGACATCTATAAAGCTAATACAGAAAGCAATCAGTTTAATTTTGTCCACATCATTGATTGCCCTGTGGAGCAGGACCAGCAAGCTTCCAAACATTCTTTTCCTGAGTGTAATCTTCTAACTTGTAAAAAGCTTGTTTACAAAGCTTTAAATTGTCTTTCATTTAGTTCTAATATGTCACACAAGATATTTTATTGTAACATTTATCAGAGTGCCCCATGAAAGATGTGGGTACTTTAGTTAAACTATAAAATAGTGGATCTAATTTATCTTTATTTTAGTATAAAATTATGTCTATTACTAATTTTGTCCGGTTCAGTAGTTGACAACCCTCTAGGGTTGAAACTGCGAGTGGCCATCGACAAAAAAAAAAATATACTAATTTTACTAAAAAAATTTCGATTTTTCCGTTCATACATAATATTTTCATATATGAATTGAAAAAGGACTGTCATAATATTAATCTTTCTAAAAAGTTCCCTTAGAGAATCGCGGCGACGCAGATTATAAAGGGCTCTGAAAGCTCTCTTTTCCAAAATAAATATGGATTCAATGTCAGCAGCCCGACCCCACAACAAAATACCGTAGACTAGATAGTCTTATCTTCCTAACAGCATGATTGAGCAGCTTAGATTAGCCGCCCCGCTAGAGATGTCACATGAGATCCCCATTATAATTTTTCGTCTAAGGTGGTTCCCAAGAAAACTGTCTGATCAATATACTCCAGTTTTTCTCCATAAAATATTATGTCACATTCGCTACTTTTCACATTTGGCAAAGTAAATCTAACACATTTGTTTTTTTTTTGTTCATTTAATATCAAGTTGTTCACCGTAAACCAATTTTGGACTTGAAGAATAGAGTTATTGACGACGTCAAGATTTCCTGACCGTCGCTCTATTTTTAATTAATATCAATGATGTGTCATACGCAAATAACATCATCTTTGGGTGATTTTGAAGTAATTGGGGCAAATCATTTATATAAACTAGAAAGAGGAATGGACAATAGGAGTTCCTCAAGGCTCAATATAAGCCTTGAGGAACTCCTATAGTCAATTCAGACCCTAGTGAGTTTACACCGTTTACCTGAACTTTAACCTGTCAGTCCATCAAGTATGACCTAAGTAACTCAAGGGCTGTATTTCCGATCCCATAGTGCTCAAGTTTCAACAAAAGTGTTTCATGATCAACACTATCAAACGCCTTTGAGGGTTCTTTATGAGGGTGACGCCGGCGTCAGATGTACAACGCCCTTTGGTGAAACCGTACTGTTGTTCATGAAAGATGGAATTTTTGAAGTGAAGTAACATCTGATTAAGCATTAACTTTTCGAACATCTTACTGAGGACTGGCAAAATTGACAGAGGTCTATGATTATTGGGTTCCTAATTTATCACCCGATTTGAACAATGAACTACTTTACTGTGTTTCGTAAAATCGGGAAATACTCCTTGGTCTATACTAGTATTCAATATGACTGCTAAGTAGGGGGCAATAGTTTCAAAATGACAGATTTACAGACTTTTACAGACATTCCCCAACTTCCCTCCCCACTTGTGCGCTGTGAAGTGTTCATTCAATTCGCTTTGTGTGTTTATTTTAAGGCTTGTGAACTGTTCTTAGCTGTGCCATAGTGTATTGCGTGTTTTGTAAGTTTCTAAAGGTGTCTGTTTATTAATTTATTGCTAATTAGTCAATTTCTCCAGCTTTCGGTTAGTGCATTTATTTTCTCTGTGTGGGTACCGCGAAATAACTTAATCGATCAGTATTTATTTGTTTTGTTCTTTAATTTAATTCATTCGCGTTCTAATACGTTTATTTAGTGTATTCTCCGTCAATGATGATGTCAACAAATGATGACCCATCAGATCACGGCGGAGATATATTTCGTAGAAATACTAAAATCCTGCATCGCGCAAGTAAAGTTTACCGTGCGATTTGAACATATATATCAGTCCGAATATATGACAACACGACCGAATATATGAAGTATATGAGTCCAAATGTATGAATATGTATATGATCGGGCAGTAGCCCGCCAGGCACAACAGCTGCCTGGTCGGAGGATCTTCCTTTTCAATCGAGGTGTGCGGGACTCTGTTCCGCATCCCTCTAAAGGCATACCCGTCTAAAATTAACGATCTAGTGAATGATCAGGGCTCTCGCATTAACGTTGCAAATAAATCTGCTATCATGGATATGACACAGCGTGTCACGGCCATTGTTTCTATGCTGGCCATAAAATCATCATGCAACGAGACGAAGTTAGCCAATACGGAACGCGAATTAGATAAAATCAAGTCGAATAACGCTGTCAATCCCGATCCTGTCAATAACAAACAGTAAAATTTCATATGCGGACTCGTTGAATACGTTTGCCAAAAGTACCTCCAGCAATTATGCAGTCCCGACCACCGTTTCCTTGTGTGGTCGCATATCCTACCGCGGACTGGTCAGCTGACTATAACACTTCGTCCGTGACAAAACAAGCGCTTTTGAAGGCAATTAAGCCCATTGACGACGGTTTTCAAATTGTAGGCGTGAAGAAAACCGCTAAATCAGGTGTTGTACTACGCGTTGCTAGTGAAAATCAGCTTAGAAAGTTAGAATCTGTGGATGCTATCAAGGCCGCTGGTTTACGACTAGAAAAGCCAAAGGATGTTAGTAAAGGATGTTCCATATTCAATGGATGATGACGCTTTTCTGAACGAGCTATACCGCCAATGCAAATTAAAGAGGATGAGTTTATAAGTCTACCATAATGGGGTATTCAAAATCTAATTAGTCCGTCTGATAGATTTTGAAAAAGTATTCGACACGTATTTTTTCTTTTTCACGTAAACAAATATTAAATACATATTCATATCTTTTTTTAACGAAAGTAAAGTAAGTCCGTAAAACTAATACCTAAGTATTTGAAAAAGTGGCATTCGCAAATCGCACCCAATCTCGGATAGTTTAATTTTTCTTTAGCCATTCGTGAAGTGACTTTTGAGTCATATAGGAAATGTCAAAGGTTGAGAGATCGTAGAATTCAAGAGCGAGCGAATCGAGCTCTCATAATATTTCACCTCGTATTGGTTTAATTTTCTTACCATTCATACTTATGTAAATAAAAGAAACAATTTTGACTAGCCCATGTAAGCTCAAGAACATAGACAGGCGAGCTTGAAAAAATATGCATCCTACATGAACTATCTTCGGTAAGACACGGGCCCTAGGCTGCGCGGGCTCCCTAACCCTAATTAACACCTGGCTTGCAATAAGCCCCGCAACCCAGGACCTTGAAGGGCCTGCGTAGGCTAGAGCCCAGTCTAGCAAAAGCCGCCTGGAATGTATAGCCAGTTTGAGCTGGCCTAACTAACGGAGAACAGTTATATGAAGACAGGGTGGGCCCAGTCTCCGTAAAACTGTCCTCTCGCTGATTTGAAATCAGGAAATAAAATAAATATGAACCTAATAATAAAATAAATTTTTGGTACGTTCGATAGGCGCCCAGGGCACGTGCCCTACTTGCCACACCCTAGTTACGCCTCTGGTTTTGACCCTACACAAGAAAATTTCTAACTGATGACTAGGCAGTGTGGCCTCAGACCTTAGCCTGTTCCGTCAGGAACGAATCTATCAAAAAAAAAAATAGTTTAGTTTTGTTCAGTAACTCTATGTAGTCTGTGGTTTCGTTTATTGACATTAGAACTTGACGTTGACGTAAAGTTTGTTGATTGATTAATGGACGGTCGTTTGACTGACTGACGGTCGATTCGATGGTCGTACGTAAAACCGAGTTTATTCATAATATTTATATGACTGTACGTTTTCTGTAAATAGTTTTGAATTAAAATAGAATTCTTTTTAGTGTCTGTTGATGTTGCGCACTTGTAATCGGGACGTGTTGTAGGCAGGTAGGCGTTAATCGTCGAAATGAGAGTTTGCCTATTTTTTATATTATTATTTGTGTGCACCGGTTTTATTCTTGGTGATAACGAGAAAATAGAAGATGATGCTAACAGGAAGAGAATTCTTGAACAGTTGACACGGACCCGCACGGTGTTACTAGATGATTACCATCTGGTCACCCGGCAGATCGCCACTGATGTATATATGTTTAGAAGTTACCGCACCGTTTCTGTTGTGTTCTACCCTGTTATGAGGGATGTCACCGTCGCCCGCTTCACCTTCCAATCCGAGGAGCTTCATTTAAATAACATTGGTAGGTGTCTTGCTAACACTTTTTATTTAATAAGCTTTATCCAGGTCTTGTTATATTGCATGAGGTAATTTTGCGACTGGAATGTGTATTTGCAATTAAATACTGTATGTCTAACACTAGAATTAAGTAATTAGTCATAAGGTCCATTTGCTACAGGCGAGGAGAACACAGTACTTATACTATCAACATTTAAATTAAATCCATATTTTCCTTATTGCTACTATGAATAATAATATAACACTTGCATAAGAAAAACTTTAAAATTAATTCATAACAATGTATTAATTATCCATTGACTTTTCCTCCACATTGAGAATGTTAAATCTTTGACCGACTGAGTGTAAATGCACCGGCATCCTCCCCACACCAAGCCACAAATTCAGTGCAAATACATACCTTAAAAAAAAATATAGGGATTCCAACATCTTATCAATAACCAATTTATTGTTGCTTATCCTTCCATATTTTGAAATAAATTATTACTTTTAGCATAATCACAGAAAACTTGATTTAGTAAGTATGTATATTTTGTACCTACTTAAAAAAGTTGTTTGCTTGTCTGCTATAGCGGATGGTAGCATTTAGGGCACTTTTTCATTTGTCGGCTATAGCCGACCGACCGTTGTGGTTAAATAGTTAAAGAGTTAAGTAATATATCTCTGCTAGTAAATATAAATGGGTAGTGACCAAAATATCAAAACCACTTGAACACTTATAGGGTTTTGACGAAGAGTGCAAATATTAGTAAAAATATATTTTTTAATACCAATCCTCGAAATAGCAACACCTCATAACACCCTGTATTCTCCAAAACTTGTTGTAGAAAACCGTCCCTTCAAGTACGTAAATCTTAATTTAAACAGCCTCGGTAAGTGCATCAATTAGCATGACAGCATGCACTAATTTTAGCACCACCACAGGTGTGATGCAAGTCGCACACCCACAACATTGCACTTATTGTTTGAGCCGTCTCTATGCTGCGGTAAGTGACTATCTGGTCAAAGTAATTGACAGACTTCCTGCCTCATTCTTGTGATGAGGAATAATGAATGAGACAGTTATTGGTGTCGTTTTTCGGGCTAGTTAAAGTTAATTTGATGGAATGGTGGATAGATTAAGATGTAGCTTGGTTACTGATTGTTTTGAACTTGGGTTTACTTGTAAATATCTGAATACTCCCAAACAACCTACATTTTTATTAATGTGTCCATAGTGCTCACAATATTTTTATTTAATAATTTCAGTCTGACTGATCTTTCTCATCACTACCAAATAAAAAAAAAACAAAAACAACAAAGGTAATGTACAGACTTGTTCTGCTCATTTTTAATATCACAGTTAATTGATACACAGATACCAAATTGTGTGTTAAATAACCATTAAGAAACAATTTAGACACCTAATGGTTATTTAAATTTCCTGTTAAAAAAAAATAATAATTAAAAATAAAAATATTTTTCACAACTATATACCCATACTAAGGTCTATCAATAGTAGGTAGTGATAACCTAATGAATAAATACAAAATTGCACCAAGTATCGCAACTCCGACCATTCGTGTACGAAATGGAGTACGAGAATCGTTTTATTTACCGCCTTTCTGTGCGAAAAACATCTGTATTTACAAACAATACGGTTTTGCTTAGCTACAGTCGCAGTTCTTAGGGGTTCTAAGACTCCACATTCC
Organism: Lacanobia oleracea; assembly: GCA_950371165.1. Classification (NCBI taxonomy): domain Eukaryota; kingdom Metazoa; phylum Arthropoda; class Insecta; order Lepidoptera; family Noctuidae; genus Lacanobia; species Lacanobia oleracea. The sequence goes on from OX493404.1 coordinate 6,145,930, forward strand.
ATCTGTGTGTCTGTCAGCGAGCTGTACCTCAAGAACCATACCTAATAGGTAGACGGTTAAAAAAAAAAAAGGTTTATGGTACAGAACCCTTCGAGTGCGACTCCGACTGTCACTTGGCCGGTTTTTGGTATTCATATTAATACCTAACTAGTTCTATAGACTCTGACCTTTTAGAGACGTCCTTTGAAAAGGTCAGGTGCGTTGACACGCCACCAGCGCCCGCGTGTTTGATCAGAAAAAAACATTAGCCAGTAAAAACGCAAGCGACTGCCTAGCTCCCCATGGGATAAGTCGTAATGTTATAAAGGGTAGCGTATACAAACCAAGTTGTCGTTTTTTTTTTCTTATGGATGGGAAATCATGAGATACAGTCCGCTGATAGACAGACGGACGGACAGCGTAGGTTTAGTTAGCTACAATGGCCCTTGGCATTTGAGTACGGAACCATAAAAACACCCAACCTCAGGCTTGCGTAAGTAAAGCTCGTAGTCGTTACAGAGAAGAGTCCTGTGTCTTAGCTAGCAGGCGGAGCATTATAGGCCGATAAATGGAAGGTGCTGAACGACCTAGTTGATTCTTCTGTACGCATTGGTCTCCGGATGAACTTGGATAAAACTCAGGTTATGTTCAACGAGCACGTTACCCCGGGAACGATTGTTGATCAATGGCGGTGCTCTTAAGGTTGTTCGAGAATACGTGTACCTCGGGCAAACTTTGCAGTTTGGTAAGAACAACTTTGAGAGAGAGGCTAACACAAGAATTCAGCTGGGTTGGGCAGCGTTTGGGAAGCTTCGCCGAGTCACGTATTCCACACAGCCTAAAGACTAAGGTCTTCAATCAGTGCGTCCTGCCTGTTATGAATTACAGAGCCGAAACGTGGACACTCACGGTACGGCTGGTCCATAAATTCAAGGTCGCTCAGCGAACTATGGAACGGGCTATGCTTGGGGTTTCTTTGAGAGATTGAATCCGCAACGAAGTGATCAAACTGTGAACCAATGTTGTGGACATAGCTCACAGAAAAAGCAAGCTGAAGTGGCAATGGGCTGGACATATTAGCCGTAGAACCGATGACCGTTGGGGTAGACGAGTTCTTGAGTGGAGACCGCGAATCGACAAACGTAAGGTAGGACGCCCTCAGGCTAGGGACGATCTTCGCAGGGTGGCTGGTAGCGGCTGGATGAGAGTTGCCGAAGATCGAGCCAAATGGCGTGCACTTGGAGAGGCCTATGTCCGGCAGTGGACTGTTATAGGCTGATGATGATCATGATGAAATGAAAGGTCGATGACCCAGAGACATATCTTAGTAATATAATATTGAGGATGTGACACTTATTCACACAATATTCAAAGGTATAAACAGTTTAGGCCAGGAAAACCTCACCATTATTCCGAAGCAGTTGATCCAATCCAAGTATCTAATACATCCTAATATATAAAATTCTTCCGTTACTTTACTGATTGAGTGACTGACAGACAACGCACAGCCGAAACTGCTGGTCGTAGAACGCTGAAATTCGGCATGTAGGTTCCTTGCGGCCTTGAGGAGTGTAGGGGAGCACTAAGAGAGGATTTCCCGGAATTCTCACGGGAACGGGAAAAACGGGATATGCGCGTACGAAGTCGTAGGCAAAAGCTAGTATATACTCGTGGTTTTTATTATATTTTAGTTAGTGACCTAATAGGTATGTCGTAGATTAAAAGAGACGCACTGGCGTGGGCTGTATTCCGATAATGGCCTAACTAACTAATTAATTAATTGTTTTTAGTGAACGATTGTGTTACTCAAGGGCAGATACGCCACCCACTGGTAAAAAGCGATAGCAAGAAGTGGGACTATTTTCCACAAAGGCACGGGCAGAGGTCGTTCCGTAGTTCATGCGATCAAGTACGATCATCTGAGCTACATCGCCTACATCGTATAAGTACACATATTATTCCAAACTAAGTGTTAGGTCAGGTAACCAACTTAAACATGCATGTCACAGTTAAGAAAGATATACTTTGTCCATGGCAATATTTTAACACATTTTTGTGAGGTTAGTGTTAGGTACACACGTACTTATGTCGCCAAAAACAAAACACTGAACTACTTACTACTGGCTAATTAACTTGCCATGTCGACAAACAATTTAAAAACTGTAACGGTGCGTGCTTTTGGTCAAATATTAGATTACAGAGGCGTACTTTTAGGGTACTTAGTAGTTTCTTTTGTGTATCTGTTATGTGGAGCAAGAATGCGACTGATGGTTGGTGCGACAGGTGGCTCATGGCCTGAAAAACGTCGCGTCGGTGTAATGTTAGCGCATTATATCCAAACAGTGCAAAAATAAAATTTTGTGGAGGTTTATTAGTGCTTCTTTAACAAAGATGTGCGAGGCCGAGGTAGCGAGGCGGTGCGCGAGGAAAAAATCCACCAATAGGATCACTTCATTTGAAAGGCTTAGCGCAGCTCTGGGGAAAAGGTCAAGCAGAACTAGGATGTGTGTAAGGGAGGTGTGCGAGGAATTTGTCCGAGGGACACAGGCGAGGAATGTGTGCGCGTAAAGCTAATGAGTCCGCTACGCATCGTAGCGCCATTCGTCTACACACCGTTTCGTACGCATCCTCGCGCCGTCTCGCAACCTGGCACAGGCACACCTTTGCAGCTTTTTTTTATTAGTGATGGGTTTGAGTCTATGTCAGAGATAATGTTGATGTTGTGCTTTGGTCAATCGTCTCAATTTCTTACATAGCTTCCAAAATGCTCCAAAAGAATTTTTGGTGGCTAATCCGCCGTTTATTTACAAACACTTATATTTTATCAGTTCCGTTTCGAAACGACCAATATTTATCAGTTTCGTCAGGCTGATAACAAACAGAATTTTGCAAAAATGTAAGAGTATAATCTATACATAGATACGTATCAGTAGAGTTTAATCCATAGATATTTATCGCATTGCGCTTGTTTTATTTATAACTAAAACATTCATCGATATGTACCTAATCCTTTAATGCTCACTCACACTAAATTTTAATCAGAATTTTAATCGACTTAAAAACCGAGTCGAGCGAAAAGTGCGAGTCCGACTCTCATACGAATGGTTTCACACCAAAACTGAAAAAAAAAACACATTTCTTGTATGGGACTCCCATACAAAAAATGTGTTATTTTATTCCCTTTCATTTTTAAAGATTTTATTTAACTTGCAATGTATGTATTGTATGTTTGTTCGGGTGGAATCTTGCTACTCAATTTTGAAGCAGATAATTATCTTCAACCGATTGAGCTGAAATTTTGTATACACGTTTAGTTACACGTTTGTTTGGATGATAAGCTGTGTGACGTCATTCTAAATCCAATATGGTGGACAGTCCAAGATAACGGAATAGTTATTGTTAATTCATTTCTACAATATGGATATCAAATGAAAGGGCTTGTTGAGAGTAACTCGAAAAATAATGTAACATTATTCTAAATCCAATATGGCGGAACATTCAAGATGGCGGAATAGTTATTTTCATGCACATCTACAAATGAAAGGGCTTGTTGAGAGTAACTTGAAAAAAAGCAAAAAGAACATTATAAAAAAAACTTTTATTTAAATGCCCTAAAAAAAACAAAATAAAATTTATAGGATCATAAAAGCTTGTCGCGAATACTTATAAGGTACTTATGCAAACCTCGTATAAATTTTCTGGCATGCTACGGACTATAGAAATCTATGCTACGGACGGACGGACAGTGGAGGTTTAGTAATAGGGTTCCGTTGGTTACTCTTTGGTTACCCTTTGTACGGAACCCTAAAAAGAAGGAGGTTTTCAGTTTGTCAAAATGTTTTTATAAATGATCCCTTTTTCTATTCCAGGGTCGTGCGATCCTCAAGAAGTGATAATAAATATAAAGCACGGATCATATCCTGCGGTGAACCCAGATGGGTACCCCTTCCCTAAAGACTTCGTGGACTCTGCGACCAGGGAGCCAGTGTACACCCTGGCGATCCAGTCAGACGGCAAGAACAATACTTATAGCATAAAGAACCCTAAGCCAGGGAACTGGTACGCTCTCATTTATATTAAATGGGAGGATCCGAGGGAACAGAAAGTTGAGCAGCAAGGTAAGCAAGTATTCCATTAAAAAATTTTAGGTTTTGAAGCCCTCACGCACAAAACGTCTTGGGAACATATTCATTGTGCGTTGTGCGTACAGCTAAGGAGTGAAATTTCCTGCCAGAGTCTGTGTTTCCTGATAGCTACAACCTGGGAGTCTAGAAGTCAAGAGTCAATAGGTTACTTCTAGGGACGTGTGCTCCATCTTCAACCGTATAATCGCTTACCATCAGGTGAGATAATGGCCAAACGTGTGCCTATCAATAGGAAAGAAAAAAAAAACAGTGTTGGTTAATGAGGGGCAATGGCTAAATTACTTCATTGTTCAGGTATTTTCAATAAATGAGGAGCTTAATTTTCCGAGGCCCGTGCCGCCTCTTGTCTATGCCTTTGGCACGCCCAAAGAGTATCTTGTACCGAGGACTTCTGGGCAACGCTTAGGCTGAGGCTACATTAGGCCGCGACGCGACCTGCGACTCATGAGCGATTAAAACAAGTAAATGAATGCTCACGTATATCAAATATTACTCTAGCGCTCTTTGATTTTTTATGCGATAGGAACAACGTTACTGTAATCACGGCATCGGCTACATCAACATATCAGCGAAATTGAAGCGAATATACGCCGGAATCTCGCTTATAATGTCCATATAATAAGCCATACCATGTTTTTCTCGTTTTGCTCTTCCAGTCGTATCGCAAATCGCTGCCTACTGTAGCCTTAGTCTTAGGCGTCCATTACACGCTCATGCAAACATCAGTCAATTCCAAAAGGCATGAATGAAGAATTAGTGATGGTGAGTGATGAAATTCAATCGACATTACCTTAAACTTAAAATACTATCTCAAATGTGGCGACGATATATTTATTATTGACTGATATAGGTATGTGATTCGAAAAAGGACAATAATTCATTCCATAAACTTATAAAAAAATAATGCATTCACTTGAACTAAAATATTCGTAATTATAAATATCCGGATTTTCGTCACCCATCCACAGACCGACCTCGGCAAGCGTTGCTTAACCTTCAAGATCGACCCGTGCGGCTGTTATTATTTAGCCACGAACACGTCATACAATCAATCAATCAATACAAAATTAATAATTATATTTTACCTACTGAGGCTTTGTGTTTTTTCATTATCGAGGTTTATCTGGATAGTTATCGCGTGTTATCTGCTTCCAATTAAATGTGATTATAGGTAGTTTATCTTAATTGTACCTATTATAATTTTGCGTGTTTTCTATTAATTAGGATAGAATCAATCTTAAAGCATCCTATTAAATTTAAGGCGCAGGTACTGATCTGTAGCTGATTTTAAAATGAGCATCACGTCTAAACGGCTAGTTGTAAATAAATAAAAAAAAAAGTTATATAAGACTATTTTCTCTATGTTTCATTTGTGAAAATTTTGAGTTTTATTCATTCAACATAGTTTAATTGATTTGTAAAGTTATGTCTAACACGAACATAAACACGACCATCGGACCAAAACCGCAGAGCGCATTTTTATGGAATCAAACACAATTTAACTATCTACATTTTGTTTTACGGCTAATTTTTTTAAAGTCATCCTTAATAAGGGTTAGGAAACTTAAATATATATTTAAACGTCTGGCTAAAATTGCTAATGACAAATTAAAGAAGACTATTTATTTCGCACTGTGCCGATCCATCTTAGAGTACTGCATTGTGTCTTGGGGAGCGGCTGCAAAGACCCACCTACTCAGAGTTGAGTTGGCCCAGCGTGCGCTCTTGAAATGTGCTTTCAGTCGACCATACAAGTACCCTACTGACCTTCTGTACCAGGAGACACAAGTGCTTAGGGTAAGGCAATTGTACATACTATCACTAACTTTGCGCTTTCATAGATGCAGTCTCATGAAAACAGTCCAAACAATACGATCTCAAAGATTTCTGAAATGGAATCCCATCCAATGCTGCAAAAAGATAGGCCAAAAGTCTACTCAATTCATGGGACCATTTATTTATGAGAAAATTAACTGCAAGCTGAAAATTGTCACCCTACTAAAAAAGGCCTGTAGGAGGACTGTTAATAAGTGGTTACTGAGCCTTGACTATACGCAGACTGAGGCAATTCTACAAACACCCAAATAGGACTTGCCATATAAACTCAACTTATATAAAAAGACACACTCACAAAACACACATCACAGACACACACACACTCACTACACGCATACACACATACACTTTCACTCACCCCACACATACATTTACACACCTACACTAACCTCAAACACATTGATTTAAACAAACCCTACACATGGATACGTACACTCAGTCACTGTCACACATCTGTTAAAAACACTCACAATTCACATTCTCACACACAATTTTGAAATTATTTTTGGCTACGTATAATCTAGCTATTATCTATAAGTTTAATTTTAATTTATTACTTTTTTTCTCGTTGTTTAAATTCTGCTTTTATTGTGTCGAATGTATCTTCTGGACTGAAAGAGACTAGACTCCACAACACAGGGAATCCTAGTGTGGGGTCTAGGGCTTAAAATGTTGTCTGTACTGTGTTTTGGCATAATAAATCAATTTTTATTTTATTTTATTTAATATTATAAATGCGAAAGTTACTCTGTCGCGCTTTCAGGCCAAAACAACTGAACCGATTTAAATGAAATTTGGTACACAGGTAGTCCAGAGGCTGATATTTTAAAGGGTATTGATTTTTTTTAAAATAGAGGGCCTATTTAAAAAAAAAAATCTAGCTAAGGATTGTCTTGGCAGGCCATGAAGGACGTCACGTCGGGGCCCTTCTAGTCCGGGCTCCGTATCTTTGATACGGCGGTAGCTACGCCCCTTCCTTCTCGTCATCTGCCTAGCCTTTTCCCAACTATATTGGGGTCGGCTTCCAGTCAAACCGGGGTTTTTAGGATTTTCAGATATCATTATTTTTAAGGTGCCTCTTTTAAAGTAAGGTAAAAACGGGATTTAATGAATGCCACAGACGACGCTGCAATTAACGTAGCCACCTTCTGGGCCCAAAAAATCTAAGGATTTAACCATCGACTCGAAATGAAGAAGTCATCATCTGCCTAGCCTTTTCCCAACTATATTGGTGTCGGCTTCCAGTCAAGCCGGATTTAGCTGAATACCAGTATTTTACGAGGAGCGGCTACCTACCAGACCTCCACAACCCATTAACTGGGTAACACGGTACTTCATGGCAAGACTGGAGTCCGATTAACTGGCTTCTGACTATCCGTAACGACTGCCAAAGGTCTACAAATGACAGCCGGGACCAACGGCTTAACGTTCTTTCCGAGGCACGGAGGAAACTCGGTATGTTAAGATGGTCACCCATCCACAGACCAACATTAACAAGCGCTTGCGCAAGTGCAAAGCTTAACCTTGAAGATCGACCCGTGCGGCTGTTATTATCTAGCCATGAACTCCTCCTTCGCACCTTCCTTTTGTACACAATTAATTATATGTAGCTTGAAAATACTTAGAAACACCTTCTGGTGCAAAAACTGTAGTACGTATTCTTCGTAAACATGCCATAGAATTGTTTCAAGATCTACAATTTAAACCAATAAAGCAAACAATCTTTTTAATTATCTGCGCCTATAAATATCGTGACCGTAGGACCTCCGTTATTATCAGCGCACTAAACATATGCTGCCGCTATCAGTTTGACACGAAGTTGATTGATTATATCCTGAGAGCGTTTGGGAAGGCAACAACCGTATGTAGCTACTTACGGCCGGTTATTGGCTTACTGGTGACGAAACGTTATTGGTTAAACGGTGGTCTTCCTCCTCCGAAATTGTACAGTAGATGCTCCCAAAATTCTAGTTAAACTATTATCTTCGTGTTTTAGGGTTCCGTACCCAAAGGGTAACCAACGAAACCCTATTACTCGTACTAATTCTCCGCTATCCGTCCGTCCGTCCATCAGTCGGTCTGTCCGTCCGTCTGTCTGTCAGCTGGCTGTATCTCAAGAACCATAATAGGTAGGCAGTTGAAATTTGCAACTGTCTACCTATATTCAACAGAGTGTGTGTTTCTATTGCCGCCAAAGCAAAAAATAATAAAAATTAATTTAAATTAAAAATAAAAGGTTCCCATACACGAAACGTGTTTTTTAGACGAATCGTTTCTCCGCTACAGTGTCTCGGCGCTTTTCAGATGTTCAGCACAGTAGATACTGGTGTTCAAAATAATTTATTGTTTGTCACAGGTTTAAAAGCATTTCTTATCAAAATAATATGTAGATCGCTCTAACATACCCCCCATAGGGCGTACAATATGCATATTTTTTTTATAAATATAATTCAAATTTATTTTATCATGCAAAAATACGTTAAAAATTAATAATTACTATCTCTCATGTCAAAATACATTAAAATTCGTCAATGTTATACGCATGTCAAAATATTATTATTAAATAATTAATTTATACATAGTCAAAATTAATCCAAATACATAATAACAGTCAATCCAAAAATAATTAAAACAATAAAATGAATAAAACTATCACATATCAAATTATCAAAATTTGTCAGTTATAAACTCCGTAATATTATAGTACCCCTTACTAATTAGCATTTTTTATAGTTCTCTCTTGAATTAATTAATGTTAATTACCTTAAGATATTTAGGTAGGTTATTGTATATTACTGGGGTCATGCATATTACACTTTTAATCAGCTTTGCTTCTCACGTCTATTTCTATTATTAATCAGAGGGGGAATCAAATGAGGATTGGTTTTTAGACAAAACGATGTGTCCAATATGTAAAGTTTTTTTTTTTTTTTTTTTTTTCCACACAACTATCACACAACGCCATCTAGTCCCAAGCTAAGCAGAGCTTGTGTTATGGGTACTAGACAACTGATAAACATACTTATATATTTCTAAATACATACATATTATAGATAAACTACACCCAGACACAGAACAAATGATCATGCTCATCACACAAACATTTGTCCTGGGTGGGAATCGAACCCACAACCTCTGGCATAGCAGTCAGGGTCACTAACCACTAGACCAACAGGCCAGTCATTCATCAAAGTGCAGCACAGAATTCTAACACGGAAGTGTTAGAATTCTGTGCTGTATAAACATTGGTTTGTAACTGTCAGTAGTTAGTACCCAAACATAGCACGTATACAACGCTTTTGTGCTTTGAACAAAAGCTTTGCAGTAGTTGGGAATAGTGTAGTGTTGGGAAGAGTTGAAAAATTCATAGAGCGTTGGATAGCTCGTTTATCGAGGAAAACTATAGGCTATATAACATGACGCTGCGACCAATAAGAGCGTTAATGAAATAAGTCATAAAGAATGCATAAGGCAATTGAAACCGCGGGGCACAGCTATTGCAATGATAAAACGGGTCTTGGTGAACCAGAGACAAATTTTATCTTCGCCCAAATAATTGGTTATTTGTACAAGAATCTTTTAGAAGTCAAAGTCAAAACGTTTATTTCAATTAGGCCATTAAACGGCACTTTTGAACGTCATTATTACGTTTAAAATCTATACTAATATTATAAAGAGATAGAGTTTGCCAGTTTGTGAGGTTGTAGGAGGTACGCGCGCCTCAAGGAGCTGTCAGCAAGGGAGACGGGGCCCGCTAGGGCCAGTGCCTGCCGGCACAAATTATATAGGTAACCGATTTTGAAAATTCTTTTATCAATAGAAAGCCACGTTATTTGTGAGTGCCATAGGCTATGTATTAACCCGAAAACAATCGCGTAACGAAGTGGGCATGGGTCAGGTAGTTATTTATAAAAATAACGAAGTGAATTCAAATTCAAATTCAAATTCAAAGCATTTTATTTCAAATAAACCATTCACAGGCACTTTTGAAACGTCAAGGTCGGTCAGTCAAAAACATGGAAGCTATTTGCACGTTCCAAAGCGTAGATCTCTATGGAGAAGAACGTGCAAGAAACTCCACGGACACTCTTTTAAATCATGTTCTGGTTTTACAAAATTTCAAGTTACATATACTTGTTGCTTCTGCATGTGAGGACAATGCAAAGGAAAAAAAAGGGCTTATTATAAGAATTTTAAATATAAAGATTAAAATAAGCCAATGGCAGTTAAGAGATGACCAGTCTCAACCGACGGCGCCTGTTCACGAACATGACGCGTGTATCGGCACCCTTCAGCTCAACCATTTCGAAGGGAACCGAATGATCAAACCCACGCGCCGCCATCAGCGAGACATTTGAGTGAGCATGACATGCTCTCAACCACCATGCTCGTTCATGTCCAACAAGTAAAACTATAACTACTCACATAAAATGTAAATGGTTTCATGGTACTCACATTTACAAAATTTGAAAAATATGCTTCTACTTTACACAAAACTATGGTTGTCAATGACCAAATAATGAAAAATAAATTAATAAAGAGAACGATTAAGATCTTACATCAAAAAGAATAAATAAGTAATTAATATAATAATATAATTTGTATGTATATAAGAATAAATAAACGAAATAATGTAAGAACCTCTAAAAGGAGCGAGCATCTCTTCCAAATATAAAAACATAAAAACCTAAAAAGTGGACCTAAGCAGCTGTGACTGTGGAGCAGGACCAGCATTTAGCCAAGCGTTTTTATCGAGGATATAATCTTCCAGTTTATAATACGCTTGTCTACATAGTGTGCGTTTTATGCATGCTTTAAATTTTCTCTCATTCAGTTCGAGAATATCAACTGGTATTTTATTATAAAATTTAATACAGTACCCCATAAAAGAAGTGTGTACTTTGGCAATGTGAATGTATTGTCTATTCGGAAAAGTAGGTTCTTATGGATAAGAACGCACAAGAAACTCCATAGAAGTAATAGAAGTAGAATTTCTATTCTGAAAACCTTATCATCCGCCTAGCCTTTTCCCAACTACATTGGGGTCGGCTTCCAGTCAAACCGGATTCAGCTGAATACCAGTGTTTTACGTGGAGCGGCTGTCTACCAGACCTCCACACCACAACCCTTTAACACGGTACATCTTGGTACGACTGGAGTCAGATTTACTGGCTTTCTGACTATCCGTAACGACTGCCAAAGATCTACAAATGACAGCCGGAACCAACGGCTGAACGTGCTTTCCGAGGCACGGAGAAAACTCGTTATGTTAGGACGGTCACCCATCCACAGACCAACCTTGGCAAGCGTTTCTTAACCTTCAAGATCGACCCGTGCGGCTGTTATTATTTACCCACGAGCTCCTCTCATTTGTCATCTAGGTATACAATTTATCTAAAAATATACAAGAATTTCTATTCTGAAAACCTAATTGCCGTAAATAGCGTCGATCGATGCCCATTCAGTCACTCCATTTATAATGATGATCGAGAGCTTACCTAAGTGAATTAAACTTGTATTCTCGTTGTAGGTTCGTCGACAAAAACGACCCTATTGTGTCATGGGATAAAAATAGACTCGTTAATTTGGTGATTTATCCATATTCCTGGATTACATGTAACGTAAATATATAAAGGCGATCTCCGTAGTAACTAGGATACACGTCTTCGAATTTGATTTGACCCTTGTGTAAGTAATTATTATTAGGTATTTACTTATTACGATAGAATAGGCTTGTCCACTGAAAAAATCTAATTAATCCTAGATTATCAAAAAATCATTGGCCCGTTTTTTTTCCTATTGTTACGTAAACCAAAATTGACGAAGATACGACGCTTGTAAAATTCTCAACACGTCACGCCGTGGTATAATTTTTAGTGCGTTCTGATGACGTCACGAGGCCCCACTCCCGAATTTTTATTCGTTTTATCTTTGCCAATATTCATTGATTTACAAAAACAAAAAATACGTGTCCATTATTTTTTAACCGACTTCTTCAAAAAGGAGGAGGTTCTATGTTCGGCAGTATGTCTTTTTTTTTTAATGTAAGTTCACCGATTTCTCCGCCAATTCTGAACCGATTTAAAAAAATATTTTTTTATTCTAAAGCTTATACTCCTGAAGTGGTCCCATTGTCACCAAGATAGAATCTGACGATGGGATCCCATGAAAAATGTTTGTTCAGCGATATTTTCGCTAATTGTTAACCGATTTGGATGATTCTTTTTTTGTTTGGAAGAATATTTTCTCAGACTGGTCTCATTTTAATTTGGTGAAGATCTGATGAAGAACTTCGGAGCTAGGCAACGGAACTCTTCAATAAATGATAGCAAATGGATCGGGATTTCTGAAATTGCATGTCTGTTGATTGTTTACACTAGTTCATAACATAACATCACGCCGGCACGCTGTGTTTGTTAAAAAAACTTTAACAAAAAAATAAACTACACTACTAAATGGATTTACAATTTATTGACGATGGAAACTAGCCTATTGTGCAGTAAGCACAATACGCAAATTAATATTGGGTATTTTTCGCAAGTTTTCCTTGTAAAGTATCAGGATATTTTACAATAAACCACTACAATAATAACGTTCGCGTTGTGTGTAGTTTTCCACATGTTGGAAACCAACGCTTCACGATTCCGTGATTATTTTTGTAATTATTGTAATTGATTTTATATTTATTGCTTACTGAAAGTACCTACGGCTGTAGGTATAAATATATAAGACGTGCAGGAACCTTGCAACAATTAACAGAACAGTATCTATTTGTGGCTATGGTTGAATTGGAACTGAAATATTTCCATGCTGGTTACTTCGCAGTGTCTCGTAAGGCAGTAAGGTAACTTTAAAAAATACTAATGACTTCATTATTAACAAATTATTATTAATTCATCATTTCTTTTATTTCTTTTTATTTTTTTCGTAGACAATGCAGTAAAATATCATTCATAATTAAGAAGTAATTCGTCTGTGGCAAGGTTTTAGTATTAATTTATAGTTCTTCTATATCCTAATAAATACAGTTATGAGGGATTATTTGTAACGTGTAAGTTACTACTTTTGTTCTCCAGTTAGATAATATCTGCCCGTTGACTTTAGCTAAGATAAAACTTGAGACTCTTGAATACGAATGTTTTTTTACGTATGTTGTTCCCCTTAATTTTTTTGAACAGTCCGATACTTTGGCATTCACAACTCAAATCCTTAATAATATATTACCTCGCTTGTATGCATTCCGGCCGGTTAAAAACCGGAGGTTTCTCCAACTATGACAATGGACAACGAGCAAAAAAAATGTTGTTGTGTTGCGCATAATTAATTATTATCTTCTTTGTTTCAAAAAACAAGAGGTCAAACAACATGGCTTATCAATTCAATTCTCCTAAAGAAGTAGGTGCATACATAGATGCTTTTCCTCCAATCAAATCTCATATTAGGCATAGGCCTTATCTATAGCATTATCTATAGAGATAATGCGGGTTCAAACTCGATAATGTAGTGCTTGTAGGGTTGCCACTTCTACTAGCGTTGCGGAATTTGTTAGAAAGAGTCACCGCGGCCCTGAAACGCAAAGGGCACTAGGAGGAACACGGATGGGTTCTTCCCTTCTGCTCCGCCCAGAGCGGAAAGAGTCTTTTGATGATTTACCATCCTTCTTGCCAGTCATGCGGATATAGGCAGACGTAAGGCCTCTTTTATGTTAAGCGTATGCTAAGAAGCAGGTGACGTAGCAGAGCACAGTACAGATTTTCCAGGGCAGGGAAGGCGAGGCAAACAGGCCACCGCAGCGTACGCAGCTCTTAGTAGGTTCATGCATTACACAATCTGCTCTGTCCTGCGTGCGCTTTGTGGACCTGCGTCACCTGCGTCTCAGCATACTCTTAGCCTTATGCGTGTCCAGCCAAGTTAGACGATACTGGGACAGCCTGTTTGGTGTTTAAAGTCACTTCGTTTTTTTACTGACAATTGCATGACAGAAGAAGACTCCTTATTTTCTTGTCGGTGCACTTTGTGTTCTTCTTCCATACTTCTCTATTAGTCGTCATGGCATAGTCCCCTTTCAGATAGTCCATCCATCGTTCTTCAAACACCAAATTAAGTGTTTTAACCAAAAGTAGAGGTCATCTGTTTGATTGTTCAACTCTTCGGTTTTAGAGGGGGGCCGTACAGCGGGTCTAAAAAGGCCACTTTAGCAGAATCAGCCAGCACATACAACTACCCGAAACTGTAAAATTTTCCCAATCAACCTTTTTTTTATCTGTGATGGGTTTGCTCTTGACTCTAGTCTACGTCATAGATGACAGAGACAAAGTCTACGATGGAGCGAGCTTACCCAGAAGGAGCCTGTTCACTCTAACGTTGAAGAGATTAGGGTTGTAAGCGTTTGGAAACTCAGACGCAGGCAGAGAGTTCCACTCCTTTGCTGTGTGCATTATAAAAAACGATGTACCTAATGTCATAGCGATAAAGATAAAAATGAAGTTTGACAGATTGTTGAATGATTAATATTAATATGATCCTAATATGATTCTGAGGAAGTGATCCGACAGAGAACCAAGTTGTGGACATAGCTCACAGAATAAGCAAGCTGAAGTAGCAATGCGCTGACCATATTAACCGTAGAACCGATGACCGTTGGGGTAGACGAGTTCTTGAGTGGACACCGCGAATTGGTAAACATAATGTAGGACGCCCTCAGGCTATGTGGAGCAACGATCTTCGCAGGGTGGCTGGTAGCAGCTGGATGAGAGTTGCCGGAGATCGAGCCAAATGGCGTGCACTTGGAGAGGCCTATGTCCAGCAGTGGACTGTTGTAGGGTGTTGATGATATGATTCTACTAAAGTGGCAATTTTAGACGCGCTGGACATGTATATTTGTATAAGCTGTTATTATTTCAGTGCTCGAAAGGATAGCGCGGATACATGTTCCCTATAGCACCATACCAATTATGCAACCAAATCATGATAGCGTTAACGCTAAGCTCGCACTTCGAATTTTAATCGTTGCGGATTGCGGAAAATAAGTTGCCGGAGACCGCACACTGCGAATAGGCATAATTTGCGCTTTCATTCGTTCTTCGTTCGATTTCATTTCGCAGTTTTCAAAATCGCAGCAATTAAATTTCGTAGCGTAGCCTTATCTAACATTGTCAATATAAATTCTTCCGTTACCGCACAGCCGAACCTCTGGTCGTAGGAAGCTAAAATTTGGCATGCAGGTTTCTTGAAGAGTGTAGGGAGCTTTACGAGAAGATTTTCCGAAATTACTACGGGAAAAAACAGGATATCCGCGTACGAAATTGCGGCCAAAAGCTAGTATTTTATAAATGCGAAAGTAAATGTCTGTCTGTTTGTTACGTTCTTGCGCCTAAACAACAGGTAAGAAGCAAAGCTTGGAATTGGGAACATGCGATATTTTCATCTTGCTTCCAATTTAAAGAATTCTATGTCAAATAGACCACACATAAATTAAAAAAATAAAGCGCTTTAATTTCTTTTCAAAATTGCGGTTTGAAACTGACAGTTTGACATTTCGCCCGAAAAAGGAAGTTAAGTCACTCCTGTCTGACGCTTGTCATGAAATGTCCTAACTCAAAGAGATAAGGTTCGTTGTCTTAACAGCAGTGATTTCACTAAACGCTGGTTTTACCGTTTCACGTTACTTTAATTCATTATGTTTGTTAAAAATCGATATTAACTAAAATAAAAACGTTTCAATGGCCTTTATTTTATACTTTTTAATCATTTTAAATTCTGTATTTGCATCTTCTCTATTTGGAGGGGGTATTTGTATTTGCCTGCTAGTACAACGGTCCCCTGTATTATTTCCGACTTTTACATGGGCGAATTACAGAAGCTAGTACGTACATAGTACATAATACGATTCTCGCCAACCCTATCTGCGCGCAACCGCACAAAACCAACTGTAGGCATGTGACCTCGTTGTGCCTTGATTGTTCGACTGCTGACATCCTGCTACAATTGAATGCAGTCGTGATGGTACGATGTTACGCACAAAAGCTGTGGTAATGTTATTTAGATTTATGTTACCAATTGTTGGATAGACTGACCCGTATGAAGGATTTTCTTTTCATATTGTTGAGCTCGTGGCTTAATAATAATAGCCGCACTTTTAATCTTCAAGGTTAAGCAACCTTACCATCTTAACATACCGAAACTCTTCAGTGCTTTGAAAAGCTCACTAAGCCGTTGATACCGGATGCCATTTGTAGATCTTTGGCAGTCGTTACGAATTGGCAGAAACCAGAAAAATCTTGATATCACTCTAGGCTAGAAGTACCGGACAGTGGGCAGGGCACATTGTGCGGAGAACAGTTCTGGAGCGGTCACCGCGTACCGGAAGACGTAACGTTGAAAGCCTCCCGCAAGGTGAACCGATGGATGCGAGACGCGCAGGACCGGTTGTTAGGACGACGCTTGGGGGAGGCCTATGTCCAGCAGTGGACGTCTTTCGGCTGATATGATGATGATGAAGAAGTACCGTGTAACCCAGTTACTGGGTTGGTGGAAGTCGATTCCAACAAAGTTGGGAATATGCTGAGCAGATTGATTGCTGATTATATTTTAACTGTGTGGTGTTTATTCGTGTTAATTTTAAGGCTTCTTACGCTTCTTCTTTACGTAGCTTTTTTTTAAGGATGGGAAATCATCAAATGACTCCTCCCGCTCTGGGCGGAGCGGAAGGCAGTGTCAGACTCAAAGTGTGTCTGACACTGCAGTGACTAAAACCCATCCGTATTCCTCCTAATGCCCTTTGCGTTCCAGGGTACGGCGCCTCTTTCGAACAGATTCCGCACCCTTCTTTACGTAGCTAACGTGATCATCAAGCCATATTACAACCTTATAAATGTCTTAACTATAACTTGGCTAGACGGACTTCACTTGAATCGTGTATCGTAAGATTAGTACAAAAAATGTGTTGACTCACCTAAGTTGGCGTTAGTCAAGGCCATTATGCTTATTTTGATCGCTACGTGAGACAGTGCCGGATTAACCAATTGCTCAGGGGCTTTGCAAATCACGTCTCTGGAGGCACCATACACAGAAAAACTACCTATTATATTTTGGTTATCATCAGATCATCATCATAACAGCCAGAAGACGTCCACGGCTGAACATATGCCTCTTTAAAGGGGGGTTTGCCATAATTGCCACGCTTAGCAGGCGGGTTGTTGGTATTGCGTTTTACACAGTGGTCCCAGTCGCCCAGTAGTGATGGGATGGTATTATTTCTTTTACGGCACCATACAGTGATAGTCAGGCGTGGATTGCTTAGGGCATCAAGTTGTCTTAATGCGGCACTGCGTGAGACAAATTAGTTGAATATAATTCACACAATAGTCTATTTAATAATTGTATGCGGGGGCTTTAATTGAATTGAACTAGTTCTTGTATAACAGCTGCAGTTTGTTATTATTATGAGATTGTCACACTGCAAGGCAAATGTGTCTTTATTTATTGAACAGAACGTCTATAATCCTGTAACGTAATAAATCATATATGATTAAATCTGTATTTTCTTTATTTGCAGGTCTCGTGGCCAACTGCCAGACAATACTCTACACAGATTTACAAGTGAAACGAGAGGAAGATATAGGGTTAATAGATTGTTACCTAGGTGTGACAGAGATAGACTATAGAGACCTACCCGCGCTTTTCAAATGCATGTCTGTGGATAGAGTCGACCCTATAGCGCTGAATATAACGATAGTAAATACATCCTTAGGGGACAAGGAACTGTCCTTCAAAGTACAAGCTCTGTCTATACCCACAGAGAACAGCAACCTTATACACTGTGCCTTCGACCCTCGAGCGAACAACTTCCAAACGATCACGTTTATTCCGCACCCAAACGCCTGGCATTACATACACATAGGCCACGTCGAAGGCAATGTCTCCAAAATCGCCGACTGCGAATCCTACTACATGAGAACAGACGTCGACGAACTAGTCAATCACACAGTTATCGACCTTATGCGCGATGACAAAGGTCGCTTTTTCACTTTCGACTACGGTCTGCCCACCACAGACATCCAAGACGCGACCAGTTTAATCAACATAACGTCTTCAGAAATCAAGTCATTAAGGTTCAAAATCAATCAGTTTTTAGATATTGGAGGTACGTTGTCTATAGCAGCGAGTCTGCTTATGAGTTTGAAGTACTACATGGGATATAAGAGAAAATTCGAAAAGGGCTCTTTGTTGGCGTTTACTGAAGACAACCAGTTCTTCAAGACTGTTATTTGTATGGACATTGGTCATCCGAGTATACCATTGGAGAGTGGTCACTGTCGGTACAATGATAAGGTGAAGCCTGCTTTGTTCGTGTTGAACAGTACCGACTCAGATTCAATATACGACAAGACGTATATCCCGTTTCCGGACAGTGGTACTTGGTATTTGACTTTTCGGTTGTTTTGTGACCAGAGTGTGTGTCCCTGTCGGACTGAGAACAACGGGACGAAGTATTACGTGGATACAGCTGAGAGACAGGGCGACGAGTCTGCGGTCGGGTGGGACGGCACGAGACAGGGCACCTCGGAGGGCAATGCGACCGTGGTACTGACTGTGTCGTCCATGTCCTGCGTGTCTGGCAAGTGCAACAACCACGGGAACTGCTTGCTGAATACCTTCGGTGCGCTGGTGATGTCGTTTTGTTCCTGTGAATCTGGATACGGAGGTGAGTTCATGTTGACTACTTTGTTCTCTATTTTAACACTCTCACTTCTTCATTTCGAGGAGCTCGTGGCTAGATAATAATAGCCGCACGGGTTGATCTTCAAGGTTAAGTAACGCTTGCCAAAGTTGGTCTGTAGATGGGTGACCATCTTAACATACCGAGTTTCCTCCCTGCCTCGGAAAGCACGTTAAGCCGTTGGTCCCGGCTGTCATTTGTAGATCTTTGAAGGTCGTTACGGATAGTCAGAAGCCAGTAAATCTGACTCCAGTCTTGCCATGAAGTAACGTGTGACCCAGTTAATGGGTTGTGGAGGTCTGGTATGCAGCCGCTCCTCGTAAAATACTGGTATTCAGCTAAATCCGGCTTGACTGGAAGCCGACCCCAATATAGTTGGGAGAAGGCTAGGCAGATGATGACTTAATTTCGAGTCGATGGTTAAATCCTTAGATTTTTTGGCCCCAGAAAGTGGCTACGTTAATTGCAGCGTCGTCTGTGGCGTTCATTTAATCCCCTGCCCAACTAGCACCAAAGCGTTAAAAAAACCTATATAAGACTCGTATATCAGTTCCATTTGAGTATAAAAGTGTTAACGCATACCTGTGCAACTGAGTTAGAGCATGCTCTAACTCACTTATAACCACGAAAGAGGCCCACAGTTTTACAGGTAAAAGTTATAGAAAGCCTATAGTACGGTGTCACAAAGATATTAAAGCTGCACAAGAGCGCTTATTCATCGTCAGCTACTACTTTAATCTGTATTACCGTTGTAAAATAGAGTTGGTAAACGCTACAGGTGCTATAAATCCTATAGTAAGGTGTCAAAAAGATCTTAAAGCTCCACAAGAGCGCTTATTCATCGTCAGCTACTACTTTAACCGGTATTACCGCGATATTGAGCACTACAGGTGGTAAAAAGCGCACGTCAAGATAAAAAAGCCTGTAACCTTACTAAAATTAAATCTGTTCGTAATGGAAGTGTTATGTCATCCATTATTCAACACAGCAGAATAATATTATGGAATATTGTGTTATTTAAGTATGTGAAGTGAAAAATGACTGCCCTTATGATTTCACAGTAAATGTATACCATGTTTCTCATCTCAATTTTAACGCGCCTAGGATTTATTAAAGATTTAAAAGAAAAATTATGATAACAAAATAGGTACCTCAAGCTAAACATTACTATTCATTCCTGCTTCTTGAGCAGTGGTATGTAAAATTAAGTGGCATTCATGGAATGCTTCAAATAATGTAAGAAATTTTGGTTATTGTAGTCAAATGTTGAATAACTCGAAATAATATTAATTGTTAGGTTACCAAAACAATGGCGAACTTTACAAAAGTGAGGTTAGTGTTAATAACGACCCATACTTGCGTTGTTTGACACCAATACCTTTAGAACGTCTGTAAAAGAGGACTGCCTAACACAATAAGCTTTAGTTAAACCCTTTATTACAGGTTAAACCTAGATAGAGGAGTTGTTTGACACCTTTAGTTTCTCGTGTTACTAAACTCTCGATAAACTCTATTTTATAGCTTATGACTGCAATAATAGTCAATATAGCTCCTTAAGTGGTATAAAAGAGTTCATTGCAATAACTATACAACAATAAGTGTTAAGAGGTGTCGGCGAACACTTTTATAAAGACTTGGGTGTCATAAAAAGGTTAAAGCTATAACGTATTAAGTATACTTGCTGCTACTAGCGCCATTATAACTCTCAAAGCTGTATTACATCATCCATTAACGCTTTAGTGCTGCGATTGGGGCTAAAACTTGTTTGTTAACTCCTCTATATCGTCTTTAGTAATAACTGAGATAATTATAACCCTGTTATATTACTTAAAGTCATAAAAAAGCCTGTAACTGACACCAAAATGTTAGTTGGGTGTTTACCTTACTTTAAAAGTGGCACCTTAATAATCTTGATATTTGAAAATCCTAACATATAAAATTCTTCCGTTACTGGTGATTGGTGGGGAAAGTGTAGGCGAGCACTAAGGCTCAAGTCACACCGAGATGGCAGCTAAGCGGCGAGCAGTTTCAGTGTCATATAATTTTAAACTTTATCTTCATTAATATAACACATAGTAACGCTTGATCGCTTGAGAAACTTGAAACGGTCGCGCGGCCGCCCGCGACTCCGCGAGCGCCCCGACGACTCCCGCGTTTATATGTGTTATAGTAATGAAGATAAAGTTTAAAATTATATGACACTGAAACTGCTCGCCGCTTCGCTGCCATCTCGGTGTGATTTGAGCCTAAGAGAAGATACCCTGTAAATTCAACTCGGACATTAGGGCAAGACAACGTCTATGGGGGGTCAAGTAATTAATAAATCTCCTTCATATTTCCAGGTTGGGACTGCTCCGACGGCTCAAGAATGGACAGCAGGCTCCACATGCTTATCGCCGTTCTCTTACTCACCCTCAGCAACTTACTCTTCCTCTTGTCCATGTACGTGGCGACCATCCGTCTATACTACACCGAAGCCATGATGTACGGCTTCACCATGATATTCTCCACCTTCTACCACGCCTGTGACGCCCCTGCCCAAGTCGCCTTCTGCATCATGAGGGGCAATATCCTACAGTTCGGAGACTTCTACTGCGGGCTTATGTCCTTCTGGGTCACCTTACTCGCTATGTCCATTATCAATGACAAATTCAGATCCTCATTACAACTCATCGGTGCAATAATAATAGCTTTATTAACGACATGGAATATGCACTCCTTCGTCTCATTTTTACTACCCGTAGCGGTCGGCATATCAGTGGTCTTCAGTTCCTGGTATCTGGACTATTGGAAGAACCGAAGAATGAAGTATCCTAGGTCCTACTATACTATGTACCTGCCCTTGGGCATTTTGTTAGTAAGTATTGGCTTAATTTGTTACGCTAAATTACAAACAGAACAGAATTATAAGATTGTGCACTCTATTTGGCACATGATCATAGCTTTAAGTGTAGTTTTTTTGTTACCGGATATCAAGCGAGGGACTGACGTGAATCCGTTCTGTCCGACGCGTGGTCACTACAAAATACCGTTCTTTAGAATATTCCGTAGATCTCCAGCACCTATAGCAGCTGATTAACTCACTTTTACGAGGTTTTGGTGTCCAAATGGCATATTTTTGAACTACATTGAAAGGTTTATGAAAATATACAAAAATGTAGTACGACCATGATTTGTGTCACAAACATGTCGCAAGGTACAGAAAGCAAAATGTTGGTCACTATGTATGGCCAACGTGACAAGTACAGCTAGCAAAAATAGTTTTCGGTTTTTATAATAAAAGTTGATATTTACGAACAAATATAGAGGTGCAAATATTATTGTTTAGTTTAGTTATAAGTGTAAGTTTATTAAGATCTAGTATTTTGTCTACTAGTCAACAATAAAGTACAGGATTGTTTTATACAGGTGTCATGTCAATGCTAAACTTTTCTATGACGTATTTTTATAGTGAATTAGGTAAGTTAATGTGTTACTCAAGTCGAGTTGAGTCGACTCTGTTACAAAGGAATTGAAGCGAAATAATTTGTAAGGTTTGACTAAATACTCGCAATGTAAGGCTGCGTTTCCATTAGAGATGTGCGAGGATGTGTTTGTTAAGAACCAATAGAATTGCTTGCGCGGAGCGAGGCTTAATGAAGCGATACTGTTGGTTTCTAACCGACTTTCAAGAAAATAGGAGGTTCTCGTTACGGTTGTTATACACGGTGCTATTTCAGCTTACTTAGTGTACCCGACATAAATAACCACCAGGCGCGATTATTTTTTTTAATAAAAATAAATAATGCTTAGGATTCTGAAACACCCTGTCAATGTTTGCGTATCAAAACAATGTCACTGTTGCATTCCGAGCCATCCTTGTAACACAAAACTCGGACTGCGCTCGCAAATGTTCATCAATATCATTATTATTTAATGAATGTGTTGTATTCAAAGGAGCTCGCGGCTAAATAACAGCCGCACGGGTCGATCACGAAAGTTAATCAACGCTTGTCTAGGTTGGTCTGTGGATGGGTGACCATCTTACATGACGAGTTCCCTCCGTGCCTCGGAAAGCACGTTAAGCCGTTGGTCCTGGCTGCCATTTGTAGATCTTTGGCAGTCGTTACGGATTGTCAGAAGTTAGTAACTCTGACTCCAGTCTTGCCAAGATGTACCGTGTTACCCAGTTAATGGGTTGTGGAGGTCTGGTAGGCAACCGCTCCACGTTAATCACTGGTATTCAGCTGAATCCGGTTTGACTGGAAGCCGACCCCAGTATAGTTGGGAAAAGGCTAGGCAGATGATGAGTATTCATTGGGTAGATGAAGTAGGCTGCCGTTGTAAGACGAATAAAATGGCGCCGTGTATATATATTTTATAACAAACACATTCCTCGCTACGCATCCTCGCACATCTCTGGTGGAAATGCTGGCTAAATCTTGGCTGACCAACGTTTGCCAAATGATTTCCAATTTCTCTCAATGTTATTGGAGTGTTGGGCCCAGAGTACGGAGACGCTTCAGCGGCCGCTGCTAGCATTACTTTTTATAAAACAAGCATGACATGAAGTGAAATCACACCAGGGGCGTAGCTACCCCCGTATCAGCCGAATCAAAAAAAACCCCCGGGGCCCCGACGAGTTGACGCAAAGCTATACATTTAGTCCCGCCGTCTCCTTCGTGGCCTGCCAAGAAAGTCCTTAGCTAGTAAGGCCATATGTTTAAAAAAAACAATACCTCTAAAAACGGGCCCCACCAAAACTGTTCCCCCCCCCCTTTGAAACAAGCTACGCCACTTCATCACTCACTGAAATGACAGCTCGCTGTTATTTAAGACTATGACAGCTGTTAACTCGGCGCTACTTGCGTGGGCACTAAAAATATTAGTATTGGCGAATCTATGTTAGGAAAAAGTTTGCTGGTGTTGGTCAGCCAACATTTGGTGTAGTGCAGCCGGTCCAATGCTTGCCCCATCCTAGACTCAGTGTGATGGTGATACCAAATCTTACCAACCAGAATGATAAAATTCATAATTTCCATACATTTATCGAAATGTACTGAATTAGTATAAGTACCTTTGTCATAATAATTATTGTAAATATGGCAAGACTATGGAATCTTGCCGAAACTGGTTTGAGTGCTATGGTAGGCGCCAGATAAACTTGCAATAACGTACATACATTCTCTAATAACCAGAGGTCGGAATTAGGTAGAATTATTTAAGTACTTACACTGATTTCATACAGCGAAAGAATAAAGTGGATATGCCTCAAATCCCGACATTAATTTTAAGAGCTGAAAAATCCTATGATTTTTTAGTTAAAAATAGAATTACTTCTACATAATTTAAACCACTGCACGCGCGACGCTGCCAAATTTACATCAACGACATCGGATGTCCTAATTTGGAAAAATTCCAAAGCGCACACGCGCGATTTTGTCACAAAAATTGTAGTTCGCACAACATAGCTTGTGAGAATAAAAGAAAACAAGCGGAAATGCGGAGCACTTCCCGCCTATCGAAATGTACCTACTAGATACCGGGAAGATCCATATTAATATCAACATTTCTATGCAAGGACATAAATAAGTCTACCTAATTCCAACCTCTGCTAATAACCCTTCGTAGATACCCGAACAATAAATTAGGAACCGTTTTTCATTCCTAGAGAACAACGATTCAGGACAGCTTTATTATGTCTTTATTTCTGTTTTAACCGACTTCTTTGATTTTAAGCAATTCAATAGCATGTGGGTCAGTGACCGTTATTGCACATTCATCTGGCGCCTACGTTACACTTATACCTAGTTCTTTTTATTATTTTTAGCATGGCAATAACGGTTATTGACCCAGCTACAATTATTGACATTCCTTCTTAATTTAAAGACGGAATTTCATGTGAGACGTTGTGCTAGCGCGGTTTTAGTTTCTATTATTTATTACTATAATGCAAGGTCTTTATGATGTGGCCGTTATAAGCGCGCGAGGAGGGGGGAGGGGGAGGGGGTAAGGATTGCCTTTTCAGTACCGCAATTGCCACGCTAAAATCATCAACTATAGATAAATATACTTAGCCCCAATTTAAGTAAGGTTTTTCACGCTATTTAATTTGTTAATTTGAGATTGAAGGTGGATTTTTAAGAATGCGTCAAACACTACTTGAATGCCAGTTTAGCAGGTTTTCAGGCTAGAGTTTGACAAATACTCAAGATTAAATTCTTAATTCAGAAATCAGGGGTATGCAAGTACTGACCTCAAAGTTTACTCATATGTACAGACGCCAGCACATCAAGGTACACGAAACTGTAAAATATTCCCAATCAACTTTAAACATAATGCTTTAGACATAAAGTTGAAAATCTGTTGAAGAAATTTGACAGATTGTTGTAGCTTGATGTGCCGTCTATACTGAATAAATAGATTATTAAAATGAAAAATAAAAAAGTACTATTAATAGGATGTTTGCGATATTGATCAAATAATGATTTAGTTAGACAGAAATTAAATCATGATTTTGTATGTAAATGCAAAATTAATGTTAAGGTCAACAAATAAATTCACAACAGATGTTACATTGTTAAGAACTAAGAAAAATACTTTAAATACGTTTCTTTTAAAATAATGCCGTAGTATCGACCCCAATAACTCTACTTCGACAATAACAGAAAAAAAAACAAAATTATAGTAAAATTAGACTTTAACTTCATAATTGTAAAGATTAAGTTGTGTTGCTTTCTATCAATTGCATTTAACACATTATTACATTCCCTAGTATGTTCATGTGTTTTTAATCGTGTACCTAAAAGCCTGTTAAAAGATGTTTCAATCTATGACCAGCGAAATGATTCCGTAAATAGCCACCGGTTACAGTGGCGCCACTGTATGTTACGATCCAGAGTAACGTTAACACGCTTGAGGTAAACTGTGATACGCACTCAACAAAAAAAAAAAATATTCAGACAAATTGAGACCTCCTTTTTTGAAGTTGGTTGAAAATATCTAGATTGTGTTTGAAAAAACATAATCAACATACGGGCGGAGTCAAAATAAATTAACGAGCGAACGGTACGGTCATAATTAGTACAAAAAAAAACTTAATAAAAATAGATATGTTTTATTAAGAAAATAGATTGAAATAATTATGCTATGATTACAATCTCTTAAACGAAGTTCAGCTGTTATTTTTACATGTGGCAACATTTCTCTACTAAAGATTTTAAAATAGGTGCTTTTTTATTTAATTAAACAATAGTTTACATGAATTTTTATTGAATTTATCTTGAAAGTCTTAGAAAAATGTAAAAAAAATCTTATTTATTATTTCACCCCTAGCTTAGAATTTGAGCATATTTTTTTTTTCAGCAGCAAGTGAGAATCATGTATATTTTTCTACTTATACTTTATTGGTACTATAAATAATAGTTATATTGTCCACTATTCAAAGTGTAAAATAATACTGATATGGTGCCTTATATTGTCCACTTGAAACTATAAAAAAAAATTAGAAATGTTGTGCCATTATAACATAAGTAGATTTTTTAATACTTAACTCTGTAATTTATTTAAAGCTGTAGGTAT
This sequence comes from Lacanobia oleracea, assembly GCA_950371165.1. Lineage (NCBI taxonomy): Eukaryota > Metazoa > Arthropoda > Insecta > Lepidoptera > Noctuidae > Lacanobia > Lacanobia oleracea. Next base: position 6,172,171 of record OX493404.1, read on the forward strand.
ACGCATTTAAATCGAAAAAATATTAACTGCCGGATACTGGAAATAAATTATCCACATGTTACAAATTAAATGATGCAATTGACTAAAAAAAAAACAATATAAACGGCAAAGGCGCGTTTGATATTGAATTAGCACATATTTTAGTTGCAGAAACTGGGCCTAAATATTAAAGCATTCGTCTGCCAGAAAAATAGACACAATAGAAAATGTATTGTTTGTCGGTCACCGGTGACCGCCGCGGCAGTTAATGTGTAATGGTTTTTGAATGATGCTAAACCAAATTCTTTGCGATACATGCCAAATGCAATAATATTTTTCTTCCCCAACAGCCATTTCTGATGTTACATGAGCTTAAACTTCTGTCGACATAAATAAATATAGTTTTTAAGTTTCACTATCAGCGGGTCTAAAACGGCCACTTAGTGGAATTATAATATTAATTATACAATGATCTGTCAAATTTCATTATCATCTTTATCACTAAAGCATTAAGTTCAAGGTTGATTGGGAAAATTTGACAGTGACGAGTAGCGTGATTTGTTGGCTGCTTCTACAATAGTGGCCTTTTTAGACCCGCTGCAACTTTATTCTATTTTATTATAGTGCAATATTACATCATGTTGATTTCCTATACTTCAAGTAGGCAAGTTATTTTTTTATCCACATATCTTGACGCCGGAAGTAGTGTGTTAGAAAATTATATCAATTTCATAGTCAATTTTATATTATCTGTTCTTTTCGTGTGGTGTTACTTGAATATTGTATGTAAAAAATAATTTGTCGCTTTAAAATATAATTTGTCGCTTTCTAGAACATTCCTTCCAATTTATAAGTTCTTTGTTAAAAATCTTCAAGATGAGTGTTACCAATAGAAAAAATGTTATGGTAGATAGTATAATTAATTGATTACCAATTAGGATTAAATATTGGAATTAAGTGTGTAATGTTTCTTGTGCGTATGAATCGTTGTCTGTTTTACACATCGATTTTGTTCAATTTATTGTTCCTAAGTTCTGTACCGAACGCATATAAAACTTATATTACAGTTACTCCTTGCTTTATAGTAGAAAATCTAAGAGCGGCGGATCTAAAAAGGCCACTTTAGTTGAATCATATTAGGATCAGAATATTAATCATACAACAATCTGTCAAATTGCATTTTTATCTTTATTTCTAAAGCATTAGGTTCAAGGTTGACTGGGAAATATTGGTAGTTTCGGGTAGCTTGATCTACTTTCTGATTCTACTAAAGTAGCTTTTTTAGACCCGCAGTGCTCATTCCGCCCAAAATGCAGGTCCTGAAAATCAAGTATTTTTCCTGCCAATATTATTTTCTAGAAAAATTATACTGTGTGCTTTTAGCTCAAGGTAATTTTATTCTTATTTAAAGCTCAAAGTTTAATCACTGTTTATTTAAAACAGTTGACATAACAGTACCTAAAATGATTTTTTAGCGAACACTTTTTTTCTATAGAGATCATAGTTGAACCCAATAGAAAAACGTGTTCACTTTGTCGTTAAGTTAGAAAAAATAAAGTTACCGATGCTATTGTAATGTATTGGTAAGTATATCTATTTGTATTGCGTTGCATTTATATTCGTGAAATTTATAATAGGTATATTATTTTGTTGTCAATTTGTAAATGTGATTATTAAAATGAAAATATAATTTATAATGAAATATTTTTATTTATTTTTCCGTTTCACTTTTCCACTATAATGTGCGTGTTTGTTAAGCAATGCGCGATGACAAAATAGGGATAGGCAAGAGAAAAAAAAATCGATAGTTCGACATATCGTCAGTTTTTGTATGACTTCTTCTTCTTCCACCTGGCGTTAATCCCGCCTATTGCCAGGGTCCGCCTTCCTACTTAGCTTCCTCCACTTTGCCCGATCTTGAACATCCTTCTCAGTCAGGCCATTGGCTCTCATGTCGGACTTGACGACGTCCAGCCAGCGCTTGCAGGGGCGACCACGAGGCCTAGCCCCAAGAACAGCCATATTCATGCATCTCCGACCAACGTACTCCATAGGATGATGTGGCCATACCATCGCAGACGACACTCTTGCAGTTTTTCCCCCACGTCACGGACACCAAGACTACCTCGGATGTAAGAGTTGCGTATGCGATCGGATCGCGTTACGCCACTCATCCACCTCAGCATCTTCATCTCCGTGACGCGAAGCTCCTGGGTGTGTCTGCTTAGTGCTGGCCAACACTCGCCCCCGTACAGTAGGACAGGCCGAATGATGCATTTATATATCTGCCCCTTGAGCTTCGGAGGCATTTTGCGGTCGCATACAACGCCCGTTACCTCGCGCCACTTCGCCCAAGCCGCGCCAATACGTGCTTGGACATCGTCGTCCACGATGCCAGACTCGTGCAGCACGGATCCAAGGTACCTGAATGTATCGGACTTTCTGATCAGGGTCCGAACCTATTCGGATGGTGTTTGTATTCGTGCTGCCACAGGACATGTACTCAGTCTTCGCCACATTTAGTCTCAGACCACCGTTTTCAAGCGTGTCCTTCCAAATGTTGACTTTGCGCTCAAGATGGGCTTTGTTCTGATGGCGAGGGCGATGTCATCGGCATACATTCAGTCAAAAAAGTATCGGGAATGGATGATTTGTTTATGGTTCCAAATTCAAATTTTTGTTTTTTTGTAGTTGTTAGATTGGCACAACTGTTTTCCATTTTGGCGCGGAGTTTGAGTTGCATCTGTTATTTATATTAAATACAGTGCTGGTTTTAGTAATATCATATATAGTGTGTATTGCGAATTTCATAATGGACAAAAATATCGAACAGAGTTTGTCTTAAATAAATCGACTTTATCAAAAACTCGTGCTTATGAGTGGTTCAAAGCGTTCAAAAGCGGTCGTGATGTGATGGAAGATTTGCCTCGCTCTGGTAGGCCGTCAACGTCTGCAACTGAAGTTAACATCGCAAAAGTGAAGGAAATAGTGACTGAAAATCCCCATTCAACTCTGAGAGAGATAGCCGCCGAACTTTCTGTATCTCACGAGTCGATCCGTACCATTTTAACTAATCATTTGGGTATGAAACATGTTGCTGCTCGGCTAGTCCCAAAAGATCTGAATTTTCTCCAAAAACTCAATCGCATGAAAGTCGCTGAGGACATGCTAGAACGAGTCAGTTCGGACCCAACATTCATGAAACGCATTGTTACTGGTGACGAGACGTGGGTTTACGAGTTTGACATGCAAACTAGTCAACAAGCTTCGGAGTGGCGCCTTCCAACTGAACCGAAACCGAAAAAACCACGCCAAAGTCGATCAAAAGTCAAAGTCATGTTGACTGTTTTCTTTGACTATCGCGGTGTTGTGCACTCTGAATTGTTACCGGAAGGTCTAACGGTAAATAAAGAATATTATTTGAGCGTTATGCGGCGTTTAAGAGAGCAAATTCGACGAAAAAGGCCAGATTTGTGGAAAGAAAATTCTTGGATTTTGCACCACGACAATGCGCCTTCGCACAAGGCTATCATTGTGAACGAATTTTTAACCAAACACTCAACAAATACCATCCAGCAACCACCATATTCACCAGATATGGCTCCTGCTGACTTTTTCTTTTTCCTAAACTCAAATGACCACTTCGTGGCACCCATTTTCAATCGATAGAAGACATAAAGGAGAATTCGCGGCGAGAACTGAACTCAATTCCGGAAGCAGCGTTTAAAAAATGTTTTGATGAATGGATTATTCGTTGGCGCAAGTGTATCGTTTCTAAAGGAGCATACTTTGAAGGTAATAAAATAAATTTGGATGAATAACAGACATTTTGTGTATTATTGATCTTTTCCCGGTACTTTCTTGACAGAGTAGTACATCATTAGCCATGGAGGCTGATCTTGGATGTTTGCCGTAACTACATCGAGCACTACGTTAAACAAGAATGGGCTAAGAGCCGAGCCTTGGTGAACGCCAACAGATATTGGGAAGCCATTCGATTCGCCAACAGCGGTCTGGACAGAGGAAACGGAATCGCGGTACATGTCTCTGATAATGTCAATATAGGCCTCGGGAACGTCCTTGAAGCGCAGTGCCCACCAAATGGACTGCCGAGGTATATATTCGAAGGCCTTCTGCAGGTCTAAAAAGGCCATATGCAAAGCTCTCCTTCTCTCTATATATTAGTAATTACCGTCCAATTACATTGATACCTATTTGTTCAAAAATTTATGAGAAATGTATGTATAAAAGGCTAATAGAATTTTGCAATAAATTCCAAATAATAAGTACTGAACAGTATGGATTTCAAAAAAAGAAATCCACATCATTAGCTATTTACTCTCTTATGAAGGCAGTACTTTCAAATATTAATAATAATCATCTGACTACGGGACTTTTTTTTGATTTATCAAAAGCCTTCGATTTTGTGTCGCACAGCATATTGTTGGATAAACTAGAGACTATTGGGATTAGAGGACCTGCACTTGAATGGATATCATCCTATTTAGGCAATAGACAGCAACGTGTCATTATTAGTAAAATTAACAGTAATAGAGATATGATACCACTCATCAGCATATAAGCAAAATAAATGTGGCGTTCCGCAAGGAAGCGTGCTTGGTCCAATATTGTTTCTTTTATATATTAATGACATCATAAAAATAACCAATCATAAATGCATATTATTTGCCAACGATATCAATCATAGTGACATCAGATAAAAAGAAAAACAAGACTGACCATGAGTTTGACATAAATAATACAATAGACAAATTACTGCTTTGGCTTGACATGAATAATTTAAAAATAAATTTAGATAAATCCGTTTACATTCAATTTAATCAATCAAATAATAATAAAAACAATATAAAACTTAATATTAATAAAATCGAAGAGGCAACCCATACAAGGTTTTTAGGCGTAATAATAGACAAAGATTTTAACTGGAAAGAACATGTAGATAATGTAAGCACTCGAATCAATAAATTTGTATACGCACTGAATCAAGTTAAAAACGTAACTAACATAAAAACTGCAATTATGTCATACTACGCCTATGTTGAGTCGCTACTGCGATATGGTCTCGTAATGTGGGGTAATGGTACCAATATGGATAGAGCATTTATCGCACAAAAAAAGTGCATCAGAGCAATAAGTGGTATTAAACCTGATGACTCATGTAGACCAATGTTCAAGAGGTTTGGTCTGCTACCTCTACCATGTCTGTATATATATGAGGTATGTATATTTGTAGTTAACAACAAACATTTATTTAAATCAGCAAATGATGTAAATCCCAGAAACAGACGAGATCCTCATAAACTGGTATTAAGTGATTTGCCAAGACTTGCGAAATACAACAAAAACTGCCTTGCAATGTGCGTACGATTTATAACAAAATACCAAGTCGCTTTAAAATATTGAACTCGAGAAAATTTAAGACAGAATTACACAAGTGGCTTATTGAATGTAATTTTTACAGTTTAAAAGATTTTATGGATGTGAGATGTTGATTCCTTTTGTCAAAATATAAATTTTTGCATGCTATGTTATATCTTAGCGAAACATGTTGAGCTACTGTAATAATATTAACATCAATGTATACCATGTTTTACGCAAATAAATGATTTACTTACTTACTCTCTGTAAGCCTCAGCCAGATTCCGTAAGGCGAACACTGCGTTCATGGTGCTGTTACCCGCCCGGAAGCCATATTGACACTCAGAGACAGTACACTCGCTACGGAGCCGTGTGTCAATGATGCGCTCGAAGAGCTTCATGGTGTGGCACATGCTCTTGATACCGCGGTAGCTACTACAATCCTGTACGCTACCTTTGCCTTTGTAAACAGGGATAATCAGGCTAAATCGCCACTGGTTCGGCATTTCCTTGGTGATCAGGATGCGGTTAAAAAGAACCGTCAGAAGGTCCACACCATGTGGGCCCATCGCCTTCCACACTTCAATTGGCACATTGTCAGGCCCGACCGCTTTCCGGTTCTTCATGTGGCGAAGAGCAATGCGGGTTTCGTCGGGGGAAATAGGGGAAATAAGTCCAAGGTTAGGAGGCGGTTCGGGAGGAAGGTTATGGGGATGCTGTTTGTTAGACAGCTCCGCGAAGTATGTACACCATCTCTCCTTAACAGAGGGGGCATCGTAGAGCAGCTTACCCTGGGCGTCCCTTACACAGAGACATTTGCTAATGTCCCGTGTAGCTTTCTCCCGGGCACGCGCCAGCTTAAAAATAAGCTTTTGCCCCTCCGCAGTTTCCAGCTTGTCGTATAAGGGCGCCAGACTTTTGCTGCGGGCTCTGGCTACAGCTTTTTTGCAAGCGCGCTTAGCCGCTCCATATGCCTCCCTGTCATCCGGAGAGTTGGACCCTTGCCACTGTTTAAATAAAACCTTCTTCTTCCGAGTCGCCTCCTGCACCCCGTCATCCCACCACCACGTCTCCTTTGCTATGGTGCGGCCACCACGAGAAGTGCCAAGGACGCGCTTACCCGCATCGGTGATTGCTGAATGGATCCTACTCCAGATCTCTTGAGCGGACTCATGCGGAGCACTGATCTCGAGATGCTCGACCTCCGCGATGAAGTCCGACTGCCTAGGACCATCAAGCAACCACCACTTAGTGCGGGGTTTGCGTTTCTCGATCACTCTCTTCTTCGGTACAACCGCAAAGTCCAGGACAAGGAGGCGGTGTTGAGCCGTTAGGCTTTCGCCTGGGATGACTTTGCAGTTGGTAACCTTGCCAATGATGAGGCACCGTCGCACCAGCAGGTAATCTATTTGGGTTGAGTAGGCACCACTACGGTACGTAATAAGATGCTGGGGCTTCTTCTGAAAGAATGTGTTCGCGATGGCTAGGTCAGACACAGCGCAGGTGCTAAGTATATTGACTCCCTCTGCGTTTAGCTGGCCATAACCAAAACCACCGTGAACACGTCCATACTCTTCAGCAAACTGACCTACGTGACCGTTGAGATCCCCCCCAACCAAAACACCTTCGGAATTCGGAATAGCGCGTAATACGTCCTCGAACTCATCCCAGAAGGCCTCCTTTTCAGACTCACAGCAACCAGTCTGTGGAGCATAGGCACTGATTAGGTTCGTTACCGACCCTTCGAACAGCACCCTAACTCGCATCAACCGGTCGCTGCATCGGTCTACTTCAAGGAGTCCATCCTGAAGGTCCTTAGACAGCACCACGGCCACTCCGCCCCTACCCGTTGGTGATCCGGTGTACACTAGCCGGTACCCCTGCCCGATGTCACGTGACTTATTTCCCTTCCAGCGCGTCTCCTGAAGGAAGGCGCACTGGACCCGACGCTTCGCAAGTACGTCTGCGAGTTCCTGGCAACGTCCGGTTAGGGAGCCAATGTTCCAGGTGGCAAAGCGGAACTTCTTCTTGGGTACTATCCTCTTTAGCCGTGCCCGTACTTGACACGGTAGCCCTAGCCCACTTATCGCAGGTTTAGGGCGATGTGCCTGCGCGTCGTTATGCGGCGACGCCCTAAACCGAGTACCCTTACCTAACTTGTTTCTGTCCATACATATATGACTGAAGTTGGTTTTACGTGGGGCGACCAGCCGTCAGACACCCACAACCCTACGAGAGGAAAACCAGTTTCGCCAGAGCCTCGTCCGTTGGACGGCAGGGTGCACCGCTAGCAGGTGAGGTTGGCTTGGGTCTTTAAGATGGCAACGGACCCAATACACCCCAGTTTTTGTATGACTATTCATACATTATATACCTACATATTTACAAAAAATTTAAATTCGTGAAAAGTACACACGAGAAAAAAATAGTAAGTATTTTTTATTATTAGTACCTTTGTGGTCAAAGAGAATATAACCACTAGAGAGCGTATGGGCCGATTTCTTCTAAGTACACGACTCACTACTGCGGGCCGGGGGACAAGGAAGAATGCACGGCTGCAATTGGTCAGTTCAAGGTCAAGATACGTAGGTAAGGCTATCGTTAGGGGTGCGCTTCTTCAATAAGGGAAAATAGTCGATATCGATAAAATGGCTTTTAACATTATAAAAAATACACAATTAAAATGAAAGAAAATATTTAATCAAAATCAATAAATTACACAAAAACATATGCACTTATCCTGTTATTATTGATTTTTAAAATGAATTAATTTGGTATATGTTTTTCGAATTAAACTTTTAGGGTCCTGGTTGTTCTTTGTAAAAAAAGATAAACGAGCGTCCATGTATTTCTGAATTATGCATCTTGTTAATTCAATTAAATGATTTGTGGACTCTATTTCAAATTGATGAAAATTAATATCCGGGAACAAATTATACCCAATCAGGGATTTTAAAACCGATCTAATAAAATAGTCCGTATTATATTTCGAAGACAGCACTTTCGAACCACTCTCATTGATCGCCCTCTTAATATAAATTTCACAACGACGACAAATTTCTATTACTGTGGTAGATCCGTACAATAATTTGTTTTTAGTGTCCTTTTGAAATTGTAAGGTGTTTTGATTAGGTAAACCAATAAGCGCCCCAATGCAAGTTTGGCATTTTATTTGCTTTATCAGAGCATGGACAATGTAGCCGGCCATATATTCAACTACTTTTTCACCGAATTCAGAACAGGGTAACAGGCTTTCAAGGCTTGAAAAATCCAAGCTCTCAGTCTCAAGATCTATGTTTTGGTCTTTGTATCTTGTCGTAATATTGATACGGTTAACTGCAGAAGTGCATTGCAAAATTGAAATTTGTCCAAGAGCACTGCAATTGCCGCTACCACTATTTTTAATTTGCGCATAGGTCAGGAGCTTCTTGTAGATGCTTTCAAAAACCCTAGCACTAGGATTGTTGTTTGATCCACCGTGGCATCTTATACTTCCAAACAGATGTTCCAAGTGGTCCTGGCTTATTTTATGAAGAGGAAGATATTTTATGGCGCACTCTGAGTTCAGGACCAAGTCATGTATGAGAGCAATGGCGCTTTCGATACACACACAAAATCCCATGAATCCGGTATATCGTGGTGATTTAACAAGTAAAACTTCTTGTTTTACTTTTCTTACAATTATGTCTGCGGACATATTTAGTAGAGCATCTCTTGCCATCTTTAATTTAAATATAACATTCGCAGCATTTTCTGCATTGACTGCTCGTTTCAAATCATATCCATGAGTATGCGAGTCCAGAATATCAAAAAGATCATTTATCATTTCCAGAAACTGTGTTGTGGGTGTAACATCTTGAAACTTAAATTAAGGTTTTTTTTGCAAAATGTGAGTGCATCTGATACACTCTTACTGAAAATTTGGGTTGCTAAGCTGACTTTCATAACTTTAGTTTTAAAAAATATATGAGAAGCCCTTAGTCGATTAGCTAGATGAAAATTTTCCGCTGTTTGTAAATTATGTAAGTTTACAAGATGTTCCCACGATATAATATTGCCCCGTTCGTCCTTCAAATTCCTATAAAACTCAAATGCATTTCGCACTAACTTGATCATGTGTGCCGGATCTAAAAAGACTGCTATTCTTGAAGTATTGCAGGGATTTTTAAAGGTGGAGTTGATTTGATCAACTTCAAATGAACAGCCTAATTTCTTAGCCATTGTAATATTTGCTGGGCAGCCGTCAAATGTAATAGCTTTGACGTTTACACCAGCCTCTTCTACCAAATGGATTGCCTCCGTTAGAAGAGCGGCTTTTTGATCTGCATTGATGCCATTTATTAAAAAATATCCTATTGGAATTTTCCAAGATGCATTTATTGGCACCAGCATGAAAACAAGGGCTTCTTTAGCTTCGTCTTGACAATCCGTTTGTAAACTGGCACCAAAACTCACGTGGCCATAGTACCTTCTGCCTTGGGGATGATATTCAACACCGCTTCTGATTGCCATTTCGTCGAATATAATAGTGGCGTAAATTTTGTTCTTCGATTCTCTAGCTTTCATTTTGATAGTATCTATTGCCTCCTTTGTAAATCCTGGTTTACCGTCAATAGATTGATACCAACTTCTTAGCGTACTTGTAGCAGGTAAGCATGTGCTGAAAGTTTTTCTAACGAAATTATACGCTTTCGGGGAATAAAAATGCAACGTTAAGGAGAATGCTCGTAACTCTGGTGAGTATTTTATTTTAGGTATATGTCCTGTTTTTGATTTCAATATTTGACGTTTAACAATTTCTTGGTTTTGTACACCTATGCGACTTAAAATGTCTTCATTTTCCTGAGTGATATAAGATTTATTTGTCAAAGTATTCAAAATTTCTTTTAGATTTGCATTTTTTTTTACCAATGATCTATTTTTATCTTGAAGCCTCTTCACCTCTTTCTTTTTTTTATTAAGGGAATATTTAAGATGGTCTATGTGTCGTTTCATTTTGCGTTTACGTGGAGTCAGGTCTATTACAGGGTCTTCTATTTTATTGTTACCTAATGTCGAACTCTGAAAAAGAAAAATATAGCATAAGAAAAAAAATAAATTAGAAAAGAAAGAGGTAAGTACTAAATATACTTACGGGAATCTCATAATCATGGGAAGGCTTTAAAATTTTATTTTCATCACATGGAAAACTCTGCAAAGGAGCCTGGTCTGCAGTAGATGTATTAGCCTCAGCATGTACTTGTTTATTTGATAATGAACTCTGTAATTAAGCATGTCGGATATCAATAAACGCAGTTACATAATATTAAACCCTGGTCCTTCATCGAAACAAATTAACTTACGAGGGCGACATTGTGATGCGAAGGCCCAGGTACATTAGTATTAGAGTCAGTCATAGATACTATTTGTTGAAGCCTGTAAAGAATGAATGTTACTTATATTTACTATTTCACGATTCCCAACATTATATCAATAAAAACAAAACTTACCAAAATAGGCAAAAACATCGTTGGTATCGCTGAACTAAATAGACGGCGGCGTTGTTAATATTCAAAACAATCGGGGGTGAAGTGCCTTGAACAAACAGCACTATATTTTGTTGGAAACCAATTTTCCCTATTAACTTTATTTATCCACTTTTCTTTTAGTTCCGGAATCTTCGGAAATCTAAAATGAAAACATGTATCTCAAACACAAAGAGGAACAAATCTTTTTTACATCAAATACCACCGCCAAATTGTTGTAAATCCAAGTGAAAGTTATACTATTTTTTTGTTATCTATGGCTTCATAATAAATTGGTGTAAATCCTGGACTCATCGGTCGGCGCCAGAGAGAAACAAAAAATATCCGGAACTTACATAAAGAGTATGTGAATTTAATAAAAAATATATTAATTTTAATTTTATTACTGTCGATATCAAATTTCAGCTATTACTGCTATTAAAGTGGACACCACTAATTGTCACGATAAAAATACAAAGGAAAAGAAAGGGGTAAAAGCATTAGATTTGTCTAATGAAAGAAAGGGACTTTTACAAAAGACATCAACGCGGAAAACAAATTTGTGCTCTTTTACCCAGGAACCATTTTAGCTAGACCTCTGCGGTGACTCATGATCTGAATAAATCAAAATTAATTTTCGTCCTGTATACTTACCGATGAAAAGTTATGCCATCCTTTTTGTAACTCGATGTCTTGGAATGTTTCCCACACCACTTCACCGCGCATGAAGGCATTTTGATGCGTTATAATTGGATTAAAATTTGTATTTATTTAGCGTGCACACAGGTCTAACACTTGGTTACAACTAAAATGGTTACTCCTATCGTAGCCTATACATAGGCGAAAAATCGCTAATAGTTTTCGAGCTTCGGGGCACTGTATGCGCAGTCAAGTGGTTATATCGTCGTTGTTTGTGGTTAACTCGCAGCGGGCAGCACACAAGCTAGTAACGTTTAAGACGAAGTATTGATATATCGCTAAAGCATTAGGTTCAGGAATAATATCGATATTTTTTGCTCATCCCTAGGACAAAACAGCAGCAATGGGATAACAATTTCATTTCTCACCTTACCTGATAGAAGGCGATGATGTGTTCACCGATGGAGCATGCTTGTCTAGAAGTAACCTACTGTCTCTTGACTCGAGAGACTTCCAGGCTGCAGCAGTCGGGAACCACAAAATTCGACGGGAAATTCTTCTCCATAGCTGTACGCACAATTAATGCTATGCACATGCACAGCTTCGCTATCCACCGCGCAAGCACTCTGAATAGCTTTGGTAGAAACAAAAGGTCTGCTAGTTGTTGCCAGCCAAAATATTCAGTGCTATCTATACTAATATTATAAAGCTGAAGAGTTTGTTTGGTTGAACGCGCTAATCTTAGGAACTAGGTACTGTTTTGAATTGAAAAACAGATTTAGTTTTGGATAGCCCATTCATCGAGGAAGTCTATCTATTGACTATACGATGACACGGCCAATAGGAGCGCAGCATTAATATAAAATGTGACGCAGAGAAGTTCGCGGATCAACTAGTAAAACACAAATACTTGCATCATTTCAAAATCGACTTTATTAAAATATCGTCTTTTTAATATTCAGATTACATCATCGAGACCTAGGAATATTCATTTAATAAATATACACATAGTAAATAGAGTGATAAAAAATACACAATTAAAATGAAAGAAAATATTTAATCAAAATCAATAAATTACACAAAAACATATGCACTTATCCTGTTATTATTGATTTTTAAAATGAATTAATTTGGTATATGTTTTTCGAATTAAACTTTTAGGGTCCTGGTTGTTCTTTGTAAAAAAAGATAAACGAGCGTCCATGTATTTCTGAATTATGCATCTTGTTAATTCAATTAAATGATTTGTGGACTCTATTTCAAATTGATGAAAATTAATATCCGGGAACAAATTATACCCAATCAGGGATTTTAAAACCGATCTAATAAAATAGTCCGTATTATATTTCGAAGACAGCACTTTCGAACCACTCTCATTGATCGCCCTCTTAATATAAATTTCACAACGACGACAAATTTCTATTACTGTGGTAGATCCGTACAATAATTTGTTTTTAGTGTCCTTTTGAAATTGTAAGGTGTTTTGATTAGGTAAACCAATAAGCGCCCCAATGCAAGTTTGGCATTTTATTTGCTTTATCAGAGCATGGACAATGTAGCCGGCCATATATTCAACTACTTTTTCACCGAATTCAGAACAGGGTAACAGGCTTTCAAGGCTTGAAAAATCCAAGCTCTCAGTCTCAAGATCTATGTTTTGGTCTTTGTATCTTGTCGTAATATTGATACGGTTAACTGCAGAAGTGCATTGCAAAATTGAAATTTGTCCAAGAGCACTGCAATTGCCGCTACCACTATTTTTAATTTGCGCATAGGTCAGGAGCTTCTTGTAGATGCTTTCAAAAACCCTAGCACTAGGATTGTTGTTTGATCCACCGTGGCATCTTATACTTCCAAACAGATGTTCCAAGTGGTCCTGGCTTATTTTATGAAGAGGAAGATATTTTATGGCGCACTCTGAGTTCAGGACCAAGTCATGTATGAGAGCAATGGCGCTTTCGATACACACACAAAATCCCATGAATCCGGTATATCGTGGTGATTTAACAAGTAAAACTTCTTGTTTTACTTTTCTTACAATTATGTCTGCGGACATATTTAGTAGAGCATCTCTTGCCATCTTTAATTTAAATATAACATTCGCAGCATTTTCTGCATTGACTGCTCGTTTCAAATCATATCCATGAGTATGCGAGTCCAGAATATCAAAAAGATCATTTATCATTTCCAGAAACTGTGTTGTGGGTGTAACATCTTGAAACTTAAATTAAGGTTTTTTTTGCAAAATGTGAGTGCATCTGATACACTCTTACTGAAAATTTGGGTTGCTAAGCTGACTTTCATAACTTTAGTTTTAAAAAATATATGAGAAGCCCTTAGTCGATTAGCTAGATGAAAATTTTCCGCTGTTTGTAAATTATGTAAGTTTACAAGATGTTCCCACGATATAATATTGCCCCGTTCGTCCTTCAAATTCCTATAAAACTCAAATGCATTTCGCACTAACTTGATCATGTGTGCCGGATCTAAAAAGACTGCTATTCTTGAAGTATTGCAGGGATTTTTAAAGGTGGAGTTGATTTGATCAACTTCAAATGAACAGCCTAATTTCTTAGCCATTGTAATATTTGCTGGGCAGCCGTCAAATGTAATAGCTTTGACGTTTACACCAGCCTCTTCTACCAAATGGATTGCCTCCGTTAGAAGAGCGGCTTTTTGATCTGCATTGATGCCATTTATTAAAAAATATCCTATTGGAATTTTCCAAGATGCATTTATTGGCACCAGCATGAAAACAAGGGCTTCTTTAGCTTCGTCTTGACAATCCGTTTGTAAACTGGCACCAAAACTCACGTGGCCATAGTACCTTCTGCCTTGGGGATGATATTCAACACCGCTTCTGATTGCCATTTCGTCGAATATAATAGTGGCGTAAATTTTGTTCTTCGATTCTCTAGCTTTCATTTTGATAGTATCTATTGCCTCCTTTGTAAATCCTGGTTTACCGTCAATAGATTGATACCAACTTCTTAGCGTACTTGTAGCAGGTAAGCATGTGCTGAAAGTTTTTCTAACGAAATTATACGCTTTCGGGGAATAAAAATGCAACGTTAAGGAGAATGCTCGTAACTCTGGTGAGTATTTTATTTTAGGTATATGTCCTGTTTTTGATTTCAATATTTGACGTTTAACAATTTCTTGGTTTTGTACACCTATGCGACTTAAAATGTCTTCATTTTCCTGAGTGATATAAGATTTATTTGTCAAAGTATTCAAAATTTCTTTTAGATTTGCATTTTTTTTTACCAATGATCTATTTTTATCTTGAAGCCTCTTCACCTCTTTCTTTTTTTTATTAAGGGAATATTTAAGATGGTCTATGTGTCGTTTCATTTTGCGTTTACGTGGAGTCAGGTCTATTACAGGGTCTTCTATTTTATTGTTACCTAATGTCGAACTCTGAAAAAGAAAAATATAGCATAAGAAAAAAAATAAATTAGAAAAGAAAGAGGTAAGTACTAAATATACTTACGGGAATCTCATAATCATGGGAAGGCTTTAAAATTTTATTTTCATCACATGGAAAACTCTGCAAAGGAGCCTGGTCTGCAGTAGATGTATTAGCCTCAGCATGTACTTGTTTATTTGATAATGAACTCTGTAATTAAGCATGTCGGATATCAATAAACGCAGTTACATAATATTAAACCCTGGTCCTTCATCGAAACAAATTAACTTACGAGGGCGACATTGTGATGCGAAGGCCCAGGTACATTAGTATTAGAGTCAGTCATAGATACTATTTGTTGAAGCCTGTAAAGAATGAATGTTACTTATATTTACTATTTCACGATTCCCAACATTATATCAATAAAAACAAAACTTACCAAAATAGGCAAAAACATCGTTGGTATCGCTGAACTAAATAGACGGCGGCGTTGTTAATATTCAAAACAATCGGGGGTGAAGTGCCTTGAACAAACAGCACTATATTTTGTTGGAAACCAATTTTCCCTATTAACTTTATTTATCCACTTTTCTTTTAGTTCCGGAATCTTCGGAAATCTAAAATGAAAACATGTATCTCAAACACAAAGAGGAACAAATCTTTTTTACATCAAAGACCACCGCCAAATTGTTGTAAATCCAAGTGAAAGTTATACTATTTTTTTGTTATCTATGGCTTCATAATAAATTGGTGTAAATCCTGGACTCATCGGTCGGCGCCAGAGAGAAACAAAAAATATCCGGAACTTACATAAAGAGTATGTGAATTTAATAAAAAATATATTAATTTTAATTTTATTACTGTCGATATCAAATTTCAGCTATTACTGCTATTAAAGTGGACACCACTAATTGTCACGATAAAAATACAAAGGAAAAGAAAGGGGTAAAAGCATTAGATTTGTCTAATGAAAGAAAGGGACTTTTACAAAAGACATCAACGCGGAAAACAAATTTGTGCTCTTTTACCCAGGAACCATTTTAGCTAGACCTCTGCGGTGACTCATGATCTGAATAAATCAAAATTAATTTTCGTCCTGTATACTTACCGATGAAAAGTTATGCCATCCTTTTTGTAACTCGATGTCTTGGAATGTTTCCCACACCACTTCACCGCGCATGAAGGCATTTTGATGCGTTATAATTGGATTAAAATTTGTATTTATTTAGCGTGCACACAGGTCTAACACTTGGTTACAACTAAAATGGTTACTCCTATCGTAGCCTATACATAGGCGAAAAATCGCTAATAGTTTTCGAGCGTCGGGGCACTGTATGCGCAGTCAAGTGGTTATATCGTCGTTGTTTGTGGTTAACTCGCAGCGGGCAGCACAAAAGCTAGTAACGTTTAAGACGAAGTATTGATATATCGCTAAAGCATTAGGTTCAGGAATAATATCGATATTTTTTGCTCATCCCTAGGACACCATTGGAATATTCTGTGACCTCTCGAAGGCGTTTGATTGCGTTGAACATGAGACACTTTTGTTGAAACTTGAGCACTATGGAATCGGAAATACAGCCCTTGAGTTGCTTAGATCATACTTGATGGACAGACAGGTTAAAGTTCAGGTAAACGGTGTAAACTCACGAGGGTCTGAAGTGACAATGGGAGTTCCTCAAGGCTCAATATTAGGTCCTTTCCTCTTTCTAGTTTATATAAATGATTTGCCCCAATTACTTCAAAATCACCCAAAGATGGTATTATTTGCGGATGACACTTCATTGATATTTAAAATAGAGCGACGATCACGAAATCTTGACGTCGTTAATAACTCTATTCTTCAAGTCCAAAATTGGTTTACGGCAAACAACTTGGTATTAAATGAAAAAAAAAACTAAATGTATTAGATTTACTTTGCCTAATGTTAAAAGTACCGAATGTGACATAATATTGAATGGAGAAAAACTGGAGTTTATTGATCAGACAGTTTTCTTGGGAATCACAGTGGACGAGAAGTTGCAATGGGGACCTCATATTACATCTCTAGCGGGGCGGCTAAGCTCAGCTGCTTATGCTGTTAGGAAAATAAGACAGTTAACAGACGTAGAAACCGCACGTTTGGTCTATTTTAGCTACTTTCACAGCATTATGTCATACGGAATTTTGTTGTGGGGTCGGGCTGCTGACATTGAATCCATATTTATTTTACAAAAGAGAGCTGTCAGAGCCCTTTATAATCTGCGCCGCCGCGATTCTCTAAGGGAACTTTTTAAAAAGATTAATATTATGACAGTCCCTTGCCAATTCATTTATGAAAATATAATGTATGTACGGAAAAATCGCCATCTTTTTAGTAAAATTAGTGATAGACATAATTTTAATACTAGAAATAAAGATAAGTTAGATCAACCATTTTATAGATTAGCTAAAGTACACACATCTTTCATGGGGTACTGTGTTAAATGTTACAATAAAATACCTTGTGACATATTAGAACTAAATGAAAGAAAATTTAAAGCATATATCAAAAGCACACTTTGTAAACAAGCTTATTACAAATTAGAAGATTACATTCAGGATAAGAATGCCTGGAAGCATGCTGGTCCTGCTCCATAGGACGGTCAATGTTGTGGACAAAATCAAACTGGTTGCTTTATGTATTAACTTTATAGATGTTCTGTCTCTTTTTGTGTCTGTATTTTTCTGTTAACTCACACACTGTTAATTAGTCATTCCAATATTTGTAAATGTGTGAGTATCATGTACCTACTTATTTAGAAAATTTATAAGTCTACCTCTGCATACCCTAGGTGCATGGTCCTCACATATAAAAAAAAATTTGTATACTTACCAAATATTGTAAAAGATTAATTGAAAAGAGTAACTATGGAGTTTCTTGTCCATTCTTCTCCATAAGAATCTACCTTTCCGAATGGACAGTAGAGTCACTTCAGAACTTTTAAATATTTGAAATGTGAATGACGTTCAAAAGTGCCGTTTAATGGCCTAATTGGAATAAACGTTTTGACTTTGACTTTGACTTTGACAAAACAGCAGCAATGGGATAACAATTTCATTTCTCACCTTACCTGATAGAAGGCGATGATGTGTTCACCGATGGAGCATGCTTGTCTAGAAGTAACCTACTGTCTCTTGACTCGAGAGACTTCCAGGCTGCAGCAGTCGGGAACCACAAAATTCGACGGGAAATTCTTCTCCATAGCTGTACGCACAATTAATGCTATGCACATGCACAGCTTCGCTATCCACCGCGCAAGCACTCTGAATAGCTTTGGTAGAAACAAAAGGTCTGCTAGTTGTTGCCAGCCAAAATATTCAGTGCTATCTATACTAATATTATAAAGCTGAAGAGTTTGTTTGGTTGAACGCGCTAATCTTAGGAACTAGATACTGTTTTGAATTGAAAAACAGATTTAGTTTTGGATAGCCCATTCATCGAGGAAGTCTAGCTATTGACTATATAACATGACACGGCCAATAGGAGCGGAGCATTAATATAAAATGTGACGCAGACGAAGTTCGCGGATCAACTAGTAAAACACTAATACTTGCATCATTTCAAAATCGACTTTATTAAAATATCGTCTTTTTAATATTCAGATTACATCATCGAGACCTAGGAATATTCATTTAATAAATATACAAGTAGTAAATAGAGTGACACATAACATCAATATTGAATGACTTCTAAAGGCGCAGACCCATCGCAGCGCATGGAGAGGACTCGCACGTTGTAACCAACGTACGTGTCTTTCCGAGCTTTGCTTTACAAGAAAATGTAGGTGATTGTGTCCACTGCAACCCACACACACACTACGCATCAATTGACGTCATTGGTAGATGTGTGGCTTGCTCGAAGAAGTATGGCGCTCACATAGCTCAATGCTGTCGATGCCATGCACGCTGTGCATGCGGTACACGCTACACACGAATATTAACCCACGACTATGTATAACTGTATCACAGCTCACAGCACAGTTTTGAGTTACGCCTTGTGGAACGGTGGCGTGTGTAGTGTGTACTGCAGTGTAAACTTAGACCTACGTTGTCAAACAAATGAATCCACGCAGCTAAAATGCGCCGCGTGGCCGTGCACAGCATGCACCGCGGTGGTTTTGCGCCTTAATGTCCTTTATTCAGTCAAAAATTACTTATAGTCGATCAATACAATACAGAATTGTCTGTACAGACCATGAAACTCTTAATAAAATAAAAATGATTATCACACAGACATTTTTCTGAATTGTTTTATTGCAAAAACAAAATTTTGTAGAAGCTTATGGGAAGTCTGTATTGTGTAGACCCACCATTAAGCTATATCCTCGCAATCCTGAGCCGAGTCTTTCCGGCTCGCTGCGACGTGCGTCACACGCCACAGGCGGAGGTAATGGAGGTACTAAAAAGTACCTAAAAATTGGGGACTTGCGAAAGGAGATGTTCCAAAATGTATGGAGCCTGGGCCAGGTCCTTGCACACTATAGTTAAAAATAGAGAAATACAATGAAAACAGTTCTCAACTGTCCAATTTCTTTAAAATGGCTTTGTTTGCTGGTAAAACACAAGAAATTATCTGCACTTGAAATTGCAACACACAATAAAAACCCGTCATGGCGGTAAGCTGCCATTTTGATTGACATTTATTTCTGACATGTTTTGAGTCATACACAATTCTAAATCACTATTTATGTGGATGTGGTATCTATACTAATACATAGAGCTGAAGGGTTTGTTTGTTTGTTTGCTTGAACGCGCTAATCTCAGGAACTACTGGTCCGATTTGAAAAATTATTTCAGTGTTAGATAGCCTATAGACTAGCTATAGACTATATATCATCACGCTAAGACCAATAGGAGCAGAGCAGACGAAGTTCCGCTGGTCAACTTAGTTTATAAACATCAATTAAATACTGCAACAGTAAACATTTAAATGAATTAACTTTATTTTTCCCGAATTCTACGATTTTTTTTTTATTAGGTAGTGTATATAGACCTGGTCCATTTTGAACTATCCCCATTGAACAATATCGGAGACTAGTGCCGTCTGTAGCGTGCGACACAGCCATGTTCATCATAATGTAGTTAACTAATCCCTTATTGAGTTAATAGACTCTTATTGGGATGCGCATCTACCACACAAGTCTGCTTGTTTGAGCTTATTCTTACTTTTACAACTTATATGTCAGTTCATTTGCTTTATTTAACATCATCTGCTAAACTTTGTCTCAACTATGTTGAGATCAGCTTCCGCTGACTAATTAATACATATATTAAAATTAAGAAGGGCTTTGTTGAAATGCATGGGCAAGTGGTGCTCGAATCTATAACTCGTAGTTTGTCTATAGATTAGGGCATTTATCTCGAGACAGGAATACTTTAGACCTGAGCTTCCATAGTAACTAGGGTTGCCAACTTTTATTAGAAGAAATAGAGTGTATCTGAATTCTAAGGAGGTAAATAAATAATACGGACTTCCAAAAAAGAGTATCATTATTTTACTTTTTTAAAAAGGTATTTTTTAGGGTTCCGTAGCCAAATGGCAAAAAACGGAACCCTTATTCACTCGTCATGTCTGTCTGTCCGTCCGTATGTCACAGCCACTTTTCTCCGAAACTATAAGAACTATACTGTTAAAAATTGGTAAGTAGATGTTTTCTGTGAACTGCATTATGATTATCACACAAAAAGAAAAAAAAAAAACAATAAATTTTTGGGGAACTGAAACTCAAATTTATTTTTTCATCAACGTGTCGATTAATGGATAGGTCTTCAAAAAAGCTATTGAGGTTTCTAATATATTTTTTTCTAAATTGAATAGTTTGCGCGAGAGACACTTCCAAAGTGGTAAAATGTGTCCCCCCCCCCCGGTAACTTCTAAAATAAGAGAATGATAAAACTAAAAAAATATATGATGTACTATGCAAACCTCCACCAAAAATGGTTTGAATGAGATCTAGTACTTAAGTAGTTTTTTTTAATACGTCATAAATCGGAAACCGCAATTTACTTTACATTCAATCAACTCAAATATAAAATACATAAAGTTTATGGTACGGAACCCTTCGTGTGCGAGTCCGACTCGCACTTGTTTATACTTTTACCAGCACGTAACAATTTTTCATAGTTTACTTTAAATTTATATTAGATCAAGAGCTCATTTTTAATCATATTCATATTCATTTATTTGCGTCAATTCATTCAATTTCAATGAAGCTCTGTTTTTCGACATTTTGGTTATGATTATGGGTTTGCATAGTAATAATATTACATGACTTTCACTTGTATAGTAAGAATTGTGTAAAAGAGTATTTTAGCATACTCTATTAGTGTTATAGATTATAGAGTACGCCTACATGATGTAGAGTACAATACTCCATTTTAGAGTACGGTTGGCAACCCTAATAGTAACTATTGTTTATCTATCACACATATATTGGAACCTATCAGACTAAAACATTTTTATTATGGGTAACACTGAGATATGGGAAAAGTCTATTGATTGATATTGAGATCCATAAAGTAATATAGACCAAATAAACGTTGTTGACAAAGGTACTCTACACATTCAGATATTCTCATAATAATAATTTAAATGTTGATATCTTATATCAGCAATTTTATATGTTAAAACTCCTAGTGTTGCCCACCCCATATCGTATCTCCCTCTCAAACTGCTCGGCGTTAATGGTTCCTTCAATGCTTGCACAATTCGGGTTGAAAACACTGTACGCAGAGATTTCTCCCTTCCTCTTTGGAGTGGTACGGGTGTTGAAATAAATGCCAAGTAGGGCTGTTACTACAAAGTATACAGCACCAAATTGAAAATACAAAAAGATCCCCCAGAAGAATGACCATAGTGTGAGTATGAATATCCACCTGCGGATGAAAATTTTACACGATGCTGCTTCTTTCTTATCAAATGATTCCAGTAGACTCACTTCCGAGGCAGTCTCTACATCGCTCAAGTCAATTTCTTCTATTGGTTGGATAGGTTTTCTCCCTGGAGGTGGTGGGGCTTCTTTTTCCATCTGCAATAGACAAATTAATTTCAATATTAAAGAACTCCATCTAGAATAGACCACCACATAAATAAGAAATGCGAAAACGGACGATGACGTCCTGTCTGCCACTGGTCAAGAACTGTCCATGTCATATTTTTTTTTTTACCAATACAGCGTTACGTATATTTAAAAAATATTTAGATGATGACGGTGACCGTTATTTTAAAATCCGACTCTTGATAATAAAATTACACGAAATGTTCCTCAGAAACAAGATTAAGCATTAATGAGATGATAGTGTCCAATAAGAACAAAAATCCGGACATCCGAAACAATACATTAAAAGTAAACCAAAGAAATGGGGCGTGTCTGAGTTCCTCTATGTTTTTATTGTGTATGTGGGTAAGGAGACATTTCGTTACGGAGAACTTTCAGCATTCGAATCTGGCTTTGGGTTAGGCGCTAAAGTAGTAGTAGCCTTATATAAGAGTGGTCTACTTCAGCAACTTCTTTACTAGTCTAGAATTAATTTATTACCTACATAAGACAGGAGATGGGAGTAAGACCCTCTGAGTTTAATTTTGTTCCTATTGCACACTGCTAGTAACTATGTTGGGGCACTTCCAGTGCAGACATTTCAACGCTAATGTAAATAAACTAAGAGGAAGTGTGCAGTGCCCTGTCCTGAAATAATCAAGCCTTACAACTCGCGAATAGGGGACGTAGACCTTGCGGACATGCTCATCGCCGGCTTTAGAACAAACCTCCAAGGTCACCGTTGGTATATGTAAATTCACCTTGTGTGAGGACCAGATTGGATAATTTCCAATATTTAGTACCAAGTGGAGGTGTAAGTTATGCATTAAAAGTCAAACTACTGCTATTGTGGCTAAAGACTTTGTTTTGTCATTGAGCACTGTATCCTCTCAGATACATTGACTTATGTGAAGAAATGAACAGATACTTGGCAAGGTATCTCATGAGTTACATAGAATATCTCAAAAAGTAAACAGACTATTTTTTATTTATTTATTTAAACTTCATGTACACTATAATTTTTATTTAAATTTAAATATAATTTTAAATTTTTGTTATTATAATTTATATTTTTTCATTTTACTTTTTTGTTTTAAAATGTTCTGTATAAAACTCAATATTATACACTGTTTTTAGACGAAAGAGACTGAATCCCACGACACAGGGTATCCTAGTGTGGGGATCAGTGTCATGTAAATGATTGATATTTACTTTTATGAACAATAAATTTATTATTATTATTACTAGTGGTATATTGACGACTTAATGCAAAGAGGCATTCTCTACTTGTCAACTTTTTTAAAATTATTTCATAATTATCAATACTTGCCCCCAAACGAGAATTTAAGAAAATACTCATTTCATACATTTTTTTTTGACAAGAAAAGGAACCTAAGGTCATTTGCAAACGGCCAAAGAGTTTATACCACAATAAATAGAGAGAACGATATCACTTGTGTTGTTTAAAATATGTTTTTTTGGTGGGCAACAATGTTTACAATAACATTCTGAGATTTCATGTTGCGGAATTATAGTATTAAAATCTGCATCAGAAAATATGCGCAATGGACAACGCTGTTAAAGTGATGTCTCAGTTGCACGTGATAAGTATGGACACACAATGTTGGACTTTAATTATGGTACACAAATATATATTGCAGGTTTTTTTTTGGCTTCATATAAAAATCTGAAAAAAATTGAGGTGATGTTTTTGACTCATACATTATGATTATGGATGAATATTAAAACCGCCGCAATAGCACTTACGCGTTTAATCTGCGGTGGCGGTGAATTATAGAACAATTTTTTGCGAGTGTGAAAACTAGGTATTATCCCAAGGAAACGTATTCCCGGGCTGAAAAGTATCCTACACTCTAAACAAGGTTATGGTGTATTTGAGAGACAAACTACAGTTTCATCCAATTGTTTATTTAAAACCTAAAATGGGACCTAACAGACAGAAGTACTTTGCATTTATAAAATGTATTTGTATTTGAATGTCACCAGAAAATTGCAGACTTAGTAAGATTGTTATAATTTCTCGATATATTAAGAAAAAATTGTTTTGTATATAATTTATCTCATTCAAATTTAATAATTTCCAATACATCTGTGTCTCTTTAGAAAAAATAGTTCACAATTTCACACGATATTTTAGAATCTTACGGCATTCATCATTTTCCGGTGTCATAAACATTTCACACTTAAATTTTGAAAGGTATAAAATTGATGATTGGCATCAATCATCTATCTAACTAATAACATTTTGTTTGTTTAGTTTTGTTCAAGGTTATAAAATGCTCATACTAAAATCCTAAATCCTACTGAACAAAAGTACAAGGTAAACAACTTACAAGCAAGGCATGTTCCTCTTGTTCTTTTTTCATGTCTTTTTGCAATCCCTTTGGAACTATGAATTCCACTAGTTTCGCTTTCGACTTCTCATACTTTTCCTTGGCGGTGTCTAAAAGCGCTTGACGGCGTTGTCTAGCCCGATATTCCTTTAACTGCGCTTCCATTCGGTCTGCGCTAGCTAGCACTTGAATTTACCTGCAGATAAGGGAAGGGAGATTGATAAGTTCATTGATTATGAATAGATGATACGTCAGTTTGCACAGGTGATTAAAATTACAAGTATTTACCGTAGCTAGCTCGCAGTTTTGATTACTATCACAGTACACTTGTTTTTTTTTAGTTTAGCTTATAAGTAATGTTTACTGAAGAATTATAGAAGAATGAGTATTGCGTATACCGCTCAACGAACGTTGAGTGTAGCAGGGAAAGAAGGGAGTTGGATTTACAACAAAATTATAGGAGAAACTATTTTAATTGTTTTTCGTATCAAAATAAACACGTATTTGTCCACAGCTGTTGCTGTCACTGTCAACGTATCTGACAGAAAATTGAACGAATGGTAAATGGTGATGGCCACGGAAAAATATTACGTTTAGTAACACTACACAACACGTTTTCGTAGTGTAATTTTATGTGAAACTTGAAATTGATACATTTAAGAATCATAAAAAAAAAATATTTTTACTGTATGAATAGAAAACTGTGAATTTAAAATCATAGACATTTTTGATTTCGTTGGTTAATTATTCGCTATGGCAACACAATGTAAGGGCGCGAAGTACAGGCGATCGATATCCTGTCCTGCCGGAAGTCATTGTTTAGGAAAATGGTTTTTCAGTAAATAAATAATTTTTGTAGTAATATTTAGCTAAATGGAACATCAATCTGATATGGGGGCGTACGGAGAAAACCCGAATGTGCAAAATAGTGGAAATTATATCACAATAATCCCCGTGGATTATTCAAGGCGTGGATATCCTATACAAGCTGAATATCAATACAAGTAAGAATTAAAACTTTTTTTATTATAAGCGTATTATTGCAATAGCATACTTATGGAAACGTATTATTATCCTATCTCAAGGAAAACACAGCACAATCCTTTTTTTGCTTTTCTTGATTTCTGTTTTTGTTGTTCTCAGTGAATTTAGATCTCGCGAAGAATATTACAGCGTCCAAAGCCAGAAGCTTCAAGCGGAGGTGAACGCCCACTTGTACTCCGTGTCCCAAAGACTGCCGCACTTATCATTCAGTCCGCTGGGCCGTCACAGTGACTGGGACAAACATGACCCGCACAAACCTTTGCAGCCAGACTCTAAAGAGAGCAACAGTTCGGATTCACTGGAGAAAAGTGTTATGGGTAACTACTCCAGTATATTTCTAAGTTGTATGTAACGAATACCTACAGAATGTTGGCACCACCAACTGACCCCATTATTCAAAAGACACATGCTATCAATCAAACAGATGAAAATGTTTTTTTTTTTTTTTTTAATTTGAGATATGTTTGCTCTTTACTCTAGTTTAGGTCAGAGATGACAGAGACAAACTTTACGATTGAGCGAGCTTACCCCGAAGTAGCCTGTTCACTCTAACTTCATTTATAGATCAGTGACCATCTCGAGTAGTCAGAAGCCAAAAAATCTGACACCAGTCCTGCCAAGTAGTATCGTAAAACCCAGTTGGGTAGTGCGGAGATCATATAGGCATTACCTCCTTGAAAATACTGATTTTCAATTTAAACCGGTTAGACTGGACCAACATGAACATATTCCGTAGTTGGAATGTTTCCTATTGTCAGGCTAGTATAGGCAGATTTATTTAAGTAGCTAAATCAAACAGATGTTCTCAAAAATTGATACCCAGTGGCGTAGCTAGCATGGCCATCCATGCTACACCACACCACACACCAAATGTCCACATTGTCGCCACCACACTGACCGCCCTGGGTGATGACACCCGGGGCAGT
This sequence comes from Lacanobia oleracea, assembly GCA_950371165.1. Classification (NCBI taxonomy): domain Eukaryota; kingdom Metazoa; phylum Arthropoda; class Insecta; order Lepidoptera; family Noctuidae; genus Lacanobia; species Lacanobia oleracea. Next base: position 6,198,463 of record OX493404.1, read on the forward strand.
CAATGTGGTGTCACCCCTCTAATAATTATAAGTTGCGCCTTTAATTCTGGTGACGGTAGTAGCCAGCCATTTTGTGGCACCTCACTCCCGTCAGTGACAAAAACCAGTCAATAAACGGTCGGGTGTCACCCCTATATGGGTGTCACTCAGTGCGGGCCCTCCGCCACCCCTCGCTACGCTACTGTTGATACCCAAACGTAACTGTTTTTAACCGATGACATTTATCGGTTCTCTTCGACTTTCACGAAGCTATCGTGTGTACCTATAAACTAGGTACGGAAAATATTTGACTATAAAGACCTCATTTTAAAGAGAGGCAGTCTTCATATCAGGGCAATAAATACCATACTTTAAGAAACATAATCGCTTGTGCTGTTTTGAAACGCAGTACGCCTTCCAGGCTCGAACCTCAGCAGCTGTTCTGCACAGACTGGGTCCAGCAGTATTGCAGCGGGTTCGTTCAGCACCACGGAGCCTATTACAAGTGGGGGCAGCTCCTCAAGTGCTATATCACCACCATTGCCAGGTTTGATTACCCATTTTGATTTATTTACAGTTGCTGAATAAATATTAAAAAAAAAACAGAACAATCTCCAGAAGAAGAGACATCTTTCTTGTATTAATGGTTCCTGAGCTACATCGATTCACCTCTAGTAGTCAAGTTTTGTTACGTATAGGTAATTAAATGTTAAAATTCTGCTTTTGTATCGGTGTGAACTAGGTCCATTAAACTAGCTACAATGAAACTGTACGTCAGCTGCAAAATTGTAGTTTGGATTCAGTTTTTGAGCAATGTCATAGAACTTTAGAAGAACTGCACGGCAACTGTACACGGACTACGAAATCCGTTGGTGATTTCAATGCAGTTATGTCAACTGCAGAAAAACTATTCTAACTGCAATTTGGTAGCTGGCCAACAGCTAAAAAATGCAGTCCATTATTTTAAAAGACTTAACATTAAACCCTTCTTACATCGAGTTTTAAGGTGTAATAAAAATCTAGAAACAGTTTCCCAAACCCAGGCTCATCAGGCAGCACGGCTTCCTCATCGACCGTGTCCTCGAACCCCGTGACCTGCATCTACCTGATGTCGCGCACGGCTGTCATGATGGAGATGAGCTCGGAGGAGGTACCGTCGCACGTAACTGCGGCACGGTTCCTCAATGCACTGCTGGCGACTGAGGAGTTGGGGCTCTCGCAGCCGAGTACGAGGAGCTTGGCAGTCAATGTGTTCGCGTTGTGGATGTGTAGTCCGTTGTTAGGTAAGATGTTTTTTTCCGCAGCAGTTACCATCTTGAAATTATTACAAATGTAATTATTAAAAAGATAATCCTTACTTGCCGAAAGCTTATTTAAGGAGACACTTTAAAGCAATGAATTCTTGTAATCTCGTGACTACATGTATGCTAAATATTTTTAATGTTATAATGATTTTATTATGGTCCGCGAGCCAGCAACAGATTTACATGACCAAGGTCCTCCCGGACGATAACTTGTAAAATGATTAAGAGAGCTTTGGAACTCCGTGAACGTCAGCCGATACGGTGGGTGGGTTTAGCAGCGGCAGCCTAACGCGTTGAAAAAAAAAAGTCACTTATTTCCTCCCGAATGACAATAGCGTCAGATTGTAGCTAACCCAATATCTTGCACAAAACAAAACGTAAACCAGCTGTATCTCGGTGGAAAGGTCGTCAGCTAGTCACACAAACATGTATTCTTTTTTTCATATTTTTACTCATTTCCTCCCGATTGAAAATTATTTCAGATTATAGTTAACCCAATATCTTGCAGAAAACAAAACGTCGGCCCACTGTATCTCGGTGGAAAGGTTGTCAGCTAGCGCCCTGAAGGGGGCATCTATCGCGTACTTAAATTCACCAGCAGACGAGTTTTCCCTCGGCATCTTGCTGATTTATTTTATTACTTACAGAATCATATTAACTATCAACTGACAAATTTATTAAGCACTCATATCTAGTTTGAAAAAAGTTTCTTTATCAAATTATGTCTAAAAAAGTATGAGAAACAGTGATTTAAGAGCGAGCTCGAAAATTTTCAATCAATGGAGCTTCCCCGGACACCAAAAAACGTCCGGGTTTCACCCGGGCCCCGCGCGGACGCTCCCCGGACGCCCTTCAAACTAGGAGAAATCGGGGGAAACCTGGACGGAAGGCAGCCTTGCTCCTATCCTATACATTAGTTACAGAAAAAGTAAAATATGATAAGAACACATGCAGTAAGAGCAAGCTTGAGCATTTTAGCACTCTGTCTTTTAACTAGGATTTTTTTTAACTGGTATCTTTAAAATTCACATCGTCATTCTTTCTTTCTTTTACACCTTATCTCCGAAACTAATGAGCGTATAATTTTGCCTAAAATTTGAAAAAAATGCAACTAACAATAACTTACAGATTACAGGGAAACCAGGATTACAGGAAGTCTAGTGTTAAAAAAACATGTTACAAAAATAAAATTGGTTCGGAACCCTTTGTAGGCGAGTCCGACTCGTACTGTTATTATAAGTGGACGTCTGTAAGAGTGACTTTTGGGTCTTGTAACTAACACCTTGCTGACTTTTGGAAGGTTTGCGAAATTTCGTCCCACTTGACCAGAATAAGTAGGTGTCTACGACCTAAAATTCCTGTAGTTTATCTGGTACCCTCCCAGACGTGATGCCCTAAACAATTGCTTAATTTGCTTATGGGTTAATCCGGCACTGCAGAGGTCTATAATAAAGCTCTCTTAACCATTTTACAAGTTTTCTTCCGAGGGGAAATGTATCACAAAATTTGAGCCTATCTCGCGGTCTATTAGTGCAGTCGATTTGGAACCATTTTCAAATCCAGCCTTCAGGATTGGTTAAACAAAGATTTCTTCAGAAAAACTCACCATATAAATGAAATATTCTCCCTCTTATTTTCAGAGACAGCGTAATCGAGCAAAACATATGTAGGCCAATATCATACTTATTCCAACATTTATTCCATTCTAGAAATCCAGCTAAAACCTCACCATTGCCCATGGCGGTTCTGGGCGAACTGGCAGAAGCTGGTGCACCGCTACGGCCACGGGTCAGAGTCCAGGCTCAACCGAGACCAGCCTGTGCTGCGACTACAGAGGAACGTATTCTTTCCTAAACATCTAGAAGAAGGGATCAAGTAAGAAAGTTTTTGGGTTCAAGCTCAGGCATGTGCGTCAGGATTGAGAGACTCTCGAATTGCAAAATTATTGCTTTAAGATTTTGTAGAAGTGGTAGAAAAATTGTAGAACCGAGCCAAACTATAACAAACACGAAAAAAGGTAAAGCAATTCAAAGGGGTCCTTCAATCCTGGATCAAGGGTTTCTGTATCTCGGTAAATCGATGCATGGGCGCCGGTAGGACTATTTTCATCTTTAAAACCCCTACTCGATTGGAAAGGTTGTCTTTAGCTCAGACAGAACGAAAGTAGATGGACATAAGACTGAACGCGAGGGAGCTTGAAGTACCTCGCCGCGGATCTGCTAGGTAGGTGTCTTTTACTACATTCCGCTAGTCAATTTTTTTTTTAATGTTTTCGTATGTTTTATGGAAAGCCAAGGGGGTTCAAGTGCACTACCTTGCACCTCCTCCTGGTGCCCATAACTTGATGCATATTCATGCTACTTATATAATTATATAGTAATGGGTCCCTCCATCCTGATATATCTGAGTGAGGGTCATTGCGATCTGGCAAACGGGCTGTTCACAAAATGTTACTCTATTTTTACGACAGTATTTGCTGTCTGTACTCGAGGAGTCCAGAATTTAACTACAATTAAATTCTGGACTCCTCGAGTTGGATCGTACCGGTGATGTAAGAGGTAATTTAACATGTTTCAGGGACTCTCGCATCCAAGAGCTGCTATACGAAGAGGCTCGCCACAACGTTGTGACAGGGCGGTATCCTCTTGAGAGTGCTCAAGCGGTGATGCTGGGAGGGCTGCAGGCTAGGATACAGTTGGGACCGTACGACCCTCATCGACATACAGCGAGATTCTTTAGGTGAGTAGAGGTTTTTTGGCAGTTTATTTTGAGGATCAGAAATTGTTTCAAGAGTTTGTGTATTACTCTCAGCTGAGGGTTTAAGCCAGAGGGAGTAGGGGAGGGGATGGGGTTGAGTCTTTTAGGAGTTCAGGGGGTTGAGGTTAAAATTATTTAAAAGTCCAAGACGACATTGTTGTGTTTCACCCACCACAACATTTTACCGGGCATCTTTTTCGAGTTTCTTTTTATTTATGCATGTGGGAAATTAGAATCATTTTTACATGTCAGTAACGTGTAAAAGTGATTCTAATTGTTAACGAATTACAGTCACTGTAGTCGGCTTTTGCTGACTAAAACCTCTGAAAAGAAATGCCGAAGGGTCAGTGTCGAGGTTAGTCATGATTTCATTCGTTTCCCGGCAGGGCCCAGCAAGACAAATACCTCCCCAAGCACGCCCGCTCGGGCCGCTGGGCGGCGCTGCTGCCAGCAGGCCGCAAGGGCAGCCCGGAGGCGCGGCTGCTGGAGCAGGCGCAGCGCCCGCCGGCCGCTCCGCCGCGCAAGCTGCGGCACAAGTACCTCGCGCACACCAGGACACTGCCCACCTACGGGTATGTAACGCCCTTGATCAGGAATTTTGAAACTTGCGGTCACTTGAACAACAATTTGAAAATCTCAGTCGCCTTGCCTTCAACCTCTAATTCCTTTATCAACAACTACGAGTAGTTAACCCGCGCAACTTCGTCGGCGTCACAAATTTCATTACTGCTCCGCTCCTATTCGTCTTAGCGTGATAATATATAGCCTATAGCTTTCCTCGATAAATGGGCTATCAAGCACTGAAAGAATTTTTCAAATAGGACTAGTAGTTCCTGAGATTAGCGCGTTCAAGCAAACCAACAAACAAACTCATCAGCTTTATGTATTAGTATAGATTTAAAAGCCCCAGTCACTTGCACAGCAATTTTATAAAACTCACTCTATCAATAAGAAGAATTTTGAAAGCTTTGTGAAGGTCCCAAAGCCCCACACTTTACTTACTTTCTCAGTAACAAAACGTGGTGGCATAGATTAGTGTTAGTATGTAGGTACCTTGAACGTGCTTGGACCTTACCTTCGGGGACCTTGGGTCTAGTAAGATAGACTATAAAAAACCGGTTTTATGCGATATGACTTTGGCACAGGGCGGCGTTCTTCCAAGGTCAGATCGAGCAGCCGGTGCGTAGTCTGACGAGTCTGTTAACCCACGAGGACATCCCAGTACTCGTCGCTGTCAACTCCAACGGTGTCTACGTCATTGATGATACGGAGAGCGTAAGTACTCATCAGGAGAGTGAGGAATTGATACCGTATAATGGTATAGCAGCTATACCATTATCCGGGATAAACCCACCCCTGATTAAGTAGGATACATTGTACCAACTTATACAGTGTTAGTTTTCAGTGACAAGCCATAATTTTTCCAGATATCGGTATCAATCCAATAGGTACAAGACTTTTGATCACTCCCAAAAAAGAGCAAAAGTTCAAAAGAACCATAGATCAAGAGATCACTCCCAAAAAAAAGAGAAAAAAGCTGTTCAGTACCTTGTAATCGTTTGGCTGGTCAACGAAAACTAACCCTGTACTTGGTAAGTGGCACAAGAACAGGGGAATTTGCTCAACAGTGGGCGTAGTCGGGGTATGGATAGTGATGATGATGATTTAGCATGTCTTTTTATTCTATAAATCTGAAATAGTCGCCATCTCAATAAACAACCTAGGAATTACGTTTTTGTGCGACAGAAAGTGATAGTTCCAAGTCCAAGCAGATATAGATCTGGTTTAAATCTAAATCTACTCATAACAAGTTCAAGAAATTAGGCTGCAGAGACTGCAGGACATCCACTAAAGCGTAGTATTTTCTAAATAACAGACTGTTCTACTGGGTCTCTTGTACGAGGAGCTATCGTGGGACTTCGGCATTCCGTCAGACGACAGCGAGGACTGCCTTCCGTGTCTGTTCCTGCAGTTCATGGTGGTGGAGAATGGACTGCGGGTCTCCAAGATACTGCAGGTATAGCTCTTTTACTCAATTTGTACTTTCCGTGTGAGATTATCTAAGTGAACAATTTTCGGATCTGTTTTAAGTCTTAATTTACTAAAGATTCTCGTAATCACGTCTCCTTGTGCGTTGGTAAAAAACGTTACGTTAATAACCCATTAGGGTAGAGGATGCGAGAAGCACAGGACCGGTCTATGTGGCAACTCTTCGAGGCCAATATCCAGCTGTGGACGTCTCTCTGATGATGAGGAATTAAGGTGCAATTAGTCCTCAGTCGACGAGCGACGACAGTTCGCAGTCTTGGTGCACGCTACTGTAAATGCTCATAGCTCGAGCGCGGGACTGGTATTGTTGACTTATCTAAAGTTTACGTTCGCTTCCAGGTGTTCTCAAAGCAAGCCATCATGATGGACACACTGATCGAGCACTTCGCCGGCGAGTACAGGAAGAGGCTCGGCCAGGAGACGCCCAGCGACCACGCTAACTACGACTATCATTCTGGTGAGTCAAGTTGCTCGATGGTGTACTAACATATTGGAATAGGGAACATGCAATATTTCCATTTATGCTTTAATTTTAAAGAACTCCATCTAGAATAGACCATCACATAAGTAAGAAATGAAAACGCTTTAATTTATTGCCAAAATTGCGTTTTGAAACCGACAGTTTAAAAGTTCGCGCGAAAACTGACGATGACGTCATTCGTGTCTATCACTGGTCAAGAACTGTCCCAACTCAAAGACATAAGGTTGCCTTTTCGTTGGCATAACAGTAGATACGTCACTACACGCTACTTGTTGTTTTTAAATACGTTCCGTTTCGCGTTACGTTAATTCATTATTTTTGTTAAAAATCAATATTAACCAAAATAAAAACGTTGCAATGGCGTTTATTTTATACTTTTTTATCATTTTACTGACAAAATTCTCAAAAATTCTGTATTTGCATCTTCCCTATTCTATTATATCCGGTTCGACTGGAATTCGACCCCAACATAGTTGGGAATAGACAAGGAAAATTTATTCTAATGAGTGTAGGAACCATCATAAAAGTTAGTCCGATGATATGACAGGATTGATGAAAATAAATACATTCAACTATGAATTATCTGGACTGGAGTTTTTCTGGACTCTTACGTGGACCCTGACGATACTTTTTATCTTTGCAATTCCAATCTCTAGAAACACTAACGCAAAATCATGTAAAACCTCACTACAGCATCTTTTTTCCAGATTCAGGCAGTATATCCCTTCCCCCCCTCTCCAGACCGGACTCCCCGCAGCGCCGCCTCGCCAACAAGCTGTCCCGGCTAGCTCTAGCTACCCATGATGGTAGAGGGAACCTGCTGGGAGGAGCTGGCGACTGGAACACCGACCTCAACTACCCGCGACCCTCGTGGATACTACCCAAGCATTAGGGGGGAATGGGGACCTCATGTTTATGCTTGTTGGTTGGCCTCCCACAAGCCGTTCCGCCTCGCGCTGGCCACACACTATGGCAGAGAGAACCAGCTGGGAGGAGCTGGCGACTGGAACACCGACCTCAACTACCCGCGACCCTCGTGGATACTACCCAAGCATTAGGGGGGAATGGGGACCTCATGTTTATGCTTGTTGGTTGGCCTCCCACAAGCCGTTCCGCCTCGCGCTGGCCACACACTATGGCAGAGAGAACCAGCTGGGAGGAGCTGGCGACTGGAACACCGACCTCAACTACCCGCGACCCTCGTGGATACTACCCAAGCATTAGGGGGGAATGGGGACCTCATGTTTATGCTTGTTGGTTGGCCTCCCACAAGCCGTTCCGCCTCGCGCTGGCCACACACTATGGCAGAGAGAACCAGCTGGGAGGAGCTGGCGACTGGAACACCGACCTCAACTACCCGCGACCCTCGTGGATACTACCCAAGCATTAGGGGGGAATGGGTACCTCATGTTTATGCTTGTTGGTTGGCCTCCCACAAGCCGTCCCGCCTCGCGCTGGCCACACACGACGGCAGAGAGAACCAGCTGGGAGGAGCTGGCGACTGGAACACCGACCTCAACTACCCGCGACCCTCGTGGATACTACCCAAGCATTAGGGGGGAATGGGTACCTCATGTTTATGCTTGTTGGTTGGCCTCCCACAAGCCGTCCCGCCTCGCGCTGGCCACACACGACGGCAGAGAGAACCAGCTGGGAGGAGCTGGCGACTGGAACACCGACCTCAACTACCCGCGACCCTCGTGGATACTACCCAAGCATTAGGGGGGAATGGGTACCTCATGTTTATGCTTGTTGATTGGCCTCCCACAAGCCGTCCCGCCTCGCGCTGGCCACACACTATGGCAGAGAGAACCAGCTGGTAGGAGCTGGCGACTGGAACACCGACCTCAACTAGCCGCGACCCTCGTGGATACTACCCAAGCATTAGGGGGGAATGGGTACCTCATGTTTATGCTTGTTGGTTGGCCTCCCACAAGCTGTTCTGCCTCGCGCTGGCCACACACGACGGCAGAGTGAACCTGCTGGTAGGAGCTGGCGACTGGAACACCGACCTCAACTACCCGCGACCCTCGTGGATACTACCCAAGCATTAGGGGGGAATGGGTACCTCATGTTTATGCTTGTTGATTGGCCTCCCACAAGCCGTCCCGCCTCGCGCTGGCCACACACTATGGCAGAGAGAACCAGCTGGTAGGAGCTGGCGACTGGAACACCGACCTCAACTACCCGCGACCCTCGTGGACATTAGACAAGATTCGATCCCTCATGTTTATATTTGTTGGTTGGCCTCCACAAGCTGACCCGCATGACATAAATTATAATTGTTGGCACCTTATGTTTTGTTGGGCCTCTCATCTATTGTGGACCAATTATCTGAAGGTCTAGAAAAAGAGCCATTCTATCGAATTTGATTCTCAAAATGTAAGGGATCGATGACATGACATTTTAACAGTGTTTGTTAACCATTAACATTTTTGACGTTTTGACAATCGCCTTGACAGAATGTGACTTTTAAGGGCAGCTTGGTGAAGGTCGCGGGAATGAGTCGGATGGAAGTTTTATAATTTCAGTGAAATGATGCCAATCAGATCAATGATTGCCCACCTATTGAATAATCGACAAAGTTCCTCTTGCCATGAAGTACCGTGTTACCCAGTTAATGGGTTGTGGAGGTCTGGTAGGCAGCCGCTCCGCGTAAAATACTGGTATTCAGATAAATCCGGTTTGACTGGAAGCCGACCTTAATATAGTTGGGAAAAGTCTAGGCAGATGATTGAATAATCGACAAAGAGGTCGCTACTGTATCAAATTAAAATATTAGATAAAATGACTTTACATATACCTAATATTATGTATGGCCAGTGCTGGGATTTAAGCCTCCTCTCTGTGAGCAGGAGTGCGCCGTAATTTAGGCAGCAGGCTGTTAATGTAGATAAATAAAAATTGAACTGAATCTAAACTGGGTGAAATCGTTAGTGACTAGTTTTGCCCGCAACTTCGTACGTGCATATCCCGTCCCTCCCGTTCCTGTGGGAATTTCGATTTTCCTTCTGGGTAGGCTCGCTCCATCGTAGACTTTGTCTCTGTCATCTCTGACATAGACTAGAGTCAAGAGCAAACCCATTACAAATAATAAAAAATCGAGAAATCCTCTATCTCTAAGTGCTCCCCTACACTCCCCAAGGAACAACCTACGTGTCAAAAATCAGCTTTCTACAATCAGTAGTTTCGGCTGTACGTTGTCTGCCAGTCACTCGCTCTGTCAGTCAGTAACGGAAGAATTTTAAATAATATTTAAAATAGTTATTTTTGACTTCGGTAAGTCAAAATAAATCGTGGAATGTAACTTTTAAGCAAGCAAATCTGTATGCACTGCCGAAATTAATATTTTGTTGATGCTAAACGATTCCACCCTGTGTATTCGACTTCGAAGTTTTTTGGAACATAACTGTAAATAAAAGAGTCAGAAAGAAGATGAAGTAGGTACCTACGTTGACATTATTTAGCACAATGTACAATGTAGTATAGCTTAATTGAGAGCTACGGGTCTGATTGTAAAACTTCACGTTAGTTTTTGAAGTAAATAGGTAATGGCTAAATAAAACACTTTATTGTAAATTGTAAATAAAAATCTAATTACCAAATACCTACTTAAACAAGTTTAATTTCTAACGAAATAAATTTCTATAGAGGAGCGATAAAATAAGGCAACATAATAGGGAATACGCATGCGATTATTTATTTGCAAAATGAAATACTTTTTAGCTCTAGTAAACAATCATGAAATTATTTTTTAAATCCCTTCATCAGTGATGAAGTTATAAAGCTTCAAATATTTCAATTAGAAAGAGAAGTCCGATGTAAACTTTGACGTCATCATCTATGACGCCTATAATGCTGCCTTAGAAAACAGCGTTTTCGCGAGAGGGACAGATATATTTTTTAAAATATTTATATCTCCTTCGTTTTTCCAGTAATTTTGATTCTATTTTCACTGCTAGTACTATATTATTGTATATTTTTAGATAAACTGTATAGATGATAAATAAGTTTTTCATGCATATTCCCTAATACGTAATAAAGTATCTTCTATAACAAAACGTAACATAGTACATAGGTGTAAATAATTTGTCTATAATAAAAAATCTAAAGGTATTTGTCTATGGTCAAATACAAAAGTGATAAGTTTGGTCACAACATTCCAGGCATTGTCTTCTAAATTCAAAAATGACCTACGTATACCGGGTCGGAATGGCAAAGGATTTAATTTGTTACCAAAGGACATTTAAACTTATCTGGTGTAAATGTTAATGTTATAAATTGATTTCAAGGCATTGGAAGGGATTTCTTGACACGGCATTGGAAAGCGCGGTAAGGGATCCCGTGGCGGGAGGACGCGGCACGTCGCGGGATTTCTTGGTTGGCCGCCGGAATGCTACAGTTAGCATTTCGGCGGTGCCGCGGCATTCCGCTGAGGGAGCTACTATGCGCTGACCGATGGCAAAATCCTCTGCCATTCCGTCCCAGTATTTGTACCTACGCCTCAAGGTGGAAGCGCCACGGTAGCCCGCAAAATTCAAATATTTTTATGTTTGGATAAGATTAGGCATAGTCCTAATTGGTTAACGATACGATTTCGTCGCACGACGAGATTAAACTCACACATTTCATAGGAGTGTCCTAATTGCAAATCATCGCGATCATTTTCATCGCGCGACCAAATACTCGTAGCATGGTTAACTCGTACGATCGTTAGCCAGTTACGACGACGCCTTAGTGTAACATCAAATGTTCTCCGTAGTTCCTAAGTTGCAGTAGGTATGTCGCTACAACTGATAATGGGGTATAGACGCGTGACGTCATATGGCTTGGTAAAAATGTACCAAATTTACCAAGCCAGATGACGTCACGCGTGTCTTCAACTCGCTGTATCTCCTTTAATTTTTGTTTACGTGAAAAAAGAAAAAATACGTGTCGAATATTTTTTCAAAATCTATCAGACGGACTAATTGGATTAATTTAGTAAAATACCCTATTAGTTTCCGAGATAACTCTATCATATATTGAAAATCCGTTTTCTTTGGCCTTAATGCTTCATACTTACCATTTTCACTATAGTTCTACCGTCTTTGTGTTTTGATCTTGGCCGCCGCCCTATTGTACTCCTTCAGCAGCGGATGCTTGTTTAGATAATCCATGAGAGCCTTGAACCTGGGCCCGGAGAGGTCCCGGTGGCGCGTCAGCCTCACCTCCAGGGCGTGGACTTTGAACGACAGTTCAGCACTGAGGGGATAGTGATTTATTAATTTTTTAGATTTAACATAAATTACTGGTCTTGTCTTGTTCAATGAATGCCTGATTGGGTTTCAAGCCTCCTCTTTGGGAGAAGGAGCGCGTAATTAAAATAATGGTTTCTCCTTACACCACTATTTGTGCGAAAAATTTAATTTCGTAGCGAAATTCCCTAGACGCAGGGCTCTGGTTCAAAATATAAGTTCTGTATGGGGATAAGGGGTTTGAATTAATATGTGGGTATGATCTGCGTGACCTTGAAAATGCAATGCGGGGACAAGGGCGATGAAAGTAAAACACTAATCAAAAAGGAACCTGGTAAACTAGCCCAGGGGTAATCTACTCTGATTAGTCGGATGCCAGAACCTAAAACAGACAGTCAATTTCTTGCCAACTCATGTTACAGCAGATAGTTTTTTCGGAAATCAAGGGTTATACCTACAGAAACTGTTCTTAACCTTTTAACCGCCTACATCGGATGAATCCGACAAATATTTTCGTGTCCATTTCGCCAGGGTCGTATATATACGACAGCTCGTTAAAACCAAAGTTAGATACTCGTATTTCACATCCGTCTTTGTTGTTGGTGCTTATTTTAAGTTTTTTTTTGTTCCGGGCGCTGTGGGCACGACAACTGATATGACGTCGGGCGGTTAAAAGGTTAACAAATAGTCCTCCTGACCGATTTCGGACATGGCGGTCAATCTCAACATAGACTAGCCATTGGCGCGGGACATATTATAGTGTAGGCGTGTGTGACGGGTACCCGACACGACCGGAGAGAGATCGGGTGCAGGACTGACGGCTTATCGTGCGCACCAAGGCACGGGGTTGTCACACCACCAACTACCAAACTCCGGCCTGTCACCGAGAAATTCCTAATGGAAAAACCCAATAACATTTTTTCCCGAATTTGGAATCGAACCCAGGACTCCACGCTCGGCAGTCACGATCTGTGAGTTCGGCATTCTTATTATGGTGGAATGGACTGCATGGAAGAATAATTGTTTGAAATAGGAAAACGCTGACCCAAAGTAAATATATAGTAAAAAAACCGGTCAAGAGCGAGTCGGACTCGCGCACCGAGGGTTCCGTACAAATTTATAGGTACGTATTATAAATAGTTCAGGAATTGTGTCGCAGTTTTTTCCGAGCTTTTCCGACTTAAAAATCTATCAAATCAAATCAAATCAAAATATTTATTTGCTAGAATATGATATATAAGGTGTTACAGTTCATTTGTTTCAGCATATCCTGCCATAACATGGCGTGCAAATATATTCACAGTCAGTGTTGTCAATTACTATAACTTGCAGATTACAGATTCTATTGACTTGTCTTCTAAATAGTCCTTAACGGTATAATATCTTTTAAATAATAACATATTAAAAAGTATTTTTTTTAAACATTGTCAGTGGTAAGTCTTGTGAACTATTTGGTAAATGATTGTAAATAATGATCGACATGCAGTACACATTTTTCTTAAATAATTTTAGCCTTATTTGTGGCAGCCGAAGTCTGTCTTTATGCCGTGTTCGGCTATTTGGCGGTTGGCCTGTCAGTGTTCGTCTCGAAAAGGTTGTAGTTTTTCTTAACAAAAACACATATTTCAAAAATATACAAACATGGCAAAGGTACTAAGGACTTTAAGTTTTTGAAATAGTGGCTTACAGCTGTCTAAAAAGTGAGCTCCACAAATGGCTCGAATACATTTTTTTTGAGCTTTAAAAACTCTGTCAAAATCTACTGAGTTACCCCATATTATAATATCCCCATATCTATCGCGGAGCCTTAATATAGTAGAGTAGGGTCCCGTCAGCACCTTTGGTACGGAACCCTACATGCCTGTACCCCTATTCTATAACAAAATGTTCGTATCTCGACAGCGGAATCCGAGGTGAGTATCAAATAAAAACACAAAAAATAAAATAAAAAATAAAGACCTTTATGCTGTGTGGAATAAAGCTCAATTTGTGAGCTTTATCACTCAGGTGAAGCTCGATATCGAAATAGTTATTTACAGAATAGACTAGCTGATCAGCAAGTCGAACCGTCCGGTACTTCGCAAGTACCAAATTAGTTCAAGGCAGTTCTCCTATAAATGCACGATTAACGAACCAGAACAAATCAGAGATTTAACGAATTTGGACCATAGCAGATACTTTACTGTTAGAAACCGATCCTATACCCCTAACGAACTACACGCTACAACGTTTAAAATCGTGTGAGGGTCGTTCTCCAATGAAAAATATTAGCACCGCGATTCAGAAAAACGCGTCATCAGTGCAACGCCATCAAACTCAAACACAAAACATTTATTTCAAATAAACATTTGAATTGTCAAGTTCAGTCGGTCCAAAAAGCTGAAGCTATTTGCACGTTCCAAAGCGTAGATCTCTATGGAGAAGAACGTGTAAGAAACTCCACGGACAAAGTTTTGTTTACATCAAGTTAAAATTATACATACACGTGAGAACGATGTAAAAGACGAGCAGGATAAAAGTGTCCGGAAATAAAGAAATAATTAAAATAAACCATAGCAGCTGAGAAATGACCAGTCCCAACTGACGGCGCCCGTTCACGAACACCACGCATGCACTAGCACCATTCGGCTCAACCATTTTAAAGGGAGCCAAATGATCCAACGCATGTACGCCACCATCAGCTAGACTTTTAGTCAAACACAAACCTAAAACTTCTAGCTATAGCTTAAGTTTAAGGTACATAGTACTTACACATGTGCCGTTAAAATTAATGAAATTATACAATGCTAAATAAATTGAGTCTCTATAATGCAAATATTGGTTTCTTATAATCTTCAGCCGGTCCAACAATGTTTCCAAATGCTAACAGATTATTTTGTGCGCCCTAGTGGCTGTGGAGCAGGACCAGCATTCAGCCAAGCATTTTTATCTTCAATATAATCCCCCAACTTTATAATATGCTTGCCTGTATAGTGTGCGTTTAATACAAGATTTAAATTTTGTCTCATTTAATTCTAATATATGGGGAGGTATCTTATTGTAACATTTTAAACAGTACCCCATGAAAGATGAGGCTACTTTAGCCAGTCTGAAACCTGGTTGAACTAATTGTTCCCTATTTCTTGTACCATAATTATGTCTGTCGCCTCTTTTACTAAAAAAATGTAAATTCTTTCTGACATAAATGAAGAAAGAAAGAAAGAAAGAAAAAGCGTTTATTTGCGCCAAGCATGACGCATACCAAAAAAATAAAATAGAAATTAACTAATACTTAATTATAAAAAAATTGGGAAGATATGCGTCATGTTCGCGCAAAACGGCCATCGCTCAGCATAATGCATGCATTAATGATGTTTTCATAAATGTATTGACAAGGTACCGTCATGCTGTCAATATTCTTAAACAGTTCCCTAAGAGAATCGCGCCGGCGGAGATTGTATATCGCTTTGATGGCTCTTTTCTGCAGAATAAAAATAGACTCAATGCCTGCAGCCCGTCCCCATAGTAAAAAAGACATGATACTGTGAAAGTAACTAAAATAGACCAGTCTCGCGGTATCAACATCCGTTAATTGGCGGATTTTTCTCACCGCATCAGCTGCTGAACTTAGCCATCTTGAAAGAGATGTTATATGAGAGCCCTATTGTAGACTTGGGTCAAGCGTAATTTCAACAGTGTAACGTCTATCAACCATTTCGTAAACTGACAAAGTATTTGGCAGTGGAAGAAAAAGAAAGCGTATGTTACGATTAATAACGACAAGGTAATAATTAATTAATACGTTCACTATTATTTTGGTGCGTATTGAAAGTTTAACAAATAACTCAATTTACTATGGTGTTATTTTCTGAATGCTTCGTGCATTTTATTTTTTCTCAATAGATGGTGCTCTGACTGATCAGAATACATTATGAAGTTTCTTCCTAAACTTAAAATTATACTTTTGATTTAGTGCGTCGATTTTGATGAAGTAAACGCTAAATGTTACTCGGGATAACCCTTAATTTTAAGTACCTTGTTTTTGAATCCAATCAGTGGTTTATTACGCTCGATGATTGATTACGTACCTCATTACAAATGCATAGTTTTTAGACTATTCGCTATACCTGTAGTATAAGACTACTACTTACTTACCAAATTTCATAGTTCTAGGTCAATGGGAAATACCCTATTAATTTTGATTCCCTTGAGAGAGTCGATTTTTTTTTTTTACTAGGAATTTCTCCTGTATCGTGGGTACGTCTACAGACATATAACCACACATACACAAACAGCCAGACCCGGAACAACTATCTGTAGGCCACAAATATTTGTTCCGTGCGGGAATCGAACCCGCGACACGCAGCGCAGCAGCCAATCGTTCAACCACTGCGCCAACCGTGTCGTCGTGTTCGTTTTTTGTGGCATAAACGGCCTTATATTTTTTATGTTAACTTTAACTTTACAGCTTCAAGGGACTGTAGACCTGAATATGTGATTTAAATTCCAACTCGATTCCTCCACGCGTTCTTGAGATAAAGGGTCTTGACAGACAGACGGACGGACAGCAAACTGATGATCCTAAAAAGGTTTCGTTTTTTCCTTTTGGGGTACGGAACCCTAAAAAACCGGCCAAGTGCGATTCGGACTCGCACTCAAAGGGATCCGTACCATCAACCTTCATTTTTGTTGTTATAGCGGCAATAAAAATACACAATCTGTGAAAATTTCAACTCTCTACCTATTACGGTTCTTGAGATACAGCCCGCTGACAGACAGACGGACGGACGGACGGATGGACGGACAGTGGAGGCTGTAATAGGGTTCCGTTAGTTACCCTTCGGGTACGGAACCCTAAAAACGAAATAATAAGTTTCTAATGAAATAACAGAATAATTACCTTGTAGCAAAGTAAGCTGCTTCTTTCTCTGCATTCAGAATGAACTGGTTGGCTAAGTACCAGAGCCTCTTGGCCTTGTATTCAGTGTTGAACTGAAATAAAATATTCCGAAATTATCATACGGTTACTTAAATCAAAGTTTATATTAGACTAGCTTTTGTCTGCGATTTCAGACGCGCATATCCCGTTTTTCCCGTTCCCGTAGGAATTTCAGGAAATCCTTTGCTAAACCTTCCCAACACTCCTCGAAGAATCTACATGCTAAAGTTCAGCTTTCGACGACCAGTAGTTACGTGCAATTGTCTGTCATGCACTCAGCCAGTAAAGGAAGAATTTTATAGATTATAGGTTTTTTTTGGGAAAATCCCGCCAACGTGTGGCGGAATTTTACCAAAAAAAAACCTGCTGCAAAGCCAGCGTTTGGCTTTGATATTCTTATGCAAGGCGTAAAGGACGGTTAGTACTGAAGCCTTACCGGTGCTGGCGGGTGTTCTCCCAGTCAATCTAGAGGAGCAGCGGCGTGCAGCAATGTACTACTACGCTAGAAAGATTACGGTCCCAGAGTTTTTACCGTAACGCGACCGTGCTAAGATCTCTAGATTACTAAAACCCCAGACTAACGTCTGGGAGGAACTTTTTTCCGAATGGAAATGTAGGTGGGATATTTCCATCAAAGGCCGTCACCTCCACCAGTTTTTTCCATCCGTTCGTGAGCGGCTGGATAGGACATGGCTGGAGGTGGATCATTGTGTTGCCCAATTTCTCACCAGCCATGGCAACTTTAAGAGTAAATTATTTTCCTTTAGGCTTGTGGCTTCGCCTTTATGTCAATGTTCTACAGCTGACCATGAATACGAACAATCCGCACACCACATCTTATGGGAGTTTATTCTTTGGCAAACTGAACGCAATATTATGTTAGATAGTATTCAGGTTACATCTGGAGTAATTTACTACACGGACCTTGTAGAAACCAGAACTTTCCGTGTGTTCAAGCGATTTTGCCATACCTATTACTGGAATCAAAAGTAGCTCACAATTTAGGACCCATTAGTTTTAGTGTTAATATAATAATCGTGGTGATTGGCAAATGGGCTTGACCCAGTTGTATATGTCCTTTTGTGCCTATTGGCCTAGTTCTATCTCCTGGTTGGTACGGAGGGAAGTGGAAATTATTATTTTTTTCCTACTCCTCCGCTGTACTTTTCTGATTAATTTCTTTGCAGGATCCAACACAGTTGAATCGTTTCTACGTGACTTGTCGGGCTTCATTGGCTCGGCGTTTTTCTGGTGGTTGCCACTGTTGATGCTGGCTTTCAGGAGTTGCAGTGGTTGGGAATGTGTGGCGGGCTTGTCGCAAAAAAAAACTGATAAGATCGCGTCGCCCGCTGTTTTACACGCTTCTTTAATCATTCTATTAGATATTTTATCTTCACCGGATGATTTTTTGGGAGCTAATCTCTTGACAACGATTACGAATTCGTCAGTGGATGGAAGGTCTGACTCCGGTGATTCAGGTGGCACCGTGGCCCACGCTCTGATTTGTTGGTGGTATTCATTATCATTTACTGATGAATCGTCTGATATAAGAGAATCAAGCAAAACATCAGTTGTTTCTTCAATGCCAGTAGTATGTTTATTATTTACTTTAATGTTTTGAACGTACGCAAGGTCGACCGATCTATTAGCCTTGAACTAGCGGTACAAAGGAGACCACGAATCCTCAGTTTATCAACAATTTTCTGGAGAAAAATTACCCTTAGATTTTTCAACCGAGGCTCTGTAGCGTGACTTATGGCAATTCTAAAAGTACTTAAAGCAAGATTAAGGAGGTCCCCGATAACCTTACGTTGTTTAAGCTTATTAAGTTGTCTGGGCGCTCTACGTTAGCTTTTAAGTTGTTCAACAAAGTAGTCATTCCACCATTCACATCTACGAATATTGATCATAGATGCGCGACCAATAGCAATGTCAGCACAGTAAGTGAAGGTGTCTGACATTATCTCAGCACTTTCCTCAGCTGACAGTCCATCGCGAGTGAAGTTTTTGGCATGACATGCAAAAAGTGAGCTAAAGAATTCCCAATTCGCACCCTTACTTTTATATCTAAAATTTCCAATCATGTGTGACGAACCTTGAGTAAATATAGGAACAAATTCGAACACGATCAGGCGATGATCACTACAAGACGTGTCAGGAAGGACACGCCACCTATCCAAGCGTACGTCTGCACTAGAAAGTGTGACGTCAATACAAGATTCGCCCATTTGGCTACAAAAAGTAGGTGGTGCGACTGGGGTGTTATGAATTGATAAGTTCATCTCAGCAATAAAAACTTTAACAGCACAACGTCGTCCGGAATCAGTGGCCCGAACTTTGCCATACCACAGGGAAGAAGATGCATTTGCGTCAGCACCCACTATAACTTTGCAGCCCGCGAGCGACCGCAAGACGTGACGGAGATTATGTATATGTGGTGTTACTGGGTTTGAGTATTGAAAAAGCAGCTCACAACGTAAACCTTAAAGGTAGGCGTTGATACTTCCGCCACGGCGCAATGAGGCGTCATGAGATTACTTATAGATGTTACAGTAAAGCTCGAAGGTCGCGCAACATAAATTCCGGCTCGCGCCTTGCAATCTAGCTGAACTACCACGTGACGTAAGCGCGCGTTTTGATATTGTTCCTGAACAAGTACTATGTCAAGGTTATAATCCACAATCAATTTATCCAGCTCAGATGTCGCCACCCTATCGTTATGGAGATTTAATTGTCCTATGGTTAAACTATCCATTATTAGTAGTTAGTGTTTAGGATTAACTATTCGAGTTTCAGTTTGTAGGTAGTACACTCTTGAGATCCGCGGCGATGATCACACGGTTTTTTAAAGCGTTTACACGCTACGCATGTCGGTTTGAAATTTACGTCGTCCTTATGCTTATCATTTGTTTCGTGTGCCTCCGATCAATTGCCACAGATAGGTTCTTTATTAACGCAGTGTTTCTTAACGTGACCGAACTGTTGCCAATGTAAGCACCGAACGACTTCAACATCGTCAATAAAACGGCAGGTAGCCCAATCGATAAATAATTAATCCTTGGTAGAAACTAAGTGCTTACGTACCGCAGAATCTAATTCGATGCCTATCCACTTACGACCGTTATCTAGCGAGCGCCTACGGATAATTCTAGTAGACTTAATAAAGTCAAATTATAGGTTTATCGAAAAAATGTTGTTGTTGCCTTCCAAAACGTAAAGACACACTTAGGTTATGGCATACCATTTTTTGTTATTTCTGTATAGTTACCGTGTGTTTCACATAATTATGTGCTTATAATTAATTGTATTCTGTCTTTCTTCTAAAGAGTTTGTTGTTGGGATTGTAAAAATCGGAGAAACGTGCCCCTTTAAACTACAGGAGGCCAGCAAAGGGTTGATTATAATTATCAGCCGAATGACGTCAACTGCTGGACATCATAGGCCTCCCCGAGCGCCGCCACAACAACCGGTCCTGTGCGTTTTGCATCCAAAGGGTTGATGTAAGCAATTCCACTACCAAACTGTTTGTGTTTTAATGGATGAAGACAGCAAAATGCACTTTCTAAAAAGAATCCGAATCTTTAAGAAGGGGAGTCTTCTTATGTACAGATGGTCAAACAATACCTTATCAAACCGCTCTTGCACGAGGTTCTGTCTCGTCAACTGCTTGGCCTTGAAGTCGTTGATACACTGTTCCCTGATGATGGTTGCCTCCTTCATGGAGAGCTGCGAGCCAGTTCCGTGGCCAGTGCCGAACATGCGAGCGAGGTATGGCGCCAGGGGGTCTATCTCAGCTTCCTTCTCTCGCTCTGTTACTTCAGCTTTTTTGTTTTCCTGGAGAAAAAGATTTCATTTTTTAGAGCAGACATAAACGGAAACCTATGTATTATTATGATGGTTGCGAAATGCGGCCCTAGAACGCAAAGGGCATAAGGAGCCGCATACGAGGCAGTTCCAACAGCTACCTTCAGCTGTTCGCATGGAGGATGGATCTGGATCTGGATTGCCCAATAATGCGGTACTGGACTAGGCTGCATGTTGAGCACTCCGGATCCAGACCTAAATATAGACTGAGATGACAATAGTGTGTGTGTGTGTAATCTTTTTGCTTGTAAAATTGTAATTTATAATGTTTATTGACTTGTGTAATGTATAATGTTTGTGTTGTATAATATTTTTAATTTTTATCTTTTTAATTTATTCTTGTTTTTATAAATAGACTAGTTCTGAAATTAAATGTTTTATTATTATTATTATATTATTAGGAGGATCACGGATGGGTTTTAGTCAGTAAGAGTTTGACTCTCCCTTCCGCTCCGCCCAGAGTGGAGGCAGTCATTTGATGATTACCCTTACTTAAAAAAAATGGATCAATCAAGAATAATCAAGTTACACGTTTCACCCTAAAAGTTTTGATCGCTCCATCGTCGACTTTGTCACTATCAACTCTGACCCAGACTAGAGTCAAGAGAACTAACCTTAAGTAAAAAAAAATAGGCGTCAGAAGAAAGTGCGGTCTGCTCTGTCCTTACCATATACTCGAAAGTCAGTGGTAAGAGCCTTTATTGATAGGCTGTGACTGCTACGCACTGTCCCTCTATCCATCCTTACCTGATCAACCCATCCTTTCTTAGCCAGCTCATTCCTCTCGGTATCATAGTGCGCGACGAACAGCACGGGGTCTTTGAGCTCGTGGTACCGCTGGCGCAGGTAGGTGTTGATGTCGGTCTCCCGGTCTCTAATGTGCTTGCAGGTCTGATACTCCTTCTCTATGTTCTCGCATAGGGAGTAGTACACGTGTAGGGGTCGGGGGCGCTCAGCTATTGGGTCTGCCTGGGATGTGGAAGCAAGAACACGATATTAAAGGAAGCAAGACCCACCGATATATTTCGATTGGTTGACACTGACACCAAAAAAGCCAGCATGTCGACGTTTATTAGTGTAATTGGTAATGTCCAGAATAAAGGGTTGAATTTAGTGAATCAAAGTTTTGTAATTCGACCTGAGATATCACGAACTTGAAAATCTATCATAAATGTTTGGATCACGAATATTCCGTGATTCAAACTTCCAATATATGGAATCCAAATCCAATATATTGGTCTTATCTTATCTTTGGACCTATATGTTATGGGCTTCATAAGGCTTTTAAATGCTATTAATTGTTATCAGTCCGCAATCTTATCAACGAATACTAACTTAATAATACAGAAATACAAATACATACAATATAACCGGACGTTTTATCCGGATAGAACAGGATCTTTCCTCCAGTTTCTGCCAAATTAGGCTTGATGAAGTTCCTGGTGTTATTAGTGACGAAGTTGTAATCGTACTGGTAAAGCAGGTCTATAGTGTTGTCCTGGGTATGGAAGATCTTCTTCCAAATGTCATTCTTGGCTGGAACGTCTATGTTGCGGCTGTATGTCTCCGTAACGTCTTTCACTTTGCGTTTTGGTTCTGCTTTCGTTCCCGCTGTATAGATGATCTTTCGAGATTCTAATCTGTAAAATGATATTGTGAAAAGAGTTATAATATAATCATCATCTGCCTAGCCTTTTCCCAACTATATTGGGGTCGGCTTCCAGTCAAACCGAATTTTAGCTGAATACCAGTATTCTAAGCGGAGCGGCTGCCTACCAGACCTCCACAACCCAGTAACTGGGTAACACGGTACTTCATGGCAAGACTGGAGTCAGATTTACTGGCTTCTGACAATCCGTAACGACTGCCAAAGATCTACAAATGACAGCCGGGACCAACGGCTTAACGTGCTTTCCGAGGCACAGAGGAAACTCGCTATGTTAAGATGGTCACCCATCCACAGACCAGCCTTGGCAAGCGTTGCTTAACCTTGAAGATCGACCCATGCGGTTGTTATTATCTAGCCACGAGCTCCTCGGCAGAGTTATAGTAATTACTAGCTTTTGCCAGCGATTTAGTCACTCAGTAACGGAAAAATAAACAATAAATATTGTTTATTATATATATATAATATGTAGGAGGAAGACGGTCGCCATCATCATTAGCACTCATCCTTGGGGCTCTTATCTGTGGGCGTCGGTGGGTAGTGTTGGATGAAGAAAACAGACTTGTACACTCAATCAAGTAGGCTATAATTCCGATTAGATAATTACACTTTAGGTAGGTACACTCGTATAACTAGGTAGGTACGTATCGCAGAACGCGCGATGGTTCAGTGATCCGCACGCGCCGTTTGCCAACCGAGAAGTGAAGTCCGGACTCGTTGGCACTAACTCCATCGAGCGCCACCGGATGGCGCTGGCGTACCGGATACGACTCAATTGCGACATATATAATTCTTCCGTTACTGACTGACTGAGTGACTGACGAACAACGCACATCCGAAACTACTGGTCGTAGAAAGCTGAAATTTGGCAGGAGGTCCTTGGGGAGTGGAGGGGAGCACGAAGAGAGGATTTTCCGAAATACTTATGGGAACGGTAAAAAACGGGATATTCGCGTACGAAGTCGTAGGCCAAAGCTAGTTTAGAATGCCTGGTTGCTGTTCGTTATAATTGTGAAAATTCCAAATATATACCTAGCAAACCAAAAAATATTGAGTAGGGTTATCCTGAGCAAGTGACAGAAGAGTGGGGAGATTAGCTTCATGATCATGTGCAGTCTTTTTCTTGTACATCACAGCTCTAAATGGCTGCTGAACTAGAAATAATGACATGGCTGCCATTATGGGTCTAGGATCCAAACGGCGAGGCGACACTGGTGAACTATATTTTATATGTATATGCCTTTTTTTAAGGATGGGAAATCATCAAATGACTAACTACCGCTCTGGGTGAAGTCATGTGCAGAATAATAAGAGTTTTCGTGCAGAAGGGAGTGTCAGACTCTTACTGACAAAAACCCATCCGTGTTCCTTCTAATGCTCTTTCGTTCCAGGGCCGCGGTGACTCTTTCGAACGGATTCCACAACCCCGGCAGGCACTGGCCCTAGCGGGCTTCGTCTCTTATGCTGACAGCTCTATGAGGCGCGCGTGGAACACAGCGCGCGGTCGACCCGGGCCTGGTTCTGATCGGACGGGCGAGCCACCCATGCTCGCCGTCCGCAGGAGCAAGGGGCCCCCTAAACCTAAAACCTTAGTAAAGTGAAAACGAAAATATCCAATCAAATCAATCATAGGCCCCCTTTATTATTTCTCACGGACCCCGGGGCCCACATGTAGCGCCAGAGCCCATATTTTTTGGTTTTGCCTACATTGTCCGCATAGAACTATGGATCAACTCCGGGGCTGTGCAGATTTACGAAAGAAAATATACCTAGTGGGAGTAAGGAGGACTCGTGTGTGAGAGAGATTCATTTGCTACTCTTCCTACGTGGTAAATCCGGGACCTGGCATCTGTGATGCCACATCAATAAAGGGAAAGTAATTGACAAGGTACAGTTGAGCACTCCTCACCTGTCAGGCCGATCAGTATAGTACTCCTCGAAAAGTAAAGGAGTGCAGACGAGCTTGGTCAGATGATCAAGACGAGGGTAGTAGTTGAAATCCATCACTCGGTTGCCTTCAACGCTGCCTACCGGCGCATCCATGGAGTACTCGTGTTCTGGAGACAGAAGAGCAAAGAAGTGTGAGGAATGATAAGATAGAAAATAAAAAGTGTGATGGAGATAGCGAGACAGTTGTTAGGGTCATCATCATAATAATCATGACAGCTGGAAGACGTCCACTGCTGGACATAGGCTTCCACGTACCCCCCCCCCCCCCCGGGTTTGCCATAATCGCCACGCTTGTGCGGCGGGTTGGCGATCGCAGTGTTTGGTGTTGAATTTTACAGAGAACGCTGCTGCCCATTCTCTGGTGAGTCCCTTAGTCGTCTCTTACGACACCCACGGCAAGTGATGGGATGGTATTATTCTTTTACGGCAATAGGTTGTTAGGATAGAATGAATGAAAGAAACGCGTTGAGTCCACCCCAAGTGTCTGGAAGATGATAACGGTTGCTGTTTGTAAATGAAGTCAACCAATGTCACGTCAGTTTGCCATGATAGCTGCACTGGGCCTCAAGTCTGCTATTTTTTATTAATTCGTCATTCCGACACGATCCGATTGTCATTTTGCTAAAAGTTCGTAATCTGCAAATTCATAATGGTCGATCACTGGTCGGCTAATGGTCTCGTAGTAGAAAGACATTTTCGTATTGCTTCTTCTTCCACCTGGCGTTAATCCCGGCTATTGCCAGGGTCCGCCTTCCTACTTAGCTTCCTCCACTTTGCCCGACCTTGAACATCCTTCTCAGTCAGGCCATTGGCTCTCATGTCGGACTTGACGACATCCAGCCAGCGCTTGCGAGGGCGACCACGGGGCCTAGCCCCAAGAACAGCCATATTCATGCATCTCCGACCAACGTACTCCATAGGGCGGCGCATGATGTGGCCATACCATCGCAGACGACACTCTTGCAGTTTTTCCCCCACGTCACGGACACCAAGACTACCTCGGATGTAAGAGTTGCGTATGCGATCGGATCGCGTTACGCCACTCATCCACCTCAGCATCTTCATCTCCATGACGCGAAGCTCCTGGGTGTATCTGCTTAGTGCTGGCCAACACTCGCCCCCGTACAGTAGGACAGGCCGAATGATGCATTTATATATCTGCCCCTTGAGCTTCGGAGGCATTTTGCGGTCGCATACAACGCCCATTACCTCGCGCCACTTCGCCCAAGCCGCGCCAATACGTGCTTGGACATCGTCATCCACGATGCCAGACTCGTGCAGCACGGATCCAAGGTACCTGAACGTATCGGACTTTCTGATCAGGTCCGAACCTATTCGGATGGTGTTTGTGTCCGTGCTGCCACAGGACATGTACTCAGTCTTCGCCACATTTAGTCTCAGACCACCGTTTTCAAGCGTCCTTCCAAATGTTGACTTTGCGCTCAAGATGGGCTTTGTTCTGATTAACGAGGGCGATGTCATCGGCATACATCATTAGCCATGGAGGCTGATCTTGGATGTTTGCCGTAACTACATCGAGCACTACGTTAAACAAGAACGGGCTAAGAGCCGAGCCTTGGTGAACGCCAACAGATATTGGGAAGCCATTCGATTCGCCAACAGCGGTCTGGACAGAGGAAACGGAATCGCGGTACATGTCTCTGATAATGTCAATATAGGCCTCGGGAACGCCCTTGAAGCGCAGTGCCCACCAGATGGACTGCCGAGATATACAGTCGAAGGCCTTCTGCAGGTCTAAAAAGGCTATATGCAAAGCTCTCCTTCTCTCTCTGTAAGCTTCAGCCAGATTCCGTAAGGCGAACGACGAAGCCGTGTGTCAATGATGCGCTCGAAGAGCTTCATGGTGTGGCACATGATCTTGATACCGCGGTAGCTACCACAATCCTGTACGCTACCTTTGCCTTTGTAAACAGGGATAATCAGGCTAAATCGCCAATGGTTCGGCATTTCCTTGGTGATCAGGATGCGGTTAAAAAGATCCGTCAGAAGGTCCACACCATGTGGGCCCATCGCCTTCCACACTTCAATTGGCACATTGTCAGGCCCGACCGCTTTCCCTGTCCCGATCGGTTCTTCATGTGGCGAAGAGCAATGCGTTTTCGTATTGCTATTATTATAAAACCCGTTAGTAGAAATGATTTTCGAAAAACTACTACCAAAATTGAACATTAAGTTATGCCAGATTTCTTTTTAATATATATATTTATTTTTAAATATTATTTATTCATTTGTTATTATGTACGAGATTACCATTCTATGCCATTCCTTTCAATGGAGTGTCAGTGGTTGACCATTGGAAAGTCATAATGACGCTTTTATATTAGTAGATAACCAAACTTGTCAAAATCAACAATTATGAAATCAATGATAGACCATTCTGACACTATTGTAATAGCAGACTTGAGGCCCTGTTCATTTGTTTGTCGGCCTTACTTTCAGACGTAGCGTGGCCGTAGGTGGGTCTCTGCAGACCATCCCACCTGCATTTTTTAGGAGCCATTCGTAACTCGCAGAACTGATGGTCGATGGGTCTGAAAATTTCTGGAGTGGCTACCTTTACTTTCTTTCTTTTTAAAAAAACGTTACCCCACACACTAGATTTTTTTCCTGTATCGTGGGTGCGTTCACAAACATAAACATGCACAAACAGCCAGACCCGGAACAATTATCTGTAGGCCACAAATATTTGTTCCGTTCGGGAATGGAACCCGCGACACGTAGCGCAGCGGTCAATCGCTCGAATATAGCACTGCGCCAACCGTGTCGTCATTACTGCGTACCGGAAGACGTAGCGTTGGCGCGGCCTTCCACAAGGTGGACCGATGACCTGGTGAGGGTGGCGGGTAGCCGATGGATGTGAGACGCACAGAACCGATTAATGTGACGAAACTTGAGGGTGGCCTGTGTCCAGTTGTGGACGTCTTTCGGTTTATATGACTAGCTGACCCGTGCTCACTTCGTTGGGCGAAATTTTTCGGGTTAATATTATAGCCTATGACACTCACAAATAATGTGGCTTACTATTGGTAAAAGAATTTTCAAAATCGGTTCAGTAGATCCAGAGCCCCTTCAAGCTCACACAAACTCACCACCTCACAAACTTTACCTCTTTGCTTAACTTAGGTGTGACATGTCGTACCTTTATGCTAAAGCTATGGTTTCCTAGGATAGCAGTGCCGTCATATAGCGGCCGTAATACAGCGGTGAATGTATTAATACAGCCATGAATGTATTAATACAGCGGTGAATGTATTAATACAGCGGTGAATGTATTAATACAGCGGTAATTTAATGCAGTAGCGACTCTCTCTAGCGACGAGGAGCTCGTGCCTAGATAATAACTGCCGCACGGGTCGATCTACAAGGTTAAGCAACGCTTGCCAAGGTTGGTCTGTGGATGGGCACTATCTTTACATACCGAGTTCCCTCCGTGCCTCGGAAAGCACGTTAAGCCGTTGGTCCCGGCTTTCATTTGAAGATCTTTGGTGTCGTTACGGATAGTCAGAAGCCAGTAAATCTGACTTGTCTTGCCATGAAGTACCGTGTTACCCAGATTATGGGTTGTGGAGGTCTGGTAGGCAGTCGCTACATGTAAAATACTGGTATTCAGCTAAATCCGGTTTGACTGGAAGCCGATCCCAATATAGTTGGGAAAAGGCTAGGCAGATGAATACAGCGGTGAATGACGTCACTAGAACGTTTTCTATGTAAACAAAATTGTGTGGTTTCCTAGAGGGCGGTGATTGACTCCGTAACGTCCGCTAGAAAACGTTATAGTGACGTCATTGACCGCTGTATGACGGCGCCGCTACAGCAGAGCTTACGCTAGTCTTTGATCTTGAAATATTTGACCTACTCAAGAGATGATCCCTTCTGCCGATTCCAAATATTTCTCTGACCATTCGGGTTACATGGTCCAGCTTTGCTGTCAGCATCTTGTCTTCTCTTTGTTTGTACCATTCATACCTGAAATGTTTTAGGGGTGTGTTTGTTATTTAGTTATTTAGACAAAAAGCTATATTGTATATTAAAAGCTACATTTAACTACCTATATTTCGCTAATTTTGTCAAAATTTAAATAGGAAGTCAAGTAGAAACTTTAAGTTGAAACGAATTCCAGAATCTAGACTTCTGTTTTGATGAAAATACCTTCTCGCTTGTTTGGTCGAGTTAAATAGATTATGAACGTGTATATTGTTATTAAAAGGAGGAGCTCGGGGCTAGATAATAACAGCCCCACGGGTCGATCTTCAAGGTTAAGCAACGCTTGCCAAGGTTGGTCTGTGGATGGGTGACCATCTTAACATACCGAGTTTCCTCCGTGCCTCGGAAAGCATGTTAAGCCGTTGATCCCGGCTGTCATTTGTAGATTTTGGCAGTCGTTACGGATAGTCAGAAGCCAGTTAATCTGACCCCAGTCTTGCCATGAAGTACCGTGTGGGTAACACGGTACTTAATGTTAATGGGTTGGTAGGTCTGGTAGGCAGCCGCTCTGCGAAAAATACTGATATTCAGCTAAAATCCGGTTTGACTGGAAGCCGACCCCAATATAGTTGGGAAAAGGCTAGGCAGATGATGATGATATTGTTATTAAAAGTAGTGGAGAGATCCAAAACTGAAGTGGCGACATAATCGTAGGAGTTTCAAGCTTACGTGGTCAAAAGTTCAGTGAGTGCATAGTCCTGGTATATTTTAATCCTTTTGATGATTCCATCCCTTTGAGAGTACGGAGCGAATTTCTCTAGGAGTACTTTCTTGTAATGGATTACTTTGTGGCTCCCTGGGTACCGCTGCTCGTATTCTGAAAGAAACAGGTCGCTTTCAAGGAGGCTGTATCCTTTTGAGTCTTGTATTACCAATAGCTTGACTCCTGCACCAATAAGTTTTAAATGTCGCCGTGGTCGAGTGGTTTTGGTGTTTGCCTTGTGAACCGGTGGTCGTGTGTTCGCCTTCCACGGGAAGAACATTTTTTGTAAAGTTGTTTTCCAATTTGGCTTGGACATTGCAGGTTTGAATCATCTGATCGTCTGATAAAAAGATGATTTCGTGCTTCGGAAGGCACGTATAAGTCGGTGGCATCGGAATATCAGTATTTAATGTAACCAACGCTTGCCAAAGTCACCTTCGCTACTTACCATCAGCAGTAATATCCAGCTTCTCGACCCAGCTGGCCGGCATGTCCAGGTGCTTCTCAGTGTCTACAGCAGTCTTCTTGTCCGTGCTGTCGATGCCCACCATCTGTCTCCGGTAGTAGGGCTCCCCTGCCAGTAGGTGCTCCCAGCATTTCAAGTCAGTGAAGTCGTATTTCAGGGCACCCGGACCTTCTTCCGTCTCTTTTTGGATGTTCACCTGTTGATGACAAGTTTTTGGCTCAATTTTTTAACGATAGGAATTACTCTTCTTAAATAACGGGAGGAAAATGTAAGGTTTTGTTGACAAAAACAAAAGCTCGGCGAAAGTCGCTTCTAGATTTAGCATTGGCAACACTTTTCGCAAAAACCATGCGTGTCACGGCTTCTGTCCAGAGAGGTGTTCTGTATGGGCTTCCGCGATTGGAAAAAATGTGGGAAACCAGAGCGATCAAAAATAACTTTACAAGCAAGTTTCATTTAGTAGTAGCAATTCGGCTCACGCTACCGCTTTGCGAATACCGCATAGGTTTGAATAGGACTTTACTCGTACTACGACCCCAAATAATTCCGAAAGGCGAAGATAATAGAAGTTCCAAATTATATAAACTCTTGAATGATACTCTCGATTACTCTTGATTAAACCTTTTTTTGTTTTCTTTTTAAATATACTCTTGATTTGACTCTAGGTCAGAGGTTACAGAGATAAAGTCGACGATGCGATAGAATGAGCGCACAGAAGAAGCACTCAGCTAGCAAGAAGCATCACTCTAACTTTGAAGAGATTACAGTTGAATGTGTTCGTAAACACAGACGCGGGTAGAGATTTCCACTCCTCCTCTGCTTAAAATAAAGGAACTGACTTACATAATAATTGTCATTATTGTAGACACTGTCAACGCTCTGGTACTGGGGCGCATTTAGCGGGTATCCGATTCCCTCGCTGGGTTCGATGAAGAACGCCGTCTCGATGCTCATGAAGGGAGGCACCACCAGTATCCAGGCGTGAGTGCGCCAACCGTCGATCTCATCTGGAGGTGGCTTCTCGAGGTCCTGAAATTATATTTGGATTACATTTTTAAAGGAACTGGGAGACAAATTTAATTTGATTTAAAAATCTGTTCGACTCACAGCAATTTTCTTATGCCGCTCCGCCAGGATCTTCTGCCGCTCTTTCTCCATCCTTTCATTTTCTTTGATATC
Organism: Lacanobia oleracea; assembly: GCA_950371165.1. NCBI lineage: Eukaryota > Metazoa > Arthropoda > Insecta > Lepidoptera > Noctuidae > Lacanobia > Lacanobia oleracea. The sequence continues at coordinate 6,229,021 of OX493404.1, forward strand.
CATCTCCACGACGTATTTGGAGGTGAAGTCAGGCAGGGGCACCAGTTGGTAGCGGGGCTCTTCTTCTGGTTCTGGAGGCACTTCCTCGACCTACAAATACATTGGAAACGTTCATAATATGATGTTTGACTGGTTTTTTATTACATTTTTCAAAATCTAGAAAGCTGAAAAGACGCAGATAAAAAAGTTAAAAGATCAAAAGGCCGCAAACTGTATATTTTTTAGTTTAAGGTTTCCTTTAAATATTTTAAATTCGATGTACAATAAAGTATATATAAATAAATAATTAAAGTACAGGTACTACATATAGACAGCAGAGGGATTTTTTACCGTTGTTGTAATGATGATTATAAAAAAACATATAAGTCTAGAACAAAATCTCTTACCACAGTCTCATCTGGGATGTCAGGGCACTCGGTGCGGTATCTGATGGCCATGCACACGTCCCGCTTGGCACAGCCCACCACCACATACGCGTCATAGCCACCACCGATGAGCCAGGACACCAGCACGTGCGCTAGTTCGAACGGGTTCGCGCTGCGCCGGATGATAGCAGTGTACGGTGACATTAGGCGTTCCGGCTGGAGAGTAAATAATTTAAGGTCATATATTTTTAATCTGAAATGGGTTTGCTCTTGTCTCTAGTCTAGGTCAGAGGTGATGGAGTGAGTTTACCTAGAAGAAGCCTGTTCACTCTAACTTTGAAGATATTAGGGTTCAAAGCGTTCGGAAACGTAGACGCAGTTAGGGAGATCCACTCGTTTTTCTGTGCGCATTACAAAAGACCCTTGGAAACGCTTAGTTCGCACTAGCGTCTCCTTGTTTTGATTGGTGGAATAGCAAGTTAACAACAAGGTAGGGATGGGAACTTGCAGTGCGTCTAGATGTCCAATGGGACTGACGAATATTTGGCTCTTGGCAATGATATATATAAACTATAGATGCGTCACCCGCAATCTGAAATGGCGACATAAAGTGAAACAATTGACCCCGCGCACCAACACGGAGCTATATTGCTGCCAGTTAGTAACGATTGTGTTTGCGCTGTTTTTTAGAGCTTGATGTTGGTGCATGACGTGTCTACATATTATAATACGTCATTGGCTCTTGGCATAATACTGCAAGAATCGATCTTCAAGGTTAAGCAATACTTGTCGAGGTCAGTTCGTGGATGGGTGACTATATAAACATACCAAGATTCCTCCGCCTCGGAGAGCATGTTAAGCTGATGGTCCCGGCTGTCATTTGTAGTTCTTTGACAGCCGTTACGTAGCACGTAGCCAGAAATCTGACAACAGTCTTACCAAGCTTGCCACTGTTACGTCTGTTACTGAGTAATAGTAGCAACCAAGCTACTATTACTCAGTAACTGGGTTATAGCTAACAGATAGGCAGAAACTCTGTAAAATTCTGGTAGTCAGCTACAACCGGTTGGAAGCCGTTCCCAACATTGTTCGGAAAAGGCTGTGCAGATTTATTTATTTGACTTTCGGCCAGTAAGAGACAAAAATTGTCTCCGATCTTGACACGCCTATTTCAGCTTTCGTTTGAGACTGGCTTGGTCGAACTGACCCAACTAATAACAGACCCATCTCGGTGCTGGCAGCGCGTGCAGAATGGTAAGCTCCTGGCATACCTGCATAGAAGCTAACGATATTCTTAGTGACCGACAATACGGGTGTCTATTAATAGTATAAAAAAATCTGCAAATATGAAGACTAGCTTCAACGGTTTAGTAGCTAGACCCTTGTGGACAGACATGCAGACAGACGGATGTATGAGCTAGAGCCATAGAGTTCCGTTCAGGCCCTTTGGCGCAGAACTCTAAAAAGCAGCATGCGTTTAGTTAAGGGCTGCCATAAATTCGAAGACGCTGACCGGGACATTTAGAACAGAAATAGGCAAACCATAGATTATTAAAAAAAAAACAGTAGTAAAGTAATACATATTAACAAAATTTAATTACTTTTCTTTGCCTACTCATATTTTTCCGAAGATTTGACCTTTGCCAATAACTCCTTCTCCCTTTTAACATAATTATAAAATTCTACGCACGTCATTTTATAATTATAAATGCATTGAATGATACTTTCCAGTGTGCTTAAACTGAGTGAATTTCGTTCTTTCGTCCACTGCGCTGAAATTAACGAAAACACTCGTTCCACGTGAGCATTGTGGCCAGGAATTGCAAAAATATATTGACACAATTTAAGAAGATTCGCTTTTCTTTCCAGTTCTTCGTTTTTTTTCAAAAAACTATTTCCATTTTTGTTGCATATCTTCAGCTTTCCATTCATCGGTCATTCCACATTCCATTAACGATTTTAAATACATAAATTCTTCAAACATTGAATCATCTACTGCTTTATCTTTTTCATTTAAATATCTTGTAGTTTCTTCTATTTGTTGCCATTGAGGAATATCATTTAATATCATCCAAGCGAAAACATCATATTTTGTCATCGGTTCTGTCCACTGTTCGAGATAACGGATAGCAGTGCTAAAGAAATTTCCCGTTTCTTTGTCAAATGCTTCGGAATGATTTGTATTAATTGTGCCTTCATTCTTTAGTTTGTTATAAACTTGTCTTGTTTGATTTCCTAAATATTGATTTAGTAATCTGTCACTCAACTGTTTTTTTGTATCCTAAAACATTTTTCACTTCAATAATAGTAATAACTGATTTTTCAATCTTTTTTATTTGTTTTTCAATCAGAAATGCTTGACTGTGCACAAAAAGAGTGTAAAGTTTTGATAAGTGATTAGCGAAAAAATCGACTACAGTTTTTGGGGCATTTCCTTCATTAGCGAAAAAATTCTTTCAGTGGCAGCCATAACTTTAGTATGCGTTCAATTTCTGGAAGTAGTGAAAGCCACCGGCTTCTGGAATGTGAGAGTATATTGTTGTAGTCTATTGCTGCATGTTCACAAAAATCTTTAAGCCGTTCCACTTTTACAGTGAATATGGAAAAATACTTGCAAATTTTCAGAACAATAGACTCCACGTCAATCGACATCACATCGGTAGCGGTGGCAGCTGTATTGCGCAGAATGTGCGCTGGGCAACCGATGCCTTCAATGTCTTTAGACAAAATCTCTTTTAATAAAAAAAAAAACATTATTAACTCCACGCCTATCTTTTCCTCCAAAGTTAGCGTTTGTGTTATCAGCACTAAAAGCAACAATATTTTGCACAGGGATGTTTTGGTCCTGCATCGATTTTATACAAAATGAAGTGATTGTATCAGATGTTACATTCGGCAATGAGTTTAATTTCAGTAATTTAATTGTCAATCCTTCTATTTCCGTAAAGTACTGGTATCAGCAGTGGAAATAACTTTTCTGCTTTGTGACTGCTAGAATCGGTAGAAATACCATAAAAAGGAACTTTTTCGACTTCTGTTTGAATTTGCGCGATCGAATGTGGAGCCAAAATGTGTTTAATGATAGCAGTAGCCTTTGTTCTTGCAGTTGATTGTTTTGCTGCGATACTTAAATCAGGATACATGACGGCATTCAGTTTTGTCGTACAATCCAAAGAACTAAACGGTTGGTGGTGCTTTACAACTTTATAAGCAGTGGTCAGTTCGGCAGCGCATATTAACATGTCTTCGGTGGTATTTTGTTCTTTAATTCTTTAATTCTTTATTGTACACCAAAACAGCTTATTCAAAATACAGTAATGAAAGTTCATGTACAAAGGCGAGCTTAACTCAGAAATGAGTTTTCTCCCAGCAAACCTTTGAGTGATAGAGAAAGATGACAATGGAGGGTAGGATCCAGTGCACATAATTACATTTATTTAATTACTTTTTATTATATATATATAGATTAAAACATAAACCTACATACATAACTATAAATATTCATACACATACATATATACGTATATTATGTCAAAAGCGAAAGGAAATGCTCTTTAACTTTCCTCTTGAAGACATCAAGAGAAGGGCTGTCGCGTATGGAGTGTGGGAGCGAGTTCCAGAGACGTACTGCAGTAACAGAGAAAGAGCCACCATATCGACTAGAAGTGTGACGCGGGGTACGAAGGAGAAGAGAAGTGGCAGTTCGACATGATTTGCCCCTCGGGACGAGGTACTCAAAGCGTTCACGAAGGTATTGAGGAGAATTGGGATTGTGAAGGATAGTATAGAGAAGGGATAAGATATGGGTATCTCGCCGACGCCGAATCGGCAGCCACTTCAATCTGGTCCGAAACTCCGACACGTGGTCGTATTTCCGGAGACCAAAAATAAACCGAATGCACAAGTTCTGCAGTCGCTCGAGTTTGTTCAGGAGTACCTCTGTAGCATCTAGGAAACAGACATCCGCGTAGTCTATAAGTGGTAAAAGAAGCGATTGAGCAAGACTGACCTTTGTGTGAAATGGTAAGAATTTTTGAAGACGTTTAAGAGACTGAAAAGTGTAGAATACCTTCTTACTAACATCAGCAATATGAACCTCCCAAGAGAGGTTAGTATCAATATGGACGCCTAGATTTTTAGCGCTTTTAGAGTATAAAATTGGCACTGAATCATACACTACAGGTGGCAGAGACTGGTGATCCAATAGGCTGAGCATGTATCTGCCACCCACAATAAGCGCTTGAGATTTAGTTGGGTTAAGCAAGAGTCCAAAAGATTTAGCCCACTTGTTGATATTTTCAAGGTCATCGTTGATGGCAGCCACAGCCGCAGCCAGTTCGCCTACTTTAAAATGTCGATAAAGCTGCAAGTCGTCTGCATAGAGATGAAAGTTAGAAGTAAGGACCTTAGTGATAGCGTTTATAAATACTGAGAAGAGAAGAGGAGAGAGGACGCCACCTTGAGGAACACCCGCAGCCAATTCACACCACTCAGAGGAATCCCCATCAGATCGAACAGACTGCGAGCGACCCCGAAGATAAGATTTAAACCACTCAATTACTGGTACGGAGACATTGAGGGAGGAAAGGATACCCAAGAGAATGTCAAAGTCAACTGAGTTAAAAGCACTGCTGAAGTCCAGTAGAACCAATACTGTTAGACATTTGTTCTCCATAGCCAGCCTAATGTCATCAGTAATTTTGACTAAGGTTGTTACAGTGCTATGGCCAGTTCTGAAACCAGATTGGTAAGGACTTAGCAATGAATTAGAGGACAGATAATAAGACAGTTGCTTCTGAACAATACTCTCGAGGACTTTGGAGAGGACTGGAAGGATGGATATTGGACGGAACTGGGATGGTGTGGTAGGATTAGCCACTTTAGGAAGCGGTAGAACGTGAGCTCTCTTCCAGGCTGAAGGAAAGGAACTAGTAAAGAGAGAAAAATTTACTATATGGGTTATGACAGGAAGTATTTCATTCAAAATAGGTACGAACATTTGGAGCTGGAGACCATCGTCACCTACCGCCTTAGTAGAGATGGATAGGATACATTTCTCAATGTCAAGTTCAGTAATTGGGTGGAACGAGAACGAAGTATTTGTAGGCAAAGTAAAAATAGAAAGATCATGAAGAGAGGAAGATTTAGCAAGAGTATCGAGTGTAATAGGTGACTTAGAAAAGTGCGCATTAAGTGCATTGAGGTCCATTTTATCTGGGGAACTCTTGCTAGGTGATTTACCAATGCCAAGAGACTTTAAAAATTGCCATACTTGTGTTGGATTAAAGTTTTCAATTGAGTTGTGAATGTGGCGCCTTTTTGCATTCCTACACAAACGACCACAGCGATTACGCAACTTCTTATAATGATCCCAGTTTTCCTCAGTGGGCCGCCTCCTGTACCGCCGCTTGGCCTTGTCACGCTTGGCCATATGGTTTTTTATTACTGGGGATAACCATGGCGCAGGAAGGTGCTTCACTTTCACCTTTTTCAAGGGAGCATGTGTCTCGTACAACTCCAACATAGATCTGCTGAAAACTGACACCATAGTATCTACATCCCCACAGTTGAACACAGAAGACCAGTCAATGCCACCAGCGTCGGCTCTTAAACGCTCCAAATTAATGTTTTTAAAACTACGAAGAATGAGAAATTTGGCCTTGCGTTTAGGAGGTCGAATCTTATAAGACAGATAGATGAGATCATGGTAGGAAAAGGGAGCAGGAAGCTGTCCATGTGTGGCTACTTTGTTAGGATCAGAAACTAGAATGAGATCTAAGAGAGAAGGAGTTGAGTGAGGAGCCCTGTGAGTAGCACTGAGTGGAAGAGCGTGCATATTGACAGAAGAGACAAGTGACTGGAGTTTACGGCTGCGCGAGTCCCCCTTCAGCAGACAGGTATTGAAGTCTCCGAGAATAAGCGTGTGGTCATAAAGTGGGGAAAGATTTTCTAATTTCGTTTCAAATGAGGAAAAGTAGTCGATTTGACAGGAGGGACTGTAATAGACGCCCAAAAGTAACTTAGTATGCTGAAAGTCTATTTCAAGAAATAAGTGTTCAGCAAACTTTGAGTAGACACTCGGAGACTGGTCTACAATCTTGTAGGTGATGTCACCACGGAGATAAATAGCAACCCCTCCACATCCCTTGCCCGTTCTATCATTACGCACGATTTTGTATCCGGGCAGAGAATACTGTGTGGAAGGAAGTGCAGGCTTCAAAAAAGTTTCGGAAACAAGGACAGCATGAACAAGGTCTGAGTCAAAAGAAGATAGTAAATCAGAGTAGTGAGCAGGAACGCTTTGAGCATTTATGTGGACAACATTAAAGAATTTGCGACAGTTGGAGAAAGTAGAAGACAAGTGGTCTCGAAGAGTCAGAGAAATGTCGTCGCTAAAAGCACTGGCAAAACTCTGATCCGACGCACAAGAGGTTGTTTGATCATGAATGTCGATATATCTTTAGAATTTGATGCAACTGATAATCTCGTCTTGTGATGGCGCGGGCGGCGGTGCGCGGGAGCGGAGGCCCGCGACGCGGGACGCGGGTATCATTTACACGTGTAACTTTTGAGATACAACGAATTGTGTGCATACCGGGACAAATAACTTGATGACCGGGACACCGGGACACGACACCTCAAACCGGGACATGTCCCCGTGTACCGGGACGTATGGCAGCCCGAGATTTTCATACTGTATGAAAATCTCATGCTAATTTTATTTTCCAGTTTTAGCAAAACTTACAGCTAAACATTTTCGCACGATTAACAGTAAAGACGCAAACCCGACAAACCCGACGGGTGTATTGGGTCCGTTGCCATCTTAAAGACCCAAGCCAACCTCACCTGCTAGCGGTGCACCCTGCTGTCCAACGGACGAGGCTCTGGCGAACCTGGTTTCCCTCTTGTAGGGTTGTGGGGGTCAGACGGCTGGTCGCCCCACGTAAAACCAACTTCAGTCATATATGAATGGAGAGAAACAAGTTAGGTAAGGGTACTCGGTCTAGGGCGTCGCCGCATAACGACGCGCAGGCACATCGCCCTAAACCTGCGATAAGTGGGCTAGGGCTACCGTGTCAAGTACGGGCACGGCTAAAGAGGATAGTACCCAAGAAGAAGTTCCGCTTTGCCACCTGGAACATTGGCTCCCTAACCGGACGTTGCCAAGAACTGGCAGACGTACTTGCGAAGCGTCGGGTCCAGTGCGCCTTCCTTCAGGAGACGCGCTGGAAGGGAAATAAGTCACGTGACATCGGGCAGGGGTACCGGCTAGTGTACACCGGATCACCAACGGGTAGGAGCGGAGTGGCCGTGGTGCTGTCTAAGGACCTTCAGGATGGACTCCTTGAAGTAGACCGATGCAGCGACCGGTTGATGCGAGTTAGGGTGCTGTTCGAAGGGTCGGTAACGAACCTAATCAGCGCCTATGCTCCTCAGACTGGTTGCTGTGAGTCTGAAAAGGAGGCCTTCTGGGATGAGTTCGAGGACGTATTACGCGCTAACCCGAATTCCGAAGGTGTTTTGGTTGGGGGGGATCTCAACGGTCACGTAGGTCAGTTTGCTGGAGAGTATGGACGTGTTCACGGTGGTTTTGGTTATGGCCAGCTAAACGCAGAGGGAGTCAATATACTTAGCACCTGCGCTGTGTCTGACCTAGCCATCGCGAACACATTCTTTCAGAAGAAGCCCCAGCATCTTATTACGTACCGTAGTGGTGCCTACTCAACCCAAATAGATTACCTGCTGGTGCGACGGTGCCACATTGGCAAGGTTACCAACTGCAAAGTCATCCCAGGCGAAAGCCTAACGGCTCAACACCGCCTCCTTGTCCTGGACTTTGCGGTTGTACCGAAGAAGAGAGTGAACGAGAAACGCAAACCCCGCACTAAGTGGTGGTTGCTTGATGGTCCTAGGCAGTCGGACTTCATCGCGGAGGTCGAGCATCTTAAGATCAGTGCTCCGCATGAGTCCGCTCAAGAGATCTGGAGTAGGATCCATTCAGCAATCACCGGTGCGGGTAAGCGCGTCCTTGGCACTTCTCGTGGTGGCCGCACCATAGGAAAGGAGACGTGGTGGTGGGATGACGGGGTGCAGGAGGCGACTCGGAAGAAGAAGGTTTTATTTAAACAGTGGCAAGGGTCCAACTCTCCGGATGACAGGGAGGCATATGGAGCGGCTAAGCGCGCTTGCAAAAAAGCTGTAGCCAGAGCCCGCAGCAAAAGTCTGGCGCCCTTATACGACAAGCTGGAAACTGCGGAGGGGCAAAAGCTTATTTTTAAGCTGGCGCGTGGCCGGGAGAAAGCTACACGGGACATTAGCAAATGTCTTTGTGTAAGGGACGCCCAGGGTAAGCTGCTCTACGATGCCCCCTCTGTTAAGGAGAGATGGTGTACATACTTCGCGGAGCTGTCTAACAAACAGCATCCCCATAACCTTCCTCCGGAACCGCCTCCTAACCTTGGGCTTATTTCCCCTATTTCCCCCGACGAAACCCGCATTGCTCTTCGCCACATGAAGAATCGGAAAGCGGTCGGGCCTGACAATAATAATAATAAATAATAATAATAATAATAATAAATTTATTCAAATAAAAATGTTTACAAAAAAGTTTACATTTAGCCAACAGTGATAAGATTTCCATACAATTATGATGCCTGAAAATGAACTAAAACTAATATATTATTATTATTATAGGTGCAAGTTATGGTGGTTCGGAATTGCAATGTTATGTAGCAACCAGCCCGATCTAGGTTAATTTAAACCTGTGTTTCAGGCCACCACTTTACAATTCAATTACATTGGTGCAGTAATATTTAAAGGTTAACTAAATAAAAATAAAGAATCTTTTAACAACTACGAGAAAAAGCTTAATAAGTACCTTAATATCTAAAAACTAAGCTTATGTAATTATACAAAAGTAAAAAATTACGAGGGAAACAAATATCATCATGCCAAGATTTCTAGAAGTTGTTCTGTGTCTGTGTAATGTAGAGTCTCTAAATATTCACACAACATTTTACTACATTTTTTATACCTTACACTATAGAAACTTAGAACCTTGTTGAGCCTGTTATATAGAAAAGGTCCCAAGAACAGATAAAAACGATTAGCAAACGCATGTCTAGTTTGAGACTTAATGCAAACCAAGTCCTTTCTTCTTTTGTCAGAAGGCACAGGATCAAAAGGAAGTGCAGTGTGCTGGTGAAGTACTATGTTTAAAATAAATAATTGCCGTACTGTAAGCACCTTACATGCTGCGTAAAGCTGGTGCGTAGGAAATCTAAAAGGGCGAAATGTAGCAACCTTTAGAATTGCTCTTTGAGCACGCTCTAACGGGAGTAAAATTGTTTTTGCCGCACCACCCCAAGAAGTTATGCAATATGTAAGAATGGATTGACACAAAGCTAAATAGACCTGTTTAATTAATTTAAAGTCGGCTATGTTCCGTAAATTCTTAAAAACATATATTAATTTGCGCACTCTCGAACACAGTAAATCGATATGTTTACGGAAATTTAAATTTGAGTCAATGGTGACACCTAGATATTTTAAATGGTCAGCTATAGCTAAAGTGGGGCAAGAACATGCAGTGTCAGCATACGTGCAACAATTATGTGCGCGAATGTTTAGATTAGTAAGCGGTATGTTAGTATTTCTCATTGTAAATATAACATAATTGGTTTTATCTGTATTTAATGTTAGGAGATTATTACGGAGCCAATTAGTCACAATGTTAAAACCATTTTGGGCGTATTCATAGACCTCCACTCTTGATTTAGCTGAAAATAATAGAGCGGTGTCATCCGCATAAGATATTATCACACCATTTTGGAGTGAGAGGCTGCATAGATCATTAATATAGATTAAAAATAAAGTAGGGCCCAAAATGCTACCTTGTGGTATACCAAAACTACTATTTTTAAGTTCAGAGCTTGTGTGCTGACCAATCTTAACACACTGATGACGATCGCTGAGATAATCAGAAAATAGCAGAAGTTGTTCACCCCTTATCCCAAGTGTTTCAAGCTTGTGCAAAAGTAAAGTACAAGAAATTGTGTCGAAAGCCTTGGCAAGGTCTAGGAAGATCCCAATTGTGTGCATACCATTGTCTAGGTTGGTAGTAACATAGTTAGTCAATTCGTGAACTGCTTGGCTAGTTGATCTTTTGGCCCTAAAACCAAATTGACTGTCTGATAATAGTCTGTTATCTTCTAGATATTTTACCAATCTACTGTTTATAATTTTTTCTAAAATTTTTGAGAGGCCTGTTAACACTGAAATGGGTCTGTAGTTATTCACGTAGTTTTTATCTCCAGATTTGAATACAGGTGTGACCACAGCCTTTTTAAGCAATTTTGGGAATATTCCTTTTGATAAGCATAGACGAAAAATGTGGGTTAGAGGAGGGGCAAGTAAGTATTTAAATCGTTTAAGTATATTATTAGGTATGTCATCCCACCCAGTAGCACAAACATCCTTTAACCCGTTTATAATTCTGACTACTTCATTAACGTCGGTATCTAATAAAACAAAAGAATTTAGTGTAGAGGATGTCGTGGTCGAGTTTTGTTGGGAAATAATTCTTGAATTTAATGATTTTTCAGCCAAGTTTTTTCCAACGTTAACAAAAAAATGGTTTGCTTTATTGATTGCTTCGGATGGGCTTATCTCTGTTGATAGTATATCAAGCGGAGGTTCGGCATTTTTTGATCTAAATGTATGAGTTTTAACAAATTTCCATATAAGTTTACTATTTTTTCCCGCCTTCTGTAATTCATTTTTATCATACTGATTTTTTAGTTTTTTCAAAAGATTATTACAGAAATTCCGATACCTTTTATAAGTTACACAGAGTACTTCGTCATCAGGAGCAAGTTTTAATTTTAGGTGCAGTTTGTCTCTATGCCTTATACAACGAACGAGACCGGGTGTGATCCAGGGCTTAATACAACTATACTTTCTAGGCATTGTTTTAGAGAACGTGTTTGTCCTTAATGCAGATTGTAGTGAGTCTATGAAATACTTTAAACAACTATTTGCATCGTCTGAATTATAAACAGGGTCAAAATTAATACTGCGTATGTCCTTTTCGAGATTTGTCATATTGACTTTAGTGTAGCTACGCATGCAGTTTTTTCTAGGTGAATTTATTTGTAATGATAATAAAACAGCTTGATGATCAGTAAGCGTAGAATTAGTAACCAATGTTTTGGATGGATTTTTTGATTTTAGAATGATATGATCTAAGCATGAGCCACTCTGATGCGTGGAGTGATAGTGAGCTGGTAGGAGTCCGTGAAATGAGCAAATATTGAGATAATTATGTACATGAGTATCTGTTTTTCCGGAAGCAATGTTAATGTTAATATCACCCAAAAGTATAATGGTTTTAAAAGATGTAATGTTTTTTAAGTTAGTGTCGAGTGAGTCCAAAAATCTGTCCATATTTTGAGAAGGAGGCCTATAAATAGCCACGACTACCGTGTCGGGAACAATTTTAATTATTAAACAATTACTGTCGAGGAAAACAGGTTCCTCCCTTACTGTTGTTAAATTATTTTTGACATAAACTACTAATCCATCGTTCTGGTTTATGTTCCTGTTAGTTCTGTAGGAATAGTAACCGTCAAGAGATGGTAAGTTGGCCACCTGTGACAATGAGCCAATTGAAGTGTGGAAGGCGATGGGCCCACATGGTGTGGACCTTCTGACGGATCTTTTTAACCGCATCCTGATCACCAAGGAAATGCCGAACCAGTGGCGATTTAGCCTGATTATCCCTGTTTACAAAGGCAAAGGTAGCGTACAGGATTGTGGTAGCTACCGCGGTATCAAGATCATGTGCCACACCATGAAGCTCTTCGAGCGCATCATTGACACACGGCTCCGTAGCGAGTGTACTGTCTCTGAGTGTCAATATGGCTTCCGGGCGGGTAACAGCACCATGGACGCAGTGTTCGCCTTACGGAATCTGGCTGAGGCTTACAGAGAGAGAAGGAGAGCTTTGCATATGGCCTTTTTAGACCTGCAGAAGGCCTTCGACTGTATACCTCGGCAGTCCATCTGGTGGGCACTGCGCTTCAAGGGCGTTCCCGAGGCCTATATTGACATTATCAGAGACATGTACCGCGATTCCGTGTCCTCTGTCCAGACCGCTGTTGGCGAATCGAATGGCTTCCCAATATCTGTTGGCGTTCACCAAGGCTCGGCTCTTAGCCCGTTCTTGTTTAACGTAGTGCTCGATGTAGTTACGGCAAACATCCAAGATCAGCCTCCATGGCTAATGATGTATGCCGATGACATCGCCCTCGTTAATCAGAACAAAGCCCATCTTGAGCGCAAAGTCAACATTTGGAAGGACACGCTTGAAAACGGTGGTCTGAGACTAAATGTGGCGAAGACTGAGTACATGTCCTGTGGCAGCACGGATACAAACACCATCCGAATAGGTTCGGACCTGATCAGAAAGTCCGATACGTTCAGGTACCTTGGATCCGTGCTGCACGAGTCTGGCATCGTGGACGACGATGTCCAAGCACGTATTGGCGCGGCTTGGGCGAAGTGGCGCGAGGTGACGGGCGTTGTATGCGACCGCAAAATGCCTCCGAAGCTCAAGGGGCAGATATATAAATGCATCATTCGGCCTGTCCTACTGTACGGGGGCGAGTGTTGGCCAGCACTAAGCAGACACACCCAGGAGCTTCGCGTCACGGAGATGAAGATGCTCAGGTGGATGAGTGGCGTAACGCGATCCGATCGCATGCGCAACTCATACATCCGAGGTAGTTTTGGTGTCCGTGACGTGGGGGAAAAACTGCAAGAGTGTCGTCTGCGATGGTATGGCCACATCATGCGCCGCCCTATGGAGTACGTTGGTCGGAGATGCATGAATATGGCTGTTCTTGGGGCTAGGCCCCGTGGTCGCCCTCGCAAGCGCTGGCTGGACGTCGTCAAGTCCGACATGAGAGCCAATGGCCTGACTGAGAAGGATGTTGAAGATCGGGCAAAGTGGAGGAAGCTAAGTAGGAAGGCGGACCCTGGCAATAGCCGGGATTAACGCCAGGTGGAAGGAACAGTAAAGACGCAAACCCACCGCGGATCACGGAGAGGCCACGCACGTGTGTCAGCTTCGCTTTGCAAGAAAATCTATGTGATTGTGTCCACTGCAACCCACGGACACGCTACACACCAAATGACGTCATTGGTACACGCGTGGCTTGCTCCGAATATGACGCTAACATAGCTCAACGCTGTTAACACCATGCACGTTGTGCATGCGGTAAGACTATACATGAATATCAACCCACGACTATGTCAAAACGGTATCGGAGCACAGTTTTGAGATACGCCTCGTAAAACGGAGCAGTGTGTAGCGTGTACTGCAGTGGAAACGTACTAGACCCACGTTTTCAAACAAATGAATCTAAGCAGTAAAATGCGCCACGTGGCCGTGCCAATTAAAAGTTTTCACAGATAGCAGAGAGCTTACAAGCAAAAACAAAAATATTTGAGAAGGTAGAATACATATGTTTTAAGTTATTTGATGTCGCTTGGACGTTAAGGGAACTTTTTCATGTATCCAGATAAAAGTCCTTTTCATTCAAAATATGACTGGTGGCTATTTATCCAAACATTAAGCAAGCTTTCACCGTCTTTTGCTCAGCGTTCCCAGGATATATTGAAAGTTTCCAACATTTGTGTATTTAGGGGACAAAATTTCAACCTAGATGTCGCACTAAGCGATGTGCACAACGCAAAACGCTTTTTTATTACTTCTAACTTTTCATAGCTTCCAACGAAAAACGGGAAAAACTGGAAGCTCAAGACGTTTAGTTTCCTCGCAGTCAGCATAGATGGCGCTAGAAGTACGAAAAGAGAGGAACGTGTGGGTGTGTGGGGAAGTGAGAGAGATTCTTTTAAAGTGTATCAACGGCCGGGAAACTTAAACCAACTTTGTTTAACATTATAAAACTGGCTAAGTGAGAGTCGGACTAGCACACGGCGGGTTCTGTACCACAAATCGTAAAATCGCGTTTCCTGCTGTGTTTGTTGTTATAGCAGTACAAATAAATATCTACTCTAATTTTTTTAGTGTCTACCTAAGTACTATCGCCCATGAAAAACAAGCCACCAGCGAAGGCTAATGTACATAATAAGGTTCCTTTGATAACTATTTTGGTAGGGAACCCCGAAAATGTGTAATTATAAATTATAGTGTTTTTTAGATACAATTATACTGTTGATACTGACGCTTGGGGGACGCCTATGTCCAGCAGTGGACGTCTTTCGGCTGACTGACTGTTAATTTGAATGTAACTATAAACCTTAATTTTCCGCATGGTAGATACTTGTCAGTAAGTATTAGAAAATGAACGACGTTCCCAATTAACTTTTTAATTTACAAATAGAGGAGTACCCTGATACATTTAGCGTTTCCTGAATTTTTAACCGAATTTCAAAAAGGAGAAGGTTCTCAATTCGGTGGGTATACATATACATAATATACTCGTGTATATATTTTTATGTATGTACAACGATTCCTTCGACGTTTCTGATCCGATTTCTGTGATTCTTTGTAGTTCGATATATCTACTTGCCATTTGGTCGCGTAAAATTGAATTCTCTTTGCCTCAGTTTTTTTTTTGATGAGCATCATCAGAGTAGGTAAGCCAAAAGGCTTACTTGGATGATGGAATTTAAGGTGAGGACCTTACCACAGTATTTGAGTACTGTGGAGTTTTTGGGGGCTCAGTACTAAAAAGTAAAAATTAAAAAAATAGTACAACCGCCTTCATTCAATATTCGCACAGTTCATTGTAATCATAAATGAAAAAAAGGTGCACTTCCAAAGTAAAACTTCACAATATCATTGAACACTTCAAAGGTTTCAAGCCCATTTTAGACTCAATTGTATAATAACAAAACGACATGATTTACAAGAGTCAACCGCCCAAATTGAACGAAAGCCCATCGCTTAAAAATTCCGACAGAAAAACACTAAACAAATCTTGGTAAAAAAGTTGCGAGAAAAAGGTAACTTCCCACGATTATTATTGTTGGGAATCATAAACGGTTGGGGGAGCGGGGGAGCGGGGGACCCCACCCACAAATTGAATCCAAAGTTCAGGCAAACAAAGTCGGCATTCGGAACTTTCGCGACTCGACTTTCACTTTTCGCTGAAAACTTTTCAACACTTTCGCTATCAAATTTCTTTTTCCCCATTCGCTTTTACATTTTATTGTCGCTGCACGGAATAGTTTCAAATGTAACTTTACAAGTTTTAAGTTTAGTGCGTCGTGTTTTGTAGAGAGTTGTGCTGTCTGGTGTTTTTCTTTTTAATTTAAAAATGGCGTTGTAAGTTTTGCTTATAACTTGTAAAGATTTGGAATTTTTCTCGTTAACAAAAACGTACGAGCGGGTAAATTGCACGCGTATTTATGGCGTAACGATCATGCCCTTTATTTATTTACTA
The DNA here is from genome assembly GCA_950371165.1 of Lacanobia oleracea. Lineage (NCBI taxonomy): Eukaryota > Metazoa > Arthropoda > Insecta > Lepidoptera > Noctuidae > Lacanobia > Lacanobia oleracea. Next base: position 6,244,859 of record OX493404.1, read on the forward strand.
GCTGACTCGCGCAACTTCGTCTGTGTCACGTTTCTCATTAATGCTCCGCTCCTGTTAGTCGTAGCGTGATGTTAGGTATATTGCGCCTTTAGCCTTCCTCGATAAATGAGCTACCAAACACTGAAAGATTATTTCTTCGTTCCTGAGATTAGCGCATTCAACCAACCATACAAATACCTAAACAAACTGTTCATAATATTAGTGTGTGTGTATATAATAATATATCTGCCTGTTCTGTCCTAGGGTAAAGACCGCTTCTTTCTTCCGTGCCTCCCGGTTTTGGGCAAGTGTGGACTTATCCTGCTGACACGCGTCAAGCTCTCGATTACCTACACATGATTTAAATTAATAATACGTATTAAAAAAATCTTTTTCCCAAAATAGTATTTATATTATCAGAGAGTCTTCATTGACCATCACTCTTGCTGTTTCGGCGATCACAATAATTTTATTTTCATTTCAAATAATACATTCAACACTTTTTGTCCATCAGATTATTATTATCAGTAACTCCATTAAAAGAAGCAAAAATACCGTCAAAGTGGGGGAGTTTGACCGGCACAGATTAAATGTAGCGGAAAGTCGCGGGACTGACGCCCAGGACTGATGTGGACTGATGGCGGCGCGTCATGCGGCTTGAAGAGAGGACAATGGACTGGCAATGACCCGTAAGTTTGAATGACTGCGATATTATTATTTGATGGGGGTGATTATAACGTAGGCTTCTCACTGAACAATTAGGCCCAAATTAATTTCTTAAGCACTTGGAAACCTTACAGCTGTTATCGTCCTCTGGTTTCATACTCTAGTTACATACAGCTCCTCCTACTACTTGAGTTTTCATCGTTTGTTTATAGATATTCTATATATACCTAGATATTCGAACAATTTCCCAACCCTGGCAGTCCAGAACTTATAAGTAGTAGGAGTTCCTTTTAAACCAAAGGGGCCTATCGAACCCAAATACTGATTCAACAAGACATCACTGATACTTAACTACTGTACCAAACAACCCTTTCTTATATCACAAGCCGCTAAGCAGCAGGCCAAGAAACAAAATTATGCATAAGCGTCAGTACCATTCCTTTAGTTCAGCTCAACCTAATTAGCAAAGCTATTTACCAATTAACATAGTCAAACAGGTCCAGCACAACAGAACGTGAAAACAATGTCAGCCTCCACAAACTGTGAATAAGAAATGGACGTACACAGACGATACGGAGATACACAGGGCGCCACAGAGTACATATAATATTCAGTTCAAAAGCGCAGCCTGAGGTGTACCACATACGGCACACGACACAGCTACGTAGGTACCACGTACCCGGTACCACATATAGCACGGTACGCTCTATACCCGGCGCAAATTAGACCATGCCTCGTCCCTCGCTTTGAGTCGCGCTTGACCAAGCGTTATTCGGATTTCGAACAAGACGCCCACCGCACTAGGGCTGCGCCACGTCCGCTCGCTTGGTATCGATAGTCAGTATCGATTCGGGGGGCTCGCGGCTGCCGACGCGTAGAGACGCCACTCATGCGAGACCGTGCTGTGACTCTAATTGAATACGCTGTGCCTGTGTCGATATCGATAGTTTATTATTTTAGTTTTGTTAATAACAGAATTATGAGTCAAGTGTCTTGATATGTAAATATTTGGAACTGAGGGAGTCGTCGCGGGAAGAGTTTGTTACGGATTCCATGTGGAGTGAAAGAAAACAGTGCTACGTACGACGTCAAATAAAATCAAGTGAGCGTCTAAAAACTTTTGGCGTCATATACGTCATCATCGAGGCAAGCCTGGTTTGCTGCTAGTGTGACGATATGGATTCGTTAATAGCAGATTAGGTAGAGAAGGCCATGGACGGAGATGAGTTATTCTACAAATGATACTATACGCAGTGTACCTATCATCAGCAGTGGCGTAGTAAAGGTAGAAAGAAAAAGGGGTTCTTAAAATCTGTCTGATCTGTTCAGTATTCCATTGCAATTATAAGTCCGTAGAGTCCGAGTGTAGGGAAAAGCATCCATTCCTTCTATCCATATTTGTTTATCTTGGGCAATTTCGGCCCTATTATTTAGGAGTCCAGCTCGTCATTGATTGTCTTAATTTATAATCTAAAACTAGAACACCTAAATTCCCCCCACAAATAAACAGAACCACCCCTTTCAGCTAGCATAAACATACGACATAAAAGACCACATCCTCCGGTCCACGGCTAGTGCTCGGAACGCTATTTTTTATCGACAAATAAAACTAAACACGTTGATAAAGGAGCGCAGCGCGGGGGCGCTCTCCAAGAACGGCAGTCCGCGCGACTGATTTGCGCCACCCGCCGCCTAGCGGTCGCGACGAAGTAGGGGTGACCTGCCATTACGGCACTTTATCGACATCGATATTATGCTTCATTATTTAGCGAGGCAAATTTTTTCGTTGAGGTGGGTCAAGTTAGTTAGGGTTTAGGGAGAGAGGCTGTTGTTGTTTGCATTTGAGATTGTGTAGCCTTTAGAATGCTAAAAAAAATGTTTGCAGAGATATGTCGATATTGCTCGTAGAGAAAAGAACAGTTTGGCTATCGGCGGCTCACGGTTGTTTAAACGTGTCCGTTCCACTGTCAACAGGGGCTCGTTTCGCCGGCTGGAGCACTTGGTCGTGCGCAAACAAAGGAGTGTTTTTGTCGCTAGCGGCGGGTGGCGTGGCGCCGCGAGTGTTGTCCGTGGCGACGAGCGGCCGCGGGTCGATATCGCTCGAGATCTGCCGGCCTACGCGCCCGCCTCGCCGGCCATTTGCCTACCTCGACGCCTCGGGCTCGTGTGTACATAACCCGCCACCCACCTCCCCGGCCGATACTCCCCCGCAGATTACCGCCTACAAAGCAAACTTCATTGGTACGTGCATGCAATATGCGCAAGGAGCAGGCCCGAATTGCACCTCGGCCGGCCACCCGCCCAGATTGCTTTGATATCCTACTCGTCTCGTATATAGGCCATTGCATCTCGAATCTTGGTTAAAGGCGTCTCTATTTCAAACACTGTTTCAGTACATAGCGCTCTCGCAATCCCGTTAATTACTCAGAAGATGGAACGGACGAAGATATTACCTAAAGTAGCCTACGGGATGGTTCTGTCAGAGCCATTGAAGTTGAGACGTGGATAACGTTTCATCTGCTTCGGTTATTAATATTAAGGCTTTATCTTACTGGTTAACATGTTACTGCTCTGTTTATTATCAAAGTACGAAATCGTACATTTAAAAGTTTGTCGAATAGCTCAACGTTGAGGCAATCAACAAGTGTCAGAAAAAGAGAACATTCAAACATTTTTGCTATGAATATTGTTTTTTTTCAGTTGCCACATTTTTCTACCTGATTGGAATTCTTCTATGTTTCATCAGCACTGGTAACCCATTTTATGCAATCAAACAAAAAACATATCCATTGATTTTATCATTTACACAAAAGCATGCTCCAAACAGGTCCAGAAATATCACATCCGAACACATACACTTGTCATCTTTGAAAAACATACGTACCTACATACGTATGGGTCCGCGAACTAGTAAGTTTCAATTTGAAAGCCGGGAGTGCCGTAAATCGGCCAAGTGCAGTCGCTGCGCCCTCCCGTCCTCCGAAAGAGGGAAAGTTCACATTTGCATATTGGCCTCGGCTCGGCGCCGCGAACTTTACGACAAACTTTGTTCGACTGTGAGGCCAACTGATCAGCGTTGCCAACTTGGTAATAGACTAATTTGAGTGGTGTTCCGTTTTTGGAAGAACAAAACTGTTTTTGGTGTTGTTTGTTTGTTTTTTTTTTAATGCTGCTATAACTTTTTATTTCGATGTTCACATAATCAGCCTATAATGTTTCCGTAGTTTGAATTCTGGCATCATCTCTTTTTGGTTTAAATATAAATGTCCTCCTTGGACATATTGTTTTATCTACAATATTTTAACTTTTTATTTCAAAAGCTTTAAAACAATTTTTTGTTTTTGGATATAAAACCCGAAGTCCGAAAAATATGATGATCCTATGCCTACGTGTATCAATACCAATTCTATTTCGATTCTCTTTGTTTTATTAGTACCGGGAAATATTCACACTGTATTTTACAAACAATACAACTGACTGCGGAATTATTAAATCAATATATATATGGTGATTTAATCATTTTGTGTGTAGCTAGCTTTGTTTATTGAACAAGTTTTAGCGAATATTATGAATCTATTTTGACTGAAATGCTTCGTATTTAATTAAACATTAATTCTACGTATGCTAATTATAGGTAGGTAATTGTTTTGTTGTCGATATAAAATCAAATCAAATGTTATTCGATACGACGCGCCTAATGACTGCTCCCTCCTCAATAAAAATGTACAAATAATATTACAATAACATCCCTACTTTATACAAATTGCTATGCGCGAAGAAAAAAATAACGAGAATACTCACTCCCTACAATAAACAGTCCGAAAAACAAACAATAAAGAGTGAATGAAATGAGTACGAGAGCTGAATGTGAATGAATGGGGCGCATCGAGCATCGACTCGGCTGCTTTTGCCGCGAATATTTTAGGGTATTTCAATAAAGGCGACATCTTTAATCTAGGGTTGGGGTAGGGGCATAAATCTTGCAGGTCCGGAGTCCGGAGTCCGGGAGAGTTTTGAATCATTTAGCGCGGTGCGGCCGCGGGGCGCGACTTCCGTCCGGCACGTGCTGACCGCCCCCCGCGCGCTGCCGACACCCCCGCGTTCCGTGCGCCGCGTCTGTCTTGTCGAGACAAAGGGGCGCCAGTGATGTGACTTAACTTCGTTGTCGATGAAAAGTTCTAAGATTTTATTTTATTGAAATGTTTGAAAATATTCACTTTTATCTTTGAAACCAGTTTGTATTACCAATGATTGATAATAACATCGACATCTGATCTATTATTATTATTGACTACTCACGTAGTCAATAAACGAGGGTGTAGTTGGTGCTTGTCGAAGATGAAGACCTGAGTGTTATGGTGGAATTAGTTCATAAATTATAATTATGAATTCTTACGTTTAGCATTCATAACCATCATTTCAGTCAAAAGATGTCCAGAACCCGCTGTACAAAACCTCAATCAATGTTTTGTTACACGAAAACATGAGTCACATATCAATCGCATCGAGCCTCTTTCAACAGGATAGGCAGAAGTTACCAGTCACACTTAACGAGCTTATTGCCGATATTCTCGATTATTCATGCTTGATCTAAAAAGGGTTGTTAATCTGCAGACTAGAATCCCAGCTATACATAGTATCGACGATCCTTTGTCGACAGCAGGTTGGTCGAGGGTACTGAGCCGCATCTCTACCGCACGACGTCCGAGCCGCCTCTAATTTGAATTCACGGAGACTCCGCGACCGTCCGCCGCGTCGGGCGCGGCCGCCTTAATGAATCGCGAGGGGGGTGGGAGCCACCCTCACCCCCCGGGGGCGATCGGACGGCCACCGCATCCTCCGCGCGGATAAGTGACGCCCGTGTTGCTCCGTACATAGGTACGCCTTATGTATTGCGGCATATAGCGGCCGGCCTGTACCTACGTAACGCTCGCCAAATTTATGTCCCGCACATGTCTAGAGACCGCGGTCGTACCTTCACAGGGATTTTGCGTGTTTACGTAGAGAGAGGCCGCTGAAGATATTCGAGACGGAATTTTGCTTGGACCCTTATTGATGAGCCGGTCGGGTTTCGTTAATCCCGCTCCAGAATTTCGATATATTCACAATTTTTTATATTTTCGTAAGAGCACGTTTTGCTATTCCACAACATTGGTGTTACGGTAGGGAAGAGTAAATAATCTTAAAGGGAAAGGTCCTCTAAACGCGTTCCGCTTAGAATTAACTGTCGGCGAAGGGTTTTAAATAAAATAATGCAAATGAACCCCCGAACGGTAGAGTAGTGGCCCCAGGCTACACACGACTGCTTTGTCCAACTCGTAGTTGGCTGTAAACAAAAACTTGCTAATGGGCAATTATGCAAATAGCGCGCCCGTGATGACCAATCAAATCGCAGTAAATTATTCAGCCGATACGACTGCGCTCCGGGCCGATTTAATTTCGATTCTATCGATACCTTACATGGTTACTTGACGTCCATTTTCTGTTTAAGGAATAAAGTCGTATGTTGGATCCGTTGCGAAACAAGACGTTAATTAAATTGATTGGTTCAATGCCCCCAAATTCATTACTTATGCTCAGAACTTTAACGCGTCTGCAAGGTTCAAATATCCCAAAATCTAAACTAATTCGAAGTCATCATAACACTTCTCCTTACGCGCCATAAAAACAACGTCACTTCAACTTATCTCATCAATAGCACATCGCAAATCCTCTTACTTTCCACAGTAATAATAACGGCATACTCCCTAATACATAATGCCCAAATTATCCGGCGGGTCGTGATCGGTTGGGTCTGTCAGTCCCGGGACGTCTCGCGTCTCGCGACCATTATACTCGATAATCACGCGATATCGATTGGCATGCGTGCCGCCCTAATTTGGTGCGCGGGAATTAAGGATGGAGCGGACATCACTATTGTTTTTTTTTATTCATTGTTGGCATTATTTTTTAGGGTGATGTTCTCGTAGTGATTATGCAGAATTTGAGGTCCTATTTTTGTATTCAGTAATATTCGAATGTTGTGAACGTGTGGAAATAATCACGGACAATGCATAGGTAATGAAAAAATCAAGAATTCACTCATCAATGCATTACTGAGTAACTGAGTGATTGACAACTGGTCGCAGAAAGCTCATATTTGGCATATAATACACTAAATCTCTGGTTAGACTAACTTGATCCTTAGGTACAAATTTTAGAATTCTCAGAGCTAACTCCTAAACAGTTTTCAAATGAAACTTAACTTCAAATTATTACTGTTCATTATCTGCCTAGCCTTTTCCCAACTACATTGGGGTCGGCTTTTCAAATCATCAACAGAAAATCCCGCATCTGAAGTTGCGAATTTTCACACCAAATACGGTAACCAATAATATTCCTCACACGTCACATCGCCCAACCAATGAATCACAAATTAAAAAAATATATCCCAAAATTAATCGCTATCAAAAATTAACCCTTCCAATGCTATCAAAAGCAGTAGCGTTGTTAAATAATCCCTGGACCGGATCACCCGGGTTGTTGCGCAGTACGGCAACAGGTGGCCATATTACCGGGTATTTTATACCCGTCACTGTTAGAAAAGTTCCAGTTACTTACGTACTATTTGATGATATGATTTATTACTAGGGTTAGGTTTTCTTCAAGTCTATCCAAAACTGTTTGTGATTATATGTTTTGTTTATTAATGGTCTATTAGTGAGATTTTTCTGGATCATTGCCATTATTATCCGGGCCTTATTCGATCTTATTTGGGGTTGGAACAACATGACTGTGATCCTTTTCCATGGTCTGTTAATCGTCAATATTCTTTTTCTATACTATATCTTCTGTATCTATACTCTATAATTTTACGTTGAAGCTAAGCTGAAGCACGTATAAGCCGGTGGTCCCGGCCACCAAATGGCGGTCGTCAAATAAACCATGTCAGAGGCCCTTGAGGCGGTTGAGACTCTGACACTAGGGCGTGTGGGGTCGTTTAGACCTTGCTGCCCACACGAGAAGAAGAAGAAGAAGCTGAAGCTGAAGCCTCGATAGTCTATATAACATCCTTGGTGATAGTTGGACGACGTCTTCGTCTACGCAGAAATTGAAATAAGCAAAAATGCTCATGAAATAAAAGCTACTGAACTAAACTGAATCAAATTTTTACGGGACCAATTGGCAAGTATAATGCATCAAACTAAAAAATAAACACAAAAGTCGGATCAGAAACAGTAATCGGTGTACATACATAAAAAAAACCCACCGTCTCAATTCGGTGGGTTTTTTGGAAGTCGACCTCCTCCTTTTTTGGAAGTCGCTTAAAAAGAGTTTATTTGCACCAAACATACCATTAATGGTAATTAATGATGGAGACGAGAAACTACTTGGTGATGGGTAAAAAAGGTTGATTTTATAGATTCGATAATATTATAGTGTATAACTAAAGTGGCAATGGACATTGCTCGCAGAACAGATGGTCGATGGCCCGATGGGGTCGAAAAGTTCTGGAGTGGCGACCGCATACCAGAAGATGCAACGTTGGAAGGCCTCCCACAAGATGGACCGATGACCTGGTAAAGGTCGCGGGTAGCCGATGGATGCGAGACGCGCACGACCGGTCGCTGTGGCGACGCTTGGGGGAGGCCTATGTCCAGCAGTGGATATCTTTCAGCTGGTATGATGATTATGTGAATATTAGAGGCATCACATCGCCTCCGCAGTCCACGGCCCACCTTTTGTGTTGCATCGCATACAGTATCACCAGCACTTGTGAGGACCTTACAGCTGCGTCGGCGAATGGTGTTACCGTTGCTGAGTACAGAGGGTCGAAATAGGCCACATTAGCAGAATCATAATTATTAGTCATAACATTAATCACATAAAAATCTGTCAAATTTCATTTTCATCTTTATCGCTAACGCATTAGGTTCAAGGTTGATTGGGTAAATTTGACAGCGACAGGAAGCGTGATGTGCTTTCTGATTCTGCTAAAGTGGCAGACCCGATGGGCCAAACATAAAATTGAATCTCTCTACTTGCCATCCAACAAAAATTTTCAAATTCCACCAAGAAAAAGTTTCAATAAAAGGAGAAGAATTCTAAGATACGAACCTGTCGATCTGAAACAACCAACAAAATTGTGCAGCTGCATTTGACACAAGTGTGACTCTATTACATGAATGAATATACGTAACACCCATCATCATCTGCCTGCCTTTATCCCATGTTACTTGGGGTCAGCGCAACACTTTTTTTCTTACATCCTGTCCTATCAGCCGTCACGCTATCACTAACTCCCTTTTCTTACATATCGCTCCTCACACAGTCCATCTTTGGACTCCCCTCCCTCGGCAATCATCCTCATTATTCTTCCGTTACATGCTTTTAAACGTAAGGACCATCAACTTTCATAAATTAGCACAAAGACATAAATTCAAATAAACCACTGAAGTCAAATCCCAATAATATTCAAACAAACTAATTCGCTACGTTAGCTAATATTTTATTAGGTCAGACAAATGATAAAGCATATTAAAAGGCAACTTTTCAGAATAAATTCAAAAGAAAAGGTTTTTCGAAGTAAACCTTTAACTCAACACCCTCGTTTGGTATCGAGAACACGTGTAGATATATGACCTCAACAAGATAGGTACAAATGTAAATCTATACTAATATATAAAGCTGAAGAGTTTGTTTACTTGAACGCGCTAATCTCAGGAACTATTGGTCCGATTTGGAACATGGATTTGGTCCCTAGGGAACAGACTCCCGGGATAAAAAGTATGTTATGTCCTTTCTCAGGCTCTAGACTATCTGTGTACCAAATTTAATTTAAATCGGTTCAGTAGTTTTAGCGTGAAAGCGCGATAGACAGACAGACAGTTACTTTCGCATTTATAATATTAAGTAAGGATCAAATGTCAAATCTCACTCTTACACTTTTTCTATGAGGCCAATCTCGAAATCGCCAAAAAAAAGCCATACATTTCTGTGCGCATAACACGACAAAATGTACTGAACAGTTGATTTGTTTTGCGCGATTTCGGTTATGGTCCCATAGAAAAAATTGTACTTATTTGAGGCTTCTTTCGAAAAATGCTTAAAACAGCGTGCAGATGAAGCAGCTGTTCGTCGGCACTAACAGAGCAATAACATTAAAAAAAAACAATTGTTAGTAATGTACTCGTACATGATACGATTCGTAATTTGATTTAGCCAGAATTTGTCTATTGGTATCAAATAATAAGAAAAAAACCACTCAATCACCTCCAAATCGTTGAGATGAAAACATTTTACTCCATAATTTTTTATCAAAAGAGTATAAAATAATATTCACTGCTTTGCAATACAAACGAAAATAATTTGGTTTTTTACTTTTTAAAAACATGTATTATTTTCATTATAAAAAAATAAAAATGTGGGTAGCGGAGTGGCGCGTAGAGTTGCATTTAGCTCCGTTTAGCACAAGGTCTATGACATGAATACAAGCCTTAATGATGAGTTACACATAGTATATGAGGCGAAGAGCTCGTGGCTAAATAATAACAGCCGCACAGGGCGATCTTGAAGGTTAAGCAACGCTTGCCAAGGTTGGTATGTGGATGGGTGACCATCTTAACATACAGAGTTTCCTCCGTGCCTCGGAAAGCACGTTAAGCCGTTGTTCCCGGCTGTCATTTGTAGATCTTTGGCAGTCGTTACGGATTGTCAGAAGCCAGTAAATCTGACTCCAGTCTTGCCAAGATGTACCGTGTTACCCAGTTAATGGGTTGTGAAGGTCTGGTAGGCAGCCGCTCCACGTAAAACACTGGTATTCAGCTGAATCCGGTTTGACTGGAAGCCGACCCCAATGTAGTTGGGAAAAGGCTAGGCAGATGATGATGACACATAGTATATGAGGAAATTGCACAGAGGAATAATTAACGTAAGCCTGTAATTATTCAATGAAGTGACTTTTAAATCTATAGGTATTTCCACTTGTTACCTCGCCCCTGCTCGTTTACCTGAGCTGTCGTCTATCGTTTGAAGTCACAATCCTAGACATTATCTATCTGGAAGTCTGTCAGTACTTAGCTTTGGGCCCTTAGCCAAGGTACCCATCTACTTGAAATGGGTAAACTTCTGACAAACACATGTGTTTGATTCCCTTATGATTGTTGGGCCGTTTGTGGAGGGCTGGGGGCTAGACTTGTACACTTGTTCTGTAATTAACAGGCCGGTCCGTAGTTAGTCCTTAAGTTGCCAAAATCGAGTTTTCGCAATGACGCTAATAACGCTAAAATTAATCCAATTCTTCGGACGACAATAGGGAATATGCATGAAAAACTTATTTATCATCTATACAGTTTATCTAAAAATATAATACTAACAGTGAAAATAGAATCAAAATTACTGGAAAAACGAAGGAGATGTAATTATTTTAAACAAATATATCTGTCCCTCTCGCGAAAACGCTGTTTTCTGTGGCAGCTGTGTAGGCGTAATAGACAATAACGTCAAAGTTTACATCGGACTTCTCTTTCTAATTGTAATCTTTGAAGCTTTATAACTTCATCGCTGACTTCAAGCTCATTCCACCTCAGTTTTAACGGTGACGTGTTTACAGTGTTAATTTTAAGCTATTCCTACAATTATGACATCACCATACTCGTGTAACACGTATAAGTCCATGCAGTCGGTAACTTTTACCGCAATTTCCTTTGACATCAAGTTTAGCAGTCGATCCATGACGCGGTTGCCAGGTGGCATCGCAATGCCCACCGCATGCGGTGCCGCGGCGGTACTCGCGCACTCGCGGGACGCGACGTGCCTCCCATGTGCGCGCGACGCATCCGCTAGTGATGTACAGGATCAGCAGGATGTCGATATCGATGAAGTGATATATGATGATAGGAGCATATTTTTTCATTTGGTCTAAGAGTCTATGGTACGCTCACTGGTCAATTGGTGCCGTGGCGGGAATTTTCATAGAGCTTCTGCTAGTGGTTATAACCACGTGAAATTCGAAAGATATTATCTTATGTTTTATTCCAGGATTATAATTATAGTTTACCCATGTGCCAAGTTCACACCAAACATATTTCCCGCTGCCGCCGACTGTGAGTATACTCACTGTGCAGTAGTCAGCGACAACTCGTTCGTTGTGAACGAGAAGTTAAATATACATATATGGAAAAGCAATAAACTGCGTAACGCGCGCTCACAGTCAGCGGCCAACAATACGTTTGGTCTGAACAAATTGCCTTAGTGAACTTATTTCAAACGCGTAGCAAGCTCGTAGCAAAGACGTAGTAAATCGTAGCAAGCTCGTAGCAAATCGTAGCAACCTCGTGGCTATAGTTGTAGCGACTTTAAAAATAGACGAACTATAATTTAACAATATTTTTTCAAGAATAATAATAATAATAATTTTATTCAGTTCAATAACACATTGTACAATAGATAGATAATATTGCAATACATAAAAGCCTTAAGTGCTAGGTTTCTTCAGATTCCCTAAAGAAAACCCTTCAAAAACGTGTCTACTAATTTATCGATACTTCAGTCATCACTACCGCGGTGGTTTCTCCGCGGGCTCGCGTGCGCTCCCCGGCGGCCGTGATACAATCTCCCGCGAATGTGCGTGACCACATCCTGCCCCCCCTCTACCTCCACCCGCTACCCGCCTGCGTGTCAACCCGCGGTCCGCTGCGCCCGCGCACCCGGTGGCCAAGCTTCCGGCCGGTAAAGCTCCGCCGCAAGGTCACGCGAACTGGACTATGGTCTGATTTTTTTTGTTGAATGTTACGAGTGTCGTTGACAAAATATTTTCTCACAAGTTATAGCTAATTTTATTAAACTGGACTAGACTGTAAAGTCATCAGACAGAGCTTATTTTTCATTGGGACATAGTCAGATAGCTGCAAGTTGGTTTCTTGTAGTGACCATTCTCAAATGATCTAAAAGTAAATCTGCTACGACTAATGTCAACATAAACTTTTAGGTACCTGTGACTACTGTGACTAGGTAAAATTTAAGAACTTTTCCGAAAAAAAGTTCAAAGATACAATGAGAGCAATTTTAAGGTTTCTATAGAAAGTGAAAAATCACTATCTCATTCTCTCTAAAATCTTTTGAAAAAAAGTTAATTACTAACTTTTTAGACCTTATAAAAGAGCTATAAAATTGTTTCATTTACTTCCAAGAATAGGACTATAAGCGAGTTTTTGTGAAGTAGGTACATTGAGGAAAAACGCTCCGCTTTGAATATTTCTCCTAGCAATCTTGAAGGTTATCTTTAAAATTGGTTGAAAAAAAACATGCAAAATTAACAAAAATACACCACCTCTTGCAACACAGTTCTAAGTTGTGGAAAAATCCTTCTACCATTGTCAAATTACAGTAATTTTCTTCCAATTTTCAAGCGCGAATTTCTTTATCGCCTACGTAGAAGAGCGTAGTAGGATTAAATCTAATCTGTCAAAAGGGGCGCACCTGCTGCGCGTGTTAACAAAGCTTGACATAATCGTAAACGCGCTCGTAAATCGAACGAGCCGCACTTAAAAAAGGGTTCCAAGTGCGTACGAGGAGTAGGTACAGTAGGTGCCTACTAGGGATGTTAGCGAATACCACTCCGACTCCGATAAGTCGGAACTCCCGATACATTTACACAGGCGCGGTCGCACCACTCGCAGCCAAAAAACTTTGGGGTCATGTTAATACTAGAATCACATGAATAGTAAATTAAGACGAGATGAGGAGCTCGTGGCTAAATAATAATAGCCGCACGGGTCGACCTTGAAGGTTAAGCAACGCTTGCCAAGGTTGGTCTGTGGATGAGTGACCATCTTAACATACCGAGTTTCCTCCGTGCCTCGGAAAGCACGTTAAGCCGTTGGTTCCGGCTGTCATTTGTAGATCTTTGGCAGGCGTTACGGATTGTTAGAAGCCAGTAAATCTGACTTCAGTCTTGCCAAGATGTACCGTGTTACCCAGTTAATGGGTTGTGGAGGTCTGGTAGGCAGCCGCTCCACGTAAAAAACTGGTATTCAGTTGAATCCGGTTTGACTGGAGGCCGACCCCAATATAGTTGGGAAAAGGCTAGGCAGATAAATGAGTAAATTAAGACGCGAAAATAAAGGTATTCTGTGCAAAAAAAAAAGCGGATTCAAAACCTTTGAGTTCTCGCGGGCAGAACCGCGGCGTGAATTCGAAGCAGGATAGGTAAAGTATGTGGTTTATTACACCTCCAGCTGCGACATTTTTGATCGTATGTTGAAGCATAATTCGCTACTTTTGGAGTCAATTCATTTGATTTCATTTGCCAAACTTGAATATTTTTATTTTCAACGTCTATGTTGTGTATTTTTTTTAATTATTAAATTGAAGTGACTTGGCTGAATATTTTTTGTTCTATTTAATTTAAGTAGCGTCCCTAACACATCTCTCTTCCCACCTCCGACTCCGGTTCCGATAAAACGTAACATCTCTAGTTGGTGCCCACTGTTGTTTTATGTGGATGGAGACGAATGTCTGGTTGTCGGCGATACAAGGGGTGTAAGAGAGTTATGGGGAATAGGTGCTTTGATATGGTTCTAGAAAACTGGACGTTAAGACAAAATAGCGACCATGGGAGGCGGACTCGCACATAGAGGGTTCCGTACCATCGCCATTATTATGATCCACTGTGATGCTATTAAAAATCGAGCAAAATCCGTCAATAAATACATCTCTCGTATGGTTCCCTTTTTTAGGGTTCCGTACCCGAAGGTTAAGCCGTCCGTCTGTCTATCAGCGGGCTGTATCTTAATATATCTATAGAGCTGAAATTTTCACAGATTGTGTATTTCTGTTGCTGCTATGACAACAAATAATAAAAATTAAGGTTTGTGGTACGGAACCCTTCGTGTGCGAGTCCGACTCGCACTTGACCGGTTTTTATAATTTTATTTTTAAATTTTGGGGCCCCTATAATTTTTAATTATTTGTTGCTATAGAACACATCTCTACACTCTGTGAAAACCCGCTAAAAGACAGATGGATGGACGGACAGACAACGGAGGCTTAATAATAGGGTCCCGTTGATGTGGTTAAAAGTGATATACGATATGTAGGTATAGTGTATAGAAAATCATAATTTTGGCTGATGCGTAATCCCACGGAGCGTATGGCTTGTGTATGTTTCAAAATTGACCAACTGATATCTACTTTTCTTTGTTAATTGACTAAGTTTTGAGTGGACTGTGTCTAACTGTGGAGTTTCTTGACGGTTCTTCCTCAAAAATAAATAGCTAATTAGAACAGCGCATTAAGGTGGAACCTCCACGGTAGCCCGCGAAATTCAAATTTGCTTACGTTTTTTGCAAGTTAGTATTAGGTTATAATTATGTTGATTAAAGTATGATTCGCGGGCGTAAGAATTATATATTTTCAGAATTATAACCATTAAAATCAGTAAAATAACTCCATAAGTCGGTATAATCCTAAAATGTCAAGATTTCATGAAATAGTCATTCTTTCGGGTTACCTGGCCCTATGGAGTTTTATTGCTGACTTAATGATTATAATTCTGAAAATACATAATTCTTACGCCCGCGAATCATACTTTAATCAACATAAAACCTAATACTGACTTGCAAATTGCAAAAAACGTAAGAATATTTGAATTTCGCGGCTACCCTGGCGCAACCACCTTAACTTTTGACGTTTCATATGTGCCCATTTAGGAAATTCATGTGGACTTGTGTCATTCCCTTCACATGACAGGTATAAAACAGTTTTGCAGATGCTTGGTTAGAATGCAATAGTTAACACAGCTTTGAATGGGTAGATATTTTTTAGGTTTTTCATGTAAGTATGTAAACGTAAAGCCTTCTCGCAATTTGTCGTTTGTGCAAAAAATATTCACCGATATGTCACTTAAGGCTGCTTTCTCGAAAAAAGCTTAAAATAGCGTGCAGATGAAGCAGTTTTTGGTCGGCACTAACAGAGAAATTACATAAAATAATATTCAGTAATCTACATGATATGATTAGTAATTTGTTTTAGCCAGAATTTGTCTATCGCTACCACATAATAAGAAAAAAAACCACCAAATCACGTCCAAATCGTTGAGATGTAACCATTTTATTCCTTTATTTTTAATCAAAAGAGTAAAAAAATATTTACTGCTTTTCAATACAGACGAAAGTAGTTTGGTTTTGTTATTTTTTAAAAACATGTATTATAAAAATGGGGTAGCGGAGTGGCGCGTAGAGGCATAGTTAGCTCAGTTTGTATGTACAAAGTCATTGACATGCATACAAGCTTTAATGCAAAACCCTTTACATAAGTAAACCAACTAAGAGCCAAAGGAACATTCCAGTGTAAAAATTATACACAGCTTCCAAGGACTAAAGTAATCCCATCAAGGTTCGCAAAAAAAAAAAACAACTTAATTCCCGCGCTGTCATCGCTGTTTTCTGTAGATATGTTTTATTTTTCCGCGTAGCAGGTGAGTTTATCTATACGGGCTGCGTCTGCCTCGTAAAAATATTACCTCTACGTTTTACTACTTCGGCTAACGTCGGTGTTAAGTATCGAACAATGGATATTTTAATTCTTTTATATTCTATTTTATGGGTTTCAATAATAACGTCTGACTTATGTTTTGGTGACTGTTGTTTAATCATTATTTGCCTGCTTCCAGTCAAACTGGAGTCAGCTGAATCTCAAAAGAGCTCCAGCATTTTACTAGGAGCCCCTGCTTATCTGTCTGATCTCCAGACCAACCCAGTTACTGGGTAACACGATGCACGTGCTCTTCAATCCTAATAAATTCTTACGTTCCTGACTGACTGACTGACAGACAAACGACTGGTCGTAGAAGGCTGAAAATTGGCATGTATACTCTATCCGAGTAGGTAGTTACCTAAAGGTAATCAATCTTCACAAGTCTTTTTACATAAACGCTTATTAATTAAATACAACTACTGCTTAAACAAATTGTTTAATTGATTATGTAATCGTTTTTGTTGTATTAAATTTGTTATCATCTGCATTTTATTTTTAAACTGTGTTGTTAACTAAAAAGACATGTGAAGACTGTTTATCTTTAGTTAACTACCTACTCGGATGGAGTATAGGTGCCTTGGGGAGTGTATGGGAGCACTATAAGAGGATATCTCAAAACTCTTACGGGAAAAAACGGGATATACGCGTATGAAGTCGCGGGCCAGGGCTAGTACCTATGTTATACAATTAAAAGGAATGTAATATATCATTTTTGTGCAAAATATACAGCTACTCCGGTTAGACTTCCAACTAAGTTGTGAAAAGGTTAGGCAAATTGATTGATATTTTAGCAAAACATTTTGAATTGTTCGTCCTAACCGTTGCACGAATCCTAACTTACATTACATTTTTATAACTTTTAGTATGGAACCTCCGAAAAAAAATTGACTGCTCCATACATTTCTGTGCGCATACTCGTAACTCGACAAAACGTACTGAACTGCTAACTTCTATTTCGCGATTTCGGGGCTGGTCCCATAATAAAAGTTTTTGATAATGATGAGTACAACGCCCCCTTAAGATGTATTGCGTTTATTACGAGTATGTTACACGTTGTAAAACCCTAGAAAAAAAAACAATATCCTGGTGCGCCATTAATTAGCAATTTACTGTCACTAATCGCAATCGAGGTTAACACTAATGGTTACCTATAAATTATCTCACAATAAAGTTTAGCGCCCAATAATACTCGAAAACAATCCAATCAGTACTTCAACTAAATACATAAAGATTCTTGTCAGCGAATCATTTTCAGATTATCCCCCTTAAGTTACGAGCTACCTCGTAAGGGGAGAACGGGGAAAATGAATCGTATTGTTCTAAGAGGCAAATCGGAGACTGATTAAATCAGGGGAATGGGCAGACGCATTCAGCCGTGAATTGATAACGATACACTGTCCGAGCCTATGTATTGGGTACCTATATCGGGGAGATCTCTCATTGTTCTGGAGAGCGAAAGTCGGCATTCGAAAGTGAAGTCTGGTTTCGATTCCAGTTGTGTGCATTCAGGCGCAGATACTCCTCAGTAGCTGATTTTAAAATGAGAACTACGTCTTAACTGCTAGTCGTAACTTTTTTGATAAAGTATATGTTGCATTAGACTATATTCTTAATAATTTGATAAATGAAAAATTTTGAGTTTTTTTGTTCAACATAGTCTAATTAATTTGTCAAGTTATGTCCAACATAGACATAAAAACGACAATCGGAGCAAAACCGCCGGGCATATTTATTAGAATTAGCACTATCCCAAAGGCAATTTAATTATCTACGTTTTGATATATGGCTATTTTTTTTTACAGTCAGACAGGACATGATAAGGCAGGACAAAAAACTACTGGATTTTGGGTCGCGCGGTTGTGAAAGGAGTGCGCGTTTTGTTCTCTGAAGATCACTGGCGCATTTCGTCGCCTTCTGTGCATGCACGAGTATTTTGTAGGGGCAATTTTGAAACAGTGAGATTTTGTGTTTGTTACATGGTAAAGTTATTGAGAGGTATTTCTTAAAGATGAAACATTGTTCTAGAATCACTGCTCCGATTTCAAAAATTATTGCTGAGTGTAAAAGGCTACGTTTTACCCAACTGCACCAAAAGGAGGACAATGTTTTTCGAGAGTATGATTGTATTTATTTACTTTTTGTAATCACAGATTTTATGCCATAAACTGCATCAGGGTGCTTACTCTGGAATATAATTCCGATAGATCGACATTGGTCAAACGTCAGTTGGTTGATTTAATGGTCAGGGATTGGCTGGACTCACTGAGTCTAGCCAATCCCTGACGTTTGACTGACAATTCCAATGTCGATCTATCGGAATTATATTCGAGAGTAAGCACCCAGATCGCTTGAAAGAGACTTGTTTGAAACTTTTAGGCATTTTCGAGGTCGAGTTCTTGGCTACAAGTAAATGTCATAATTTGGAAAAGTAACGGCAAAACTATTGTCATCCATTTATTTATTGATTACAAATTCATTTCTAAAACAACATGCGACAATTGCCACCATAGGCACCATAGGTACTTGATCTTAAGATATACACACTATCAAGTACCGAAGGTACTTTCAGCCATACTGTTTTCTTTGTCTTTCTAAATAAATACGCAAAGTTAAACTCGTACTAGCATTCACACACCTGAAAAACAGTTTACGTCTACTTTTAGCTTCAGAAAATGTTCACCTATTACCGAAGCCACGAACTCCTCCGACCATAGATACACCCAAACTTAACATGTAATTTGGCCACATTGATACTGGATACTTCAGCCGTTGCCTAGCAACGTGACCAAATTTCCCGCGCTGACCATCGCCCATCGGCCACGTTTCGAACACAACTTAACCCCGGGCTATAAATATTGGGGCGCAGTTCGCGGCACGTGTACGACTATATAAATAGCCCGTGGACGGACTAAGCACGTGCATTTACTGTGCCCTTTCTGAGATAAAGGCTGTTTCCCGGAGGTACAATTAGTGTGTTAACTCTGTGACATTATACAGAGTGCAGGAATAAACTTTGATGTCAATATTATTTAAGTATGTTGGAAAATTTTACCTGATGCATCTATTGTTGTAACTTGGATAGAGAGTAGGTAAATTCAGGTATGCCGATTAAACGGGATGATATCAATTATTTAACAAACTAGTTGACCCACGCAACTTCGTCTGCGTCACAATTTTCGTTACTGCTCCGCTCCTATTGGTCTTAGCGTGATGATATATAGCCCATAGCCTTCTTCGATAAATAGGCTATCTAACACTGAAATATTTTTTCCAAATCGGACCAGAAGTTCCTGAGATTAGCGCGTTCAAGCAAACAAGCAAACTTTTCAGCTTTATATATTAGTATAGAAGTATCGATTAAATAAGATGATATCGATACTCATATTATAAAGCTGAAAGAGTTTGTTTGGTTGAACGCGCTAATCTCAGGAACGAATCGAAAAAATATTTTAGTGTTGGATAGCCCATTAATCGAGAAGGGCTATGCAGTCCAGGCAAATTAGTCAAAATTAGGTAAGAATCTCGGAATGAGAGATAGACGACGGCTATAAACTTGTTTAAACCTTTATTACCTAGACCTTTATTTGCAACCGATTCAAAGTATTAAAAAAAAATTGGAACAAGTTGTAGGGAATTTAATCCTCTACAATATCGAAGATGACAAATAGCGATAAACCCAAAGGAAACGAGATATTTGCCAAAAATATGTAAAAAATAGTTTTTTTTTTTAATCTTTGTACTTGGATCATCTGTAGGCGCGGACACTTTACGATAAGTAGGTTTTGAGACAAGTTTTTTTCCTAAATGAAGGTTTATACAACTTTATAGCTGATTATCTCCATCACATACCATCAGGTGAGATAGTGGTCAAACGCGTGCCTATCAATAGTAAAAAAAAAAAAAACTCCTAATCTGGCTGGACTAATAGGCTTTATAACCAAGACCGATAGGAGCGGAGCATCAATGAAAAATGTTGCAATATGTGTCGTAGTGTAAAATACAGGTCATACATCTGGCCACACTAGGGGTCGATCCCCTAAAGTTGGGAAAAGGCTAGGCTGACTGATGAATGATGATGATAGCAAATACAGTTGTTCTTCAAAACAGGGGGTCTAGAAACCCATCATGCTACCTGTCACTGTCAAATTCCCGATCAACCTTGAACCTAATGCGTTAGCGATAAAGATGAAAATGAAATTTGACAGTGTGGTTAATATTATGATTCTAATATGATTCTGGTAAAGTGGCCTTTATACCTAGCGACCCGTACTCAAGGCGTTGCGCAGAGCAACCTGTCGCGCGATGAAAATAATTCCTGTGCTGTGTGTCGCGCGATGACTTGCAAAGCTTCAATTAGGACACTACAGAAATGTGTGTGTTTAATCTGGTTGTGCGACGAAATCGCATCGTTAACTCGTACGATCGTCAGCCAATTAGGACGACGAGTTATCCGTTTATCGGTCTTTCTTTGAGTGAAAACAGTTTCAATATCCAAAGACTTTTATAAAAACTTCCTTTTTTAACGGATGTTTTCGTAAAAAAAAGCTATATTCTAAATTTCTGCTTTTAAGAATTAGTCGCTTTGGCTGTGCATTTTTTTTTTAATGCACACTAGGAATTTCTCCTGTATCGTGGGTACGTTTACAAACATATAGGTAACTCACATACACAAACAGCCAGACCCGGAACAACTATCTCATCATCATCTGCCTAACCTTTTCCCAACTATATTGGGGTCGGCTTCTAGTCAAACCAGATTCAGCTGAATACCAGTGTTTTAAGTGGAGCGGCTGCCTACCAGACCTCCACAACCCATTAACTGGGTAACACGGTACTTTCATGGCAAGACTGGAGTCAGATTTACTGGCTTCTGACAATCCGTTACGACTGCCAAAGATCTACAAATGACAGCCGGGACCAACGGCTTAACGCGCTTTCCGAGGCACGGAGGAAACTCGGTATGTTAAGTTGGTCACCCATCCACAGACCAACCTTGGCAAGCGTTGCTTAACCTATAAGATCGACCCGTGCGACTGTTATTATTTAGCCACGAGCTCTTCCCGGAACAACTATCTGTAGGCATACAAATATTTGTTCCATGCGGGAATCGAACCCGCGACACGCAGCGGAGCAGTCAATCGCTCAACCACTGCGCCGACCGTGCCGTCATTGATGTTCAGGTAGGACAAACTATTTTATAAGTATACAAGGTACAAGGCCTAGTTAATGACAAAGACTTTAAAGCCTAATTGAATTCTACAAGAGACTATAGCACCTTATTATAAATATTCAAATGCCTGCGCCCAAATTTTCCCCAGTACAAATTTTCCTCGGTCCTTCCCTCCTGGCTCGCGACCTTGCGTCCTTCTGAGGGACTCGGAGGACGTCTGAGTCTGCTCGTGTCGAGCCCCCCCCCCCCTCCGCCCCGTCTCGCTCCGCACTTTTGCACTCGCTTCACTTGAGACCTTCTTAGGGAGCTGCTTAGATATAAATAATAATATGGTGGGAATATTCTGAAAGTTTTTTTTTGTTCAAGATGGTTTCTTATCATTTTAGTGGCTGATTGATCGGACTTTTAATCAATCAAATCTTTATTTGTGCGCTGAGTAAGTGGCATACAGAGTATACCTAAAATAAATGGCAGGTGTGTCAATATTGATCATCATCTGCCTAGCCTTTTCCCAACTACATTGGGGTCGGCTTCCAGTCAAACCGGATTCAGCTGAATACCGGTATTTTACGTGAAGCGGCTGCTTACCAAACCTCCACAACCCATGAAATGGGTAACATGGTATTTCTTGGCAAGACTGGAGTCAGATTTTACTGGCTTCTGACAATCCGTAACGACTGCCAAAGTTCTATAAATGACAGCCGGGACCAACGGCTAAACGTGCTTTCCGAGGCACGGAGGAAACTCGGTATGTTAAGATGGTCACCCATCCACAGAAATACGATCGTATTACAAAAAGTTGTCACTAGTAAAAAGCTTTATCGCTGAGTGGTTTTATCCCGGAAAACTCAACATTTCCTGACGGCCTCGCTACTATTTGAAAAAGCTACTATTTGATAACTTTAGAAAATCCTGAACGTAAAACTACCACTTATTGGCTTTTAAGCGAAACGAACACAATCAAACTACCTACAACAATAACATGCCTCGTATACTATAAGCTCTACTCAATCATCAAAAACTAACAAGCACAGCTCTGTAATAGGGAACATGCAATATTTCCATTTTTGCTTTTAAATTTTAAAGAACTCCATCTAGAATAGACCACCACATAAATAAACAATGAAAACGCTTTAATTTATTGCCAAAATTGCGTTTTTAAAACAGTTTAAAGGTTCGCGCGAAAACGGACGATGACGTCACTCGTGTCTATCACTGGTCAAGAATTGTCCTAACTCAAAAACATAAGGTTGCCTTTTCGTTGGCATAACAGCAGATACGTCACTAAACGCTGATTGTTGTTTTTAAATACGTTCCGTTTCACGTTACTTTAATTCATTATTTTTGTTAAAGAACGATATAAACCAAAATAAAAACGTAGTAATGGCCTTTATCATTTTATTGACAACATTCTCGTAAATTCTGTATTTGCATCTTCCCTATTCCCCCCCCCACCTATTTAAATTCCCCGTAACTCCAAAGCCTTGATTCCTAGTATACAATTACAAACAAAGCTTGAACATCAGCCCAGCTGCAGTCTGAAAGTGGAAATTCTTGGAGGCGTCGGTCGCATAGTCCCATGGGCGCCGGGCGCTCCGCATATTTTTTAACCTCCCACCACTCAACTACCCCGTGGGAGGGTTAATTAGTCGCGAACGCGGTCCGGCTCCACTCCATCTAACTTGCTCCCTTCTTTATTTGCCCACTTGATACAAATGTGGGCTGCGTCAACGATGTGATGGGGAATTGAGATGTAAGGACCAACTAGTGTTGTGATGGTAGAATCCTATGGTCCCCGTGGCGAGAACCTAGTTTAAGTTTTATTAACTTAGCTTAAGGCACTTGTCTCACCGCCGGCGATCAGCGAGTAGCGAGTAAAGCCTCAAACTCGAAACGAGTTGGCGAGCAGCGAGTAGCGAGTGAAAAGTTTAAATAGTTTTGACGCTCGGCTTTTAGCGAGTGCTTTTGTGAGACGGGCTTTTACTCTCAATACTCGCTCCGGCCGGCACTATAAGCAGCAATTACCGCTGTTTGGTAAGTTCTGACCGCTAAGCGAGCATCGCCGTACGAGTGTCGCTGAGCGAGTACAATCTTTGATAACTCTTGTCGCTGCGATCAACTAGAGGTAAGAGCTGCTTGCCGGCAGTGTGAACAGCCAACTAGTGACTACAAATTTATTTCTCGTATGTCTATTTTACTCTCATCTTTTGACCCTTCCCTCAGCGAGCAAATTGTTAATAGCTACTCGCTTCCTTGCCGGTGAGACAAGTGTTTAAGTTTTATAAACACACATTAATTTGTTTCATATGTTTATTCCAGGAATCAGACGCGTTCCAGTTCCACAAAACATTATTTAAACATGACAACGCTTTATATCGTTAAAATATAACCCGTCCAAGTGAAATTGCTCGATAGTTTCGTATTACACGTATGCTACTTTGAGACGATTGAATTTGGGATTATTTGTTGTTGATACGTAACTTCTTCCAGTTCTTTGTTTACAAAATTTATAGCTTCTTCTTCTTCGTGTGGGCAGTAAGGTCTAACGACCCTACACACCCTAGTGTCAGAGTATCTAAACCGCCTCAAGAGCCTCTGAGATAGTTTATTTGACGACTGCCATTTGGCGGCCGGGACCACCGGCTTATACGTGCCTTCCGAAGCACGGAATCATCTTTTTTTATCAGACAGCTTCTCTTGACGGAGATTATTATACAGTTTAATCTAATAAGCCCGCTCTATGAAAGTCAGCCAGTGACATTCTGTCAGCAGTATAGTGGCGAAGGTGATTGTCAAAACGTCAAGAATGACAAACGATGTGGAAGTGTCACGTGAACAATTCCTTTATTTTCGCATTTTGTTGTGTTCGCGCAGGACCGGTCGTTGTGGCGACGCTTGGGGGAGGCCTATGTCCAGCAGTGGACGTCTTTCGGCTGATATTATGATGATGATGATAGAGCCTCAGTAATTAAAGCGTTTAAACCTATTTATACAATCCTTCAAGTACCTATTCTTGCAAATGAATGAACCGATTTTAACGAATCTTAATACGCGTACGCGAGATACCTTGATCTAAAATGTTATTTCAGAACTTTTTAAAAAAGAATTTTGTGTATTTACTTTCTATAGAAAACTAATCATTTTCTCTTCAAAGTTAGAGTGAACAGGCTCCTTCTGGGTAGGCTCGCTCCATCGTAGACTTTGTCTCTGTCATCTCTGACATAGACTAGAGTCAACAGCAAACCCATAGCAAATAATAAAAAAAAAACTTGTCAAAAACTACTCTCAAGCCACGCTGATATACTACTCTGTCAAGAAAGTACCGGGAAAAGATCAATAATACACAAAATGTCTGTTATTCATCCAAATTTATTTTATCACCTTCAAAGTATGCTCCTTTAGAAACGATACACTTGCGCCAACGAATAATCCATTCATCAAAACATTTTTTAAACGTTGCTTCCGGAATTGAGTTCAGTTCTCGCCGCGAATTCTCCTTTATGTCTTCTATCGATTGAAAACGGGTGCCACGAAGTGGTAATTTGAGTTTAGAAAAAAGAAAAAAGTCAGCAGGAGCCATATCTGGTGAATATGGTGGTTACTGGATGATATTTGTTGAGTGTTTGGTTAAAAATTCGTTCACAATGATAGCCTTGTGCGAAGGCGCATTGTCGTGGTGCAAAATCCAAGAATTTTCTTTCCACAAATCTGGCCTTTTTCGTCGAATTTGCTCTCTTAAACGCCGCATAACGCTCAAATAATATTCTTTATTTACCGTTAGACCTTCCGGTAAGAATTCAGAGTGCACAACACCGCGATAGTCAAAGAAAACAGTCAACATGACTTTGACTTTTGATCGACTTTGGCGTGGTTTTTTCGGTTTCGGTTCAGTTGGAAGGCGCCACTCCGAAGCTTGTTGACTAGTTTGCATGTCAAACTCGTAAACCCATGTCTCGTCACCAGTAACAATGCGTTTCATGAATGTTGGGTCCGAACTGACTCAGCGACTTTCATGCGATTGAGTTTTTGGAGAAAATTCAGATCTTTTGGGACTAGCCGAGCAGCAACATGTTTCATACCCAAATCATCATCATCATCTGCCTAGCCTTTTCCCAACTATATTGGGGTTGGCTTCCAGTCAAACCGGATTCAGCTGAATACCAGTATTTTACGTGAAGCGGCTGCCTACCAGACCTCCACAACCCATTAAACGGGTAACACGGTATTTCTTGGCAAGACTGGAGTCAGATTTACTGGCTTCTGACAATCCGTAACGACTGCCAAAGATTTACAAATGACAGCCGGGACCAACGGCTTAACGTGCTTTCCGAGGCACGGAGGAAACTCGGTATGTTAAGATGGTCACCCATCCACAGACCAAGCTTGGCAAGCGTTGTTTAACCTTCAAGATCGAAGCTGAAGATGTTTCATACCCAAATGATTAGTTAAAATGGTACGGATCGACTCGTGAGATACAGAAAGTTCGGCGGCTATCTCTCTCAGAGTTGAATGGGGATTTTCAGTCACTATTTCCTTCACTTTTGCGATGTTAACTTCAGTTGGCCTACCAGAGCGAGGCAAATCTTCCATCACATCTCGACCGCTTTTGAACGGTTTGAACCACTCATAAGCACGAGTTTTTGATAAAGTCGATTCACCGTAAGCCTTCTGTAACGTTTTCAGTGACTCCGAACACGAAATTCCATTGGCGATGCAAAATTTAAGACAAACTCTTTGTTCGATATTTTTGTCCATTATGAAATTCGCAATACACACTATATATGATATTACTAAAACCAGCACTGTATTTAATATAAATAACAGATGCAACTCAAACTCCACGCCAAAATGGAAAACAGTTGTGCCAATCTAACAACTACAAAAAAAACAAAAATTTGAATTTGGAACCATAAACAAATCATCCATTCCCGATACTTTTTTGACTGAATGTATCACTCTCGCAAACTCATCAGTTTGCGACTATGATATTTCAGCGTGGTTACAAATAAACTGTTACTCAAAACTGACTGGATATGAAAAGAGAATTCTCGATAGTATGTCGGATTGACCGCGGTATTGTATATACTCTCGCGACTTTTTAATCATCCAGGCGCTGGCTGTAACTGTTCGGCTCTTGTGAGTAAAATATAGTACATAAATAATATATTATTTACTATATTTCATAAGAGACACGATAAACCTGTAGTGAAGAGGGACGAGGATATTTGAGGGTTAAATCATTCCAAACTAAAAAATGTCGTTCTATTTTTAGGGTTCCGTACCCAAAGGGTATCCAACGGAACCCTATTACTAAGCCTCCGCTGTCCGTCCGACCGTCCATCCGTCTGTCTATCAGCGAGTTGTGTCTCTAGAACCGTTAATAGGTAGACAGTTGAAATTTTCACAGATTGTCTATATCTGTTGCCGCTATAACACCAAATAATAAAAAATAAGGTTTATGGTACGGAACCCTTCGTGTGCGAGTACGACTCGCACTTGGCCGGTTTTTAATCATCCCCTACGCTCTGTAACTGTTCGGCTGTTGTGAGTAAAATATTGTACATAGTTAATAATAAATCGATATAATAAGTATTGAGTATATTTTGAAAGAAGCACTTGGGGGCTAAAAATGTCCATGCGTAGAACATGCCAAAGTCTATTATATAAATAAACCCCTGGCTAAAGTCTTAGATAAGTTAAGAATTTCAAGTTGAGAACTTGTCAAACTGAAGAGCTCGTGGCTAAATAATAACAGCCGCACGGGTCGATCTTTAAGGTTAAGCAACGCTTGCCAAGGTTGGTCTGTGGATGAGTGACCATCTTAATATAGCGAGTTTCCTCCGCGCCTCGGAAAGCACGTTAAGCCGTTGGTCCCGGCTGTCATTTGTAGATCTTTGGCAGTCGTTACGGATTGACAGAAGCCAGTAAATCTGACTCCAGTCTTGCCAAGAAGTACCGTATTTACCAATTAATGGGTTGTGGAGGTCTGGTAGGCAGCCGCTCCTCGTAAAACACTGGTATTCAGCTGAATCCGGTTTGACTGGAAGCCGACCCCAATGTAGTTGGGAAAAGGCTAGGCAGATGATGAGAACTTGTCAAACTATAGCATGTAAAATTAGACAAATTAAAACTCACTTTTTTTTTCGTTTTATGGCAACTGTGCCAGTTCCAACTATTCTGCCCGGGTCACGTCGTGCTTCAAATTATAATTACACAAACTTCATACTCACTTACACACCACACTCTTCAAATACACTTCACACCACATACATGGCACTTTTACATCCACCACATCCTCAGACATTATCACACTTTCACTACCGTATCATCTAAATAGTAGTGGCACTCGGTAAATATTGTACAATTAATGGCTGAACACTACCCCCTGAGATACAGGTTACCACCTAGTTCAGGGGATAGGGTCTAATCTTCTTGGCAACTATCACAGCCACCAAATGATATTGTATATTCATGTAAAGTAATTTTAGGTACGAGTATTAAGTATTTTGAAATAAGTTACTCAACATTGTAATATTACTGCTTAGTGGTGAGAAAAAAATAAAGCTTAAATCTTAATTAACGCCTTAAACCGGGGCCTACTCTAGTAAGTACTTAGATAATGAAATATAGGTACCGATAAATTTACTAACGATAGCCAGTAGCAACATCAAAACTAGAGGAATTAGCACCGCAGCTCACGAATTAAACTGTGAGAATCAAGGCCGGCCCTGCGGGTCCCTGGGCCCCGCGGGTCAGTCGGACCCGAGCTAATGAAGGCGAATATCTTCAAAGCGGTCGAAAGGACCCCACGCCCGCGGTGCTGTGAATCTTTAAACGGGTCGCACGGGTGGGTTAGGCGAATGGAGCTCAAATGTATTCAAGTTGAGTACACGAGTATCGAACGGTTTTTGTATTTGGTTTGTGTTGTTACAGGTAATAAGTAGGCAGGTGTACTTTTATGTTAAACGAGCTGACACCCGCAACTTCGTCCGTGTAGATGGTCGGCTTCAAAGAGCAAAATTTTTCACATGAAGTTTTCCCTGCCTATTTATACTAATCTATGTATTACTAATATATAAAGCTGAAGAGTTTGTTTGCTTGTTTGTTTGCTTGAACGCGCTAATCTCAGGAACTACTGGTCCAATTTGAAATATTCTTTCAGTGTTAGATAGCCCATTTATCGAGGAAGTCTATATATCATCACGCTAAGACCAATAGAAGCGGAGCAGTAATGAAAATTGTGACGCAGACGAAGTTGCGCGGTTCAACTAGTCTATACTAATATATAAAGCTGAAGAGTTTGTTTGTTTGCTTGAACGCGCTAATCTCAGGAACTACTACCGATTTGAAAAATTATTTCAGTGTTAGATAGCCCATTTATCGAGGAAGGCTATATATCATCACGCTAAGACCAATAGAAACGGAGCAGTAACGAAAATTGTGACGCAGTCGAAGTTGCGCGGTTCAACTAGTAATATATAAAACTGAAGAGTTTGTTTGTTTGTTTGTTTGCTTGCTTGAACGCCCTAATCTCAGGAACTACTGGACCGATTTGAAAATATTTTTCAGTGTAAGATAGCCCATTTATCGAGGAAGGCTATAGGCTAAATATCATCATGCTAAGACCAATAGGAGCACAGCAGTAATGAAAATTGTGACGCAGACGAAGATGTGCGGGTCAACTAGTTCCTAATAAGTGGGTTAAAGTTAAAATTTCCAAAAAATATTTCTTACCAGATGCTTAACGTTATAAAATAACCAAGTTTAGTAGTTCTGGCAGTTCGTTGAAGGCTATTGTTATCACAAACGATTTTATGAGTATAAACTAGGTTTTGCCTGCGACTTCATACGTGCATATCCCGGTTTTTCCCGTTCGCGTAGGAATAACAGGAAATCCTCCTTAGTGCTTCCCTACACTCCCCAAGGAACAAACATGCCAAATTTCAGCTTGTCAGTCACTCAGTAACGTAAGAATTTTAAAAATATTGTTGATTCGGATTTATTGATATGAGAAAAACCAGAAGAATGTCCTAATTTTTCAAGCACGCTGAAAATAATAATAACACAGTACACGTTTTAAAAGCCGTTGTTTTAAAATGTTTTTTCAATAAACGTTGGAAACATGTTGCTTTTGAAGTACACTTTATACTTTTATTTTATCATATCATATCCAAAAGGGTACGAGGGAGTATTTTTTTCATAGACAAAGAAAAAATGTTGAAAAAATACTCTGGTTATTTTTATTTCGATGGCTTTTTAATTGTAACTCCGTTACTGGCTTTCGGGATACAATAGGGAAATATGCATGAAAAACATATTTATCATCTATACATCATCTGCCCAGCCTTTACCTAACTTTATTGGGGTCGGCTTCCAGTCAAGCCGGATTTAGCTAAATACCAGTATGCTGCCTACCAGACCTCCGCAATCCCTTTAGTGGGTAACACAGTACTTCATAGCAAGACTGGAGTCAGATTTAGTGGCTTCTGACTATCCGTAACGACTGCCAAAGATTTACAAATGACAGCCGGGGCCAACGGCTTAACGTGCTTTCCGAGGAACGGAGAAAACTCGGTATGTTAAGATGGTCACCTATCCACAGACCAACCTTGGCAACCGTTGCTTAACCTTGCAGATCGACCCGTGCGGCTGTTATTATCTAGCCACGAGCTCCTCATTTATCATTTATGAACTATACAGTCTTATAAAAGTGAAAATTGAATCAAAGATACTCGGAAAACGAAGGAGATATAATTATTTAAACAAATATATCTGTCCCTCTCGCGAAAACGCTGTTTTCTATAGCAGCTGTATAGGCGTCACAGACGATGACGTCAAAGTTTACATCGGACTTCTCTTTCTCCCATCCCATCACTTCCCGAGGGTGTCGTTAGAGGAGACTAAGGGACTCGCTAGAGAATGGGCAGCAGCGTTCTCTGCAAAACTCAACACTTTACACTGCGATCGCCAACCCGCCTGCCAAGCGTGGCGATTACGGCAAACCTCCCCATCTTGGGGGAGACCTATATCCAGAAGTGGACGCCTTTCGGCTGAACTGATGATGATGATGAGTAATTTTCCGTGGTATATTTTTCGATATTAATTGCAAGCGAAGCCACTGCCTCTCAAAACTCAAACTCTCTTATTTCAATTAAACCATATACAGGCACATTTGAATTGTCAAGGGCGA
The DNA here is from genome assembly GCA_950371165.1 of Lacanobia oleracea. Classification (NCBI taxonomy): domain Eukaryota; kingdom Metazoa; phylum Arthropoda; class Insecta; order Lepidoptera; family Noctuidae; genus Lacanobia; species Lacanobia oleracea. Next base: position 6,275,380 of record OX493404.1, read on the forward strand.
ATTGTCAATAGCTAGATTATTATTAAGTGTATTCTAGAAACTCCCCCCGAAAAATGGTAAAGGGGGGCTCGAAATTGTTTGTACAAAATCTGCGCAGACGAAGTGCTAGTTTCTAGGTATTTGAGTAATTTTCCAAGCAGGCAAGTGGCAAAAAGCGTTTGATAGAGTACCTCTGTTGCATCAAGCCTCTTACTTGCGTTATACTTAGTCACCTTATTAGGAAAACAGGTTTTCTTGAGTGATAGATACCTATAAGGCTGCGTTCCCATCAGAGATGTGCGAGGTTGCGTAGCGAGGATGAGTTTGTTCAGCCAATAGAATCGCTTGCGCTGAGCGAGGATAGGTAAATAAAGCGATATTATTTGTTTTTAACACATAGGTACATCCCTCGCTACGCATCTTCGCACATCTCTGGTGGAAACGCAACTTTACGCCTTAATTAATGACTTTGAGTTATCCAATTTATAGGTATCCTATTTATATTTTAAGTTTGCTTTAAATTATATACAACGTGTAACAGAATAAATGCAATACCTCTTAAGGGGCCATTGTACTACTGAACATTATAAACAACTTTTACTATGGGACCAATTCTGAAATCGCGAAAAAAAATCGGCTGTTCAGTACATTTTGTAAAGTTACGCGCATAGAAATGTACGGGGGAGTCGATTTTTTTTTCGCGATTTCAGTGTTGGTCCCATAGTGAAAGTTGTTCATAATGATGAGTACAATGACCCCTTACGAGATATTTCTTTTATTATTTTACAGGCTGTATCTTAGATAGCAACAGTTTGTGGACCAACGATCATGATAAAAGAACCAAAGCGACAACCTATTTTGAAGTCCGTAGTACTTATCAGCCAAAATTTTCATTTTTAAAATCGTGATATGATCATCGATCGGATAGTTGAGCTTGTTAGCGTTCGGTAATATAAAACTTTCCGGCCTCCTCTGGCAACTGAGCAAAAATTCGGGCAAAGGCATCAGCGCCACCTTTAACGAGAATTAATTAAAAAGTTTACGCTTGCCGAAAATGTTTACCGACAGAGAGTAGCCTTGCCAGGCATCGGGGCATCGGGTATAGCGCGCCTTGGAACGCTCCCTTAGTGACGCTCCGTGGAGCTTGAGGAATGGACGGCAAGGAAGAGCGGGGAGGGAGGAAGGGGGGAGGTCGCTGGCAGTGCACCGGCTCACAGCTGACGGCACTGAGCCATAATATACGGTACATAGTGTACCACAGAAAGTGGAGCAGAAGGACCAATACAAAAGTTTGTGCGTCATCATTATTTCAGCCGAAGGGTGTCTACAGGACGTAGGCATCCCGAATGCGTCGCCAAATTGATCACATTTGGTTGAAAGAATTGAAAGATGTGGGGATATACCCGCGTAGAGGACCCCTGAGTCGTTGACGCACACATTTTGTTGTAGTACTAAATTACATGCGAGGAGCTCGTGGCTTGAGGAGCTCGTGGCTAAAAAATAACAGCCGCACGGGTCGATCTTGAAAGTTTAGCAACGTTTGCCTAGGTTGGTCTATGGATAGGTGACCATCTTAACATACCGAGTTTCCTCCGTGCCTCGGAAAGCACGTTAAGCCGTTGGTCCCGGCTGTCATTTGTAGATCTTTGGCAGTCGTTACGGATTGTCAGAAGCCAGTAAATCTGACTCCAATCTTGCCAAGATGTACCGTGTTACCCAGTTAATGGGTTGTGGAGGTCTGATAGGCAGCCGCTCCACGTAAAACACTGGTATTCAGCTGAATCCGGTTTGACTGGAAGCCGACTCCAATGTAGTTGGGAAAAGGCTAGGCAGATGATGAAGACTGAATTACATGCGCGGCCAATGCGTGGCCAACCTCAGTAGTCCGGTAACCCCAATTAGGTAACTAAAATATCAAAGTTACTTTCCATGTGTTAATTCTCTCTGTAAGTACAAATTCCCCAAAGAAAACACAACTCAAAAGAGCTACGTTTTGAAGTGAAAACTTATTTAGGCCCGTTGAGCATTTCTTGGGTGAACAAAAATCATGAAACCCGTGTCATCGCTACCGAACGTTTTCCATGAGCTCGATACAATTCACAAATTATTTAGTTTTCACTTCTATCGGCAGTCCCCAAAGACTGCCCCGCAAGTTTTTTTTTGTTCAAATATTCTCAAAGGCAAAAGCAGTATTCTGTGACAACAGTTACCCAACAACCCAACGACATCATGTTGGTCAATGATAATCAAATGAGTAATGACCTTATCATATGATGTCTACTCTCTGAAAAAGGTCATGGAGTTCGACTTCTACTCTTATTTACCTAGTGACCATACTCAGTATATAGGCCGACAAGATAACGCAATATGGAACACCGGTATCCGAAAACCATTGGTACTGGTTAGCGAAATATTCTGAGGAAAACAAGCGTCGAATTCAGCTCATTATGTTTTTGAGGGTGAACTGAATGAACTGGGAACCTTGAGGGGAGGGACGTAACTACTTTTTTTTTAATCTCTTTTTGGTGACACTTTATGTGGGACAATGAGTTTTGATGCTTAATTACTGGCCAGCGAAATTGGGAGGGGGAACCGAGTGTCTGTCCAGGGAGCACCGGGGTTTGTTTAATTACCTATTGCTGATTGAAGAAGTTCTGGAAAGCATGACAAAGAATAGCTAATGGGAAGAAAGAAATGTCACAATCTTTCAATGGACGGTTTTCTGAATTGAGTATTTAAAGTCAAGAAAACTTACCTTCCACTGGTAAATTCAGAAATTGGAGGTTTCTGAAACTAGGCACACTCAAAACAAACCAAAACTTTGCACACAAAGAATTCCCTAAGCAGCTGAACATCTCAAGAAACCCCCACTTAATTACAAACAACATTAGCCCAGTGCCCGCAGACACGCTTCACAGCAGCATCACATGTTTTGTCTCCGTCAGGCGCCTCTAAGGCCTTCTAAGAGGCTTTAGGCCAAAACAAAGGCGGCACAAGACAAAGGCGTACACAGAACAAACACAGTTGTGTACCTCTGTGTATCGGTCAGGCAGGACATCGGGTGCGGCCCGATGCCGCGTCCGCGCTCTAATTAAAACACCCCTCGCGAACCTCCCCTACACCCCCCCAACCGATGCCCGTCAAAGATTATTTGCTGTAATTTCTGGGTAAGGGTGGAATTGGATTTTCTTTTACGTGCCTAGTTGGTGAAGTGGAATTAATGATTCGGTTTATGCAGCTCGTATTTCAGAGTTGATCAGTGTTCGGATCTTGTCGGGTTTTGTTTTGTTTGTCAAAGCTAATCTTGTTGAATAATGTTGGACAACGGGGAGTTCGACTGTCTAGTTGATAATCTTAAAACTAGCAGCTTTTAGTGAAACCGTTATTGCTGATAAAAGTTGAAGTTGATAACGTATTTTCAAAGAGATACAAATGGTTGCTGAATCGTACATATGCAAGTAGCTGAATAAGAATTTATTCAGCTGAATAAGAATTTATTCAGCTACTTGACAAACTTTTATGGCGTCTACAGAATGGCAAAACTCTATTAGTCTAGAAATAACACATAATTTCATCTCGACATTAATCATCCGTAGGCAGCATTATCACAAAGATACACCTTGAAACCTAACAAAATTTATTGGACCCAAAAATAAATTTATAATTCCTTCCAGGCGTGTCGATTCTGCGCCATAGTCTTTGAGTCGGTGCCCGGCCGCCTACGGCGATGTAAAAAAGAACATCCACGCACCGCGAGTAAGATTGCCTCGTAAAAACTCTACGTACAAGTACCTACGACTACCCACATGTTTGGAGGGCACTCCTCGGCCCTCCCAATTAACTGTTAATCACGCCTCCCACCGGACCGGCACGTGGGACCTCAATAATCGTTATGATTTTCACAGTAATAGCTGATATCGGGGAATTGTCTTATATTTTGCGATGGTCCGTCGATTTTTGATAGAGCGATTGCTGATTCGGTTAATAAAGATCGACATTGTTTTGTAATAATTGGCATGGATGCTTTTGCCTATACTTTTGAATTTAATGTTCAGATACATGATGTGATATGAGAATTCGATGCTAATACCTTCCTACTAAATGTATTACCACGAAACTAAGAACGACAACCATAATAACGCAGCACTCCGTATGGTAATGACTTACCATATTTATTAAGCATCCATAGGTGTCAAGGTTTTATGAAGAAGGGTAAGAATCGATTGCTTAACCTAGCCCAACCATAGACACGTTGGAGGGTAGTTAACATTTTTAAGCATGTTTTGCTTCTAATCTAATTTAAAACCGACATAATATATTCAAGTAGGTAGTGGTTGAATATCAATTAATTTAAGAGAGAGTTATATGAGCAGAATTAGACAACTCGTTGACAATGTATGTAGGTGTGGTACTAGTAACAGCCTTTGCTCAGTACAATGTTAACAGAACAGGATTAAAGACGAATATATCCTAAACAATATATTCTTTGGAGCGTTAAATGTTTTTAGACAACGGTAGAATAGTAATGTTTTGTTGGCACATACAAACATGTATTTCTTTAAAAGTGTTGTATTTCGGTAAACCACTTTCACTCTTTTTATTAAAAATTAAAAATATAAACCTGAAAAGGGGTTCTATTGTATTTTAAGTTTTTTAATTAATGTTTTAAGATATTAACTTTTCTACTACTTTTTTCATATTGAAAATAACTACGAATATAAGCCAGCGATGAACAATAGGATGAAACGAGAAAGTGATAAAAATATCAAGGAGGAGATATAAATCTTTAGCGTTGCCGGGCGACGCCGGTCCCCGAGACAATGAAGACGTGCCCATTTTATGTAATGCACGGTCTGATTGAAGGCTCGTTCATCTAGTCAGACGCGCCTACCCACATTATTGTAATCAAAGTGAATATAATATCGAAATGTCATGGCCCCAAGTGGGCGCCAATAACATCAACTGCGATATTTTAAAGTTTGATGAATCATTTGAGAAACCTTTCGACAAAAAAGGTTAGTATCAGATATTAAAACAAGTAAAATATTTCTTCGTAAATATTTATCCAAAACTTAGTAGATGCGCGGCGTAACTAAATGGCGCCCAAATGGGACCGGGGTCGAAACCAACATTTTTGCAAGCCAAGATCTTTCGACAGTCGCGACATTTGGGAAAATGGATGAGGGTTGTTTACGTGCACTCGAGCTATCCCTCGAGGTGATCCTTGTAAAAAAGCGTGATCGATACAGTGCGCGGCGACACGGCGGCCCCGGGGGCGCGTCAATTTGGCCTCCGCCTCGTCAGCGCTAAATTATCCCGACATCTTTAAATGGAATTTCGCGGGTCGCGCGACCCAAAAGTCCCTGCACGTTTCTCTAAAGGTTTTCGAGGCGGATAGGGGGTGGATTTTGAGGCCGCGCTCCACCGGCGTCCCCCGTCGGTCGCACACGCGATGTGCCACCTGACTCCGGTCGTTTTACCAGCTTATGTAGTAAATGAGCAGCAGCGTAAATACTCGAACGGCTCCAAAATATATACTCTGCATTATCGGAATTGCTGAAGAGGAATGTTACTGTATATACCTATCACAATAGATGGATTTCAACAGGTACAACATTTTAGGTTAATTACTCAACTTCTTTGTAGGTTCTTTTTATGAATATGTAAGAATAAAATCAATAACCAATAAAATCATTGCAACGTCACGCTTCGTTTTTCAAAAGCTCCGGAAAAAGCTGTGTGTTGTACATATTACTTTTTTTTGTATATTTTTGTCCGAAACAATATTCTATTTTAAATTTTATTTATTTGCTGTGTAGGTATAGCACATACAGTGTGTTTCTTTTTGACCCAAAGGTTGACTGGTAGAGAATGCCTTGTTGTATTAAGTCCGCCTATGTACCACTACTGTACATGAAGTTTCATTGTTTTTATAATTAATTTTCTTTTCCTTTTATTGTTACAAACATTGTGTGATTCCGTGTGTGCCAAATAAATTAGTTTTCATTCTTTCTTTCAAATAAATAAATAAATTAATAAAAGTTTACTCGCATCGGCCATACAAAACAAATATTTGCATTTCAGAATAAGGAAATATTGGCATTCCAGGAATATCGGCATTCATGAACCATAAAAGCACTGCGTGTGCAACAGTCGTGTGTCGGTTTCAATGATAACGGAACAATATAACTACAATATTTTCTACTATCATAAGTGAAAGGTATTTTTTTAAATTGGATCGCATAGTGTGAGATAAAATATATTGACGGGCAGAGCCGTGGGGAGGCTAGGTATATAATTAAGTTAACGCACCCGTCGTCGGCTAGCACGAACAGTCTCCACCCTCGGGCGGTAGTCAACGTCCCGACATGCACACGCCACCTTAATGACTTACCCACGACGTTGGACCCAACTCGCCAAACATTTGCCAAGGCAACCAAATCCGAAAGTTCTCAAACATTCACGGTTAGAGTAACACGGCGAGATTTTGCAAACGGTCGGATTACCAGTTTCGACCAATACGCCAACAAGCGAGTGTAATCACCACCGGCGGTGACCGCTCGCGCGTAAATTACGTAGCATGACCAATTTACGTAGATCCCTGTGTTCGTACTCCTAAGTGAAGGCGAGAATGTGCTATCACGGGTCTGGTTGAGTCGGTCGGTCTGTATAACCTACGCGTCCTTCACTAATGCCCGCTTAGGTAGCCCCCGAGCGCGCTCAAACACAATCGTATGCCTTTTATAGACCCCGCCAAGGATAGCGCTGGACTGAAACTGTTATTAGATTGATTGGGTACTCTGCTATGCAAGTAATAGATAGCTACTCGAGTTTGCTGAATTTTACGTTAGATATTATAAAGTTTTCATGGACGCGATAATAGAGAGCGAAAAATTGAGTGGAAAAGTTTTGATCCTAATTCTTGTGGCGGCAAAAATTGATGGAAATGGCGTTGCTTTAATGTTGTGAAGCTAGCAACCTGACAGTACCTACTCATTATTTATTCACAATAGCGAGCTTTAAGCCTTCAGAGCGCACTTAGCTTCGAGGGACACCGCGTCGCGTCGTGCAAGGCAAAGGGAGCGTGACACGCATATACTATGCTTCAATAACAGACAGGACTCAGCGAGACGCATTTGATGTATACGTAGCTACGTAATACGAGGTCGACCGTCGAGGTACGAATGCAATCGACGAAAGGTTTCTGCTCAACTTTTTTAACTGACAGAAAAGGGGACCAGAGACATTAACCTTGACCGCCGGAGAATACTTAATACCTGCAAGTTGAGGAAGTTTTCAGAAGTTGCACTTGCGCTTTAACTGTTAGCTTAAGGTATGGTCGCCATTATTATATATTGATGATATGATAGTCTTTGTGTTTTGAGCTTTCAATCGGGTACTAATAGAAGCTTATAATGGATTGTTTACCGCAATCCGTGAAGTTCGAAGAATTATAATTATTTCAACAGCCATTAAACATAATCCGTCGAAGGCAATTACGGGTAGTGCGAATATCCGCATCCCGTTATAATAAATAACGTATAAGAAACATCTGGCTAATGGCCGCAAGACGCAACTGCAAGGTTATTCCTGAGCATGATTCAGTATGTTATTACACGAATTTCGTTCAGAAAATTATTGGTAATTTATTTGGCAAGCCCCATCTGGGTCGATTGTAAAGTACTCGTCGAGCATCGGAGCGTGGCCCCCGGCATTATCTTGCGACAGAACGCCACCGGCGCGCGGCGCGCTGCGTTCCCGCCAAATCCAATATCCGCACGCGTAATAACAATCGCGACCGTCTATCGGCCGCGCGTAAATTATGCACGCCTAGACAACTTACATCTGCTATCCAAACAAAGAAAACTAAACCTTAGCTCGCCGTAACAAGAGTCAAAACAAAAGCAAAGTTAATGTTGTCCGCGAACGGTCGCCGACGACGCCGTCGTGCTAATGGCTACGCGACCCTCCCTCCCCGCCCCGTTGCCCCCCTCGTCGCAAGCAAAGCACACGTTCAGAAATAAGGGAAAAGCTTTGTGCCTAATTGTGTATAGAGATAGTTGAATACAAATCGCAATGAATAATTAATGAAGTTGATACGTTTATTTTGGTGGACCGCGATTATGTGAGGGTTTGCCGATATTAGAACTGTTTAGCAGGCGAACGAATTATAGTTAATTATTGAACGCTTAGAACTCTGGTTTTCAATTATCTAATGGATCTACTTTTGGGTTCGAAATAGACAGGGAAAAACTATTTACGCAAAACGAAGGTAGAACTAAAACTCGGGTCTTTAACAAAAAGATTTCTTTCCAATTAGGTCAGTACTAAATTAAGAGCGTAAACTAACCTACGAAAACTCCAGCAGTTAAGTATAAATAAAATTAATAAGTGCAACTTTAAAACTAAATTCGCGGCATCTCGGTCCGCATACGTCGTCCACACAAAGACTTACGAGGCCCGAGTCCGCGCTCCAATTCCCGCGCGACGGGGCGCGATGGCGGGTGGGAGCGCGGGAAAATACAGCGCCCGTTTGTTCGCCATGTTTAGCGTCGCGTTGCGTTCGCTATAAGGACTTTATTTTACAGCCTTTTTTCGCGTTCATGTTTTTTGAATTTGGATTTTTCTTTTATAGGAGGTTTAAATAAGATGTTATTGAATAAATATTGAAACGTTTTTTAGGTGACCAAAGCTTGTGTTAGTTGTGGAATGATAAGGGTTTTTACTATGCAGATGTTTTAGGAAAGTTACGTTTTAGCTTTTATATGTATTCATGTTAATTAAAGTTAATGAATGCAGCAATAATTATGAATACAACGAATGCAGCAAATAGTGTCTTCCTATTTTTCAGCAGTCTGCAAAACAATGTTTCTACGTCTACCTACTTCTTTTTCTACTTTGTGCTGGAACGACAGTACCTACAGCAAATATTGCTGGCCTAAAAATATACTGATCCCAAATAGGTGCCTAACTACTCGTACCTATTTATATAAATGTCATGTCTAATGAAAACATTTCAATAAAACCAAAGACAAAATGTACCTCCTACCACCACTATAAGTCTTTTACCATAAATACAACGTAATACAAAAGTGAGAGTCGGCTTGTTTTCAATGTATACTCAGCGGAACCACGCATCGCGATGAAAGTTGCTACGAAGGAAGTCGAAGTCGGAAGACTTGAATGTTTTATATGTCCATCGGATAGGCAGTCTCCCTGGAATATCGAATGGAATATTTATCACTATCGTGAGTAAGATGTGCGAGGGAATCAATAAGTTTATCTTTGAATGTGGTGACAGTTTGGCGTTAACTGTCGAAAAGAAGAGAAAAAAGTTCTATTCTTTTGGTTTTTAGAATTGAGTTTAAAAACGATACTTACCTATTGGAACTATTACTAAAGTAAAATCGATAAATACTTCTGCTACTTGTTAAAAGATAATAATGCCAGGATGACACTAGCCTGTTTTCAAGCTCGGACTGCACAATTGTTGTCACTCTGTCCTCGTTAGATACACGAGGACAGAGTGACAACAATTTCGAAGTCCAAGAAGATATATATCCTTAGAAGTAAGGATTGTTATTTTTGTATGTGCCAAACCAGGGTAATTACCCTGGTTTGTCTAATTAGCCAGGACAGGACTATACTAATTTAAAAAAACAAGCCTCTTGTAATCACATGACAAGTAGCTATGCCAAACCAATACTTACCATACTATTACCATACGATACTATTTTTAAACTTATAACTTTTTACTATTTTGTACATTATAACTGATTACTATTTTGACATTAAATAATTTATAAAGTTTCTAAATAATTATAATCCATGTAAGTGTCTATTCTAGGTACTTTTTAGGGTTCCGTACCCAAAAGGGTATCCAACGGAACCCTATTACTAAGCCCCCGCTGTCCGTCCGTCCGTCCGTCCGTTTGTCTGTCAGCGGGCTGTATCTCAAGAACCGTAATAAGTAGACAGTTGAAATTTTCACAGATCGTGTATATCTATTGCTGCTATAACAACAAATAATAAAAACCAAGGTTTATGGTACGGAACCCCTCGTGTGCAAGCCCGACTCGCACTTGGCTGGTTTTATTAGATTTTTACTAAATGTTATTTCTTTCAATGCTATGGAAATATTTGTTATCTTATCTTATCTTAATGTTTTACTAGAACACTAGGAAATGGTGACGGGGGTGCGTTTTGGGGGACTGTCTTTATGTGAAACTATCGTTGCGTGCGTCCGAGCACGACGAAGCATCAGTCGAAGAAAAGCAAGTAGGCTGCCAAGGATAACATGCGAAGAAAGATCGCATGCCATCCCAATCTGCTAACCTATACCGCCATACCCGCCGGGTGCTTCTTGGGCTAGGATCGAGCGGGGATACAGACTTCACCAGACAGTGATGGTCAAATTACCCAGTGGAGAAGAAATTGACACCGAGTAGCGGTCTGGAGCTGTTGTCAGTAGAAAGACCAAGTATGGGAAGAGCCACTCCTGATGGTGGGCGTTGAATTCCCCCAGTAACACCAATTGGGCAGAATTAAGGGTATCGCTGCTGAGCCGCATCCGCCGCCTCACTTAGGTGCTGTGTGAGCCCAGTTGTCTCCAAATCACCGCTGTGTGAACGGTAGACACAGGCGTAGACAATTTTATCCAGGCCTGTGTTCACTAAAACCCATAGCGTTGAGAACCTGGAGTCGTCAAGATTGCGGAGACGCCGGTAGCAGATGTCGTCACGGGCGTACAAAAATACAACCGAGCGTGGTTTGAAAAATTTGAAACAAAATTAAGAAAGAAAAATGTTTATTTGGGACTCGCACAAAACAGACAGATTTAAATTTAATTAAAACTAATAGTAAATAGCTTTTGGTTTTGAACGTAATTGAGAAGTGGGTTAACTATTACTGTACCGCGAAAAGTGCTAAGTTTTATATATAAATCATGTCATCGATAATCGCACAGCGATGGGGAGACGAGGGAAAATGGACAGCAGGTGCTCGATACTCGTAGATTGCCCGCTTCTACGCGAAGTCTGACACGACTGAAAGTCCACTTTGGTAATGTTAACTTATATAATATACTAAATATTTGTGCGAAAAACTGAAAACGTCTGAGCAAAACAGAGTACTCTAGGTACTTAAAACGGGTTAAAATAATTCACGTAAAAGTCTTGAATTTTACGCTACAGCTTTTACTTAGTTTTAGTAAATCGATAGATAACTTCATTTATGACTACCTAATCTCCATGTAACCACATGAACTGTCAATATCAAGGCCAACATAATTTTAACGAAATTCTAGTCTTACAACTCAACTCAACTTAAAAGTAACCAATGAAAAATTCGATTCACTAGGCGCCAGCCAATCAACACAATCTGGAATCACTTCAGGATCATAATGTGATCACCTTAGAGTGTTTTTACTGAAATGCCATAGTGAGTAATCAGGCAAACCTCATGCCGCGGTATTTGCCCGTACTAACTAAGACGTAACCAATTACAAATTCTAATCACAATCATCATCATATAAGCCGAAAGACGTCTACTGCTGGACATAGGCCTCCCCCAAGCGTCATCACAACGACCGATCCTGCGCGTCTCGCATCCATCCATCCATCCATTAATCACAATACAGAGACAAAATCAGGTATCCCTGTTGCGTCGTGTGCGTGGCGGCGGCGGTAACGCTCTCTTATGCGTTGTTGCGCCTGATGGGACACTTGTGTGGGAGACACTTATTCCTATAAGATGTGCCCAGAAGATTTTGCTGATTAAACAATCAGCAAAATCTTAAAAATAATAATAATAATTATTACTTTATTTTTTGTTTATTATTATAATTTTTTAATTTTTTTTAATTTTGTATCCTGTTTAGGATATTAATATACTAACATATATAGTTTCTAAGTCAATACTAATAATAAATAAAGATTTATTTATTTAGAGACGATCGAAACAGTCTATCTGTCAGTGTTTCTGTCTGTTTTTACTGAAATTACATTACGAGTAATCAGCAACTCCTTATGCCAAGGTAGGTACTTGGAGTAGCAGCATATTCCCCAAATGACCATATATATAACTAATGAAAAATTCGATTCACAATGAGAGACAGCCAATCGACACATTCTGACCGAATCAACGGCCATACCAGAGATTAGATTTTTTTACTAAAATTCCACTCAGTTCGGCGCAGTAAAGAGAATCTCGTCAGGTGGGGGTCTCGGATGGCTCCGGTCTTCAGTGTTTATGGTGCGTCTTTCCACAGTGACCCACATGTCGTGTTGCGTCGTTTGCCCTGCCACCTGTACATGTGAGAATCTTATGGCTGCGTCAGCGAATGGTGACACCGTTGCTAAGTACTGGACCAAACATAAAATGTAATTAAACTATATTTGCCACCGATTATGAGTGATCAGCGACTCCACAAGCCGGGGTGGGTACATGTAGGGGGCAGCATATTCCCTTACGTCACATTATAATCAGTGCTGGTCGCCGGAGTGTAAGGCCGCGGGTGAAAGCGGCGCCCGTCCGCTGTGCCCGCATCCACCCGAGGTAGTTCACATGACTAGTACACGCGCAATTTCAGTAGGGCTGTCACATCTTCTAATAGCATATATTTTATTTATTTTTTTCGTATAGTTGTCATACGAGATTTACGAGAACGTACAACAGGTACTACTTTTATTTTCTTTGAGGAGCTCGCGGCTAGATAATAACAGCCGCACGGGTCGATCTTCAAGGTTAAGCAACGCTTGCCAAGGTTGGTCTGTGGATGGGTGACCATCTTAACATAGTGAGTTTCCTCCATGCCTCGAAAAGCACGTTAAGCCGTTGGTCCCGGCCGCATTTGTAGATCTTTGGCAGTCGTTAAGGATAGTCAGATGCCAGTAAATCTGACTCCAGTCTTGCCATGAAGTACCGTGTTACCCAGTCAATGGGTTGTGGAGGTCTGGTAGGCAGCCGCTCCACGTAAAACACTGGTATTCAGCTAAATCCGGCTTGACTGGAAGCCGACCCCAATATTTATAGTTGGGAAAAGGCTAGGCAGATGATGATGATGATTTGGTTATATAAACATCAGGATATTTAGGGACCAATTTTCCTTCATCAACATTATTTCCGCTGAAACACGTAAACTGAAATTTTGTCCAATCGACTGGCCTTCTCGCATCCTTTTTTTACGGGTGAGAAATCATCAAATGAGATCCGGCGAGAAATGTCGTGCGGTGTTCCACAGGACCTTCTCGCATGCTATGGATGCTTGCAACGGTCTTCCCAAAGTAGACCTTTTAACGATAAATTCTTTAGTAGACGGTCACCACTCAAAACTCTTCACCCACATCGACCATCCGTTATGCGATTTTTTTTTAATCTTCAACTTTTGAAAGAGAATTATCGCAAGCACAGAACATGTGACGAAAAACACGCCAGGAATTTCAATAAATCAAGCCAAAACCACCCAAAGCTTACTCACGATGTAATAAACAAAATAAAATATTCGCGGGATGTAGTATGGGGTCCTATTCCTGCGTGCGTGCATGGCCGGGGGGTGGACGCCTTAATTTAGGTAATCCCTGTGCGTGTCTAAGGCCGATGACCACGCGCCTGGGATGTATCGCGCGGTTCGGTAATGTTCCAATCCAGTTAAGGTTTATAATAAATCAACATATAAAAATTATTGTATATCCAATCCGTGGTATAGGAAAGATATTGGTCGCGGTAAAGAAATACTGAATAATAATCGTGATGTCGTTTATTTATATTTTAAACGTTTCTATCATAATAAAGACTTCGGCACGGCCCTCTTTATGTAGTAATTATACGTCGCATCAGTTGATATCAACAACGCCTGGATGCCGAACATCGTCCGCGGCGCATCAATCGGTCTCACACTTTAATTTCTATACGTCCTCAATGGCCACATTAAAGGGATAGTTTCTATTCTATAATATCACTATTTATACCGAAAGAGATCCACTGCTGTACGCACGCCTCCCACACAAACTACACTTCTAGCATCCATGCATCTCAAAAGCCATACAAAAAAATAAATTACTTTGGTATTCCAAATTCGAAATAAGGTCAAAAAATAATTCAACTGAGCACTGCACAGCCCTGTCAGTGAGGTATGGGTCGCGGGGAGACGCGGCCGCCTTGACAGCGCTGCGCCGTTAATTCCTGAGCGCTGCCGCGGCCGATTGACAACGCGTTCGGAATTTATCGACGCGCACACTCGCCGACGACGCTGCCCCCTAGTGCTGGGATAGTGTCGATACACTGAATATTAAACAAATATAATGTGTTTGTCCACAGTTCTCAATGGAACACTATTGGAAAATTCTACAAAACACGAACTACGAACATTTTGCAAAATTGAATAAAGTAAACATCTGAAGGTTGTTTTAGAGGACCACTTTTATTAAGTTTAAGTGTAGCTAAGTAGGTTTACCTTAAATCGAAAGCTTATGAAGAAGAATTATGTGTTGTATGTATATGAATGTTGATCGAAGGCTTATTCACGAGTCTTAATCCTTTAGTAACTATACCTTTTTACTATTTCCAAATCCAAGACTCAACCATTGGCATCGATACCACCCCCGCAAACTACACATCCCTACCCGCGTCTCTGCGTTCAGTTCCCAAGTACATAGCCGCTTATATACCTGCCAGTATATAAGGGCACGCCTTTTAGGTCCAACCGCGTCTACCAGCGCCTGTCTGGTGTTCAATGCACTGAAATGCCGAGCAAGACTTGGTGAATATCATCTAATTATGTACCTGGGCTGGTTCTAGAGAACTTGGGGGTAGTTTGACATGGAATTTGAAACAAAGGATTCGGTGTGAAGAAGATTATTGTAGCAGTCTTTGTAAAGTTTCTGCAGAGTAATTACACATAAATACAGGCGTTAATGCCCATGGAGGTAGACAGCAACTAACTGTCGAATGGGAGAATCATTCTTTGTGTCAGTATACTTATTCTAGATAGTGGGTTCGAACTCAATTCGATCGGTAACTGCTACCAGCAACGCATCGCAGTACGCGACTATTACCGGCGAAAACGGTTCGTTGTCACGTGAAACGGGCTTAACGTACATCAGGAAAGTAGGAACAATCGGGAAGAAGAAGCTAAAAAAATGATTCTAAAGACACATGATTACAAACATCAGCCCATTCTTTCTAGATTTAAGATGGAAATAGTTACCATGAGAAAACTAACACACCGCGCGTTCTCTCCCATAATGAAACAGCTAAGGTGGTTCGCATTACTATGCGTTACCGGTAGCTGCTAGTTGTTACGCGACTACTACTGGGGAAAACGATTCGTTGTCGTGTGACGCGGGCTTCACAGTAAGTAAGTAGGAAAGTAAGTACAATAGGCAACATGAAAATTATTTTGAGATTGACTGTACGGGGTTTTTGTGATGCCGGTGAACTTAGCAGATCATATCCCGGCAGAGCATAAAACATGTGAGTTCTATTCGCATGCAGCATAGTTCTAGCCTTCCTGATACTTTTTGGAAATAGTTCTGGCGTTTTTCCCGGAAAAAAGTCAAATGAAAAGATGATCTGCCAACTTCCGGTAGCAGATCATTTTTTCCAAAACAAAAATTTTCCATCAATATGTTCTATAATGTTCTATAGTTCCTGATACACTTTAGAAAGAGTTCTGTAAATATAAGCTCTCAAAAAAATTACAAACATATTAAACCGATACCAGAAATAAAGCGATATTTTTTGTTCATTATTGTCACCAATACCAGTAGTAACGTAGTAAGGAAATAAAATAAACAGAAAAGGATATAATTAAATAACTATAATTACTCTAAAGCACCAGCGGATCACAGTTGAAAACTTAGTTTAGTAAAATAATGACAGTATTCAATGTCCAAGACAAAAATTCGAAAAAAATAAAAATAAATAATACTTAGAAAACTGAACTCTTCGTTTTAGGATGAAACAATAACAAGACTATAAGCAAGCATGACAAATAAATCCTGAGCTTAGACTTCAGTATCAGCAGAGCATGGCTGAAGATCGAGATTAGACTACATCATGACAACTTTGAGTGTCTTAGTATAAAATTCCAAAAAAATATCTAGAAAATACTCATTACTGAGACCTCTTCATTTGACAATAGGTCTATAAAAGCACTATACCCGAAAATATAAAGTTTTCTCAGAACTCAAACTCAGATATCAGCAGAGCATAGTTGAAGATCTGGATTAGACTAAAACTGTGAGACCCTAAGATCGAAATCACCGGGTGTTAAATGATTGTCAAAATTTTGTTGAAATGTTTAGTGTTTAGGTAAAATAATTTCTGTTTTCAGACTACAAAATTTTCTTCAATGTGTGTAGTCTGCTACACACATTGCGCTACAAATTTGCGCCACTGCTAAATACGATTGGTAAAAATGAATGGCTTGAAATACATTGAGTAAGTTATGCTTGATACAGAACATAGTTTTGAAAGTCCAGAAAGGTCCAGATACAAAATAAAATGCCAGTTTTAAATTCAAGGACATTGCTTAAAACCAAGTTTGCAGAATTAGACGGAAGAACCGCCTAATTTTGCGAATGCATTGGTCTACGGAAGGCCTATGTCCAGCATCGCAAATCTATCAATAACGCTACACATTTTTTGATAAGCATGTCAAAAAAAGTACCAGCAATATCGTATAATATGTGAGGAGCTCGTGGCTAGATAATAACAGCCTCACGGATCGATCTTCAAGGTTAAGCAACGCTTGCCAAGGTTGGTCCGTGGATGGGTGACCATCTTAACATACCGAGTTTCCTCCGTGCCTCGGAAAGCACGTTAAGCCGTTGGTCCCGGCTGTCATTTGTAGATCTTTGGCAGTCGTTACGGATAGTCAGAAGCCAGTTAATCTGACTCCAGTCTTGCCATGAAGTACCGTGTTACCCAGTTAATGGGTTGTGGAGGTCTGGTTGGCAGCCGCTCTTCGTAAAATACTGGTATTCAGCTAAATCCGGCTTGACTGGAAGCCGACCCCAATATAGTTGGGAAAAGGCTAGGCAGATGATGATGATGATGATTGGTCTACGGAAGGCCTATGTCCAGCATCGCAAATCTATCAATAACGCTACACATTTTTTGATAAGCATGTCAAAAAAAGTACCAGCAATATCTTCTTTGATTCAATTCAACTTCCCCTCATATAGATACAACGCAAACATCAAACCGGCACGTGACTAAAGAACACAAAGATCGATCATTCTTCAAAGTTAAACAACAGAGCCGCGGTCAAGCCTCGGATGGGTAACCGCTGTTTGCACAAGACCCTCGTGTCTTGGAGCACGTTGGCCGACTGTTGCTATGGGAATATCCATTACAATCGATGAGGGGTACCTTGGGACAGCGGGGTCTTCATTAGTTGAATTGTGCGGGTCAAGCCGCAATAGCTTTTAGAAAATTATGTAACCGAAATTCCGATTGAAAGCAGAAGAGTTTGTTTGTTTGGTTGAACGCGCTAATCTCGGGAACTACTAGTTCGAATTGAAGAAATCTTTTAGGGTTGGATATTTATCGAGGAAGGCTATGGAATATATACAATTTATTTATTCTTTATTTAAATGTAATAAAAATATAATAAACCAATTACAGTAACTAAAGCATAAAAACTACTGAACACAAACAAAAAATGCTCTAAAAAGAAGAAAATAAAATTTTGCTTTAAAATGTTAACTATCAACTCATTATACACAATTTATATGATTATAAAAGCTTGTCGCGAGGTTTGCGTAACTCGTAAGTATAAGTATTTAATTAATCGCTAAAAATTTTACAGGAAAATTTTATTTTCATCCTTTTAGAGCATTTAAATAAAAGCTTTTTTAAAAAAGGTTATTTTTGCTTGTAATTTATTTTTACTTTTAGTTATCGCTGGCTAGGTTTCTGAGTTTGATTTATTCCGCCATCTTGGATGTTCCGCCATATTGGATTTAGAATGACGTCACACAGCTTATTGTGTATTGTCATCAAAATTACGAGTTACTCTCAACAAGCCCTTTCATTTGATACCCATATTGTAGAAATAAATTAAAAACAACTATTCCGCCATCTTGGATGGTCCGCCATATTGGATTTAGAATGACGTCACACAGCTTATTGTGTATTGTCATCCAAACTAAACGTGTATACAAAATTTCAGCTCAATCGGTTGAAGATATTTGCTTTAAAATTGAGTAGCAAGATTCCACCCGAACTAACATACCTAGGACATTGCAAGTTAAATATAAACTTTAAAATAAAAAAAAAAATAAGAAAATTCTGATACATTTTTAAAATTAAAATGGGTCACGCCACGACCAATAGGAGTGGAGCTTTAATGAAAAACGTGGCGCAGACGAAGTTGTGCGGGTCAGCTATTCTTAGATAGGATAAATCAAATATGTTATAAGCGCTGAACGGATTTGGTTAATAGCCTGGATTAGGATGTATGTATGTATGTAAATCGGGCTGGTTTCCGCAACTCCACGACTAAGCGCGTATTTTGCGTGCAGGTGGGACAAATGCGTCATTCGATCCACCCCAGCTCCCCAAGGAAGGCCAGCAACGCCTTGGTGTTACTAACTATCTCGCAGAGGGTATCTGGGTTTCCGAAGTACTTTGCCCTGTAATCCGCAACTACCGGGCAGCTTAGAAGCAGGTGTGCTGCTGTCTCATTCTCCTCCATGCAGGCTCTGCATAGCGGGCTGTCAGTGACTCCTATAGCATAGAGGTGTTTATTAAAAGACCCGTGGCCAGTTGTTACGGCTGTGACTGAACGCAACTGTTGTTTAGTCAGTCTTAGGGCTTGTTTTGTGAAATGGCCATTTATAGAGGGAAGTGCCTCTTTGGCCTGCCTACACTCACTATGGTCAACCCATAGCTTGTGATGTTTAAATCCGGTGCGTTTCCTTACCAGATTGCGTAAGTACCCGAAAGGCAGCGGCACGATGGACTCAGGTCCCATCGCTGACAAACTCGACCCCCTTCGGGCGAGTTCATCCGCAGCGTCGTTGCCTCGAGATTCACTGTGTCCCTTGATCCATTGAATGGTTACTTTGTTGTGTCTACATGTATGTGTCCCATGCATTCAGCCTGGAACACTGTGTTGTGGACCCCCAATGGTGTGGCTATGTGGATATTGAGATCCTCTGAGAAGATTCCCGCACCAGTACCTGTACCTGTTTTTGATACATCGGTGAAGATCCGCATATCGGCGGGGCAGAGCCCCTCGCACCGATGATCCTCATGCAATTGGATTTTGTATAAGGATAGGATATAAGATTATTCCTAAAAAGGGCGCGGAGCGAAGGCGAAGTCGCTGGCAAAAGTAAAGAAGAAATGGAATCGACAGACTAAAATTGAGAATGAAAGGTGAACCAGCAAGAATGTATTGAGCCCAGCCTAATGACCAAAAACTTTATAGCGATATAACGTTGAAAAGGTTTATTTTTATACTTTCGAATCGCTGTGGGAAAATGATATAGCCAAGTAAAAGAAATAATTTAATAAAAAAAACAAGGTACAGGGAATATGCATAAAAAACATATTTATCAGCTATACAGTTTATCAAAAAATTTACAAAAATATAATACTAACAGTGAAAATAGAATCAAAATTACTCAAAAAACGAAGAAAAAAAAAATTATATATTTTTTTTTTATAAACTATAAAAATTATTTTAGACAAATACATCTGTCCCTCTTTTTCTATGGCAGTATAGGCGTCATATACGATGACGTCAAAGTTTACATCGGACTGCTCTTTCTAATTGTAATATTTGATGCTTTATAACTTCATCGCTGATGAAGGTATTTAAAAAATAATTTAATGATTGTTTACTAGAGATAATAAGTATTTCATTTATTATTTATTTTGTGCTTGTCTTGTTGAAGACAAAGCTCAACTCATATCATCATTAGCTAAATCACACAATTAACGTCCTTATACGCGTTTCGCGGAGAAACTAAACTTCACTAATCTCTAAAAACTTTCCGGAGAAAACCTTCTAGACCCAAAACAACTACGTCTAACCTAATTACACGTGTCTTCCAATGAATCAAGGTTAATCTCTGCACGACAGTGTTTTGTTACTGAGCTGGTCAAGTTTCCGAGCCAGGAGTTCAGGAGTTTGCGTGACACAACTAAACTAATTACGTAAAGGATCGCCAACACATGATGCGTGTTGGAGTTTGAAGATAGGTTGTATTGAAGGCGGAAAGCGGCCATTATTTTTAGCTAAGGTACAGTCAGCAAAGCTATTTGGTATACAGGCAAAAATGTTTTTATTTTTTTATTTGTTATGGGTTTGCTCTTGACTCTAGTCTATGTCAGAGATGACAGAGACAAAGTCTACGATGGAGCGAGCCTACCCAGAATGAGCCTGTTCACTCTAACTTTATATTTCTCCCACTGTCATTTATTTCATATTTATTTCTCATGACATAACTTTTTCAGCTTATGACATACTTACGAGTGTGGTGTACGAGTACAATAATTGTCTACTCGGCACACTCACAAAATTGCTTGAAAGTAGTTGCAAGTGCTCGCCTCTTTGTTTTTTTTTATTGTTAATAGACTCGCGTTTGACCACAACCTCACCAAACAGTAAGCGATGATGTGCTCACTATGGAGCACGTTTGCTCAGAAGTAAACTATTCACTCTTGACTAAAAGACCCTCGGGTTAAAGCATCAGGAAACACAGACTGCGGCAGGGAATTCCACTTCTTGGCTGATTCGTGTTAAATTTTCGAGAAATTTCTTAAAAAGGACGTCCTGAAGAAGTTCCGCCAAAACTTCCAACCATAATGTCAGTGATGACCACTATCATTAACTATTATACAAATCAAGAATTAAGAAGAAAACCAAAGGTAGTAGCTTTGTTTTACTGTCGATTAGACACACAGTGCAGAACTACTGTTAACTACTAACATTTTATATCAGCTGTGCCGTCCACCTCATATCCCCGATTGTTTCAAGCACATTTCAAAGCTGCATCGAAGCAGTTAGCGGCCATGTTCTACTAAATGTATTGAGCAGTGCACATAATGGCCAGTATAAAAGAAAATGGACGACAAAGGTTAACAGCGAACATGAAACTGTATGCGAAACTATCACAGTTTAAATTGAGGAGACGCGTGGAAATTATGTTTGCGACCGTTGCTGGCTGAGTTTGCGTAAAAGTAATATGAACTTGACTAGAGCTATCAGTGTAGTGCTTGTATGCAGGAATTCCTGACGTCTTAAAGGTATTAAGAGGTAGAATGTCAGGTATACATCTGAACGTAGCCCTTACATTCTACCGCTTGATTTTTTTTTAAGGATGTGAAATTTGAATGACTCCTTCCGATCTGGGTGGAGCGGAAGGGAGTGTCAGACTCTTACTGACTTAAATCCATCCGTGTTCCTTCTCTTTGCGATCCAAGGCCACGGTGACTCTATTAAACAAATTTCATAACTCTTAAAACTGCTGACAGTAGACTAGAACTTAAGGTTTTCCTTAGATTCTTAGTTGCATGAACTTGTGTAAATCACCGAGAAACACCATTTAGACTTTAACATCTTATCGAAAGAATGGGAACAGATTTAAATACATTCAAAATTACTAAGTAGTACTGTGGGTAGCTCCAGTAATTGGGTATGCTTTTCGCACAGCTTAATTTGTTATTCCCGGGGATATTAGTAACCAAACAGTGCAGTCGTTCATAGGCGCGTAAGTTATCTAGAGTACTGGATACTATACATCTTAAAAACTTAACTGGCAGACGAAGCCTCTGTTAACTTTGAATACATCAACATATCCGTCAGATGTTGCGTCTTTCAGCAACGCAACGCCTTTGAGCCTTAGGGGAAGAGGGTACCAAGGTACAGACGACCACCGTCCATCCCTCTTAGAGGGTGCCACCCTCGGAAGGGTTCCGCGTATGAATAACCGCTTTTAATAATATTAAGGAACTCTGGAGATCTACTCGAATTGTTTATTGTTATAAGTATGATTGTGTTAGGGAAAATGTGTGTTTGGCTTCAATAGGTACCTCTAATATTTTACAGGTCTTATTGAAATAAAGAGAAGTCCGATTTCGCCTCTGAGTTTAATACCTGTGACGCCATAAAAACGGACTTTTGCGAAAAGAACTGACATAAAATTGTTCGTTATTTTTTCATTCTATGTTGGTTCTGTTTTCAATATTAGTATACTTAATATTTTAGATATTTTTCAATAAACTGGATAACAAATACATATTTGCATGCGTATACTTTCACTGGAATCTGGCAATTAAAGCTTAGAATTAAAAATCCTATAAGACGACGATGTAATGACCCATTACATTGCCTGCTATGATCTGTTATTCAGTAAACCGATTTTAAATATTTTAGATCATTTTTTCTACTCTAAAAGTAACGCAGTGCAGTGCAGTCTGTTTAACAGAACGTCCCTGGTCCTCAAGACGGGTCATCCAGAGGGCATCCCTTATCACTGTCTAACTTAGGTACGCCTGTGGTGTTTGTGTGCTAGGCTAGTCTAAGTGGACAGCAGAATTGATTAGTAGTCATTTGAATAGTATCGCGTTGTTGTGGTCATACAGATAAATAATTAAATCAATCTGCATTGTGATCACCTAGAAAGGAAGTAAAAACTAATTCACCTTAAAATACAAGAGAAATTGTAGATATGTAATTTAAGAAATTGTTTAAAAGCGGACTCGCACACGAAGGGTTCCGTGCCAGTAACCTTAATTTTTTATTATTTGTTGTTAATAGCGGCAATAGAATTAATTACACAATATGTCAAAAATTCCAACTGTTTACCTATTACGGTTCTTGAGATACAGCCTGTTGATAGACAGACGGACAGACGGAGGGATGGACGGATGGATGAACAGCGGAGGCTTGGTAATAGGTTACTGTTGAATACCCTTTGGGTACAGAACCCTAAAATGGGGTCATAAACAAGCGTATTACTATACTACTAGCAGCCGCTCCGCGTAAAATACTAGTATTCAGCTAAATCCGGTTCGACTGGAAACCGACTCCAATAGAGTTGGGAAAAGGCTAGGCAGATGATGACTATAGGACCAACACTAAAATTGCGAAAAAAAAATTGCCCCATGCATTTAAAAGTGTATGACTCGACAAAATGTACTGTAGGTACAGTTGAATTTTTTTTGCTGATTGAATTCATCATCATCCGCCTAGCCTTTTCCCAACTATATTGGGGTCGGCTTCCAGTCAAACCGGATTTAGCTGAATACCAGTATTTTACGCGGAGCGGCTGCCTACCAGACCTCCACAACCCATTAACTAGGTAACACTGTACTTCATGGTAAGACTGGAGTCAGATTAACTGGCTTCTGACTATCCGTCGTTTTTGCTGATTGAATTGATCCCATAAAATTTGTACAAACTGATAAGAACAATGATCCCTTTTTCAGGTATTGTGTTAATTCTCAACTGTTGTATATTGGTTGCCATGTCTAACACGCTCATAATCCTTTCGCTGTTAATAAGTAATCAGATCTTGAGTTGAGTCAAGCCCCATATCTCTAGAAGGCAGAAAAAAAATGGCATGGCCGTTAAACGTTCTTAATGTTCGTGGATCTATTACATAACAGAACATTAAAAATCAGTGGCTTGAATTGTAATTCTATGGAAGTGGCTGTTCAGGCATTAGTTTCACAAACATTATTTCAAGAATACTTTAACTTTATCGGAAATTTATCGGTCAAAAAGTATAGTTTGGCTACTATACTTTTTGACCGATAAATTTTTCATTCAAGTTCTTTATACAAAATTTGAAAGAAGCGAGTTTTCTTTGAGTTTTTTAAACTTAATCAACTTTTAACTATCAAAGACCAACATTATCCAAGTATTTAGGGGAGCACCGAAGGGGAATCGCTTTGAAAACCCACCCCAAATCAAAACGTCCGGGCCAGGACCAAGCACAATAGGAAGTAATATGTTTCCTTGGACACTATACTGCAGAGATTTCGTATTTTTGTTTACTAGATGCGCCATGGTGACGGACAAACTGAGCGTAGTTTAAACACCATCGTATCGCATCGTATAAAACAAGCTTAACTTCAAGTTTTTATTAATTCTAAAGCCAGTTACCAAAAGCCTTGGTTCAAAATTAAAACATTCACAGAAAAAGGCAAATTCTGTAAAATATACTCGGTGATCGATATTTCTCGAGGAATACCACAAAAACTGTGTATTTTCATTTGAAAAGAAGTACTTTTAAAACACAACTTAAGTGTAGCAGCTTCCCAAGCTGTGAAAGAATTTTCACTATCGGATCAGTAAGTACTGAAGCTTTATGAACAAACAGTTTAACATCAACAACACAAGTTTATAATTTCGTTTAGAAGTTTAGATACAGATTAAAAAGCTATAAACAAACAGGACTCACGTCGTCGTTGCTATGACGAAACTCAAGAATAATGGTCACTCGTAGCAGTCGTAGCAGATCCTGTGACTGCTACGAAAGCGTAGCAGCCGTCTCGTAGCAATGACATCATCGTAGCACTAGTGCTACAACTTTTTGTGTGTGATTCGCATCGAACTATGCATGTATGTTTGTGTGGTTCGTATGGAAAATAAAATGGGGTTTAAGCATCTTCATATATCGAATGAAGACCAAGGCAATGCTAAAACTCCCCTAGACAGCCTTCTTTTTAGACTAGAACGAAGAACTGGGTGAATCAGTTACGTTTTATTTATCCTAACTAAGTAAGTAGCTATGAAACCGTAATAGAATTGTGTGTTATTGTTTTGCGAAACATTTTTCGCTTATCTATACTAATATATAAAGCTGAAGAGTTTGTTTGTTTGCTTGAATGCGCTAACCTCAAGAACTACTGGTCCGATTTGAAAAATTATTTCAATGTTAGATAGCCCATTTATCGAGGAAGGCTATAGGATATATATCATCACGCTAAGACCAAAAGGAGCGGAGCAGTAATGAAAATTGTGACGCAGACGAAGTTGCGTGGGTCAACTAGTTCCTCTAATAAAAGACCTTTTGATCATAAAAAATACCTACAAATGTCACGCAAAATTATCCTCAAACCCACAAGCAACAAAACTTTCCACTGATATAAGAAAAACAACACAAACATCAGTGATACATCAGTGGTAGTATACAAACATTTGTACTGCGCACACAGTGCCAATTGGAGCGTGTTTAGCGAGAATCGTTGCGTAGGAGTGACAGCAGTCGCCTACGCGAGCCTGCACGCTCACCTGTGACCTATACCATAGAACTAGTGGAACGGAGAGATGAACGCGCCCACGCATACCTACGTTAGAAATGCGGTTACTCTGCTTAATAAAATTATTATGTCGTGATTTTGAAGATTGATTCAAAGAAATCTAATCTGTTGTTAACTGCTGTGAATGTGTGTCTTTTTGCGGTGTTTTTTGTGTCCTCAGTATTTTCTATTGCACACACTTATCGTTATCGTATATTGCGTTGCATACGGTGCGTACGTGGGACCAGTATGTCTCTCACTTTATATTCGGCAGTATTGTAGAGTCTTGAGGAGCTCGTGGATAAATAATACTGTTATTATTTATCCACGAGCTCCTCAAGACCCGTGCAAGCAAGCTTGCCAAGGTTGGTCTATGGATGAGTGACCATCTTAATATACCGAGTTTCCTCCGTGCCTCGGAAAGCACGTTAAGCCGTTGGTCCCGGCTGTCATTTGTAGAGGCAGTCGTTACGGATTGTCAGAAGCCAGTAAATCTGACTCCAGTCTTGCCATGAAGTACCGTGTTACCCAGTTAATGGGTTGTTTAGGTCTGGTAGGCAACCGCTCCACCTAAAACACTGGTATTCAGCTGAATCCGGTTTGACTGGAAGCCGACCCCAATATAGTTGGGAAAAGGCTAGGCAGATGATGAGACACACTGGTCACACATTTAAACAATATGCAACTAAACTATGCAATAGAAACACTTATCGTATATTGCGTTGCATACGTTGCGTACGTGGGACAAGCATGTCTCTCACTTTATACTCGGCAGTATTGTAGAGCCTTTACTTAATCGTTTCTCCTTTAAAGTTACTCACTACAATATTTATGAGCAGGTCCAAAATAACGTCTCTCTAGGATTGTTCCACGATACTCCGCGAGATTTCATTTTTAATTATTGACTTAGTGAGTTACTTTACAAAAATGTTGGAAAGAAAAATAGTATTCTAATGTTTTTTTTTTATTTTAGTTTAATTTATCCAACATTGCTGGCAACTTTGAAATGAATAAGTCCGTTTTGGCGTTATTAAATCCCAAGGTACTAAAAATAATAATCCAAACAAAGGAACAATGATTGGTCTACTTAGGGCGCCTTCAAATTAGTCGCTAAGTACCGCGCAGCAGCAGCGCGAAGGCAGCGCGGCTGTCGCGCTGCTTTATTAATCCATACAATCAATAAACGCAAAGTGTGCAGCGTGGCTGCCGCGCGTTTGTTATTTGTACAACACGCAAGTAATGATAGGTTTCGGTAAGACCCTAAAACTATCTAACAACACCAAACTTCTTAATAAATCATGGAGTAGATGCGGATCTACTCAAAATAATCTAAAAAGTTTAAAAAACATGACATCTTAATTAACATGAACAACTCAATCGCAATAAAACAGCCGTTTAACACGTTTTTAATAAAGCCCCTTTTAAGAGCCCTTTTCGACAAATTAATCTTCAAATCTCGCGAAAACGATAAATCAAATTAAACGCGCCGTAATAAAAATGTTCACGAAAACAGCAATTAGTTTAATGAATTCAGCGCAGACAGCCCCCGACGGCAGACGAGCCCACCAGCCCACGAGCACTACAGACAGACCTACTTACATACATATTTCCTCTTCCTACCCTCGCAACTTTGACCCACTTCCCCGGACAACGAACTGAGAAACTTTTATTGTTCAACTGTGAACATAGGTGCCTTATTTGTCAATACAAATAATACCTGTATTGTGTATTGTAAATACAGTCGTTTGAATTAACCTACCCTCAAAAAATCCAGCCGATGGTGATTCGATAATGAGGAAAGCGCGACCCCCCGCCAATTTACATTAACGATTCGGCGAAAAACCCGACATAAAACGACAGGGGCACATAAAGGCGTCGAACAATTCCTTCCTTTCATCTCACGGCGTCTTCCGCCGCCAGCATAAACAAGCTCGGAGAAAAACTCCCTGAATAATAATTAGGGTTGAAGATTAGGACGGCGGAGCGTGGAGCGGATTCGGCCTCTTGCTATTAATTACGGTGCCCAAGGCGGACGCGCTATGTGCTCGGTATATAGGCTCGAATTTCCGGGCATATACCTAACGTGGCACGTATCTGGGCAGCGCGGCGTCTCGCGTGCCCCCCTGGCCCCCGCACGCCGGTCGGGCCCCCGGCCGGGCCCCTCCCCGTCTAATTGACGGCGCGCCGGACGCCGCCGTCGCCCGCGGGGACTGCGCTCCGCCTTCCGGGCTCCGTGCTCAGCCTCCGATTTACAACATCGGCCGATAATCTTTTCTTGATGACGCAGCCACATAGATACACGTACAACTACCCTGAGACTTTTCTTTCTTTATCGCTCCATCCAGGAAATCAGCATTCTACGAGTATTTCAAAGACTCACGGGTTTAACCTAGATTCCGCGCTGTTGCTATGGGCCATCTCTAATAGCTTTGCGATGGAACACTGCGGTTCGCCGCATACATAGATTTAACCTCAGTATGACTGGACATCGGATTTTACGAGCCATCGGACCAAAGCGAACAGAACAGAGGATTACTTGAAGGATCCGTAAGCTCTATCGTAACGGTGGCTAACGTTTTCAATGATCTTGATGTGCACAATAACAATGGGATGGAGTGTCCCTCACGATGGTCCATCACGATCACTGCTGCAGATACTATTGAGCGCATCGTCTACACCTAGCTCTATATAGCATCCAGTCTTAATCTCGCAGGATCGCACCGAAAGTAAGTGTCGTCAAAGGGCCCATCGTGGAGTTTATTAAGTCTCATCAGGCCGGAGCAAGGTGTCAACACGGCCGGGTGCTCCCGTTGGGATAATTAAAAACTCTCATCGCAAGCGGAAGACGTGGAGCGTGGGGGGTTGGGCAGAGGCGGGGGTGTGCGGGAGGGGTGGTAGCCACGGGGATCCGCGAACGCACTAATTAATAAGGGTCCGTCGATATTGATTTACGAGCTCGCCGCTGCGCTGCCCGGTAATGACGCAACGTGCCCGGGAGCACGTGGCGCCGCGCCGTAAACATGGTGACGTCACACAAAGAGCCCGATGCTTTCAAACTTGTGTAATTGTGGGTAGCGAGAAACGTGTTGAGGGGCGTTACTTTGTTTTGGACAAAGAATGTTTCGAAACGCCTGTTACGTTGTGCAACGGTCCTGTGACAATTATATTACAATCGTTTTTCTTAGATGCAATAATAAATAATAGAGGTGATATCATCAAAAACTGCTAATCTCTTTTCTAACAAAATTGATACAAAAACAACTGTAAAGACTACCTATAATATTAAATACGAGTACATACCTACCTTACATCCCAAACAAACTTATCTCCCTCACATAAGTTGGCTCCCACTTCCATCACGCGATATCTTAAACAGCGCAGCGGACATTAGCGAAAATGCCCGATTCCCATTCGACGGGCACACGACGCGCCGGGGGATTTGCATCGCTCCAGGAAGAAACGCAAAAAGAGCGAGATCTGACACCCCCTTACACCCTCCACGTGGAAAAAATTTCACCCCCCGATATGTACTGCACGAGTAAGCGCACGTTATTAGTAAAAGTACAGACGTTTCGGTAACTGAGGGGGTGGAAACTTGTTTTTATCTATAGTGCGGACATATAGATTTTAATAAGAACCCCAAGTTATAGAAGTTACAGACGATAGGAGTTGCGGATGTGACGCATATTTTCCAAGTTGTATAGGTACTAATTTTGTTTTTACTCGTTTATTTTTAGGGTTCCGTTCCTCAAAAGGAAAAAAACGGAACTCTTATAAATATTTACCTTTCTTTCAGACAGGCTACTCTAGGTACAGAGCCTGCATGGAGGAGGACGAGCAGCAGCTTATCTACTCCTATGCTGCCCAGTGGTCGATAGCTAAAGGGCAAAGGATTTCGGTACCCTTCGTGAGATAGTAATAACAGTGTTGACAAACCTACTAAATCGTAATTCGTAACATAACATCTCGTCTTTATTCCCCTAATGTGATACTGTGTCTTCTGAAAAAGTGTGCTATTTATAAACGATGTTTTATTTTTCCTGTTATCTTTACATAAACCTCTATCACATGGCAAAATTTCAGATGTTTCTCTGCAAACTTTAGACGGTCAAAAAAAAAAAAACAAAGAGAAAAATAATATTATCGTCAAAAGTCGAAAAACATGCGGTCTTATAAAAATGTTTGAGAATGTGCAAATAGCGCTCTTTCATATGATCAACCACATGTCCTAGTTGCCCCACTTCACACAATTTTTAAGACACCCTTTCAGTCGCTGTTGTAAAAAAAACAAACGTCATTTAAAACTATTCCAAATTGATAGCATTTGGAGATCTTGAGATATCCAGCTGTGAAAGACGGACAGACTGAATCACACCGGGTTCCTTTTTACCATTTTGGTACAGAACTCTAGAAATCTTAAGACTGATAGAGTGCCATAGGCTACTTTAAATCGTGGGAAAATGTATGAGTCTTCTGAATTTAGGGACTAAGGAATACAGGTATAACGGAGCTGCGACCAGTCCCGGGAGCAAGCCATATGCGGGATCGACCACGCTGCAAAACCGCAGGAAATCGCTAGCTAACCAATATTTTAACACCTTTTAACAAATGAATTTACCAAGCCATTTTTCAGCCCACGTGCTTATTGTCCCGAACACTCAAATCTTTCGTTTCACCCCTCGATACAACCCCTGACAGATTTACGACATCACTTCCACACTAACAGTTTCACACTATTTTTTATTATATTGCCCGCAAAATAGCCCGCAGTCTCGGGCTATAACTATGAGCGGTTTCATTAAAAATTGATGCGGAGTCGGACCTCGTTCGAGATGGACTGTACAGTTGTATCTTTAGTTCTTTTAATTCTTCAGCTGATTTTGCAGCTAACTTTTTCATCTGGTGCTTTTCCACGAGAGTTGTGCGAGAAAATTCTTCACATATGGTTTCACCTGATTTTCCTATCCTGACTCAGAGTAGCTCTAGTGGAAAAGGTGTAGCGGAGCTAGGCATTACACACAGAAAAACTAGAGATGTGGGCGTAGGATGCAAGCGGGGTAATTCCGGGAGGAAAATATACGCGCACAGCTGTTAAGCTGCACACCAAATCATAGCTTCGCTTTACATCCATGTACCGCGCAAACTCCTCGCAGAGTTTTGATGGAAATAATCGCACAGTTTATTTATTTATTTAACACTTTACGCACACAGATGTACAGAGGCGGACTTAATGCCTGAGGCATTTTCTACCAGTCAACCTTTGGGTGATGCAGAGAATAATACTAGTAGGTGCAAATTGTGAAAAAAAAAACAGAAACGCGATTAATATTTAAATTAATACAAAGATATATATATATAAACTATAAATACAATAAAATACTATAATATATACTCAAATTAATAAACTAATACACAATTATACTTGAACAAGTGATGCAAGCAAACAATGAATTATAACTAGCGCTATAAAGATACTTACGATATAGCGATACACAGTTTCTTAGCGCCGATACACATCCTCGCACACTACGTCTTACGTCTTTGGTGGAAAAGCATCCTAGGAGTGCCTTTCCACCAGTGGATCTAGATATATTTGTGAGTCATGAATCCATTGAATGAAGTTACAGGAATTTAGACAAAACACAGTAGGTGTAACACAGAAAGTATAATATATATTTTTTCATCATTTCAGCCGAAAGACGTCCACTTCTAGGCATTGGCCTCCCCAAAGTATCTCCACATCGACCGGTCCTGTGCGTCTCACGTCCATCCTGCGGGCTTTAACCAGGTCATCGGTCCACCTTGTGGGAGGCCTTCCAACGTTGCGCTGTTTTCCAGCGTAATATACTTATATAAGGAACCTATATTCCAATTATATTATTTCTGCCAGTATTAATTCATCATGTCTACGAGTGAATGAGTCCTCTAGCGTATTATCAATATAAGCGGATATAAGCACCCACTTTTCGCTTACCTATCTTCCCAAGGATGATCCGAACGAGTGGATGACTGTATTCCCGCGATGGATGACTTTATCCCCGTCATGGATGACTTTATTTACGGCCGGTTTATTATCATGAGCGTACTCGTTAGCTCAGTGCTCGTAAACAGTCGAGCTGGCTTCACCTGCTCACTTCTGTATTACGTGTTGATAGAGATCTAATGTATCAGAGGCTATCGATAAAGAATTTGAGATTGTGGAATTTCTTAGTAAAAGATCCTAGGTCTGGCGTGAAAATTCGCTGTGGTTGTTACTGTCTTTGTCATGTAGTTAGTTGATGCTGACGTTTTTATGAACTGAAGCTTTACAATCTCGGTATTTTTGGCAATATCCATTAGCAGATTTGATCTGATTTGACAAACTGACGGTATAGGGCAATTAAGCTCCATCAAAAACTATTCCCCTGTGCAAACCCGCAAAGTGAAAAGACGACCCTAAAATTACAAACCCGCTTCACTAATTCTCACAGAAGGCCAGCGCCATTCGTATCGGGGTCGTGCGATAGCGACTGTATCCATGACGCCACGGAGTACAGTCAGCACAATAAAGCGGGCGCATCGCCCGGACGAACTCGTAAACGCGCGATCTCAAACGACCGCTGCTGAACAGGAGCTAGTGCGGCGATACCGCCCGCATGCACCAAGAGGGTGAACGGAGAAGGTTCACAAAATAAATTATAATTTTAATAGTTGAAAGCCAATTTCATAACTTTGAACTTGGCCTCCTCGTAGATCTCAAGTATCAAGAAAGATAACCCATCGACACGAGAACTAATTAAAAGTTCACTATTACTCTTTTCCTGATAATTTTTGGACGGGACAAAGAAAAACCTGAAAGCGCGTTGGGGACACCCTAAAAGTGGCTGCAAAGAGGTCTTTATCTAGCGGTGTGATATAAGAGGATACTGAGGGATACAGAAAGAGGCATAGAGACAAGCAGAAGAGAGAGAAGGGTTATGATCAGCAGCTATTCTATCATCATGGCTGAGGTGTGTGAGTTTATGAAACTTTTCCTGACTATAAACAATACCGTGTTTTTCGACTACATATGACCGAAGGTCCGAGACAAAGTGCTATTCTATTAGCGAATGCAATTATCAAAATGACCAAATATAGGAGATTGATCACGTAATATTTCGGAGCTCGTGGCTAGATAATAATAGCCGCACAGGTCGATCTTCAAGGTTAAGCAACGCTTGCCAAGGTTGGTCTGTGGATGGGTGACCATCTTAACATACCGAGTTTCCTCCGTGCCTCGGAAAGCACGTTAAGCTGTTGGTCCCGGCTGTCATTTGTAGATCTTTGGCAGTCGATACGGATTATCAGAAGCCAGTTAATCTGACTCCAGTCTTGCTATGAAGTACCGTGTTGCCCAGTTAATGGGTTGTGGAGGTCTGGTAGGCAGCCACTCCGCGTAAAATACTAGTATTTAGCTAAATCCGGTTTGACTGGAAGCCGACCCCAATATAGTTGGGAAAAGACTAGGCAGATGATGATCACGTAACATTTCGACAGCGTTTGTCAAACTTACATTTTTGACGTTTCGACAATCGCCTTCGCCACGCTACCGCTGACAGAATGTCACGTGTCCAGAGCCTCTGAAGAGCGAAACTGACACAGGAATATACGTTCTGCAGGTCTAAAAGGCATGATAATATGAACCACACAACAATCTGTTAAATTTCATTTTCATCTTTATCGTGAACGCATTAGGTTCAATGTTGATTGGGAAAATTTGACAGTGCCGGGTAGCTTGATGTGCTTTCTGATTCTGCTAAAGTGCCCTTTTTAGACACGCGGTATTCCAGTGTAAAAAATGTACTAATAATGGTATACACTAATAGTCTCGAGCGTGGAGGGCTCCTATTTTATCCATTTGGTCGATTCCCTGTCAAACAGGTCACCAACACCTACATTTGAAAGGACACCAAAATTAACGCGAGGCTTGGTCGTTGTTGACTGTCTGTTATTGTTGTCGTTACAGAGAGGTGAGTCATTAGAAATGTACAGTTCAGTAGGCAAATATTTAGGACCGTTCAAAAACTGCCCTGGAAAAGTGCGAGTTGGACTCGCGTGCATAGAGTTCCGAACCAATGTAATTTTTTTAACATGTTATTTTAACACTACAGACGTTTTATAGGTTTTCCTGTAATTTTTAGGTATAGGACCATTACATGATTTTTTTTTCAAAATTGTGGGCTCAGTAGTTTTGGAGATAATGGGGGGGTATGGTCATTTTTAACCGACTTCTTCAAAAAGGAGGAGGTTCTATGTTCGGCTGTATGAATCTTTTTTTTTTGTATGTTCATCGATTTCTCCGCCAATTGTGGACCGATTTTAAAAATATTTTCATTCGAAAGCCTATACTCCTGAGGTGGTCCCATTGTCACCAAGTTAGAATCTGATGATGGAATCCCATGAAAATCGAGGGAAACCCTCAAATTTACACTGTTTTTCATAAACTTTCTAACGCAATTCAGATATTTGTGCCTGGTAATCATCATCTTATGTTGCTGAGCTGATGATGGAAGGTATAAGTCAGGATCTGATGATGGGAAAGAACTTCGGAGGTAGGCAACGGAACTCTTCAATAAATGTTAGCAAATGGATCGGGATTTCTGTAATCGCATGTCTGTTGATTGTTTACACCAGTTCATAACATAATATCACACCGACACGCGGTGCTTGTGGTTTCACTAAATAAAAAAACTATAAAAAAATAAAATAAAACCGACTTCCAAAAAAAACACTACAAAGTAAAAAATAACTTTAATTACGGAAGTCAATGTTTCCGGTTATTTCGTTTTGAACACCGTCTTCCGAAATTAAAGTTATATAGTGTTAAAAAGTGTATTTTATTGGTCTTATTACTTGAATTACTTCAAAACTGTTTATTTTAAAATTTTGAAAAAAAATATAAATAAAACCCTTACCGTAAGCTTTATTACTATAGCTAGCTTTAGCATTATTATTATTTTGGTTTCATTATTGTTCAAAAAACTTTTTTTTTCAATTTCCTTACTAAAAATTTAATAATTTACGTAACACGTCTGTGTTTGGGTCACAGAAGTTCATATGTATACCAAATTTCAACTGAATCGGTCGCGTTGATCCCGATAAAACTGGCAGTGACAGACGGGCAGACAGACACCTGAGTGATCCTGTAAGGGTTCCGTTTTAACGGATATTCGGAACCCTAAAAAAATATGACCCTGAGTAATAACGATCTATCAGTGGAAAACAAAACAAGAGAAAAAAAATGAAGTCAATCTAGATCTAATCTTAAGTTAGTGATTTTTTGTCGGGCGTAATCTCTGGATATCCTGATCTGATTTCGAAAATTCTGTCACAGGTGAAATGCAAAACTATCGCTGAAGGACATAGGCAGTATTTTATTCCAAAAACAAAATGGCTTTTGTGGGATGGATCAAAGGAGCGAATCGCTAAATAAAATGGGACTTCTTCAAATCCCCTTCAGGTGGTCTCCTCTGAATAACGTCATTACCAGCTTTAGATATAACGACGGCGTTCGGGAACGGTACAATACTGAATACCGAGCTGGGAACATTCGCCGTTTGTTAGCGACGGATAAACTTCTTGGCTCGCCTTCGAGAAGAATGCGCCAGGTGCTGCAGAATTTGATCATTTTTCTTATGACGGATGCTGAACGAGTATTGAAAATGTGTCCTTTTTAGTTTTCTTTATAATAATCTTCCTTTAGATGAAGCTAACTTCATCTAAAGGAAGATTATCGTTGTTATTCCTAACATTGAGGGGGTCAATATCGGCCACTTATCAGGATAGCAAATAAACTGTTTAGCGGCACGTAATTGAGTTTTGTGAAAACACAGAGTTCCGTATAACACTGCTACACGCGGTGTTTTTCTTTTTTTGATGCTGTACTCTTGGAAGACTTAAGAGCGCTTTCACAATGTTTCTTGAATTTGAGCGTTTGATTCGAGTTTTGATGTCTGATTATGCTTTAGATATAGCACAAAAAAAAAAAAAACAAAAATACGCCTAAGAAAGTTTGATAGTTGATCTTGGGAGTGTTCTAAATAAATATATCAATTTGTTCACGTACATCAGTAAATTTCTTGTCTCCGCAAAGGGTGTTTCATAAAATTACGCTTTTGGGAATCTTTTGATGCTTTGGTACACCGAAGATATAATAATTTAATCAATTTTAAAAATGTCCATGATACAACTGTACCTTCTACTTTGGAATGATCAAATCAATTTGTTACGATTCATGCACTAATAAACCAAAAATAATTTTGTAAAACTGAGAATTATTGTCAATTTTCCGTACGAAACTATATTTTTTATCTATGAAAGTATAATCCAAATTCAAATAAAAATTATTTAATAATTAAGGAGGTATTGTTATAATGCATGGAAAAAAAAATGGTTGCCTGTAAAGTCGGTATACGGGCGAAAGTTTTACGTGACAACGACTTTTTATGTCTGTCTCTCTCGCTCTTAGGCGGGCTAACCATGCCCGAGTGGAAGGGACGCGTGCCTCTCACTCGCTCTCATTGTGAGCGCATAACGTGAGCGGAGCGTAACGCAGTTTCTTGAAGTGTCACCCGGCAAACCAATTTATAAGACGTTGTCACGTCAAAAATTGGTCCATTTAAAAGTAAACTCATATTTTTAAGCAATTTTTGTATACAGCCCAACAATCACTATAAATCTCGGGAAACGCGGTTTGTAGCTTTAGTCCGGGGCAAGCGCTCGATTTTGTAATAGCGCCCTTAATACTATTGGCATGATTATATGATAGCCAAAGTCATCCTAACATGAGGATGGCAAATCATCAAATGACTCCTCCAGCTCTGGGTGAAGCAGAAGGGAGTATCAGACTCTTACTGACCCATCGGTGTTCTTCCTAATGCCCTTTGCGTTCCAGGCCGCAGTGATTTTTTCTAACAAATTCCGCAACGTTACAGGGACCCCTAAGGAGCTGAAATCTTGAGCACGAGTCAGTACAAAGAGCAGCATGACGTGCCTCGAAATGTATCTCAGACAGCTCTAAGAGGTCGCAGGAGACAGGTGTCTCGTTCAGAATGGTTTCCACGTATTCCGAAATGAAACGTCTGCCTTGTGGATCTTGATTACGGTATCACTGATTCGACTTAAACAATATTACGGCGGCTTTGAGCTGCGCAATATTGCTGATGAAAGAAATTAATAAGAAAGCCGATTACCTGTTACCACAAATTAAATACCTACGTTTACATATAACCCGCGACTTCATACGCGCAAATCCCGTTTTTTCGTGCCCATGCCAAATTTGGGCTTACTACGACCAGTAGTTTCGGCTGTGTGTTGTCTGTCAGCCACTCAGTCACTCAGTCAGTCAGTAAGTAACGTAAGAATTTTATATATATTGATGATATGAAAATGTGAATCCTTACAAGGCTTACACTATTCAACTTACTGCTTCATTCAAATTGAAAAACACAGCAGAAAGGAATGTGTTCCTTAAATTCCAGGCGGTTAGTAGAATATTGAGTACTCCGGGTTTAAAAACCGGCCAAGTGCGAGTCGGACTCGCACACGAATGGTTCCGTACCATAAACCATCATTTTTATTATTTGTTGTTATAGCGGATATAGAAATACACAATCTGTAAAAATTTCAACTTTCTTTCTATTACGGTTCTTAGATACAGCCCGCTAACAGACAGACGGACGGACGGACAGTGGAGGCTTAGTAATAGGGTTCTGCTGGATACCCTTTGGGTACGGAACCCTAAAAATGAAACCTACGGATATCTCGTCCAACTCGATTATAACGGAAAAAGTATCGCAAATAGGCGCACTTTAAATCCTGTCAGGACCCAGTGAGGCGTGGCGTCGTGGATCCGAAGCGCGGACATGAAAAATGACGTCACATTAAACAGTACGCTGATGAATGCCCGCCGTTTTGCATAAGTCACAGGCCACCGTGTAAACTGCTGAAGTTTATGTAGTTCAAAATACTCGCTTATGGACTCCATACTTTTCTGTCTGCTGGGTTTGAAATTGTTTGTGATGATGGGGTCAGTCTTTTGTTGTTGTTCGAAAATAATCAAAGGCAAAATAATAGGTCAATACAAATGAGGGCTACTGTTTTTGTACTCAACAGCTGGTGCCACTGTCGAGCAAGGTTCTTAATCATAGCATTAAATGTGTTATTACGTGTATGTGAACAAAGTTAGAAGGAAAAAAACTCAAAACAAATAAGTAAATACTCGCGTAAATAGCCGCCAACCAACAGTGAAATTTGACATTTAAAACCTCACGCTACACTAGCGCCTCTAGCGGCGAATTCAAACGTGATGGCCCTCATTACAGACATTGGACAGCCTCTCTGATGCTAAGTACTAATTGTCTGCATAGCGCCTGTATTACCTGAAATATTAGATAGAAGTGTACCCTATATAACACCTATATTTTCTCAGTTATGTTCAAATCCCATGAGCTGGGGGCGAGCCCATTTCCATTAACTGGGCATAAACTCAGATTCCGCTGCTGCTATTTTGAGATACTGAAAAGTTCCCGATGAGAAAGCCCAAAACCTTTTTGCTCGACCCGAGGAATCGAACCGAGAAGCTTTTGCAGGCGCGCATTTGACCGCAATCTCAGCTGATGGAAAGCGATGATGTGGGCGACGATGGAGCGCGCCTGCCTGCCTAGAAGTAACCAACCACTTGGGTTGCAAGATTTGTTCGAAAGAATCACCGTGGCCCTGGAACGCAGGGATGTAGGAGGAACACGGATGGGTTTTAGTCAGTAAGAATCTGACACTCCCTTTTGCTCCGCCCAGAGCAGGAAAAGTCATAATTTCCCATCCATACAAAAAAAACAATCACTTCGCACTGCATCTTACCATCCCTACCTTGTAGCTATTCCACCAATTCGTATTAAGTGTTTCCAAATGTCTTTGTATAATGCGCACAGCAAAGGAGTGGAACTCTCTGCCTGCGTCTGGGTTTCCAAAAGCTCACAACCTAATTTCTTCAAAGTTAGAGTGAACAGGCTCCTTCTGGGTAGGCTCGCTCCATCGTAGACTTTGTCTCTGTCATCTCTGACATAGACTAGAGTCAAAAGCAAACCCATAACAAATAAAAAAACAAAACAAACAAACATCCGCCTAGCCTTTTCCCAACTATATTGAAGTCGGCTTCCATTCAAACCGGATTCAGCTGAATACCAGTGTTTTACGTGGAGCGGCTGCCTACCAGACTTCCATAACCCACTAACTGGGTAACACGGTACTTCTTGGCAAGACAGGAGTCAGATTTACTGGCTTCTGACTATCCGTAACGACTGCCAAAGATCTACATAAATGCAGCCGGGACCAACGGCTTAACGTGCTTTCCGAGGCACGGAGGAAACTCGGTATGTTAAGATGATCACCCATCCACAGACCAACCTTGGCAAGCGTTGCTTAACCTTATAGATGGACCGTCTGGCTGTTATTATTTAGCCACGAGCTCCTCAAATAAAAAAAACAATATTTATATATATACATATACATAACCTTAAAAAAATAAAAAACAAACTTGCACAAAATATACATAACCTTCAAACCGAATCAAACACTGCAAGGTTGGAGAAATGGCTTGGTTTGGCGAGTACCTATTGTACCTACATCCCCAGACGAGCTCCTTATTTGACAAAGAACAATTATGTTCTCAGCATGTTCCGAAATTAAGCGTCGGTCAACAACGTTACACGTGCCTTCGGTTTGTCACCATTTTAGTTCATTACGACGTAACGTGGCACGATTATTCTCGCGAAGGACTTACAGGACTTTCTTTTTTGTGACGAAAATGTTGACTTACGAAAATAATAGGTATGAAATTGCCGTTTTGTATGAAAAAATTTAAACGAATTTTTTTCATGATTTTTTATTTGTATTAATCGAAGTAATCACCCATGCAATCAATGCATCTTTGCCAACGCAGTGGCAGTTTATTGATGCCCTTAATTCTTAAAGAAATCAGCTGGACGGGAGGCAACAAATTCTTCAAAGGCATTTTGTACTGCCTCTCGGGTATTGAATTTTATTCCCGCCAAGAAGTTATCCAAATTCTGGAAAAAGTAGTAGTCTGTAGGCGCAAGGTCTGGTGAGTAGGGCGGATGACGGAGAGCTTCCAACCCCAGTTCTTGCAACTTGGAGACCGTCTGCTGTGCAGTATGAGGTCCCGCGTTGTCGTGCAGGAGCAGCGGAGACGAGCGATTGACCAATGCTGGTTGGAGATGTGCCAGCTTCTCCATCATTGTGTTCAGTTCTTCACAGTACACTTCTGCAGTAATGCTCACCCCGTTTGGTAAGAAGCTGTGATGAATCACACCGGCGCTAGACCACCAAACAGTGACCATCACTTTTCTAGGGGTAAGTTTTCGTTTAGGGCATTGTTTAGGTGCTGAACCAGGATCCAACCAACTTGCTGAGCGCTTGCGGTTATCAAACAGAATCCATTTTTCATCGCAGGTAACAATGCGGTTCAAAATTCCTTCATTTGTGTGTCTGTTGAGCAGTGCAAGGCACGTCTCGACGCGTACTTCGCGCTGGCGATCATTGAGTTCGTGGGGCACCCATTTGTCAAGCATTTTTACCTTGCCAATTTGACGCAAAAGGACCAATATTGTTTTGACGCTAACGTCGAAAGCTGCTGCTAATTCAGCCGCAAAATTGTGTATCATCAGCTTCCACAATCGCCTTTAATTCGTCATTGTCGACCAAAGTCTTCGGACGACCGCGAGGTTCATTTTTCAGGTCGAAATTTCCAGAACGGAAGCGAGCAAACCAATAACAGGTGGTGCGTTGGTTTGTAGTGTTAGCTCCGTAAACGTCGTTGATGTTGCGTGCCGCTTGTGCCGCGTTGCTGCCACGACGGTATTCATATTCCATAATTACTCGAATTTTTAACGTATCCATGATGACGAAAAAGATTGAAATGCGATGAAAATGTAACACTAATCAATAAACAAATGACTACTTTTGGAAAAAAAACATGTTTTTAAAATAAAATTAATTTGAAATTAGAATTCTTAGCCTGCGCCGCGTCTGTTTGTCTGTTCGCGATAAATTCAAAAGCTGCACCGATTTTCATGCTGTTTTCACCAATTTTAGTATATAATTTGTTAAGTTATTGTATCATCATCATCCGCCTAGCCTTTTCCCAACTATATTGGGGTCGGCTTCTAGTCAAACCGGATTTAGCAGAATACCAGTATTTTACGCGGAGCGGCTGCCTTGTCAAGCTATTGTATATACATTCGCTAAAACATAATGTTATTTATTGGAGAAGTCAGAACGGGATCAAAATTTCATAATTACCTACTTTTGGTCGCGATAACCGACATCCGACCGATAATGAATACAATGACCCCTTAATAGTTACTGTAGTTACTCTGTTACACCTTGAATATTAATTTATTTATCGCCTAGTGTCCGCTGAAACAAATCCAATGATTTATAATTAAGGTGTTTAGTCCTTATAACTCAGCTGCATGCTTCCTGCACAAAAACTTCTGCATAAATCCACAACACAACGTAAAGATACCGGTACTTCCATATTCTTTGGAGGAAATGAATTGGAAAGAATTCTAGCACAACACATGTGTTGCCGCCATGTTGGCTGAATGGGGTAGGTATAGTGACGTCACATTACCCTATTATATGACACACCTAACCTACGGTCTAGGTGAGCCAGTCAAGCGACTTCATGACGCGCTAAAAGATAAACAGTTCAGAATTCGCGCTGCAGTGCATCAGTGCCCCAAGTCTACTATTTTTTATAAATTCGTCATTCCAACACGATCCCATTGTCATTTTACTAAAAGTTCGTAATCTGATAATTCATAATGGTCGATCACTGGTCGGTCAATGGTCTCGTAATAGAATCGTGGTAGAAAGACACTTTCGTATTGCCATTATTATAAAAACCGTTAGTAGACATGATTTCAAAAACGACTACTAAATTTGAACATTAAGTTATTCCAGATTTCTTATACATATATTTTTACATATTATTTATTCATTATGTACGAGATTACCATTCTATGCCATTTCTTTCAATGCAGTGTCAGTGGTTGACCATTGGAAAGTCATAATGACGCTTTTATATAGATTACCAAACTTGTCAAAATCAACAATTATGAAATCAATGATAGACCAGGTTTTTGACATTGTACCAGTATATTGTCAAGACGAGACTCTTCAATTGAAACGATTTTTAAGCACGCGAATTTAACGTCTAGTTATTTTGTATCGCATCTCATCGGGTTATTGTATTTGTCGTTCTTATAGGACAATGAATTAGCGGAAAATTCCTATTATCCTGGTATGGGCATTATATAACGTTATACGGCTGCTTCTATAACGTAAGAGCGTGCACCATGGTCACTAGAAAGTACACTCAATTAAAGAAATAGGCATGCAACGGTAAAGTCGCTGAGTAAAAGGTGAAGTTTTGGGCCAAAATAATTTGAATCACTGTTGTGCCAGTGACACGTGAAAGAAGGCGATACATAAAATCGTACAGGCAACTAAATACAGTTCGTTCTTTACTGTTTTTGTGAGCACAGAAATTAACTCTTAAATAATGCTAGAAGATAAAGAGTTATGCTAACGTCATGTCAAATAACGTTTAGGTGAACCTAAACGTTATTTGACAAGCAATATGTGATTGAGAGCCATTTCGACAAATTTTTAAGCAACGTTCGCATTCGAATTTCTTTGAAAATCTTCATAATAGACTCAATTTCCATACATTTTTGACAGATTACAACTGACATGCGAATGCGATCGTTTTGCGAATTAGTGGCACTATGAAAGCAAGAATGTTATAGCACAGTAGCTGAGCGACGGGCAGCTGGCTATGTATCGCCTACAAAGAGTGAATCTATGACTACTTACTTGTGTAAATGAACGATACAAAGAAATTCCTTGTATCAAACGTTCGAAAACGCCTATTGATTTTTTAAATGTTAGTATACCAAACTCTTTGCTCGACTGTACATAGCTATTTAGCCTTTATGCTTCCTGATGCTTTCTATTCCAATGAAAAGTAAATGCAGCGAGCAAAATAATATACTATATTGCATATTGCTTCCCAGGTTGAGCTTTATAGTTTTAGTGAAGGATGCGACATAATGCTACAGCGAACAAAAGCACCGTGTGATGGCGTAGTTTAACTTGATATCTTTATGAGATTTAGACTGCTGTTCGTCAGGGAAAATAAAACATGTCGGTTAGACCATTTTGTGTGCCTTATTGCCTAAACGCAATGATGCTAATCACTTTCTATTGGTGCAGTTATGACACCACTACATTTAACTTTGATAGTATGAGTAACACTCAATCAGTTCTAAAATTTTTCAAAAAGAAAATTATGTCTGTTAATGTAATTTATTGAATTTTTAACTTATTGTTGTATTTTAAACGAAAATAAGTAATTACTGCAAATAAAACTGATATTTAACCTGTAAATATTTATTTCTAGTTTCAATAATGTTACGTAATATATTTTTAATAATAAAATATCGTGGGTGCTATTTCCGAACACGCCTTAATTTAAATAAAAGAGCGGGAATAAAATTTCGTGGTTGGCGTAAAGAGTTGAATAATTTAAAAAATGTTAAAATAATCGTAAAATATGAGTGAAACTAGCGACGAGAACAGTATTTTAACACCGGAAGAGTTAAAACAACAAGTTATTAATGCAGAATTAAGTTTCCTACCTGAGAAGTCTCGCGAGAAATTTCTGAAAGCATACCATGTCTTCAATGAATGGAGACTTACAAAGGGCGCAAGCAGTTTTTCGGAGACGGTGTTGCTATCTTATTTTTTAGATTTATCACAGACGAGGCGATCATCTACAATGTGGAGTATTTACTCAATGTTGAAAGCTACTTTAAAAACAAAACATAACGTGCATATTGAAACATACGCAAAACTCGTATCTTTTCTAAAAATACCAAAAGGCTAAAAAGTTCAAAATTTTCACGGTTCTTAACATCGAAACATTTCTTAATGAAGCTCCGGACTGCAATTTTCTTGCCGCTAAAGTAAGTGGTACCTATGAATCTATGTTGCTAGTTATTAAGATTTGTGTGTAGACTGTTATGTATAAAGGTACTTACTGCCTACTACTAATTTTTGGAGGCTCAATTAATCCTAGTCTGGCTTAGCAATACTGTTAAAATATTTATTACGATATGTAAAAGATGCTGTAAATGTTAAATTATGCATATTAATTTATGTAATATTTTCATTACAAGTTATACTGATCATAGGAATTAGTGGAGCGTGTCGCAATAACGAGCTATTACAGCCAACATTTAATAATATCGAATAGCATTCAGATAAATTACTGTCAGTAAAATTGAAAAATACGAAGACGAACCTTGACAGGTCTTGTCGTACCTACGCGAAGAATATGTAACTATTGTAGAAAAATACCAAAATTTACGTCCATCCAATATAAAAACCGACCAATTTTTCATACAATAACATAATAATAAATGCTCAAGACAGCCTATGGGAGTAAATAAAATAGGTGCTATACCGCGAGAAATTGCCACTTTCTTAAAACTGGAAGAGCCTCAGCTATACACGGGTCACTGCTTTCGGAGAACTTTGGCAACGGTCTTGGCTGATTCCGGAGTCGATCTCACCACTTTAAAACGTCACGGTGGGTGGAAGTCCAATACGGTTGCAGAAGGCTATATTGAAGACTCAATAGTAAATAAGTCGAAAATCTGTAAGAGTATAGTGGAAACAATAAGTCTAAATTCGACCTCGGATCCTTGATCTCACCCACGCCCATCCACTTCCAACGACGCACAGTGTACTTATACAGAAAGCCGATCAGAGTCACCAACGTTCACCGTTGTAAATTCTCAATCCGCCACCGAAATAGAAACCTTAACCCCAGATAATCAAACTCAACTCAATGCAACTATAACGTTGCCAAATAAATGTTACTTTTAATTTGCAGAATTGTAGTAATTTTACTTTTAACTTTTAAAATGTTCCATTTTATTGAATTGGTACCTCTATCTACAATGTTTATTATTTTGATTAAAAATAAATAGTTATTTCAATCTATTCCTGTTTATTATTTTATCTCCTAAAGTGTTCTCGCTGCTGAAGTGAAAAGTTATGTGTGTTACACGAGAACAAAGTTTTTGCATCTCGTGCATTTGAATCAAAAAACGACTTTGCTCTCTTGTTGCACAAATAACTATTAATTTCATCATCATCAGTTTTGACATTAGTCAATCTCCACTTTTGACTGAAAACCTCCCAAGCTTTGACATTAAAACAGTGTTTACACGTTGTTAACTACAAAATACTCAATTCAGACACCAACCATAACGGTTGTTTCTA
Source organism: Lacanobia oleracea (assembly GCA_950371165.1). Lineage (NCBI taxonomy): Eukaryota > Metazoa > Arthropoda > Insecta > Lepidoptera > Noctuidae > Lacanobia > Lacanobia oleracea. The sequence continues at coordinate 6,320,014 of OX493404.1, forward strand.
GGCATACTGTACTTTTTGAAAATAGGCTTTTATAAAATCCAAAAAGCATGTTGTGAAAACCTACATATTATATTTATTTATTTAATAAAACTTTATGCACTAGTGAAAACACTGTACGAAAGCGGAAATGCAATATGGAATGGTAGAAAATCCCTAAGGCATTCTTAGACATTATCTACCATTCAACATGGCTTTGCAAATTAATGGAATCTGACATAAAGAATAGCCACCCTAAAGAATGCCCGTAGCAAAAACAGCTCAATTTCCCTATCAATCGATCTGCATTATCAGCCAAGACTCCCTTGCATTAGAACGTGATAATTATTTCTAAACGATAATTTATAAAAAGCCCATATTACAATACGTTCCTATCACAATTCCTCATGGCGACCAGACATCTCAACCTAGTTCACGCCCGCCTGGAAACTGTAGGACTGTGCCAATGATCTTAGAAATAAAATGGATATTCTTAGGAAGACATTTAAAATTAGGTATGTCCCGAATAAGGGGTAAAATATGGGGGAGGTCTTTTGCCCAGCAGTGGGACAGTATTTTTTTTAGTATTGGGTTTAAAGATTCTTAATTTATTCTAAAAGAACATACATTGTTGATACAATAAATACATTACTAAGGTTAGTGTAGTCCAGTAGCTAACAGTTTCGTTCTCCTGGCTCCCACTGCGTTAAGACTTTGGTTAAATTAAAAACCGGCCAAGTGCGAGCCGGATTCGCACACGAAGGGCCATAAACCTTAATGTTTATTATTTTTTGTTATAGCGACAATAAACTTCCTAACTTTATACTGAATATTAACGAAATTAATATGTTTAAAAAGCAACTTAATAAGTTACTATTAAATAAAACGTACTACACATTACACGAGTACATGTCAGACAGAAATCTATCTGTATAATAAGTACATGCTATGGTTATTACTTGGGTCCGATTTATTTTCATTTCTTTACATTAATTTATTATGTTATATAATATAACGTACCAACTGACATTACTTTTTCACTCTGACATTGGTTACGTTACGGTTTTTTTTACTATTATTATTGTGACATTTTATTCTTTGTCATTACTCTTTGATCTTAATTTATGACATTGTATACGTTTTAATTTTTATATATGACAGCATGATCCTAGTGATAGTTTAAAAAATCAACCTCATATGGTATTATTTGCTGACGATACGTCCTTAATTTTTAAGATAGATAAACGTTCCATAAATCTTGACGACGTAAATAACGCCCTACAGCAGGTCCAAAATTGGTTTACTGCTAATAATTTAGTATTAAATGGGAAAAAAACTAAATGCATCAGATTTGCCTTACCGAACGTTAAAAGAAATGATTGCGACATAGTATTGAACAAGGAGAAACTTGAATTCGTCGAAAACACGGTTTTCCTGGGGATTACGCTTGACTCAAGGCTACAATGGGGTCCTCATTTAACATCTCTTGCAGGACGGCTAAGTTCAGCAGCATACGCTGTCAGAAAAATCCGTCAATTTACCGATATAGATACCGCGAGGCTGGTCTATTTTAGTTACTTTCATAGTATCATGTCTTACGGTATCTTATTATGGGGACGTGCTGCAGACATCGAGTCTATATTTATCCTGCAGAAAAGAGCCATCAGAGCCATTTACAATCTCCGTCGGCGTGATTCCCTAAGAGAACTGTTTAAGGATATCAACATCATGACGGTACCTTGTCAATACATTTACGAAAATATTATGTATGTTCGGAGAAATCTTCATCTCTTTAGCAAGATTAGTGACAGGCATAATTTTAATACTAGAAATAGGAACAAATTAGATCAACCCCGATTCAGATTGGCCAAAGTACACACTTCTTTTATGGGGTACTGTATTAAATTTTATAATAAAATACCAGTTGATATTCTCGAACTGAATGAGAGAAAATTTAAAGCATGCATAAAACGCACACTATGTAGACAAGCGTATTATAAACTGGAAGATTATATCCTCGATAAAAACGCTTGGCTAAATGCTGGTCCTGCTCCACAGTCACAGCTGCTTAGGTCCACTTTTTAGGTTTCTATGTTTTTATATTTGGAAGAGATGCTCGCTCCTTTTAGAGGTTCTTACATTATTTCGTTTATTTATTCTTTTTGATGTAAGATCTTAATCGTTCTCTTTATTAATTTATTTTTCATTATTTGGTCATTGACAACCATAGTTTTGTGTAAAGTAGAAGCATATTTTTCAAATTTTGTAAATGTGAGTACCATGAAACCATTTACATTTTATGTGAGTAGTTATAGTTTTACTTGTTGGACATGAACGAGCATGGTGGTTGAGAGCATGTCATGCTCACTCAAATGTCTCGCTGATGGCGGCGCGTGGGTTTGATCATTCGGTTCCCTTCGAAATGGTTGAGCTGAAGGGTGCCGATACACGCGTCATGTTCGTGAACAGGCGCCGTCGGTTGAGACTGGTCATCTCTTAACTGCCATTGGCTTATTTTAATCTTTATATTTAAAATTCTTATAATAAGCCTTTTTTTTTTTCCTTTGCATTGTCCTCACATGCAGAAGCAACAAGTATATGTAACTTGAAATTTTGTAAAACCAGAACATGATTTAAAAGAGTGTCCGTGGAGTTTCTTTCACGTTCTTCTCCATAGAGATCTACGCTTTGGAACGTGCAAATAGCTTCCATGTTTTTGACTGACCGACCTTGACGTTTCAAAAGTGCCTGTGAATGGTTTATTTGAAATAAAATGCTTTGAATTTGAATTTGAATTGACGACATTTGTTTAATTTGAGTAATTGGTTTTGTCTGATATTTATGGAATTGTGTACTTGAAATGTTTAATTTGCAATATGATACTTATGATATATTATGATTTAATACAATAATTAATGTCATTTATAATTTAAATAATACATAGTTGTACATGCCTAAATTGGTAAAACACAGTGAACTGCGCATTCACCTAACACCTGGAATGTATAACTATGTACTGTGTTTCACAATAAAGTTTGAATTTGAATTTGACAATCGGTGAAAATTTCAAGTGTCTACCTATTACGGTTTTTGAGATACAGCCCGCTGACAGACAGACGGACGGACAGACGGACGGACAGCGGAGGCTTAGTAATAGGGTTCCGTTGGTTACCCTTTGGGTACGAAACCCTAAAAAGTCCCGGATAACGTGTTTGGCCATACTTACTAAAATGTTATTGAGACCCCATCACTGGAATAGATGGCGGTAGGTTTTGTTTGTGACTGGGAAATGATTCAAGCCCCTGCATTGGGAATAGGTAAGAGCCAAAAATTAAGTGGATTGCCCTTCGAACTCGCCCTCTGTTAGAAATACCTGTTTAGTGAAAAGTACATAGCAAAGCCTCGTAAAAACACTAAATTAACATTATTCCATCATTTAAGATCCGCAGCGAACATTCAGTTGCGCCTTTAAGACTACACAAATGATAATGTAGAACTAATTCTATTCGTATCTCGGAGAATAAACAAATGATTACGTAGAACTATAATATATGTAGGTATAATATTCTTATCCTAAAATAAAATAATTATTATCAATATATATAAAAGGAGTGGAACACTCTGCCTGCGTCTGTGTTGTCAAACGGTTACAACCCTAATCTCTTCATAGTTAAAGTGAACAGGCTCCTTCTGGGTAAGCTCGCTCCATCGTAGACTTTGTCTCTGTCATTTCTGATCTAGACTAGAGTCAAGAGCAAACCTATCGCAAATAAAAAAAAAGGCTTCCATTACTGACCGATTACAGACAATGCACAGCCGAAACTCCTGGACGTAGAAAAATGAAATTTGGCATGTAGGTTCCTTGAGGAGTGTAAAGGAGCACTAAGTAACAGTTTCTCGAAATTCTTATGGGAATGGGAAAAAACGTGATATGCGCGTACGAAGTCGCGGCTAGTTAAACGATAAATCGAAAGACAAATGAGGGTGTCCCTCTGTTAGTTGCGTTGGCAAAAATACCGCGTCTCCGTTTCTTCTGTAATCTTGGTAGAACACGAGTAATCATAAGTACCTACGATTTAATAGAAAAACGGCGTATTGTAAGGAACCTCCTTGTGTACGCTGTGTGCTCTAATTGGATTAATTCTTTTCTGATCGGGGATCAGTAATAGGTAAGCTAAGGTAAGGTTCGGAGATGCAGTGGTTGGGAAAGTGTGATATGCCCGCCACACATCCCAAAATAAAATTGTTAAGGTAGATTTGAACTTCTCCTCCTTCTTCTTCTTCTCGTGTGGGCAGTAAGGTCTAACGACCCCACACATCATATTGTCAGAGTTTCTAAACCGCCTCAAGGGCCTCTGACATGGTTTATTTGACGACCACCATTTGGCGTCGGGAACAAAAAAAAATCAAATGCATTTTTATTTCAAATAAACCATTTAAAGGCACTTTTGAAACGTCAAGGTCGGTCAGTCAAAAACATAAAACTATTTGCACATTCCAAAGCGTAGATCTCTATGGGGATAACGTGTAAGAAACTCCACGGACACTATTAAACCATGTGATCACTGGCTTATACGTGCCTTCCGATTTGAACTATGGTGTTTAAGATATATTTTCTTTCAACAGGCTTCATCAACGCTGCATGGATCTAAAGGACAAGTTCTTTGAATATTTAAAAATGTAACGCCCCGGGCCAATTAAGAATTATGCCACCCCATACTTAGCCGAAAAAGGAAAATTCATAATCTAAAGAAAAATAAAATAGTGATTTTGAAAATACGTGGTTTTACTGATCAATATCTATACTTCTATATAAAGCTGAAGAGTTTGTTTGTTTGTTTACTTGAATGCGCTAATCTCAGGAACTACTGGTCCGATTTGAATACATACTATATCATCACGCTAAGGCCAATAGGAGCTGAGCAGTAATTAAAATTGTGACGCAGACGAAGTTGCGTGGATCAACTAGTCTATCATAAATACACTAATATATAAAGCTGAACAGTTTGTTTGTTTGCTAGAACGCGCTAATCAGGAACTACTTGTCCGATTTGAAAAATTCTTTCAGTGTTAGATAGCCCATTTATCGAGGAAGGCTATAGACTATATATCATCACGCTAAGACCAATAGGAGCGGAACAGACGAAGTTACGCGGTTCAACTAGTAGTTAGATATACAGCAGTTGCCACAGAAAGAATTACATTCCGTAAACATCAAAGAGCACACTACGTCTCCATCTCTAAACATGGGCATTCTCATTCTCATACGTACTACTACTAGATGATTGATATTATTCTATACGGATTTTATTTGCATAGCACAAAGTATCATCATCTGCCTGGCCTTTTCCCAACTATATTGGGGTCGGCTTCCAGTCAAGCCGGATTTAGCTGAATATAATTTTACGCGGAGCGGCTGCCTATCAGACCTCCACAAGCCATTAACTGGGTAACACGGTAGTTCATGGCAAGACTGGAGTCGGATTTACTGGCTTCTGACTATCCGTAACGACTAGTCGTTCTAGACCAAAGATCTACAAATGACAGCCGGGACCAACGGCTTAACGTGCTTTCCGAGCGTAGCACAAAGTATATCCCATGCAAACCAAGCTATTATTCCTATTTAGCGTAGATATAGCCATATCAATAACACGAACAGCAATTCTACCTGTAATAAACTATTTTCCCTCTTTGAAGTACCCCACGTCAGGCAGGTCCCACGCCCCCAGCGTCCCTCACAAAGTCAAAGAGCCAAACATCTAAATACTAAATACATCGTATTTGTACACTGATGACCGTACTGCCAACGACTGTGCTGGGATTAGGCTAGGAGCCGTCAAAGCGCTGCTTAAGCTCCACATGACTCTGATTTTGCACAAATAAACGGAGAGCTCTCGGTCTATTTTGCGTGTAATGTTTTGTATTATTTGCTAGTCCAATCTGTTGCTAAATGGTGGTGATTTTTGGTCCAAATGTACAAATGTAGATTAGGTTATGTTCAGCGCAATGATTTTCCAATATATACTACTCTGTCAAGAAAGTACCGGGAAAAGATCAATAATACACAAAATGTCTGTTATTCATCCAAATTTATTTTATCACCTTCAAAGTATGCTCCTTTAGAAACGATACACTTGCGCCAACGAATAATGCATTCATCAAAACATTTTTTAAACGCTGCTTCCGGAATTGAGTTCAGTTCTCGCCGCGAATTCTCCTTTATGTCTTCTATCGATTGAAAACGGGTGCCACGAAGTGGTAATTTGAGTTTAGGAAAAAGAAAAAAGTCAGCAGGAGCCATATCTGGTGAATATGGTGGTTGCTGGATGGTATTTGTTGAGTGTTTGGTTAAAAATTCGTTCACAATGATAGCCTTGTGCGAAGGCGCATTGTCGTGGTGCAAAATCCAAGAATTTTCTTTCCACAAATCTGGCCTTTTTCGTCGAATTTGCTCTCTTAAACGCCGCATAACGCTCAAATAATATTCTTTATTTACCGTTAGACCTTCCCGTAAGAATTCAGAGTGCACAACACCGCGATAGTCAAAGAAAACAGTCAACATGACTTTGACTTTTGATCGACTTTGGCGTGGTTTTTTCGGTTTCGGTTCAGTTGGAAGGCGCCACTCCGAAGCTTGTTGACTAGTTTGCATGTCAAACTCGTAAACCCACGTCTCGTCACCAGTAACAATGCGTTTCATGAATGTTGGGTCCGAACTGACTCGTTCTAGCATGTCCTCAGCGACTTTCATGCGATTGAGTTTTTTGGGAAATTCAGATCTTTTGGGACTAGCCGAGCAGCAACATGTTTCATACCCAAATGATTAGTTAAAATGGTACGGATCGACTCGTGAGATACAGAAAGTTCGGCGGCTATCTCTCTCAGAGTTGAATGGGGATTTTCAGTCACTATTTCTTTCACTTTTGCGATGTTAACTTCAGTTGCAGACGTTGACGGCCTACCAGAGCGAGGCAAATCTTCCATCACATCTCGACCGCTTTTGAACGCTTTGAACCACTCATAGGCACGAGTTTTTGATAAAGTCGATTCACCGTCCTTTTGTAACATTTTCAGTGACTCCGAACACGAAATTCCATTGGCGATGCAAAATTTAAGACAAACTCTTTGTTCGATATTTTTGTCCATTATGAAATTCGCAATACACACTTTATAAGATATTACTAAAACCAGCACTGTATTTAATATAAATAACAGATGCAACTCAAACTCCGCGCCAAAATGGAAAACAGTTGTGCCAATCTAACAACTACAAAAAAAAAAAAACAAAAATTTGAATTTGGAACCATAAACAAATCATCCATTCCCGATACTTTTTTGACTGAATGTATATCTTATTTGTGATGGGTTCGCTCTTGACTCTAGCCAAGGTCAGAGATGACAGAGACAAAGCCTACGATGGAGCAAGCTTAACAAGAAGGAGCCTGTTCACTCTAACTTTGAAGAGATTAGGGTTATGTATTTAAAATTGTGAAAGATGGTTTGAAAAGCAGTGACTGTCATGAATTAATTACAATTCTTCTTCTTAATTTGTTCATGACTAATAGTATTTTTTTAATAAACTGTTTTATATCAAGAAATTGTTTGGAGAACAGTACCAATTAGTAGGTCTTTAAGGATTTGCTTTGATTTTCATGTTGCTGAGCTGATGATGAAAGGTATATATTAGGATCTGATGATGAGATCCCATGAAACATGTTTGTTTAGCGATACTTTAGCCAATTGTTAGCCGATTTGGATGATTCTTTTTTTTTTGAAAGAGTATTTTCCTGGACTGGTCCCGTTTTATTTTGGTGAAGATCTGACGAAGAACTTCGGAGGTAGGCAACGGAACTCTTCAATAAATGATAGCAAAGGGATCAGGGTTGCTGAAATCAACCAGTTCTTAACATAACATTGCGGCGGTACGCTGTTAATGGGTACGCAGGTACCTAGGTACCACTAAAAAGTGAAAAATAAAGAACTTTTTTACAAAAAATAAAACCGACTTCCAAAAACAAAACACTACAAGGTACAAAATGACTTCGGAAGAAAGAAAAAACTTTAATTTAGGAAGTCGGTGTTTTGGTTATTTTTTAGTTTTGTGACACCGACTTCCGAAATTAAAGTTTTTTCTTTCTTCCGAAGTTATTTTGTACCTTGTAGTGTTTTTATAGGACTGAACTCCACGCTCTGCTCACACCATTTTGGTCAAACGGCGTGAACTATAGGCTGGCTGGGTACATTCGTAGTGTCAACACGCGATAAACACTGTACACAAGTGTACGTATAAGTATAGCGGTACAATCGCGCCCGATGGTAAGACGGCCGACCGCAGCGGGCAGGCTTTGTGCGCACTCGTGGCGAAATTACACTGAGTACACGCTCATAAGCGGAGCGGGAGACAGAAATTAATAAATGAACGGTAAACCTTACGACCTAGAGCAGTGGTTCCGAACCTGGGGGTAATTACCCCCGCGGGGGTATATCACCAATACTGTGGGGGTAACAAAGAACCTAAGACCTAATAAGGAGGTAAATATATAAAATTATAGATCGTCAAACGTAAGTGCTGCATGTACCACAACATAGGAGAGGATCATATCATACTCGTACCTTGTTTGTGTGATGCAGTATCGTTCGTTATTGGTGGTCATTTTGCCACGATTCAAAAAAATATCTATAAACTGTCAATGAATTTTGACTTTGAATTTTCAAATATAATAGTTCAATGTCGCTATTGAACCATGAGTATCGACTTAACAATATTTTGGCAACCATTATTTCTGAAATTGAAGAAAGTATTATGTTTGCGGTCGAGGATAAGATCAGTAATCCTAATAGATCACAGGGGTAACAATATTGAAGAGGTTGGGAACCACTGACCTAGAGTGAAGACCGTATATCGCCTAGTGTAGCGAGAGATGACCCCTAGGTAAGGCAGCTAGGTGGATCGACACCGGAGACCAAGTGTTGTCAGTGGAACAGGTGAGAAGCTTGGAAAGGGCCAAAGCACTGAACTTCGATTGGCCGAGTTGTTTGAAACCATACTATCACCTGGTGTAAAGGAACTGTGACTGAACAGGTTTGCTAACGCGGAGGCCTGGCATGGGTATAAGAATTGCAGACTATTGTATTCCTTGGGCGGTGATCTTCTTTTTACTTTTTGGTACAAAAATGGTTTAAAGGGTATTGCAAAGGTTGGTAAGTTACAACAATCATTTCTTTTACACTATATAATATGTAGTTTAGCGTAGCTGAAATGCATCAACCTGAATGATTGATGGCTCTACAAAACTACTTGGATCTTAACGTAGCCTTTTTACCATAAACTGGAAACTGAAACCCTGCTTTGTGAGGGCATACAACTGATCACTTTAAACACTATCGATACGAGAATATCACTGGCATGAATTAATGAAAGGACCCGCTATTCGACCACTTCTGTGTCCTCACTCTGGCTGGGTTGCGAGCGAGCGTCAGGTGCCCGTATTTTGGTCGGTCGGCTCCGACTAGCTGTCGCCGGCTCTGTTTATGTAACACATACACTTATATACATAGCCTGTATATACACACGTATATATACACGCATATATACAACGGTTTCCACTTCACAAACCGTTGCCTTTAACCAAGTGTCATAAAACACGCGAGATATTGATGTGTGAAACTAAACATTTTGGTATTTTCACAAAGACTTGAATGGTTCGTTGCAGAGGTATTTGATTTTTTAATGTCCCATTTTCAAAGTGTATTGCATTTTTCGCTTAATTTTTCTTTGGTACTTATGTATTAAGCTATGTACACTAATATATAAAGCTGAACAGTTTGTTTGTTTGCTTGAACGCGCTAATCTCAGGAACTACTGGTCCGATTTGAAAAATTCGTTCAGTGTTAGATAGCACATTTATGGAGGAAGGCTATAGACTATACAGGGTTATTTGAAAAACACCAGCAACCTCTGAGGCAGTGAAAGTACATATGACTATAAGCAACTTTTATTTTGAGAAAACCCCGAAATCTCGAGAAAAATATCAGCTGTTTAATACATTTTCATTGGTTAAATATTTTATTTTGTATGAAACAGCTGATAAGTTGCATATAATCATGTGTACTTCACTGTCTAAGAGGTTGGTGGTGTTTTACAAATAACCCAGTATATCATCTCGCTAAGACCAAAAGGAGCAGAGCATTAATGAAAATTGTGACGCAGACGAAGTTGCGCGGGACGGCTATTATATATATATATATGTATAACATCCGACGAATACATAAGTAGTATTTACAACTCTACTGAGTGAATTTACAAAATATGCACAAGACTCTACATTAGAGATAATAAAAAGTATAAATAAAAGGTATTTTAAGGTATTAGACCCTGTTTAAGACGAACGCAGGCAAAATTTACTATCGAACACCACCACCATCCTATTCTCCATTTTCTATTATTTTCACCCAAATAAAACAGTATATCTATAGAAACTAACATCATTTATAGGTACCTACTCCATACCCCAATGGGAAAAAATAGAACTCCACCTGCTATGCTCCACGCGCCATAGACAATCTGTTGAACTGTGTTCTGTTTTGTCCAGTTTTGTCTGTGTTGGACCTGACATAATCCTCTAGCGAGTGAAATAGGTTATTAAGTTTTTAATTAGTTAAGTTATTTTCTTTTATTTAATTTTGTGTTTTGTGCTTCGTTTTTGCCAAAATAAAGGTAGGTAGGTTCTTTCTTTTTTTATGTTCCCTACGTACTCCTATTATTTTACTGTCTTGTATTACTTTTTCAAAAAATCACCTCTACGCCTCGTAGGCTATGGAACGAATCGCTGAACGTCTCGTACGAAGTAATACAATATCAGAGGCTCTAGAAAAATGACATTCTGTTAGCGGTAGCGTGGCGAAGGCGATTTTCAAAACGTCGAAAATGTATTGCGATGACAAACGCTGTTGAAATTGAAAAAAAAATCTTGCGCCAAGCATGACGTATACCACGAAACAAAAAAAAAAGTTTTGCAAGTTAGGAAGACATGCGTCCCATCCGCGAAAACGGCCATCGCTCAGCATAATGCTTAACCGGTAAAACAACAGCAGCAAGGTATCGCGTATGGTGTATATCTATACATTGGCGGATAGGTGAAGCTTATTACACTGAGGTCTATTTCGCCGCAGTCTCAAGGCGAGAGCTCGCGTGACGACGCAGCTAAAATACCGCCTCGCTGGCTTCTCTGACATACTGTTATAAAGATTGTCGAACAAAGCATTGTCAGGAGAGTGGACCGACTTATAAGAAAAGTCAGAAATGAAAACATCTTTTTTTTTATTTGAGATGGGTTTACTCGTGAATCTAGTCTAGGTCAGAGATGACAGAGACAAAGTCTACGATGGAGCGAGCTTACCCAGAAGGAGCCTGTTCATTCTGACTTTAGAGAGATGAGGGTTGTAAGGGTTGTAATCCGTAATATAAGCGAATGTGGCTGTCGAAATCCTAAAATATAACACATCGATCACGAAAAAACATTTTGACACTAGCGCTGATAAAATTTCACTTGTCTAAAGTCTGACACTAGGTTGTGTGGGACACTAGGTCCTGCAGTTGAACAGCAAGAGCTTGACATAAGAACTATAAAGGAAGGTAAAGCAAATAAAAAAAATCTGCTTAACCTTTTCCCAATTATGCTGGCATTGGCTCGGCTACCAGCCAGAACGAATGCAGCTCACTACCAGCATTTTATATGGAATGTCTATCAATCTGGGCACCAAAATCCAGTAACTGGCTAAAGGCAAGACTGGTGTCAGACAGATTTCATAGCTTCCGACTACCGTAACAAACGCAAACTGCAAAAGCAAACTGAACGCAATAGTACGTTAGATAGTATTCAGGTTACATCTGGGGTAGTTGACCTACTATTCTGATCTTGTAGAAGCCAGAACAAAGAATGATGGCCGGTATGTCTAATAAGAACCACATATGTATCAAATGAAAGCTCATAACATAAGCATCAATTTTCATTATGAGCAAAAGGCTCAACTGTCAAAGATCTTTAAATACCAGCAGGGACTAACGGATCAATGAGTATTCTGAGGCACGGAGCAGTCACGGTATATACTGATGATTACCCATCTACTCACAGTCCTCGGAAAGCATTGCTGAACCTTGAACACCTATAGAGGTAAACGGTACAGAGATTAAAGTACCGCAAACCTCCAATGAAAAGGGAGGATAACGCTACACACCCACCCTTGCGGTTGGTATCACTTAGCCACGACTCATCAAATAAACACTTTAAGCATCCAGTTTCCGTGATTAAATTATACATGAAAAAGTGCAATATCAATTTTTTATTTCATAATGTTAAACGTCCTTCAGTTTTATTTCATAAGAAATTTGCAATTTGTTCACGAGTTTCATGATGCAACACGTGCCGCTACTCAATCGGGCTCCGACACGTGGCCCGTTGAATTGTGTTTGTTATGGGTACCCCGTGCACAGCTAAATTGTAGTAACTAGTTTGATTGATGCGAATTCTCATTGCCCAAAATATCTACTTTTTACCCGACTGCCACGGAAGGGTTACGTTTTCGCGCGTATAGAAGAGAATAGAATGGAAAAACATTTATTCAGCACAGACACAAACGCACAGCGACAAAGAAAACAGAAGTAATAAGTAGCAAGTACACAAATTGAGCTGAGCGTGCCCATGCTGAAAGGGTAACCATCTCAGCATTTGCTGGGCGTCAGACACCCAGCGCTGGTTTTCAGTGGTCGTGTCTTAAATGTATGTTTGTTTGTAAATTTCTTTATTAGGTACTTCGTACCTTCCAAACGGCTGAATGGATTCCGAATATTAAGGTGTCGTTAGATTCATTTAAAAAACTCAAGTCCCCTTAGATAGGTGTTTAAAAAAGCAATATAGCGGATTTTGGGCGTTAAATTGTATATTTTGTAAAATTTTTTTTTAACAATCCTATCAAGTAGTGTATTAAAATGAAGGAAATAAAATGGAGAAAAGAAAAAGTCTTCTTTCATACAAGTAGGGGGTCCCGGTTGAATTTTTTGCAGTCGGGTTTTTGATTTTTCCAATTTTCGACTTGTTAAGGTTCCGTAGTAAAACAAATAACCCTTATAATTTCTCCGTCCGCGGTTTTACTCAGAGACTATTAATGCTTCAAAGATGTTCAGTTCTTTCTCTAAGAAGAAAATTCCTAGTCTTCTGGGTATTGCTCACTCCTTCGTCAACTAGTTTGTCTCTGTCACCTCTGACCTAGAGTCAAAATCAAACACAAATCACAAAAAAAAAACAATATTATTGAAAGCTATTCTGTTTCTCTTAGTATCCTTTTTCATAAGACTTTCCACTCTTCCCACCCGTATGTTCGCAACATAACCTACGGGCTGTGTTCGGTAGACGCGGACCCGCGACTCAGCTCATTTTCTGAGTGGCCACCCGACGGAGAATTATATCCACCAGTTCCCCGCACGCCTGCCAGGGAAATTAGATCGTTATATTTTCAGGATTATCGCTCGGAAGACACTAACTCTCTCTAACTAGCGCGTGCTGGGATAACCCTAGTGTAGGAGTTAAATAACCTAGAGCATGGCTGGTTTGGATAGATGTGGCGTACTTATTGTTAGGAGTGTGCCTTTGCTATGATTTGGAGAGATAACTAAACATTGGAAGTTTAGATTAGTCTTTGGAATAAAGTGTAAGTTACCCATTAGGTAAATGGAAGTGCACATCCCTCTAGGTACAACATAGACAACATTACTATCTATTTTTGTACAAAACAAATTAAAACACACTTTATAAAGCTATTTAGACACTAAAACACTCCAACCAGCCAACTTGATTATAATTATGACTAATTAATCCTGTTTTGCTCAACCTTCGTTTTCCCACTGCTTTATAAAGGTCTCTCCCATGGCCTTCCATTCCTCCTGGTGTTTTGAGGGAGCCCTAAAAACGCTGGCGTGATGACTTGGAGACGTTTACGGGTAGACTGTAGTTTTAAAGAGTATATTTTCATTTTCTCGAGCAAAGAAAACTGCTTCAGTCTTTTTGGACATTTCAAGAGCAATGAAGACTTACATTTTTTTCAGCAAACTAGGCAACAGTACTCTATACCTATTTCCTAGATCCAAACCTACAAATTTTCATCGACATCTCAAGCTAAAACTGAAACACATAACGGTTATATACAGTGTGCTCGCATGATGGCTACGTGCACAGTATATAAGGATTTATATACGTTCGCACGGTACATAGGTTATACGCGAACGGCTCGTGCATGGCCAAGCTTAGAATACGACCTCCTGTGATGACGATTTGAGGTAGCTACCTTAGTGCGTTGCTTGAGAGATGGTGGATATTTTGCTGGAGGAATACTGAAGAGGCAATATTTCTTGAAGGTGGAAAATTGAATAAAAACTTTTGAAAGGGAATATTTTTGCTTGTGAAAACCGCTTTCTAAAAGTTTTTTTGCAAAACCACTTTTGTATTTACGAGTATGCTTGTAATTAACATCAGAAACTGTTTTCCGCGCTTGAAAAGCAGTAGTAGCAATTTTGTCTTAGAACTATAAGATTGAAATAAGTTGAACAAATTTAATAAATTTCGTAACGAAACTTATAGTGAAGAAATTACGAAAACTACTTGTGTAATTTCGATTTCTTCTCAGACACAACACATATCTTCCCCAAAAGCCGAATCACTAACAAGCACTCAGCCTTCATTAAGCTTTATTTAGGCCCACACGTCCTCCACATTAGCCAGTGAGCCGGTCACCACGACCGCAGCCGCCAGGTGCGACGGCATGGAAGTGGATAGTCACGGCCGCTGAGCAAAAAACTGATTTCCTGTGAATGTGTGAATGCGCGCACTTCACACCGTCCATACCCTCTCCCTTGCGGTGGATGGGTGTATCGTAATGAGTTAATGATCTTTTCTCACACTGTGTTCCGCTTTGATATTTGGAAGAGTGGAAAGTTTATTTCCAATAACGTTAACAGAAACTTGTTTTCTACGTAAAATCGAGTTTTCTAGCTCTAGTAATGGCTGAGTTAATAGATTTGCTACGTACAGCAATTGCTGGTTTATGTAGTTGGATGATTAGTTTCCGTATACCTACAATTCTTAATTTTCATCTAAGCACTCTTTTCAGAAGTTCTTCACCAAAAGTAATATTTAGTCATTTTTACTACGTAACGCTATTGTTATGATTTGTTTACTTTGGAAAAAATGATTCTATGCCACATTGCATTTAATCGAATGGAAAAAGTCCATACATGTACCATCTCCAATCATACCTACCCGTTTCCGCTACCTCCCCGCTCCTCTCTTCAACAGAACCGCTTCCCAATTCTGCGGCTGGCAGCTGCAACGTCATGGAAATGGACGGAGGCACACCGTGAGACATAAAGGACTTACATAACGTTAACTATATCATGTTCCGATACCACGTATCGTCTCAGGTATTAAGGCGATATGCTCTCCCAGTAATGCACGAACGTACTCAGTACTTAGTACCTTCATAACAAGCGAGGAAAAGCTCTTCATTTTTTCTCGTACAGAAAAATGTAAAGCAAAAATGCTTCCTTAGGTTCTGTGAAATTTTCCGGAATTTTGAGAGAAATTTTTCGGGAAAAGTGTATGAAAAACAAAATCGCCTAAAGTCTTCTCTAGACAGAACAGGATTTAACGTCTGTCTGTCGTGGATGCACGTTTTTCTGGCGGATTTTAATCCAACTTGCAGTGGTGAGTACGTTTTATTGAAGAATGTTTTTGTGGAACAACTGAACAAACATACAGAGATGTGTTTTTTGCTCAAACTAAGGACTTGGTTACTGTACTGTCGGGAATTCCAAGTTGATCTTAATTTTCGTTTATTACTTATTACTCATAACAACTAGAGAGAGGTAAATTAGAATAAAGACGCAAACATTTCAGTGTCCTATTTAAACTGCAAGTTCTGCACCCCTGACATGCCTGACACGTTAGGCTCGCAGATCGAGGGGTCACACTCGGACGCATTATGGGACGTTCGTGATGGGTATATCTCATGGGACACTGAGTTTGGAGAGCGAACGAAATTGAAGAGACTCTATGGTAGGCGCCAGACAAATGTTCAATAACGGTCATTGACTCACATACATTTATTGACTTTCCTAAACACAAACATAAAAAAGTCGTAAAGCTGTGCTGAATCGACTTCTATCGTGACCCTTTACGTTCTCTGGTAATGAGAATTGATAATTTATTGTTGGGATATTAGGGAAAGGTCGATGTACTTTATTGCAAGTTTATGAGGCGCCTACCATAGCTTGTAATAAGTCTGCCTATCAAAATGTTACCCCCCCTTTCTGGGGTACCTAGTTTGGTAAAAAGCATGCAACAGACATATTATGACGTACAAAAGATGTAGGCACACATACAATTACAATGTTCTAAGAAATAAACTTTTAGTTTAATGCACTCTTTCAATTACAGGAATTTTGGAGGAGTTAGCTTTGATATCACATAGGGCCTGCGCTGGTAAATTAATTAGGATCCTAATTAGACTGTGAAAATACAGTCAACCATGCGTTGACAAGGTTATCGAGTGGCCGAGAGCTAACATGTCCCCTTGAACTATTGTGGACTATAGTGGAATTACCTTCTCTGCTAAACGTTTTTTAGGAGTGGCCCTTTGAGAAACAAAGAATAGTTACTTGACATTTAAGTATAAGCTCGTAAACGTCTGTTGGTAAGGATGGGTCTCCCAAAGTATCTTTGCGATTTTGAGAACAATGACGTAGTTTTCTACCTACCAGTTTTCTCGCAGTTTCTTTAGAATGGAGTCAATATTTTTGTAAGGTGCTTTGAAAACCAGTCTATCATTAGCCTTAGTCCACCATTTAGGTCCTTGTTAACTTCAATTTGCTGGCTATTTATTCCTAACCTAAAAATAACGATTTTCGCTGCATGCGGGAAAGAGCAATTATTACTAAGCAGGTACTTGGGAGAAGTTGCGGAATTATTCAAAAAAGCCGTAGTCCTGGAACGCAAAGGGCATTAGGAGGAACACGGATAAGTTTTCGTCCAGTAAGATTCTGACTCTTCCTTCCGCGCCGCCTAGAAAGGGTGGAGTAGTTTGGTGATTTCCCAACCAGGGAGAGAAGATTCTTCTTACGATAAACAGTTAATACTCTCTCTGACTGACGTGTAGATTGATATTATGAAGAGTTAATGTAGCATAGAACACTGATAAGAAGACGGGGTAAATCGGAAAAAATATCCTGGACGCCATGACACAAGCTCAACAGCCCTTCTTGTGTCAACGCAGGCTTAGCGTCAACGTGTTGGCTTAGTTCGGGGGACACCTCGACTGTCCGGTCTTCAAACGAACACAAAGCAAGCTGCGGGGCATACCTGTATATCTGTATTAATGTGTACCTACCCGTGTGTGTGTGTGCCTGTGTTAGGTAAGTACAGGTTCTTTGTTCTGGAGCTTGTATCATTCAAACAAAATGTTGATAGAGAGTTTATCAACATCTAATAAGTAGCTTAATTTATTTGGTAGCCAGGATGTTTGCAGAGATTTTATAGGATCCAGATGAAGCTAGGCATATAGATGATCACGGTGTTGCCAAGAACTGCTACTTATTTTAGATTGTATCCGGTTGTTTAAACGATGGATGGGTTTTGCGAAAAAAAAAGTGTTCACCCCTTTCGTACTTGTATCATACAAGTACGAAAGGGGAGAACACTTTTTTTTTTATTTGTTATGGTTTTTCTCTTGACTCTAGTCTATGTCAGAGATGACAGTGACAAAGAAAAAATTAAAAGAAAATTTTTGTTAGCCTGCTCTTGTGTCCCAATGATGGGCAAAGGCCTCCCCTTTCTCCTTCCAAATCTGTCTGTCTTGGGCGATCTCTGGCCAAGTCGTCACATAGAAATAATAGAAAATAAAAGATCCGGCAGATTGCAAGTAAGACTCGCACACGAAGGGTTCTGTTCTATAAACCGAAGAAATCACATTTCTAGAATGACAATGAGAAACACACACTCTTAACAACTGTCGGCTTATAACGGTCCACGAGATACAGCCCGCTGACAGACAGATGGACGGACAGCAGAGGCTTATTAATAGAGTTTCGTTGATCACCCTTCGGGTTCGGAACCCTAACAAGAAGACTTGCTGCGCCAATCCGAGGTAGTTGATGATTCGGGTCTTTTTAAACCTAGAAGTTAAGATAATCTTAGTTATATGTCTAATACATAATACATATCGTATTTTAATGTCTGTTTCATAGTACGTAGCCAACTAGTTAGTCAGTGCATGTAGTCGTAGGCTCAGTATGTGGGCTTAGTTGGCAAAGCGCTGCCCTAGTTGCCGCGCCCCACGTGTCCTGCTCAGACGACGCTAAGCCAAGTGTGTACCAGCTTATATGTATACTACACTATGTACCTCACCAGTCTTGTCGAATATTCAAAGGACATGCTGCCTTAATGAGGGTTTTTAGGAAAATTTACTCCACCAATTGGCACAATATGCGCGAGAGGTCCTCTTCATTGAAAAAGTGACTTTGACATTAACATGACGTCGACGTCAACTTAACAAATATCAGAAAATAAAAGATTTGATAGATTTTTGGGACGGACGCCTCAGTGCTGCCATCTGATGTACTTAGAAAAAAAATCAAAGCAAATTTTTATTATGTTTTTTCAACCTTCTGAGTTATTTTTGGCATAAAATTTGATATAATTAACCTTAAACTTTTCCCTGTATTCGTATTTTTTTTACAAGTTTTACTCCCAAAACAACACTAAGACAAATAAAAACAACCTAAACTAAACGCAAAACGCACCATTCACTTCAAACAAAAGGTTATAGAATAACTAAACGAAATTTCTCACGGACACTCCATTACACGATACTTCACGATAGTACAAAAAGAGTACAAAATAAGTCAAAACAAAATAAAACTAAATGCGTAAAACAAATCCGCGCGCGGGAGGCCGAGATGCGGGGTGCGGGGAGAGGCTTGCGGGGCTGTGAAGAGGGAGGGAGGAGCTGGAGGGGGCGACAGTCTACAACTCTACTACGGCCACTCTCGGTTTCATTCATAACTTTTTACAAGTTTATCTGTGGCGATACCTCCTACATATTTATGTGTTTGCGACTGTGACGCGGCAAAGATTAAGTTTTTTTATTGGTTGGAGATGTGATAGAGCTGAGCTATGATTGTTATCCTATAGGAAAGGTAGTAGATTAAACTGTACACAGACACAATCATTTTTTATGGCAATGAAACTGAAATGACTCCTAAGCAGAATGGAATTAAGTCTTAAAATCAACCACGCTGAAATCAAGCTGAAGGTGGTGGACCGTACCAACAAGCTACAACTAACATGCGCACTGTCATTGGAAACTGTCGAGGATTTGACCTTGGTGGAGCTAGTATCAGCAACACAGCTTCATGCGTAAAAGGAATTAGAAGACGCATAGGAATGGCCAAAAGTTCGATGTTCCGACTACAGCGCATATGGAAGGACCGTCATACGAGTATCTCTAGGGAAACTAAAGTTTAATTCAAGGTGTTGTCCATATTCAGCTACGTAGTGTAGACTATGTACTCCTATGAAAGCTGATCGTGACCGCATCGATGCCTTTGAGATTGGTCATCATCATATCAACCGAAGGCAGTGAACACTGCTGGACATTGGCCGCTTTAAAGTGGCGACAACCAGTCCTGTGCATCTCGCATCCATCGGCTACCTGCCACCCTCCACCAGTTCATCGCTTGTCTTCTAGTGCTCTTAAAGGCCTTCTAAACGCTGCGACTTCCAGTACGCAATCGCCACTCCAGAACTTTTCGGCCCCATCGACCATTTGTTCTCCGAGCAATGTGCTCTGCCCACTGCCACTTCAGTTTGGCGATCCTTCCGGCTATAACGGATGAGATGTGGTACTGGAGGAAAATTTTATAGATTTCCTGGACTGCATTCTGCTTCAATGAATCTGTTCCACGCGACATAAAGATATATACAAACCAGGCTTTCAACTATCTGTTTACCTTGGTCCTGGAGTTTTTCGGTCACTTCGCGTGGAAAGAAAGACATAACCTAGAATTCCTAATGGTTACTTGCAAGATCGATGGCAAACATCTGAAGGGTCGCAATCCACTTAAATGGTTGAACCAAAACGCTCATCCCTGGACATGAAGCGCTTGACAGTGCCAAGGATAGGCACGGATGACTCAACATCGTCAAATCGGGAGAATCGCAACAAGGGAAACGACACAGGGAGGAGGAGCTCAACAAAGTACAAGACGCAATAAATGCGGTTGTATTGTCAAAATTCATCACCATTCATTTTATCATCATCATTTAATTCATTTTTCTGTCATTTATTTATTTGTTTCCGTTTACATCTATCATTGCAGGTAGAAGTAGCGTAGTTTGTGAGACTGATGGCATTAATTTTTACCTGACTCTCCCTTTTGTATTACTTAGGTCCACAATTGAGCTGCAGGTCATTTAGTAACTAAATCCACCTTTCTACTACTTAATTCATGATTCAAATTCACACCCCAATTTCCAAATATCGAGGCTTTACTCTAATTTCTTCCAATCTTAAGGTAATTTTCTCGTGAAAATGTTACCACTGAAAAATTTCAAAACGTTAAATAGGCACAATACCAACCCCGCCCGCGTATTCTTTGTCCTCAAACGCACACATGCGCACTCGAACAGAGTCGTCGAAAGACACACATTTATAAATTGAAATAAAGTTTGTTTTAGTTGGGCATCGGGCCCCGGCATGAATGAACGAATGAACGAAAGGGCGAGCAAATGATTGTTATCAAAACAAGCCAGCGAAGCTACGGAATTATTCCGTTATTGTTTATTTTTGATACTGTTTTATTTATTTTTTTGTTTGTTGTTAACTGGTTTGAGTGAGATGTCGAGTTGGTCTATTAGGAGGTTCATTACTGGAGTTTAATTGTATGAGGTCGTTGAGTTCAAAAGCTTTAAGGCTAACTTTTAGGGTTGAAGAAGTGTTTAGGAAATATGTCACATTTAACATAATTATTAAAAATATGACATATTTCTACGAAAGCTATTGCGGCGCAGGGGAAAACTTAACTATTGAAAACTCCTTGTTGCCTTAAAAGGTTGCGGATGAAGAATTGCACATAGAAACATTTTATCAAAATCACTTCCTATATTTATTTTTCCTTAGTTATTTCTATATTATAACTTTCTTGAAAATAGCTTATATTGTTTCGTTACAGATTTATCAGAAAACAATTGAAAACTATTAATATTTTTTGGAAGAGCGGAACTTGAGTGAGCGGAGACTGCCAAAAGTTCAAAATCCCTTATGGATACATAAGAGATTTTGAACTTTTGGCAGTCTGTCGCATGAAGAATTTTCTTTTAGCGAGAAGGTCATTGCACTATGTTCTTAAGTAGATAGATACAGTAGGTAGGTACCTACTACTCCTTAAGTAGATAGATATAGACACATATGTAAAGAACACATTCAGGTTCACAGTGATTAATATCTTCCTTTTCGTAAACCTAACGTCCAACTAATGTAAATGCAAATGCGAGTTTATTTATTTCACTTTGACGCCTAAATCGCTGAACTGGTACTTTGTTATAAAGATCCCCTTTGATCCCCTAATCCTTCTGGGTTAGCTCGGTCCATCGTAGACTTTTTCTCTGTCAACTCTGACCTAGACTAGAGTCAAAAGCAAACCCATCGCAAATAAAGAATAAATAAAAAAGACAGGTGGGACTACAAAACAGAAAAAAAATCTGTGGCTACACCCTGGAGGCGGTTATAGGCTTATTAGAGGTTTCTTAGATTATAAGTATTATCTATCAAAAGATTAAGTTCAAAGCAGTCGGATAAAGTCCTATCATTGTTGGAATCATGAATAACAAGAAAAAGCTCAAAACTTTACCAAAATCAAACACAATCACGTATTACAAAACAGACTTACCACAAAATAAAAATAAATCAAGAACTCTCAGCAATTTTCCGCGAAAACTTCTAAGATATAAATCATCTGACTGTTCTATAAATTTAGTTCGCGCGTGTGCCGACAGATGGCGGCAGATGTAGCTTCAAGACAAATTAAAACTATTTGTCCCATTCGTGAGTTATTGTTTACGGTAAGTGACCCAGTTCTGAGCAGACTGTTTTGACTGCTTGCCTGGGAATTAGCTCAGGTTTATTGCCTGTTTTTGGGTTATTTATTTGTTTTCGAAATGGAACGCTGTAATAAAGGTAGGTTGCCTACTTAATTTTAACAGTAGAGTAGGTCGTGGCTACATAATAACAGCCGCACGAGTCGAGCTGCAAGGTTAAGCAATGCTTGCTTAGGTCTTTCTGTAGATGGGTGACCATCTTAACCCGTTTCCCGTGCCTCGGTCTCGGCTGTCATTTGGCAGTCGTCGACTATCAGAAGCCAGGAAATCAGACTCCTGTCTAGCCAAAAAGTACCAACCGTGTTACCCAGTTAATGGGTTGTGGAGGTCTGAAACCGAATCCAGCTGTAAACCAGTATTTTATGTGAGCGGACCGTCTGGCAAGCAAGCGCTCCACATAGAATACAGCTTAATTCGGTTTGACTGGAAGCCGACCATATAGTTGGGAAAAATACTAGGAAGATGATGAGTTAATTTTAATAGTAACAGTGCTTAGCCCTATGTAAGGCGAAAGCGGCGAAACCATACATATAGCTAAGTACTGTTACTAGACAGTTTGCTTCTAGACAATTCTGTCTAGAACGGAAAATTCACTCACTTAGTAACAGACAGAATATGTATGCGATTACAATACTGCCTGTCAACATGTTTTTCAAGAGTGGTGATCCTCTTAGGGACCTTTTCTAAATTGCAAAATTCTGAAGGGCGATTCTCTGATTTTTTAGAAGCGTTCGTATTCGCATCGCGATTGCATTTTGACAAAAACAACATCTCTAGTTTTCCCCATATTTTGAGATCATGAGATTGATTTTTGAAGATTTTAATACGACTTGAATTTGAAGTACAAGATAAAATGTCATAGGATAGAAATATTCGCTTTCAACTTTATACACGAGTATCCTGTTTTTTGAGTTCTATCTATACTCTAAAATCACCCTTTCATCATTATCATCAAAATATCAGCCAAAAGACGTCCACAGCTGGACATAGGCCTTCACCAGGTGTCGCCACAACAACCGGTCCTGTATGTCTCGCACCCATCGGCTACCCGCGAGGCCGCGACCCTCACCAGGCCATCGGACCACTTTGTGGGAAGCTTTCAAACGCTGTGTCTTCCGGTACACGGTCGCCACTCCAGAACTTTTCGGCCCCATCGGCCACCATCTGTTCTGCGAGCAATGTACCCTGCCCACTGCCACTTCAGTTGACGATTCCTTAAGTCCATATATTAACGTAGCATGCTGGTGAAACAAATAAAATGGTTTTTCATAAGATACCTAGCTAACTAGACTAACTTATATCCAAACGTCTTTTATAATGTGCACAGTAAAAGAGTTTAACTCTCTGCCTGCGACTGTGTTTCCGAAAGCTTACAACCCTCATCTCTTTAAAGTTAGAGTGAACAGGCTCCTTCTGGGTAAGCTCGAGCCATCGTAGACTTGTCTCTGTCATCTCTGATCTAGACTAGAGTCAAGAGCAAACTCTCCTCAAATAAAAACGTTAACATCAAGACAACAAAGGCGAGCAACAATTTATATGACCACCAACCAAAAACTTCATAATATCAATGCAATTATGCAAGCCAACTCACAAAATAACTTAAATAACTTATTTAACCACTCAACGCTACCGCACAAGAGCTTCAGAACCAGCGATATATCTTAAGATTAACTGCCTTTTGTTACACGATGGAACAAGCAGCCCTATCTGCCACGTTAATCGTTTCGGGACGTCATACTATAGATAACTAAAGACTGTCGCCGTGTGACGTAGCACGACGGGGACCGTTCGATTTATCGCCCGATAATTGACCCCTCTGCACCGGTGACTTAGAATGTGGAGCTCAGATGGGGTTGAATAAGTTGTTATAGGATGGAATTCCTTCAGTTATGTTCGAAGACTTAGGTCATTCGTGTTTGACAAAGCAGAAATAATATTCTGAAACTTAAATTCTGACTTGGATTTTAACATTTGTAACCATCGTCCTTATAATGGAAATTCTCGTGACCGTCGCGGCTAAATAATTAAGCATATTTCACACGGATGTAATCCTGCGTCCCATCCAAGGTGACCTTATGTGTTGCCATCCGCGTAGACGGCAGATGCAATCCAAATTCAAACAAAATTCGCGGATGGAAATCAAAAATCCGTGTGAAACAGCTTTACAGACACTCAGATCGGTCTCCAAGGAACGCTTGCCGAGGTCGGGCCGTGCATGGGTGACCATCCATTACTCACGGAAACCCCTCCGTGCCCTGAAAACACGTCATTCAGTTCATCCTGGTTATTATTCGTAGAGTCAATACCTGAGAAGTTAAATAAAACAATTATATTCACTTTTTATAATGATACCAAGCTTCTTTCAGCAGCTTCGCCCGCGTCATAGTCAAAAATGATCCTAAGGCAACATTCTCCCGGGATGAAAAGCATACTATGTCCTATTCCGGAACATAGTCTACTTCTGTGCCAAGTTTCATTCAAATCCGTTCAGCCGTTTAGACGTGAATACGTAACAAACATACAGACATACTTACAGAGTTACTTTCGCATGTTATAATATTACAATGGATTCATCGTGATAAAAGGAGAAAGAAGTAATTAAATAAAAGGCAGCCCTCATTCGAATGCGGTGTGACAAATAGTAGCCATCGTTAAAGGCCACAATAGGCCATAACCCTCAGCTGACTGGTAACCCTTGCGCATGCGTGGGCAGGCAGCTGATGCACGTATGCGCCCGCGCATCTGCGGGTTTCCGCGTTACTAATGGTGAAGTATAGTGTGTCTAATAAAAACTTTTATAGAAAGGCATTTCTCGCAGGTTCTGGGTTGGTGTTTCGGAAAACGCCGCACTACAAGGCCTTAGATTGACCGATGACCTGGTGAAGTCTCGGAAATCCACATTATGCGGGAAGCTCAAGATATGTCGATGTGGCGACGCTTGCAGGAGGTCTATGTCTAGCAGAAGCTGTCTTTTGGCTAAAACGGTGTCGAACAGATGATGATGGCTATTTTAGACAACTTTCATTCAGAAGAAACTTTGTCGTGAAAAATGTACAGACGCATACATCAAGCTACCCGAACCTGTCAAATTTTTCCAATCAACGTTAAACCTACTATTGTGGCAATAAAGTTGAAAATCTATTAAAGAAATTTGACAGATTGTTGTAGCTTGATGTGCTGGCGTCTGTACGAACCTGGATCACGTTAGGATGTTTTTTTGCAATTGAAAAGTAGTAGTAGTAGAGTATACAAGATACATTGTGAACAAGATGTTTGAAAGTGGACATGAGAATCGGAAATCCTCGGTTTTCAAGTGTTAAACTTATGTTCCAAGTACATGCACATAATTACACCAGTCCACATAGATGGCACGACGATCTGTATCGGATATGACAAACTGCGTTGCTTTTAATTCTAGCGCGCAATAATCGGCTCATAACTCCTTCGTTGCATCCTCGCGTTGAAGCACGCATAATAATTAATTCGCTCCGCTGTTCCGGATGCTCTCCGTCTTCCAATAACTTCTGCGAACGATTTTCCGTTTATATCGAACCAAATGTCCGAAGGCATTCGAAGATTTGGCGCGTTCTTCGATGTTACTCATTTGGCGAATACTCGTATTGAACTCGTATCTATGTATAGTGTAGTCTATTAGCGTCCGCGCGTCCGCCGCGGTGACGCGAGTGCGCGCGGACACGCGAAACAAAACACGATCGCGGGTGGCTGACCGTCATAGGTAAGGTGACGCGCGCGAGGGCCGCGGGGGTGCGCGGGCGCGTGCAGCCGCACGGGGGGGAGTGAGGGGGGCAGGCAGGGCGTCGCGCGTCGCGAGGCCGCCCTTGCTCGAAGGTGACGCGACAATTAACGTCGGGCGGTCATTCCACCGCGGCGCTGGCGCGATGTCAACGATTTCGATCATCCTGGAGCGATAGCGGTCGCCGCGGCCGCCGGCACATGCACGCGCCGCGCGCGGCCGCAAGGTTGCCGCGTGACGCGATATTATTACCTACCTATACATCCGAGCTATTTATAAACACTCATAAAAACGAAGCCTAGCTCCGGCTGGGTCTACTCAGACGGATACGATAGACGCGTAATACTCGTTAATTTTTATGTTCGGGACTCTAATACTGGGGCTTGACGGCTAACTTGAAATGCATCGCGTTAGACGCTCTAGGTATTTCCCAAAAAGTAGGTCTCGAAGTTAAGAAGCTGATAGAATATGAAAATATGAAACGGAAAGTAGGAAGACTAAGCACAATAAGTCCAAAACAACAAAAACCATCAACAGGAAAAATCTAGCAAGTACCACAAACCGATTGCAGCTCTGAATGCTAAATCATCGACTTATATACCAGAATTCTCTGGTTAGTTATTAGAACATACACATAAACTTTAAAATTCCAACCTTGTTCCAAAACCTAAGGTACTGGAGTGCTGGTCATCAAAAAACGCTGACTTAACATCATAAAAGTGACAAAAGCCAATGGACCCATAACTATGGACAAGTGTGCAAGGAGAACAAAACAACTTCGCGAAAGTGAACCTTGCACCCTTGTTATAAGGAGTCCCTTTTGTACGTGACCTTATTTTCCTCACCCCAATATTTATGCTAGTCATTGTCGGGCTTAAAATGCTGAGTTTTACGGCCACAAATATTCAATAACCTTGAACTTGGTACTGCTTATGAAATCTTACGACGGTGGTGATGGATAGACTTGATGCTTGCGGTACCTTGGGAGCAGATTATGTCCAGCAGTGGACTGCAAAAGACTAAGCTCAATGATAAACAAAAAAAAAATAGTTTTAGGATTTGAACTTCAGAAATATAGAGGTCAATATTTATGGCGAATTTTAAGTTACCTATATCCTGATGCGTTGCTTTTTTCAGCTGTAATGTAATATATAATATTGGACAGGTTATAATGACGAAAAGACACGGATCAATTAAAAAAAAACAACTATCGAATTTCGACGCGTTTTACAGCAGATGGAAATGATCAGTACAAAATTTGTAGGCAGTTTATAACCTCGCGAGATTCTGACTAATATTATAAATCCAAAATAATGATGAGTTTATTTGTTAAGCTCTCACGCCTCCATCGCCCAACCAATTTTGATGAATTTGGTACAGAGATAGATCACACCTTTTTTTTATGGATGGGAAATCTTCAAATGACTCCTCTCGCTTTGGGCGAAGCAGCAGGGAGGGTCAGACTCTTACTGATTAAAACCCATCCGTGTTCCTCCTAATGCCCTTTACGTTCCAGGGCCGTGGTGACTCTTTCGAACAAATTCCACAACCCTGGCAGGCACTGGCCCTAGCGGACCCCGTCTTCTATGCTGACATCTCTTTGAGGATAGATGGCACCCTGGAGATGACTATAGAATACTTTATTCCAGCGAAGCCGCGGGTAATAGCTAGTGTAATATAAAGTTACGGAGTTTTCAATAAACCGGTATTCGTTGAGAGTGGTTACATTATAGAGGAAAGTAAATTAATTTTAACGAATGCATGACCTAAATACGGATTCAAACGATAAACAACAAACAAACAAATAATTACTGACAGTGTAAACAGGGCTACATTTTAGAATTACCTGTAGCAGAACAAATCCAGGAACAGTTTTCAGTAAACGCAACAAATAATAGCATTCGCTGAAAATAATAATACTGGAAACACCACACCGGTATTTATTTGTTCATTCATGTGTGTTTTACATATCCAAAATAGGAAGTATATTCAGTTTTTAAAATATTCTCCGTCTTTCATAACCTAAAATTCGCTGACAAACTGAGGTGTATTCCGAGGTTATCAAAACAGTTTCACATAATGAAAACTGCAATTGAAAATGTTGTAGCAAATTAGTTTAAAAATCCTTTTAATCCCAAGCTTCTATTTTCTACAAAATTTGGTGCCAACGTATATGCAAAGATGAAAAACTTTGTCGTCCATTTAAACCTTTAGAGATACAATGAAAGAGGAGTGTCAGATTTGGCATAGTTGAAGTTTGTAAAGAGAAGAGCAAGAAAACTTTTTTTCATGGGCGACCACTAGTCTTTGATAACTGTGTGGAGAATCAGCCTGGGCTGGGTGAAAACCATAGAGTAGTAGCTTTGACTCGGGAGCGCAGAGTTTACTTGCATTCCTCTGCGCCCTTGCAGAAAGAAATCTTGGCAGAGGGAATGTATTGTGAAAGGAGGCCGTTTCTCTTCTCTTAATAATGTCAAACAATTCGCAGTCTATCTCTGCTAGTTTCTTCGCTTCCTTCTTCTACACTCGTATTTTAAAGATGGGAAATCATCAAATAACTCCATCAGCTCTGGGCGGAGTAGAAGGGAGCGTCAAACTCTTATTGACTAAAACCCTCTGCAACCGTAGTACTTGTTCTACACAACACAACAATTAATTAGGTAAGGTACGTCAAGAAAAAAACAATCTTCCCAGCCTTTACCCCAACTTTTTGGGGTCAGTTACCAGTCTAAACGAACGCACCTTAATACCAGTATTTCACAATGAGCGACAGCCTATCTTGCCGTATGGTGTCGGCCGGTGCTGTATGGTGCCGAAGAAGAATAATACCATCACATCACTTCCCGTGGGCGTCGTAAGAGGCGACTAAGGTACTTACCAGAGAATGGGCAGCAGCGTTCTCTGTAAAACGCAACACCATACACTGCGATCGCCAACCCGTCTGCCTAGCGTGGCGATTATGGCAAACCCTCCCTTTGGAGGAGGTCTATGTCCAGCAGTGGACGTCTTTCGGCTGTTTTGATGATGATGATGACTGCCTATCTGACCTCCACAACCACGCATATAGTTTACACGATACCCCTTGGCCAGACTGGTGTCAGATTTTCCGTCCACCTCATCGACCTCATCCATCGCTTTCCATCAGGCGTGATTGTAGTCAAGAGAAAGACCATTCCTCAATAAAACAAAATACAAAATGTTTCACGCGGGATTTTTTTTTACTGTTGCCAAGAATACCAGCATCGTTTCTAAGACCAAAGAGATCACTCCCTCTTCATTTTCCTTGCATCCCGGACTAGGTATGGTCATCCATCACACGACCACTCCTCTCCTTACGTCAGTCAGTCCAAATGGCAGATGACGCACAGGGAATAGTCATACGCAATGGGATGGCAGGAGCCCAAAAGGGTGAACAATAGCTATTAAAGAAATGTTCAGTCAACAGGGAGAAGCGTGATGCGTCTATTGAAATGACAAACGAATTTATGAAAGTCTAATTAGAAAGGAATACCATGTGGAGTAATCATTTGGATAGAGTGTTATTGTTTGAAGCTCCAAAGTCTTGAACATCGACGACGAGTTGCTGGCCTGTCGGTTATTTACCGGTTGCATTTTGAGAAATGTGCGACGGAATTGCATAATTTAATTCCGCCAAGCCCGTTCTATCATCGGACCACAAGACGAACGGCGATGCGCCACCGGTACATGGTGGACATCCCACCCATACGCACAAAACGTTTTGGGAACACATTCATAATGCGTACAGCTAAGGAGTGGAATTCCCTGCCGGAGTCTGTGTTTCCTGATAGCTACAACCTGGGAGTCTTTAAATCAAGAGTGAATAGGTTATTTCTAGGCAAGCGTGCTCCATCTTCGACCACATCCTCGCTTACCATCAGGTGAGATAGTAGTCAAACGCGTGCCTATCAATAGTAAAAAAAAAAAAAAAGATATGTGCTCTATACAAAGTGTAACAGAATAAACGCAATGTCTCTTAAGGCGTCATTGTACTCATCACTAAACAACTTTTACTATATGACCAAGCCCGAAATCGCGGAGGAGCTCGTGGCTAGATAATAACAGCCCCACGGGTCGATCTTGAAGGTTAAGCAACGCTTGCCACGGTTGGTCTGTGGATGGGTGACCGTCTTAACATAACGAGTTTCCACCGTGCCTCGGAAAGCACGTTAAGCCGTTGGTCCCGGCTGTCATTTGCAGATCTTTGGCAGTCGTTACGGATCGTCAGAAGCCAGTAAATCTGACTCCAGTCTTGCCAAGATGTACCGTGTTACCCAGTTAATGGGTTGTGGAGGTCTGGTAGGCAGCCGCTCCACGTAAAGCACTGGTATTCAGCTGAATCCGGTTTGACTGGAAGCCGATCCCAATGTAGTTGGGAAAAGGCAGATGAGGCAGATGATTGTTTGACAGGAAAAGATCTGCACTTCGGAGCGTTTAATCAAAGAAATGAACTCTATACAAAGTGTAACAGAATAAACGCAATGTCTCTTAAGGCGTCATTGTACTCATCACTAAACAACTTTT
Organism: Lacanobia oleracea; assembly: GCA_950371165.1. Lineage (NCBI taxonomy): Eukaryota > Metazoa > Arthropoda > Insecta > Lepidoptera > Noctuidae > Lacanobia > Lacanobia oleracea. The sequence goes on from OX493404.1 coordinate 6,350,488, forward strand.
ACTATGTGACCAAACCCGAAATCGCGGAAAAAAATCAACTGTTCAGTACATTTTGTCGAATTATGCTCACATAAATGTATGGGAGAGTCGTTTATTTTTCGTGATTTCAGCGTTTTCCAGCTTTTGTTTTCTATCAATTAACCCAAGAAACTTCTTCCACTTGACGCTTTTTATATTTGGCACGTCCATACATTATTATTTCATAAGCTGCAAAATTATAAACATTAGTCCGTAAGTTAGACAGCCCTGGGTCGGGTCGTGTCGGGCGCTAAATTGTAAGTAGCACGCTGCGACGACTGCAGTGCGGTTATCGGCCAGCCGCGCCAGCGACCAGGCGGCTACCTACCGTGCGCCCACACACAGCACATCTCGTAAACTTAGGCGAGGTTTCAGTGGAAATTAGCCAGACTGGTATAAACTGCCAAGTTTGTGATAGTCACTTTTATAGTTTTTAAACAAAGCCTATTAGATCTGTACAAAAATAAACTAAACTAGAGCATTAGCATTCGTTATTCAATTAAAGCAGGTGATATTGGTCGAGTTTGGATCATTTCCAACGTATTCCAATGAATCAGTAAGTACATAAGGGTCAAGAGGGTTAGAGTAGACCCTTCGCAAGATAGATAAAGACCTTGATCCTGGTAAATCCAATGGATGAAAAATGCTATAATAATAATAATCAATGGCTAGATCCAGAAAACAGTACTTCTTGGCCACGGCGCGCACCGTTAGGAGGTTCCTCTCTCAGGATGCTTGACCACCGGTAGCTTGGACCCTGTTCCCGATACCAGCAACTATTTTTTATATTTTTAAACGTTTTTTGTTTTTTATAGAAATATTTGAAAATGTAAATTTTATGTAAGTATATTTTTTTATTTTTTTTTTACTATTAATAGGCACGCGCTAGGCCACCATCTCACCTGATGGTAAGCGATGATGTGGTCGAAGATGGAGCACGCCTGCCTAGAAGTAACCTATTCACTCTTGATTTAAAGACTCCCAGGTTGTAGCTATCGGGAAACACAGACTCCGGCAGGGAATTCCACTCCTTAGCTGTACGCAGTATGTAATAATAAAAACTTTAAAACTTTATTTCAGACCATCCTAGATTCACATTCAAAAAAAACATGGACCGGTCAGTAATCAATAGTTACCTAAGGGCTAAGGGGATGAGAGTAGACCATTCGCAAGATAGAAGTATAGAACGACAACCTAGCGAAGGTCTTGGGAAATCGGTTGGATGCTGAACGCTGAGGACAGGTACGTGTGGCGATTATTGGAGGTCCATGGCCATTATAGTGGTCATCTTTCGGCTGAGTGTTGCCGATTTGCTATATTATAAAATCCAAACACTGTTAACTGTGTAATGAGAAATACATAATTAATAATATCAAATCATCAAGTCTCACGAGCATAACTCAATAAAATGTAATAACAAGCCATTCAATGTATTTATCGTTCAATAACATGTCATTTTAATTGATAGTTAATTAATATATTTACTAACGGCGAATGGTAACAATAACAACTGGGGATTTTACCACTGATATGATGATTGAGGAGATATTTATGAAGTCTAGTTTTGGTAGGGTCATAGCTGAAAGCCTGAAATCCCCAGGAAAATCCCCGAGTAATTCAATATTAATATTCCAAATAAAAATATTGCCCAACAGGTATAAGCAACAACCAATAAGATTGAATTTGATCCTTTTTAGGGTTCCGTAGGTTAACCAACGGAACCCTATTACTAAGCCTCCGCTGTCCGTCCACCCGTCTGTCTGTCTGTCAGCGGGTTGTATCTCAAGAACCTAATAGGTAGTTGAAAGTTTCGCAGATTGTGTATTTCTATTGCCGCTATAACAACATTGTAAAAATTAAGGTTTTTGGTACGGAACCCTTAGCGTGCGAGTCCGACTCGCACTTGGCCAGTTGTTTTGGTAATCAAATATAGGGCTTTGAGGTTTGACGTTTTTCGAGTCATTTCAATAAAATGTTCTAAATCTTGTTGGATAATAAAATAATAAATCTTGTTTAATCCTAGATGAGGAATTAAAAAAAATTGATTAATTAAGAATGGCCCACAACTGGATTACAAAAAAAAAAGCTTAAGTTACATAAACAATAGTTATGAGTTTATGACAAGGGACTCACCAGAGATTGGGCAGCAGCGTTATCTGTAAAACTCAACACCATACACTGCGATCGCCAACCCGCCTGCCAGGCGTGCCGATTATGGCAAACCCTCCCCCCTTTGGGGAAGGCCTATGTCCAGCAGTGGACGTCTTTCGGCTGACATGACGATGACTGTTAATTTCCCAAAAAAAAAAAACGATCGGACCGTCTGAAAGACGATTTGTTTAAACTATTGAGATGACACCTACATATTAGAGAATAAATAAAATATTGTATGGAAGTAAGGGAAGTTTTACTATTGCTTCTGTTCAGCAACGGTAATTTCTGCACAGTTTATCATTGGAGCCACTCAAGTGACAGCTGCTCTTACTGACAGCCCTGCACAGTCGCCGTATTAGTTCAGTAATAGTGATCAACACGCCATCGCCAGTCGGTCGCGAGTCGCGCGGCTTATCTCCCGCCCAGACGGCTACCTACCATGACGCACCCACGCACTACACCACTGAGTATAGGGAACTTGAGAACTTAGACCACCACAGTGTCTGGTGTGTGCTTGGATCTAGTCTATATACTTACTAATATATAAAGCTGAAGAGTTTGTTTACTTGAACGCGCTAATCTCAGGAACTACTGGTCTGATTTGAAAAATTCTTTCAGTGTTAGATAGCCCATTTATCGAGGAACGCTATAGGCAATATATCATCACGCTAAGACCAATAGGAGCGGAGCAGTAATGAAAATTGTGACGCAGACGAAGTTCCTCGATAAATGGGCTATCTAACACTGAATGATTTTTTCAAATCGGACCAGTAGTTCCTGAGATTAGCGCGTTCAAGTAAACAAACAAACTCTTCAGCTTTATATATTAGTATAGATAGATAAGATAAGATTGACTAGCTTTTGGCCGCGACTTCCTACACTGTTTCCCGTTCCCGTAGGTATTTTGGGAAATCCTTTCTTAGTGCTCCCCTACACTCCCCAAGGAACCTACCTAAGACCAGTAGTTTCGGCTGTGCGTTATCTGTCAGTCATTTGCTCACTCAGTCAGTAATGGAAGAATTTACAAAGACAATATACAAAGTCACTTGCTTAAAACTTCTTTAAATAAGTAGCCATTTTAGAAAAGGCGAAATTGTAGTAAATTATTAACCAATTTCATGGCACCCCTGATCGCGAGATTGCTAGGTGTTATCCGCCAGTTTAGACGTACACCGCGCAAGCTAGGAGCCAGTGTAATCCAACCGGTATGGCAGTTGAGTTGCTGTGCCTCGAACAAGCGGAATCTTTGAGTATCCATCTACCGCTGCGGGAGATGAGACCGCGCTATGTGGGTGCCATGTGTCTGTGCTTTGGACAATGGTAAATACCATGATTCCATAGTGTTGGACTTGGATAAATTAGGTACCTACCTAAGTCCAGAAGTGGGCCACGCTGGATGGGTCGCGAATGTCGTGCGTAGCAGTTCTCGCGACCCACCCATCAAGGCGAAAGTAGGTGCACAGGCGAAGTTTTTAGTGGGTGCAAGTCCCACATAACCACGTCGTCTCCCCGGATGATGTGGTATGAGTTAGGCATTTTCTTCGCTCGAAAAAAAAAGGTACCTACCTAAGTAAGCGATCAGTGAAATCTTATCATATTATCAGCGAGAAAATAGTTATGAAGAAATTAACCGAAAACCTGTCTGATTCATATTAGTTCTGCCGGTCAATTCTGGTGAACATCTCACTATGTAAGCTTAAGTGAAGTGGAACGTGAAGTGAGCTGTCAATACTGCAAGCAAGGTGGAATGGCAGCTTACTTCAGCTCATTCCACCATTTTTTTTACGGTAACATGACGGCAGCTCAAAACTGAGTACTGGAATTGAAATTATTCTACCCATAATATTTAATAACATATCAGTCGAAATACGACTTTAACAATTTGTTGATTTTCCCCTTCTTTTTTTTAAGGATGGTAAATCATCAAATGACTCCTCCCACTCTGGGTGAAGCAGGAGGGAGTGTCAGACTCTTACTGACTAAAACCCAACCGTGTTCCTCCTAGTGCCCTTTGCATTCCAGGGCTGCGGTACCTCTTCCGAATATATTCCGCAGCCCCAGCAGGCACTTGCCCTAGAGGGCCCGGTCTTCTGTGCTGACAGCTCTTTGAGGCGCGCGGGGATCACAGCGCGCAGTCGACCCCTGGTTCTGACCAGACGGCGAGCCATCCAATGCTCGCCGTCCGCAGACCCGCGCCTACGGTGGCCGGGAATTGTCCTGCGACTCCCGACGCCTGGGGCGTCTTTTTCTCTTGCGGCGGCTTGGGCGTGAGGTTTCCCTCTCTTTCACACGTTCGGCCTCCTCCTTTGCTAGCATTACTGCGTCGCAGAAGGAGGTGACCGCTTCCCATGCCTACTCGCAAACCATCGATTGAAGCAGGGCCGAGATGTCGCAGCCGCCGATAGTTTTGTCCCCCCTACGCACGCTATGTACGCAGACTTCAGTTTGTGGCAGCCCTACGGTAACATGTTGGTCCTCTAAGCAGTGTTTAGATGGCCGCTTATCGGCAAGATGGCTACCTACCATTACGCACCCACTCGCTATCGCGCGTAGATGGACAATTTGCTGTCTGTCTATCTGCATTGCTAACGGTACAGCCCATTCCATTATATTCTGGACAGGCTGAAGTTTGTGCAGAGTTTAAACGTCTGAATGATTGTGGAATATCTCTCAAAGAACTGGCTCAAAATCGCAGAATACCGGGAAATATAATAAGAGGGAATGGTAAAGAACATAGATATATTTCTACGGCCGACCACTAAAAAGCTGAGCTACTTCATGATCATGACTGATCACTCCGCCCGTCGGTGTCGCAACTCGCCCTCTACCTATAACTTTTTGGTTGTGGCAATTCCACCACATTATTCCAAACCACTATAATTCCTGTAACTAAAATAGCACAACGAGCGTCAATGAAGCTCGACGAGCCCCGGAGAAATGATGGACCTGTCTTGACTCCCACACGAACCTCCTTATTAACAGTAGCCCTAGTACTTAGACTAATTTTACTTTATTGTTTCCAAAAAATAGCTACACGAAACCCGCTATATGGCCCTTATATACCCTGTCCTTCTAGTTTGTACAACACCTTTATAATGCTTCTAGGTCACCTGATCATGGGCTGCGGAATTTGTTCGAAAGAGTCGCCGCGGCCCTGGAACGCAAAGGGCACTAGGAGGAACACGGATGGGTTTTAGTCAGTAAGAGTCTGACACTCCCTTCTGCTTCACCCAGAGCGGGAGGAGTCACTGGATGATTTCCCATCCTTAAAAAAAAGTTCACCTGTCCATAATGGCTAGTTTATACAGTGCGAAGTGCTGACTAGTCAGCAGACAGCTATTTGGATTGCCGCGTAAGACAGTAGCTCGGCGATCGCTTCTGCTGTCTTCACGATTATAGTAGCTGCCCGTCTCTTACAAAAAGCAGCACATAAAAATACAGGTTCCGCTCACAACTACCAGGCTGACACTGGCTCGCTACTGCCGAACGCGTCCGAACGAAGCGAGTGATGTCCGAGCTGCCATGTACGAGTTACTGTCAGGCGAGCAAGCAAGATTATAGCATGTTCCACACGGATGTAATCCAATCTAAGGTGACCTTGGTGGGAGCTTGGTTTCCATCCGCAAATTTTGTTTGAATTTGGATTGCATCTGCCGTCTACACGGATGTAATCGACCTTAGTTGGGTCGCTGGATTCCAATCATGTGGAACATGCTTAAACAAACAATGATGAAGTAACTCGGATGCGAGCTACTATCCAATTCGCAAGTAAGTAAACTCGTAAGATACGTCCAAACGATATGAGTTAGGTACTGCACTGCAGTTACTCGGCAGGCTGACTCGCACTGCGCACGGTAGGTCGCATCGCGCACGCTAGCTCGCACTGTGTAACTAGCCATTAGGCTCGTACCTATCATACGCAAACAAGATGCGAAAATGTCCTGTACACCATATTATCGGCACTCCTAGATACGCCGTCGGTCGATCTATTGCGTAAGTAAATCTTCAATGACACGGTAACCAGTACTTACCGATCGGTTGGTCGCAGGATAATTGGAAAAGTCGTGCTTTTGCGAAAATACTGGGATTTTAGTAAAAGCTGGATTAATCGATAGATTAACAAGAGAATATCTATGCGAGACACAGTTAAGCCTACCCGTTGGACTGCCCTCATCAGACAGAAGATATGTGTTCACATAATGCCGAGGACGACAGTGACTTCAACATCACCACTCGCGGCGACAAACTTCTCTTTGCATAGAACGTAAGGACACGCACACTGGACACGTTAGGTCACATCGCTTCGTATCTATGTTTGTTCCCAGTCAGTTTTTCAATTAAAGCTTCACTATAATTTTTTTAGCAACGAGTAGGCTACTTTCTTAGATAGGCTTATAATTCGTTGATACAAAATTATATGCTCTAACGGATGCACTGATTGCTTTAAAACAGCTACTTTTGATGCATGTTCTGACCTACCAGAATAAAGATTTAAAAAATTGACTCTTAGATTTTGGCCAACATAAGATGAAATTCCAAAAACTTCAGCATTAAAGTTTCAACACATGCAGCACAGCGCGCTTGAGATGCGAGCATCAGCGCAGGTTACGGCGGCCCTATTGGAACGCAAAAGGCTCTAGGAGGAACACGGATAGGTTTTATTCAGTAAGAGTTTGACACTCCCTTCTGCTCCGCTCAGAGCGGGACGAGTCTTTTGAGGGTTTGCCATCTTTAAAAAAAAAAGTAGGTTCTGGTTCTAAGCTAGCTACGGTACCCGACAATGCGTTTTCGGCTTAAAAGATTTTTCACAAAAAAAAGACAACTTGTCCAGTACTAATTTATACTTTCCTGCGACATAGACACGTTAAATAACCCCTTTGTCTCGGCTGACTCACACCCATTGTACTGTGCGCACTTTGTACAGTTTCCGCGGCGCGCGGCGCGGCGGCGAAACAATTTAACAATCAGCTGATTTCAGTTGGCACGCTTTAATTTTACAAACATACTGTGAACCTTCTTGGTTGGAATGGCCAGTCGATAAAGCTTTAAAAAAGATAGAATACAATTTAAACAAATTAGAACGCGAAAAGTAGATTTGTTTTTGATAATCAGTCATGTATTAGCTTTGATCTGATCAAGTGCACTTATAATTATCCCTTAAACTCAATCATTGTTTAATTTCTGCTTAACATTAAGGGATGCTACAGCGGTAGTAGCCTGCGGCATCACAATATTTCAATGTTTCTCAACTGACTTATTCAGCTGCAAATAATAATATAATAATAATAATATTCCACACAACTATCACACAACGCCATCTAGTCCCAAGCTAAGCAGAGCTTGTGTTATGGGTACTAGACAACTGATAAACATACTTATATATATTTCTAAATACATACATATTATAGATAAACTACACCCAGACACAGAACAAATGATCATGCTCATCACACAAACATTTGTCCTGGGTGGGAATCGAACCCACAACCTCTGGCATAGCAGTCAGGGTCACTAACCACTAGACCAACAGGCCAGTCATGCAATGCATCATGATGAAATGAATGAAAATGCAGTGATGCATGCATCATTGCATTTTCACTCGACTCGTGGCTTAATAATTACAGCTGGACGAGTCGATCAAGGTTAAGCTACTCTGTCCACGGATGGATGTCTGAACATTAAATACAAGATCAACAGCTGAGATGAAGCTGTTGGTCCCGGCTGTCATTCGTTGATCTTTGAGAGTCGTTTTAGGAAATCAGTAGACAGAAAATTTGTCACTAGTCTTACCAAAAGGGTCGGCTTCCAGTCCAACCGGATGCAGCTGAATACCAGTATTTTACATGAAGCTACTGCCCATCTGACCTCCACAACCCAGTTACTGGGTAACACGGTGCCCTTTGGCAAGACTGGTGTCAAATTTTCTGGCTTTCGAGTACCCTAAACCACTGTCAAAGATATTCAAATGACAACCGAGACCAACGGCTTGTAGCGGCATCAATGGCGCCACAAGAAAAACCAACGGAGCAAAGCAAAATCTCAACAAAAAGAACCGCAATGCCATCTATCCAACTAGCAGCGAACTACTACGACAAAATCCTGCATCGCGCAATCAGAGTTTAACGTGCGATTTGAACATACATCTGCCCGAATATCAACTATCGGGCACAACAATCGGCCGGTCGGAGGGTTCTCCCTTTTTAATGGAGGTTTGCAGGACTTTACTCTCTGTTCCGTATACTTCCAAAGGCTTAACGTGCTTTCCAAGCTACGGAGGAAACTCCGTATGTAAGGGATCGTCACCCATGGACAGTTCGACCCATGTCGCCAATTATTAACCGAGCTCCTTAAAACAAAAGAGTTATGCAGACGGTCGTACGGAACAGCAGATTTTTGTCGCGATAAGTTTCATTACAACTTTCACTTATTGAAAGACTGCCAATAAAACTAAAGTCACCCTGAATAGGGTTCCATTATTGCCTACCACGAATTAGCTTAGGAATCCGAAGATACGCAACATCGGAGCGTATTTAAATGGCAGAGCGATCAGAATCCAATGAATTATTTAATATGTGCACGTGGGGTGCGCCGACACGTGCCACAGACTGCGCTCGCGCATCGTTGGACCATTGTTTTGCAAATCAAACTTAGCATTTTCACTAAATAACTCTCAACTCCTTAGTTTGCAAGGAAACAGTCCCGAATATCTAGATATTGTAACAGCAGGACTTAAGTAAGTACTTAGGTCAATGGATTGTAGCAAGTGATTGATTTAAATTAGTTCGTTTCTAATGTTATCAAATGCAAAGTAGCAAAATGAAGGAATTTAATCCAACAATTTTGTTAAACTTGTTTTTTAAGGATGGGAAAGCATTAAATGACTACATCCACTCTGGGCAGAGCGGAAGGGAGTGTTACTGACTACAACCCATCCATGTTCCTCCTAATGCACTTTGCATTCCAGGGCAGCGGTGACTCTTTCGACCAAATCCTCAACTCTTGCAGAACTTTAATAAACCTTGCTACGACAGTGTGGACTTGGAAATACATTTTTAAATAAAAAACCTCTCCCTGAAATGGTCATGTCAAGGGCAAGTTTAGCGAGTACCTACAAATTGCCTCAAACCAGTACTGAAAATTACAAAGGCTTCCATTTTGTCAGTTCAACAAAGTTCCTTAAGCATTTTACTACCATGCTTTTCTGCCATTGCGTTTGCATGATCATAGGTAGAAAAAAAGGTAATTACTGAAGCATCGGTCGCTTTATCAACAGACAGAATCTAGCAGCGAACCATCACTGCTGTTCTGTAAATAAGTTTTTCGATATTGAGCTTCACCTGAGTAACCAAGCTCATTATGTGAGCCTTATCACACAAAATATATAAGTCTTATATTTAAACGAATTTGATACCACATCTCAGATTCCACTGTCGAGACACGAAAATGTTGTTACAGAATAGTGCTACTGAAAACGTTTGACTAAAACTTTCCGTTACTTCTCCACGGAAAGAACTTTATCCCAAATAAATACATCACACGCGAAAACCTACACAAACATGTAACACCGAATACGTCTGAATAACATATAGATACATACATATACGTAGGTAGTTAGGTACCTACATACTAATGTACTTATGTGAGCGGCGCGTGACAAGTCACTTGGCTGACATTCAATATATTTTATCTAAATACTTAGGTATGTACCTACCATAGACACATAGAACTGGAATGATCATTACCGTCTCAAAATTGACAAATGATTAGAAAGAGACAGCAAATTTGCGGTTTAAACTTGTCTCTTCTGTAGGTCGTAGTTGGTTGCAGTGACGATGGTGACACTGACAGTTGTGAAGTGACCAATCAGCATCGTAAAACTAGAAAAATATTTCAACTAGCCGCAAAATCGCCTGTCACTTTCTAGGTTTTTCTTGGCAAACTTTTCTTGACGTATTCAGTTGACAGTCCTTTTTTTTTAGGATGGTAAATCATCAAATGACTCTTCCCGCTCTGGGTACAGCAGGAGGGAGTGTCAGACTATTACTGACTAAAACCCATCCGTGTTCCTCCAAGTGCCCTTTGCGTTCCAGGGTACGGTGCCTAGGCCCAGGTCGACGGCGCGCTGTGTTCCACGCGCGCCTAAAAAATTTAAATTAAATTAAATAAAACTTTATTTCAGACTACACAGTCCATACATTTAGTTAGTATTGGTATTAGTTACAATGGAGCTTACTTAATTAGGTTAGTATTGTAAGTTTATAACATTTATTTATTTAAGTAAACAAAGAGCTGTCAGCACGGAAGACGGGGCCCACTAGGGCCAGTGCTGCTGGGGCTGCGGACTTCGTTCGAAAGAGGCACCGTACCCTTTTTTTTTTAAGGATGGGAAATCATCCTTGAGGCGCGTTGGGATCGCCGCCGACCCGGGCAGTTGACAGTTCTACGGAACGTTTAGTTCAGGAGGGCTAAAAAGGCCACTTTAAGAGAATCATAGAAGAATCATAATATTAACCACACAACAATCTGTCTAATTTCATTTTCATCTTTATCGCTAACGCATTAGGTTCAAGGTGGATTGGGAATTTGACAGTGACGGGTAGCGCGATGAGCTTTCTGATTCTGCTAAAGTGGCCTTTTAAGAACCGCAGGTCTCATGTCTATGGTTATGTTCCTACATACCTCCAAAGTATGTATCTAAGTATTGTATATTTTTGTTGTATTCACGGTCGAAATGACCGAACTTGTGAACTGACATGGACGAAAATAAGACGAAGACTTTAAAAGTTAAAGGTAATAAATTGGTGTTCGAGCGTCGAATTTTATCATTGGACATCATGATTTTTATTGGCGGTTTTTATATTTATCTCAAAATGCCTTGAATACTCGAAAATAACTTTATGCTTGTTCTCAAATTTCACGCACATTAAAAAACAAGTCCCAGTTTGACGAATGATCTTAAATCAAACAATTTGAAAGTTTCAGCGCACATGCACAGTCACATCTTTTCTAGCATGACAGCAAAATCTTGTTCCAAAACTTCAGAACGCACAACAAGGACTCGGTTGCAATTTCTTTATTTTTGACAGTAGCTATGGACGTTGCGTTCGGTCCGTCCCTTCATGATCAACTTGCCTCTGTCATCTCTATTAGGGTTCCGTACCCAAAGGGTAACCAAAGAAACCCTATTACTCCGCCTCCGCTGTCCGTCCGTCCGTCCGACCGTCCGTCTTTCTATCAGTGGGCTGTATCTCAAAAACTGTAATCGGTAGACAGTTGAAATTTTCACAGAGTGTGTATGTGTTTATAATGTACAACAAAAACGTAATTAAATTCAAAATTCAAGGGGGTTCCCACACTAGAAACGTGTTTTTTTTTTGCACCAATAACAGCTTGCCGCGATTGACTCGGTGGAATGCAGAGCTAAGAGGTGCTGCGGCAAAGACTATTAAACCATTTATTATATTCAGTGGTTATATTCTCTACGCTCAGCGGTGATGCAAAATTGGTGGATGCCAAGCGGCGATGAGCCAAGCTATGTAGCTTGGCTCATCGCCGTAAGGCTAAGCAGGCAACCTTACGGTCTTCTACAGATCGTACTTCGGTGAGTGTGCCCAAGAACTTCACGATCTCATCCCACCGGCCCCTTTCTACCATCGGATATCTAGACGCACTGCATCTTACCATCCCTACCTTGTTGCTATTCCACCAATTCGCACTAAGCTTTTCCAAACGTCTTTTATAATGCGCACAGCAAAGGAGTGGAACTCTCTGCCTGCGTCTGTGTTTACAGACGCAGGCAGAGAGATCCACTTAAAACCCTAATCTCTTCAAAGTTACAGTGAACAGGCTCCTTCTGGGTAAGCTCGCTCCATCATAGACTGTCTCTGTCATTTCTGACCTAGACTAGAGTCACGAGCAAACCCATCACAAATAAATTAAATAAACAAATGAATTCGGTTAAAAAAGGCACGGAAACCTGCGTGTGAGAGTCCGACTCGCACTAGGCCGGTATTTAAGAAAAGCCGCATAGCCCTAAACTCGTTAAGGATACTTACGAAGCGAATCGGTCAATCTCCCACTCTCAAGAATAATGCCATCACTCACCAACTCATCAAACCGACCTAATGAGTACAACACAGTTGTTCTTCAAAACAAATCGAAGGTGAGCAAGTTGAATGCACTCTCTTGAGGAAAACGTTCAATAACACTGACATGGCGATGTATGCTTAATTTCCAAATCAGCGGCTCGTCATCATCATTTGTTAAAGTCTACTTGGGGATAAGGGTCATTTGTTCTCGTCTTAAGTGTGCTTTCATAACTTATTTGACCGTCTTAGTAGCTAAAGGTTTTTGGCACTGAAATTTTAATAATAATAATAACAGCTTAGGAGGTAGCTTGGACCCTGTTCCCGATACCGGTGGGCTACTATTTTTATATCGTTAAATGTTTTTTTTTTTATATTGTAGAAACAATATTTAAAAATGTATAAATAAATAAAAAAAATAAAGGAAATAATAATAATATCATTTTATTTTGAGGCATCTGAGGCCCACAGATAAAATACACAATATTATCTTAAACTAATACATAGGTACTGAATATTTTGATTAAATGCATTTGCAATCTTTATGAAACCAGCGTTTGCAAAGCTGTTTTTTTACCCAGAATGTTTACAATAGTTCAGTTTACATCATCACTAACACTATCACTAAGTACAAATTATCCGCCAGGGTTGCGGAACTCGTTCGAAAGCGTCGTCACCGCGGCCCTAGAACGCAAAAGGGCATTAGGAAGAACACAGATGGGTTTTTATTCGGTAAGAGTGTGACACTCCTTTCCGCGCCGACCAAAGCGGAAGGAGTCATTTGATGGTTCCTCATACTAAAAATATATATATTGTAAAACAAGACCATCCGCCGCGTCTGTCTGTCTGTACACGATAAACTCAAAAATAGCCGAACAGAATTTCATTAAGGTTTTGGGTAATTTGGCCAAAATACATATAACTATTGCTGTTAAGGATTTTTTTTTTTTTTTATTGGGACAAGCCCGCCACACATTCCCAACCACTGCAACTCCTGAAAGCCAGAATCAACAGTGGCGATCACCAGAAAAACGCCGAGCCAATGAAACCCGACGAGTCCCGGAGAAACGATTCAACTGTCTTGGATCCTGCAACGAAATTAATCAGAAAAGTACAGCGGAGGAGTAGGAAAAAAAAAAAAAAAAAAAAGTTAAGGATGTCGCAAAAAAACATGCTGACTGGAAGCTTATTGCTACTCGTGCGAAGCCAAGAGAAGTAAAAGGCTAAAGTTGGAATGCACCTCCCGTAGAGTAAACAAGGTCGTCCACAAACAAAAAAAAATCGGATTAGAAAAACAACCCTTTTCATTAATTTCCTTCACAGATGTGACCTTGCACACGATGAGTGACTTTGGAGTGACCTTTAAGTCACTGTAGAACCAATTATCTTAAAAAACTTCGTTTCAGTAGTTAAGATAGTGTAAAACACAGTTTAATACCGTGGGCGCGCAGGGAGTCGGTGGTCGGTACCTAATCAATGTAGAACTTGTGAAACCACAGGTGGCCGGGATCCCATCGATCTCGCTAAAAATACGATAATATCGTATATTGCCTTGCCTACACCGCACTTACTAACACCTCGGCCTTAGGGGCGAGGATGAGTGCAAGCGAGTTTAAATTCAGTTGAAGTTTACATCATGAACAGATTTCAATTAGTCTTTACAATGGGCACAATTTGAGGCTTAAAGCTGCTCCTGAGAATTTCCAAAGAGCAAAATTCAAGTTCAGTTTATCCGCCCTTATTTTAAAGGATGAAAAATCATGAACTGACTCGATCCACTGGAGTTTCACACTCTTACTAGCTAAAACCCATCCGTGTTCCTCTTACTGCCCTTGGCGTTCCCGGGCCGCGGTGACCCTTTCGAACAAATTTCCCAACAGTTTACCCGACCTCGGAATCTTTATATGTTTTTAGGTTCTAGAATTGCAGTGTTATTGTTTCGAGGTGTTAGCTTAGACCTTTCGTTTTAGCAGCTTGCCTCGAACAGTCACTAACACCTGCTCGACTTGTTACAGTCCTTTTTTTGCCAATTTATTAAGAGTCTACGCTGTCTTGGATGTCTTCCTTTGGAATTGGTAAGAAGACAGAGAACCGGGAATGGTGGAAAGTATGGAGGGAATCTTTTGCCCAGTGTGGGACAGTTCGCGCTAGATATAATAATACTGTTCTAGAGTAGGGCAAATGCAATTCTTTTGCAAATATCATGATAACTGATGCGTCAAATTAACTTCAATCCCACATTTATGCATTTTGAGGACCTTATAAACGCCACTGGCGCTGCTTAATAGATAATTAATGGCCACTTATTACTTTAGATCCAAATTATCTAGGAAGAAAACTACTAACTGAAGAAAAAGGATAGCTACATTAAATTTTAATTCCACAGTCCACCCGCTACTAGTGATGTGCGGAATCGATTATCAATAATCGATTAATCGATTATGAGAATAATCGCTTGCCAATTGATTATCATTCACATAATCGATCATGATCGATTGTGACAAAAAGCATTTTTATTTATTATTATTTATTACACTAGCAACTTTTACTATTTCTAAAATTTTTTTGTTCGTCATGCGTGCTTTATGGTAACCCTACCCTCTGAATTTTGTCTAATGCTGGGGAATTCCCTACGAATGAATTGCAAGCTGCTTAAGGAAGTATGTGGCACTTTGAAGTGAAAGTTCACGAGGCCTGTCGCGTAATTACTTAAGTAAGATTTATTAATTAATTAAGATTTTTTTCTTATCTATTTTTTTTTTATTTTTGAATGCAAATTGGTCTTTGCTTGAAAATATAAAATAATAAATGTGTCAACTTTCCTTTTTGTATGATTCATTGAATAAAAATTAATACTTTCATCTTTTTTTAATCTAATAAATATTATCACTAAGATTATGTTTTCTTTTTTTAGAAGAGTATACCCTAAGAAATCATATTTTTTGTTAGGATATGTTTCAGACATGTTATCTAGATAGAGCCGATTACAAATTTCAGACGTTTTAGACGAGGTTTTCAATAATCGCTTGATAATCGATTGATATTCGATTATTGGTCGATTACGATTATTAGCATAATCGATTAATCGATTATTAATATAATCGAATCGGTACATCACTACCCGCTACCTCCTATGCAACATGCCCCCAGGCTGGGTCCTACGCGACAACAAAAATACCCGCGATCCGTCTCGCTGTCACCCGCCGATAACGGGCCTTCATGCCGCCTACACGAGGTACTGGGGACTTAGCATATACACTCAGTTTACATAACATCACGCTTGGCTATTCTAAAGGGTCTGGCAGAAATGTATAGCTCTCCACCTTTCGCCAGTTGTCGCAGAAAATGGGGGGACGGAATCCGTATAGCTCTAACTGGACACGAATATAAACTTTGACCCACTGCTAAAAAAATCCGAGGAGAAATACTCAAATGAAGATTACCTATTACAGGAATCGAACCCGATATAGGCGTGTTAGCGGCCACCAGACAGTGTAACAGGTACCTAATGTGTTTTTTTATTTAATCAAGTTTTTTTACTAGACCTTAGAATACATTGAAAGTAACTGGAATGGAAAAGGCCAGACGATTTTCGCTAGAACAGTGCAACGGCAAAGAGGTTGCAGTGTGAAAAGTTCTTGGAAAAGCGCTGAGGACTTCGCACAATTTCAGAGTTGACAGGAAACGAGATCCTTCTATAAAAGGTTTCTACGATGTAAACCTTTTTTGTTTCCGTTACGAATATGTTGTAGCCAAAAAAGTGAAGTAGATCAAGCTATAACAAAACGAAACAAACGTTGGACGCAATGCGGTGCACACAAAGCGCGCGTCGCGCTGAAAGCGCTGCTAGATAAGTATAAAAGTTTATACGTCGCCTCAATATCAGATAGCGGGTTAAATTTATCCCGAGCAGTGACTGCAAAAGGCGGACTCATAAAAAGCGCGGCACGGTTGATTACAAAGCCGCGTCGGGTTTATGGGCGCGCATCTCGCGTGCCTCGCTGCCTCGCCGCCGCCGCTCCGACGACGCGAGGGTAGTTTTTCAGTCGCCGAGCGAGCCCCCGCCACATAAATAAGTGATCACGGCGCTACCCCCCTCCCTACACCCCCCTCGTGACGCCCCCCCTCCAGCTCGTAAACTAAGCGCAGATAGCGAGAGGACTTAATGGCTGATCGGATTTTGATTAGCGTGGGCCGGCGACGCAACCCCGCACCCAGCGCCGAATTTGAATAGATAAGTGGGCACCCGAGGACCGGCGCTCGCGACCGTAATTTACATACTTACTGGCTTTCGGCGAACATAGAGGGTGCCAAGTTATGGACGACGCAAAAACGATAAAGTTGAAATAAAGCTTCGGTCATCGATTCGGTCGCGTGGAGTGGTTTTTTACAGAATTCTGTTTGTTATCGCTGCGAGCCGGTGCGGCGGTCAGGCCGACCGGTCAGCGCTCGTTTTTTATTAGATTTAATCGTTCCGCAGCGCAGTAACCGCGGTGCACGTGCCGCGACCTTACCGCGAGCGAGGTGCTGTCTGTGACTGTATCGCGCAGTGCCGGCGCGATGGCGCGCGCCTGGCGCTCGTCAACGTGAAGTGTCGACAAGTTTCGCTGCGTGCTATGACTTCGACCGTTCGGCCGCAGATCTGTAACTTGTCGCTATTGACGGAGGTCGGAAACTTGGGGAGCGTTCGCTGGAGACGTAAGACAGGTAGGTACGTCGCGTCGCTGGCAGCCGGCTGCGGTCGCTCGGGGTCGCGGACGCCGCCCCCCTCGCGTTTGTTTAGTTTGGCAGGTAAAGCACAACAGAGGGGCAGAGCGTGTCGCGTGGGAGTGATCGCCGCCCGCCGCCGACGTATCGGCGCACGAATAATTGAAGTTTGAAGGAAAACACGCGAGACGCTCGCTTGTGGAGCTGTATTATAATAGACAGGTCGGTAAACACCGTCTGTGCTCACAAGAAAAACATTGCTGTTTAGTCGCCTCGGGGATAGAGCCGAGTGGAAACTGAGCCACGCACTTACCGATAGTTATTTTGGACTTGCTTGAGCTGTTAATTCTCTGAATACTGATGAATATTGGAATAAGACGCTGTATACACGCTTATGAAACAGTGCAGGAAAATCCCCACCATAATAATCAGCCTAGAATTCCACCACACGGGCCCAGTTCGCATTCGTGTATAAGCCGTTAAAGATTTTACGCGAACCTACATCTAATTAACCCAGCTTCAAATGCTTCTACGCTCTTATCATTCCGCCAACTATAATGAGATGTTTACGAACCCTGCTTACCCCCTAACGACACACAAGTCGGCGAGGCGAGGGGTGGCGAGTATAATTAAGAAAGGACAGCGCGAGCGGCCGGCGATGAAGTCGTAAAAACACGATGCACTGGCATCAACGTACCTACTGAGCTTATACGAGTGTATAGTAGCAATATCCTGCTCTATATACATATATATGTATGATTGTGTAGTAGGTATGTGTTAGTACAAAGGTAGCCTCGCATGGGAAATTAATAAATCAAGCATTTTAAGGGGCATTCTTCAGGACAGTTCGATGAACGACCTCTCTTTCTAACTACCGATCGATCTACTCGAACGATCTCAGCTAGGTATAGCCAAGTGACATTCCGTCAGAGCGGTAGTGTGGCGACGGCGAATGTCAACCTGTCAAGAACGTATAGAATTGACAAGCTCTGTAGAAATGTCACGTGAATATTCCCTTATATTTTAGCTTTCGACCATCGCCATTTGCTAATAGAACGCCACTCTGTCTAGAGCCTATGTGGATCTAAAAAGGCCACTTTGGTAGAATCAACCAACACATCAAGCTTCCCGAAACTGTCAAATTTTCCAATCCACCTTGAACCTAGTGCTTTAGTGATAAAGATAAAAATTAAAATAAAGGTCTAGTGGTCGTAAGCACGGCAGCTGAGATTGGGCTTCTACGTATCGATTATTCGATTCCCAGATCGAGCTAAGGGCGTTTCACCGACCCGAAGTCAAATTTATCCACCGTTGATGGAAATGGGTTCGCCCCCTTCCCAAAACAATATGTTTTAATCGATCCTTAATAAGAAATGAGGACCTTGTGGCTAAAGATAACTAGCCGCACGGATCGATCTTTAAGGTTAAGCAACGCTTGCCAAGGTTGGTCTGTGGAAGGGTGACTAACATACTAAGTTTCCTCCGTGCCTCGGAAAGCACGTTAAGCTGTTGGTCCCGGTTGTCATTTGTAGATCTTTGGCAGTCGTTACGGACTGTCAGAAGCCAGTAAAATCTGACACCGGTCTTGCCAAGAACTGCCGTATTACCCAGTTAATGGGTTGTGGAGGTCCGATAGGCAGCCGCTCTACGTAGAACACTGGTATTCAGCTGAATCCGGTTTGACTGGGAGAGCCGAACCCAATATAGTTGGGAAAAAGCTAGGCAGATGATCCTTAATAAGAAATTAAATCAATAACAAAACCCAAGTCATTACGCGACTGGTTATCAACGTAGCATGCAGAACCCGTGACCCATTTTTCCCTAACTGAAAATTTTCCTCTTAAATCCTCTAGCTAACTGACGTTGCAAAGGATTACTCAGAACTCAGAATGGACATAGCACATTAGGCACATTATTGGAACTGATAAATCGCATTCCTGTAATCCATATTACCGAGAGAGAGCTGTTCCATAGCTCTGCCGGCCTGTCCGACCAATTAATGGATAATTGACACAGATTATAGAAGACAACAGAGTGGGCACTTGGATAATCCCCTAACAATTACGGTTGACGTCTTTGTTACACTTGAAACAACCAAAACAGCAATTATTTATACACTTCAACATCGTCATTAGCCTAGTCAGTTCTAAATAAGGCTTGGGATCCAGTTCTGTCCAACCGAATGCAGCCAAGTATCCGTATTTCATAAAAGCGACTGCCTTTCTGACCTCTACGACCCAGTTACTGGATAACATGGTGACTCTTGGTAAGACTTTGGGACTTAGTAAGGAAGGAATGGGGGAAGGCCCCAGGGGTGGGACAGTTGACATAAAAGGAATGCATAGATATATATGCTACATACTTTAACCTCCAGAGTGAAAATAACAGCCAAAAAATGCAATAAAACCTTCAACACCAATCAAACTAAAACATTCAACAAAAACTAAAATCTCAAAGGATGAATATTTAAATAGTACAAATAGTTAGGGAGTCCGTAGTACCAGATATAAAGCTATGTACAGGCTCACTACGTTGCGCTGTTTAAAAGGCCATCAAAGAGCCGTCTACATAAAACGAGTCCCATTTTACATTCGGCCAGCTAGGACCAGGGTTTATAGCGGGCCGGCCAGGAATTCTGCCCGTAATGAGGAAACCCGGCACCTACTATGGACTCTCGATTGTCCACCCACTATCGATCGCTTCCAAACGTTAGTCGCAGGCTGTAAAATTTTTATGATCTTTGGTGATTCGACGACTAAACGACTCTCTTTTTGTGTGTTTGCAGCGGATCTCCTGTTTGCTGTTTCGCGCCATAGAGCCATAAAAGGTAGCAGAGAAAAGAATTGAGGAACATGACACTTCAAAGTCAAGTTTAAATTGTTCATGGCAATTGGAAGACGTAAAGTCCGGTGACGAGACAAACACAGATCCAGTAACTAACAAACTTATTCCATTTCCAGACACATCACCACTACCACTTTAATTGAACTCCAACAAAACCAAAACATTATATGTCCAACACAAATCAAGCAAAAGATACCGAGCTCAGTGTTAATTGGTCGTAAACTCTTAAACGGATACTTTTACTAACTGCTATCGTTAAAACAATGGTTTCAAACAGCACCTGCCAAAACATCACAACTGTGATATTCATGAAATCACTATATTTCCGACCAGACAATTTAATCCGGTACTGATTTTTGTAACATCCAAAATCTAAGGGCCATTTTTATTCCACCAATTTTTAAGCAACGATCGCATTCACATCTCAATGTTGATGACGAAGACGTCAAGAAGAATCTAATTTTATTCCACTTTATTTGGTAAACAAACAGAAAAACAACTACGAATCCGATTTTAAAGTACGAAGACAGCTAAATACAACCTAAAAATCGATTCACGGATGAAATACGATAGCAAAAATGGGTTACTACCAAAACATAATTTACTTCTCACACCAATCTCACAAATCGATTTGAAATCGATAACCGTTGGTAGAACCATTGAGCGCGCGGTTATTTTCGCTCTGGGTCTTATCTGCGTCAAAGGCAAGGTGGATGCCGCGACTCCTCCCGATAGCAACTCCATATTTATGGCGAACCTCCCTGGATGAGGTAATTAGAGGAAAGTGATTACAAACGCTGGGAAAATTGCAACGAGGACAAGAATTGAAAGAAAATGCGAGAAAAAATTGCGGCGGTGTGAATTTTTTTCAGATCAATGGAAAATAAGCTGTGAGTATTTGTCAAATTCAATCAACGAAACCCAACCTGTAGTTAAACACTTTACCAAGAAAACTGACGTAATTAGACTAATTTTAATTTTCACATCTATTAGTGTGGTTTTTTTAATAGCGGACAATCTGGCCAAGCCCTGCATCTCCTAAGTTTCATTTACAGCAACACTATACTATAAACTTTAGTTTTCCGATGGGAAAAAGCTTACGCAAGTTGATTCGTACTTATTAATTAAGTCATTATCTACATTACATGAATTATTGATACACTTTTATTTATTCTAGACTACTTACGCCGTGGACAAACTTACAAAACACAAGCGGAAAGTTTTTACAGACCTGTTCGACTCACTTTCAGCTGAAAGTTGCAAATTGGCATCATTCATGTCACATATAAACTCCTTCCCGGTTTTCCCATTTCACAAAGCAAAGGAAATATGCATATACAGCCTACAATTCAGTAAAAAAACGAGCCGATAATCGCGTTCGAAATCAAGCCGCCAATTAATAACCGGCTTTGTGAAAAAAACCGCGCGATTATAAGAATAGGCGCGCTGTGGCATGTCACAGTTTAACATTAACTGGTCACGCGCGGTTAATCGCAGTTCTTAGCCTCGTAAAGACAACCTATCACAAAAGCCCGAAGCTAAGCTACGCATAAAAAACCGCGCGATAGTAAGAACAGGCGCGGACTATGGCATGTCACAGTTTAGCACTAACTGGTCACGCGCGGTTAATTGCAGTTCTTAGCCTCGTAAAGACAACGCATCACAAAAGCCCGAAGCTAAGCTAGGCATCAAAAACCGCGCGATAATAAGAAAAAGCGCGCGCGCGATGTCATAATTCAACGTTGACTGATCACGGACGTTTCATCTCAGTTCTTGCCCGGTAAAGGCGATTCTTTACAGCAGCCCAGAGCTAAGCTACGCAGGGAAGGTTCCCTATTCGTTGTCCAGGTGATCTCCCTTTGGTATGTTCTCCCTCCAAGCGTCGGGACGAAAACCGGTTCGCTTTTTTGTTGAAGGCACGTGAACTTTTCCGATGAATGATCCGCCCAGCTAACGTGGCGTACCTCTCTGAGTACAGCCTGAATAGCAGTGGACGGCTGACTTAACTTCTATCGTACATCATAAAGATCGCTGCAAAGTTCTAGTACACAGTTTGCACGTGTTTAGTCCTCTTTGAGGCCAGAAGTATTTTTTTTACTGAGTTTCTATGAAGACACTATGATAGTATGCATGTGCATGCCAGCTGCTTATCAAACATACAGGAGAGTCCTATTTTACCTGTCCGCATAAATGTCGAGACGTGTAGGTATATGACAACGCGTTCCAGTAGAAATAGTTTCCCAGATATTCAATTTTAGAAAATCACTAGGTGACCCCTTTGTTTCAGCTTAATATAAAGCACTCACAAATAACGTGTTCTTCTATTAGCATAATAATAATCAAGATCAGCCTATAATATTCCCACTGCTGGGACACAGGCCTCCTCTTGGTGAGAGGGAGTGGGTCGTAATCCACCACGCAGGCCCAGTGCGGGTCGGTAGATGTCACATGTCTTCGAATTTTTGTTTCTAGGACATGCCGGTTTCCTCACGATGTTTTCCTTCACCGTTTTGAGAGCAGTGGTGATGAAATAATTTACACAAAGTAAAGCGCATGCCTGGGTTCGAACCTACGCCCTACAACTCCTTAGTCGCAGCCATTACCACCGGGCCACCACTGCTCTTGCACTGTTTTTCTATTGGTAAAAGAATTTTCAAAATCGCTTCAGTAGAAACAGAAATTACAACCTCACAGACTTTACCTCTTAGTAATACTAGTATAGAAGTATAGATTGCAGCTTTTACGCGGACAGGCACAGTGCCACTCTTCCTGAAGATTGGTCACTCTAGTAATTAACTCCATGACCCCTGTCAGCTTCACTTTTGGGGCCATAAAAGCATCGTGAGCAAAATAGGTCAGTAAAATTTTAAGCCAAGATTTTTTAATTACAGGACCGCTGACGTGCATAAAGCTACGCTCCAATCTATACTTAGTATACCTCACACAATATAACTGTGTGTATAGGTACACGACATTATTTCGGTCGCACGCGGCGCGGTGGCAGCCGCGACCCGGCGCGCGGCGCGATTTTAATTAAGTCCCACGACCGCCTTCCCGTCGCGCGACCACGCGACCCCGCTACCACGGCCGCTCCGAGCGAACCCAGTAATCGAGTGGTTACTACAATCGATTTTAGTAAACAAAGGACTCGGTGCAATTTCGTTTAGCAAGAAAATGAGAAAGGGGGAGTAAATTAAAAATCGTGTATGTTGCGTTAGTCTCACGCTGTGCTGAATGAGACTGGTGATTTTTTATAATGTTAGAGAAAAGTAGAGGTGAAAAGGAAGTTTTATAAGATGGTCCTTCAACATTTATGCAATTTAAGAAAACTTAACAATTCACTTGCGTCTTCACTTAAATTGATCTTACCAAACGACTAGACTACTATCCAACCAATATGAAACATGTGAAATGAGTAGTCCACATGCAAAATCCTCTATGTTGAAACAATAATAATTTTGAAAAATCAATTAAAACCTCTAGAGTTAAAATGGAGTTATGAAAATTCATATTACATCACATTACTGAAATAATGTGTTGAACCTAATATGAATTTTCATATCATCTAAATAATGTTGTTAAATTAATACATAATAATCTAAATAATGTTTTTAAATAGCTGAAAGTCTTCAGATGAAGTTTTGGAACCAGGGTAGACCGTTTTGCAGAATTTATTCGAAAGAGTCCTCGCGGTCCTGGAACACAAAGGGCATTAGGAAGGAACACGGATGGGTTTGAGTCAGTAGGAGTCTGACACTCCCTTCCACTCGGCCCAGAGCGGAAGAATTCATTTGATGATTATCCAATCTTAAATAAAAAACTGGCTAAGTGCAAGTCGGACTCACGCGCAAAGGGTTCCGAACCAATTTTTTTTTTAATATGTTATTTTTACACTACAGACTTTAATAGGTTTTCCTGTAATCTTTAGGAATAGTAAAAAAATCTGTATTTTTTTTTTTCAAAATTTTTTGCTCAGTGTTTCCGGATATAAGTGGGGAGGGAGAATGGTCATTTTTGGTCTAATTTCTTGAATAACTTCGAAACTATTTATTTTAAAATTATTATATAATTAAAACCCTCACAGTAAGCCCTCAAAGTATTTCATTTGAAATGTCTCACAATACAGTTTGAAAAGCTTTTTTTTAAGTTTCTATTTTGACCCCCAAAAGTGACCACCATACTGAAAATATATTTATTTACGTAACGTGTCCATATTTCTGTCACAGAAGTCCATATGTATACCAAATTTCGGCAAAATCGGTCCAGTAGATACGGAGAAAACTGGCTGTGACAGACGGAAAGACAGAAACCCGAGTGATCCTATAAGGGTTCCTTTTTTGACGGATGTTCGGAATCCTAAAAAGGGTACCTCGTAGCCTAAATCAGGACTTAGGATACTTTTTATATTAGTGCTACTTTCCCTTGGGAAAGTTTCAGACTTTCAAGTCAACAAGCCACTGTGCAGAAGCAAATTTATATATAAATAAATTATGCGGCAGCCTCACAATATTTATGTAATTACATGTCGGCATCGCATGGAGTATTAACCATTTACACAGACATTTAATTCGAATTAAATGAGGTACGCTTACCAACGGTAACCAGAGGCCTTCGCGATTTATCCCTCGTTTTATGCACCGACTATATTATTTGGATATTAATTGCAAAACTGGATCGTTGTTGCTTCAGTTAGCTATAAACCTACTTTACGTGATGAGAAATTGGTCTGTAATCGAGAGCAAGTGGCGTAGCTAGTCAAATATTTGTGGGGGCTCCGTTTTTAGGAGTAGTACGTATTGTTTTTTTAAACAAAATCGGCCCTACTAGCTCTGAAATGTCTCGGGAGGCCACGAAGGTGACAGCGGGACTAAATGTTGGAGCTTTCTGTCCACACATCGGGGCCCTTGTAGCCCCGTATTTTTGACTAGTTGATCCGCGCAATTTCGTCTGTGTCACAATTTTCATTACTGCTCCGCTCCTATTGGTCTTAGCGTGATGATATATAGCCTATAGCCTCACTAAATGGGCTATCTAACACTGTAAGAATTTTTCAAATTGGACCAGTAGTTCCTGAGATTAACGCGTTCAAGCAAACAAACAAACTGCAGCTTTATATATTAGTATAGATACGGCTGATACCGGCGGTAGCTACACCCCTGTCGAGGGCATCGGTAAGGCTTATGGACTACTGTCTAGAACTATTCCTTGAGGAGCTCGTGGCTAGATAATAACAGCCGCACGGGTCGATCTTCAAGGTTAAGCGACGTTTGCCATTGTTGGTCTGTGGATGGGTGACCGTCTTAACATAGCGAGTTTCCTCCGTGCCTCGGAAAACACGGTAAGCCGCTGGTCCCGGCTGTTAATTGTAGATCTTATTCTCAGACCTACTAAATGTACACAAAAAATGTCATACAAATCGGTCGCGCCTTTTCGGAGCTGTTCGTTAACAAACACTGTTACACGAGATTTATATAATAATATTAAAGACAGAAGATAGATAGATCTTTTAAGTTTCATACATATTAAGTTTGATTATTTTTAAACCATTTGAGTATTTATAAACACAAGTGGAACCAATGGTTCCACCAGGGCCTTAGAGGAGGAGCTCGTTATCTTCTGTCTTTAATCATCATCATCTGTCTAGCCTTTTCCCAACTACATTGGGTTCGGCTTCCAGTCAAACCAGATTCAGCTGAATACCAGTGTTTTACGTAGAGCGGCTACCTACCAGACCTCCACAACCCATTAACTGGGTAACACGGTACATCTTGGCAAGACTGGAGTCAGATTTACTGGCTTCTGACAATCCGTAACGATTGCAAAAGATCTATAAATGACAGCCGGGACCAACGGCTTAACGTGCTTTCCGAGGCACGGATGAAACTCGGTATGTTAAGATGGTTACCCATCCACAGACCAACCTTGGCAAGCGTTGCTTTACTTACAAGATCGACCCGTGCGGCTGTTATTATTTAGCCACGAACTCCTCATTTAAACGGTTCTAGAGTAACTTAATAAAAAGGCCGCCAGTAGTTTAATATGAGGCATTACATTAACATTCATGACTCAAACATGTCCCGAACGAGTTATTAATTGTCGTTGCATTTATAATTTTTAAATTTTCATATTCATATTCAGCTATTAATTAGAATTCCCTTGAAGCCGAGGACCTGGTGTGGACAAGTCTGCCGTCAAAAGAAAAAGGGGTGTATCTGTACTTTTCAGTCAAATTGAGTTATTAACATAATATTTGGAATCAGAAACAAACAATTGGACATTGAAAGATCATCATCACATAAGAACATCTTGTTCATTTCGTTTTTTTTATTCGTGTTCCTTAGTGCCAGGATTTACTTTACAAGCCGAGAAATCAGCCTACCTATATCCTGGAATGCGAAGCTGTGACTTCTCAAAATGAAAAAATCCTCGGAATGGTGAAGCTCCGCGAAGCCAAACATACCAGGAAACATCTGTGCTTCTGGGTGGAGCTAAACTGGCTACCTAACCCACGTATAATGGACCAAATGGAAGTCTAAACGGGACTCCGTTTACTAATATTCTAAGAGTCAGGTTAAGGTTTGTATGAAAGGAAAACTTTATATTTCCTTTTTAATTAATTTGCAACCGTGCAAAGCCAGGGCGGGCTAGTCTTGTAATATTTCCTATAGGTACTTTTCTGAGACTGCTCGAGTTACATTATAGAAAGTTTCGCCAAATTAAACCGAGATTTTTTTTTTCTATTTTAGTCAGATGTGCCCTTTTTTTAAATGGCGGCAAAGTTCGCATCAGTACCTACCTACAGTGCCTATAGTACGAGTACTTACTTGTACCGTTGGCGTTACCCGCTAATGTACGCGTGAATGACCTTAATCTAATATGTAACCGCCATCACGACGCTTTTACCTAAGGGGTACCTAGGCGATATGAAGTGTTTAAAAAGTGTGATCAATAAGACACTAAATAATAACTGAATTTTAACTACTACTATTGAATTATACTCATCATCTGCCTAGCCTTTTGCCAAATATATTGGGGTCGGCTTCCAGTCAAGCCGGATTTAGCTGAATACCAGTATTTTACGAGGAGCGGCTGCCTACCAGACCACCACAATCCATTGACTGGGTAACACGGTACTTCATGGCAAGACTGGAGTCAGATTTACTAGCTTCTGACTATCCGTAACGACTGCCAAAGATCTACAAATGACAGCCGGGACCAGCGGCTTAACGTGCTTTCTGAGGCACTGAGAATTGAATTGATGAATTTATAACTATTTTTATTTTTGCCAGCGACTTCGTGCGCGCATATCCCGTTTTTGCCATTCCCGTAAGAATTTCAGGAAATCCTCTCTTAGTGCTCCCTTACGGAAAGTAGGGAAGCTGTATGTAGCTTTCCACGACCTGTAGTTAGTTTCGGCTGTGCGTTGTCTGTCAGTCAGTAACGGAAGAATTTTATATAAGTATACTAAAATAAACGAATTTAATTTTTTACATTCTGTTAGTCGCGACTTTGTCCGCGTCGAACTCGTAAAACAGCACTCATTAGCTCGTAAACATGCACAAATATTTTTTTCAGTAAAAAAAAATACAAAGAGCTGCCCCGTTGCTGATCACCAAAAGTGTTCCCATTTACGCCAGCACCACTAAGCACGTAGTTAACAATTATTACGCGCGAGTACCTAAATAACGCTTCGAGATTCGCCGCCTTACTTGTCTACGTACTAAATGCACGCCCGTATACAGGTGGGCCTGAAAACTGTGAGTACTTCCTGGGCGACAACGTCATTTGTGGAACAAACTAACTAAAACGACGTTTAATTAAATAGTAAGAAAATGCCACTTACAATCTGAAAATAGGACCTAAATATTTAAGTCTTTTCAAACTACATTTAAAATAAAATAAGTTATATTCTGCCGGCACTTCCATTTTCCACAACTTGTTGAGTTTTAACAGATTTCTGACAATAGTGATATTTTACAAGATTTTAACATTTTAATCATTTTAAGCTTCATTTTCATTATTCACATTATCTTTTTTAACGCGTGCCTATCAATAGTAAAAAAAAAAAAAAAAAAAACTATTGATAGGCACGCGTTTGACCACTATCTCACCTGATGGTATACGATGATGTGGTCGAAGAATGAGCACGCTTGCCTAGAAGTAACCTATTCACTCAGGTTGTAGCTATCTGGAAACACAGACTCCTGCAGGGAATTCCACTCCTTAGCTGTACGCATTATGAATGTGTTCCCAAAACGCGTTTTTAACATTATCTCTTGTTAAAAATCCATCAAACTAAAACTGCTTCACCCTGTATCGTGAGCGAACGTGCCAGAACATTCCGTCGCTGTACAGAATGCTCCGCTGAGACTGGTATGCAACATGCAGTCAGACGATACCTACCGAGTACGGGTACCCGTGACGTCACAAGTACCCGTTTTGTATATCACCCCAAATGTGCAGCGCGCCACCTTCGCGAATCGTGAGTGGCGTCATTATAATTTGAAAAGAGAATTTTATGTTATTGTGAGTCTTATCCTGAATCAACCAGCGCTGAGGACATGAGTCCCAGCATTATGCTGAGCGATGGCTGTTTTATTCACAGATTGTGTATTTCTATTGTCGCTATAACAATATATTATAAAAAATAAGGTTTATGGTACGGAACCCTTGGTGTGCTTTTTTTACACGGCTGCCTAAAATAAAACCGGCCAAGTGCGAGTCAGACTCTCACACGAAGGGTTCCGTAACTTTCGTCGCATTCTAATACAGTCCCGTTTTGACAATGTTATTTGCAGAATAGACGGATTAATTCACCTTTGCATTCGTGATGTTAACTTGGAAGGGTATATTTTCTATCAACTATTAGCAATTAGGTCATGTAGAACTAGTACACTGTAGAACCCCGATCTAATCCCACTCTAGAAACTATGCTCCGAATTAATGCGACCGCGTGCTATCGTTTCATGGAAATGATGTCAGTTAGAACCAATTCCTAGGTAGGTAGTTCCACTGACAGGATTGCGCAATTCGTTCGAAGAAGTCACCGCGGCTCTGGAACGCAAAGGGCACCAGGAGGAACACGGATGGGTTTTAGTCAGTAAGAGTCTGAAACTCCATTCTGCTCCGCCCAGAGCGGGAGGATTCATTTGATGATTTCCCATCCTTAAAAAACCCGGCCAAGAGCGAGTCGGACTTGCACACGAAGGGTTCCGTACCTATCTATCTGCCTAGCCTTTTCCCAACTATATTGGGGTCGGCTTCCAGTCAAACTAGATTCAGCTGAATACCAGTGTTTTACGTGGAGCGGCTGCATACCAGACCTCCACAACCCATTAAGTGGGTAACACGGTACTTCTTGGCAAGACTGGAGTCAGATTTCTGGCTTCTGACAACCCGTAACGACTGCCAAAGATCTACAAATGACAGACGGGACCAACTGCTTAACGTGCTTTCCGAGGCACGGTGGAAACTCGTTATGTTAAGATGGTCACCCATCCACAGACCAACCTTAGCAAGCGTTACTTAACTTTAAAGATCGACCCGTGCGGCTGTTATTATTTAGCCACGAGCTCCACTTCCGTACCATAAACCTAAAATTTAAAAATAGCGGCAACAGTAATACACAATCTGTGAAAATTTCAACTCTCTACCTATTACGATTATTTAGATACAGGCCGCTGACAGACAGACGGACGGACGGACGGACGGACAGCGGAGGCTTAGTAATAGGATTCCGTTGGTTACCCTTTGGGTACGGAACCCTTAAAAAGGTAGGTAGTACCAACATGAAAATAACGTGAAGTGCCACCGAGCGGTATATGTTGGGCATCACCCATACGCACAAAACATATTGGGAATACTTGTGCATACAGCTAAGGTTAAGAATTCCCTGCTGGAGTCTTTGTTTCCTGATTGCTACTAAACGTTTAAGTCTAGAGTGAACAGGTTCTTCTAGGCAAACGTGCTCCATCATGGACCACGTCATCGCTTTCCATCAGGTGATTGTGGTCAAACCCTAGCATATTACTATACTTAAACTTTACTTCAGCGACCCTGGTGTTCCCAGGGCAGTCAACCATGCTACTAATATTACTGACAGGCTATTTTGTTACCACATGGTATCATCATCAACAGCCTAGCCTGTTCCCTGTCCTGCCAGGGTTGCGGACTTAGTTCGAAAGTTTCACCACGGCCCTGGAACGCAAAAGTCATTTGGAGGTACACGGATGGGTTCCAGTCAGTTAGAGTCTGACACTTCCTGCCCAAAGAGATAGGAGCCATTTGATGTTGCAGCCTGTTCCCGATCAAGTTAGAGTCGGCTTCCAATCCAAGCTCGAACATAACATATAACGAGCAAATATACTCAACACCTACCACTAAAAATTCTGGCTTTCAGGAGACGCAGTGCTCGCAAATAGCGTGGCGGGCTTGTCCCATAAAGAAGTACGTAGGTCCTTCTTATTAGTCCTAGTTACTCATTCTAGGTACTCTTATCACGTACCTACAGTCCAAACTCTTCCCATAATTCCATTCCACATAGCCATACCCACTTACGAAGTCAGGCGACAGACGCTACCCGTACCCATTGTCGCATGACGCAACGACTGCCAGACAAGTCGTAGCTTTTATTATTATCTCCGCGATCACGTCGCGCGATTGGATCGCGGATCACGCCTCCCAACGATGGTGACGTCACGTATGCACGCGCTGTGCGGAGATTAAAAGTGGGTTATGAGTTTATGATAATTGATTTTGGTATTAGAACGTTGAAAGAATAATTCAGAAGATAAGCACCAAAAATGTTTGACTAAGAGGTTATCAGTCTGCTATAACTTCTTTTGTTTTATTTATTCGAGACAAAAACAGTTACATGCTTCAAATAAACAAGAAATCCTTTAAATTAAATTAGAAACATGTAACCCACACCAATGTACACGTATTCACCAAAAAAATAATGGAAGTGAAGGACTGTGGTAAGAGTTCACAGATTACAGATCTGTGATAGTTTCATTAGACCTAATATAAGTAATTAAATTCCATTTAATTTGATTCAATTCAAATTATATCACAATAAAAAAATTAATACACAAAACAAAACACAAAAAAAAAACAAATGAAGATTCTCAACTTCAAATTCACTATAAACTATCGTGTGAAGAAGTACCAAAAGACTGTACTACATACCATAATCTTCTAAAGAGACTCAGTATCTTGATTACCAGCGAATCTGGCCATTTACACAAGACACCATTAAAAAATCCAATTTCGTAACTACATGATCAGTTTATCTCAATTAAAAACGATATAAAAGAACCAATCTCATGCGCGCTAGTTCTCTCACTGTTTGATAGTTCACTTCAAGTTTTACGCCGAAGCCGCTCGTAAACCTTCCATATTTGAAAAACGGGAAAGCCCGCTTTTTTTTCTTTTTTCCTTCGTCTGCTTGGACGAAGCTTCGAGTGGCAATTATACTGGATAATTGGCACGAGACTTTGCCCAAAACTTTGGGTACGACGCCTCATAGTGTGGAACTGTACATGTGTCCTAGCCTAATTGACGCGGAGGAGACTGGCAGGTAACATTCGATGTCTTGCAGCGGATTAGCTATGTCCTGACTAGGTACCAATTAGTTTGTTCGAAGTTTGAACATTCGTCCTGTCTTTACATTTTGTTTCTTTTCGCCAAAAAATGGAAATGCTTTTTCAGTTTTCGGTTGACAGTTGGCACTACTACTAGTCATTTAATTTTTATTTTCAGCGGCGAATTATAAAAAATGTAAGAAACTTAATGTTGCATACTTGCTATTAAAACAATTATTCATGCACTTTTTCAACGTCAATACAAAGTTAATGCAGGTTTCCTTTGACGTGTTTATGATAAAATTATATATGTATTACAAACCATGAATGAACTATTATTTTTCCTTTATAGTTCATAGTTTGACACGCAATGCTCAATGAATTATACTAGGCAATTAAATTAGAAGCTAAATTAGGACTCGGTATAATTGCCCGTCGGCTTTAATTCAAAAACATTATAACAAAGACGTCCGTACGTTGCTGAAGACCGCTTTTTGCAGAGTTACAATTTGCGCGGGAAATCTCTCCCTCAAACTTTCTTCCCCGAATTAAAACGAGAAAAATACTGAATACTAATGACCTGCTAACTGAATAATATATTCTATTATCTCATTTCACCGAACTATTCTTCCAATAACTTTCCCCTCGTCCCTATCTCGAAAACCAGACGTCTTTTCCGACTTACGCAACAGAATTTACGCTTAAGCGAACCGAGGTCCGAGCACTAACGTTACTCACTCACACCCATGCAATTTGTATGAGCTGCTGGCCAAGACTCGCAGAGCTACCCCACCGCCCGCAGATGGAAGAGTTTACGGCGCCAGAGGGGTAGAATGTGCAAGTGGTCAGAGATCTTGATGTGACAAACTATGGTATAGTGCGGTATTGGTAGCTGTCCATTATAAGTGGAGCTGGCTCGTGTCTCTGAAGCAGTTGGTCGGTGTGTGCTGGCGAGGGTCTGCTCGAGCCGGGCGGTCGGCAGTACATTACGTAGGTAGGTATGTAGCGGCGAGTGGCGAGCGGGCGCGCGCGGCGTGTGGGTGAGACGTTTACGGTCGGATCGCTGGTCGACGACGCTGCGGTGACCACGACGACGCTGGCCTAAGGACGGGAGCTATCGAGAAAATTCGCAAGAAATATTGTGAATAACAGCAATATTGCATAACACACTCCTGATAGTTATGCTACGATTATAAAAGTAGCATTCAGCATTGATGTTGTTATGGAACGTCCAATTTCTTTGATCACAACTAATGTCAACAAGCAGTGACGTGAATGACTGCACTAACTTCTGATCCAGAACGCAACACCTTGGTAAATCCAATCCTGCATGCGAAATTGAATCCATACCATCTACGAGCCCGGCTTGTCAAGCTCTAACTAAATTCCCAAAAGCTTTCATCCTTCAGAATGAACGTCCCACAACTTGCTTCATACTGGTCACCGAACACGCGGGCGCAATGCCGCGCTGCGAACGAGACGCGTCGCGGTCGGCCCCCGCGTCGCGCCAATTAATTACGGTGGCCATCTTAGCCCCCGGGGCCGGTCGCCCCCCTCCGCCCCCACCTCGCCGCAGCACCCCCCTCTCGCTGACGGACAATAATTGCCGCCGAATCTACGTCGCAAGCCTTGCCCGCACCTACTGGGACCGAATTCGTGAGCGCTTTGTCTTTGCTACCTCTCCACTTACTAATACAAGATCAAATTCTCAGTAGCAGCCCGGAGAAGATATTTGTGGTCCGTTGGATCGCCCACATTGCTTGGGACTTCAACGTAACTGTCGATATGTGGGTGTGTGCCTGTGTCATCAGGCCAAGCCTTGAATGTAATGTAATACAAGACCCTCAAGAGACTGTAGACAAGGAAACATTCTATCTGAGATAACGATTGTCGAAAAGTCTGAATCTGAGTTGTCCACGTGATATTTCGAAATCGCATGTCACTGTCACTGCCCTGCCATACATACTGATTGACTATCGTTAAAACCTAAAATGTCCCCTTGCCAAGAACCTACCTTGTACTCCAAAGCCCATATTCCAAGCCTTGTCCTCAAACTCGACTCATCAAATTGTCAGTTCTATCTTGTTATTTGATGACTGGAGTATTATCCGTTGTCATAGCGACTGAGCCGAGTGGAGGTCCTTCTAACTGACACTGAATACGGGCCCAAGACGAGATAGCTGCAAACAAGGTATAATCGATAGCGCAGCATCGATATCGTTAATACCCATTAATCGTTGATTACACGCTTATCGATATACGTAGATGACTTATGTTGTGCATACGCAACAGGTTTGTAATCATGGCCGTGCTGTACAGGCCATTGAAAGGCAATCAAAATCAAACCAATCACCTTTATAGAATATATTGTAGTGTCAAAGACCAGGTATTAAAGGCACTTATCTCCTAACGTATTGAAGTAAGATGTCGCTAAAATAGTGATTTTGAGCATTGCATATTTGGATGTAAAACCTGGTAATAAACAATCTCATTTCATAGCTTTAGTCATCTTTCCCAAATTCTCAAACCCTCAAAAGCACGACACTTCTAACCTCAGTCCATATTCTCGACTAGGACTTCATCCGCGATTTCGTCCGCGCTGCAGTTTTCTTTAGGATCCCTAATTTTTTCTACTTTAATGTAACATTCTAACGGTGAAAGAATTTTCGAAATCGGTCCAATAGTTTTTGAGTTTATTCGTTACATTATATACAAATAATTCGTCTTTATAATATTTGTGTACAAAGGACACAAATCTAGAGCACATTTCACACTTTATAGCTCGTTGAAAACTGCATACCTTCTACTGAAGCGAACCTAATGAGTTCGGAAACAAAAGTTTTATGGGCTACGTCCAAGGTCGAGCAGCCAACCTCACTTTCCATGAGGTGAGGTGCAATAACACAAATAAACACGTCTGGCCCTGACCTCTAAAGTTAGCCGTTAAAATAAAATATTGCCAGTCATTAACAGGACGAAATGGCTATTAAAGAAGTAATTTTGAAGGGACTTGTTTTTAAAAGCTGAAGAGTGTGTATAAACAACGAAGTATTATTGGTATATGTAATTTTGGGTTCATACTTTTAGCAAAGCCAGAAAGCAGACGATCTGACTACTTGCCAAGGTGTATCGTATCATCTAGTTAATGGGTTGTGAAGGTCAGAATCAGATAGGCAGTAAATTCAGGTACTCAGTTGCATCCTGGTGAGTGGAAACCGATCCCAGGATAGATGGCAAAGGCTAGGCTAGGAAGGCACTTTTAGGAAAGCCTTTTTTAAATAATTTTATATCGTTTAGGCCAGTGATTCCGAACCTGGGGGTAATCATCCCCGCGGGGGTACTTCACCTATTCTGTGGGGTAACAAAGAACCTAAATAATCAAGACCTTATCACGTCACGTCTTTATTGTAAGCTCGCAATTATGGGTGCCGATTTTGAGAAAAAAAAAACATTGACATCTTTACCTCGATGGTTTTTTACAATTTTAACCATCGAATTTTCGATGTTTCAAAACAGCCGCAAAAATTCAAAAAATTCTTTGAGACTGATGTGCAATTTGTGATCACACAATTTGATTCATTGATTTGTGATTAATAAAGATATTTGTATTTGCTTGTATTGTTTCTAACATTTTAAGGTCGGGGTAAAAATATTGCAAAGGTTAGGAACCACTGGTCTAGGCAAAGGCTTTCCCATAACTTTTAATTTTTCCCAGTTTTTTGTGTCCAATCTCCGCCGTATGGTGCCGGCCGGTGCCGTATGGTGCCGTAAAAGAATAATACTATCCCATCACTTTCCGTAGGTATCGTAAGAGGCGACTAAGGGACTCACCAGAGAATAGGCAGTAGCTTTCTCTGTAAAACTCAACACCATACACTGCGATCGCCCACCCGCCTGCCAAGCGTGGCGATTATGGCAGACCCCCGCCCCTTTTGGGGAGGCCTATGTCCAGCAGTGGACGTCTTTCGGCTGTTATGATGATGATATGATGACAAATCTCTCGTAACCGCCTCAAGCTCGACACGCTAGTGAAAGTTATGGAAACAAATTCTCCAACTCCAGTTACTGTCAAAATGTAAACCAGCTTACATTTTATGGCATGTCCCTCACGTAAGCTCCAATTGAGTTACCATCAACACGGGGTGAGACTGCCCGTACCACTAAGTTTAATCAAGATATCAATCAATACCTGCTAGTCATTGGTAGACAGTTTACCCAGTATGGTAATACCTGTACAATCTTCCATATTCTGGTGAAACTGTAGCACCGACAGAATCTGAGTGACGTTGACGTTGCGGTAACTACAGGAAGATAGATAGGTAGGTACTCACTATGTATAGAAACTATTAATTACCATCATATCTTAAGAGCTATATCCATTGAGAGAGGATCGGATTACATTGGCCTGCGAATGTCTAAGGCCGAGGACACGAACTCAGCGGTGCGGCTCGGCGGCAGTGGCGCGTTTAATGTATAGATTTATATGAAACTGTCCACGAAAGCAGCGGCGCGGGAGCGGTGCGGCGGCGGCGTATGAGCGGCGCGCGCCTGTCGAGCGGTGCCCGCACGTCTTCAGTGACGTAGTCATAGATAGACAACTTCTCATAACACAACACTACGCGCGTCGCTCTAGCGCCGCTCGATCTGCCCGCTGGCTTCGTGAATGGGTAGCCGCTGAGTTCTTGTCCGCGGCCTTAAGAAATCTTAGTCAACTCAATCCGTCGCCCAAGCCCTAGCTTTTTTTAAGGATGGGAAATCATCAAATGACTCCTCCCGCTTTGGGCGGAACAGAAGGGGGTGTCAGACTCTTACTGACTAACCCATCCGTGTTCCTCCTAATTTCCCTGGCCTTGGCCCTTTGCATTCCAGGACCGCGGTGACTCTTTCGAACAAATTCTGCAACCCTGGCAAGCCTAGCCTAAGCCAACTATTTTGGTGCAGCTGAGTACCAGCATTTCATAAGGACTGCCTATCTCAAATTAAATTTTTCAAATTCAAAGCATTTTATTTCAAATAAACCATTCACAGGCACTTTTGAAACGTCAAGGTCGGTCAGTCAAAAACATGGAAGCTATTTGCACGTTCCAAAGCGTAGATCTCTATGGAGAAGAACGTGCAAGAAACTCCACGGACACTCTTTTAAATCATGTTCTGGTTTTACAAAATTTCAAGTTACATATACTTGTTGCTTCTGCATGTGAGGACAATGCAAAGGAAAAAAAAGGGCTTATTATAAGAATTTTAAATATAAAGATTAAAATAAGCCAATGGCAGTTAAGAGATGACCAGTCTCAACCGACGGCGCCTGTTCACGAACATGACGCGTGTATCGGCACCCTTCAGCTCAACCATTTCGAAGGGAACCGAATGATCAAACCCACGCGCCGCCATCAGCGAGACATTTGAGTGAGCATGACATGCTCTCAACCACCATGCTCGTTCATGTCCAACAAGTAAAACTATAACTACTCACATAAAATGTAAATGGTTTCATGGTACTCACATTTACAAAATTTGAAAAATATGCTTCTACTTTACACAAAACTATGGTTGTCAATGACCAAATAATGAAAAATAAATTAATAAAGAGAACGATTAAGTTCTTACATCAAAAAGAATAAATAAGTAATTAATATAATAATATAATTTGTATATATATAAGAATAAATAAACGAAATAATGTAAGAACCTCTAAAAGGAGCGAGCATCTCTTCCAAATATAAAAACATAAAAACCTAAAAAGTGGACCTAAGCAGCTGTGACTGTGGAGCAGGACCAGCATTTAGCCAAGCGTTTTTATCGAGGATATAATCTTCCAGTTTATAATACGCTTGTCTACATAGTGTGCGTTTTATGCATGCTTTAAATTTTCTCTCATTCAGTTCGAGAATATCAACTGGTATTTTATTATAAAATTTAATACAGTACCCCATAAAAGAAGTGTGTACTTTGGCCTCGCATCCATAACCCAGTAACTGGGTAACACGGTACCCCTTGACAAGCCTGGCGTCAACTTATTATTGGCCACTGACTACCATTGACTGTCAAAGATCTACAAAAAACATCCGGGACCAACTTAACGCTGAGGTGAATCTTTACTAACATTATAAAGTGGAAAGATTTGTGTTTTTGTATGTAACGAATAACTTAAAAACTCCTGGACCGATTTGAAAAATTCATTCAGCAATGGATAGCAACATTATCAGCGAATAACTTAGGCTAAATCTTATCCCCATAAAAAACCGGCCAACTGCGAGTAGGACTCTCACACGAAGAGAAAACAACACGTTTCTTGTATGAGCCCCCTATAATTTTTTTTTTTTTTGTTATAGCGGCAATAGAAATCGATCATCAGTGTACAAATACGAGTATTATTTTAGTATTTAGATGTTTGGCTCTTTGACTTTGTGAGGGACACTGGGGGCGTGGGACCTGCCTGACGTGGGGTACTTCAAAGAGGGACTATGGTTTATTACAGGTAGAATTGCTGTTCGTGTTATTGAAATGTCTAAATCTACGCTAAGTAGGAATAATAGCCTGATTTGCATGGGATACACTTTGCTATGCAGATAAAATCCATATATTTTTGCCAATGTATACAAAAACTTGACAAATTATATACTAAAACCAACCTCGAGAATCACTCTATCCATTGGTGAAAACATAATGAAAATCAGTGCAGTAGTTTATGAGTTTATCGCGAACAAATAGACAGACAGATGCGGCGGAGGACTTTCTTTTATAATATGTAGTAGTAGTATAGAAACTGAGAAAATTTCAACTGTCTAATTATTACGTTTCTTGAGATACAGCCCGCTGACAGACAGACGGACGGACGGATAGCCAAAGCTTAGTAATAGAGTTGCGTTGGTTACGCTTGGTAGGAAACCCTAAAAACCTTACTACCTTTATCTTAAACCGAGCATTAATAACTATTGCTTCTAAGCCGCCTCACACAATATCTCGTTTCGTTTCTTGCCGGCTACAAAACGTTCAGCGTATCGTAAATAGCAGTCGGCGTATTCGCAAACAGTTTCAGTGTAAGATGGCCGCCAATGGCGTTAGCCGCCTGTGATCCTGGCTCCGTAAGCTGCGCGCTGTCCGCGCATAAAAACTTGAGACAAAAACTATTTTCTATACGTTTATGGGTATTAGGTTTGATGTACATGGCGCTGGTTAAGTTTCTCAAATTTTATGAAAGATGTTGCATGTTTTCAAGCAGTTATATTTAGACTAGATTCTGCTCGTGCCTTCGCCCGCGTTCCAAGGGACAGCCGGAATTAAAAAAAAAACATACTTTTATCCCAATCTAGGCAACGCTACGGTCAATCTGTGAGCCTAGTTTCATTAAAATGTGTTGAGCGATTAAGACGTCCAAACGTGACAGACAGGCAGACACTCATGCATTCATAATATTATAAGCATGGGATGGATGACTGGAAAAAAAACCAACTCCAGTCTTGCCAAGACGAAGTGCCGTGTTACCCAGTTAATGGGTTGTGGAGGTCTGGTCAGCCACTCCGAGTCAAATACTGGCATTCAGCTGAATCCGGTGTGACTCGAAATCGACCCCAATATAGTTGGGTTAAGGCTAAGTAGACGATGATTATGGATGAATGACAGTGGTTGATGGCCGAGGTGAGTGACTCTCATCCACCCATGTATTAAGCTGATGATACCACTTGGAACACCCCCAAATACACATATTTAAATCAGAAAGTTCTGGTTAGACACACTATGTTGAAACAGAACTCCAATTAGAAGTACAACACACAGTTACACACACAAACACAAACACAGTTACATTAAGAATCAATAGTGTAAATTCGTTTACTAACAAGATTTATTTTAATTGAGACGAAGCTGCGAGCGCTTTACAGCTAGATATGTCGTTGCAGTTACGAGTACATCAAGAAATACTCTTAAATTAAGTATGTTGGGAAACCAACTGACCACAGACCACGGCATATATTTGTGTACTTTCTAATTAAACTTTTCAGAAACCATTACTCAATTAGTTTAGTCTTGTAACCAAATTATTGGTGATTAGGACCCAGCAGTGCACCTATAATAATTATGCCATTTCGAGGAAACTAGATCCCACGACACAGGGTATAGTAGTATATATTGGTATCTAGGGCTACTTTATTGCACTAAATAATTGTATTGTACAACATTTTAATCTATATCCTGAAGAGTTAGTTTGTTTGTTTACTTGAACGCGCTTATCTCAGGAACTACTGGTCCGATTTGAATTCTTTCAGTGTTAGATAGCCCATTTATCAAGGAAGGCTATAGGCTATATATCATCACACTAAGATCAATAGGAGCGCAGCAGTAATGAAAATTTTGACGCAGACGAAGTTGCGCGGGTCAACTAGTGTGTTACATTATTCATTTTACTTTTAACACGTCTTCAGAAATGTGTCTAAGATAATTCAGAATTTAGAAAACGTTAGTATTTACATATACAAACTCCTTGTAATTACTCCATATACAGGCAAAGTGTCCAGTAGCGAAGAGTGGAATTAATTTAGACTGAAATAAAAATCATTTTACTAGCTTCTGGACTCACTATCACAAACTGTGCCAAAATCTCACTAGCAAAGTGGATTGCCCGTATTAAGGACACGATAAAATTTCCCCTTATTAGACTAGAGAACAGTACAGTCCATATATTACAGAAAGTTTGTTTCAGAATGGAGGGCAAGGATAAAAATCTGACCAATGAACCTCTGAGAAACTTTTAGATTTAACTTGCATTATCATGTGAAAGAAATAAAAGAAAATTGATTGGGTTGACATTTTTCGGCAAGAATCTTTTGCAGTATATGGGTATTCCAAACAACACACAGAATACGGTTAAAAGGGAAGTTGAAAATGTGTTGAGTATACAAAGTTACTGAAAATGTTCTGGATTGTCTTGGCCAGTTTTCGCAAAACTCCAACGAGGTATAGTTCCATTGTTTACCAGATATCTGCCAAAACAAATCCGCCTCCAGCAATTGAATCAATGAAGCAATAGATGTAGGAATTACAAATACACATCATAAAGATTAGAAAAACAAACAAAACATATGTTTATTCAGCACAGACACGACTTAAATGACATCTAAGGGCTAAAGCAAAAGAGAACAGAACGACAAAAGCGAAAACAATTTCAATAGATAATCGTATTCTGTCAATGATATCTCTAAGATCTATCACGGGACACACACTGCCAAAGAGAAATACCACGGTCCACAATTAGTAGCCGTTCGCTTTACATGCGCCTCGCATCGTTCATCTCCTCACGACCGGATTAGTGTTATGGATGCGTCTACCATCCCTTTATTCATAAGTTGTTATGCAACTCCGTCTCGCGGTAAATGTTTAATTTATACGGTTTTGTTATGTTGGTACACGT
The DNA here is from genome assembly GCA_950371165.1 of Lacanobia oleracea. NCBI lineage: Eukaryota > Metazoa > Arthropoda > Insecta > Lepidoptera > Noctuidae > Lacanobia > Lacanobia oleracea. The sequence goes on from OX493404.1 coordinate 6,391,284, forward strand.
GTCGGGTTCTGTTATATTTTCTTGGAGAATGGACGAATTGGAGTACCTACTGAGTTTTGGCTCCTGTAGTGGTACATTTCCATAAAAAAAAAAAATTTAATACTAGAAATAAAGATAAATTAGATCAACCATTTTATAGATTAGCTAAAGTATCATGTGTTAAATGTTACAATAAAATACCTTGTGACATATTAGAACTAAATGAAAGACAATTTAAAGCGTACTACTCTGTCAAGAAAGTACCGGGAAAAGATCAATAATACACAGAATGTCTGTTAATCATCCAAATTTATTTTATCATTTTCAAAGTATGCTCCTTTAGAAACGATACACTTGTGCCAACGAATAATCCATTCATCAAAACATTTTTTAAACGCTGCTTCCGGAATTGAGTTCAGTTCTCGCCACGAATTCTCCTTTATGTCTTCTATCGATTGAAAACGGGTGCCACGAAGTGGTAATTTGAGTTTAGGAAAAAGAAAAAAGTCAGCAGGAGCCATATCTGGTGAATATGGTGGTTGCTGGATGGTATTTGTTGAGTGTTTGGTTAAAAATTCGTTCACAATGATAGCCTTGTGCGAAGGCGCAATGTCGTGGTGCAAAATCCAAGAATTTTCTTTCCACAAATCTGGCCTTTTTCGTCGAATTTGCTCTCTTAAACGCCGCATAACGCTGAAATAATATTCTTTATTTACCGTTAGACCTTCCGGTAAGAATTCAGAGTGCACAACACCGCGATAGTCAAAGAAAACAGTCAACATGACTTTGACTTTTGATCGACTTTGGCGTGGCTTTTTCGGTTTCGGTTCAGTTGGAAGGCGCCACTCCGAAGCTTGTTGACTAGTTTGCATGTCAAACTCGTAAACCCACGTCTCGTCACCAGTAACAACGCGTTTCATGAATGTTGGGTCCGAACTGACTCGTTCTAGCATGTCCTCAGCGACTTTCATGCGATTGAGTTTTTGGAGAAAATTCAGATCTTTTGGGACTAGCCGAGCAGCAACATGTTTCATACCCAAATGATTAGTTAAAATGGTACGGATCGACTCGTGAGATACAGAAAGTTCGGCGGCTATCTCTCTCAGAGTTGAATGGGGATTTTCAGTCACTATTTCCTTCACTTTTGCGATGTTTACTTCAGTTGCAGACGTTGACGGCCTACCAGAGCGAGGCAAATCTTCCATCACATCTCGACCGCTTTTGAACGGTTTGAACCACTCATAAGCACGAGTTTTTGATAAAGTCGATTCACCGTAAGCCTTCTGTAACATTTTCAGTGACTCCGAACACGAAATTCCATTGGCGATGCAAAATTTAAGACAAACTCTTTGTTCGATATTTTTGTCCATTATGAAATTCACAATACACACTAAATATGATATTACTAAAACCAGCACTGTATTTAATATAAATAACAGATGCAAGTCAAACTCCGCGCCAAAATGGAAAACAGTTGTGCCAATCTAACAACTACAAAAAAACAAAAATATGAATTTGGAACCAAATTAAAATTAAAGAAATCATCCATTCCCGATACTTTTTTGACTGAATGTATATCAAAAGCACACTTTGTAAACAAGCTTATTATTAGAAGATTACATTCAGGATAAGAATGCCTGGAAGCATGCTGGTCCTGCTCCATAGGACAGTCAATGTTGTGGACAAAATCAAACTGGTTGCTTTATGTATTAACTTTATAGATTTTCTGTCTCTTTTCGTGTCTGTATTTTTCTGTTAACTCACACGCTGTTAATTAGTCATTCCAATATTTGTAAATGTGTGAGTATCATGTACCTACTTATTTAGAAAATTGATAAGTCTACCTCTGCATACCCTAGGTGCATGGTCCTCACATATTAAAAAAAAAAATTGTATACTTACCAAATATTGTAAAAGATTTATTTGAAAAGAGTATCTATGGAGTTTCTTGTCCATTCTTCTCCATAAGAATCTACCTTTCCGAATGGACAGTAGAGTCACTTCAGAACTTATATATATTTGAAATGTGAATGACGTTCAAAAGTGCCGTTTAATGGCCTAATTGGAATAAACGTTTTGACTTTGACTTGACTTTGACTTTGAAAATCTCAAGGTGAAAACTTAGTTGAGATAAGTTTAAAGTGAGCTGTCAGTGTCAACCCATGACTTAGGAGGAATGGCTATTTACTTAACGCTCAGTTCACCAAAATGTTCTCTGTAAAGTGTTAACAGAAGACAGGCTGTTTGACTTGGCTCAATTTTTCTATCAGGAATGAGCTCGGACTTAAAAAAACACCATAACAAATACGACCTTTAAAAGGTAGCTGGGGCAAACTGGATATTAGAAGTCCAGGAAGACCAGATGTTTAAGCGTTACTTGGGAGAGATGTTCAACAGTGGACTATAACGAGCTAAATCAATAAAATGAAATGGAATTTTAAACGAAGTCCCATGATTCCGGTCCTAATTATGCGGGAATCGGTGACTGAACCAACTGGCAGTGATTTACAAGGGCTGGCCTTATTTCTCTCATTGCAAAACTAATGTCAGTTTTGTTCGTCACAAAACTCTGAAGCCATACAAAATACGATTTTGTGGGTTATCCGTGATAAAGTAGGCAAAAGTAGATTCAATCCTCTGGGACGAATAAAATGCTATTATAATAATAATATGATTTGGTGTTTAGGAAGTTCCATCGTACCATCAAAATGTTTCATATTTTGATGTATGTCTTTAGTGCAAATGTTATCCTAATCTAAAAAGATCATTACAAAAATGTATCCCTCGATATTTTAAACAATGAATGCCGTCTTCCTTCCTCACTGTACCACTTGACTTCAAAACAATACACCCCCATGCCGCACAGCATACAATACACGGCGGCATGTAAGCCGTAGCTTGGCGCTTTCACGAGGCACCGCGGCGCGCGCGCATGCCGCCAGATGGGGCACGCACGCTCTTCCGCACATGCGCGGGCGACGATGCGCTGACGTACGATGGTCAAAGGGAGCTGATCCACTTGGCTTAAATGTAAATTTTTACTTCACATAACCTACACGCTTTTAATTTGCCATAACGGCGCGTAAAGCGGTTGGTCCTGGCAGTCACTTATATATTTTTGATAGATTTTTTTTACTAGATCGTTTGACCACTATCTCATGATGGTAAGTGATGATGTGGTCGAAGATGAAGCACGCTTGCCTAGAAGTAACCTTTTCACTCTTGACTTAATGACTCCCAGGTTGTAGCTATCAGGAAACACAGAATGATTAATTTTATTATTCATGACGATACATTTTGAAAGCTTCCGTACATAATAAACTTAATTAGGCAGTCACTGAATCTGTGTGCAGTATCAAGTCTGACGGAGACACAAACGTTTCGCGTGCTTTATTCTAATTATTGAAATATGGGTCCTGGATCGTCTAGTTTCCTCTTTTACAATGACAAGACAGGCATTATTTTTAGCTGACACACTCGCTGATGCGTGCGGCGCGTTTACCCAAATTCAGTCAAGTGTATGAGCCCCTCATGCGACGGCGCGCCGAGTTATGCGCAAGCGCCATGTGTGGCCAGCCACTTTACGCGCTAAGCTTTAGAACGTTCGCTTCTTATGCCTGAGGTCTCTGCTTTTCACATGTTGGCTAACGTTCTTAGAAGGCAAAATACAGTACAGTTTAGGATTTGATAAAGTTTGATCAACTTTTTAAAAAAAAATATCGCCAAGATGAAAATGATTGTCCAACGAGTGCCGACCACAAGATACATGGGATATGGGCAGCAAGATGACATAATAACATAACAAACAATATGGATGGACAGTATAAAAGATGATTATGGCTGTAAAGGAGGTGAACTGACTCTTGAGAGGATGGCAAGTGCAGACGTATGGAAGGAGACATGCTGGGCCGACCCCAATAACATGAGATAAGGGCAGCAAGATGTTGCTTCAGAAACGATGGTTGGACGTCTTGGAAGATGAAATGGCTATTTAAGAGATAACTTTTGAGAATATGGCAAATGCAGACGTATGGAAGGAGATATGCTGCGCCAGCCACATGGGATAAGGGCAGGAATGTGCTGCTTCAGAAACGATGGTGGGACATCTTCAAAGATGAAACGGCTAACAAAGAGCTGACTTCTGAGAGTATGGTAAATACAGAAGTGTGGCAGAAAGATATGCTGCGCCGTTCCCAATAAAATTCGATAATGGCAGTAAGATGGTGTTACAGAAACGATAGTAAGACATCTTGGAAGATGAATGGCTAGAAATTAGGTGACCATTGATAAGGCAATCAAGACTACCGAAAGAAACATGGTGCGCCGACGCCAATAAAATGGGAAAGTTTCTGAACTCAACATCCTAGAATGATGATGAGTTCAGAAACTTTGCGTTATTTTCAAAGAGCACGTTTGACAGCCGTCCATGATTATTTTAGTCTCGAGGTTTAATAACAGCACTAGTGTTAATAGAGAGTTAGCTTACAATACATAATCCTACACAAACTAGCCGCTATGCATTTGGTATAGCCAAAAAAAAATCATTTAAACATCTTCAATCTTCCAAACTGCACTATTTTCTTTATAAAAGAACGACTTAATTGAGTAATTACTGTTCGCGACGGAGCATTTTGATTTATATAACTCGCATAAACAGCCTTATGTACTTATATTCGTAAGCCTATATGTTTTTTAAGTTAGAAGCTTATATAGTCAAATAGTAATAGAAACATTCGCGGAGACGCATTTAACATTGTGTAACTCGCATAGATAGTACCTATGTACCTATAGTCGTAGGCCTATGTACTGAATTTAGAAGCTTATGTACTTGCATAGTGATAGTTTGTAAGCTATGTAATCAATTTAAAGTCATATGTTTGTCGTTTTCCCCAAACACGTAAAAGATGTTCTGGGGAAAACATATTTTCAAAGAAAATTATAGTCAATAGGTAGGGCTACACATTTCCCTTACACATTCCCGATAGCACCCTGAGGGCGTGTTCTGATTGGCTGATGGAAATCAGCCAAATCGAAGGTATACACAAAATAGTCATTTCACATTCGAACATAGTAGGGTGGTTGAAGAAAACCACCATGTACACGCACCTTCAGTGCTAAGTTTTTAGGGCATCTAGGAATTTAGGTCTTAAACCATAGGCACTGGAAAGCTGGCACTCAGCCCTATCCAGATATGTACACATCTTCATGGTCAGGCAAGGCATAAAGCCACAAAATAGATAAGAAGATAAACATAGTTTTTTATCCTCTCCCGGGTTCCTGACCTATAGTACCTCCACCCTTGGAGGGGTGGCTTGGTAAGTTGTGTAGCTGGATGGAGGGATGATGCACCTACCCGAATATAGATAGTTTCATAGCCCATGGGGCACAGTTTTTCGGGGAATCAACCCCAAATAGTAAGCAAGCTCAAGACTTGTGATATTTTTGATAGTTAAATGCAACAAGCCCACTAGTGGGCAGGGTTGAGGGGTTGATTTCCAACCCGTTCGACGGGGAATTTCGGGGGATTTGAATAGAGGTGCGTCAACCCCCATCCAGACCTATAATAGACCTAGATATAGCCGAAAATGTCATAGAACCATAGTAAAAATTTGCAGTTAAAATAAACTGAAGCAGTTAGTGGTTTTTGGGCCTCGTTACGGTAAAGTATCCTCGTACCTTAGTAAATGGTTAAAAATAGCCAATTCGTAGTCACCGGCAGAAGAAACCCTAGAATCTATAAATAGAATCACAGTACTCGCGACTTTGCCCTTAAACCATTAGCTGCAGTGTCCTCAAATTCCTGCCTATTATTTAACCCTGGTAAGCATTCACCCTGCACCCCAATCTACCCCGAAGACAGCAAGTACTTGGCAAGATAGAAGAACGCTGTACGTTAGGTGCGGAAGAGCCTTAGTTTTCGGTACAGGACGTCAGCGCGGCTGGACGTCGTCGGTCGGTCACAGTTCACTTCGGAGGAGAAGAAAAAGGATAGACCTACCCCATCACAACCCCGTCCCAGTCGATCACGCCCGTCCGGTACATTTTTTGGTCCTTCGAGAGCCGGATCTCCGCACCCGTACATCTTGTTTCTTAATAGTATGTCAAAACGTATCCGTTCCCGAATCATCCCTTGAAGAAACAAGCCTTAAAGACTCAAGCCGAAGCCCTGCGATATAGTTTGGCACAAGAGCCAAATATACGCACCCCGTATCTTGTTTCTTAACAGTATGTCAAAACGTATCCGTTCCCGAATCATCCCTTGAAGAATCAACCCTTGAAGAAACAAGCCTTGAAGACTCAAGCCGAAGCCCTGCGATATAGTTTGGCACAAGAGCCAAATATACGCACCCCGTATCTTGTTTCTTAACAGTATGTCAAAACGTATCCGTTCCCGAATCATCCCTTGAAGAATCAACCCTTGAAGAAACAAGCCTTGAAGACTCAAGCCGAAGCCCTGCGATATAGTTTGGCACAAGAGCCAAACATACGCACCCCGTATCTTGTTTCTTAACAGTATGTCAATTGGTATCCGTTCCCGAATCAACCCTTCAAGAATCATCTCTTGAAGACTCATCCGAAACAGATCCGAAGCTAATCGTCGAATGACGTTCCTGTGAAGACGCCTCAAGCTCAGCATCGTGGTTCATCGTGAGGACTACCCCTCGAAGAAAACTACCCTTCAAGAACCAACCCTTGAGGACTCACCCTGAGGCGGATCCGAAGCTATCCGTCAACATACGTTCCAGTTAAGAAGCCTCAAGCTCAGCATCGTGGTTCATCGTGAGGACTGCCCTTGGAGAGAACTACCCTTCGGGAGCCACCCTTAAGGACTCACCCCGAAACTTTGGACTTTGAAAATTTTCCTGAAACACTGAAGGACTGCGTCTGGACTTAGAAGATTTCTAAGGAATCCTGGACTTTGAGAAAATTTGAAAGTTGAACCTGGACTTGGGAAGATTTTGAAGACCAAACCTGGGACTTGAAAAAAAATTTTGAGGATTGAACCCGACACTTAGAAAATTTTCGAACATAGAAGCTGGGACTTAGAAAATTTTTGGAAGACAGAACCTGGGACTTAGAAGAAATTTTGAGGATTGAACCCGACACTTAGAAAATTTTTCGAACATAGAAGCTGGGACTTAGAAAATTTTTTGAAGATAGAAGCTGGCACTTAGAAAAAATTTTGAAGATTCATACTGAGACTTAGAAAATATAGATTGATTCGGGACAGAAAATTTTTGAAGAATTTGAACTTTGAAAATTTTGAGAAGATTCTATATATAGAAAACATAGATTGATTCGGGACATAGAAAATTTTTGAAGAATTTGAACTTTGAAAATTTTGAGAAGATTCTACACTTAGAAAATATAGATCGATTCGGGACATAGAAAATTTTTGAAGATTTTGGACTTTGAAAATTTTGAGAAGATTCTACACTTAGAAGATATAGACAGATTCGGGACATAGAAAATTTTTGAAAATTTTGAGAAGATTCTACACTTAGAAGATATAGATCGATTCGGGACATAGAAAATTTTTGAAGAATTTGAACTTTGTAAATTATGAGAAGATTCTACACTTAGAAAACATAGACCGATTCGGGACATCGAAAATTTTCGAAGATTTTGGACTTTGAAAATTTTGAGAAGATTCTACACATAGAAAACATAGACCGATTCGGGACATAGAAAATTTTTGAAGAATTTGGACTTTGAAAATTTTGAGAAGATTCTACACTTAGAAAAATAATATAGATCGATTCGGGACATAGAAAATTTTTGAAGAATTTGGACTTTGAAAATTTTACACTTAGAAAATTCAGAGCAACTCTGGACTTTGAAGATTGGGGACTTCGAAGAATTATCCGAGAATATAGAAATAGTTTGAAGAAAAAGACTTTAATTCAAGTTTTACTGAAGCCTTATCCAGGGACATAGAACAGTTTTGAAGAATCGACTTGAGGATTTGAATCATGTCAACCTCAAGAAAGGGAACCAGATTTGAGACGCCTTCAGAAAATACACTGAAGCCGACAGATAGAAAATACAGCCGAAACCTGCCGGTGACTACCCGGGGTGACGCCCGTATCGAACGTATCGAATGTGACAAGCCGCCGTCGACCGTGGGAAGGACGACGCGGTCTTATAGAAGAGTCACAAAGGCACGCGAAGACTTACTCAAGATTAAGTTGGAGCTTGCACAGTTAGCACTTCAGAGAGCCGAACAAGAATCGGACGACGAATATATAGAAGATAGAAACTCGAAAGACGAGTACGTGCGTTCCTGGCTGGAAGAGGCAGCTGAACCTGTTCCTGATCAGAGAGAGACCAACACGGCTGAGGGAGACATCCGTAATAGAATAGACAGAAACTGCGAGCAGAATAGAATAGATAGAAACTGCGAGCAGAATAGAATAGATAGAAGCTGCCAGCAAAATAGAATAGATAGAAGCTGCCAGCAAAATAGAATAGATAGAAGCTGCGAGCAACATAGAATAGATAGAAGTTGCGAGCAGCAACCGTCTCCCTCTATGCACTCCGTACCGATAGTGGACTCTCGTGGAACGCAAATACCGGAACTAGAGCCGAAAGTCGATGAAGTGACTAAACAGATGGCACCACCGAAGAAAATAGAAGACGACGGGGAAAACAGATTACAGCCGTTCATAACGGACCTTACAACAGCTATAGTATCGCAAGCTGATAGAAAAATAGAACAGAATAGTTCCTCGCCGTCAAAGGTCATCATGACCTTATCGAACTTCAATGGTGCACACACAGAATGGTTGTCGTTTCGAGCCATTTATGTAACAACTCGAAAAAATTTCAATGATGTCAAGAATACAGCAAGATTCAGAAGGCAAAGACAGTATCAGTCGTTACCTGACCTATCGTTGTTCAGCGAATTCGTCACTGAACAAGCCCGCTTCTGCAGCGCCTTTGCTCCCGCCGAGAATTTCAACGCAACAAAGAGCCCATCAAACAGACGTATAGCACAGAGAACCCACACAGCAACAGAGAAACCGGCCGATAGATGCCGCGTATGTGGGAAAGATGGGCACATAGAACGCGACTGTCGGAAATTCATAGAAGGCAACAGCGACAAGAGATGGGAGCTAGCAAAGAAGCTCAACTTATGCTATCTCTGCATGAAGTTTCGACGCGAGCGGCACCAGTGCAAACCGAAGAAGTGTGGCATCAAGGAGTGTATAGCCACACACAACCGGCTACTTCATTTCGAGAAGAAGCCCGCTGCAGCGACTGCCGTAAATCCGAAGGTCCTCGAACAGAAGCAGGAACCACAAGAAGTGGTTGCCAGCTTGCGAGCATAGTCGAGTCATGCCTACCTCAAGATGGTACCGGTCCGGGTGATTGGACCGGCGGGAGAGGCATCTACGTTCGCCCTTCCCGACGATGGATCAACCGTATCATTGATCAACGAGGACCTTGCCAGACAACTTGGAGCCGAAGGCCGCATAGACCCACAGAAGACATCTTGAAACGACACACCAAACAAATAGAAAATGGGCATATAGAAACCGCAATTGAAATGCCCGATAGTTATGAGACAGCCCACAAGCGGCTTGTCTCTATAGAAACTCGATGGAAATCCGACTCTTCGAGATAGATATACGGAACAGATGGACTCGTTCCTATAGAAAGGGTGCGCCGAGAAAGCGCCCGAAAATAGTACACCAGGAAGAGCCTGGTACCTACCTCATATCGATGTCTTCAAGCCGATGAAGCCAGAGAAGTACTGTATAGTACACGACGCCGCAGCTAAATCGAATGGAATGTCTTTGAACGACTTCCTACTCACAGGACCAGACCTGTTACAGTCGCTGCCCGGCGTCATGATGAGGTTCCGTAGACACCCCATAGCCATTTCGGGCGATATTGCCGAAATGTTTGTGCAGGTGAAAGTCCGACAAGAGGACACAGACGCCCTCCAATATCCGTGGAGAGGCAACAGACACCCTCCAATATCCGTGGAGAGGTGATAGTACAGAGGGGGCCCCCGACGAATATCGAATATCAATCATATTCGGCGCGGCCAGCTCACCGTGCACAGCGCCAAAAGCGAAGATGCACATAGAAAATGCGCTTGGTATAGAATGAAGACCAAGTGCAGACACGCTAGGTTTGAACCTGACCCTAGCGCGTCCATCGAGTGGAGTCTTAAGAAAAGACATAAAACCACAAACAAAGTCCAAGAAGAGGACATGAATGCCCTCCAATGTTCGTGGAGAGGCAATAGAATAGAGGGAGCCCCCGACGAATATCGAACATCAATCATATTCGGCGCGGCCAGCTCACCGTGCACAGCTATAAAAGCGAAGATGCACATAGAAAATGCACTTGGTTCAATAGAGACCAAGTGCAGACACGCTAGGTTTGAACCTGACTCTAGCGCGTCCATCGAGTGGAGTCTTAAGAAAAGACATAACCACAAACAAAGTCCGAGAAGAGGACATGAATGCCCTCCAATGTTCGTGGAGAGGCAATAGAATAAAGGGAGCCCCGCCGAATAGAGTGACGCAATCATGTTCGGCGCGGCCAACCCAACGTGCATACCTGTAAGCGCAAGGATGCACCATCGAAAACGTGCTTGGTCTAGAATAGAGACCAAGTGCAGACACGCTAGGTTTCAACCTGACCCTAGCGCGTCCATCGAGGGGCGTCTTAGAAAAAGACGTGCCCACCAAGAAGAGGCATTCGAAATAGTGCTTGGCGTAGCCTCCATAGTACAGTACGCGCCAAGCAAATGCTCCAAAAAGTATGGAGAAAACGAGTCGACCGCAATCAGTCACTCGACACAGAAACCGTACTCACAGAGAAACACCAACGAAGAGGTGTTGTCCACACTGTTGTGTGAGGCAGAGTACGGTAAACAGCCGCCCGCTGAAATAGGTATCAGTCGCCAGCGAAGGCGATGAATCCATCACGCCGAACCACTTCCTACTCGGTGGTTCGGCCAGACTGCACCGCACCCGGCGTGTTCACCGAGCAACACGTCGACACCACGAAACTCTGGCGGCGCTCACAAGCGCTCGCCGACCAGTTCTGGCGCCGCTGGGTGAGGGAGCACTTACCCGAGCTCCAACACCGGCGGGAGCGCCACCACCGTGGCCGTGGTCTGCAGGTGGGCAACCCTGTGCTCATCGCAGACGCCAGCTGCCTCGCAACACGTGGCCGCGAGGCCGCATCACCGCAGTCTTCCCTTGGGCGGACCACAGGTCCGGATCGCTGAGGTGCGCATATCTGGCGGCACTCTAAAGCGTCCGGCGAAGAGGCTGATCCCGTCATCGAAATGGTCCAGAGCGTCGGGGCTACGGGCCGGAGCGACGGGCGTCGCGCCGGCGAGATTCGAGGCAACAGTCACCGTGGCAAAGGGCGACGCAACTACAGTCGTCGCTCACCGGCGAGATGCAGCGCCGCGCCGACATCGCAACGAGTCGTCACTGCGCTGCACGGCGGGAGAAATGTTCGCGACGGAGCATTTTGATTTATATAACTCGCATAAACAGCCTTATGTACTTATATTCGTAAGCCTATATGTTTTTTAAGTTAGAAGCTTATATAGTCAAATAGTAATAGAAACATTCGCGGAGACGCATTTAACATTGTGTAACTCGCATAGATAGTACCTATGTACCTATAGTCGTAGGCCTATGTACTGAATTTAGAAGCTTATGTACTTGCATAGTGATAGTTTGTAAGCTATGTAATCAATTTAAAGTCATATGTTTGTCGTTTTCCCCAAACACGTAAAAGATGTTCTGGGGAAAACATATTTTCAAAGAAAATTATAGTCAATAGGTAGGGCTACACATTTCCCTTACACATTCCCGATAGCACCCTGAGGGCGTGTTCTGATTGGCTGATGGAAATCAGCCAAATCGAAGGTATACACAAAATAGTCATTTCACATTCGAACATAGTAGGGTGGTTGAAGAAAACCACCATGTACACGCACCTTCAGTGCTAAGTTTTTAGGGCATCTAGGAATTTAGGTCTTAAACCATAGGCACTGGAAAGCTGGCACTCAGCCCTATCCAGATATGTACACATCTTCATGGTCAGGCAAGGCATAAAGCCACAAAATAGATAAGAAGATAAACATAGTTTTTTATCCTCTCCCGGGTTCCTGACCTATAGTACCTCCACCCTTGGAGGGGTGGCTTGGTAAGTTGTGTAGCTGGATGGAGGGATGATGCACCTACCCGAATATAGATAGTTTCATAGCCCATGGGGCACAGTTTTTCGGGGAATCAACCCCAAATAGTAAGCAAGCTCAAGACTTGTGATATTTTTGATAGTTAAATGCAACAAGCCCACTAGTGGGCAGGGTTGAGGGGTTGATTTCCAACCCGTTCGACGGGGAATTTCGGGGGATTTGAATAGAGGTGCGTCAACCCCCATCCAGACCTAGAATAGACCTAGATATAGCCGAAAATGTCATAGAACCATAGTAAAAATTTGCAGTTAAAATAAACTGAAGCAGTTAGTGGTTTTTGGGCCTCGTTACGGTAAAGTATCCTCGTACCTTAGTAAATGGTTAAAAATAGCCAATTCGTAGTCACCGGCAGAAGAAACCCTAGAATCTATAAATAGAATCACAGTACTCGCGACTTTGCCCTTAAACCATTAGCTGCAGTGTCCTCAAATTCCTGCCTATTATTTAACCCTGGTAAGCATTCACCCTGCACCCCAATCTACCCCGAAGACAGCAAGTACTTGGCAAGATAGAAGAACGCTGTACGTTAGGTGCGGAAGAGCCTTAGTTTTCGGTACAGGACGTCAGCGCGGCTGGACGTCGTCGGTCGGTCACAGTTCACTTCGGAGGAGAAGAAAAAGGATAGACCTACCCCATCACAACCCCGTCCCAGTCGATCACGCCCGTCCGGTACATTTTTATCAACGTTACAATAACAAACTCTCGGACTGGAAATCATCTCACAAACTCACAATTTCACAATTCACAATAGAGTCGCTCGGTTTCTTTTGTAAAAGACATCAACGGGGCTCCTAGAAAAGGAAAATATTTATACTTTCATATTTTTCAGTTTCGGTTTTAAAATATTTTTGTCAATCGATTGAGCATGGAATACATAAATGTTCGTAATTCAGTGTTTAATTCAGCTATTGTTTATTTCGGTATTGTCAATTGCCTTTTCTGCTCGACTGACATAAATGTAACTAGGTGTAGGTCACTAGAAAAAAGCTATGCTTATTTGACAATAAGCATAGCTTTTTTCTAGTGAGATTTTTTTATTTGTTTAAACAAATTAAAAGTATGTCAGTATTATCTTCAGCAGTATTATCAGAGCCTTCTTCCACCTTCTTCCACCTGGCGTTAATCCCGGCTATTGCCAGTGTCCGCCTTCCTACTTAGCTTCCTCCACTTTGCCCGATCTTGAACATTAGCAGTATTATCAGAGCCTGGAGGTACTAAAACTGTCAAAAATCCTGGACAATCCCTTATGCTCAATACGCCCTAAGAAATAAAGGTGAAAAAATAGTCGAACGGGATCATTCGCCCACTTTGAAAACCACATACACTTTGTCAAATGCGTGCATAACACTCTTATTTATAAAAAAACTCGCTAAACATAATTAAAAAAAGCTAATTGTAATTGAAACTCTCAATGGAAAGTTTTAATTAAGAATCTGCTAAACAGTGTTTAGCTTATTCACATTATATTCGTTAGAAAGTTTTTTTTTAAATAAGGCCCTTAATCTCGCAGTCACCAACCCGGAGAAAAAGCAGAATAACTTCAACCCTACCAATTCCTATTCTAGTAATAATCTCATTCCCCTGGCAGGGGCGGCACGTACACATAAACCTTCCAGTTTATGGCTCGCCGACGTCCTCCGGTCCTCTATTAGTCCTCACGGAGGATCGCTAATACCCTCCTCGCCGGCTGTGCACAAGAATTGGTAGAGAGATGCTATCGAAGCTGGTTTTATTGGTCGAACAGGGTAGAAGGTTCTTGGAATTGGTTTCAAGAGATGTTTTAAAGTACTTAAAACATTTAATCATTATTCAAATTCTAAAGTCATTTTTCGAAAAAATACTCATAGGGAAAATATGTGAAAAATTACTCTCTCTTTCTCTATGAACTGTTTTCCGAAAAAATCCGAAATTTTTAGTCCTTGACAAGATACCCTACTATCTTAAACATCTAGAGGTATCTTGCGAATTCGTACACAAGGCAGCACTAAGAGAGGATTTCCAGAAATTCTCACAGGAACGGGAAAGAATGGGATAAGCGCGTATGAAATCACGGGCAAAAGAGTTGACAATAAGGTGCTTTTTAGGCACCACGGGACAGATTTCACAGGGCTATTTTTGCATCGGATTTTTTGCAGTCCCGTAAAGTTGACTCGTAGGTATAACATGGATAAAGAAGGCCTTATGAGCCCAGTACGACACAAAACGCGAGTACATGCTGCTTCTCTCTCCGGTAATTATGAGGACAGCGTCAAGCCATGAACATAGGATTGGGTATGTATGGTACAGCCAGCAAAACGCAAACGTGTAACATATTTTTTTTTACGTTAAAAATGCATTGTTACTGTGTTATTAAACTGCTCTTTAGAAGAAACTAATAAATGCAAGTCATGTGATAAAATACTGTTAAAAGTGATGACACGTGGCATTGCCACAATTGAAGATAACATTTAGACACATTTGGATGACCAAATGCCAAAACTGCACAATCTAGCAGAAACACCACGTGGATCAAAAACGCCTTTCATCATCATCCTCATCAGAACAGCCAAAAGACGTCCACGACTGGACATAGGCCTCCCCCAAAGGGGGGGGTTTGCCATAATCGCCATGCTTGGCAGGCGGGTTGGCGATCACTCAGATTCTGTCGGTGCTGCAGTTTCACCAGAACATGGAAAATTGTACAGGTATTACCATACTGGGTAAACTGTCTACCAATGATTAGCAGGTATTGATCTTGATTAAACTTAGTGGTACGGGCAGTCACACCCCGTGCTGATGATAACTGAATATTGGTAACTCAATTGGAGCTTACGTGAGGGACATGCCATAAAATGTAAGCTGGTTTACATTTTGACAGTAACTGGAGTTGGAGAATTTGTGTCCATAGCTTTTACTAGCGTGTCGACCTTGAGGCGGTTACGAGAGATTGGTCATCATATCATCATCATAACAGCCGAAAGACGTCCACTGCTGGACATAGGCCTCCCCCAAAAGGGGCGGGGGATTTGCCTTAATCGCCACGCTGCCCATTCTCTGATGAGTACCTTAGTCGCCTTTTACGACACCCACGGGAAGTGATGGGATGGTATTATTCTTTTACGGAACCATATACGGCACCGGCCAACACCATACGGCATAGCTGGCTTTAAACCTAGCTATTTTGTTGACTGTACTTCAGCCCGTTTAACTATCGCAATACTGTTGGACCGACCGCTGACAGACGGCACATAGTTCGGCGTACCGTTAGCAACTAACTCGCTTCTCACGAATGTCTCACATAAATTGCGCTTAGCGATAAACATCGCGATCCGACGCTTTCCATCGACTTCCAGATCATTACGGCTAATACGAACAAATTGGGATAATGGCTACTTGTTTATGGTTCGCATGCTGTAATGTAGGCAAGGACTCGAAGGGAAATCATCAAATGACTCCTCTCGCTCTGGGCAGAGCAGAAGGGAGTGTCAGACTCTTAGTGACTAAAACCCATCCGTGTTCCTCCTGCCCTTTGCGTTCCAGCCGCGGTGACTCATTCGAACAAATACCTCAACTTTTCTAAGGACGTCATCTCACTTTGTCCAGCCCGAGAATCAAATCGAAGACGCTTAGGAGTCACTTCCCGCTTACGCGTCCACTAAAGGGACATTCTTATACAAATGAGCTTCTGTAGGTTGTAAACATACTCGTATTTTTAGAAGAAATGACCATGATTGTTAAATTATGTCGATATTATAATCTTTGCCATTGTCCCATTAGTAGCCCATTTGGTTAATAAACCGGCCAAGTGTAAGCCCGACTTGCACATGAAGGGTTCCGTACGATAAGCCGAGTCATAGCGGCAACAGAAATACACAATCTGTCAAAATTTTAACTGTCTACCTATTACGGTTCATGAGATACAACCCGCTGACAGACAGACGGACGGACGGACAGCAGAGGCTTAGTAAATAAGGTTCCTTTGGTTACCCTTTGCGTGCGGAACCCTAGAAAGGCTCTGGCTTTTGAGTAGATCATTTTTTTCTGTTGATAGTTTTTAGTTCGTCAGGTTCGTCTTGGACAAAGGAAATCAGTAGTTCGAATGTAACTTGCGTTTGAATCACGATTTCTATTCCTTACTGCATAAACTATGTAGGTATGTGTGTTGTATCTTGTTGTGAATCTGTTCATTGAGATTTTTAATTACAAAGATTACGAATTTAAATGAAAATTGGCAAATGGTCATTATTTAATTGAACGACATGGAATAAGCCACTTTCGTTCCGTGAAATGCAAAACTTTTCATGAGAGCAAAGCCGCGTTTCAGTCACCTATAAAACTAAGAAAAAAAGATTCCTCTCCACATTTCATACAACTCTGACAAAGGACTTGGTTCCGTATGTAAATTCAGGGAGCCAGCAGTTTCAGGGGCCCGTAGTTCGCTATGCAAAAGTAAGAAACACCTCCGGCAATTTTAATAAAATTTTCATTTGTCGATATATACGGAGTTGAAGTGATCCGCTGTGTCCGGCTGGGTACATATTAATGAGAACAGGTAGGGAGGGTGTGCGGCGGGGGTGTTTGGTGCAGGGGCTGGGGGCGGGGGGCGGTGTGCTCTCGCGATGGTTGTTATGGCAACGCGACGCGGCCTCGGGCGCGGTATTACAATGAAGGCGATACTTGCGGATCAGAGACCAGGGAAGCGTTGCGGTTCGGTGTGTGCGAGTCTTTGTTCTAAAAATGTCAAACTTTGAAAACAAAAAGCTTCTGTTTTGAGGTATCTGTGTTTGCCTTCTGTGTCTAGGCTTATAGTTTACCGTCGCTATTACAGAGATGATAGATTTTATATTCGAGCTATTATCACCGTGTCGGAGTCATGCCAACTAAAGTTGTATCCTCGGGCAAACTATAAAATCTGGCTTTCAAAACTTCTAAAACAGCTCTTCCACACAAGTTTCAGAACTAATACAAAAAGCCAGAAGACTTTTTCATCAGCACAGCAAATCCTGGAACTTTCAACGACACTCCAAAAAACAGGCGAACCGCGACGCTACCCAACACGCGGTCTGCTACCCCCCGTATCTGGAGTCGCGCGTGATACTCGCGGGGGTGGCGGGTGGGGTGGCTACGTGCCACGACAAAAAACCCGAGCTGACCCGAGTCCAGCCGCCATAAAGCGCCTCAGAGCGTAATAAGTAGAGAGGCGCTTCTGGGAATTTTAGGCCGAGGACGAAGACGAGTTTTTTCTCGACCAAAAATTGTTCGTATTGACGTATCATTCAGAAGTTATAAGGATTGAGAAAGTCAGCAGTGAGATAACTGTATGATCTATAAAACATACAGCTTTAATTAGGTACACAGTTATTTAGAAATTACCAGCAGAAAAATTGGAAATATCCGTCTAGGTACTTTGAGTACCTAAGACAAAATATCTTTAAGCATTCCTGTGAAAACAAGACTGAAAGATAAACTTGGATTAAGCCAACTTTTACGTTTACCAATGTCACTACATAAGTACGAGAACAATACCCAATTTATAGGATTTACAAATAAGTCTGATCACCGAGCTAGATGCCTATCGACCTGTCGGATTGGTTCACATTAGCCCAGAGCCGGGAAGAATGGGAGGCTTTTGCCCTCTAGAGGGACGGAATAGGCTAAAAATAAAATAAACTGATCATCAACACACTTTTTCTAGAATCTTCGTCCAACGCCACGCCGAAGCGTCGCACCTCTAGTAATAAGCTCCCCTTTGCTAGCGTTGCTTTCTGTCGCAAATGGTGCTCAAAGGAACGCACGTTCGCGCGCTCTAATTTCGAGTCGATCGTTTGACTCGGAATGACTCGAGCGGCTATTGATTCGATACCTACCTTGTTATGTGAGCCTAGTACCCCGGCCAGTAGGTATTGTCATTGTTATCGATTACCGCTAATTTCGTTAGTTGGGTTTTCGATAGATGACACCGACATTTTGATCGGTGGTGATCTGAATTTAGTTTCATTGTGTCTGTCACCGGAAAATTGCAAACGTCGTAGAATTGTAAAATATCCTGTGATATTTTTTCTTAAATACCCACCCACAGACCTATTGGAAACAAATGCATTTGGATGGAATTTATTGTATACAAAACGTTTTCTTATAATATTTCGAGAAATCATAATCTAATAAAGATTTACAATCTTACGGTCTGCAATTTTCCGGTGACAGTACAACTTATTGAAACTCAAATAACAAGATGCCACATTGAGCACTTAAGTAAACCACGCAGGACATTATAATTTCATTAATAATTGAATAACCACATCATTCATTAAATTACATGGGTCACGTTAACTACGAGGATTTCCTCCCCATTTACCTTCCGTTCGTATCTACTACTCTGTCAAGAAAGTACCGGGAAAAGATCAATAATACACAAAATGTCCGTTATTCATCCAAATTTATTGTATCACCTTCAAAGTATGCTCCTTTAGAAACGATACACTTGCGCCAACGAATAATCCATTCATCAAAACATTTTTTAAACGCTGCTTCCGGAATTGAGTTGAGTTCTCGCCGCGAATTTTCCTTTATGTCTTCTATCGATTGAAAACGGTTCAGTTGGAAGGCGCCACTCCGAAGCTTGTTGACTAGTTTGCATGTCAAACTCGTAAACCCACGTCTCGTCACCAGTAACAATGCGTCTCATGAATGTTGGGTCCGAACTGACTCGTTCTAGCATGTCCTCAGCGACTTTCATGCGATTGAGTTTTTGGAGAAAATTCAGATCTTTTGGGACTAGCCGAGCAGCAACATGTTTCATACCCAAATGATTAGTTAAAATGGTACGGATCGACTCGTGAGATACAGAAAGTTCGTCGGCTATCTCTCTCAGAGTTGAATGGGGATTTTCAGTCACTATTTCCTTCACTTTTGCGATGTTAACTTCAGTTGCAGACGTTGACGGCCTACCAGAGCGAGGCAAATCTTCCATCACATCTCGACCGCTTTTGAACGCTTTGAACCACTCATAAGCACGAGTACTATAAGTCGATTCACCGTAAGCCTTCTGTAACATTTTCAGTGACTCCGAACACGAAATTCCATTGGCGATGCAAAATTTAAGACAAACTCTTTGTTCGATATTTTTGTCCATTATGAAATTCGCAATACACACTATTATGATATTACTAAAACCAGCACTGTATTTAATATAAATAACACATGCAACTCAAATTCCGCGCCAAAATGGAAAACAGTTGTGCCAATCTAACAACTACAAAAAAACAAAAATTTGAATTTGGAACCATAAACAAATCATCCATTCCCGATACTTTTTTGACTGAATGTATGTGGCTTTATGGGAAGGTAGTTAAAGAATTGAAACATAAACTTTTTCTAAACACAATTAACTTGAGTACAAAAACCCGACTAAAAAGTTCCAAAGAAGTCACTTCATAAACTGTCTGATGCAGTTAGTGGCATTTATTGTAGTTCACTCACAGAAATGAAACCACCAACTGTATCTACTACTTTTACTGACGCTCCTTTTGGAGCAGAAGGGACAAAACCTATAAGTAAATCCGGAGAAAACTGGCTGTGACAGACGGACAGACAGTCAGACACCCGAGTGATCCTATAAGGGTTCCGTATCTTACAGATGTTCGGAACCCAAAAATTGACTTTGTCAAAAAACCCGACCGCCAAAAACGACTAAATAGTTCCAAAGAAGTCGCTTTTCAAGCAGTTTGATGCAGTTGATAGCATTTAATACAGTTCAAACACAGATTTGATGCAAGCCACCAACTGCATCTACTGCAGATGGGTACAAACTCATGAAATTTGTAATTGAAAACGAGGAAAGAATACCTATAAAAAGGAACACAAAATAATTTCATCAATGGTGTAAAAACACCATGAAAACGCTACCATCGCTGCTCTAAATACTCAAACTATGCATCCTCATGTTTCACGGCCAATTGCACCCGCATACCGATACACATAAACTGTTTACATAACTGATAACGCTGACGTCGCGTAATGACCATGACGTCACACAATCAATTATGTTGCTAACTCAAACCGGAGTAATGGACCACGTCAGAAACGTCGGCATCGTTTGAAGGAAAATGCGCTGTTTTCCTTCAAATTTTAGTAAAATTGACACGTGGATCATTGGATCGTGGTCTAGTGGGTGGATAAAAAGGTATCGAGTAGCTATCGAATTCCGATTCAGTTTATATACTTTTGTCTGCTTCACAGACCACGGAATGGCGTCGCAATCGCAACCACCGGCTAGAGACACCTTTTTTTAAGGATCGGAAATCATCAAATGACTCCTCCCGCTCTGGGTGAATCAGGAAGAAGTGTCAGACTCCTACTGACTAAAACCCATCCGTGTTCCTCCTAGTGTCCTTTGCGTTCCAGGGCCACGGTGACTGTTTCGAACAAAGTCCGCAGCCCCGGCCCTAGCGGGCCCCGTCTTCTGAACACCTTCCATAATATTCGTAAATCCATTGTTTTTTAGGATGAGAAATAATCAAACCAATCTTTACGCTCTGGGCGGAGTGGAAGGGAGTGTCAGACTCTTACTGACTAAAACCCATTCGTGTTTCTATTAATACCCTTTGCGTTCCAGGAGTCTCATTGTAACAAATTTAGCAGATCTTACAAATTTAGAGAGCCTTGGAGATCCATACATCCATGCAAGTATTTTAAATGCGAAAGAACAGAGTTGCTAGGTATTTATTTAAACAAAACATCCATCTAAACTTTCGCATTTGAAATATTATACAGAAGTATAGATGTGCCAAAATTCATCAAGATCCGTTCAGCCGTTCTGGCGTGATTTAGTAACAAACATCCATCCGAACTTTCGCATTTATAATATTAGTATAGATTCTGGCAATGTCTTCTCTAGCAGTCAGTGCCGCATTAATCCATAAGCAAATTAAGCAATTGCTTAGGGCATCACGTCTGGGGGGCACCATAAACAGATAAACTACAGGAATTAGGGGTACTTAGTTATTTTGGTAAAGTGAGACGAAATTTCGCAAACCTTTCGAAAAGTCAGAAAAGGGTTTCAAGACCCAAAAGTCACTTTAGAGACGTGCACTTACAAAAATTACGAGCCGACTTTGATTAGGAGTCTGCGCAAAAGAAAATCTACCAGATGTGGATTTTAAAGACAACGCCATAGACAACTATTGCAGTGTTCTGTTTTGTCTGTGGTGTGACCAGAGCCTCGTAGTAGGCTAATGTCCGGTCCTGACATAGTTGGAGATTTATAGTATAGTAGATTTAAGTTAGTAATTAGTTTATTTTAATTTTGTGTATTTGTGCGTCATTTCTGGCAGAATAAACGTCTTTTCTTTCTTTCTAAAGACACCAGTTAAATAAAATCCTGATAAAAAGGCAGAGTGCTAAATTTGTCGAGCTTGCTTTAAGGAAATTATCCTTACTTCCTTACTAATATTACAAATGCGAAAATAACTCTGTGTGTCTGTCTGTTTGTCGCGCTTTCACGCCAAAACTCCTGAATCGATTTAAATAAAATTTGGTACAGAGATAGTCTAGAGCCTGAGAAAGGATATAGGACACTTTTTATCCCGAGAATATGTTCCCTAGGGACCACGCGGGCGAAGCCGCTGGCAGAAGCTAGTTTTTAATAAATAAAAAATATGATTTAGTAGTTTGGTTTTTATTTTGAAGATCTACTAGTTGACCACAGGCGTGGATTGCTTAGGGCATCAAGAAGTCTTAATCCGGCACTGCTAGCAGTGACCGCCATGGCACCTCTATGGTCTGTGGTATATCCAATAAAAACCTTCTATTTACCAGACGGGAGTACTATGAAAATTTCCACGGGAAATCAAAGTATTTCTTTAAAGAATGTAAGAATGGCAATTACACAAAAACAAACCATTATACTCTGATTGTACGCGTGGCTCTACATAATATCTGTCACAGTGACCGATTGAATTCAAATTCTGTGTGAATTGGCTAAAAGTTAGACAGATAAACATTTATTTGACATCAGTCAATCAGACATATCAAGAAAACTCCATCATTTTCTTAAACCACCGGTCTCTACGTGTCCTCCTAAACCAGATATGAATCCAAAACAAAGCACATGCAATATTAAACCACTCACCAACCGAATCATTATCACCTGTTACATGTAGCATAACGCCCCAGTGCGCGGAAGGCTTTATCCCTCATAAACACGTATAATTTGAGTACTTGAACAACAATCTAACGCGACATCATTGGCCCGATAGAGCGCCATTAACGAAGTTGCAAACCGCGCTCAACAGGTGGCGCTATTCGTTTCAATATCTACAAAACTTTCCGACGCAACTCAATAAATCGACCAATTTCAGACGACCTCTACAACCACCATCAATCCCCCTTAATACGTCCAAATTTAAAGCCAAGAAAAGAGGGTGGAAGCTCATTTTAAAGTGGCCTTTCTTTGCCCTGTTGTTATTATCATTGCCCTTTATGTCTCGTTCCAATTTGAACTTTATTGTTGGGAATTAAAAGTTATTTTGTTGTGTTAATAATGGGCAATTGTCGTATTCAGCAGTTTAGCGATACGTTTTGTGTTGAAAACGTTTTATAGACATGTTAGTGGTCGTTGAGATCAGCTGTTCGTAAGATGTTTGTTTTCATTGTGTTCTGTGTATATTATCTTAAGCCAACCTTTTTTTTGGGGAAGGGATTGTTAAATTGTTACTTATTATGTTGTAAGAACTTCAGGTAGGTAATCGTGAATATTGATCCGAGGAGACTTTAATAGTGATCGCAAGGTCATATGAAATGTTTACACGTGGCTACAAAGATATTGATCAATGCTACTAATGATAACCGCGGCATAATGATTATACTGCTTACTAGTACTTTGCCAAAGAATACGCCAGCGCTGCCATTTTCATGAAGATCTCTATTTTTTTAATACAGCCCTTGTTCATCATCTGCCTAGCCTTTTCCCAACTATATTGGGGTCGGCTTCCAGTCAAACCGGATTTAGCTGAATACCAGACCTCCACAACCCATTAATTGGGTAACACGGCAGACTGGAGTCAGATTTACTGGCTTCTGACTATCCGTAACGACTGTCAAAGATCTACAAATGACAGCCGGGACCAACGGCTTTTCGAGGCACGGAGGAAACTCGGTATGTTAAGATGGTCACCCATCTACACACCGACCTTTGGCAAGCGTTGCTTAACCTTGAAGATCGACCCGTGCGGCTGTTATTATCTAGCCACGAGCTTATAATAAATAAAAACAATCTACCATAAAAGAAAAACTTGCCAAAGCAGTTGTAAGTAAAGCTGTGCCAAATGCAACATAATCCTTCAAATTATTCAATGCATTACCAAAACATGATCATGTACAGACGCCAGCACATCAAGCTTCAACAATATGTCAAATTTCTTTAATAGATTTTCAACTTTATCGTTGAAGCATTAGGTTCAAAGTTGATTGGGAAATTTTACAGTTTCAGGTTGCTTGAAGTGCTGGCGTGGGTACATTACACATAGGTGCAAAGAACTCCGCAATCTGTGACTATCAAGGGCGACCGGTGACCGGTGACCGTACACTTCACAAGTTCAATGTTCATTGTCTGTTTTCAGCACAGTAAAAATATGTGTCTGTCTGTATTGTTTTCTAATCTCGAAAACGGCTGAACACAAATAGATGTAATTTAACTTCGGTGAATTACTGCTGCGATGGTGTTCAACGTTTGTAGAACGTTTATAATGGCCAGGGAAACCTTAGTCTAGGTTGCGTGACCGAAAATTCTCCAATTATAACCTACAGAT
Source organism: Lacanobia oleracea (assembly GCA_950371165.1). Classification (NCBI taxonomy): domain Eukaryota; kingdom Metazoa; phylum Arthropoda; class Insecta; order Lepidoptera; family Noctuidae; genus Lacanobia; species Lacanobia oleracea. The sequence goes on from OX493404.1 coordinate 6,415,287, forward strand.
GTCTCTAAACTTCACGAGAAAAATAAAAGCCTTCTGAGAACTTCAAACAATGGGGTATTTTACTAAAAAAATCTAATTAGCCCGTCTGATAGATTTTCAAAAAATATTCGACACGTATTTTTCTTTTTTCACGTAAACAAAAAATAAAGAGGATACAGCGAGTTGAAGACACGTGTGACGTCATCTGGCTTGGTAAAAATGTACGAAATTTACCAAGCCAGATGACGTCACGCGTGTTGAAAATGTATCAGACGGACTAATTAGATTTTTTTAGTAAAATACCGTATTGGGAAACCATCTGAAAAAATATCAGTCACTGTTATTGTACTCATCAAATTGGACTGTGATTGTCCTATACAAAATTTTGACGTTTCACAAGGGCCTGTTAATGTGAAATTATAAAGTTGACAAAAAATTAATCACATAACATAAACAATATGATATGTAGACGACGCATTAAGTAACAGTATCCCCACGAATTCTAGATCGTTCAGTGTACCATGTGACCTAAAAGCGGTCGCCGACGAATACCGGCACAAGTGACTGATGCACAACTCACAAGCACATAGGTACGTTCGAAATCCGAATGTTGTTTGTATCGACCATGGACGGAGAGGAATGGACTGAGCAATAATATTTCAAAATTGACTGCTTTGAAGAAGACGTTCTTTTTTTATTATGTGGCCTCTCGCTTGTTAAGCAATGATATTGCCGTATGTTTTACTGGAATTTTCTGTAACCCACGACAGCATAGTTCAAAAAAAGAACAGAGCGATTGAGCGGCCATTGCCTGTCTCTTTTCTCATAGTCGTAGTGACATACATAACATTGCAAGCCTATGACGTGGACCAATCAAAATACTACAAAATGACATCGCCTAACCACTGCGATTACACCAAACCACTGCGATTAACTAATGACAACACGCTTTATCATGACTTATGCTGTTTTACGGCAATACTTAGAAATCCATAAATTAATTACTTGGGTATAGAATTACATAGGGTTCCAAAACAACATTTCGGAAACGTCTTAAATCTACTACTACTTAAATCTACTACTACTTAAATCTACTAGAAACTCCATAGGAACATATTTCCATATTCTACATTTATTACGGTTCAAAAAACAGAAAAAAAAATTGTGAAATGCCTAACCTAATGTCATCGGCCATCGCTGAGCACGTCACATCCCGATAACTCACGCTCAGTCCATTCCTCTCCGCGCATGTTATCGGCGCGTGAGTCACCGTTTGGCGTCGCGGGCCGCGCTTTGCGTCCGCGTAATGCGCGCGCGCCGATGCCCGCCGCCCGGTGACCGTCAGCCGTGCAAACGTGCCGACCGACTGGCAGGGGGCACAGTGACGGGAGAAGCGAGTGCGGAAGCGGGCACGGGTTTTTTTACAATGAGCGATTTTCTTGTATTGGGATGTCGGAGTGACTGACAGACAGCGCACACCCGAAACTACTGGTCGTAGAAAGCAAAAAAAAATCAATGTAGGTTCCTTGAGGAATGTAGCACTAAGAGAGGATTTCACGAAATTCCTACGGGAACGGAAAAAAAAAAGGGATTTGCGCGTACGAAGTTGTGAGCAAAAGTATAATATTAAATAATATTTAAGAGCAGATGGGGTTATCATTCCTGATACTTTCTCTACTAGTAGGTACCTACTAGTAGAGAAAGACTCTACCAGTACAAGCTACAAGTAGTACACAAATTGAAGCACCTGAATGTTTCAATGTCCAAGTCCAAATGTGGAACTATTCCAACTATTGGCTCGCTCTGTTTTATTGAAAAAGACCAAGCTCTCCATTGGCACAATTGTAGGCGATTGGCACACTGCACCGCATCACGCAGCGTAGTGCGGGAGTGCGTGATCTTACGTTGCTTGAAAGTATCTCTCTTTGTATTAAAACACGCATAGTGGAACACACTGAAAACGCATTCACGCGCAGTTTTTTACTTCGTCGCCACGCACCCCGCAGCGTGTAGCGGGGCAGTGTGTGAATCGCCGTAATCATGTAGCTTGGAATCAGTCATACTCATAATTAATTAATTGATATTTACCGAAGAAACCAGTTGTTGTGGCGACACTTGGGGAGGCCTATTTCCAGCAGTGGACGTCTTTCGGCTGATATTATAATGATGTGATGATTTATGTCGTAAGAATAACAGACATCAAAGTATCACACGGAAAGTACTGGATAAAGTAACAGATAATTTCGATCCCGTTAAAACTACACCAGTATCTCTATCAACGCAAACACGATCACGAAATAAACAACCCGATAACGATCTCGATCAACTTCCCATCGTTTCGTTAATGACATGCACCCACCGCACTGCGCTTTCCGCGTCATTCCCCGCGCTCCCACGCACTGTGTCCGAACCCGCATGCATCTGCACTGTTTTCGCGCTAAAAAACATGGCGCAGCTGCAAACAGCGTACCGCAGTCCATGAGGAAACAGGATAATGAGACTGACGTACTTATATAGGTACGTGCATCACTCTGGGTAATCAAACTATAGATACGTTACCCGCACTCAGAAATGGCGATATAAAAATAATGCAACTACCGCAATCTATACCCCGCGCTCGTACTACGTAGCATCTTCTGCCTAGTACCAAAAGTGTTTGCTCAGCAGAGTTATTCTGTAAGTAACTATTTCGATATCGAGCTTCACCAGTGATAAAACTTACTAAGTGAGCTTTACAACAAACAATATAAGTCTTATATTAAAATACGAATTTCATACCTCACCTCGGATTCCGCTGTCGAAACACGAAAATGCTACAGAATAGCTAGGTACTGTTTTTTAGAACCGTGCTATTGGCGTTTGACGCGTCTTTCTTACGTCATTGTGGGTAATAGTTTTAATAATAATAACAAATTTAGCTCTTGGCTTTAGGCTACCTAGCTTTACGGAAAGTCTGATGACGATTTAGAACAGTTTAGTTAGTCATGATCTAACTGGTATTATGGTGTTGGTACGTGACCCGTAGGTGGTATGAGCTGTGACGTCGGCCTGTCTGCAGTCCGTCATAGGGCCTAGGTTTGTGAAGTTAAGTAACTAAGCGGAAAAACTGCTACGAAACAATACCAATGTAAATACTACGCAATACAAGTAAATACCTAACTAAGAGACAAATTGCTCTGAAATTGAACTTTAGATATGCTTGAGACGGTATTTAAATAAGCAGGTACATAATATGATCTGTTAACAACAACAATTTGCCTTTTCTTTGCAACAAAACATCACACTCAAGCCATCTAAGAAAGACAGAAAAGCGGAACTCCAGAAACCACACTATGTATTGCGAATAGAGTCCAATTTTTATTTGATTACATACACTATTATTGACAAAACGTAATAAACGCGTTATCCTAATTTTGCATGCGCCAATATTCAATATTTGTCCAATATTCATCCAATATTTGACCTAAAAATATTGCCAAGCTTTTGACCTTGAGACGGCGAATACTGCGCCTCTCGCGATCGCGTAGGTAAGTCCCCTGCTACGGATCCTTGAGAGTCATGCATACATTTACTCTGATTACCTAGGTACCCTGCAAAGGTAGGTAGATAATATGATTTTTCCTGCCGTAAGGTTGTATCCAGAGATGTGCGAGGTAGCTAGGCGGTGTGCGAGGAAAATTCCACCAATGGGCTCACATTATTTGTATAGCCGTTTTAGCGCAGGCCTGGTGGAAAAATGCTAGGTATTTGCCTATTCAAAACTAGAAAAGTTGTGTCATGTGAGTGAGGGATGCTAGCGAGAAATGTGTGCGAGGTGATCACTCTACGTCGCCGCATCCCGCCGGCACACAGCTGGAAAGTCTCACACCACTCAGTTACACACTGTTTCACAGCGTCACTACCCATCCTCGCTCCACGCAAGCTCCTCACGCAGCTTTGGTTCAAATAATCACATATTTTCAGTTTCCCTACACATCCTCGCGCATCTCTAGTAGAGGAAAAGCTCCCCATTCTGTACCTAGATGAATGTCTAAGCATTCGTCAAGAGTAACGTATAACGTAGCGTCTAGTGTTAGAATATTTCGGAATGACAAAAATTTTCGCGAAGGTTTCAACGTACGAGATAATATTTTGGGAAAAAATCTGGTGAAAACTTATTTTCTTTTGTTAAGGATGTAGTTTAATGCAGAAAACTCTTAAGAGTAATCTATAAGCGGTAATGATTTTCAAAGGGTTTGACTGTGAACTAACAAGCGACAAATGTGCAGCATGCAAGTGAGTTTGCAAGGAATACATTGGTGGTCGTTCGTTCTAAGGATCGCGAATTTGAAGTAATGTTCTACTAACACGCGCCCGCCCGTAAGCCCGTAACAACAAATTGTATTACTTCACGAGATTCGTTATTGTCTTTAAACTCAACACTTTACCGCTGCTCGTTAACTTGAGCCGTGCCAACGAACTTAAACACTGCTTACCCCGTAAACGAAATCATAGAAACAACTGAAAAGCTAACTGAAATACCTCGCTTACTATTCACTCTACGAGCCATCACAATGTGACGCTGAGAGCGCCATCGTAAACGAACAGAATACGCTAGAACCTGGAAACGTAAAATGTGTTTCTTACTTATTTTATTTGGCTGTTAAAATCGGCATTAACAATTCAAATTGGCTGCGAAAGAACAGGGAGAACGCCGAAAATGGCCGCCCACTGACAGATGACGGCGCGGCGGCGGGCCGCGGCGCGGGCCTGTGACTCAGGCGCAGCCGCGCAGGACACACGGTGCTCGCGCGCTCCCACGATTCGCTCCACGATTGCGATAATAGAGGGCGATCGATGCGCACTGCCCTTTACATGACGGAACTTTACTATGCTCATAAAACTCCGCACTCGTAATTGATTTTAGAATAATGGTATGCGTGTGCAATAGAATGTGATCTCTATTGCCAATCGCCGATTATAAATGCATTTAAATTGGATATTAGAGACCGCTTCAAATGATCACCAGTCACCACCTTACAGCAGTAAGTAATAATAAAAACCTAATAAGGACAGGCGTTAAGGAGATGAATAGTTCAAAGAAATACTGAACTTAAGAGCAGTCCTATAAATTCTCACAGAAACAGATCCTCGAAAGTGAGAAACCAAAAAGCTACAAGGAAAGGTCCAAAATACCGATTGTTATGTCTAAGATATGAATCCAAAACGACGCCGCGGGCGAGGGCCCGCTAGTAATAATATTTTGGCTCGCTTTATGCGAATTAGTTGATAATATTCGTGAAACATCAACCACAAGTAGTCCTGGGAATACAACAGACGCCGAGTTCCTGGAGACCCTCCCTACGTGAGTAGCCAGCGGGGATTTCAGACAAATTACTGGCTAAAGCTATCCTTTACCGCGCAACTACTGAAAACTTGATTATAAGCAGTGAGTACCTACTCCTAGCAACGAGCGGACTGCGGACTGCGCGGCCGGCTCCTGTAGCGCTCTTTGTCTATGTACTACTACACATGTAAGCAAAAAGAGCACTAACGTGGTCTGTAAAAAATATAACTATCTATTTCTCTTTATAGACACTGCCTGAGGTCTGGCTGCGAGTTATCGCCTACGATTTCTTACGTGTATCGGGGCAATTAAACTCTAGCCCCAGACGATATTGTATTGTAAATAACTGTAACCTTAAGACAAATAAACTAGATTGTTAACAGTCTTGTAGCAACATGTTCGCTCAAACAATAGCATCTTACTTACAAAACGCGGAAACAGTAAAAGAGCGAATTATTATAAAGTCCGCACCGCCACTAACTGTAAGTCCGGGCACACATTGTGCATTTAACGCCAAGCGAGAGACAAGCCAAAGTGGTACACGTGGATACAGCGACATAAAATAAAACTTTGAAACTTATTGGCGAAGAGACGCCGGGCCCCTTCCCCGAGACACTTCCTAAACCACTTCACGACGACCGCATTGCCTAGGATAATACCCATCGATGTATAACTTGCATTTGTCGAGCAAAAATTAAAAGGAAAGCGTCGATGGACGCGCTCGAGAAGCGTTAACAAGTTTAAATAGAGTGGGTTGAAGTGCAGTGATGCACCCACGCGGAACTGCGAGCTAAAGCGGTGGAATAATTCTTTCGGAGCTAGTCCGAACACAACAATTAGTCGGCGCGTTTGAGAGCGACGCGCGAATGACGTCCGCGACTCGTTATCATCACGTATCCGCCATCCTATCATTAAGATTATCACTCGACACTTTTGCAATGATACGTGTTTTGATTTTTACATGGATACACATCAGAAACCTGAACTGAATCAAAAGAAGAGAATGTATTCTGTTAGCAGCTGGCATTTCTTGTCTATAAATTACAATCAAAAGCTTGGGAGAAAACTAACGTTCAGTATTTTGCTAAAATCGAATCGACAGACCAATATGGCAGTTAGGTCGTTAGAATGCAAAGTTTATGAGTACGACGGTCACAAAACCACAATTGACAGCCGAGGTCCGAATTAATCTGCATATTGCGTAAACGCTGAAAATAGTCATGTCAGAGGTGGTCGGTGTCTTTTCGAGTCGCTTCCTCAGTTCGACTATTGACGTTGCATCGACACTCGCATTGTGAAACTACGTATCTCTGAATAGAATAGAAAGCTAGGTACAGAATGTCGCGCCGTGGGCGAGCCGCTAGCCGTACCTAGCTAGCTGCAAGCGATGGCGTCGCGCAAAAATAAAGGAAGCGATGTTGATCGATCGCGGCTATATCCGTTCGATGCGGTGACGCAACGTGCAGCAACGCCGCTCCACCGATGTACACCTCGCTCAAATGAACAGTGTGGTGGACTGGTGATGGTGACGCATTTAGTTTCGCGATAACGCGGCATTGTTTAAAACATTACCGTCCGTCGCGTCGCGCCATGATTGTGATTGTCGCTAAGGGGAAGGATCGAAGAAGTATTGATAAATGATTGGTACATTCCGCAGTGCAACATCGTGGCGACCTTTGCAAAGACAGCTACCTGACTTATGAATTCAATGTAGTCTGCTGAAGATGATTACAATAAGCATTAACTAACCCTCGTCACGAAAGCTTAACAAATTATTACTTATAATTCTATTTCGTAACACACTTGACCAGTTATAAGTACACAAAATTGACGTCACTGTGCTACATACTTCCCTGTATAACTACACTCATAGATATCGTAAACACTGACTGGCAACAAATAAATATTGGCAAATAAAAAACAGGTGGCACGGACAATAACCTCTTGTATTTTGGGCAGTATTACCTACCTATATTGTTAGCACGTTATTGAGCTGTTGTACTTTATCTGTGGCATCGATCAAAATGTCGGCGATAATGGCGGCCGTCGCATCGTGGTGCAGCGTGTGCGTCGTAGCGCTCCCAGTCGCGCCCGCGCATGTCCGCGGAGCGCGACGCTGACAAAATAAATGCAGAAGGTTGACGCTAAAAACTGTCCTACAGTACGTATATAAAGGCAAATGAAAAAAACAACACCGCAGATGCATTCAAAAGTCGTAGACAGTCAAATTTGTCACAGTAAAATAGTGTGAAACTTGCAAATATTGTGTTCTGAATGGCGACAAATCTTATCTTAAGTTCTTAACCAACCGAAACTGACTTAAACTTTTCGGAAATGATGTTGTGTTTTGTTTTAAGTTCATAGGTATATATTAATGAGGGCTACCGTTTTTGTACTCACCAGTTGGCGCCACTGTCGAGTGAGGTTGTTAATCATAGCATTAAAGTTGTTATTCCCGCATGTAAACAAAGTTAGAAGGTATCTAAATAAAAAAATAAACAAAACTAAAAATCAGAACAAATAAGCAAATAAACTCGCGTCAATAGCCAGTCTGCAATGAAATTTGACATTTAAAACCTCATGCTACACTAGCGCATCTAGCCCTCATAGAAATCAATCTGCCTAATATAACATGACATGCGCAAAAAAGTTGTCTACTCTTCTTCTAGTGTCATACCAAAGACACTGAGGTCAATTCAGGTTTTTCAATACCGAATGCTGTATTTTACTTATGTATTGTATGTATGTATATTACATAAAACGCCCGATGATAGAGGTGAGATATCGCGTGCTAAAACTAAAGTTCTGACCAGTCTGCATCGTGTTCACAGCAAAATTATTCATGCATACGTTCTTGAATACCCTTCGCGTTAGTGGGCATTCTGTCCTGCGCCTGCGTCCATGTCGTCGAGTAGCGGTGAGCCGGTGACCTCGCGAGCTGCGCACGCGTCGCTCGCGTGACGGCCGGCGGCACAGGCGGCGCTAGCGGGTCACTGTCTGCCTCCACGACGATTAACGCATTGTTCGAACTTTCTAGAAGCTTACTGCTACATGCACGCTCGCTTTCCCCTAGTTCATATTCCGCGGATGACCGCTCTTATCTTGTTCAAATAACCCGACGCGCGACGCTCGCAGCTGCAGTTGGTAATTATTCGGAACCGAATCGATTGTTGTGTGTAATTACCTGTGCGGCTTTTACTTTGGCGTCAGCAGTGTGCAAATACAAGCAGCGCCAAGCCTGTTTAATTAAAAAACTGGTCGACAACAATGGGCAAAAGAACACGTGTCATTTATTATTATGTCTCAACTTACCTAAGTAGGAATAACCAAACGTGAGGTCGTAATTAAGGAAGCAATTTAGAACCTGAGCTTAAATAATTTGGCACTCTCCAAGATGGATCCGAAATCGCCTCGCAATTACCGATGCGATGTGCATGCGCGAAATAATTTAGTTAGTACATAGCACACTAAGACCGGGTCGTAGCCGGTGTGGCTTGAGGCAATTAGCGAAATGGACGCCGGAAAGGCGAACGTACTCAGCTCGCGTAGGTCGAGTGCGGACAGCGGGTGAACTCCCACCGGGCGACGTCAACCGACCTCCTATTAATAGTACGACCAGTGGGTAATCAATATTCGCCGTGCAAGCCAACCCTCGCCCGCATCGCGCTTCCTGGAAGCCGCGACTGCCGCGAGCCGCGGCGACTCGGGGACACTCGGCCCCCGGCGGCGCCGCGCCTCCATAAATCTCCGAGGCCGCTCCGCTTGCCGCCGCTTCCTTTGTTTTTTTTTCTCGCCGGCGCGCGGTAATAAGATCGCGAGCGTCAACGTCAGGTATAGAGTATAGATGGGCTCCGGGCGGCGGCGCGTGAAATGCATGCGCCGTCTATTGACCGCGCAGATGTACAATTTTAAAAGCTTGTTCGAATCGATGGCGACGTGTCGGACGGGCGCGTGAGTCGCCGCCGCGCGCCGCCGGAAATAATTAGTCGTGGAGATAATCGTTCAGAAACTCTGTCGGCGGCGGCGCTTGTTAAACCCGCGCCCATTCGTGTGCTCTCGCAACAACTTGAGCCGCTCACAAAATGAAAACTTGGAGTTGACTCGATTAAGCCCGAATCTACTTAATAAAGCTTATAATTTTGATAGGGAAAGTAGCGGACTTAATGTGTTCGGGATGGGCTTTTCCTTCGTATGTGCATATTAAATAAGGAAAATGGGTGGGCACGAAGTAATGAACGATAATGACAAAATATATTATGCTTGCCCGCCATTAATTCCAATATCGCGCTTGCTCTACAAAAACGCGAGCATAAAAGGCAATTTCGATCCTTTGCCTGCATACGAGTGATTAAGTGTAATAGCGTGCACACATGCGACATGCGACACAATATGTCGCAAGGCGAACCTGTCCAGTGATAACAGATCACGGACGGCTGCGCGCTTAGGTGCTGCGATAGCGCCGCAGATAACAGACGCCATATACTTACATAATCACGGAGCAACACTCGCGAAACGCGACACTCCGCGATTTGCGAAACAAAACTTATCGTGCGATAGACTTCGCAGAATCGCTTCTCACTTGGCAATTTCGCAACTCTATCGCTCCTCGAGAGTTAATTAAAAATAAGCTCAAATCATTGCTTAACCGCTACGAATGAACTTTCAACAATGTCCATCAATTAGAGAGAAATAAGACCCAAGTAAACGGACACAAGAAATATGATTTCGTAAATGCCACGCCGGAAGTAAATCTACATTCGTGAGTAGTAAGGACGAGAGACAAAGAGACGAAACGACTTACGGGCGAGGGTTGACAAAAAACAAAGAACATTAAAGACGCGAACGTCACTCGATCTACATAACAATCGATGCGAAAGGGGTCCAATTAAAGTTTTTGAAACGAGACGGTCTCACGCGAGCGCGACGGTTATCCGATGAGCTGTTTATTGCGTTTTTTGCCGCGTATCCGCGGGGCGCGGTGTGGCCAACCCTTTCTTCCCACGAATATCCGCGACATGTCTAGGAGCTCTTTGTCCGTGGCTGGCTGGCTGGGTGCACGTAGCCTCGTCGCCGTGGCCGCACAAACCCGCCACCCCATTGATAAGGCACGTCCCGACGCGCCTTTGAACGCGCGCTGCTGACTACATAGTAATTGTCGTGCTTATCTCACAAATATAACGATTGTATTTTTGGGACGGTCGGCAATACTTTTTGTGTTGAATTCTTTGTAAAGCCCAACCCAATAAGCGATTTTTTACCTAAGATTCAAGGGTGAGCGAAAGTAGTAAAGTTTACGACTTTTTTCTCTTTGAACGGTAGATATAGCCCCTACAAAGTAGACTCGCATAATCTGTGTTTTTTGAATCTGTGTTACTCTGCAATTTTATCAGTCTACAAAGCCAATGACAATAGTAACAGCCTCGACTCGACAATTATAAGTACCTTCCACAGAACTCCATCCTTAGACCAACCAAGATCACAGATATCTGGCACATTACGGCCAACTAGCACTAACTACATGATAGAGGCGGTACTCCAGCCCCAGTCTGAATTGAGACATCAGTAATAAAGAAAACCACTCCATATTCCATAGAGGTAGAGGTCAGGGTCACACCAAGCTTACTTAGGTCGACGCCACCCCGGTCTAGGTGCAAAATATAAAGTTATAGCACATTTACATTTTCGTAATGCCACCCTTCAATAAAATTATACCAAGCAGACGTCAGATTTGACAAATTCAGAGTTATGGAAGTGGTCGTGGGAATAGTACAATTCTTTTGAAACATTTTGCGGGATTGAAACTGGTGCGTTGAAAACTATTAATCTACCGATTCTATGGAGCCTCATCAGCACTGACAGCATTGTTAAGTCCTTTGCTTTATACTTCCCTGGTCTATCAAATATCATTCAGGTCTTTGCTACAGTTTTTCAGTGCCTAATTTCTATGTGTACCTGCTCAAATGCTCACTGTAGCTTTTCCCTTTTTAAACGTTACAGCTGCAACAAGTAATTACTCGTCAAAGCAAAATAAAAACAAAGTTTCGAGGGGCAAACGCCAACAGATTTATCAATTTATCCGAGATCCAATGTCAGCGCGTAGAAAGAATTTGCATAAGTCATCGACCGGCGGCGATCGTTGCAGCTATTTGTGTCCCGATAAGAGAACTGATTAGCTGATGAGTAAGCCAATAACACGATAACGTGGCTCGTTTACTTAGTGTAAGTGTAATTATTGAGTTTTATAAGGGTCAATATTCAATATCATGGCTTCATCAGCTGCTGGTTTATTCGTCGGCACGCTGCTGCTGATTTTTTGAAAGGCCGTCCTATTTATGATTGCTGCCCAAGATTCAACATTTCGATGGGTCAAGGATTTAAAAACCTTAAGTAGAAAGGTGAGGGTACGATACGACAATATATCGTGAGATAAGTAGAAGGTAACTCTAAAGAGGCTTCCTAGTATTTCTTGATTAGGTATAACTGGCAGTCGGGATACCAACGAAGCTCGGAGCGATAAGCTGCAAAGTTCGCGTCCAGAACGCGGAGAATCCAAGAGAAAGCCGATGAAGCGATTGTTACCATATCCATAACATAAAGTGCAGTTCAGACGTCGAGTTTTTACGTAACGTGCGTCTCAGCAGGCGACAGCGGCGGCGACGCGGCGCGACGCGGTGTCGGGAGGCGCGGGGAGGCGGCGGCGCGGCGCGGCTAAATTATCGCCGCTCGCGACGAGCGCCGGATGGCGTACACCGCGGGCACACATTTACATTTACGCATTTTACGCGGCCGTCACCGACCGATCGCCGCCTCCGCGCCGCCATTAGCGCGACACAGATACGTGTAGGCTATAACTTGAAGGGGCACGGCCACGAAAATTGCTGCCATCAATCGTCAGCCGGGCGACACGTTGCGATCGGTATTCATGCGTAGGGGCGAGAGTATAAATTCTCTTATAACTTAGGTATCATTATTTTCCATACGCGTGCGAGCAGTGTGTGTTATCGATGCGGGTAGCGTTTGGAAAAATATTCGGGTCTTGCTTTGAAGTTCGTAATAGAATTCAAGATGAATAAGAATTATTCTGGCTATTTAATGGAGAAAGGAATCTCTTGATTACTATTATTTTGACTAGAAATTAGACAAAGGTGACATTTAATTTAATTTAATTATATTGTAATGAAATTGTAATCGTATTAATTAATCTTTATATTGACATTGTTATCTTTTATTATTATGTACTTAGAATCATTAATTAATGTATTTTGTACTTAAGCATGCCTTCTGGTAAAATATGGATGTTCCTAATTACACATATTCTTATATCACCGTGTTTTGTACCCATATTTGCAAAATAAATGTCTTATCTTATCTTATCTTCTTTAATAGGTAACAAATACATTTAGAATCTTGTCCTACTTTACCAGCTGTTAAGCAAAGAATTCAGTCAACTCCAGAACGTTTAAAATTAAAATTCCAAACAATTTATAATCCCCTTAATAAATCATTCAAGTGAACAAGTCCAACCTAAAAAGGGTACTTTTACTTTAGTTTACTACTCTTGCTGTACCAACAATTACTTTCCCATCTGCCAAAACACAAGAATCATGAAAAAATCAACCTCAAATCGCGACTTCACAGAGTGGCACCAAGCGCGTCTGGCTCGCAGGTAACCCGCGATTACTCATTGAAAAGAAGTAGTTACATTATTAGTCGTGGCCCTTCTAGCGCATTGTTTCCTGTGTACCTGCGCCCGCGTCCTGCGCTCATGCTCATTATGGCCCTACCTGAGGCGCGCAGTATCGCGCCCGCGACCATTACCGAGCATTTTTACTTTTACTCAAGGTGCGGCACGGTGCGAGCAGCGTTGCCATTTTTTTACCCATCTACAGCGAAGGGAGGGTTAAGTTTTTTACACGATGTTTTTTACACGAAATTAGATTTTTGAGACCCCAAAGAAAATTATAGATAGAAACAAATAGTAGCACAGCTTTTACACAATATTGCTAATAATACCTATTACAAATATGGGTAGGTACGAACTAAAAGCGTTCTTATCGCTGATAGCGATAATATTCAAGGAAAAGTTAGAAAAAATGTTAGTACCTATGGTCAGTAAGTGATAGTCATGAGGAAGGCCCTTCTTCAGCTTTTTTACTGGTACGATTTTATCTACGAGTTCCTATTTCAATGCCCTAAAATGAAAACTCTTAACTCTGCTCCACTTTACGCATTATTTTTAAATTATTTGCTATCTCGGTACTAGTCAGTGCCGAAACTGGTACTCTGGAAAACGACTCCAATATAGTTGGGAAAAGACTAGGCAGAATGATACAAGTCATTGCCACGAAAATCGCGCACAGACGTGCCCCATCGATTTGAACCGAACAGCTCCGGTACTGTTCAAGGACACGACCAATGTATGTGTACATTGTACTAAATGAGTCATTCATCAAACATCAAAACACAACTATCAAACAATTAAAAAACATAAACAAAACAATTAGCTAATTGCAGAAGAAATTTAAAAAAGAATCAAGTTCAAGGGTCACTGTCGTAATCTGTTAAAAGTGTAGGGAAAATGTGTTTGTCAGTTTGCGACTGACATGCGAAAGCAATCGTCAATAGAACTGACCCTCAGTTTATAAAACTTGAAGGAAAGCAGGAAACACCAAAGGAAAGCAAGACTGCAGCTAAATGACTGCTAAAATTGGCGATAGAATCATCACTCATCATTTGGTCAGCTCATATAACTTAAGAGCAGAAAAACCAGAAAGACCGATGTATGGTGCAGAAAGGACCAGTAACAAATCTATCGAAAACTAACGACATCTCACTCTACGCCTCAAAATCCATGGTTAGCAGTCTGCAATACAAAAGGCTTTTGTTTCGGCGGACAGTTTGAACAAGCGCAGTGGGTTTGTTGTCGTGACTCGTGGGCTTCGATATTTAGTGACACTACGTTCAGACTACAATTTGATACGCACGCTGCAATATGCTGGACGTGGCTGGCTGCATATCTGCGGTATGCGTTGCACGCATTGCATTGAAAGCGGTGTTATTGTTTTTTGGCCATTTCCGTTGAACGAACATAGACACAGTAGTATCTCTCCGACTTTAAGTTTTGGGTTCGAACCTAGATAGGCACTTTGTTTAATTAATACCTCACTACTGCTGCCAGAACTGTGAAGGAAAATATTGTGAGGATATTGTCCTATACCAGAACTAAGCAGAAACAATAAGAGCCCTCAACTAATCCACACTGGCCACGCGAGGTGGATTACCTATTCCCTCTCACAGAGGGGAAGCTGATATGTCCAAGCAGTGGGAACTTAATATGGCCTTTATGCTATGTGATTAGATCTTACATATGTAATAAGAAGATAATGATAGGTATTTCAGATATATGGACTGTTATAGTTTCGATCTGTGTTCATTTCAACCCAAAAGAATTGTCCCAAAAGCAATCGAATGACTACAATCATGTGTACCTATAATCTGCGAATAGCCAGGCAGAAGAACCGTAGGACGCTGCTATTATTACCGCATCGAATACAAGCTACACTTCCTGCACGCACCCGCGAAAGCTTTCACACAGCCAAACTAAACGAGACCATAGAGTAGAGAGGGGGCGAAATACCGCGAACGTGTGTTCATTGTCGCTCTTTCCGGGAAAAGATGGCCGTCCGCGATTACACCGTGCCCCGTCCGAACGTCCGTTGTAAATCATTATCTCCGCCGCGTAAAAACTAATTGAAAGGGACGCGCGCCCGCCTTTGTTGTTACTTATTACGGCTACGGCCGACTGCCGCAATTTTGTGAGAAACGCATAAACAGTCCTCATTTGGGTTTTTACTGAAATTCTTTGAATGCATCCCGGTCATGTTTGGTAAGGTATTAAGTGGTTAAAAACTTAATTACTTCATACTGGTTTAGGTATTGTGTAGGTACTGCTTGCATGTTGACGAGACGGATGTTTCAAAGTAATGAAACAATAGACCTACGGGTGATCATTTATAAGCGTGGGACAAATTCTTTGATCTTGACTAGTCATCAATAAAAGGCGCTTTTTGTAAACAATAGGTGAGTCTTCTTTAAGAGCAAGTAACTAGATAATTTAGTGGGTGATAAAGATACAATTATCAAGTCGCAAATATTTTTACAAAAAACCGGCAGCTTAGCTTCATGTTCCAGAGAATCCAGAGGCAAAACCAATGCCAAAGTTTTTTTTTATTAAAGCTAGTTTTAACTTTTTTAAGCTTCATTGGACAAAGTACCTGAGAGGCCCTATAAAGATTAGTTGGTGTTCAACAAGATGGCGGCAAGGTGCCAGCGATGCGAAGTACTAAAATCTTTTCATTATATTCCAACGGTACAAACAGATAGAGGAAATTTGTAATTTCTAACTTTACACAAACAAAACTGCATTCAACAGTAACTTGTACTTCGGACTGAAGTTACTCCAGCCTGAGTGACATGACAATAACTGTATGTCATCCATAGACAATACTGACTTGAAAGTTCCGTGTTATAAAATACAGCAAAATCTACAGCACAGCACTTGATTTTACCAGCGGCTTCGCCCATATAAAAGTATAAATTATCCAAAGTGGTCTTACGAACGGGATGAAAAGAGATGTCCCAATCCAGGTATCCGTAACTCAAGTCTCAATAAAGTTTTGTTCGTATGTGTAGACGTGAAAACTTTACATACAGATAGACACACTTTCAAATTTAAACTATTAGTAAGTATAGATGTATGGATTTTAAGTTAAGAGTGGGAACACCAGGGTTTTACAGAACCAAACTAGTCCTACAATATCTGTGACAGAACGTAAAGATGGCGCCTTTAATCTGAGCGCTTAGTCTTGTCTACTAAATAAAGATGTCCAAATGCGGTTCCTTTTGCGAATTTGTACGGAACAAAAGATCCTGTTTGCAATTAATAAATCGAGAAAAAATATCGTCTGTCGGCACAGCTCCCATCCCAATCAAGCAACATGTGATTTGTACAAATTATATCAGAATGATTTGAGGTTTGCCTCAATCATACACAATCAAAAAGGTGCTTAAAATCCAATCGATTTATATTTTTGGCTCCTTCCATAGGTACTGACAGTTTTGGTCCTTAAAAGCGTCTGGTCGATGAGTGACTCACTTTTCGTAGGGCGGCTCTTTTTAGTGTTAGTTAAATCCTTATAATATAAAATTATTTAAATAAATAACAAAGTGACATAATAAAGAGTATTCTGTTCTTTCGTTACTGACTGATTGAGTGATGAGTGACTAAAGTCACCAAAATCTAATAAGTCCAAGACAACAGGATACAACATGGCTTTACAAGTAAGTATGAAACAGACATAAAAATAAATCTCTTTCGCACTTAGTGGCAAAGCAATCTTCTATCCCTCTTTACTCAGCTGTCAAATCGCACTTTTGGTGACTTCAAGTGACTGACTGATTCCAAAAAGTTAAAATACCTTGATGAATGAAAAGGCATTCATTATAGGTATTCTAGTTTGTAGTCATCACACTGCAACTAAAAGATATTATTCATTTTGAATAACGACTATTAAGTTGTCAATTGTATGAACCACGTGAGAAGCTTGCGAAAAATCAAGTTTTGCCAGTGAAGCTAACTACATACCTACCTTGATCGCGCACCAGATAACTTACTAAGATATGATCGCATAAACAACTTATTTATCTTGTTCACTCTGTAGGTATCAAACCTGTTGAATACCATTATATCTCGTCTTATTTTTTTGTACCAGTTTAATTCATTCAACGGATATAATTCAATTCTCGTTAAAGAAATTGTCTATGACATAACATCTTTTAAGCAAAGGTAACCAATCAAACAACCTTTTCTGTCACAGTTAACCTAAAATATAATAAATCATAACACAAAAGTATTAAGCTATTTATAACGCTATATAAATTAATGTAACATCATCAAAAGTCACTCTAAAAGCCCATGGAATGGCCGTTAAGACTAAACAAAAGCTCATAAAACGGTTTAATTAGTCGAAACACTGGTTGTAAACGTACAATGCAGGGGCTGGAGCAACAGGTCCCGTTTTATGACTCCACGCTTAATATTAAATTTTGTATAGGATCTGATCGCTATAAGTTCACTGGGTCAGTCAGTCATTGTCATTTTGACGACTTCCGCGTTAAGTAATGAAAATGGAAAATGTTTAAAGTTTAACTTTAGAACCAACGAATGGTCCGCCATTAACTTGATTGATAAATAGGTGTGCTACAGCCAAGAACTTCCTTATGTAAACCATGATCATAGTAAAAAAAAAAAAACTAAAAATGACGCGTCTTATGAGTTCGTTACAATAACCGGCCAGCAATACAGCCCGCGACAGAAAAAAAAACAATAACCGAATCATAGACAATGCACCCTGCAGCTTGTAACCTGACACAAAATAATAATCTCCCGTGTTTTTTGGCACTCAGAAAACGTCAGCGAGAGAACAACTGTATAAGAATGAGCCTGCTATTGTTTATGTCAAATGTAAGGAGTCCACGTGAATGTAGAATGTGGCTCAGACAACGGGGCGCATTATGTCGTCCGGGTTTCAGTTTCGACGAACGGCTATTTCTTTTAAATTGCATTTATTGTTTTAGATGTGCGTCCGTTGGGTTTTTGTTGTATCCTTAAAGAAATTACCTAATGCAGATATTATTTTATTTTATTTTAACAAGTACAGTGGCAGACTACAGACTAAGACCATTCAATTTATATGTGTATGTACTGTCTTAATAAATCACATTTTCAGAGTTTTAGTCGTAGATTACGTATCTACTTATTATTGTGTTGTTTGAAATCACATATTAGGTGTAGTCCTTCTGAAATATTTCCTTATTTGCTCCTCCCACTATCGTCTAAGTAAAAAACAGTCTTATCCATAGAATCCCACGACTTACTCTACAATTACAAGAATTCAATAACCACTGGACACGTTATCAGCCAGGGAAAAAGAAACAAAAGAATTTGTAGGTACCATAACCGGTCAAATTGTACCTGACCGAGTGGGCGGGCGGGCGCCTTCGGCTTTCGACACGTCATCATCCCGCTATTCCGCCGTAAACCGCCTTTCGCGGAAGAACATTCAAGATATTTTCAAAACAATCGACTCCTTGCTAAGTACCTACCTAATAACTGCCACGAGGGTCGATCCTCAAGGTTAAGTAACGCTTGTCGAGGTCCATCCGTGAATGGGTGATAATCAATCTATATCTATACTAATATATAAAGCTGAAGAGTTTGTTTGTTAGTTTGTTTAATTGAACGCGCTAAACTCAGGAACTTTGGTCTGATTTGAAAAATTCTTTCAGTGTTAGATAGCCCATTTATTGAGGAAGGCTATAGGCTATATATCATATGCGCTAAGACTAATAGGAGCGGAGCAGTAATGAAAATTGTGACGCAGACGAAGTTGCGCGGGTCAACTAGTCAATCAATATATTTAAACTACTGATCCCTACCGTATGAAACTACTGGTCGTAGAAAGCTGATATTTGGCATGTAGCTTCCCTACCCTCCGTAGAAGAGCTGGCACTAAGGGAGGATTCCCTGAAATTCCTACGGGAACGGGAGAAAAATGGATATGCGCGTACTAAGTCGCGAACAAAGACTAGTAAATGATAAGATAAAAGTTTAGAGACCCCTCGGAATCTTAAAAAACACGTTAAACCGTTGGGTCCTGCTATCTTTTGTGAATTTCAGGAGTCGTTGCGGGTAGCCAGGATACAGAAAACTGACAACCAACCAAGCCAAAGGATATAGTGTTACCCCGTTTACAGGGTTGAGGTCTTGGAGGTCAGACGGGAATACTGGTAGGTAGGTGCTCAATGCATCCGTTTAGAATAGAAGTCAAAATAGGTAGGTAAGTAGACTGATTTAATCGTACCTACCCGCGGTTGGATATTATCGTTAATTGAACAAAAGCTCTATTAGCAACACGCGATATGGCATTAATATTCTGTTGTTGCCCATTAAGTCGTTGGACGGGACAATAATCGCCAGCCCTAAACGCCAGATGTTCAGTTTCGCGGGTCATTTTAAAAATAGAACGCATCCCTTACTGGCCCGTTCAGCTGTGATGTTATAATCGCGTTCGGATTATCGGAAATTGGGTGCGAATTGGAACGTTCACATAAAAAAAACTAAGCTAGGGCAATGAGTGTAAATGTCGAGACTCACCGACCCCACAGTCAAACCATTACTTCGATTTTGTGAAGAAAAATAATAAATAAATAAAAAATAATTATTCATAAAAATTTCCTTAACATGTATAATCGGTTTCTTCAATAATTAAATGTTACCTACTACATACTAGGTACATACTATGATTCTGAAAGTTGAATGAATGGATATTTGTTAAGTACTCAATCACGCCAGAACGGCTGAACAGTTTTGGATGAAACTTGGCACACAGCTAGACCATCTCCTGGCTGGAATAGCACTTAAATTATTCCTTCCGGGAATAATTTGTTCCCCGACATACACGCAAGCGAAGCCGCAGTCGGAAGCTATTATCTAAATAAAACAGAAATAATTAAGGCTAGTTACAAAAATGAAAATAAATACTTGTTTGTTCTTAAACTGTTCACAAAAAAACTTTTTTACAAAAAGTACAACCGACTTCCAAAAACAAAACACTACAAGGTACAAAATAACTTCGGTAGAAAGAAAAGAACTTTAATTTCTGAAGTCGGTGTTTTTGGTTATTTTTTCGTTTTTTGACACCGACTTCCGAAGTTATTTTGTACCTTGTAGTGTTTTGTTTTTGGAAGTCGGTTGTATTTTTTGTAAAAAAGTTTTTTATTTTTCACTTTTTAGTGGTACCTGCGTACCCATTAACAGCGTACCAGCGCAATGTTATGTTAAGAACTGGTGTAAACACTAAAAAAACATGCGATTTCAGCAATCCCGATCCCTTTGCTATCATTTATTGAACAGTTCCCTTGCCTACCTCCGAAGTTCTTCGTCAGATCTTCACCAAATTGAAACGGGACCAATCCAGGAAAATACTCTTTCAAACAAAAAAGAATCATCGAAATCGGCTGACAATTGGCGAAAGTATCGCTGAACAAACATTTTTCATGGGATCTTATCATCACATCCTAATTTATACCTTTCATCATCAGCTCAGCAACATGAGATGATGATTACCAGGCACAAATATTTGAATTGCGTTAGAAAGTTCATGAAAAACATTGTATGTGCCTATAAAATTTGAGGGTTGCCCTCGATTTTCGTGGGATCCCATCATCAGATTCTCACATGGTGACAATGGGACCAATCGAGAAGTATATCCTTTCAGATGAAACAAATTTTTTTCTAATCGGTTCATAAATGACGGAGTTATGAGGTAACAAACATAAAAAAAAAAAAAATACTACCGAATTGAAAACCTCCTCCTTTTTTTGAAGTCGGTTAAAAATAACATAAAACAATACCCTAGCTACTTAACTTCCTACGCAAGTTGTAAGAAACTGAAGGAAGCGGTTAATTACTGAGCACGTAGGCGAGCACCGAGCAGGCGATAGGTCAACAGGCCATCTTTTTCCATGTCTGACGATACCCGAGATAACATATAATTATTACAGCCTTACAGGTGACTCTTGTCAGAAGCCTGGTAAGTTGTGCTACCTAGATTTTTTTTCTGTTAAATAAAACCGGCAAAGTGCGAGTCGGACTCGCACACGAAGGGTCCCGAACCATAAACCTTAATTTTGTGAAAATTTCAACTCTCTATTTATTACGGTTCTTGAGATACAGCCCGCAGACAGACGGACGGACGGAGGGACGGACGGACAGCGGAGGCTTAGTAATAGGGTTCCGTTATTTACCCTTCGGGTACGGAACCCTACAAATATACTTAGTCTGTTTTTTAACCTCGGAGAATAAATTTACAAGTGCCAATGGCAAACTGACTTATATGTCAGTTTTGACATTAGCAGTTGTCAATTTCGAGTCTCCGAGATTAAAAAACAGACATTAGTCGTCTTGAAATCCAGTGAAAACGATACGTATCAACGTTTTGAGAATTCCTTTTTATATTTGGCTCATGTTTCTAATTTCTGTTGTGTACTTACTGCATAACTAATTAGCTAATCGAGCCAATTACCTAATTACACATTCCGTTGTTTTCTTTTAATCGCTCGCATCGATGTTTTTTGCCAATCTTAACCTCCCGATCTAATTAACTGTCCGGAATAACTATTCCTGTAGTTTTTAGCGCATACGTCAATGTTTTTGGCCCACCCTAACCTTCCGATCCAATAAAATGTCCCAAGCCCATCAGATGAAACTAAAAACAGTGCGTAAAACCTACAAATAGGTATGTTCCACGGTTCCGTTGGACGCAGTCACGCTTCGCGCTCGACCGAAGGCGAAGGTTGTACCGACTGGTGCCCGCGTAGGGTTGGGCTCGGGCGCTCGGCCGCTATCTATGCGTCACCCGACCTCGCGGCGGCCCTGCAACGCGGTGTCGCGATAACAATTACACAGAAAACTTATTGTGTTGTTTACCACAAAACCAACCATTCCATTCCCGACCTTATCTCCCATAAATAGAGCTTGATTCTCTCTGTGTAAGCGACTGGGTACGCATAGGTAGACGCAGTCATGTCGCACCCGCTGAGATGCAAGACTCCGGAATTATAATTAGGATAGGACGCGTGTTGTTGAACGTTTTATCTTGTTATGTATTAAAACAAAAGGTATTGTTGTTATTGTAGCGTTTTTATGAAGAGTTTCGGGCTTGCTGAAAGCTGAAGACTTGCTGAAAGCATTGAGGTGTTACAGAATTTGTGTGTGATTAATATGGTGCAGTTGTCAAAATAGGACTTCTCTCACACCAACGCACAAGCTAAACCCTTGGACAGAAATCTAACATTTTGTGCAGAAGTTCCATTTATGATGCTTTGAATAAAGAAAAGATTAGTAAAGTTTGGATAGAACATTTTTTATTGTGGTCAGATTTTTCACTATGGATTTAATTAATTCTATTAATTAATAGAGTAATATACAGCCACTAAAGCGTCTTGGACTGCCTGTAAATTCAACTGGTAAATGACTACCTAGCGTAGGGTAGTGCGGGCGCTACCCGAAGGTGCCTAGGAACGAATGTCCTAATAATCTTCGTAGCACGGGCCCCATTGGTAAAGTCTGTTCTAATTGCTATTTTACTTATTGCATATAAATACATACATAATGAATACAACGAAAGTTTTATCGAAATGTAAATCATATCATTCCTTGATAATTCCTGGATAACACGGGGCTTAATTAAAAAGCAAAAATGATCTGGCCTGGCATTGGCACATACAAAATGAGGATCGTTCTGTAGATATACAGCATGGTAGCTTGAAACGCTAGCTTTGGGGAATAAACTCATTTATTTTCGACCAACACATCACATTTTTTTTTTTTTTATTTGTAGTGGGTTTGCTCTTGACTCTAGTCTATGTCAGAGATGACAGAGACAAAGTCTACGATGGAGTGAGCCTTCACATCCACTGAGATTATGTGATTAATGATAAATGTATATGAAAATGAAAAATAACAAGTATTTTTGTAAATATGTTACAACTCTTTTACACGTCGTCAATATTTTTTGTCATATTATTCTAGATGAGGCATTAAAGTTCAAGATCGAGCAACTATGGCGTTTATGTGAACTTTTCCTCACATTATCGTTATCAAACACTCAAGACCACAGCGTCCATGACATGGTTTTAAGGATACCATACATAGAACCGCGTACTGTCACAGTGTAAACCGGATAGACTGCGTGAATAAACTATCTATTTATCGTTATTATTTGATCATATTCAGACTAGTAATATTTGAGCTTGCAACAGCGACAGCTATGCTAGAACAATGGCGGAATATCTAATGGAAGATTGCAGTTCGGTATCCGATCTGTTCCGTAACTCGCAAAATAATAAAATTTTATATAAACTGAAGTTCCTGCCAGGGTTTCTACCTCAAACGGTGTAATCTATTGTCCGAGTTTTAGACCTTATTTCAGAAGAAATCAGTTGAAGTCTTTGACTCCACATTTAAGTTCGGAAGACGTGGTAGAACATAATTATAGGAAAAGTAAGACCGAAGGTAGGTAAGATGGGTAATTACGGCAATTTTAAGAACAAGCGCATTCCAATCTCAATTAATCAGCCAATAAAAGATACAAATAATCAGTCAAAAATATTTCTTTATTGTTTAAATAGTCATTTCTGTGGCCTCTTGACATGAGATTCCATTTGGGTCGTTTTTGTTATGAGGAATAGGCTAGAAGGCCAAGTCTCATATTTCAGAAACAGGCTCAAAATTCAAATCACAATATCATCTCAGCGTTGAAAGTCAACGTCAGAAACTTGTCAAAATGGAGAACATGGCAAGTATTTTGACAGACTACGATTACGAATGAATGAATTCGAAAGATCCTTTAAAAGAAAACAATTATTGCCTCTCCGAAGTTTTATGAAGCCGTGAACAACTAAACCAATGAAAACGTCAAAGCGTCTAGATATTAGGCGGTAAATGAGCCTACGTGACCGTCCTAATAGCTATGCAGTAAGTGACCGAAAGCATGTACCTCAATCCATGCCTCACATACTCGCATCGAGTCACACTTACATCACGACTTTGCATTAGTAACACAAGTTGCTAACCTAAAGGCTATAATGTAAGCAACGGTCAACTATAAACAAATGTATAGAAACAGTAGTAAAATCGTATAGACACGTGTAAAATAGGCACAATTTTACTTATATCCCAAGGATGGTTAAAAGTGTAAACTAAACACGCAAATCCACCAGAAATGTAATAACTCCGATATAACAGAGTGCAAATTATACTACTTTTTAACCGACTTCCAAAAAAGGAGGAGATTCTCAATTCGTTTGATATTTACTCGCAATACTCTCTCCGGCCCGCACTATAGGTAGAAATTACCGCTGTTTGGTGAGTTCCGAGTTTCCGACCGCCAATCGAGCATCGCCGAGCGAGTGTCGCTGAGCGAGTACAATCTTTGATAGCTCTTGTCGCTGCGATCAACTAGAGGTAAGAGCCGCTCGCCGGCAGTGTGTAGCCATCTATCAACTATGAGTATAAATGTATGTGTCTCTTTTATTCACACATGTGCTATATCTTCTGTCGCTTTTCTCAGCGAGCAAATAGGCGATCTACCAAGTGCCTTTAGTGAAGCTAGAGAGTTAAAACTTTAGTGTCTTAACTCTTTAGCTTCTAGCATTACTTTACAGTTTATTTCTGTGGTCACACCGTAGGTAAAGAAGGAGCTGTATTAAGTTGTCGGTACGATTACTTACGCGACGTGTCGCGAACGTTGCTTAAAAATTTGTAGAATTGGCCCTCAGGAATCCAGCCATTTGATGTGTACTGAGCAGAAAATGCTGCTTCCTTCTAACAATTCCTGATGAAAAAGCTCTGTCTTGTCCAACGAAGCAGTCATTAGTTTTAAACTAGGTTATAGAAGTTAAAGATAAGTATGCCCAACCCATCGTCCTACAATCCTCATCGTCATGTGCTTGCCCTTATAATTTATTTTAATACTAGTTGACCCGCGCAACTTCGTCTGCTTCTCTCCTATTGGTCTTAGCCTAATGATATATAGCCTTCTTCCTCGATAAATAGGCTATCTAACACTGAAAGAATATTTCAAATCGGACCAGCAGTTCCCGAGATTAGCGGGTTCAAGCAAACAGACAAACAAACTCTTCAGCTTTATTTATTAGTATAGATAGGTATAAAATGCTTCCGTTACTGACTGATTGAGTATCTGACAGATAACGCACAGCCGAAACTACTGATCGTAGAAAGCTGAAATTTGGCTTGTAGGTTCCTTGGGGAGTGTAGGGGAGCACTAAGAGAGGATTTCCCGAAATTCCTACGGAAACGGGAAAAAAATGTGATATCCGCGTACAAAGTCGCCGGCAAAAGCTACCTAGTCCAATTATATTTGAGTTTGGGGTAACATGCCTTCTTCTATAATACGTTCCAGTAATCACCAACTGACTCGTACAGTTATGCAATAAATATATCTTTATCTTTATCTCGCCATAGGTACCTACTCTCTTTCAAAGCTTCAAACAATCTCTCCATGGTTCATTTGTTCTTCCCCTACTCTTATCGTCATCCACCTTCATGCCTATCTATACTTCTATACTAATATTATAAAGAGGAAAGATTTGTATATTTTTATGTAACGAATAAACTTAAAAACTACTGGACCGATTTGAAAAATTCTCATATTTTATACCCGTACTCCCACGGGAACGGGAACTAAGCGGGTGATATCGCGTGACGTCTGCTAGTCTTCTAGTATTATAAAGAGGAAAGATTTTTATTTTTATATGTAACGAATAAACTTAAAAACTATTGGACCGATTCGAAAAATTATCTCAGTAATGGATAGCTACATTATCAGCGAGTATCATAGGCTTATCCCCTTAGTCCTACGGGAACGGGAACTACGCGGGTGAAACCGCGTGACGTCTGTTAGTTTATCTGTCAAGCTAAAACTACGAAACGAAGGACGTTTGACCTTGACCTTGTGTAGACTACTCATTACTAATGACTATGAAATCAATCGATACTTCAGAAATAAACACGTTATCCAATTTTGTTGATGCGTATTCATTTCGTAAGTACACGTGGCGACGTAATTCAAGAAGCGACGACGCGTCGGTGAATATTTGACTTGTTCGTCAGTTTATTTGGTTACCCAGGAAGGCGGGTCACTTCTATAGGTGAAGGTGACCCATTCATGAATCATGACTCACGATACACAGGTATAGGTAGGTACCTACTTTTGAGTTTGTTTTTTTTTTACTATTGATAAGCTATTGTTTGACTACTATCTCACCTGATGGTAAGCGATAACGTGGTCGAAAATGCGAGTACGCTTGCCTAGAAGTCACCTTTTCACTGTTAACTTAAAGACTCCTATGTTGTTGCGTGGTTGCAGGTTCTTTGCGGTGAATAATGATTTTCTTTTCCTTTTTATTTTTTACAGTCTCACACAGGAAACACAGGATCCAGCAAAGAATAAACAAGCATTTCTAAAAGTGATGGAATGCTTCCCCTTTCGACTTATGACATCTAAATTAAGTCTGCGAACGTTTCAATTATCGTCCAACAAATTTACTTCATCGCTTTTTTGCAGTTTAGGAATAAAATAAGAAAAACACTAGTTATACGATCCAACTTGATACAATATGGCCTAATTTGCGTAAGTAAGACATGGCTAGTTTGGGAGGAATCAATAGTCACCCAAAATACAGGCATTCCTTGCCTAGTTTGGGGCTCTATGGTCTCAATTCTAACCATATCCATAGAAATACGCAACCAATTTGTACATAAGACTTATGTATCCATAAAATTCTAGATTATTAAGCTCTTGTGTGTAATTTTAAAGTTATTGGATCAATAAATTATTATTAAATTATTAACAGTACAAACGTATCATTAATACGGGTATAATGTATTAGGTACCTAATGTAACCGAATACGCGGCATCAGCTTATTTAGAGGTAATCGCGGGGTATCATACTCGTTCGTTTTCCAGCTAAAAGTGTATGTAATGTTACTATTCTATACCTAAGTACTTTTATCAGCGCACGGCTGGTTGTGTATACCTAACAACTTCACCTGCATTAATGCTCCGCTCCTTTGGTCATAGCGTGAAGTTATATAGCTAATAGCCTTCCTCGATAAATGGGCTGTCCAACAGTTAAATTTTTCAATTCGAACCAATAGTTCTTGAGATTAGCGCGTTCAACCAAACAAACTCTTCAGCTTTAGAATATTAGCAAAGACAAGTTGACCCGCGCAACATCATCTGCGTTACAATTTTCATTACTGCTCCGCTACTGTTGCTCTTAGCGTGATGATATATAGCCTATAGCCTATAACTTCCTCAATAAATGAGCTATCTAACACTGAAATATTTTTTCAAATCGGACCGGTAGTTCCTGAGATAAACGCGTTCAAGTAAACAAACAAACAAACAAACTCTTCAGCTTTATACATATACACTGGACAGCAAATAAACCGAGCCACCCGCTACCTAGGCACTCTAATTCGATTTTCTCAAAAATTAAAAAACCTACAATTATCAAAGTTGTACCTACAGAAAGTGCGTTTCATGGTGATTAAAATGAAAGGAAAGTCATTGGGTTTAATCAATATTTCAGTGTTTATTAAGGATTTTACAAAGAAGAGTCTTTTTCCAGTCGTGACAATCGTTAGTACTGATAAAGTGAAAAAAAAATTAAAGCCAAAAACAAAGATAAAATCAAAAACAAGTTTTTGATCAATATTCCGTATTCCCTCCCCTTGCTCGGATAACTGCCAGCATCCTTGTATTCATCGACCTTACGAGCCTGACGATAAAATCTTGAGGAATTGTATTCCACTCCTCTTCAATTGCGATTCGCAGCTCTGGAAGCCTTGTTAGAGCAGGTACCCGGGCTCGAACCCGACGTTTCAGCTTATCCCATAAGTGTTCTATCGGATTCAAGTCCGGGCTTCGAGCTGGCCAGTCCATCGTACGAATGCTGACGTCGCGTAGATACTGGGTCACCACATGAGCAACATGAGGCCGTGCATTATCATGCATCAATTGCATATCCTGCGTAAGGTACCACATGGTCTGCGAGGATTTCAGTAATGTAGCGATGAGAAGTCAGTCCACGTGTACGGCCCGTCGGTTCGATGAAAACTAACGCTGTATGTGCTGTTAACGAGATGCCACCCCAGACCATTACAGATCCTCCTCCATAAGCAACAGTTTCCTCGATGCAACACTGAGAATAACGTTCTCCAGGGCGACGATATACTCTCTGACGTCAATCACTTCCATGTAGACTCACCTTGGTCTCATCAGTGAAGAGTACATTACTCCACTGCTCTAATGTCCAATCCCTATGCTCTCGAGCAAATTCAAGTCGTGCTCGACGGTGTGCTACCGTTAACGCTGGACCTGTTGCAGCTCTTTTTGGGGTCAGGTTCCGTTCAGCAAGTCTCCTTCTGACGGTATCTGAACTTATGACCACTTGGCGTTCGTCACGCAGACTTTGTTGGACTTGAACTGCGTTGAGGTGGCGATTTCGCAGAACAGTAAGGTGGACATAACGATCATCTGCTGCTGATGTAGCCCTAGGTCTGCCCGTACCTGGACGGCGATCGAATGCTCCAGTCTCTAGGTATCGTCTGTAAACTCGTTGCACCGAAGATCTGCTGATTCGAAGCCTTCGAGCGACTGACTTCACGTTGCGCAATGCCTGCTTGAAGTAATGCTACAGCTTGAGCTGCTTCCTGAGGTGTTGTATCCATTATTAATCGAAAAAAGTAGCAAAAACACACGCGTCAGAGCAAACGATGGACAAAAACTAAAGGAATGATAAGAAATATCCGACTACCCTCATTGTAGAGAAAAAGAACGCTAATTTCAAACTCTGGTGAAAACAGAGCAAATCGTTAGCATTGTGTTTGTTGCTTGATTACAATGTGAGTTGACGGTACTTTCGAATTAATTTGTAGTCATTTTAATCACCATGAAACGCACTTTTTGTAGGTATAACTTTGATAGTTGTAAGTTTTATACTTTTTGAGAAAATCGAATCAGAGTTCCTAGGTAGCGGGTGGCTCGGTTTATTTGCTGACCAGTGTATTAGTATAGATAAGATTACCCGTAGTTTGATGGGTTGTAAAGGCCTCGTTTCCACCTGCAAGCAACTCGCATGCAAGTTTAAAAATACATTGCGTGCCACGACCAAGCGATTGATCATATATAGTATTACTGCTTTCGCCCGCGACTTGGAACGCGCATATCGCGTTTTTTTTCCCTTTCTCGTAGGAATTTCGGGAAATCCTACCTTAGTGCTCCCCTACGGGTTACAGGGAAGCTACATGTCAAATTCCAGCTTTCTACGACCAGTAGTTTCGGCTGTGCGTTATCTGTTAATCACTCAGTCACTCAGTCAGTCATCATCATCTGCCTAGCCTTTTCCCAACTATATTGGGGTCGGCATCCAGTCAAGCCGGATTTAGCTGAATACCAGTATTACTCAATCTGTCAGTAACAGAAGAATTGTATTTATTAGGATTATACGTAGTTTGATGGGTTGTAATCTAAGGCCTCGTTTTCATCTGCAAGCAACGCAGTTTAAATACATTTCGTGACACGACCAAGCGATTGATCATATCTATATCTATACTAATATATAAAGCTGAAGAGTTTGTATACTTGAACGCGCTAATCTCAGGAACTACTGGTCCGATTTGAAAAATTCTTTAAGTGTTATATAGCCCATTTATCAGGGAAGGCTATAGGCTAAATATCATCACGCTAAGACCAAAAGGAGCGGAGCAGGAGCAGACGAAGTTGCGCGGGTCAACTAGTATATTATAACTCGGTAGCCCGCAATATAACTCTAATGCAAGATGCCTGCGAGCTAGTTGCAAGTAGAAACATAACCTAAGACCTAATAAAAACTTTCTTTTATCGATGGACGTTTATTGTTGTAGATAAGTGCCTTCGAATTCTACATCATGATGAACCTTGATGCTTTCGGGTTAGCCTATGTGCTGGACGTCTATTGGCTGACAATACGATTTTACCACCAATTTATTTGGCTAGCATGAGTTTAATAAAGTCACCGACCGTTTTGAAGACATTCATAGCTATTCAATTATAAATGACGTAACCCGTCAGGCCTTGCAAAATTAAAAGACAACATTAAGACAATAACCGGCCCCCCACATGTGGGACGGCGGGGGGAAGCATTAGGAAGACAGTCGTTAGCGACTTCTTTTTAATTGTAGGTTTAAAAATAAGCCCATTAGGTTATCGTAATCAAAGGCCGGATAATGAGTCACAGTCACTGATATAGTTAAAGTTGGATACATAGATTTGTAAACGCGAAACGGAAGAGCCAAATTTTAACATTCTCTTGCTCCTGGCTCCTCCCAAAACGAATTCTCAAAATGCTTTTCCTTTCTAATCAACTAAGATCTTCAGTAAAGGTAGCTATAACAGCGAATGGGCCACGATACTCGAAGACTATGTACTGTATACACGTATACTCTTATTGGGTTGTAAAAATTCAAGTCGCGGCATCGGCTGCAGGCGATCTCGCCATTGGCTAATGAGTGCGACGAAGTTGCCAGATGTGGAAGAAATAACAGCGGGAGTTCTTACATTGTTCTTTATTTGAATTGCAAGCATAGAGAAGGTTGTTTTGTTTTATATTTTGGGAGAAAAAAAAAATAGGAATCTGCTGCAGAACTTGTTACTCTAATGAATTTCGGTTTCTCGATGGGTTCGTCTTTCTCTGTTGGACCGGAAACCTCAATTGCGTTATTAATAAAATCGATATTCTTTCAAATTCTTTCACAATATAACTTCAGATCCGTTGCTTTGGGTATGTTTAAAAGTTCGTCTGGTCGGTAACATAAAAGACGCAATTAACGTAGTTAGTCAAAATGAATGCATAAGCGACTGATTGAATCTATTTTATATAACGCAATAAGACTGCTCGATGGAGAGTTAGAGAAACATACAGAAGGGAAAGCTGGAGCTCTTTCTGAATTAAACTTCAAAACATCATGATCGGACTAAAACAATCTAGTTAGATGTTTTGTGTTTAAAAACAAACTCCTCTCAGAGCTATTACCGCATAGAAAGCGGGCCGGGTGCAGTAGACGCAGCTTGCTGCGCTGTAGCTGCATTCCTATCAATCTGGTGCGGCTGAAACTTTTAGCGAGATCTAAGTTTTTCCCACCATTCAAATTTTCTCATTCCTAACTAGCCCATTCGACAGTTTCTATTTAAACATCTTAATGAAATCCTAACTTGATATTATGAATGTGAATGTGAGTTTGCGTTTGTTTGTTACGCCTAAATCGCTGAACCGATTTTGATGAATTTTGATACAGAGATAGATGGGACCCTAGAGATAATTATAGGTTACTTTTATGCGAAAATCTGTATAAAACGCTTGCGAAGCCACAGGCAAAAGGCAGTACTTAGTTCCATATACATATAATTCTTCGCCCACACTACGAGCAAAGCCCTCGCGCAAGCTAGGCATAAGAGCGCACTATTGACGTCCGAACGGCCGCTAAACATCAATTATCTCGCATTTAGTTGGCAACACCGCGGGGGGGAGGGGCGGCGAGGCGCGGGCGCGGGCGGGAGGGGGGCGCGGTAATGGCGCGGCGTCGGATGTCGCCGGGGTGCGCGCCGATAACAAAATCACTAGAGAACGTGCATATCTGATGTGTAAAGCTAGTGGGGCGCGATGCGGTAGTTCCGAGATCATTTTTTGTTTGGATATGCTTTTGTTTGACTTCTAGAGTTTCTTGGGAAACAATGGCCAGCTTTAACTATAAGCTGGCCATTGTTTCGCTGCATTTGTTTGCCTTGTTTGCGTTAATGGTCAATCGCCTTGCATATCCGAACACCAGCCCAGAAGGTTAAAATTTTACAATTGAACTGACAAGCTTTCAGGTGTTTAAAAAGGTCTCCTTCATTAGAATCAATCTAGAGAAATTAAATACTTTGAAGAAGGCATCGTATTTCTCAATCAAATTATGCCAATCAAATAAAATAAAGATCGTGGGAGCGACTACTACGACGACGCTACGAGTGCTACGGCTGCTACGAAAGTGCTACAAAACCTTCAACTTTACAGTTTTGTGAAATCAATCGTAGCTAATTACCGCAAAACATTAAACTACCACCTCCATCACTTCCCGCATCTCATACATCGCCAATGCCCGAAATACAGTGCGGGCGACGCGTCGTAAATCGCGGCTCGGCGCGGCGCGGCGCGGCTCGGCCTCGGCGACGGGCGAGAGCCTTTGTGTGGCCTCGGCGCAAAAACATACCTACACACACCCGTCGCCAGCGGCAAGCGCTTATATTCTTATTAGGAATACGACACGTTCGCCGTCTCGCGACTGTAGGTATTAGAAGCGGTAAATATGTACATATATACCTACTACCTACGTACATAGGTAGGTGTAGGACCAGCCGCATACAAATTCGACGTAAGTCTGGTGGTAAACAACTCGGTAGGTACAAACTATAATGCACTTCGGCATTGTCATCATCTTTTTGTTTATACTTACTATCAAACTTGTAAGATCAAGATTAAGGTGGATGTGCCTGCCGGGGTGCGGAATCCGTTTGAAAGAGGCACCATACCCTGGAACGCAAAGGGCAGTAGGAGGAACACGGATGGGTTTTAGTCAGTAAGAGTCTGACACTCCCTTCCGCTCCGCCCAGAGCGGAAAGTCATTTTGACGATTTCCCATCCTTAAAAAAAAAAAAAAAAAAGATTAAGGTGGATGCTCCAGGGTAGCCCGCGAAATTCAAATATTTTTAATTGAATAAATAAATAATAAATATATTTGTAATTGCAAAAACATAAAAATATTTGAATTTCGCGGGCTACCCTGGAGCATTCACCTTAAAACATATCGAATACCGACTTGCACAACGATGGTCCTTAGCTATTACTATAAGTAACTCATAGTTGTAGTAAATGTGTTTTTTTTATTATATTTCTATGCTACAACTTCTAAAACGTACTCATCCTCTGTACCTACTTACCTATATAAACTTATATTATAGAACAGTTAGGATTCTGAATTACAAAAAAAATACCTAATCTGTCATTAATAGTAAGCCACTGTATCGCTGATGATGTTAACTAGTTTTTTTTTTTCGACAAAATACACTGTGATTATAATACTAGCAATAAGAACAAGCTGTGGGCCTGTAAAATATAGGATTGGATCCCTGAAACAGAGAGACGAGGCCGCGGCAGACCGCGAAGGAGATGGCGGGACGACCTGGATCGACTATTTGCTCGCTGAGGAACGGGACAAATGATATACATCTCGTGTGAGTAAAAGAGACACATACATTTATAGTCGATAGCAAGCTGTTCACACTGCCGGCGAGCAGCTCTTACGTCTAGTTGTTCGCAGCAACAATAGCTATCAAAGATTGTACTCGTTCACCGCACGGCGATGCTCGCTTTCCGACCGGAGCGAGTATTGCGAGTAAAAGCCCGTCGCAAAAGAGCACTTGCTGAAAGCCGAGCGTCAAAACTAAACATTACCCTCGCTACTCGCTGCTCGCCAACTCGTTTCGAGTTTGAAGGTTTACTCGCTACTCGCTGCTCGCCAACTCGTTTCGAGTTTGAAGGTTTACTCGCTACTCGCTGATCGCCGGCGGTGAGACAAGTGCCTATAACTCTGTGCTATAACTAGCTAAATGCTAATGTATTTAACGAGTTGTAAACTGCTAGTCTATTCTGTAAATAACCATTTCGATATCGAGCTTCACCTGAGTGACAAACCTCACAAAGTGAGCTTTATTGCACACAACATAAAGGTCTTACGTTTGACGTAATTTGATACTCACCTCGGATTCCGCGAGACACAAAAATGATACAGAATAGGGGTACTGTTCTCCAGCAGATCCATAAGAATGGCATCGATAGAAATAGAAGAATGGAGAGACTAAATGTGGCGAAGACTGAGTACATGTCCTGTGGCAGCACGGATACAAACACCATCCGAATAGGTTCGGACCTGATCAGAAAGTCCGATACGTTCAGGTACCTTGGATCCGTGCTGCACGAGTCTGGCATCGTGGACGACGATGTCCAAGCACGTATTGGCGCGGCTTGGGCGAAGTGGCGCGAGGTGACGGGCGTTGTATGCGACCGCAAAATGCCTCCGAAGCTCAAGGGGCAGATATATAAATGCATCATTCGGCCTGTCCTACTGTACGGGGGCGAGTGTTGGCCAGCACTAAGCAGACACACCCAGGAGCTTCGCGTCACGGAGATGAAGATGCTGAGGTGGATGAGTGGCGTAACGCGATCCGATCGCATGCGCAACTCATACATCCGAGGTAGTCTTGGTGTCCGTGACGTGGGGGAAAAACTGCAAGAGTGTCGTCTGCGATGGTATGGCCACATCATGCGCCGCCCTATGGAGTACGTTGGTCGGAGATGCATGAATATGGCTGTTCTTGGGGCTAGGCCCCGTGGTCGCCCTCGCAAGCGCTGGCTGGACGTCGTCAAGTCCGACATGAGAGCCAATGGCCTGACTGAGAAGGATGTTGAAGATCGGGCAAAGTGGAGGAAGCTAAGTAGGAAGGCGGACCCTGGCAATAGCCGGGATTAACGCCAGGTGGAAGAGAAGAAATAGAAGAATGGAGATTAGCCTGTCTGGCATCTGTCGCACCGTGTACTGGGGTCTGGGGTCTACCCCCAGAAGAATGATGGCGGTCAGACAGTAAACCGCTGTTTGTGAGAACGAATTCTCTCTCGCATCAATGAAGCCGTTGCCAGCCACAAAGTTTTTAACGGACCGTTGATAGCACAGAACAGATTAAAGAGGTTGATTGATAGTTTTACCTTCTTGGGATTCATCTCATCTGGGATAGATGAGATGAATCATAGCATAACTAGAGTAACAAGGTAACTTTCCCTACAGATGGGTATTCTAAAAAGGTTTTGTTTTTTCATTTGGACGTACGGAACTCTACAACCAGTTAGTTCTGCAGTCCACTCTTAAACGTAGATAGGTATCAGACTTGGCAACAGAATACATTCCAAATACATGCGCTTAAATAGCTACTTATACAACATAATATGGCCGACTGTAGCTTATGGGACAAGAAGTTTACCTACGTACATGCCGTTATCCATCATTTATATAGCAAAACGGTGGATTACGGCACGGACATAACACGCTTTAAGTTAAAAACATTGAACCGATAATCTATACTAATATACATTCAGTCAAAAAAGTATCGGGAATGGATGATTTGTTTATGGTTCCAAATTCAAATTTTTGTTTTTTTGTAGTTGTTAGATTGGCACAACTGTTTTCCATTTTGGCGCGGAATTTGAGTTGCATCTGTTATTTATATTAAATACAGTGCTGGTTTTAGTAATATCACATATAGTGTGTATTGCGAATTTCATAATGGACAA
The DNA here is from genome assembly GCA_950371165.1 of Lacanobia oleracea. NCBI lineage: Eukaryota > Metazoa > Arthropoda > Insecta > Lepidoptera > Noctuidae > Lacanobia > Lacanobia oleracea. The sequence continues at coordinate 6,450,661 of OX493404.1, forward strand.
AAATATCGAACAAAGAGTTTGTCTTAAATTTTGCATCGCCAATGGAATTTCGTGTTCGGAGTCACTGAAAATGTTACAGAAGGCTTACGGTGAATCGACTTTATCAAAAACTCGTGCTTATGAGTGGTTCAAAGCGTTCAAAAGCGGTCGAGATGTGATGGAAGATTTGCCTCGCTCTGGTAGGTCGTCAACGTCTGCAACTGAAGTTAACATCGCAAAAGTGAAGGAAATAGTGACTGAAAATCCCCATTCAACTCTGAGAGAGATAGCCGCCGAACTTTCTGTATCTCACGAGTCGATCCGTACCATTTTAACTAATCATTTGGGTATGAAACATGTTGCTGCTCGGCTAGTCCCAAAAGATCTGAATTTTCTCCAAAAACTCAATCGCATGAAAGTCGCTGAGGACATGCTAGAACGAGTCAGTTCGGACCCAACATTCATGAAACGCATTGTTACTGGTGACGAGACGTGGGTTTACGAGTTTGACATGCAAACTAGTTAACAAGCTTCGGAGTGGCGCCTTCCAACTGAACCGAAACCAAAAAAACCACGCCAAAGTCGATCAAAAGTCAAAGTCATGTTGACTGTTTTCTTTGACTATCGCGGTGTTGTGCACTCTGAATTCTTACCGGAAGGTCTAACGGTAAATAAAGAATATTATTTGAGCGTTATGCGGCGTTTAAGAGAGCAAATTCGACGAAAAAGGCCAGATTTGTGGAAAGAAAATTCTTGGATTTTGCACCACGACAATGCGCCTTCGCACAAGGCTATCATTGTGAACGAATTTTTAACCAAACACTCAACAAATACCATCCAGCAACCACCATATTCACCAGATATGGCTCCTGCTGACTTTTTTCTTTTTCCTAAACTCAAATTACCACTTCGTGGCACCCGTTTTCAATCGATAGAAGACATAAAGGAGAATTCGCGGCGAGAACTGAACTCAATTCCGGAAGCAGCGTTTAAAAAATGTTTTGATGAATGGATTATTCGTTGGCGCAAGTGTATCGTTTCTAAAGGAGCATACTTTGAAGGTGATAAAATAAATTTGGATGAATAACAGACATTTTGTGTATTATTGATCTTTTCCCGGTACTTTCTTGACAGAGTAGTATAAAGCTGAAGAGTTTGTTTGATTGTTTCCTTGAACGCGCTAATCTCAGGAACTACTGGTCTGATTTGAAAAATTATTTCAGTGTTAGATAGCCCATTTATCGAGGAAGGCTATAGGCTATATCATCACGCTACGACCAATATGAGCGGAGCAGTAATGAAAATTGTGACGCAGACGAAGTTGCGCGGGTCAACTAGTGATAGATAAGTATAAAGAACACTAAACAGGACCTATATAGTGCTAGCTTCTGTCAGCAGTTTCGCCCGCATGGTTCTAAGAGAATATGCTCCCGGGATAAAAAGTAGCCTATGTCCTTTCGTAGACTCTATTAGACTGTCTGTGTAACAAATTTAATTTAAATCGATTCAGTAGTTTTGGCGTGAAAGCGCAAAAAATAGACAGACAGAGTTATTTTCGCATTTACCGGCCCGGTGCGAGTCGAACTCGCACACGAAGGATTCCGTACCATAAACCTTAATTTTTAGCGGCAATAGAAACACACAATCTGTGAAAATTTCAACTCTCTACCTATTACGGTTCTTGAGATACAGCCCGCTGACAGACAGACAGACAGACGGACAGCGGAGGCTTACTAATAGGGTTCCGTTGGTTACCCTTTGGGTACGGAACCCTAAAAAGCAACGCCTACTGTTTACCGAACTAAAGCCACACGTTAAGAAAGGCAGGTAACCAACAATAACCGTGGTCTACAAGCATATCAACCATCCTAACCGTAGGCTCATCACATCTCCATCATGAGTCCTCAAAAGATCAATATTACTCATAGCAACTTCGATCAAGAATACTCCTTAGCAAGGACAGAACCGTATCCCTAAAGAAAATATCTATCAGTCGCGAACTACTCGTAAAAACAGAGCGAAATGTTGTAACGTTTTGCAACGCCTCATCAGACCGTGAAACTACCTCGAACGACGGTTTTAAACCGTCTCACAGTATTTTCAATAGAACAAGCTCATCATCTCATCTGCCTAGCCTATTCCCAACTATATTGGCGTCGGCTTCCAGTCAAACCGGATTTAGCTAAATATCAGTATTTCACGCGGAGCGGCTGCCTACCAGACCTCCACAACCCATTAACTGGGTAACACGGTACTACATGGCAAGACTGAAGTCAGATTAACTGGCTTCTGACTATCCGTAACGACTGCCAAAGGTTTACAAATGACAGCCGGGACCAACGGCTTAACGTGCTTTCTGAGGCACGGAGGAAACTCGGTATGTTGAGATGGTCACCCATCCACAGACCAACCTTGGCAAGCGTTGCTTAACCTTGAAGATCGATCCGTGCGGCTGTTATTATCTAGCCACGAGCTCCTCAAGATCATTTTAATTAGAACAAGCCAGCTAGACAAAATCATGTATAATTATAATATTGGATAATATTGGAATATTTTGCTTCATACGGCTTTCATAAGATGTTTGAATACGGTTCCAGCACAAAACGTCCAATAAAAAGAAGGCAGAGTTTAGTGTACCAACAAAACCAGAAACGACAAAGGTATTTCGCATATTGAGACAAGTAGAAAAGTAACAATACCAAAAATATTAACAACAGTCATAAAATACTCGTCTGCTAATGAGCCGGCTACTTAATTACATATTGGCACATAATGGGGCATCAGTACTACTCGTTAACAATATTTTTACTTAAAGAACATGCAGGTCATAAAACTAACTTAGTATTGAATAAATCGATTTCGTTTTTTTTTGTTTTCAACTAATAATAACTTACTTAATATTATAAACGCGAAAGTAACTTTGTCTGTCCGTCTATCGCGCTTTCACGTCAAAGCTACTGAACCGATATAAATGAAATTTGGTACAGAGATAGTCTAGAGCCTGAGAAAGGACATAGGCTACTTTATATTTCAGGAATATGTTCCCTAGGGAGCACGCGGGCGAAGCCGCTGGCAGAAGCAGTAGTACAATATTTACAAAAAAATTTTCACTAAATTCTTCTGAAGAAGAATCTTTTTGACTTAAGTTTTGATTCGAAGCATTTTATTTCAAATAAATCATTCACAGGCATTTTTGAAACGTCAAGGTCGATCAGTCAAAAACATGGAAGCTATTTGCACGTTCCAAAGCGTAGATCTCTATGGAGAAGAACGTGCAAGAAACTCCACGGACACTCTTTTAAATCATGTTCTGTTTTACAAAATTCTAAGTTACATATATTTGTTGATTTTGCATGTGAGGACAATGCAAAGGAAAAAAAACGATTTTTATAAGAATTTAAAATATAAAGATTAAAATAAGCCAATGGCAGTTAAGAGATGACCAGTCTCAACCGACGGCGCCCGTTCACGAACATGACGCGTGTATCGGCACCTTTCAGCTCACCCATTTCGAAGGGAACCGAATGATCCAACCCACGCGCCGCCATCAGCGAGTTATTGAGTGAGAATGACATGCTCTCAACCACCATGCTCGTTCATGTCCAACAAGTAAAGCTATAACTAATCACATAAAATGTAAATGGCTTCATGGTACTCACATTTACAAAATTTTAAAAATATGCTTCAACTTTACACAAAACTGTGGTTGTCAATGACCAAATAATGAAAAATTAATTAATAATAACAGCGATTAAGTTCTTACATCAAAAAGAATATATTAATGATTACCTAAAAAAAAAATCGGGTGAACATCTCTTCCAAATATAAAAACCTAACAAGTGGACCCAAGCAGCTGTGACTGTGGAGCAGGACCAGATTAAAACCTCAGAAGGAAGTTTACTTAATATTTTTTGGGAAGTTCTCTAAAACCATTTATTACAGGATTAGTTGTGATTTAGTTAGCAACATATTAAGAGCCCTATCACAGAATTGCGTTTTCACTCACTAAACTGCTGACTCTTCGCATTATGTAGAAATTAGGCAGTTGCAATTACGTTTATTTTAGGGTTTATTATTAATTTATTTAATGATCATTTATTACATTTTAATTTCTTATGAACTATGGTTTATTTTGGTATAAATTTTACGTTATAATATTTATGTATTATGGAGAAATTGACACGTAATTCTGAGCGTTTTTAGTAGTTTTTATGGATTTGAATGGGATTTTTTACGGACATTCCATTCTTATTTCAAATTTCTGAGGCCGCGGCGCTTCCCAGAGCTTTCCCATTTTTCTGTTAACTTTGATGACACTTGTCATTTTGACTTCCCTTGCAAATGCTTCCATGATATTTGCGAAATCATTTTTCAACTATGTACTAATCTCTTTGGGATTTTTCATCAAAGAACTCCATTTCTGAGACTGAGAATTCCTATTCTGAAAAACAGACAAAAACAAAGTTGTTCCCAAGTGCGCAGATTAAAATAACAAAAATTGAATAAAATCGGCTATGATATATATAATTTCTAGTCCGGGTACATGAGGGTACAAGTACTTTCTAACCCGATGAATACAGAAAATCGTCAAAAACTAACAAAACCATTTAAACTCGAGGTACTAAAAATAGTGCAGTTAAGTACATATATCCACTTACTAATAATAATTAAAAATAAGATTCATATTTTAACTTGAAGACCCGTCATAAATAATGCTCCTTCGGTTAGTGCTAAGAAATAAGAATAAGTAATTTTTAAGCCTTTCTTTTCATACTGCGCTCATAACCTTATCAGTTGTTGACATTAGTGCAAAACAATTCTCGGAATTGGGGCAACTGGGGGCTGGCTCGGGGCTAGGGGCTAGGGGCTCAGGTAACTTTTGTGCAGCTAGCCAACTATCTTAAAAACGAATTACAGTGCGTTTGCTGGTAAAACAAAATGCAGATGCATACAGACATCATCTAGAAATATGAAGAATGGAGGGAAGAAAGGGAGGTTAAATAAATTGCAGCAAAGGTCAGGGTGTACCGAATACCTTCATTAATATTAGTAGTTGTTCTTTATGCACCCTTTAATGGGAAAGAGATATTTATACCTTCATCAGAAAATTCCTAAAAAAAGATGTAGGTGGATGAAATATGTTGCCAGCAACATGTACGTATTCCTGTTAACTGCTCCCGCTAAGTATTGCAAGAGGAGGTTCCTGTGAACATCCTAACGAGTAGATTTCTACGAACCAATGTGCTCTCGTTCGCCAGTCGACGTTACCACTATGTTATTTTGAATATAATGATGACGTCCAAAACTGCCGTTTAATGACCTGATTGAAATAAAGGTTTTGGCTTTTGACTGTGAACCTAAGACTCTGCTCTGCTACTCGCTCGTCAGAGAGGCTTTTTAAATAAATTTTAATGATTGTACCTACATAATCAATTAATTATATTGTCTAGAATATTTTTTACAATAAAATGTGAAATTGCAATAATAATTTAATGACTTATCTTATTATAATAATCTAATTTAATAATAATATGTTTTTATCTTGTCATAACTAATTCGGTAATGTTATTTTAATTATGATTGTTTAACTGATATAATGTTTTGTATTGAGTGTTACATGAGGTATTTACTTACAATGTTGTCTACCTGTGATTAAATATTTTTGAAGGAACATTCGACTCCTGAAACACAGGCTTTTGGTCTAGTTTAGGAGGCAGCAGTTCGCCTTTCAACATGCTGTTTGTAATTGTGTTTCTAGATGCTCAGTTGTAAATGTGCAAATAAATGATTATTATTATTGGTACCTAATTTACGACTTGATTTAATTCTTTATATCAACTAATTTTAAAGTTTTTTCTTTTTATAACATGTGTTTATATGTATTTTTCTGCTAAGTTAATATTTTGAAAAATAAATGCTTTTAATAATGGCGATTATTAATATTGCACTAATCGGCGCTTTAAATAATCTGTTAACATGTCTTTCTACCGTTATATAATTTTCCTGGTAATTGTCGTATAGTAAGTAGTCATTATTCTTGAAGCAGATGGATAATCCTACAGTCCTACACACGTTGGATTATACTTCAAACCAATCCTAACAACAACGAGTGCTTCTAAATGGTACATGAGAGCTAATATAAAAGTACTTGCTTTTGTCCGCGACTTCGTATGCGGATATCCTGTTTTTCCCGTTCCCGTAGGAATTTAGGAAATCTCTTGGTGCTCCTCTACACTCCCCAAGGAACCTACATACCAAAGTTCAGCTTCCTAAGACCAGTAGTTTCGGCTGTGCGTTGTCTGTCAGTCACTGAGTCACTCAGTCACTCGGTAACCTGCTAGCTACTTCATGCCTTGGGCACGCAACAATCCAGGCGATAAGTCCCCTCTTTGAGGAGTGGCTGGAGCGGCGCCACGGCGTCCTCACCTTCCGCCTGACACAGGTACTCACCGGACACGGTTGTTTCGGGAGATACCTGTTTCGGATTCGGCGGGAGGACGCGCCCGGGTGTCATCACTGCGAGGATCGCCCGGAGGACACGGTGGAGCATACGGTGGAGGTCTGCCCTGCTTGGGCGGAGCACCGCCGGGTCCTCGTCGAGGCGATCGGTGGCGGCGACCTTTCGCGACCGGCCTTGGTTCAATCTTTGGTCCGGAGCGAGGAGGCATGGGAAGCGATCACCTCCTTCTGCGAAGCAGTAATGCTAGCAAAGGAGGAGGCCGAACGTGTGAGAGAGAGGGAAACCTCACGTCCCAGTCGCCGCAACAGAAGAAGACGCCCCAGGCGTCGGGAGTCGCAGGACGATTCCCGGCCGCCGTAGGCGCGGGCCTGCGGACGGCGAGCAGTGGGTGGCTCGCCGTCTGATCAGAACTAGGCCCGGGTCGGCGGCGCGCTGCGATTCCAGCGCGCCTCAAAGAGATGTCAGCGTGGAAGACGGGGCCCGCTAGGGCAGGTGCCTGCTGGGGCTGCGGAATCTGTTCGAAAGAGGTGCCGTAGCCTTAGAACGCAAAGGGCACCAGGAGGAACACGGATGGGTTTTAGTCAGTAAGAGTCTGACACTCCCTCTTGCTTCACCCAGAGCGGGAGGAGTCATTTGATGATTTCCCATCCTTAAAAAAAAAAAAAAAAAAGCTACTTCATGCCATTACATCTAGGACTAGTTGACCCGCGCAACTTCGTCTGTTCCGCTCCTATTGGTCTTAGTGTGATGACTGATGATATATAGCCTATAGCCTTCCTTGATAAATGGGCTATCTAACACTGAAAGAATTTTTCAAATCGGACTAGTAGTTCCTGAGATTAGCGCGTTCTAGCAAACAAACAAAATCTTCAGCTTTTATATACGAGTATTAGTATAGAAGTATAGATATAGATTTTTACCTAAAGTACGAGGTACATTAAAAGTGCTACATAATCAATCATAGGATTCCAATAGTTTAATTACCAAGTTATCACAAAAATACTTTTCACCCTTTCTGAGTTAATAGCAGCAAAGTATAATTGAGTAAGACAAAAGCCATAGAAATATGGGTGTAAATGATAAAATGACATAGAATTCGTTGTCTATGGAATGTGACATAAGTGTTAGTGTCAACTTTGGCATTTAGCGCTTCTGACTGAAACACGTAATGTGAACACTTTCCCTGCCCACTCGAATTAGTAACAACCTAACTAATATCAAGCCTATGAGATACCTACACACGACAAGAATGTCATAATAAATTGAAAATACTGATAAGTATGCAAAAGTGCGTAATCACGATATCCATATATTTTCTCTAGAGCACTTGCAGTTGCAATTTAACAGACCACCAAATAAACGTGCTCAAAATTAAACATCGTTGCAAGTCGACAATTTATTTCCAACCAGGTGACCTTGAACCAACTTTGCAAAAGCCCATTACAGTCTTAAAAGTATCCGACAATTTAAGACACTCATAACTCCGACCTCGAAAAACAACGTTACATCAATCTGCGACAAGTTACAAGACTCACAAGTTACTCGCTACGGAAGGAACCAGTACTACGCATAAAAATTAACTGCTACGGAGAACATAATCATAATATCAGACGTAGCGCTACGAGATTCGTAGCATATCAATGAGGCGAGCCCATCGCTTATCATCTCTAAGTACATTGTTTTTGTTCCATTTGTTTGCGCGCCGACGACGACCCACTGAAAAACATCGAAAGCGACCCGAGTCGCGGGAACTAGAGTAATTAGTTGGCAACTATTACTTGGTAGACGGGCGCGAGACGTTATTACGAGACAAAGTTCGCCACTTAGAAAAGTTGTGGAACACCACGATTGTGAGGAAAATTTCTTCCTACGACCGCCGCGCGCCGCGGCCGGTTGACTTCGGAAAAAGTTCCAATTTGGAGGCTTTTTCTCTCGGAAAGTTGATACGTTAAAATTAATAATTAATCGAGTTAATATATTGCGGGAGATAGGTGGGTCGAGCGCGGCTCAAATGTCGGAGAAATAGGCGAGGAGGTGGCAACGGCAAGATCGCGCGGGTGGCGCGCGGTGTACGAGGCAGGCGAGGCGCGGGGGCCGGGGGGAGGAGGGGGGGGGTGACGGACGGACACAAAGAAGAGGAGCGGCCGGCCGCGGACGCGAGCCGCGGGCCCGGCCTTATCACCGGCGGCCACACAGTCGCTCCGCGCGCGCTACGACGCACGTCTCCGCGAACGCGCTCCGCACTCCGCTCAGTGACTTGTGCCCAACTGATCAGTGAAACTGGAACTTGTGTGTACACGTGCCGCGCACTGCGCACCACAGTTATATTTTATTTGTTGGAGTCCTCCATTCACGGGCCGTTTATAACATCGCAATAACGGCTGGCCTGTCAAAAATTGTAAACACAGCACACGTGCCGCCGGCTCGCAAGTAAGTTGCTAACTTTGTATTTCATGCGCTTATCACTGTGTTGCAAGGTTTTAATGTACCAAGTGAGTGCAGGACGTTTTGTTCTTTGTGAGTGAAAAGTAATCATTCTGTTTAATTAATCGGACTTTGTAGTAATCCGGAGGAACTGTTGCTATTGTTTAGTTTTCAGGTGATTAGTTTGTTACGAAAAACCAACAAAAGTGTCACCAATTCACAAAATTACTGTTAGAGTTACTTTCGGGTCAGTCAGTTTATCTGCAAAAATTGTAGCGAGTCGTTTACGCATTTATTTTAGATTAATAAATGCCGAATTGAAGCGTACAAATAAATCCTGAAATTCACTGGAATAATCTATTATTTTTTATACTTGTATTCTGTGAATTATAGTTAGAATTTTATTATTAATAACCGCCCTAAAGTGGTAATACGGGGACAAATTGATATAAAAATTAACTGGACTGTAGCCTTTAGCTCGCAACTGACCTAAAGTTCATAAAATTTTACAAGCAAGAATAGCATTAAATAGTTGTATGTTAAAGTACTTAACAAGCTTTTATTTCAATCCCAATTAAATAAACAAGTCAACAAATAAACTTAGTCTATTTGCTTTTACAGATTAATATTAAATAATCCTATTTTTTGTTACTTATTTACGCTTTTAAAAATACGTGGATCTTCCAACACACTTTTCTAAAATAAATAGTACCTATTATAAGATTTCTTTAAAAAATAGAATAATCTAATTTTATTTTATGTGACTAAAACAGAGTAATATAGAAGGACTTCTATTTTAGTGGCTAAAATTATGAAATTCAGAATAAAACTTATTGGTAAAAAGTTAACTCAAGTAAAGAAACAGATCTTTATCAATATTCCTCCAAAAAAAACAATATTTTAAATATAAAAAATACCTCTCGAGTACTTGATCACAATTCACAATGTTTTGAAAATTAGACAGACTTTTATGTAAAATTGAATTTGCTGAAGCAAAAACAATAAACCCGTTGGCCGTTACTTATTTTTTTTATGACTTCACGTGTTAATTAGCGGTACACCAAGTATTTACCGACGCGTACAACTTTCGAGATATCCATGTTAGAATGACATAAACTTTGCAATCAACTTTTCCATTTCAATACAAATAAACAGGCTAGGTAGGTAAACGTTCGGTCGCCCAACGCCATCTATCGGCGGCCGGCCGAGGTGCGCTAACCGCTCGCAAGGTCACCGTGTCAACGACCCGACAACTTTTGCCGCCTACTGTTGTCGTAGGTCATAATTTTATGTCTTCTTTTTGTTTATCTTTTCGTAACTTTATAGCTTCCCGCGTAAACGTTTTTGTTTATGGTAACAGTTGTAAACGTGTTTGTGGCCAGAAATACTTTTCGTACATAATTTTATTGTAATAACATTTAGTGGCAACATTGTTATTTATTGTGCGACATGGCTATCGAAATGTATCGGGAGTCAGTTCAGTTCAAAGAGTAAAGTAATATTCAAGTGCGTTGGTTGTCACTCGACTTGTTTTTAAGTAATTATTTGTGCCGAAATCAAGAGCGTTGCGTGGTTTATTGTTATCATGTTAGATTACTACGGCTGTATTCTGGATAGCCTGTACGTAATGCGTTAAATTACTTGTTTGTGATTGAAAGTTAGATTGTTGTTAGTTTATACGCTACCTTCTTTTTTAACCGTACCTAACGTTATGTCATTTATCACAAAATATTGCAGTCAAACGTATTTATTATTTTAATTAGTAGATTATAACAGGGACTTCCAAGCTGGTACCTACCATGAGTACAGTGATATGTTACTTTGAGGCTTGAACATGATGTAATGTAATAGTTATTTATAGGAAAACATAATAAACTGCAGCATATTCCATGCGTAAACAATACCTACCTACCTTTTCCAGTTTTCGAATGTATTACATTTTCATCAAAATTCTAGGGGAACCCAGGCCACGCACAAAACGAATTTGTATTTATTATCCCAATTTGAACTAACAAACCTAAGTTGAATCGCACTCAGACTGACCAATAGAATAACCGACCACTTTAGGATTACCAGCCACTTCAGGAAAATAAAAGTCTAGCAGAGTAATCTACAACGAAATGTTTTTGTTACAGCAGACGCGACGCCACAATGGCGACTAAGGGCAAACGTCCGATGCGCGCACTGACGCCCAGCGACAAGATCGAGGCCATCCAGCGCGTCAACGACGGCGAGTCCAAGGCGTCGGTGGCGCGCGACATCGGGGTGCCCGAGTCCACGCTGCGCGGCTGGTGCAAGAACGAGGACAAGCTGCGCTACATGACCTCGCGCCTCTCTTCGCCTGACACCGACAAGAGCAACGACGGCGAGCCGCCAGACAAGCGCGCGCGCACCGAGTCCCCTGTCGCACCGCTGTCCCCCGTGGCCACCGGGCTCGACCTCTCATCCCCCGTCAGCTCGGCCCCCATAGTGCAACAATCCACTCCGTCTATCGACGCACCCGTCGAACTCACCACCAAACGCGCTGTAGCATCCCCAACAGCCCACATCTCTCGTGAGCGCCGACCAGACCCCGGCGCCAGCGTGTCCATGAGCGCTATTAGCCCGCTGTCAGGCCTCCCTCACCTGCCTGGCCTCACACACTCGCACCTTGGCCTCAGCTTTAATGAGATCGCCACCAATCTCACTTTACTCGCTCAACTCAACCCAGGACTATCAGCGTTGTCAGCTCAACCTGCTAGTCGCGCACTGCGCTCGGTTCGATCTCCAAAGCCTGCTCACAACGGCATGCTTAACATGAACGATGGCAAACATCATCATCGCAATAAGACTCATCACCACACAGATCATTACCGAAGCTTGTCAAAATCAAATCATCATAACATTCACACATCAGCGGCCAACCAACCAGTGGATGACACTCTGTGGTACTGGCTGAAGACACAGCAGGCAATGCTTGACTTGACCGCGCAGACGGCGACGGCGCACCCTCTACAGCTCGGTAAACCAAGTGAACCAGCCATTCCGCCTAAACCTATTGCCGCCGCTGCACCAATCAATTCACATCTAGATTATAATTCTCGGAACTCCTGGCTGTGGCAATATTACAAACAATTCGGTGGAGCCATGCCTCTGCCTGAAGACAAGCACAAATCCGCCTCCCAGGTGCCAAAGGATAATAAGTCAGCGGAAAACATTTTGTATTCGCAACTTACGAAAGGGAAGATTGAGGAGGAGCGAGGAGTGATAACTAGTCCAGGGCACACACACGCACACAATGAGTCTGAGCCTCGCCGCACTCCCAGCGTGGAGCCGCGAGTGGCCGAGCCCGCCGCTAGTCCAGAGATCGGCACCGAGAACAAAGAACCGACACCCGAGAGGGTCCACGAGTCGAGCCGAAGTCAGACCAAGGCGCGTACCGTGCTCGACAACCTGCTGTTCAACAACAGCAACCAGTCAGCGAGCGCAGAGACACGGTCAGCGTCGCCAGCGAGTGGCGAGTGGGAGTCGGGCGCGGCGGACGCCCTGGAGCACGGCGACAAGTTCCTGGCGTGGCTGGAGGCGAGCGGCGACCCAAGCGTGACGCGCATGCACGTGCACCAGCTGCGCGCGCTGCTGCACAATCTGCGCGCCCGCCGCGCGCCCGCGCCCGCCCACCCCGCGCTGCCCGCTGATCACGCCGCCCGTCGCAAGTAGACGCCCCGCAGGTCTGCCGCTCGCTACAGGGAATATTTCAATTATGTATATAGTTATGTTGTCGCTAGTACCTAAGCGTTCACTTGTGATATGTGTAGCCAAATTTGCGTAATTTCTTTGTTCTAAAAGAAAAGCTATGCATTATTCTTTAGTTTGTAAGACTTTAGGCCGAGCCAGGCGAGCCGACAGAGGCCTGCGCGCGCAGCGCCAGGTACCTGTCGGCCCGCGCCCCTCAGTCATCTGTTTCCGAGTCTATGTGAAACTTGATGGGTAGTTAGTTATACCTGTTGTGAAATAAATGTTATATATCTGCGTTTTCACTTACCGATGCACACAAAACTTGTTAAATAATTAGTTTAGATAGTACCGCTGTATGTTGCCATTACATTACATTCCTAGTTGTACCCTTACTATAGTTTATATTTGAATCCCTATGTTCTACCTCAAGTCAAACTAATACTAAGTCACGCACGGCGTCCTTTCAACCGTTCACTGAGTAGTAGCATGTGTATTGTATAGTGTGAGAGGCGTGTGAGTGGCGCGTGAGTGGCGTGGCGGTGCACGGCGCGTGGCGACGCTCCCGGCCGATACCAAAAATTGAAAGGATGCGCATGTATGTTGTGCCAAACGTAAGAACAAGGTAATATTGTTAAGATATAGATGACTCTATTGTGTTAGCTAGGCACTCGTTGTGTAATTGTTTTCTATTGCTCAGTATTTTATATATTATGAATATGGTAGATAACGTCGACGTGTTGACTCGGAATGTATTATACGTTAACGTTAACAGTTAAGGACACTGTGATCAAAATTATAAATTATTGAGAGATTATTACTATTGTAAGTACATTCCTAATTAATAGAGTGTATTATCTTAATATTAAATAAGAGATTGTCCAATGGTGTAAGGCCGCGGAGACTCCGGCCGCGACTTCTGTTAGGAAAAAGTTCAAAAATTGTATCTCCTCTCCCAGAAGATAGAATTCTTGATTTGCATTTCATGTTTAGCTCCAATGGAAAATTATTCGAGAGACCTATTTTGTACAAAATTAAAAAAATTGGATTATAAATTCTCTTATCACGACTTTGTGATCTCGAACATGTTGAATAAACTTGATTGAACCTTACATTGAGACTGTTTTATTTTCCCCTGATGGTGTTACCTACATAAAAACAATGGAATAATTAAATGTCTGATATCCTGAGGAAACAGCGGTTACATTTATAAGACTCATTCATTACCAATGAAACCGGACATCTAGCTTAAAAGAAAATTACACTAGCCAACCTGTTCGTATGTAAACAATCTTGATTGATTTCGTAATGGAGAAGAGGGAGGAGGAGGGGACGATCTCCAAAACAACTAGTTGCAAAACTTGCAAAAGCTAAATTACTGATTGAATGGAGCTATGTTGATTGTAGCGTTAGCACACAGTAGGTATCTACGAATAACTAGACAGCGGCGGGAGTAAAAAATAGATAGGTACTTAAATTTAATCTAATGATGGTCGCCATTAGATTAAATTACTTATTACCTTTTAAAACAGCGCGAAAAACTAAAATTATTTAATGAGAAATCTATCTCCTTGATAGGTTATTAGGTACCTAGGTACTTAAATTAAATGATTTTGAATGAGAAACCTTCAAAAAGCGGTCAACAGCGAGAAATATATAAATTAATTGGTTTAGATGTTAAAGGGGGTACGTATACGTATCAAAGCCACACACTTTTAAGAAATATAGAGCCAACAAAAACACTTTGCGCTGCCTGCAAATGTTTTTCTTACATAACTAGGAAAAGTTACATTTTTCTTTGCTGAAATTCGTTACTTCAAGCGACACCTATGCAACTTAAGCAGTAACCTTCCTTTTAAATGTTCCTTGTACCAAACTCCAAAGAACGACAGCGAGTCAGCGAACTTATGGTTCTGCAAGCAACGCCATCTATCGGCCAGTAGAGACAATTAAGAATTAAATTGAAAATGTTAACAATAGTAACCTAGGTATTTGTTATTTCGTAATTCTCCCTAAATTACATAAGTAAAAATTACAATCTATGACTCACATGTAACATGGGCTTGGTTAAGGGTTCGTAGTCGAAGTAATCCGCCACTAGATTCGCGATCCCTTGCCAATTGCTTGTAGTTTCAAAGCAGAGTTTCGTCGGCCTTATTGAAGTACACACCATTTTCTGATAAAAAGAATACCTACTCGTTACGCATGTATTTAAAAAGAAAATGGCGCGACATCTAGTGTATTTTTTAAATAGATGCCTACCTGCAAACCGCACTCGTTTGGAACCTGCAGTAATATAGGTTTCCGCATTTTGAAGTGAAAATAATACTGTCGTCGGAAGTTCTCTGCATATGCCAAAAGCAAGCGTTCTTTCGGACTGTTTGTATAGTAACTTGGGGGAAAACATGTCCGAGTTTCAAATACTGGCTCATTGATCTCTGGCCAGCACATGTTCACAACGCCGAGTTCGTAAATAGCATTATTTAGCGAAGGTATCGTCAGCGGCTCGGAGATAGTTTTAAATCCAAATAATCTTGGTGGTATTTCCACAAAGTCGACGTCCTCAAACGGTTTCTCAAAAATCTCACTTGGTACATTTTCATTGACTTCTACTACTGTATCGAGTTGTTGACTAGATGGATCTTGATCCGTTAGTTTCTGCTCCGAAGGAGCTATATCTGGTTTTGCAGTGGTAGTCATTTTAGGGAATAATTAGCTTTCCCATCTAAAGATGACTCTCTATTCGATTGATCTGTTTGTATTAAAATGTATATGTGATCAGATCAACTAAACAGTCACAAAATATTAGCTGCTGTAATGTGGATGAATAAACTTCTCTGGTATTTTGATAAATAACATTATTTTGACATAACAATTTTCAGGATTTCAGTTTCCATGCAACCTTATTTGATTGAGCATTTCCAAACCGAAACCGAAATGTAAACGTTAGCAATCACTAAACGTAGATCATCCTCAGTCTACAGTTGAAAAAGGGGGTACTTATTTTAGTTTTAGCGTATGTTTACGAATGGACAGTTCAAATTAATACCTAACTGTTGGGTAGTTTTAAAACATAAATTATGTAATTATCAATTTACACTTGCTTTTTACAGCAATTTCTGAACTACAAAAACAGCTGTAAAGTACTGAGAATTCCTGCAGTCACTGTCAAGTCCTCCATTTGACAACGTCATTCTTAAATGTCAAAGTATCGAATTGATTTCTTTTCCACTGACGAGTGTTCTTTTCTCTCTTCATTCTTTCTTGATTAAAACACAAACTCAAATAAAGTAAGGACAAAAACAATTGTTTTTAGTTATCTCCAAGATTTTTTTTTTTCGATGAATATTTAAATGGTCATATTCTAGTATTAATTAAGTTCATAATAGTAGGTAGGGGTGTTGGTAAGGACTTAGTGGACTTTGACTTTGTGCATATTGTTCGTAAAATCGTGCTTAGAATCGATCTTATCAGTTGTCTATAAAGTAAAAGGTCTTTCAGTAGCCATTAGGCGTATTCAATATGGGTAACAAATCATCTCTGTTGCTACGCGAAGAAGAAATCGCACAAATACAGGAGGAGACTGGGTGTAAGTATTATTGTTTCTTTCTTTTATAAATATTGACGAAAATATACTCGCTGGAAAATTCCGTTCCATTCAAACATGAAACTGTGACATGCACAATAATGCAAAACACAGTACATTCTGTATGCAAACTATTTTTTAGTACCTTGCAAATCCAAAGTTCAGTGTACAATTAATCATTCTAAATCTTGGTTTACTGTTGTACACTTATACCTATGAAAAACAGTGTCAAGGGTTTTGTCTTACTGATCAACATTACAATAAACGTAAAAGAGTAATTACTATTCCTGAGGAATCTTGTACAGTTTATAAGGTGTTAATAAGCCAATGGCAGTAGTCATTTGGTTTTTAGCTTAGTTTTCTTGATCCAATAATTTTGTATGTTAGTAAACACATCCTACTGGATCTAAATAATGTGTTCACACATTTACACTATACCGAAAAGTACAAAAAGCAACTTAATGCACATCCAAACACCTTAGCAACACATCTGACCATAATAAACCACATCATGGAACTCTCTCAAGGATCTTGATTTGAAAAGAGAGGAAAGGAGCTCACTGGAGCACTCCTTCTGCAAAGTCATATATAAAACTACAAAGAATCTGTTCATAGTAAATAAAAACTCAGCACTCAACACCTGGGCTATGGTGGTGCTATCAAGCCTATATTTGTATCTGAGCACCGGTCACCGTTGAATAAAAAAATACACGCGGAAACTAGGAAAGCTGCACGTGAAAAGGGATATTTATACGTTTGGGTACGCAACGGAAAAGTCCTAGTCAGAAAAGCTGACGGTCACCAAGCAAAACACATTAAAAGTCTGGAAGCCATTGCACTACTATAATCTTAAATTAGTTCCTATGCAGTAATACCTTGTAATTACTGAAACATTCACCATTTATTACCAGAACTTCAGAGGAATAAAAACCAAACTTAATTCTGTTATGTTGACAGCACAGTTGGGCGTCTATGATGTTATAATCGGAACCGAAATGTGACTGGACGATGGTATAAAAGATGGCGAAATTTTTGGTTCCCGGTATTGTATCTACCGCAGAGATAGATCCTCAACTTCTCTGGGGACCAAGAAGGGCGGAGGTGTTCTAATTGCGGTATCTAAGCTCATTGACTCCGTACGAATGTCGAAATGGGAATCTGACATCAAAGATCTGTGGGTCAGGCTTAGAATCACTAAGGGAAAAGCCAATTGAATATCTGGTCTGTCTATCTACCCCCTCCAGTCCAACAAGTCACACTTGACTCATTCCTGGACAAAGTAACTACACTGATAGAAACTACAAATGAAGATACAATTATTGCCGGAGACTTCAACCTTAGCTTCATAAATTGGAACATAGACAATACTCTTAACCCTCCATGTACAATTCCTACCAACTACACCAATAGGTTAGGCTACTCCCTTGTTGATTTTATGTCCGAAAACAGTATGTTGCAGGCTAATTTTGTGAAAAATTGTTACAATAAAACCTTGGATCTGATTCTTTCCTGTAAGTGTTAGCGAATGCAATAACCCGATGTCAAAAGTAGATATACATCACCCTCCCCTAGAAATGATTATCGCCCAAAGTTCACCTGCACTTTTAAAAGCCAGAAATACTTTGAAGTATACTGTGTCAAGAAAGTACCGGGAAAAGATCAATAATACACAAAATGTCTGTTATTCATCCAATTTATTTTATCACCTTCAAAGTATGCTCCTTTAGAAACGATACACTTGCGCCAACGAATAATCCATTCATCAAAACATTTTTTAAACGCTGCTTCCGGAATTGAGTTCAGTTCTCGCCGCGAATTCTCCTTTATGTCTTCTATCGATTGAAAACGAGTGCCACGAAATGGTAATTTGAGTTTAGGAAAAAGAAAAAAGTCAGCAGGAGCCATATCTGGTGAATATGGTGGTTGCTGGATGGTATTTGTTGAGTGTTTGGTTAAAAATTCGTTCACAATGATAGCCTTGTGCGAAGGCGCATTGTCGTGGTGCAAAATCCAAGAATTTTCTTTCCACAAATCTGGCCTTTTTCGTCGAATTTGCTCTCTTAAACGCGCATAACGCTCAAATAATATTCTTTATTTACCGTTAGACCTACCGGTAAGAATTCAGAGTGCACAACACCGCGATAGTCAAAGAAAACAGTCAACATGACTTTGACTTTTGATCGACTTTGGCGTGGTTTTTTCGGTTTCGGTTCAGTTGGAAGGCGCCACTCCGAAGCTTGTTGACTAGTTTGCATGTCAAACTCGTAAACCCACGTCTCGTCACCAGTAACAATGCGTTTCATGAATGTTGGGTCCGAAGTGACTCGTTCTAGCATATCCTCAGCGACTTTCATGCGATTGAGTTTTTGGATAAAATTCAGATCTTTTGGGACTAGCCGAGCAGCAACATGTTTCATACCCAAATGATTAGTTAAAATGGTACGGATCGGCTCGTGAGATACAGAAAGTTCGTCGGCTATCTCTCTCAGAGTTGAATGGGGATTTTCAGGTCACTATTTCCTTCACTTTTGCGATGTTAACTTCAGTTGCAGACGTTGACGGCCTACCAGAGCGAGGCAAATCTTCCATCACATCTCGACCGCTTTTGAACGCTTTGAACCACTCATAAGCACGAGTTTTTGACAAAGTCGATTCACCGTAAGCCTTCTGTAACATTTTCAGTGACTCCGAACACGAAATTCCATTGGCGATGCAAAATTTAAGACAAACTCTTTGTTCGATATTTTTGTCCATTATGAAATTCGCAATACACACTATATATGATATTACTAAAACCAGCACTGTAGTTAATATAAATAACAGATGCAACTCAAACTCCGCGCCAAAATGGAAAACAGTTGTGCCAATCTAACAACTACAAAAAAACAAAAATTTGAATTTGGAACCATAAACAAATCATCCATTCCCGATACTTTTTTGACTGAATGTATAACTTCAAATGCGCTGACTATACGTTGATTAACGCGAAACTTAAAGCAATAGATTGGACTAAAATATTTTCTAATATGACTGATGTAGACGAAATGGTCAACCTGTTGTACAAACAAATTAAAGAACGTGTGCCTCTCTCCAGACTACCCAATAATAAATTTCCGCGATGGTTTTCTAGGTCATTAATTAAACTTTTGAACGAAAAAGAAAAGGTTAGAATTCGCTATAAATAATACAAAAATCCTAGAAATAATTACGAATACAAAATGTTAGACGAGCGCGCTAGAATTATGATTAAAAATTGTTACAAAACTTATATAAGCAATGCTGAAAATAACATAGCGCAAAATCCAAAACTCTTGTGGTCATTTGTTAAAGCCAAAAAAGCACAATCTAGTGTCATACCCACTGCTATGCGGTTGGGAAACAATAATGCTTCTTCTGGTGAGGAAATAAGCAATCAATTTGCCTCACATTTTTCATCCACCTTCATACCATCCAATAAGTCGACAGCCTCTGCTACTTGCTCGCATAGCTTTTCTCAATTCGCGCTGAGCAGAATTGCGTTCACAGAAATTGAAGTACTAAAAGAACTAAAGAAACTTGATACGTCCAAAGGTCCGGGACCTAACGGTCTTCCCCCGATATTTGTCCAAAAATGCGCAACCAATCTGTGTCTACCACTCAAATTTATTTACAACCGCTCCATTGAAACATCTAAATTCCCCACAGAGTGGAAAATCGCTAAAGTGGTACCTATTTTTAAGAAGGGAGAACCCAGCGATACTTCTAATTATCGGCCCATATCTCTTCTTTCTATCTTTGCAAAGTTGTTTGAAGCGTTGGTTTATCCTGTACTGTCTGCGCATACTAATGTGCAGTTGGCCTCTGAACAGCACGGCTTCCAACCCAGAAAATCAACTACCACTAATTTGGTTCCGTACATCAACGGCATTGCTAGATCTCTGGATTCTCGTGTGCAGGTTGATTCTATTTACACAGATTTCAGCAGTGCTTTTGATAAGGTTAATCACAACATACTTTTAAGGAAGCTGGAACACTTTGGCATAGCCGGTCAATTGCATAGATGGTTCGCTTCCTACCTAACAGGGCAGAAGCAGAGAGTGGTTGTGAGGGGATACGAATCGCTGTTCTACTTTTCCACTTCCGGAGTACCACAAGGACCGCACCTGGGGCCGATCTTGTTTCTTATATTTGTAAATGATATGATTCCATGTTTGCATATGATTTAAAATTGTACAAAGAAATTAAAACGGACTTGGACGTATCACTTGTTCAGAAGGATCTGGATGCAATACACGAATGGTGTCGGCTGAACATGATGACTCTTAACGTAAGTAAGTGGTTTCACATGACTTACGCGTAATAAAAAAAACGGAGTATCTCTTCAAAAGGTAGACACCATCCGTGATTTAAGAGTCCAGCTTGACAGTAAACTTTCTTTTATTCACCACATCGACCAAATTGTGTCCAAAGCGACAAAAATGGCAGGTTTTGTGAAGAGAACTTGCTTGGAGTTTCGGTCCATATCGACCCTAAAACTTCTTTTCAACACGCTTGTTAGAAGTTACTGGATTACGCATCTCCAGCATGGAATCCTACATATCGCATCCATGGCAATAGGATAGAACGTATACAGAAGGCCTTTACCAGGTATCTGCGCTTCAGATGTTCTAGTTGCGACAAAGATACTAGTTATCCTCTAAGACTCAAGCATTTAAATATCTCTGGAACAACGTAGAATTCTCTCCGATCAGATATTTCTTTACAAAGTTATTCATAATCGGTCCGACGTTCCGGAGCTATTATCTGAACTTAATATCTCTGTGTCTAGACGCACTATAACTAGATCTGTACGTAAAACAGATATTCTTGCTATGTCCTCATCAAGAACAAACCTTGGTCGCAGTGCCCCTATGAACCGATTAATGGCTTATTATAATAAAATCCACAATAACAGCAACATTGACATTTTTGCCGATACTTTTTACCAATTCCGTAAAAAACTTATGACACCCATCCATTTGTAACATTTTGATCTCGTTTATTGCAGTCGTTTTACTTATAATAATATTTTTCTTTTTAGTAACCGAGTATTTTTTCCGTCAATTTTAACGTCTTTAATCTGTTCTGTCTTTAATTATTAAATTAAGCAAGTTATTCTGATGTTGTTTTCTTTTATATTGTATTCAAATAGTAAAGTTGTTCCATTTATCTTATCTTTCACAGTAACAATAAAAATAAGTTTAGTTTAGTTTATTTTATATCATTCAGGATCTCACAATCAGAATATATTTTTTGATTTATGATTAAGCTGTGTACTACTGTAAGTGACAAATTCACCATAATAATAATAGATGTGTAAGTACTTTTATGTAATTAGTTATTAGTGAATAAGTCGTTGGAGTACCTATTATATAAATAAATAGTCAATGGACTGATCGCAGACATGAAAACAAAAAAAAATAATCTGCGTCGCTACTGAGGAGAGTGAGAGATAGTCAAAACAGCATCCTGAAAACTGTAGTCAAGTGCTTCGGCTCTTCAATTGTACAGCAGTTTGTGCGGAGGTTAATTTTTACTAACACTATACAATAAGTTATTTTTGTATGTTTTACTAACACAATATGGATTTTGGACCGAAATAAAGATATTATATTATTACAATAAAGGTACATGCTTTGTTTAGTTTACTGTCGGAGACTGGTGCCTATGCTAGGCTATAAGGGCCTGTGTTTCATGTCACCAGAACTCCACCCTCTAGCAGTTCGTACAATTTTGAATTTGGAGTAATTTTAAAATGTTAAGACATTTCTTTGTTTCTCCTCAGTTACACCAAACCAAATCGAAAGGCTGTACTCTCGATTCACGTCACTAGATAAGAATGATTGTGGCACGTTATCCAGGGAAGATTTTCTCAGGATCCCAGAACTAGCCATCAACCCGCTAAGCGAGCGCATAGTTCACTCATTCTTTGCCGAGAGCCACGATGACAGAGTAAACTTCCTGCAGTTCATGAGGGTGCTGGCACACTTCCGGCCAATCAGGAAGAACAGGGAGAACAAGCTTAATAGCCGAGATGAGAAGTTAAGATGTAAGTATATAACATAGTTACATGTAAAAGTTAAGACAGAGGTGCTCGTGGCTAAAGAATAACAGCCGCACAGGTCGATCTTCAAGGTTAAGACGACGCTAGCCAAGATTAGCCTGTGGATGGGTGACCATCTTAACATACTAAGTTTCCTCCGAGCCTTGGAAAGGAAGTTAAGCCGTTGATTGGTTGGTCCCAGCTGCCATTTGTAGATATTTGGCAGCTGTTACGAGTTGTCCGAATCCAGTAAAATCTGCCATCGTGTTACCCAGTTAATGGGTTGTGGAGGTCTGGTAGGCAGCCACTGTACGTAAAATACTGGTATACAGCTGAATCCGATTTGACTGGAAGCCGACCCCAATATACTTAGGAAAAGGCTAGGCAGATGATGATTACATGTAAAAGTAAAATGTAATAGGTATTGAAATATTAAGTGTAAGGCCTCTGCCTCGGGTATTGCGGGCAGCAGGGCGGCGACGGCGGTGCGGGAGCGGGGCGGGCAACATAGACCCTAGTGATATGATTGGCAAAATCATTTCCAATACCAATCACCAATCAGTTAAGTTGGAGGTTCGGTGGATTGACTTGTAAAATAAAACAAAGTGCGCTATATTTGTGGCCCTCAAAATTGGGTACATATTTTTTGTTTTAACTGTCTGTGAGTCAGTCAATGAGTCAACTTCACGATTTGAACTTTCATTCATATTTCAACTGATGCATTATTTTATTTTTTTGTAAACAGTAACTCAGTAACTATTTTGTACACCAAGAAGTATATATTCTTCATATTTATCTGATAATATGTTGTAAATACTAATTAATTTATAGTCATGGCCATATTATAGCCAACTTCATTTAATTACCCACTAATGTCCCTTTTCTATGTTTTAACTATAATCTTGAGTGAGGTTGCTGATTCATTAAAAAAAATTCTTGCTTTTCTTTATAAAAAGGTAAAACACCGAATTAGTTCTCCACTTCAATTTGTCAGCTAGATTCACAAAATCATTGATATTTGCAGTTGCCTTTTCAATGTATGACCTGGACAATGATGGCAAGATCTCGAGGGACGAGCTATTGGCCATACTGCACATGATGGTTGGA
The DNA here is from genome assembly GCA_950371165.1 of Lacanobia oleracea. Taxonomy (NCBI): domain Eukaryota; kingdom Metazoa; phylum Arthropoda; class Insecta; order Lepidoptera; family Noctuidae; genus Lacanobia; species Lacanobia oleracea. The sequence goes on from OX493404.1 coordinate 6,473,989, forward strand.
GCTAACATCAGGTAACTATTGCTTTATATTACTTTACAATGTACGACCTGGACAATGATGGCAAGATCTCGAGGGACGAGCTATTGGCCATACTGCACATGATGGTAGGAGCTAACATCAGGTAACTATTGCTTTATATTACTTTACAATGTACGACCTGGACAATGATGGCAAGATCTCGAGGGACGAGCTATTGGCCATACTGCACATGATGGTAGGAGCTAACATCAGGTAACTATTGCTTTATATTACTTTACAATGTACGACCTGGACAATGATGGCAAGATCTCGAGGGACGAGCTATTGGCCATACTGCACATGATGGTAGGAGCTAACATCAGGTAACTATTGCTTTATATTACTTTACAATGTACGACCTGGACAATGATGGCAAGATCTCGAGGGACGAGCTATTGGCCATACTGCACATGATGGTTGGAGCTAACATCAGGTAACTATTGCTTTATATTACTTTACAATGTACGACCTGGACAATGATGGCAAGATCTCGAGGGACGAGCTATTGGCCATACTGCACATGATGGTAGGAGCTAACATCAGGTAACTATTGCTTTATATTACTTTACAATGTACGACCTGGACAATGATGGCAAGATCTCGAGGGACGAGCTATTGGCCATACTGCACATGATGGTAGGAGCTAACATCAGGTAACTATTGCTTTATATTACTTTACAATGTACGACCTGGACAATGATGGCAAGATCTCGAGGGACGAGCTATTGGCCATACTGCACATGATGGTAGGAGCTAACATCAGGTAACTATTGCTTTATATTACTTTACAATGTACGACCTGGACAATGATGGCAAGATCTCGAGGGACGAGCTATTGGCCATACTGCACATGATGGTAGGAGCTAACATCAGGTAACTATTGCTTTATATTACTTTACAATGTACGACCTGGACAATGATGGCAAGATCTCGAGGGACGAGCTATTGGCCATACTGCACATGATGGTAGGAGCTAACATCAGGTAACTATTGCTTTATATTACTTTACAATGTACGACCTGGACAATGATGGCAAGATCTCGAGGGACGAGCTATTGGCCATACTGCACATGATGGTAGGAGCTAACATCAGGTAACTATTGCTTTATATTACTTTACAATGTACGACCTGGACAATGATGGCAAGATCTCGAGGGACGAGCTATTGGCCATACTGCACATGATGGTAGGAGCTAACATCAGGTAACTATTGCTTTATATTACTTTACAATGTACGACCTGGACAATGATGGCAAGATCTCGAGGGACGAGCTATTGGCCATACTGCACATGATGGTAGGAGCTAACATCAGGTAACTATTGCTTTATATTACTTTACAATGTACGACCTGGACAATGATGGCAAGATCTCGAGGGACGAGCTATTGGCCATACTGCACATGATGGTGGGAGCTAACATCAGGTAACTATTGCTTTATATTACTTTACAATGTACGACCTGGACAATGATGGCAAGATCTCGAGGGACGAGCTATTGGCCATACTGCACATGATGGTAGGAGCTAACATCAGGTAACTATTGCTTTATATTACTTTACAATGTACGACCTGGACAATGATGGCAAGATCTCGAGGGACGAGCTATTGGCCATACTGCACATGATGGTGGGAGCTAACATCAGGTAACTATTGCTTTATATTACTTTACAATGTACGACCTGGACAATGATGGCAAGATCTCGAGGGACGAGCTATTGGCCATACTGCACATGATGGTGGGAGCTAACATCAGGTAACTATTGCTTTATATTACTTTACAATGTACGACCTGGACAATGATGGCAAGATCTCGAGGGACGAGCTATTGGCCATACTGCACATGATGGTTGGAGCTAACATCAGGTAACTATTGCTTTATATTATTTTACAATGTACGACCTGGACAATGATGGCAAGATCTCGAGGGACGAGCTATTGGCCATACTGCACATGATGGTGGGAGCTAACATCAGGTAACTATTGCTTTATATTATTTTACAATGTACGACCTGGACAATGATGGCAAGATCTCGAGGGACGAGCTATTGGCCATACTGCACATGATGGTGGGAGCTAACATCAGGTAACTATTGCTTTATATTATTTTACAATGTACGACCTGGACAATGATGGCAAGATCTCAAAGGACGAGCTATTGGCCATACTGCACATGATGGTTGGAGCTAACATCAGGTAACCATTGCTTTATATTACTTTTCAATGTATGACCTGGACAATGATGGCAAGATCTCGAGGGACGAGCTATTGGCCATACTGCACATGATGGTGGGAGCTAACATCAGGTAACTATTGCTTTATATTATTTTACAATGTACGACCTGGACAATGATGGCAAGATCTCAAAGGACGAGCTATTGGCCATACTGCACATGATGGTGGGAGCTAACATCAGGTAACTATTGCTTTATATTATTTTACAATGTACGACCTGGACAATGATGGCAAGATCTCGAGGGACGAGCTATTGGCCATACTGCACATGATGGTGGGAGCTAACATCAGGTAACTATTGCTTTATATTATTTTACAATGTACGACCTGGACAATGATGGCAAGATCTCAAAGGACGAGCTATTGGCCATACTGCACATGATGGTAGGAGCTAACATCAGGTAACTATTGCTTTATATTATTTTACAATGTACGACCTGGACAATGATGGCAAGATCTCGAGGGACGAGCTATTGGCCATACTGCACATGATGGTGGGAGCTAACATCAGGTAACTATTGCTTTATATTATTTTACAATGTACGACCTGGACAATGATGGCAAGATCTTAAAGGACGAGCTATTGGCCATACTGCACATGATGGTGGGAGCTAACATCAGGTAACTATTGCTTTATATTATTTTACAATGTACGACCTGGACAATGATGGCAAGATCTCGAGGGACGAGCTATTGGCCATACTGCACATGATGGTTGGAGCTAACATCAGGTAACTATTGCTTTATATTATTTTACAATGTACGACCTGGACAATGATGGCAAGATCTCGAGGGACGAGCTATTGGCCATACTGCACATGATGGTGGGAGCTAACATCAGGTAACTATTGCTTTATATTATTTTACAATGTACGACCTGGACAATGATGGCAAGATCTCAAAGGACGAGCTATTGGCCATACTGCACATGATGGTGGGAGCTAACATCAGGTAACTATTGCTTTATATTATTTTACAATGTACGACCTGGACAATGATGGCAAGATCTCGAGGGACGAGCTATTGGCCATACTGCACATGATGGTGGGAGCTAACATCAGGTAACTATTGCTTTATATTATTTTACAATGTACGACCTGGACAATGATGGCAAGATCTCGAGGGACGAGCTATTGGCCATACTGCACATGATGGTGGGAGCTAACATCAGGTAACTATTGCTTTATATTATTTTACAATGTACGACCTGGACAATGATGGCAAGATCTCAAAGGACGAGCTATTGGCCATACTGCACATGATGGTGGGAGCTAACATCAGGTAACTATTGCTTTATATTATTTTACAATGTACGACCTGGACAATGATGGCAAGATCTCAAAGGACGAGCTATTGGCCATACTGCACATGATGGTGGGAGCTAACATCAGGTAACTATTGCTTTATATTATTTTACAATGTACGACCTGGACAATGATGGCAAGATCTCAAAGGACGAGCTATTGGCCATACTGCACATGATGGTGGGAGCTAACATCAGGTAACTATTGCTTTATATTATTTTACAATGTACGACCTGGACAATGATGGCAAGATCTCGAGGGACGAGCTATTGGCCATACTGCACATGATGGTTGGAGCTAACATCAGGTAACTATTGCTTTATATTATTTTACAATGTACGACCTGGACAATGATGGCAAGATCTCGAGGGACGAGCTATTGGCCATACTGCACATGATGGTGGGAGCTAACATCAGGTAACTATTGCTTTATATTATTTTACAATGTACGACCTGGACAATGATGGCAAGATCTCAAAGGACGAGCTATTGGCCATACTGCACATGATGGTGGGAGCTAACATCAGGTAACTATTGCTTTATATTATTTTACAATGTACGACCTGGACAATGATGGCAAGATCTCGAGGGACGAGCTATTGGCCATACTGCACATGATGGTGGGAGCTAACATCAGGTAACTATTGCTTTATATTATTTTACAATGTACGACCTGGACAATGATGGCAAGATCTCAAAGGACGAGCTATTGGCCATACTGCACATGATGGTGGGAGCTAAAATCAGGTAACTATTGCTTTATATTATTTTACAATGTACGACCTGGACAATGATGGCAAGATCTCGAGGGACGAGCTATTGGCCATACTGCACATGATGGTTGGAGCTAACATCAGGTAACTATTGCTTTATATTATTTTACAATGTACGACCTGGACAATGATGGCAAGATCTCGAGGGACGAGCTATTGGCCATACTGCACATGATGGTTGGAGCTAACATCAGGTAACTATTGCTTTATATTATTTTACAATGTACGACCTGGACAATGATGGCAAGATCTCGAGGGACGAGCTATTGGCCATACTGCACATGATGGTGGGAGCTAACATCAGGTAACTATTGCTTTATATTATTTTACAATGTACGACCTGGACAATGATGGCAAGATCTCGAGGGACGAGCTATTGGCCATACTGCACATGATGGTTGGAGCTAACATCAGGTAACTATTGCTTTATATTATTTTACAATGTACGACCTGGACAATGATGGCAAGATCTCGAGGGACGAGCTATTGGCCATACTGCACATGATGGTTGGAGCTAACATCAGGTAACTATTGCTTTATATTATTTTACAATGTACGACCTGGACAATGATGGCAAGATCTCGAGGGACGAGCTATTGGCCATACTGCACATGATGGTTGGAGCTAACATCAGGTAACTATTGCTTTATATTATTTTACAATGTACGACCTGGACAATGATGGCAAGATCTCGAGGGACGAGCTATTGGCCATACTGCACATGATGGTTGGAGCTAACATCAGGTAACTATTGCTTTATATTACTTTACAATGTACGACCTGGACAATGATGGCAAGATCTCGAGGGACGAGCTATTGGCCATACTGCACATGATGGTAGGAGCTAACATCAGGTAACTATTGCTTTATATTACTTTACAATGTACGACCTGGACAATGATGGCAAGATCTCGAGGGACGAGCTATTGGCCATACTGCACATGATGGTAGGAGCTAACATCAGGTAACTATTGCTTTATATTACTTTACAATGTACGACCTGGACAATGATGGCAAGATCTCGAGGGACGAGCTATTGGCCATACTGCACATGATGGTGGGAGCTAACATCAGGTAACTATTGCTTTATATTACTTTACAATGTACGACCTGGACAATGATGGCAAGATCTCGAGGGACGAGCTATTGGCCATACTGCACATGATGGTGGGAGCTAACATCAGGTAACTATTGCTTTATATTACTTTACAATGTACGACCTGGACAATGATGGCAAGATCTCGAGGGACGAGCTATTGGCCATACTGCACATGATGGTAGGAGCTAACATCAGGTAACTATTGCTTTATATTACTTTACAATGTACGACCTGGACAATGATGGCAAGATCTCGAGGGACGAGCTATTGGCCATACTGCACATGATGGTTGGAGCTAACATCAGGTAACTATTGCTTTATATTACTTTACAATGTACGACCTGGACAATGATGGCAAGATCTCGAGGGACGAGCTATTGGCCATACTGCACATGATGGTAGGAGCTAACATCAGGTAACTATTGCTTTATATTACTTTACAATGTACGACCTGGACAATGATGGCAAGATCTCGAGGGACGAGCTATTGGCCATACTGCACATGATGGTTGGAGCTAACATCAGGTAACTATTGCTTTATATTACTTTTCAATGTATGACCTGGACAATGATGGCAAGATCTCAAAGGACGAGCTATTGGCCATCGTCGGTGCGCTTATCAAAACTATGTGCATTTCTATGATATTTTTCTTTAAAATCGAGTTGATACATTAACATTATATTTTTTTTTACTTGTATCTCAGTTCATACTGCATTTTTAAATTATTAATTAGTCAATTAATCATCAGTTTATTGTCTCCCTTGACAACTTGATGAAAAACACATAAATGTTTTGGCAAGCGCATCAACGACATGATGGTTGGTGCTAACATCAGGCAACAATTACTTTATATTTGGCATTGGATATTTGGTATTGGATATTTGAAGATTTAGTTAGAACTGTTAGGAGTTACATAATCTTCTGTTTCTGCGGCGCAAAGTCGTGTCGTCGTTTTGTCAGTAGTCGTTGTTCGTGTATCAATGCTGGACGGTGCAAGACGGATCTCGCGGTATGAAGAGTTCTCTATTCAGTCACTCGGTCACTCAGACTGAGTTTCGTACTTGCTTGTTACTTTGGTGGACGAGGCCCTCAACAATAATGGGTGCATTATTTAATTTTACAAAAGGTCTTATAAGATAAACTGTGGTAATCTTCTGTTAGTGATATTGATAACATTTACTAAGTCCTTCAGCTTTACTGCAAAAACCATATTTTATTGCTTTACATAATCTGATTATAAATACTGTGTTTAGATTAAGATAAGAAGTACAGAGTATGGCAAGTCTATAACAATTTCATATCAGAAGAAAACAGTTTATAACACAATATAAACACATTCTTTATTTCGTCACGCATACACTTCGCAATAGAATTGCATTTCTCGATGTTCTATTCTCTTTCCGTAAATTGAACCTTATGGGACATTTTATACACTAACTAGGGAGTAACAAAACCATAATCGTCACGTGCGACCTTAGCGATTAGGCCTTGACCTGATGACACATACGTAGCGGATATACGATAGTTTATTGAGATTAATGGATAAAACACGAAACTATAAGCTGACAATAGTAAACGTCCTAAAATTTCGCATCATGTGAAAAAAAAACATCAGATGTTTGATTCGACATCTTAAGTTACTAGGACCTATTGGGGCGGCGCGCATAATCGTTAACTAAACCATTCTTCCGTCCGTTAACTTAAGAGAGTTATATTTCTGATTTCAATGAATATACTCTGGTCAATACATGCTTTTAAGTTAACATTGTCAAATTACTTTTTAACAACATGAACAACCTAAGAAAATATTAATTTCACTGGATACACTAGCGCATCCTCCTAATTCTCAACTAAATTGACCAAAAACCCTAACAAAAAATTATGCTGAATTAATTTCAGTGAAGAGCAACTAACAAGCATTGCTGAACGCACTATCCTGGAAGCCGACACCAACAACGACCAGATGATCTGCTTTGAGGAGTTCTGCCACGCCCTGGAGCGGACAGATGTGGAGCAGAAGATGTCCATCCGCTTCCTTAACTGACCTCCGCACTCCTGAACCGAATACATTAAGTACATACTGATGTTTTTGCTGGCCCTACTCATGTACGGGCTCTTCAATAAGAAATGATGCTATAAATGTTTAAACAATTCTTATTATGTGTATATGAGTGATTAGATAAGTGTTTTACAGTTTTAGTTTAGTTTTCTAAGAGATTGTTTTATGCAGAAAACGTTTTAGGTTTTTTTTTTTCATATAATGGATTGATTTGGGGTAATCCATGTGATATTTATGTATTTATGACATCACAATAATGTGTGAAGCGGAAAAATAAATTATGTACTGCTAAATTCGAAGCAGTGGACATACTTTTGTTTTAAATTTTTTCAAAACAACCAAAATTAATTACAAATCTTGAAGTTACTGTTGGGTTGGAGCCAAGATGATGACTTCATAAAAGTAGGTCCATTGTTCTCTTGTACAGCAACTGTGATGCTCTTATGTTCTAACCTACTTTCACGAGAATGAGTTAGTATTGACAATGACTTGTGATAAAACAGGGATGTTTGTAAATTATATATTGGAAAGTATTCTAGGATTAAAGGTAAAAGCAGAAACCCTATGACCGCATGAACATGAATTCTTTTAGAAGAATGAATATCCCGATTCCTGTAACACTCCCTTATTCATTCCATGGTGGAAGTTCCTTAGTTGACCAGCCCTGTATGGCATCCTTTAGCTTTCTATAGAGTTGGCGAAACCTGAATGAATAGTGCAAGGCATAAGATTAAAATTCTGCCTTTTGCTAACTCTGACTTTCAATAACTATAGAAAAAGTAGCTGAATCTTAAGCCCTTGGAATGTCAATTTTACATGAATAAGGGAGTTATTGAAAATAGTGTTTAACGGTTTATCTAGAAAAGTAGATAGTACTGTTCGCACTATAGTGTTTCGCATTTAATGAACTACGAATAGACTTGAAAACAGCACATACATAGACGTTCAAACTTAGCGGGATTTACGTCCAATACTGCCGTCAGAAGAAAAAAGGACGTATCTACGCAAAACGAAGTAAGATTTCCGACATTAAGAAAATACCTTAAGGTTGCAATTCGATTACTTCGTTTTTTCATCAATTGTCGGACGTATCGACACTTTTTATGACGGCAGAATAGTAGATTTTTTTTAAATTGTTATTTAGATACAGTTTTGGAATAGCCACAGAAACGTGTAGGACGTAGCAGTTGATGCTAGTTTTTCTGTCGATACCCAAAGGGAGATAGTGTGATGTATAAATATATTGTATATTACCAATTGTTTAGTTAAACGTTACTGGGTTAAATTATGAATTTCGTTAACTTGTAAGTTTGTTTTGAATTTGTCATTTCTTTTAATAAATTATATTTCTATTATTAAATAATAGAGCTGTATGTATAAAAGTTCTATTTATTATACGTGTATGTAGATAAATTATGTTTTGATTTAAAAGTTATATGTATTTAATGTTCAATTTGGTGTTTAGAAATTAGGAATAAATATTTTTTTGTACAAAGGCAGTGTTATTACTTAGGAAGTTCCCAGTACCCATATCACAGCAGCAATTCCTGGTTGTATAATGCGATTATAAAACAAACGCACCTTGTATTTCATAAACATTTTTAATTTCATATAATTTACATTGTATTGTAGAAAATTATTTTAACTTAATTTCAAAAACAATTTAGAACGCCACACGCGACAAATAAATTCAGAACTGATACTATTACGACTACACCTGTGTATATATAGCTACATATTTAAAAATGAAAAGAATAAGATTAAATACTAAATCATAAGATACACAAGCCCAGTACAAACTGTATTATAAACCCAAGCTAAATAATGATGGTACAAAAAAAAAAACCAGCGATCTCCATGATATAATACTGTGATGGTGAAAATAATAAAATTTTATCACCCACCAAGCTATTTCCTCAGTTTTGAGTATCCCACCATTTTAAACAGACGGCAGAATACTGCACCTACTAGGGATACCGTCAAAATAAACGTATAACTAACTACCTCTGCGTTAAAGTCTGATATCATCCCATAACCCAAGGGAATAAAATCGGCGGCATAAAAGATTATCGTATGTCTTAGTAGAAGACATATCCGTGATGCCGTTAAGACGTGAATAAGTAACATTCGCATTTATAATATTGCTACGGAATACGGATGGATGGATAACTGAAAATTGCAGACTCCGTAAAATTGTAATAAATTTTTATTAATTTTCTTGACATATTATGAAAAAATCGTTTTGTATACAATCAATCCCATCCAAATTCAATAATTTTCAATATTATTATTATATACAAAAAAATGTTTACATATTCACGCGTTATTTCACAATCTTACAGAGTTTGCAATTTTCCGGTAACAGATACATTACTAGCGAAATAACGTCTATCCCTCCAGGTACGAAAGGCTTGATGTCACTTAAAAAAACATTTCAATACATCGCTAGAACATCTACATAGGACTCCTTCGAGACTCGCCGACTAAGAACCAAGATGCTTTGCGTGAGAGACACACTGGTCCTACGTACGCAACGTATGCAACGCTTTTGTATCGTATCGTATGTTGCGCTGCATACGATAAGTGTCTCTATTGCATAGTTTTTCATACAAAATCAATAGTCCAGATACCATAATGCCTTGCATACTTTGCGTACGTGGGACCAGTTTGTCTCCAGATTTACTGTGTGTACGAGGGTTAAAATCTAACAGCTATCAGTTCTGAAAGTATTGGGACTCCATATTGCTTCCCTAAGCTGTCGAAGACACGGCCAACTTCTTGAGATGCTCCATGAACACTTGCAGTGACACGTCGTCCGTTAGCACGGGAGCGCCACCGTCCTGTCAACGTATGAAGTTGTATGAGCGACTTGATGGTATATAAAATGGCCACCACCAGAATCAGAGTAGAATTTCATTAAACATTGCCTCACAGTACTGAGTTTTTATCCTAGAACTAAAAAAAAACGATAACATGAATTTATAGTTACAAAAAAGAAATCAGTGTACAGCATCTAGTGTTATTTTTTGTCCATTGAATCACCAAAACAGATTTTTGTTGGCGGCACGTCATGGTTACATTATTTTTTCTTTTATGAAAATGGCACGAGCAACAAAAAAGGTTCGCCATCCCTGGGCTAGAATAAAGATTGGAACACATTTCAAATATTCCATTTTTTATAAACTTTTACCAAAAATGTTATTATTGTGTTTCTTCAGAATGTAGCGCAACATGTGACATTTTTGAAACAGTCGCTCCACGTAAAATACTCTACAAATATCAGCTGAATCCAGTTTGACTGGTAGCCGACCCTAATATAGTTGGGAAAAGGCTAGGCAGATGATGAGCATCTGCCATATTTATTGGAAGACAGCAGTTTAATCATGCAGCTTTCTGAGGCGTTAAACTCAAGAAGAAACGCAGTTTAATGAAACTATTCATAATTCTGACACAACAGTGTTATGAAATTTGAAGTGTGTCCAACATAACTTAAACCTTTTTGATTCCATGTTGTACCCTAGTGACACCTTTATGTCGCACCATTCACCAGAGTTAAGGAAGAATATGTCGTCAGTTAATTATCTTTCGTCACTAATTAAGACACGAAAAAAAAAAACAAAATTTAAGGCATTTTAAGCGTAATGTTAGTATTTTCAAAGCATTTATTAAATAACACATTTGGAAACTTTTCTTCTTGATAAGCAAAAAACGCAAAGCATGTCCGAATCCGAATTCTAAATTGTAGAAAGAAAACTAATTTCGTTAGTTCACTACCAGTCTTGTTAATTACTGTCTTAACTTATTCAATCAGAATAAAAGAGACAGTATCAGAAAATCAATAATATCATTGATCATCAAGAATTGCTTCTTAAGTAAAGGTAGGTTACCGAACTATAAGACTTTAGAGTTTGAATGTATATTAATACTTCAAAATTGGAATGAATAATCTGCAAAAGAAGCGCATAAGCAGATGTAACGATCACCAGTCAAAATATTTTAAAACAATACATCATTCTATTTTTATAAACAAGAGGGCTAAGTGCCAAAGCAACAAATTATTTTAAAATATTTCCAGTGATCGTGCATAGAATTAGAAACAAATGCTCGCGAAGGCACAAACACAGTTAAATTAAAAACTGCAGAATTAAAGCCAACACCAAAAAAAAAAAAAGAAAAGTCACTACCGCTGATGGAATCGGCATCGCCTGGATATCGCCATAACAAAGATGGAACAAAAAAAAAAACAAAATCAAATTCACACCATGCTGCGATGGTTTTTTGTCACACCATGCTAATTTTGAATACTAGATTTTTTTTGCAGAATAGAACAAGGCTGAATGCCATGCATATACGATACAATACAACAACAAAAATTAATATTTTAATTGACTAGTAGATACAATCACCTTAGAAAAACGTTGACCACTTTTGGACTTTGTCAAGCTGAATTAGTACCAAAATTGGTATTTTGTCCTGAATCGTCATTATTGCTGTCACTATTCACAAAATACATATAAAGCTGCGTTTTGACTAGAGTTGTGCGAGGATGCGCAGCGAGGGATGTGTTTGAAAGGAAAAGGAACCAATAAAATCGCTTCATTTACCTAGCCTCGCTTACCGCAAGCGACTCTATTCTAAAGGCGGAGATAACCTGAGACTAGCTGGTTTGAAAATGAGAATCACGTCTATACAGCTAGTCGTAATTTTTTGTAAAAAAAAAATATATAGTTACATTAGTCTATTTTCTTATTAATTTGAAATATGAAATTATTTAGTTTTATTCCTTTAACATAGCGTAATTAATTTGTAAAGTTATGTCTACCACGGACATAAACACGACGATCAGCCCAAAACCGCCGCTCGTATTTTTATTAGAATTTACACTATTTCAAAGATAATTTATCTACATTTGATATTCGGCTATTTTTTAACCCCCGACGCAAACAGAAGTTTATAAGTTTTACCGCTATGTGTGTCTGTCTGTGAACCGATTTGGATGCGTTTTTTTTAGAAGAATAATAAGGTAAGTACAACAAACTACTGAACTTCGGGTCAGGCGGGTGTTAAACGAGACGCCTTTTGTTCCCTCAAGGTCGCTGGCGTATGTCGTCGCCTTAACAAACAAACACATCCCTCGCAACGCATCCTCGCACATCTCTAGCTGAAACGCAGCCTAAACGAGACAAGCTCTCCTCACTATTTCCAACCACCACAACTTCCGAAAGCCAGAATCCACCCTGGCAGCACCAAACAACCGCCGAAGCGATGAAGCTCGACGAAATAAAGTTCTAAATATGGTCAAGGTTTTCAAAGGCCGACTGTACTGTACAGATTAATGTGAATGTGACATCTAAGTTTACAAAAGCGTATCGTACTCACCCCTCCGTACGCGTACATGTTGTTGTGTGTCTGCGAAGGATTGACCTTCGACAGGAGAAACCGGGCCTGGAACAGACAAATACAAGGTTTTATCACTATTTTTCTTTCATCTTATCTCTAAAATATTGGTAGGACCACGGCTGATCACCTGATCTCTTCTGTGACGAAATTATGGGATTGTAGACTCTGAGCTCTAACTTTCATTACAGCGCATTTTTATTGGCACAATATTTTGTAACGGTAAAAAACATTATCTCAGTTACTGTAATACATTTCCGTCTTCATAACACATTCACTTAAGAAAAACGTACGTAAATGAAGAATGTTCAAGTTTCTTATTTTCTAAGTTAACTAACACGACGTCGCCACCTGCAAAACAAGTTCGGTATCTCAGATAGCGCAGCCGCGCAGCCGCCGGCGACCAGTCGGCCATTCTTTTCCGCCGTTCCGCACCTTGTTGCCAAAACAATGAAAACGTTCAAGTATTCACAGCGATAACGAAATGTGGTGCCGAACTATACTGACTGCAGTAGCAATATCATGTACGTTCACACGTGAAATAATCGTACGCGCCCACGGTCAGGGCCCACAACGTTTAGTCCAGATAAAAGGTTCCAATAACACTCAATTAAACACTAGGTTTACATCACTGACCCATTAAACTCGTACGGTGTCCTGTAACATAACCAGCGGTTGTTTGTGAAAACGTGTGCCATTAAAATGTGATAGTTTTCAGATGTAATATGTATGTTGTTGTGGAGTGGATTGCAAAAAGAAGACCTGGATGCCAGCACCTTGGAGAAGCTACGCCGCTACAATGTAAACATCGATGATATGAACAATGAGTGAGTTTTATTGTTACTTTATCAAGAACGCACTACAATGTGCAATTAGGTGTACTGCACCTGGCTAGCTCTTATAACATCCGTGTCGTTATATAAAGAAGTAAATATTTTTCTAATCCGCTATTTGACATCTACAAATATGCATTATAGACATGTAATATTTTAATTTAGAGAACATGAATCAATCTGAATTGCAAACTTTTTAACTTCAAGTTCCTCTTTAGACAACGGCGCCGAAAATGTTTGTTAGACCAAATAACTGAAGTAAAAACAGGAGCATTGACAACACCCGCCCCTGACCGTGAGTTTCTATCATAAAAATCATTTGCAAACTAGTAAAAATTTACCAACTTACTAAAAAACCTAATATTTTTAGGAAATGAAAACGATCCCGTCAATGTTGAGATATATCCAAAAATAGGGATGCTATTAGCAGCCAACTTTGAAGACAAAGCTGTCGTACAATTCAACAGCAACAATACAAAAGGTAACTTTGAACAAGTTCATATAAATGACGAAAAGATGCCTGATTTGGGAAATGTAACTAATACTGAAGGAAATAAGGCTATAATAAAAATAGAGTATAATATTCAGAACCAGCCGAATGTAGAAAGTGTGATGAACTTTTGGACCAAGCTCACTCATCGTACCTCGACCGTTACAACACTGCCAACGACAATGGCGGCTCCCATTACTAAGCTAGTACATTTTAAAACGCACAAAGCGAACAACGGAACAGGAACAGCCAAAGCAGAAATCCAAAATGATGGATATGTTCACTCAAGAGAAATGGAATATATCAGTAGAATTTTGGCAGAATACTTAGCCAGTCAAACCGTTCCTACTACAACTGAAAGCGCATCCACGATAAATGTGTTTGCTAATTATGTACCAACAAAGTATTGGGAAATATTAAATAAAGCTTTTGTCGAAGAAGAACCGAAAGTATATGCGCAAGGTGATGATATAAAAAAAAATAATGCAACAAAAGATGATTCGCGCTCTGTTCATGTTATTCACAATTCTTTAATAGACGAAGATAAAAGTAAGCCATTCAAAGAAACGATTGATAATCAATTAATGAAAATTATACAAGAAACTCCATCGAGTCAAACCCAGCCAAAGGCCAGAGAGTCAAAATCAGTCGAAAGAAGTTATGCAAAAGGATTCCTTAGTAGGCTTCTGAGAATGAAGAACGACCTTTTCAATAATGGATTTGTTATTTCTCAAAGCGAATTTGAAACTAAAACTAATAACAAAAGTAACGAACAACAAGACAAAAGCGAAGCTTTCAACCTATTAAATCTACTCCTAAATATAGATGGTGCAACTAAAAATAAGTCACATAATTTTACAATGAATAGTAAGCAATCAACAAATGCATCAATAAAAGCTGAAACTATGATAACTAATGAACCTAAAGTTACACTTAGACCTACAGACATAAAGAAATCTAAAGTTCATCAAAATCCTTATTTTGAACTTAGAGGAGAACAAGCTATCCTACCCTCAATAAAATACTCAAAACAAAATAAGAATTCGGAGAGTGTGAACAGTCAAGTAATAGGAATGCCAACAGAATTGAAAAATTCAGAACATCATGAGAATGACGATGGCGAGTCGTTTAGTGTTAAAAAAGCTATCGTCAGCCAACAGCCAGCGGCGATTGAGAAATTTGCTAAAAATCAGTTATTTAAAATGAAGAACGATACGTTTAACGCAGATCCAAGGAACACAAGCAATACTGCAACAGAGTTACATGACAGACAATCTAAGAAGAGACCGGTTTTTCAAGAATATAGAATAAAAGCAATTCAAGAAATCATTGACGAGTTTGATCGAGAAAACGAACAAGTTACAGTACAGGATTTGAAACCACCTCAAAATATCGATTCCATGAACGTGTCTGATCATCAAGCTTTACCAAATAATGTTATTATAGAGATTGCTGAGAAAGTAAAACGAATGGTGTTGAAAGATATAGGTGTGAACGTTACTACTACGACAGTGGGAACTACTTCGTCCACGTCCAAAATAACTACATCAGGTAATAAGATTAATATTTTGTGGAAATTAATGCAAAGGTTTACTTCAAGAAATAGATGGACAGCACGACAATTTTTTATCAATGGTCAGTCTTTATTATAAGGATCACTTTTCTTTAGCTACTGTAAGCACTATAGGAGATAAATACCAACTTTGACGCGACGAAGCTCCAAAGTCTTGAGCATCGACGACGAGTTGCTAGGTTTTCTACCGGTTGCATTTTGGGGAATGTGCGACGGAATTGCATAATTTAATTCCGCCAAGCCCGTTCCATCATCGGACCACAAGATGAACGGCGATGCGCCACCGGTACATGGTGGACATCCCACCCACGCGCACAAAACGTTTTGGGAACATATTCATAATGCGTTCAGCTAAGGAGTTGAATTCCCTGCCGGAGTCTGTGTTGCCCGATAGCTACAACCTGGGAGTCTTTAAGTCAAGAGTAAATAGGTTAGGTAGGTTGTTGTCGAGGCAAGCGTGCTCCATCTTCGACCACATCATCGCTTACCATCAGGTGAGATGGTGGTCAAGCGCGTGCCTATCAATAGTAAAAAAAAGTAAGTACAGGGCCGTGTCGAATCAGGACTTCTAATTTAATCGCAATCAATATAAAATTTTCAGAACCACCATCGACGTCGCTTCAAGGAGAATTTACTCAGTCAAATCACGTTATGCAGAAACTCATGGAAATATTTAAAGAATTGAAAGCAATGAAGGACACTGCGAAATTGATCAGTCAGATGCCGCAGAATGATTCCAGTGTTAGTAATGGCACGACGATACCTCCTCAAAGGCCGAAACAACCACAAGCTGGTGCTTCATTCAACCCGTATCTTATGCAAAGCCCTCCTAACTTCGAGCCAATGCAGGCAAGTTCCTACGCTTCAAAGGTCTCAGCAACAATAAGTTCAGGAGTAAATCCACGCAACAAGGCTTTCCAGTACATGCCACCGTTAAACGCACCACCTATCAAATATTACCACCAAATGGGTCCCATCACTATTCAAACAAATTCAGACGAGATAGCACCACTACCCATACAAATATTGAAGCCATCAAAAATTATAAATCAACACATAGTTCTAACAACCAAACAAACAGTTGATAAAAAAAAACAAGAACGGGAGAGAGAAAGTATGAAACATGTTGAAGATAAATTCCGGATCCCAAACGAAGATATTTCTCATAGACACATTGACGTTCAGTCTGATTTACCTAAGAGCCTTCAATTCGCGGAAAAACATGAAGTTAGAGATCGATACTCCTATAGGGGCGGTTATTTGGACAGAGAAAAGCCGTTGTACCACGAGTATCATGAAAAGGTTCACAATATCGAGCACCCCGTTAGGTCACGGTTCCCGGAGTTACATTACCCGGGAAGATTGGCTCACTTGGAGCATTCAGGCCGACCGAGAGATTTGAGTACCTCTGACGATTCAAGCCCACCTAGAGGATACAACCGGCCTGGTTTTAAAGCAGGTCACAAAAATGGAATAAGAAACCATCCAGGGTCCTACAGCCATTCTGTCCGCGATCGCCAACCGCGGTACGAAGCGACAAAATTCCATGAAAAACTAGAAAGAATTGAGAATTGGCCTCGGAGTACTTGGAAAGATTTTCATTCGCCATCGGACAGCAGTAACGATGAAATATCTGCTAGACAGCAGATGCCCTTGTTGAAGACGAAGAAACGGACGAGGTATGATGACACACACTTCAAGAACTTCCTGAAGTCTCAGCAGAAAGTGACGGACATGCTGGAAAAGATACTCGCGAATAATCTTAAGAATAACGGTCCACAGAGTATTGAGACACCGTAGCGTACAAGTTATACATTTTAGGAATAAATATGTACTCGGAAATAAATTATTTTTATTTGTTATATCTTCATCTATATTTAGCAGTCTACTGACCGATAAAGATCTCCTTCTATCTCGAGGACGTTCAATGTCACGCTTGCCGATTCGCTGTCGACATTCAGATAAAAGCTATATTTGCTTTGTCTTTACAATCGTTACTTGTATAGTCACAAATATATTGCCAGAACCGACAATTACACATAATTAATTCTGAGTATTCCTGAGTTGACCTTTCAATTTCCAGGACAACCATCCCGGCTAAGTTTGAATTTTGTTATAGAAAATATGCTGTTACTCTTCTTTCTCTCAGACCTTCTTTTCCACCGTTGGGTGACCTTCTACGAATATGTTTCGTCGCTGCCAAGTTCATCATAACAGCCGAAAGACGTCCACTACTGGACATAGTCCTCCTCCAAGATGGGGGGTTTGCCATAATGGCCACGCTTGGCAGGCGGGAGTTTTGCAGAGAACGCCCATTCTCTGGCGAGGCCCTTAGTCGCTTGTCGCTCTTGCGACATCCACGGGAAGTGATGGGATGGTATTATTCTTTTACCCTATGGCACCGGCCGACACCATACGGCGAAGAAATTTAGGGCTTAGTTTGATTCATAATTTCAGCCCAATTTCAACCATTTCTGGATAAAGGCCTCCCTCTTCTTCTACTTCTCGGTTCCGAGTAGGCATTTGACAGATGATGAAAGGGCACTGACAGATGCTGAGGGCCCACAGTGGAACGATCGTTTTAAAATGTTCGCTGGGTCAATGCGCTGGTTAGGTAGACGCCAGATAAATGTGCAATAACGGTCATTGCCCCACATACATTTATAGACTTTCTTAATATCAAAAACCGAAATAAAGACATAAAGCTGTCTTGAATTGACTTCTTTCGTGATCCTTTACGTTCTCTAGTAACGAAAAACCGTTTATAATTTACTAGTTGACCCACGGAACTTCGTCTGCTCCGTTTCTATTGGTCTTAGCGTGATGATATATAGCCTATAGTCATCCACGATAAATGGGCTATTTATACTGAAAGAATTTTTCAAATCAGACCAGTAGATCCTTAGCGGGTTCAAGCAAACAAACAAACTCTTCAGCTTTATAAATTAGTATAGAAGTATAGATTGTTTGGGCATCTAATCTACGAAATTAGGGAATGTTCAATGTACTTTATTACAGGTTGTGTGACGCCTACCGTATGTATTAGTTAGTTACCTGTGAGCCGCCGTGCTCGGTGTCGATGTAGCGCGGCACGGGGAACCTGCTCTGCAGGATCTCCTGCGCGTCGTCGATGGGCGCGCGCAGCAGCTGCGCGAAGCTCTCGTACTCCGGCATGTCTTGTTAGTTAGTTACCTGTGAGCCGCCGTGCTCGGTGTCGATGTAGCGCGGCACGGGGAACCTGCTCTGCAGGATCTCCTGCGCGTCGTCGATGGGCGCGCGCAGCAGCTGCGCGAAGCTCTCGTACTCCGGCATGTCTTGTTAGTTAGTTACCTGTGAGCCGCCGTGCTCGGTGTCGATGTAGCGCGGCACGGGGAACCTGCTCTGCAGGATCTCCTGCGCGTCGTCGATGGGCGCGCGCAGCAGCTGCGCGAAGCTCTCGTACTCCGGCATGTCTTGTTAGTTAGTTACCTGTGAGCCGCCGTGCTCGGTGTCGATGTAGCGCGGCACGGGGAACCTGCTCTGCAGGATCTCCTGCGCGTCGTCGATGGGCGCGCGCAGCAGCTGCGCGAAGCTCTCGTACTCCGGCATGTCTTGTTAGTTAGTTACCTGTGAGCCGCCGTGCTCGGTGTCGATGTAGCGCGGCACGGGGAACCTGCTCTGCAGGATCTCCTGCGCGTCGTCGATGGGCGCGCGCAGCAGCTGCGCGAAGCTCTCGTACTCCGGCATGTCTTGTTAGTTAGTTACCTGTGAGCCGCCGTGCTCGGTGTCGATGTAGCGCGGCACGGGGAACCTGCTCTGCAGGATCTCCTGCGCGTCGTCGATGGGCGCGCGCAGCAGCTGCGCGAAGCTCTCGTACTCCGGCATGTCTTGTTAGTTAGTTACCTGTGAGCCGCCGTGCTCGGTGTCGATGTAGCGCGGCACGGGGAACCTGCTCTGCAGGATCTCCTGCGCGTCGTCGATGGGCGCGCGCAGCAGCTGCGCGAAGCTCTCGTACTCCGGCATGTCTTGGTAGCGGAGCTCGCGCCATTGTGCTATTGTCTGTTGGAAGTAGGAACGGTTTAAAGTCGTTTTGTGTGACAGCATAAGCCTAAGAACAGAACAGTACGTCTACCATGAGTTTTATCAATCTATACGCGCTAGCGACTGTAGTTAAAAAAATGTATGAAAACTTATAAAAACCAAGTTTCAAATTTATTTGTTTAAGTTGTAAACAAACAAGTTGCAAGTAATGCTATGGTTAACAACTAAAAAAAATTCGGAAGATTTCACACTAGGTGGACCGAAGACCTGATCTGGTGAGGATCGCGGTTAGTTGATGGATGCAAGACGCACAAGACCGGTTGTTGTGCCGAAACTTGGGGGAGGCCTATGTCCAGCAGTGTACGTCTTTCGGCTGATATGATGTTTTTTTTTTTTTTACTATTAATAGGCACGCGCTTGACCACCATCTCACCTGATGGTAAGCGATGATGTGTTCGAAGATGGAGCACGCTTGCCTAGAAGTAACCTATTCACTCTTGACTTAAAGACTCCCAGGTTGTAGCTATCGGGAAACACAGACTCCGGCAGGGAATTCCACTCCTTAGCTGTACGCATTATGAAAGTGTTCCCAAAACGTTTTGTTCGTGTGGGTGGAATGTCCACCATGTACCGGTGGCGCATCGCCGTTCGTCTCGTGGTCCGATGATGGAACGGGCTTGGCGGAATTAAATTATGCAATTCCACTTTCACTTTGCACTTTCCCCAAAATGCAACCGGTAGAAAACCGACAAGCTAGCAACTCTAGCTCTCATTGCCAATGATACTCTTGGCTCGTTTCTCAATTGACTCAAGGGCATCAAGCTGGCATCTGGCAGATCCGTCCCAAAGATGAGAGCAGTATTCCATACACGATCGAACTTGCGCTTGATAGAGTTTGAGCAGCTGTTCCGGCGTGAAGTATCGTCTCACCTTTGCTAGGATCCCCAACTTCCTTGCAGCCACTTGAGCTTTTGCCTCTATGAAAGGGCCAAAATTGAGAGTAGATGTTAATGTAACCCCAAGAAGTTCAAGTTGGTCGGTTATCGGCACTGTTGCACCTCGGAAAGATGGAGCTGGGTGGAATTGGCTCCTTTTGGCGGAAAATAGACAAGCTTGGGTCTTAGCAGCATTGAACTTGACCAGATTGGCATCGCCCCATTCAGAGACAGCCTGTAAGGACACATTCAAGCGCTCAACCATAGCCTCCCGGAGAGACCGGATCTGCGACCCACCAGCTCGTGCGTCGGACGTTCATATCTAGCAGTCCAGACGAGCAGCCATCTATGACCACTCGGATAGACCGATCCCTCAGGAAATCTGCGATCCAATCACACAAACCGGCGGGCAGACCGAAGGAAGGAAGCTTACTAATAAGGTTATCGTGCAAGACCCTGTCGAAGGCCTTCGAGATGTCAAGGGAGACCGCTAGTACTTCCCGTGCTTCTCTATGGCTTCACTCCAGATGTGAATGGCATACGCTAGAAGATCTCCAGTTGACCGATTTCGGCGGTACCCGTATTGTCGGTCACTAAGGATATCATTCGCTTCTAGGTACCCAGGAGCTTATGATTCAGCACGCGTTCCATAGTCTTACAGAGTATGGACGTTACCGAGATGGGTCTATAATTCGACGGGTCAGCACGACTACCCTTCTTGGGCACGGGTTGCACGTTAGCTTGCTTCCAAGCCTTCGGCACATTTCCAGTTTCAAACGAAAGGCGAAATAGGAGTGTCAAGATCGGAGACAACTCAGGCGCACAAGTTTTCAGAACAATTGCCGGTATCCCGTCGGGGCCACTAGCCTTGTTCACGTCTAGGTTACGCAGTACCCTACGGACGTCCTTCTGATGAATGCGAATGTTCGACATGCTCGACTCGCATCCACCAGGAGAAGCAGGGGGCCTCGCGCCACCAGGATCCAAACGCGAAGATTCCGCAAACAAGGAAGCAAACAAGTTCGCTTTCTCCTCAGCGGAGTGGGCAAGCGTCCCGTCAGGTCTCAGCAGTGGTGGTAGTGAGGGGCGGCAGAAGTTCGATTCGACCGACTTAGCCAGGGACCAAAAAGCCTTACTACCTGCTGGGTATGAAGCAAGTTTGTTCCCTATTCGGCTGATGTGGTCAAACCGTGCCCTCCGCAACACTTTCTTGCAGGACTTGGCAGCCCTGTTGAAGGCTCTTTTCTTCTGAGTCACGTCATTTGCTTTGCGCGTGCGAGCGTCGACCCATGCCAGGTAAGCCGCGTGCTTAAGCGCATCAGCGCGATTGCACTCGGCACCAAACCATGGACGAGCTTTGCCAGACATAGTTATGTCAGAGAACGGGATGTAGTACTCCATTCCCCTCCGCAACACATCCGTCACGGCGTCTGCGCACGACGAAGCATCAGTCGAAGAAAAGCAAGTAGGCTGCCAAGGATAACATGCGAAGAATGATCGCATGCCATCCCAATCTGCTGACCTGTACCGCCATACCCGCCGTGTGCCTCTTGGGCTAGGATCGGGCGGAGAGTAGACAGACACAGACTTCACCAGACAGTGGTCGGAACTACCCAGTGGTGAAGAAATCGACACCGAATAGCGGTCTGGATCCGTTGTCAGCAAAAGGTCCAAGCAATTGGCAGTGTGCGAATCAACATCCGGCACCCTCGTTGCCTCCTGGACCAGCTGGGTAAGATTCAGCGCTAGGGCTAGCTTTCTCGTTTCTCGTCCAGCATGGTCTGTACACTGGTATGGGAATAGCCACTCCTGATGGTGGGCGTTGAAGTCCCCCAGTAACACCAATTGGGCAGAAGGGTACCGTTGCTGAGCCGCATCCGCCGCCTCACTCAGGTGCTGTGTGAGCTCAGTTGTCTCCAAATCACCGCTGTGCGAACGGTAGACACAAGCGTAGACAATTTTATCCAGGCCTGTGTCCACTAAAACCCACAGCGTTGAGAACCTGGAGTCCTCAAGATTACGGAGACGCCGATAACAGATGTCGCCACGGGCGTACATACATACGCCCGCACGTGGTTTGAAATAGTGGTCCAGGGTAAACCCTGGGTACGAAAGGTAAGACACGTCTGACGGACATCTGATCTGCGTCTCGGAAAGGAACAAGAGTGCTGGTTTCGCAATCTCCAGGTGGTGATGGACTGCGGCGAGATTTGAGTGCAGACCTCGTTGTTGATGATGATGATAAGCTATTATATGTTAGGTAGATGATGGGCGTGTGGGTATTGTTGGATTCTCATCCAGGTACGAAGTGAATACGGGTGGAAAAGTGAGAGAGAGATATAAGGCGAACATGCGACCAGTCATTGTCTTTTTATAGAGTCCTGCATGAACTGTATCACTCTTAAAGCTACAGTGTCACCTTCGAACGACTTACAGTAAGTTTTAGCTACCGTCGGTTTTTCTCTTTCTACAGAGAGGTTAATATAGCGTCCACTACTTATGTCTGTAATTATGATTATTCTCAGTTAAAATTACTTAACTTTTTTATTAATTTACAACTTGTATTTACTTTTTTTTTAATCTATACCAAATATGCAATTAAATATAGTAAACCCTTACCTCTCCATGATAAATAAGTATTTGGAAGAAGGTGTCCATGAGCAGGATGCGGTCAGGCTGAATGGACGAGGTATCTAGCAGCACAGGCTCGGGCGGGCCGCCGAAGCTGTAGGAGTACAGGATCGGCTGGATCATGATGAGCGACTGCGTCAGATCCTCGCGCATCAGCATGTGTCTGCGGGGGACGGATGATAAATGTTAGATGATCTGTAGGTAGTATATTTGTGTGAGACACACTTTGCAGTTGCACATTCCACTTGTTTCAGTTGTCAAAATCTCCACTTGTCGCCTAACTAACAGACCAAAAATGCCAAAAGTCAATGGAAAAAATGAATTTGCTTCAGATCAATTTAATTCCCATTCCCATAATGGGAATTACCTCTATCTGAATCAAATTTATTTTTTGCCATCTCATTATAGGGAGCGTGCAAACTATGGGTGGCAGCAAAGAAATGTCACTCAAGTATGTCTCAAGTAAAAAATTCGAAATAGCTACGCTAGATGGCAGTCTTCTTCGCGCACGTTCCCCTAAACTGAGCGTGCAGGAACCGCAGGTGGCAGCACAGAAGCGTCAATATCAAGTATTCTGACTCGAATATGCGACACTAGATGGCATAGTCAACGCCGTGCACGGTCCCTATAGGGCTCAAGTGATAAATTACCTATAGAAGGTGGTCTCGTCGGGCGAGTTGTTGAAGACCTGCAGGAACTGCGAGCGCCGCAGGTGGTACATGAACTGCGGGTACAGGCTGAAGTTCTCCGACAGACGGAAGCTGTTCGGGTCGTCCTTGCCGTACTCGCCGAATTTCTGGCACTGCAAGGAAATTCAATTGTTAGAATAATTGTTAAACCTTGTTACCATAAGGGTACAAAAATCCAACGGAAAAAAGTTAAGTGATGATTAAAAAGTCGATTTCATTTATCTAATCAAAACTCACAATTTGTTTGTTTATTTGTTTGCTTGAACGTGCTAATCTCAGGAACTACTGGTCCGATTTGTAAAATTCTGTCAGTGTTAGATAGCTCATTTATCGAGGAAGGATATATCATCTCGCTGAGGATCTCGTGGCTAGATAATAACAGCCGCACGGGTCGATCTTCAAGGTTAAGCAACGCTTGCCAAGGTGACCCTCTTAACATACCGAGTTTCCTCCGTGCCTCGGAAAGCACTTTAAGCCGTTGGTCCCGACTGTCATTTGTAGATCTTTGGCAGTCGTTACGGATAGTCAGAATCCAGTAAGTCTGACCCCAGTCTTGCCATGAAGTATCGTGTTACCCAGTTAATGGGTTGTGGAGGTCTGGTAGGCAGCCGCTCCGCGTAAAATACTGGTATTCAGCTAAATCCGACTTGACTGGAAGCCGACCCCAATATAGTTGGGAAAAGGCTAGACAAATGATATATCATCTCGCTAAGACCAATAGGAACGAAGCAGACGAATTAGCGCGGGTCAAGTAGTAAATAAATAAGCACTTACCAGCCTGATGAGCATCCGGTCGAGCCAGCGCAGCACGTCGGGCCCGTCCTCCAGCTCGGCGCGGTACACCACCAGGCGAGCCATCACCACGGCCGCCGCCTCCTGGTCGAAGCCGGCCGAGATGTGGTGCAGGCTCACCGCCGCGTCGCCCCAGCTGCGGGGGGGGGGGAGTCGGTCAGGACACAGAACTCAAATTCGAAGAAATAATTTAATTGAATAGGCTAGTTTTCACCATCAATAAATTACAAATTTATGTAGTCCGTCAGTTAGAGTAGGTATTAACGAAGATAATACGCATCAAAACTCGGGAGTGGGGGCTCGTGACGTCAGAACGCACTGAAAATTATACCACGGCGTGACGTACTGAGAATGTTAAAATTGTCGTATCTTCGTAAATTTTTGTTAAGACAACAAAAGAAAAAAAAGCGATTCAATTTTTTTTTATATAATATAATAAGGAATATGCATGCGATTTTTTTATTTGCAAAATAAAATATTTATTAGCTCTAGTAAACAATCGTGAAAATATTTTTTAAATACCTTCATCAGCGATGAAGTCATAAAGCTTCAAAGATTACAATTAAAAAGAGAAGTCCGATGAAAACTTTGACGTCATCGTCTATGACGCCTATACAGCTGCCATAGAAAACAGCGTTTTCGCGAGAGGGTCAGATATATTTGTTTAAAATAATTATATCTTCTTCGTTTTTCGAGTTATTTTGATTCTATTTTCACAGTTAGTATTATATTTTTGTATATTTTTAGGTAAACTATTCAGATGATAAATATGTTTTTCATGCATTTTCCCTATTACATTTTTTCAGTGGACAAGCCTATTGTTAGGTTAGGTGTTTCTGTGGTCGGCTCTGTAGCTTAATGCGACTGACCAAACTAGCAATCCATTACGACAATATCTGTGCACTGATGATGCCTAATGATGAATTTTCTATCTTTGTAATTGTTGCTTCGCATTGAAAATCAGGCCTTGCATGACATCCCTGATAGAAGAGCTAAGCTATAAGGATAAAGTATAGCTATCTCACTTGCGCGCTACAGTAGTGACTCGCACGCGGCGTTGTCCGCTGGAGTGTTGGTACTGCGTGATGAACTGCACACAACCGCGACCGCCCTGAGGTACCGCTGCATGTTGGTTTACGACCTGATAAACAAATAATAATCTTAAAGTAACTATGGGTACGAGAAAACATATAGGTAGCAACAAAAACGTGTTGCGTAACATTTAAAAAGTCATAACATGGTCTTTTGAGGACGTCAAATCCAAAATAGGTCTTTGTAAACAAAACAATTAATTAATGCGTAAGAGTACTCTTCGGAGTAAAAGATAAAATTTTCTTTGTAGACTCTGCATGTTGCGCAGAATTTTCTCTATTAAACTCAGAGTTAGTTGTTAACGCGGGTTTAAATAACAAATCTAATCTATACTATTTTTACTAATATATAAAGAAGAGTTTGTTTGTTTGTTTACTTGAACGCGCTAATCTCAACTACTGGTACGATTTTAAATTAAATTCTTTCAGTGTTAGATAGTCCATTTATCGAGGAAAGCTGTAGGCTATATATCATCACGCTAAGACCAATGGGAGCGGAGCAGTAATGAAAATTGTGACGAAGACGAAACTGCGCGGGTCAACTAGTATTTCATAACTGGGAGTTAAAACATTACTCTGGTTTGTGAAAGAGGGCTTAATAAAAATATTGTTGTTGACAGCATGAGGTACCTAGCTGTTCCTAAGAAACTCACCTCAAAGAATATCGCCATGGTAGTGCTGGGCGTGAAGGTGCACATCTTCCACTGGCACGTGTTGCCCATGCCGACCTCCTGGTCCGACACGCACGGGCCCTTCACGTTCAAAGACACACACGACCCGATCGCGCCCGATACTGTTGACAACATCATCATATATTATGAATGTTGTAGCCATATTGTAAGTTATATAAAGTTAAGCTGTTGGTGCCGGCTGTCATTTGTAGATCTGTGACTGTGGTTACAGGTAGTCAGAAGCTAGCAAATCTGACACCAGTCTTGCCAACGGGTTTGGTGTTACAGATATTATGGAGATCATATAGACAATTGCTCCATTTAAAATACCGTGACCAACTGCATCCGGTTAGTGGAAGCCAACCCAGAGCAGATTGATTGATAGTTCAGTGCTGTGGCCTACTTAAAAATCCAAAATATACACGCTATAAAAGGTAAACTTGACTTACTTTTAAGTTCCCTACTGCATTTGACCTCCAGTGTACCGTTGAATGCCATCTTGTAGTCGCCTCTCTGGTCCTTCGCGAAGACTCTCTGGAATGTCTGCTTGAACAGCGAGGAATTGAACGAGTCTCCCATCACCATGTGTCCGCTGAGAAAAAGTAAACGAAAATAAAGATTTAGCTAAATAACACATTGGTCTTTTAAACAGAGGCTCTAAAGTTCATATTTAGAGCAACATATCCTCGGGTTTCTGAATCGCGGTATCACTTCAATCTCTCCATGCCTTAGAACTCAAGAGAAATTCTATAAACTAATCTCCACTTGCCGATTTCATCGATAATTTGCCGCGGTTTTTTAGCCCGTGAATTTGGCGCCAAATCGTTTTGTCATATTTATTACGGCTGGGGACAGTACTGCATAATTATCTTATTTGCCAGGATTTGATATGATATTTTGTGCAATTCAAAATCATAAAGTGAAAATAGAATGGAAAAAGAGATAAAGACGCCTTCTTAAGACATTTATTAAAATAATTAAATCGAGTCTGAGAAGGCTTACTAAATAACATGACGTGTTATCAATTCTCATTGTCCTGATGCATAGCCAGTTGGTTTGTGCAGCATGATGTAAGTTCTTAATGCTTATCAAGCACACAGTTACGTGGATAATGTACACGTAAGCGATATTACTAATTGAAATATAAACAGTATCGTTAATGCTAGAGCATGTGTTTTATGTCGTCATCATTTTATTACCTAATTATTTATCAAACTTAAAAGACTTCATAATATACTTCACTGCAACCATCAAGTTGTGAAGTATTGAGTAGGAAGCTTAATATAATCTTGCATTTATTTAATCCAAAAATGTTATAAATGGACGATAAGATACTACTATTTATTACCAAAATAATCCTTCAAGCATAATCTTCAAACATAAACAACATGTACAAGAATAAACTCAACACCTGAAGAGGTGTCTTGGTACTCATGGTATCATTGTGAATAACTTTTACTACTATGGACAACAAGAAAATCGCGAAAAAAAAAAACTGCTGAACAGTACATTATGCCGAATTATGCGCACAGATATGTATTGGGCAATCGATATTTCGCGATTTCTATATTGGTCCCAACGTAAAAGTTGTTCATAATGAATTAATGATGAGTAATAGAAAAAACGCAATACCTTTAAAGTGTTATAAAGCTTACATATTATGCAAACTAATACCAGAGAAACAAAACGCAACACCTTACACTGCGATCGCCAACCTACCTGCTAAGCGTGACGATTATGGCCAACCCCCTTTTGAGGAGGCCTATGTCCGACAGTGGACGTCTTTCGGCATTTCCATAATGATTATGCAAATTGTACTCACCCAGTGGAGTTACAGCACTGTTTCATCTCCAAAAGCCCAGTCTGATCCAAGGCACACGAGTAAATATCAATTGAATGGCCATTGGTCGCCGCCCTCAGCGACAGCGCTTCGTAATGCTTGATACCCTTCTTCATGTACTTAGCATTGTCCTTGTGAATGTCGTGATGGGAACGGATGGGCTGCTTCAGTTCGTCATTGACCACCTGACCCGGCCCTTGGGAGCAAGGTCCACCAAGGAACAGCATGATTCTACCTCCAGTGTTAGGGTAAGTTACTTCCAGAAGGCCAACAGCCAGAGAGAGAGCAACTCCGCTGCTACGTAGCGGTCTCTTTCCAACACCTAGGGGCCATGGATCCCGTCCCAATTCTCCTAGCAGATCAGTCAGTGCCATGTCACATGTCTTGACAGGTTGTAGGAAGCGGTGTGCCGGTGGCTGAGGTGCGGGGGCGCCGACTCTCTGCTGTGGGTTTGGAGCGTTAACGCGGCCGATCGCTAATTGTTCTTGAATCTGTTTGGCTGACAAGTCCTTGGTTCCTTTGAAGACATAGCACTTTGATATGCCTTCTGTACCTGAAGAAAACAAGTTCAGATTTCAATGTTGAGGTCATTGAAAAGGTTAAAACAATGGCCTAAGAAGAAAGAAAAGAAAGAAAAATGTTTATTTGGGACTCGCACAAAACAGACAGATTAGATATAATATTAATACTAACTGTATTTATTACTAAGTCTATAAACATTTTAGTCTGTGCCTACAGAGTTCATCAAACAGAAAGGTCTACTCTACAGCCTAAACTTGCAAAAACATTCATAGTAAACACACTTGGCTCTAAGCCAAAAGGTTGTCAACTCCTTACTCTGTTTTCAGCCAAGTTTTTAATATCAGGCATATAAGTAATTCTAAACATGTAAGTATGTAGGAAGTGAAAGTTTATACACAATCAGTTAACAGTTTTATCATGTAATACACTGTGAAGATAAAACATGTACAAATCAAGCCTCACTGATAAAAGACAGGAAACATAACATAGAAATTAACTCATGATGAAAGTAAAGTTTTTTTGTGAAAGGCCTATGAAAATTGCCTGAAACATTTTACAACAGATTTTCTCTTTGAACAGAAGCAAATCATTAGGGCGCTTTCAAATTAGTCGCTAAGTGCCGCGCGACTGTCGCGCTGCTTTGTTAATCCATACAAATAACAAACGCGCGGTAGCCGCGCTGCTGTCGCGTTGGAAGTTTGCGTTTATTGATTGTATGGATTAACAAAGCCGCGCGGCACTTAGGGACTAACTTGAATGACAAAAATTTTATTCATTAAGATACATTCACACAGTCGGAACATAAAATTATTCTTTGAAAAAAAAAATCGAATTGAGAACCTCCTCCTTTTTTTGAAGTCGGTTATTAAACTTATTAACAATATTTTAATCCAAAATGTTAGTAGTAAGTTTTTTTTATGATGAATGTGAATGTTATTTATGAAAGGGCTATGAAAATCACCTGAAACATTCTACAACAGATTTTCACAGCTGTTTCAACACAAAAACAAACATTCGCTCCATCATAGACTTTGTCTCTGTCATCTCTGACATAGACTAGAGTCAAGAGCAAACCCATAACAAATATATAAAAAAAAACATTAATTTTGATGCATTGACAGAAATGTGTAATACTGATTGTCCATGAAAGAACTCTTCTTTGAAAATTTTATAAGCCCCATAGCTGTTTCACTAAATTAATTCACTATCACTTACTTTAGCAGTAATGTGGTGGCAAATTATAGTAAGTATATGCTTGATTAGTTTTTTATTAATTTTTAACTACAAAGAAAGCCATTAGTGAGGTCTCTAATGACTTTAAATAGGTACTGATATTATGTTGATGTCTTGGTGATATTTTATTTTGTGCAAATTGATTGAATTTGTGCAAATTGCTTTCTTTCTTCAAAATCTCATAGTTTAGTATCCTCACTTACCTAGCTCATGAATCTGCACCATACGTCCAAAAGTTATCAGACCAACCAGAGCATTCTGGGGCATAAGACTTAGTGACGTCTGGAGCGAGTCCTTCAGGGCCCCGAGTTCCTCCTCATCCAAACATGTGTCAACTACCAGCAGGTAGATAGGTGGCATAGTCTGGGCACGGGTGATGGTGTATTCTATGGTCGAAAAGTTGGGGATGAGCTCTGCGGGCTGGTGCTGCTCCGATATTGCTGAATATTGTGGAGGAAACTGAAAATAATAGTTCACTATGATGAGTGTGTTATGTTTGACAACATTATGGAAGCTTTGCAACAAATTATGGAGGTTATAGTAAACTCTGTGAATCCCTGAATAGCACAGGGACTTTACCCTGTGCTATTCAGGGATTCACAGGGTTACAAAAAAAAAACATTTGAATTAAGAACCCCTTTTTTTTAAGTCTCATCAAAAGTGGTGTGTTACATAGTATTATTTCACATTCTATACACAATTTACATTATTGTTTATGCATCTCATCAACAAGATATGAATCACCTACTAATAACTAAACATTTTGCTTCTTGCAAAACCAACTTGAGTTTAACAGGTGTTACATCATCCACACACACTGACCATGGTAAATTCTAGGTTTATCACAATGAATGTAGTTATCTCAATAATATTTAATAAATTACAAATTCATTGTGAAGGTCTACTGTGGTTAAAGGAGTTGCAAAACATTGCCAACATCAGTATCCTAATGAGCTACAAAAACACTTCTTTTCATAATATTTATATGTATGTTTTGAGAAATTAATAAACAAATGTGGAACAGTCTTATAAGATTATGGATCCTATTCTGGTTCAAATAACAATTCATGTGAATATTAGAAACATCAGGAGCAATCAGAGGATCTAGAAGAGATGTAAAATATTGCTAATAAGAACTTTTACAGACTACTCACAGGATTCCTCTGGAAGCAGAAGTTGCATGACCATAACTTGGCTCTGTAGTCCACTTGGCACATCGGATTCAAGATAGCCCTGCAGGTATTCCGGGTACACAGCACAGGCTCATACTGAATCGGCGGTAAATCAGGCCTCTCCTTCAGCGGCTGGTACAAACATGCAAGTGGCACCACCAGCCTGGTAGCCTCGATTCTACTCGAAGGCCATACGTTCCACGTGAACCGTATGCCATCTCTATCTTCATTCTGCTGAATAAACTCCTCATACGTGGCCATATCGCCGATCTAAAAACGAAACATCGATAATTTTACAAATTCAGAAAACAGTCCCTTACAAATGCGAATCAATCTGTTATTTCCATATTTTACGTACCAAGTGTGCATGCGGCAACTTGAGTCCAGCCACATATGCAATATGTTAACGTTTCACAAAGTATTCATTCAGAAATTGGTTGTTATTAGGTTTTTATAATTATTTTCAGCAGACGGGAGAGGCTGGCTGATTTGGCAATTGTCAAAATCATAGACAAATCAGCTGTCACAATGGCCACGTCATTTTGGAAGACGCAACACAATTGTAACAGCGAATTTATTTTATATTTAAGTTATTTTGAACTTAGCTTAATTTTTGTAGTGAACAACATGTTAATTAGAATTTAATTAAATTTTATATTCTTTTAAAATGTTTCTGGTTTTGTCTACGGTCACCCATAGATTGTAGAATTTGTTTCATAGACAAGTTTAGCGTCTTTGTCTATGGTGAAAAGTGACGCGTTCCTTTACACACATACAGGGACAAAAAAAACTAAAAAAATAAATAAATATACGTTTTAATTCAAAATTAAATAATTTTCAAGTAAATTTTATCGTAAAACAGTGATTTGAAGCGTTTTAACACAATCAGTGTGCGTTTTTTTTTTAAATTGTTACATACATGTGTGGATCAAATTGTTCAGTTGTGGACATTCTGAGTAGTAATGAAACGTTCTTGAATGAAATATTTTTTTATTTTTAGGACATAGTAAATTATATTTCAATTATGGACATTATTTGTAAAATAATTCGTATTTAATGCTACAAGAACAAACATTCTAATATAATTAGTGGATACAAAATTAATGACATGTCATTGCTTTGTTTGAAGAGCAGGAAGTTTACGCCAAAAAGTGCGACTGCGCACTGGCCAAATTAGTAGTGTGAAAGAAAATGGCGATCAGCGAAAGGCGTCCGGAGTTAACGTGATGAAAAACATTGTTAAAAGCTCAATTACATAGTGTTATAGTTATTAATTGTGTCAGATGTAGATTAATTAAGTGTTAATGAATAGTGATTGTGTATAAAAATGGCTGCGAATATGTACAGAGTCGGCGGTAAGTGGCAATAATTGGTTATTTTTGTTGTAGCTTCGCCGGTTCACCGCCAGCCGACTAGCGGTGCTTTGCTTTGATTGTCGTACCTTCATTAATTGCTCACATTAATTAGTTCAGTTACTTATATTTCTTAACTTGCCGGAATTTAAACCGATCTATAGGTTTTCGTGTAAAACATCGCGGCAAAGCCTTGTTTGCGGAAAAGTTATATTTATTTTACCAAAATTCGTCAAATAGGACATTAGCATTTGCATCTAGGTATCATTGTATCGGCTTGCGTATCTGCGTGCGGGAGGTTAGACACGAAGCGCCTGCAATTATCTGATGAAGTTTATGATTTTTAGGGATTGTTTGACGAAGTTTTGATGGTTTCGACACGAGATTTTAGGTTATATTCGATGTTGTCAAAACATTTTGTTGGATGTATTTTGTATTGTGGGGGTCGTTGATGGCTTGGGGGTTATTGTGGTGTGCCGTGAGTTGAGACGAGTACTTGTATAGGTTACTGGGGTTACTTTTCTGATGTTTGGTGTGCGAGTGCCGGTGCTTCATAGTCGCTGGTGTTAGCGGGAGCCGGGCGCGGGCGCCGCGTGCCGCGCTCCGCGGGGCTTGCGTCGAATGTTAATTAGCTCTTCCTTTTATGTTAACTTCCTATCAAAAAGTGTAGTGCCACTCAAAAGGTTGAGTCTTTGTTTTTCGGACTTCAAACTTTTTTCGTATTGTCCTATTAGAAAATTGTGTTATGTGTTGCTCATCCCTAAGCGATTCAGCATATCTGAATTTGATTATAACCACCCATTTTTAAATAAAATAACTTATAGTATATAGAAGATTTAAAAGTTCATATTCTACATCATGTACCTCTGAATTTATCATTTTTATGTTGACCTCAAAATGCTTGCATACATAATACACTTGTATATGACAAAGAATGACTTGACCTACATTCACTACCTTGGATTTTTTCTTTAGCACTGAACTTTATTAATAACATAGGGCCCTAACAACAGTAAAGGTTCCAATGAAGTTAATATATGTCTCTATGAAATTGACTATTACTTACTCATGAACAATATCAACATACAAACAATTCTCTTTAGCCATCAAGGTTACTGAAGGCAATCTATTTTAGTCACATATTCTGCTGATTTGCTGCTGAAACGCTCAAATAGGTAAACAAAGAAATTGTAGTTTTACAAGCCTAGATTAAGATTTAATTCACTGTTTTCTGTAGACAGTAGAAATTTTCTGTTTCTATTTAGGGTATACAAGTAACAACGTTGTGATGGCCCGGTGGTTAAGGTCTTGTCTGTTATGCATTGTGAATACAAATCTATCCAAGTTAGTAATTTCATCACAGACAACATTTATAAAGTGACATTAATATAAGGATACAACAAAATCAATTTTTTATCAATCTATATTGTCCCACTGCTTGGCCAATGTCTCCCCCAAAGCCTTCCACTCTTCCTGGTGTATTCCTCAATAACAGTTACTACAACTTATTAAATTAACACAAAGTATGTATTTAGATACCTAAATCTAGGAACGTCATTTGAGTATTTCCTATGCGTTATCATTGCATATTATGAGGATATAGAAAACTCCATACATAGATAACTATGTTTGAGTAACTATTCAATTCAATTCAATTCAATTTTTTAAGATTATGGCTCCATCAATGAACATTCGATGATTTTACCAATGTCAAGGTAGGAGATGGT
The DNA here is from genome assembly GCA_950371165.1 of Lacanobia oleracea. Lineage (NCBI taxonomy): Eukaryota > Metazoa > Arthropoda > Insecta > Lepidoptera > Noctuidae > Lacanobia > Lacanobia oleracea. The sequence continues at coordinate 6,508,443 of OX493404.1, forward strand.
ACTCAGTTACGACTGTTTATTGACTATTGATCAGTTTATGTAGCGATGTCATCCATTATTCTCCATGCTAAAAATGACAAAACAACTATTCACTTAGGCTCTTATGAAACCAACAATCAATTATTTTATTTCACTTTCTTTGGGAAAACAAGCAATCATACATTGTGTATTAAAATCTAGACACCAGTATTCTACAAATAACTTTACAATCCACTACATTTCCACATGTTACTTAGTTATTTCTAATTAAAAACGTCATTGAAAGTTGATAGACATACACTTCCTTACATATTCTTATTACACAGCCATTTTATAGTTGTGATGACAGTAAACATAAAACTCCTCATTTTGTTTAGTATAACCTTCAGTCATGTGAAAGTATGAGTTCATTGACCTATTACTTAAAGCATAAGCTGTAACCAAACTACCTTGCCTGACTTTTAATATCTAGTGCTAGCTCGTACATAAAGTAGTATAATTGTATTGAGTAAATATTTCTTCCTATTGACACATTTCAAATGTGGTATGGTCTGCTAATTTATTGTTCTTACGACTATTTTCCTCTTTATATCTCGCGCTAATAATAATTGTTAAAGCCAATCACATGACGTAACTTTGCGCGTACCAATGTACAGTCAAGTGCACAGTTTGGTACTAAATTACTAATTAGTTCCTCATTAAAAGAATTAGCTATGAATTTCAATAGTTTGTCGCGTCTATAATATGACGATGAAAAGGGCGCATACGGTAAATCGTAGTTGATGTTTTATTTATTTTTTAATTACAGGAAAACTAGGATTCGAATCCTCGCGAACGTTACTGGCTAGGTATTTTAAAATATAAACTAAAACTTCCCCAAATTACTTTTAAAAGAACGTCGAATTATTTGAATTCAATGAACAAGGTGTCCACGCCTCGAAATTCCGAACTAACAAAATAAATGTTTTGACGATTTTTGGTGGGAATCACTTGATCCCCAAACTTGTTATTTTTGGTAGTGTTTAATGTTTAAACGCTTTTCGTGAAGAAAAAGATTAAAGTGTAGAGTTATTTCATCCAAAGTGAACCGAAACGTCTGACCGCGATTTCGAACCATGTCACAAAACTGAGCCATCTAGGCTTCCTGAGATTTTGGCTGCGCGATTTAGGATGCGTCGCGAGGGATGTGTTTGTTATGTATGAACCAATAGGATCGCTTCATTTACCTAGCCTCGCTCAGCGCAAGCGATTCTATTAGTTAACCAACACATCCCTCGCTACGCATCCTCGCACATGTGGAAACTCAACCTAACAGCTCTGCTTAACCAAAAATGTTAAACTGATTGCGAGTGATTTCATTTCCGTGTACCGAAAGACGCAACGTTAGAAGGTCTCCCACAAGGTGAACCGATGACCTGGCTGCGGGTAGCCGATGGATACGAGATGCACAGGACCGGTTGTTGTGGCGACACTTGGGGCGGCCTATGTCCAGCAGTGGAAGTCTTTCGGCTGATATGATGATGATAAGCGATTTCATCCGACTACTTCCCAAACAAGAGCACCCCTATTAATAAAAACCGATGCTGAATAACACTGTATCTGTTCTCTCGTTTCGTAAACTCCAGTTTAATCGTCGGTTTGTTCAGCCTACGTTACGCAACTATCTTTATTGTTATTGTGGCTGGCAACGTCCAGATTTTCTAATTGTGTTTGCTTCCTATAAAACGTTACCGGTTTTACTTAGAAACAATTACTTTTGAACAGCAAACTGTCACTTTAAATTCGCCTACAGCTTATCACTTTGCCTTATCTGAAGAATACAAAGTGCGACGTTTTATTATCTAATGAGAATTCCATCAAATTCGGTTCTTTGATTTACCAACTCATGTGTAACAGATTTTCATAACTCTTGAGTATAATAGTTACATTTATAAACACTGTTTTAACGTAAGGTAGGTTTTTAGCTGATCGCTAGAAATAAAACTCGAACACAAACCTAACTCTCATCAATCATCATCATATCAGCCGAAAGACATCCACTACTCGATATAGCCCTCCCCAAAGTGTCGCCATCGGAACACTAAGCAATGATTACGTCTCCCGATATAATCAGTCAATGCTAAAACTAACCGAATGAACCACCTACGCTCGTGCATTTTGTCGGCGTACTGGAAAAACTTCCCAAAAGCATTATGGTTCAGTGAAAACCAACGTCATGAAAGCTACATCACAAACATCACATTTCTTCTTTATTTCATTCTATAGGTGTACAATTCGTACTACATTACCAATTATTATTGTCAAGCTATTGCCTGCTGCAGTTACGAGTGCCTATTTCCCGGCGACAATGGTGTTGAATTTTCATCAAAACATTCAAATAATTCGTCGACATCAACTCATTAACATTACAAATACGCTAAGCTGACGAAAATCACACCGCAATCTTAGGTTTCATGAATTAACAATTTGGTCTGTGCCAATTAATGTATAATAAATCAAAATATCAATTTCACCGCAATAACCTAAACGATTGTTTATGTTTTGTTCTACAGATAAATTAATAATGATATCGACTATGACATCACAGATGATAGGTACTCAAAATCTGCGGCTCTGTCGAGCGTCGTCACACCAAGATGGCAAGCACACGATCTTTACCCCTAATATTTATTTCAAACACACTAGAAGTAGTGTGTTTGAACTCGTAAACTTGAACGGAAGTTCGGTCAGTAAATGAAAATAGTAGAATTACTTATGGTTTGTGGTTTTACAATGACGAGCTTATCCACATGGTTAGCCATGTTATAGTAAATACGACGCTCAGATGCATTGTGTTATGCCACAAACTACGGTAGTTATTGCATAAAAGCGTTAAAGGGTACTAACTCGTAAATTAGCTGCGAAGCTAAATACATAGTTCTGTAAATATGGATTTTCATTGAGCTGTGAACTTGTGCAGGATAGCTGTATTGGCGGATTACTTAGTTCTAAATAAATTATGCAGTTATTGCATGTAGTAACCACGTATTTGGGCCCGTGGTAACGTTCATTGACTGAACGAATCGACACTACCAACGTTTTTGTTGCGTACACAAATGACCACGAAATTACTGACAGACGAACACACAACGCGGTCCACCATTGCCAGACAACTTATTATATTATGTAGTTATGTCCTCGTAGCAATTACAGAGTCAAAGTAATAGTAGCAGTATCAATGAATGCGACTCATTACCCACATAATTCGATTAAATTATTGTCTCATAAAAACAACGCAATATTCGTAAGGACCTTGGGAATTTGCTTCCTAAACCTCTTTCCTTTATCTGCGAACAAGGTTTCACTTCAGTCAAAAATAGTCTTGTGTTATTGCATTATGCATGCGGCGTTCCACAAGGAGGCATATTAGGACACATTTCCTTAATGGCGCCCAACCTAAGTAATTTGTATTTTATAACCATTGCAAAGGTAACATTAGCATTTCTTAATTTCTATCAGTTCACTGATAATTTCGGCCAGGCTGCTCATAAGCGGGATCTAAGAAAGATTTCACGAACGTGACTAAGATTTTGCCAGAGTCTTATCTCCATGAAGTCTTACTATCAGTATTTAATATTACGTGTTAAAATAGAAGTATTGTTTAATTGTATATAAAATATAATTTACGATGAACTATAAAAAATGTATTGTTAATTACAGTCAATGAAATGAACTTTGATTTTATCAGTGAATTTAATGTTTCTATTGTTAATTCACCTGTTTAGGTAAGCTATAGAATATAGACGTAATTTAAAAACATCTATGCATATTGTCCAGTGAATCAATGAAATCATTCATGTGAATTCAAATATAATAATAATAATTCTATGCCGATCTGTAAAAAAAACCGGTCAAGAGCGAGTTGGACTCGTGTGCAAAGGGTTCCGAACGAATTATTTTTTTTTATCATGTTATTTTAACACTATAGACTTCTTATAAATTTTCCTGTAATCTATAGATAAAGATCTATTATCTCCATCTTTTTTTAATTTAGGCTCGAGTAGTTTCGGAGATAAGAGAAGGGTAATGGTCATTTTTCGTCTAATTTCTTGATTGAATAACTTCAAAACCATTTATTTTAAAATTTTGAAAAAAATATAATTAATACCCCCTTTCATTTGATACGTTACACGATATTGTTCAAAAATCTTTTTTTTTACCCCCAGAAGTGACCTCCATACTAAAAATTTAATCATTTTCGTAACACGTCCGTGTTTGGGTCACAGAAGTCCATATTTGTACCAAATTTTAACGGAATCGGTCCAGTGGTTCCGGAGAAAACTGGCTTTGACAGACGGACAGACAGACACCCGAGTGATCCTATAAGAGTTTTTTTGTTCGGAACCCTAAAAATAAAAAATATCACGCATGTTTGTCTTTTTGTTGACTTAAATAGCATCACATTGATAATAGGGAGGGAATATGCTTGCGATTTTTTTATTTGTAAAATGAACCACTTATTTGCTCTAGTAAACGATCATGAAATTATTTTTAAATACCTACATCGGCGAAGATTGCAATTAGAAAGAGAAGTCCGATTTGAATTTTGACGTCAGAGTTCATGACGCCTATACAGCTGCCATAGAAAACAGCGTTTTCGCGAGAGGGACAGATCAGATATATTTGTTTAAAATAATTATATCTCGTTTGTTTTTCGAGCAATTTTGATTCTATTTTCACTGTTAGTACTACATGTTTGTATATTTTTACATAAACTGAATAGATAATAAAACATTTTTCATTCATATTCCCTATTCTGCCCTAATCACAAAAAATCTGAAGATGGCGCTCAGCACGTCTTCCCGCATCTTCCATAAATCTCTAATAACTATTTGCCAGGTATTGTCGGGATAACTGACGTCCCGATTTTTGGTGCGATTTCTGGCATTCTTTTTATAGGGTTCCGTACCCGAAGGGTAACCAACGGAACCCTATCCGTACGTCCGAACCGCTGTCCGTACGTTCGTCCGTCAGGCTGTATTTCAAGAATCGTAAGAGGTAGTTAAAATATAGACAGAGTGTGTAATTCTATTGCCGCTATAAGAACAAATAAAAAAAATTAAAGAGTGTTCTCATTCAAGAAACGTGTTTTTTTTTTGTTTATGGGACAGAAACATTCGTGTGAAAGTCCGACTCGCACTTGGTCGGTTTTTTTCTTTTACCTAAAATTACTCTTGAACTATTCTGTATAAATGGCCAAAAGAAAACCTTACTTATCCGACGTAGGGTGCTAAGCTTTTCTAGTTCACTTCGCTCGATCTAGCATCGTAATAAGGCCTCTGCCTCGAGTTTTGCGGGTAGCGGGGCGGCAGCGGCGCGAGGGCGGGCAACGAGCGGTGCACTCCAGTCAAGCGGTGACCGCCCGCGGGTCTGCATTGCAGTGTTGTGCAATTTATTTTCTTCTTTTGCCCACAATAAATCGAGCGTTAACAATAAATTTGAATCAAAAAAATGTTATCGCCGTTGTTCAGACATTTTGTTCGCGAATAAAAACAAATATCTCAATGACACAACCACGGATACAACACAACGCCGCTATAGTGCCGCGCGATCTGCCCACTGGTTTCGAAAACGGGTCTACGTTGCCCGCCCTGCTCCCGCGCCGCCGCCCTGCTGCCCGCAAAACTCGAGGCACAGGCCTTAGAAGTCAATGTATTTCGTGCATCTGTGTCTTCATCTGCGATCAACTTGAAACACTGGCTTTCCGAGGCAGAGTGCTAAAATTTTACAAACTCCTACTTCTTAATTCTTTTGTCTTATGGGTAAGCTCTAAAACTAGTCAAAAAGACGTGGTTGTACAGTCAGTGACAATGTTTGATGAGCAATTTCAGAAAATCTAAAGTCAACACCTAAAACATCAATAGTCACTCTTCAGCTTTGGCCGCAAAATACGGTAAACGGATCAATATTACGAAATTCGATCAACTTTTATAAAATTGACATTCTAGTTCCACTTTTTTGGCTTTTTTTGTTATTTCGCACATGGTGCACTTAGGACGTTTTAAATATTATGAAAACCATAACGGGCATAGAATCGTGCATTTGACCATTGTGTTCAACGCAGTAGATATGAATTCAAGTCAGAAAATATTTTTTTGATAAAGCAGAAATTCTGTTTTGAATTTGGAATGCACTGACAAAAACTTTTTAGAAATAGATACAACCGACTTCCAAATAAAACCTTCTAATTTTCGCTTTTTAGTGGCACCCCATACCTAAGAACACCACGGGAAAGTCGCAGGAAAGCAAAATACGCAATTTCGTATACTTGGATGACAAAAAACCGTCATCCAAGTAAACGAATTCCAGCTATTTTGATTTAAAACTAAACTTCCTAATCGATTTTAATAAAATTTCTGTGGGCCTAATCGGGAAGTATCCTTTCAGATAAAACAAGAATTTTTCAAATTGGTTCATAAAGAAGTCTGTTAATTACGGAGTTATGAAGTAACAAATATACAAATAAGAAAAGAAAATACAACTGAATTGAGAACCTCCTCCTTTTTTTGAAGTCTGTTAATAAGGAGTACGAAGTAGGAGTTCATAAAGTTCATATTTGCTTTATACGAACTTTTCGATTACAGAAATTTATTTATAAATATAAAGAAAAATGAATTCAGGTGTCATAGTTCAAAAAGTCGTGAAATTCTTAAAGTTGACGACTTTTGGAACTATTAAATGCTCATCGCATTTGGTTGCCGACTGTACCATTAAAAACTAAAAAAAGAAATGCTGATGCTTAAGGTGGATGCTCCAGGGTAGCCCGCGAAATTCAAATATTTTTATGTTTTTTGCAATTTGCCGGTCAGTGTGAAGCTGTATGTGGACCAAATGCGATCCGCGACCGTAACGCGTATTTATCTAAAGAATAATAACCATTTTAATCATCAATATAGCCCTCTAAGTTCATGTAGTTCGAAAGAATGATTATTTCTGAAATATTCATTCTTTCGAACTACATGAACTTATGAAAACAACTTACTGAAAACATAAAAATATTTGAATTTCGCGGGCTACCCTGGAGCATCCACCTTAAATGCTTGGGGATTTTTGCAGTCGTTCTGTCCAGTCGTTGGTATATTCATCACCCTTTTTAGCCATAATTTATCAACTTTTTACACAAACAATCTTTCGGTTCTTTAGTCTTCCTCAGCTCATGCTCCAAGCTTTCTTCACGACTAGTTCCTCATTCACATAAATATTATCAAAGCAGTACCTAAGGAACAAAAACAACAGGTGCAATGTCCTTAATGCTTCTACCTATCAAACGCACTAAACAACCGAAACAAAACAACAACTAAAAAATACAAGTGGTCAAACGAGCAGGGCCAAATGACGTAACTAATTAAAAGATGGAACAGAAGAATAATTAAAGAGGAAAGCTATAAGTCAGAATATGTTATGTCCCAGTGATTCAAGAGAACAGAAAATAAATGAGGCAAAAAGTGTTTAAAATGCTGAACAATGGCGACGTCTCTTACCGAAGATGCATACCGACTGCATGGGAAACAGCAAACGCTTATTTGAACGGTTGAACCTGCTCCTTCAGAAATGGTTAGGTTAGGCGCCTCTCGTATTTACTCGTAGTTAAGAATGAAAAATCGTATATCGACACTGAAAACAAAACCAATGTCATATCATTGGTAAATTCCAATCCCAATGGTCGTTTTAACAGTAATTTTAGGCGACATATAGGCTGACGTTCACTGACAATATTTTTATAAGCGGAATATTTTTATTTATTTTTATATACCCGCATAACCCGTTTTTTTTCCGATTCCGTGGGTATTTCGGAAAATCCACTCTTAGTGCTCCGCAACATTCCCCGAGCCAAATTTCATTTCAGCTTTCTACGGCCAGTAGTTTAGGCTGTGCGATGTCTGTCAGTCACTCAATCAGGCAGTAACAGAAGATTTTTATGTATGTATATTGATGGATAAAACTGGGAGAATTGTCGATCATGTCACTCGTAACAGAACATGTGACCCTGAAGCCAGTTATGGTAATTAACAACAAAAGAAACACAAGTAAAGAGTATCCACGCGAAATCGTACAGTGTGAATTCAATCATTCTCCGCCCTCTTGTGGTGACGTGTCCAGGCTAAATTTACTATACACTTACTTATTGACACGTTCCAAAAATACACTTCTTGGCAAAACTGAACGGGCGTTAACATCGCTATCAGCCGCATAATGCCCCAACTTACGCACATACATAACTATAGGTAATATCGTACGTATAGACGTATCCGTAACACTACTATATTGGCCGGCTATATATCTGTGTAGATGAACTGCGTACATACACATGTATAGCTACTGCATACCTATTGATATAAACGCTGGTGAAGTTTCTTATAAACGCCAGGTCGGCCGTGCGTCTACACTCGTGCTTTTTACGAGGCTTTCTTACTGAGGGATCAATTTTATACAAACCCCTTTTTACTGTTTATTGGATACTTTGGATTGTTTCACTCGAGATGTATCTCCTATCTGAATTTAATTAAGGCAGATTACCTTCACGATGTGATACAAAAATTGTGGAGGTCTTGTAAATGACCATTCTAGCCTGACCCTAACCTGGCTACATTGTTAAAAGTTCTATAAATACATCTAAGTGCCACAATGCTCTAACAGGAAGTATCACATCACAATGATAATGGTAATACATGAAAAAATAAAACGCTCTTTCGTATCTATTACACATGATTTCACGTCTCATCGTAAGTTAAATTTAGTTCACCTCGCGATCGTACCAGAATGGAAAGTTTCATACGAAATATGAGATCCACTAGAATTGTATTTTCTGGTAATTATCAAGCGGCACGAATTTTCATATTGCTTCCAACTTTACAAACAAATGTAACAAACAGAACTGAACATTTCAGAAACCAAAAGTCGGCAGAACTACAAACTACTATGATATCTGCTACCGTCCCGCCTTCTTAGAAGCTGCTTATTCCAAATTCAATCGGTTTTAAAGTTCAAAAAGTGCTGATTTTCAGCCTAGTTTGAATAAATACCTTTGATATTTTTTTTCTGGCTTTGCGGAAGACCATCGAAAAAATTAAGAACATAAAAACGAATCATTATCATATTTCAAATACTGTAGAAAACCTTTGAAACATCGTCCAGAATAGATGTAAAGATTTTCGCGGTGAGGAAGTGGTGTGAGGGGTTCCACGTCACTCTTGCATTCTTAAAACAGCCATAGCCAGTATTGTCAGGAGGTTAATCGTCCAAAACTAACGCGCTTACTGTTCGGAATGAAAGGTTGCAAGCGTGTCATTATGCGCGCGTTATTTAGTTGGTTGTACCGAGTAACGGTAAAAAGACGCCATTTATATTAGTTGTCCATGTGGCACAACTAACATAAGTATCGCAGGTACGGATAAACAGCAACCGTCCGTTCCGCACCAACTGCTTCCACACCTAGAGTTGGCACTTGTGGCCTAAGAAAAACGTTGAAATGTACCGAACAATCATAAATAAGTACTTCGCGGTAATGTTCACTGACTGCCGATAGTTTTGGGAATAAATTCATGTTACGTGACATAATTATTTAAATGCTAATCAATTTTATTCGAAGAACAAAATACTTATTGATTATGGTAACACCCACTGTGTTGTTACATACTAGTTTGAATTTAATTCTAATAACATTGTATTGCTTTTAATTTTATACCTTTACTCTTGCTCTTCAAATAAACTAAATCTGTCTTAGAGCCTGTGGTAAATAAACTTTACGAATAGAAGTAGACTGTTTACAATAAAGTGTTGCAGGTAACAGGTAGAGCCCAATCTAACCAATGTCCATTATGTTTGTCTGCAGACTGCGTCTATTTCGAGACGTCGTCGACGTCTCCGTACCAGATCCGACGGATAGAGGAGCTGAACAAGACGCCGTCTGGCAACGTGGAAGCAAAAGTCATGTGCTTCTACAGGCGGCGAGACCTTCCAAATCCTCTTATACAATTAGCTGATAAGCATCAAAGTAAGTACCCCTTAGCTTAGGTCTCATAGGCTATCTCTCATGTCCGATAAGGCAATGATAGTAAGTGTAATTTTGACTTGAAACTGGACTTGAACTAAACCATAAATAAACCAACAGGTAACACGAGACAGAATTCGTGTAGCAAATAAAAGAGAAGTGTTACATGGTGGTTGTTTTGCTAAAAGATTTGGGCGTCTTTCGTTTATTGTACCCAGTTGAGATAAATACTTAGCCTCTCGTCTTGGATTCTAGTAACAGTTTATTGATCGAATACAAACTGTTGCTGAGTTAATCTAAAACTTATAATACTCGACCAAATTCAATCTAATTGCGCGTATGTATACTATGTGTATTGACATCGTACACAAGGCTACTTATATAACTACTATATCCTTGGAGTCCAACTTTATAATAAGACATTGTTTTGATATTGATTTTCGTAAGAGACCAGTCACGCACATCGACTGACGAAGACAGCAGTATTAGGTACTACTTATACGTTAATAATATTCTGCAGTGGCGTCTGCGTCACGTGGACCCATGCGGATTAACGCGTGTTTGATTCTTTTCTATTAATAGATTCATAAAGTATCCTATATCGGAGCTGTGTAAAGGATTACTCAGCGGGTGTCGGTACTCGAACCTCGAAAACTCAACAGTCCATCTGCGTGTTGCCGTGTCTAACACACACGCACGAATGTCGAATTGCAAAAAATAAATTGAAAATCGACATTTTATGTAAAATCGCTCGTAACGTAATTCTAGTAATCTACAACTTTTTATAATAGAGTCACACCAGAAACATCTTGTTTTATTTTTATTACCATGTAATAATAAAGTTAGAATGCATTTGACGATTCGATTTAGGTTCGAACTCTGGCAAGATATATCGTATTTCAATCCATGCACGAGCAACTAGCAAAGAAAGAAATAACAAAAATATTGACCGCCTCCAGCATTATTTTAACGACTATAACGTATTAAGAAAATCAATTGGGATTTCATTAAAATAACATGATTCCATTCTCGAGCACAAAATGGGTCTTAAAAAAAACAAAACTTCAGTGTCTAGTTTTAGTCAAAACCAGTCTACAATTTAACCGTTCACAGCCGTTACCGAAATGTTGATAGAGATAATGATCGAGCTCGTAAACTCACTCGAATCGATCCACCGTCTCACCATACCAATATCATGCACAACAAGGGCTCACGCGATCGGCCGGTTGCCTCGATACGCGAAGTAACTCGCGTACCGAGTCCTTGGACAACATCTTTAATATTACCGTCTAATATCGATTCATTAACAATATACGTTAAAATAATTAAGTTCGCGAACCATTTTGCAGCGTCCTGGCGCAATCTTTTAAAATTTTCTAAATGCGTAGTTCCATACTCAGCCGAAGCGTTTCAAATGCGACGCTTTGACCTTTTTTGAAGGCCAGATGCATAGTACAATAATTATATGTCCTTCGACTCCCCTCGACCGTTCCCCACAAACACAGACGTAAGTAAATAGATATTTTGTGATCAGTGGACGCAACTCAGTTTATTCCATTTCCTAGTATTTTTTAATGTTCTACAAGATCAGCTTAGAGGCAATTTTGATTATGTGATTAGATAAACACGAGTATAAGATTAGGTTTTCCAATGATATCACATTAAAATATGCGAATTGGCAAATTAATGTTACTGTTAAAATTAAAATAATTATTGTAGATAGGTACTATTCGCGTCAGCCAATATCAGCCTCGTGTGTAACAATTTCTGTCAGTGGACGCAAAACTCGAATTTGTCATATGCATACGTAACGTGGTTTTACCAAAATCTCATAAACTAGGGCATTGTTTGACATATCGATTTCCTAGTGAAGTAACAACTGCATCTAAGATCTACCTTATAAGATCGTGTTGTATGACGAGAATTGATTCTTCTCATTTCGGATATTCCGTCCTGAATAAGTCTTACAGTATTACCTATAAGTACTCTGCTTGGCGATATAAAATTGATTAAATCTTCCGAGCTCAGGGCTTCGCAGATCAAAAACACTTGAAAGATTCCTATTCCGATTGCCAATGGGACGTCATCGGTTTAGTTGTTCACCATCACCACTGAGCATTTGACTGTTCCTAAGTTACCCAAGGCTGCTAAAATTATCAAATTTTCTTTCTTTTTCGGTTGTCGGTCCCTCCGACAGCCAAAAAAGAAAGAGTCACTTCAAGTTTTAGAGCTATTTAACTAGTTTACGTGCTAAACTTCAGCGAGTTTATAGTCGTCATGTTCTGGGATCTCATTTGAACTTATACTGAAATGTTGTATAACAAGTCTTTTCCTAGTAAATTCCTCGACTATACTCGAAACTCATTTGATAAATCTTTTGCTGAAATTGACAATAGTTTCGACAGCAGCATTTGTGCCAATAAAGCACGATAAAGAAGTTGCAATCAAATCCCTAATATTCTTTTGGTTCTGAACAGGTAAGGATACAGACAAATTCTTGAACATAAAAAGTTTTAATTTCAATCTCAGTCAAAATGTAGGGAAATTGTAGGTGATTTGGACACGACTGTAATGCGATTGCGAACGCACCTTCAAAAGACAAGAATTGCCCGTCAGTTTGGTGTGTGGCAGTTTTAAGTATCCCACGATTCCACTACGGATACGAACCATCCTGGCGACATAAATCGATTCTAATTAAAACCTAAACATTCATCTTATCGACTTTCATTAGGCGTCCCTGTACCTGAATAGCATTGTATGGCTGCAAGGCTGCTACTTTGTAGACGCTTGCACGCTATTCGATTATTTGTATGTATTTGGGAAGTTTATTCGTTTATTGTTTTATAACTTCACAGAGTGCATAATTTTTATATTGAGTTTTTAAATACGATATCTTACATTCAGGTTGTCTTCTAATGTCTCTTGTGTTCAAATTTTTATAACCGTGTTGTTGGGTTCATATTATTTTAGTAGTGAGTATTCGATTATGATTTTTTTTTTCTATTGATAGGCACGCGCTTGACCACCATCTCACCTGATGGTAAGCGATGATGTGGTCGAAGATGGAGCATGCTTGCCTGGAAGTTTGACTTAATGATTCCCAGGTTGTAGCTATCAGGAAACAGACTCCGGCAGGGAATTCCACACCTTAGCTGTACGCATTATGAATGTGTACCCAAAACGTTTTGTGCATGTGTATGATCTTGGTCAAATTTATTCAAAATCGGAAGAGCTGTCTACGGAAAATGTAAACCTGAATGTACCTGAATAAGTTGTCCGTTGTAAACACGTGCGTCACTCAGACAAATGGTATAGCTAACCTAGATTTTGGCAATAGAATTGAGACACTAGGCTGTCTGCTACCTGCTTACGAATATTGGAGTTTTTTGTTATTTTTACACGCTATCGAGCATGGACCGTCAAAAGTTTACAATAATATAATTTATTAGAAGTAGAAGTAGGCAACAAAATAACTGTTTCGATGAATACAATTACGAAATTGTGTACTCAGCAACGATTTCAGGGGAAATGAATAAAAGTACAACCAAACAGTGATCAATTTCGGATCGATAACTTCAAAATTATGTAGGGCTGCCATCCGTCCTGGTTTCCCGGATTTATCCTAGTTTGGAGGGCGTCCAGGAAGCGTTCGGGCGAAATTTTCCGGTACGGGTAAAACCCGGACACCTTTTGTAATGGGTGCAATTGCTCCCTAGACTTCGACCAAACTGATTTTAAAACTCCAATGTAGCTTTGGCCTGTATTTTACTTTGCATATTTTACTATCACAGTCATAAATGGTCGTCATTTTTAAATGATGGGGGCACATTCTTCACTTTATGGGAAATTAATATCACACGTCAGTTAATTGCGATATTTTTTTGCACACCCACTTAAAAAGTGGCAAATTTTCCCAAGAGCTTTAGCTTGATAGTAGTATTCGAGCTTGATAGTCTACATATATCTTCTAGAAATAGGTAAAAAGAATCATAATCTACCCAAGGATGGGTGTCTAAATTTTTGAGCTCGTTTCGCTCGCTCTTACGTTATTGATTCTCAAGTTTTTAGGCAAAAGTTTTTAAAGAAACTTCTATCGAAGTAAAGTATCTACGAATATTTATGAATGGTTAACAGAAAATCTAATCTGATCTGAGGTGGGGTGTTATATTTTCGTGCTCTCTTTGCTCGCCCTCGCATCTGGGTTTCTCTCGATTTTAGTAGCCATTCCGCAAAAGTCCATAAACTTCCTAGGCTTTATCTGCGGGCTTTTAAGTTTCGAGCTCGCTTCGCTCGCCGTTGTGCGAATTGAAAACATTATTTTTGGAAAACACTATTGAATCGTCGAACACATTGTGAGAATTAAATTCTAGGACCTTTGCGCTAAAATTGTCAAGCCGCTTGTTTTTAACCGACTTCAAAAAGGAGGAGACTCTCAATTCGTCGGAACCTTTTTTTTAACGTATGTTCCCCGATTACTCGAAAATAGACTTCCCAGGTGGTCTCATGATCATCAGGTCAGGATCTGATGATGGGATCCTGGAGAGATAGAGGAAAATCTTGAAATTTATAGGCACACTTATTTACACAGGTATTTTTTGCAAAAAATCCAAATTGGTCCAGCCATCTTAGAGTAATCGGAGAAAGAGTCCGAAGAATTGAGAACCTTCTCCTTTTTGATTCGGTTAAAAAATACAACCGACTCAAAAAACAACCAAACACCGAAAAAGTTTCTCGGTCGGGCTAAATGTGTACTTTTTTTTTAATAAAAGTGACATATAATTTTATTTGAGCTGGTTCTTAATTTGCTACGCTCTGTAGTTTATATCGCCAAGCTTAATAATTAAGAAAAAAACCGGCCAAGTGCTAGTCGAACCCGCACACGAAGGGTTCCGTTCCTTACCATCAACCTTAATTTTGGTTATTTTGTTGTTATAGCGGCAATAGAAATACATAACCTGTGAAAATTTCAACAATCTACCTATTACGGTTCTTGAGATACAGCCCGCTGTCAGACAAACGGACGGAAGGACAGCGGAGCCTTAGTAATAGGGGTTCCGTTGGTTACCCTTTGGGTACGAAACCCTAAAATGAAAATGTAAACGATGTTTTTATTTAAAACAATGAATTTTGAATGTCCTTGGAAAACCTCAATTGCACCCGAATGTCCGGGGTCTTTAAAGTTTTTGTCTGGCTTCAGTAAATTTGATAATGGCAGCCCTAGCACGTGACAAAATCATGGATCAACCGCGGTCTGGTTGCCGTTGCGGCCTAAAAAAGCTTTCTGTAAATATCAAGTAAGATTTTTTTGTAGATCTTTTCGCTATGCAAAGTGGTCCAGTTGTGTCTACTCGAGGATGTAGAATCAAGGGCGTCTCGTAAAATTAATCAGAGGTGTCATAAAGACAGTGTTACGTAAACGTAGTCGGGAGCGCTTGGCGCTAGGAGCGCGCCCCCAGCCGCGTGGTAATGACCCTGCAGCCCGTGTGGTATGTAGCCGCCACGGCGCTCCAAACATTCCCATGCCCCTAATGTTGTCAAGTATTCGCTCGTAACACTTGGCCCATTTAACTTTTTGGAAGTGTAAATAAATAAGATGTGTTTCCATCTAAAAGCACATTTTTGTTAGGTATTCTTCTTATTTTATTTCACGATAAACAAGGTATTTATTATACGAAAAAGAAAACAAGACAGGCGTCACAATAGTAAAAATTGATAACTGTCCGATCTCAATCTTAATTTGCAAATCTCAAAAACAAAGATGTCTTGTTGAATAAGTAATGAAATCTGCAAAAAATTCGCTTTTGTACTATGATTTCAATACACTATTCTTTGAATCCATCATTATAATGTATTAAATGAATAAATAATTGTTTAGCGTGCCGGCTACTTACACTAGCGCGACCGGTGGTCAGAGGGCTGGCTTCGCCGCGGTCGAGTTTTTAGACGATTACCAACGCCAGCGTAAAGAGGATCAGTGGGTCATCTCGGTACCACAGGATCACATCACGGCAGTAGTTTTACTTAGTTTTAAGTTAGTAGTTGTACTTAGTAGTAGCTTTTTGTTTAACGTCAATATCCGATTGACAGTCACACCTGGGGTTAAACTGCTAGCTAAAGGGCACTTTTATATACATATTTCACGCGTTATGGAATAAGGTCCATGCCAAAAGCGAGGGAATCCGTTCTTGATTTGCATTGCAGGAGAACACAACGCTTGACATTTAAACTGGAAATTTCCCGACTGCACAAATCAGTCTCATCTGAGAATATTGGAGACTTACAACACTAATGGCTCGCCAATGAATCGTTTTGTTTCTGTTGGTGGGAATATAATAAGATACTAAAGTTTAAACTACATTACGACATCGACAACACAGAGTGCGTGAACCCATATATTTTTTGTTTCACTCGTATCATAACACTTGATTATGCTGTGGTTGCCGTCTGGCCATGCCGCCGACGCGCCTCTTTGTAGGCACGCGCCTTGATTTACTGTTTTAAACGTCTTTCTTTTTTACAAGTAAAAACAAAACGTGGTATGCCTGCCCTTCCTTCTCCTAAAGACATATAAATAGATAATAACCAAACTACAATATCTATTGCAGAACCAGTTTTGTTAAACTCACATAAATTATTCAAGCATATAATACAAATTTTAGTGTAAACTAGTAAAACACCAAGTATTTTAATTACTTAGTGTACATATGACTCGTATCAAAATAGAATGCGTTTAATAATGTATTTGGTTCTCGAACAATCGAACGGATAAACAGAGTGCTTACATATCCGCTATTCGCAATTTCGCACATAGCAACACCGATCGGCAGGGTGGCTATGTAAAGACCGAGTTTTGGGACAAAGATCGTGTGTTAATTCGGACCGCGTAGACCGGGGGCGCGGGCGGCCGGGGTTAGTAAACATAATCATGGCCTCCTCCCGCTGTACAATTCAGTAGCTAAATGGGAATGAAGAGTTGGCTCACCCGCACCCCGCCCCACCCCCCGCACACTCTGTCTGCCGCCTCAACACCCACACGTCTTGTGACGCAGATGTTGAAATTGCTGAAAACATGCTTATTTTTTTACACATCGTAATGGAAATCTATTAATCCATATACGAATTAAAAAACTCGCTTTCCCAATCCTGCGTGCGTTCGGCTCAAAATGTCTAATGCGAGAAAGGCATTTTACACGAGCCATAAAATGAAACTGTAGTAACCCCGACTAGACAAAGGCTACCTGCAGATAGACAATACATCGTTACAACCCGTCATACTCCTTCCAATCTACCGTCACGATATTGCTCGGACGATATAGCTTGGGTTGATGGGGGAGCTAGGGACTGTTCCATAGTTGTCCTTTTACGCAATAAAAATAACACGGGACACATCAATACTCCGTGACTTGTATTCTAAACTCCTTAACCGAATGGCCCCTCCCCGCGGGTGGTTCCCCCTCGTATCGACCGTGGCGCCCTCATCTCGCAGGTACACGCAACACTTATCCCGGTTTTAATTGTCGCCACGCGCCGATGACCCTCGCCGACGACTTCGATACTAGACACCGTTACGCGGCCTGCTCACTGCCAACTCACTACTTATTCAAATATACGTAATGCATACTTACTTAATTATAGTATCTGTATCACATTTCACATGCCTTTACTACACACAATTACGATTATCAGTTGACATAATTATGTATGTACTAATCCTGGCTTATTTGGTCGATTTTGATCTTGTTAAATAAACTACTAACATAGGCCAAAAGTTTTCTTTCGAAACAACAGCGTGAGGCTAAGATCCTATAAGATATAATAATTCTGCACCAATCGCTACAGATAAACTAGGTTTGATAGATGAACTCCGTTAACGGGTCATTGGAGAACCAAAAATATTTGACTGACTGACGCATGTAAAAGAATGTTCAAAACCATCTGGTTGATAACGAATCACAACTTTCTATTATGCAATCGATTGTGTAATGGTTGCTTACACGAGTTGAGTCGATTACTGCAACATTGTTAAGACTGCTCGCTCTACCCCTGACTGAGCAGTAAGTGATAGCGGAAAAAGAATCCTTATCAGACAAGAAACTTGGTCAAAACAGCACCCCGAGTTTTCATTTCTCCCGCGGTAAATATATATTACATCATGGCATCAAAACTAAAATCATTTAGGCTTTTGACTCCTTTGGTTAACTTACTGCCCCCTATATGTATTATTTATCGGTCTACCAAACTCGTAAAATTCTGGATTCCCACCAAACAACACAGCAAGCACTTTAAAGCATGCCCTATAAAGACAGGATGAGCTGATCAGTTGTTCCCATGTAAACCAAAAAGTCTGTATATAAAACGCGTATTAAAATAAAATACTACAGAATCCGCTTTCTTTACCGCTGGGACTTGTAGTGTATACCCGGCTTTAACGACTGGCTAGTGTTTCGTTACCAAGCAAAACGCTAGCGGGTTGATGTCGCGATAAATTTTACAAATAACTCAACCATCATTAAGTATTTCGACATTCGTTTTCATTGATGTTAACTTTATGGGGTTAACGGAGTTAAATACGCCAGACAGAGTATACAAGAGATCGGACCGACTGCAAAAGCCGCTAGGGTTGCGGCTGAGGTAGCTTTGCGCGATCACCAGCCACCGACCACCGTCCACCAGGGACGGTGGTCGGTGGCTTAAGTAAGGTACAAGTTCACACTGCTGCTGCTGTCTGCAGTCGGCTACAAACTTCTACCTTTACATGGCAGCATGCAGCGCAGCCCTCTAGAAACCTAAAGGTGTACACCAAATAAGGCTGTTGATGTTATTGATTACTGCGAACAAAGAAACAGCCTGATTTTGGCGCACATAACATAGCCTCATCTTCGGTAGCGGCTATCGGTGGTAAGACCTCATGCTTTTAATCTCGGCTTATGTGTGCGACATCCAAGTATTTCTACAGTCTGAAATTTGTGAACGTGTCATGGCACCAACAAGTTCGCGAATTAGATAAATTCTTTCGTGGAGTTATCGTTGTCGAGAGTTGGTATTCAGCATGCATATGACCGCACCTTGATGACATAATTATGATGAACTTACGATGATATATGATGATGATGACCCGCGCAACTTCGTTTGCGTCACAATTTTCATTACTGCTCCGCTCGTATTGGTCTTAGCGTGATGATATATAGCCTATAGCCTTCCTCGATAAATGGACTACCTAACACTGAAAGAATTTTTCAAATCGGTCCGGCAGTTCCTGAGATTAGCGCGTTCAAGTAAACAAACAAACAAACTCTTCAGCTTTATATATTAGTATGGATAGTGTTCTTTTTTTGTGATACTAAGCTTGCTTGCCCTCTATTCTTCTTAGTGCAGATATGATTTTCTGTACCAGTTCAGCTTGGTCAATTAAACATGTCAACTATGCGTCTGCTTGTCTAAAACATGAAGCGACAAATAGTTTTAGTATCGCACAGAGGGTCATTTGCCTTTACATTTGCACTAATGCGTGATATTTCGCACTTTCTCACCATTCGGAGTTCTACGTGATTTGTTGTTTGTTCTTTTGAGCTGACCAGTCACGATACATAATATTGTATCAGAGTTATAAAACAATACTAACTTTTAATTTATTGTTGTATATCGCACTAAACGTGTAGCTGAAACAATTTTGCCTATGTAAGGAATTTTCAAACTACCGGAACGTTACAAACGTCAATTTAAACTATGTCAGTAAGGGAAAGGACTGTGGTGTCTGTCGTTAGCATGGTTCCCATGGGTGCTCTAATGAAAAGCACAAACAGCTTCACGCTCCGGCAAGTAGCACCGTTGCGCGTGGTCCTGGAGGTGGTGACGTCACCAGCGACGGCGTCGGTGGCTGCGCACGGGCACGTGGACTCATGGAGGCCTCGGGCGCATCGAAAGTGAGACCGCGGTCGGCGCGCAGGAGGGGGCACGGGGTCGATGACCCCCGCGCATCCGACCGATCCGCACTTGTACAAGACCGTCGCATTGTTTCAACATCCCGTAGCTTACACTCTAGCATCTTACTCATTGAAACCGGCCTCAACAATATTTGAGACAGAAGGCTCCCATATTTGGACAAACAACTTCACATTGCGTTTGCGTCGTTAACTCAGCAGATTTTAACACAACGAACGCCGCCGGGTCTCACTCTCACGTAACCTGTACGTCATTGAAATTACTCAATGCATAACATACTCCACTTTTCTAACCAGCAATCGCATCAAGTTTACGACAATAGTATTAAGAGAAAACAATAACGCATAATTTAATGTTTTGTTAGTAGTGCATTTCTTGTAATTATCGAGCGGAAGCCAGCAGGTGAAGCGAGTATCCGTTTCGTCGCTCTGCTGGCTCACTGCGAGCACACGTAGTGGCGCGGTGACAACGTATCGTAAACTATAATGGCGTACACGTACAGATACCATTGGCGAACTATCTGAGGATATAAAAAATATTCGGGAAGTTCGACTTAGCAGGAAGTGAAAGAGGGTCAAAGTTACCGGCCCAACAGAAGTTATGCGAAAAACACACGAGTCAGTCGCCAATACTTTGGTTTACAAACATTTTCAAAACAACGTTGATTTTTTTATTAACTGATAAGAGACTTGATATAATTTACTGATATTACTTAACATGAACATAAAATACACACTTGTTTATCAAGAACAAACAGTCTGTACCAAACGTGTCGTTAGGCTAAATGGTCCGTATAATTTTTTGCCACATCATAACATCTATTTAATAATTCCGCATAATATTTATGCTGTGCCGATCGCTGACCGTTCAAGTAGGTATTGCGTATTAGCGACAAGGTCATGCTTGAGGCTCTGCAGGTGCCGCCGTTAGACGATCCATATATCGAGTGGATATCAAGCTCGAATGTACTCATATGAATTTGCACATTAAACCAATAACGTACATTAATCTTACTAAACAATGAGTCATTGCTTCTTGGTCCTTAGTTAAATGGAAAGACCAACGGAAGCTAATGTATTGGATTGATTAAATTGACTGGGTCTCATTGTGAGAAAACGGATGACTTGTTTTTCCCGCAGTATGTATCTGCCTAACCTTTACCAACCATGTTGGGGGCGACTGCCTATCTGAGCTCCAAAACCCAGTAACTGGGTAAGGATACCCCTTGACAAAGCTGCTGTCAACTTTCATGGCGTCTGACTCCTTGTAACGACTGTCAAAGATGTTGAAATGACAGCCAGGTTCAACGGCTTTACATGCTTTCCGCGGCGCGGAGTTGTCTCGATTTGTTATTATGGTCACCCATCCGCGGACTGGCCTCGGCAAGCGGTGCTTAACCTTGAAAATCGACCCCGTACGACTGTTATTACTTAGCCAAGAGCTCAGTTTATCCCGAAGTAAGATGTGCAAAATAATCTTTGGACATCTAACTAATAACTTATCCATGACATCAAGGCAATGAACCAACTAAAATATTGCCCGACCATGAGATCTTTATCTTCGTTTTTACACAAGAAAAGATGTCTCTTTCGTTCCAAGCACAACCGTACTCAACTCATTTGATATAAGTGACTTATATTTGGCTGTTTGAATCATGAAAACCATTTGATTAATTTATCGAACATGCTGAATCGATGTGTTGCAGTTGGATAGTATTGATTCACTGCAATACTGACTTATGGCGATATTCCACTTACTGGGAATTTCGAAGATAGAACAAGCATTAGAATATCATAAAATTAGCTGACCCGCGCAACTTCGTCTGGGCATTTAATGAGCTATCCAACACAAAAATACTTTTTCAATTCGAACCAGTAGTTCCTGAGATTAGCGCGTTCAACCAAACAAACTCTTCAGCTTTATAATATTAGCATAGATTAACTGATCCTGAAGGTCACTTCCGCTGGCCGGCTTCACGGCGCTGTCTAAAAACTCTGCATAAAAATTCAACCGGTAGCCTTGCTATGGGTTGTCTTCGTCTCCGAGCAGGATTCACTCTCTCTTGATTCTGCTCTACAGGTTCCTCCTAGAGGAAAACAAACCAATTTATAAGCCTATAATTTTCATTAGTATCTCGGTGTATAAGATAGTCATCTATCCTTCGAAGGTATTCCTTACCTTGATCGACATCAACACGATATGTGATGTTTCATGTCATCCATAATAAGACTACGCAGGGTTAAAAATTGCAGATTACACCAATTTCTGTGAGCTGATCCGAACAGGTCAGCTCATTTAGATATAATATAACTTTTTCACACTAAATTAATATAGACCACTTGACATTTCGTCAAAGACATTGTCAACATCCTTCTGTATCTCGCTTCAGCCTCTTCTTCTTTTCGAGTCGATGTCACCCTTAAATATTTGGTGCCCAGTAGGTGGCCACGCTCACAGCACAGCAGCATCAGTGGCACTCATCAGGTCCTCAATGGTGCAGGTGTAAGGGCACTTGGGACTCTATAGCGAAGCATGTCTTCCTTTTACATGTATTTCTATTAGCAACCTGAATAATAAGCCAAATGACTACTCAAAAGTTACGCAATATTCCTCAATTATCAAACGATCAACTCAGTCTATCAGTCTGAATACAGAGGTCTCCAAAATCGACCATACAATCAAAATCACCGCTATCGAAGAGTTGAGTTAGTTAATGAATCTGCGACTTGTCTTCATACTGATAAAAAAAAAAAAAACATTTATTTCGACAAGGTCCATAGCAGAGTAGCACATTACTAGGCTGATCGAAAAGTAATGATAAATTCGGTTATTTTTCTTTTTCCTAGCGTGAAGTTAGCCTGTAGTCTTCCTCAAGAATTGTTCTATCACATACAAAAAGATTTTTTCACATCCGACTGGTAGTTCGAGTTCCAGAGATTAGCAAGTTCAAGCATACAAAAAACTCTTCAGCTTTATTATTAGTATAGAAAATATAAACAAATACTTTTGGATCAGCCTGATATATTTGATGATTTAAATTTAAAATTGGTCACACATTATGAATGAATGATGAATGATAAAGCTAGTAGCTTTGTCAAAATATAAGCTCCTGGTTTGTTGTGACAAATACTATCACACCATGGCCTTTACCTCATTAGTTTTTTTTAAATATTAATGCCACTGAATACTTCGCTATCGTTATTTCTGTGGCCTTTTAATTTGTTGATACTTTACGCGGTATAGCGTAGGACACCGAGTCGTAAACCGTTAAGTCTGAGAAGTCGACGCGGCAATGAATATGTATAATTATCATTAGAACAATTTACTCGGTTCGTTTGCATACTTTGTCACTCATCATAACTGTATCCGCTTTATCCCGAGCCATCTATTCATTCAGGAGGGTTGAGCAAGTTTGTGCTGTTGCAAAATGACTACTTCTCAAAATGGCTACAGGTAACAAAATGTCCCTTTGTCAGAATGTCCCTTTCGCAAAATATCCCCTTCTTCAAGCAGGCATTAATTCCTTTCATCAGTAAAAAAAATTGGTCAAGAGCCAGTAGGTGTACAACACAGAGGGGTACTGTAGTAATGTTAAATCAGTAAAATGGGTAGGTGCATGCACATACAAATACTAAAATAAATAATAGAAATCGAAGTTTGTCAAATTAACTGTCTCTCAAAACATCATTTTTTATTATTAAAACTAGCTGACCCACGCGGCTTCGCTCCCGTCAACTGGCTACTATACCTACCTACCCTACTCCTGAATTTTCTTTGCTATAAACCTCACGGAGCCCGAGACCTTTCCAACGAATGCAAAACCGTGGAATTCGGTTCGTGCGTTCTGGAGTTATAGCGTCAGGAAGGAAAACTCGACTTATTTTTATTATTAAAATAAATATGACAATTACATTCCCTATAGAAGAAACCTGTATTGTTTTTTTTTCGTAATCAAGGCATTTATTTTGTTTTGTATTTGGGTTAAGGGTTTAATTTTTTGATTGATTATTTGTGTAAATTGATGTTTTGAGATACAGCAAATCTCAAATTCAAATTGTATTTATTATAATAATAAAAATTGTTGAAAGACAGTTAATGTGACAAACTTCGATTTCTATTATTTATTTTAGTATATGTGCATGCACCTACCCTTTTCACTGATTACATAGGAATCCCGTTTATACTTAAATGAAAACTTTCGCAAATTGCACCTCGATAGTTTTCGTATGTTGAAACGTGAAGTTCAAGTTATAATGGTTGTTGACTCGGGTCGGTCCATCACAGTGTAGGGTCGCATATAAAATGAAGATGGTCTTCCATAAATTTTTGGGTCTTGCATATCAAACTTCTGTAAATATTGCGAAAGCTGATGTACAAGCGAAGCTATCGAAGCAGGGAAGCGAAGATAAATATCGATCGAAATCGTGTGAATAGAAAGAATCCTACCTAATACACAAAGGTGCCTTCACCCTACAGTGTATCCTTTGCATCCCTCACAGGAGCGAATTTCTTTCATTCCGAACTGGATCACTTTCGGCGGATGGTTATCTTAACTTCTTTGTTCCGTATTGCTTGGCTTGGTAAGGTTCCAAGTACGCGCGTCTACTTGGCCACCTAGAACCTTGTTAAAGTGAGCCGACATCGTGTCATTAGAGGGCGTGAATATTTAAGTAGAGATGGCGGGAGCGGCCCGCGGTTTACTCCCATTCCCGCTTGGGTTATAGGACGGTTGGGATTACCTTCTCATTGAATTAATTCTGTTTGCTGATGAAAAAGGCGCCACCGAATTCCATTTTAGTAGAATGGATGAATCGTAGGCGTTGCACAGGTATCGAACGCCTAAGAAGCGACAAGTTGTTAGTCAGCTTCACAGAATAAAGTTATTTATAACTTTATTTTCTGACATAGTCAAAGTCGGTAGGGGTGACCATTATTTCCCGATTATGTTACTATTGTGTTAGTAACTGCAGCTGTATACAAAAATCATTGTGTTCTATCTACACTACGAACATTTAATTGCAATCAATACAAGAAATTCACTTGCCATCGTCTACGTAGCAATCCGTGACCCAATTTCAAAAGTCTTTGTCTAACTCCAAAATTATCTTTTCATTCAACCAAACTCCTTCAGACCACCAGCTGTGATCTGAAGTAAATTGTTAAGCATATTCTAGCTTTTTGTTTTAACTTTAAATATAACCCCCCCGTAACTGCGCTCCGATCCAAATGTGAAATTTGCAATAGGTTCATTGTTCAACTAATCTAGGCAACTAATCAGTAAGATGCTTGTGAGATTTTTTGAGAACGTATGAAGTCCGAACATATTGTTTCGCCTTCATAAACTCAGTTAACACTAGCATACTAAACAAAAGCCATTATACTGTGATAGTGTAAATCGAGGTGGACCAATATTGTTACACAATAAAGCTTCGTCTACTGCCCAGTGCACAACTGTTTACCCATATTGGCCATATTGGTTAAATGATGCGGCAATAACGCCCTCGTAAACCTCGAGACGCCTCGCAAACTGTTCCCTACCACCGGCCACAGCTAACTCGCAACATTATTATTTTCTTTATTAATTGCTGCCTCTTAATAGCTAATTATCTAACAACGTTTACTCATACGAAAGCTGAAGTTGGATTAATTATACAGACCTCACAGATTGGAATTCTATAGAAATTAGTAGTATAGTCACAACTTAACGTGACGGTTATTTATAAAGAATCCTGTTCAGAAGGTGCTAAACAAACATTTGTTCAGGCGAAAAGCCCTTCGGTCTGTTTGTGTGGTTATGATACTTATTTTTTCCTCTTCACCCGCCGCCGTCGCCGCGTTGGGTTTGTTTTAAACGTCGCTACATTTCGCTGGCGGAATCTCGCCCGATTCCATTGTTCACGCGCTTTGCGTTACGCAATCAAGAGGGGTCATTCAGTCCGCGCCCAAAAGTCGCACCCGCGAAGTGGAGAACAGTCATATCCTATCGATTTGTTAAGATGGCGTGCGCGGGAGGGTTACGGGGGGAGCATGAGGGTGACGCGGGGTGGCGAGGGTGGGCGCAGCCTCCGCGCGGCGCAGCGTGCAGCCTCGCTTGCACCTGCCCTGCCGTAACCACGACACACTAGCGACATCGCACCGCACGACGTGTGTGACGCCTGTACACTGCCCACCACGTCACCACGTGACGTGACATAAGCGCGACGCTTTTTTACCCGCGGCACCTTGTCAATCCACTAAACCGCCTTAAACTGGTATCTTGAATGTTGAAGAGATCTACAATCACAATGCTCCGACGGCATATTTTTATAATGCTAAACAATTAAAGCACGAAATCTTCAAATTCCTACTAAATTATTGCACTACATAGCGATATTCGTGATTTCCGTCAAGCTGAACACAACACTAACCGCAATGTCGTGCCAAAATTGACATAAAACGAAAATAAAAACCTACTTGAGAGTCGAGGTCGAGGTTTAAGCTGTCACAGAATACGTCAATGAATTATTGATAGTTAATACTGATACACAAGGTCCATTTACAAGGTGGTAGTTGTCGTAGGTCGTGGCAATATCAAAGTAGTCGCCAGTGTACGCGCACCTTTACCCGGGATCTCGAGTCGCGCCCTCGACGACCGCGGCGGCGTCCCGGTCTCCGGTGGCCGACGCTCAGGCCGTCAAGGTCGCAGACGAGACCTGGCACACTGTTACACATTCCAACTAGACACTTTTAATTGACCATTATATACATAGACCCTTTTTTCAACTCATTATTCATTAAACTTTTATGAGCTTAGTCTCTACGCTTGAATAAAGAGTTAACGTTACAACTTTCACTTCGAAAATTAATATTGAAAATTTTAATTTAACCACTACACATACATAAAACAACTAATACGAGTTTCAAAACGAGTTTGGTACTAGATTGAAGAATACGATCAATGCCCGGTCGAATTTCTGAATACACAATATTGTAAAGCAACGTATTTTAATCATTCACCCACTAAAACTTCGCAGACGTTATTCAGGTTTTAAAGTCATCGTTTCGTCAGAGTAGCCTTTATTGTAATAGGGATGACAAGTTGGCGATCCGAGCTGTTTGAGTACTCGAGCATCTGCGCATCGTAAAAGTACCCTACGGGTGTTATTGTGGGACTTTGAGACAGACCTACTTGCATTGTGTTATCGGTAAAAAGAATACTATTATCTAGTAATAAAACCAATCAACTGTTTACCTCGAAGCCATATGTTAACTTAGAGCAAAAAGATATGAGCTCAATGATGCTTGAAGTAGACTTAAACGTGGTTAAAGATTACGCAAATCGATGCACGATACAATCACAAGTACTCGTACGTGGAAATGTGTGTTTTTATGCCATGCTGTAAGTTAGCACGAAAAAAAAACAATAGGTGTCCATGACGCTCTGTGGACATTACCGAAGTACTATCAAGGAAGCAAGCCTAATCTGTAAATATTAAAAAAGAAAATTTTGTAACTTCATAGACAACAATTTAATAAAATGGGTTTCTAAAAAAGGGGTTTAGAAGCTACCAGATCAGCCCATGGCTGATTGTATGATGTTTGCCTGCTTTGCTCATTAACTCTCTTTGTCAACGTGGTCTGGTCAGCAGGCACTAGATCCCTTTAGGAAACAGGCTTATGTTCAGCTGTGTACACAGAATTACGATAGGGTGAAACGAAAAGGTCAGGGTTGAGGTTCAGAGTCTTTCAGAGTCAGTCTAAAGACCCAACCAAGCGTTTTAAGGCTTGTATACATGCCAATGACCTTGTGTATACAAACGGAGCTAACTACACCTCTACGCGCCACTCCCCTACCCGTGTTTTTAATTTTTTTTAATGAAAAATAGTACATATTTTTTTAAAGTAACAAAACTAAATTATTTTCGTTTGTATTGCAAAGTAGTAAACATATTTTTTATACTCTTTTGATAAAAAATGAAGGAGTAAAATGGTTTTATCTCAACGATTTGGAGGTGATTTGGTGATTTGAAAACCTGGTTGTTATGACTCTCGCTTTTATTGGAGGAGGACCAAGGCCATGATTAAAACGTATTTCTCTTCAAACATTGTACTTAGTAAGTACTCCACTCCTTGTCGATGAACAGCGCTGGAGTTTCGATTTCCTCTTGCGTATTTTATCATTTACCTCATGTTGTGGCGCTGTTAATTATTTTTATTAAATAGCTGGACAATGTTATTGTGGTTGATAATGTATGATTAAGTTTTTTACTCTTGATAAAATAATCAACAGGTCTAAAAGTTTTACACGCTTGAATGAAGAAAGCCAAGATCATAGGTTTATCAGAAAACGTTTTTACAATTTTTTTTATGGTGCTTTTGGTGTTTTTGCCACCGACTACTATATTAAAGCTATTTAACACTTTGTAATGTAGTGTTTTGGTTTTTGGAAGTCGGTTGAATTTTTTGTAAAAGATTTTATTTTTCACTTTTCAGTGGTGATTCTCCACAACTAAATTGACATTCACATCAGGGGGGCTACTCTCGTGAAATCGTGTTGTAATTATTTCTTAGTAGTTAAGTGATACGCAGTGAAATACGCTCGCAACTAAGCCCGAAACTACTGACTTCGGACTTAGAGAGTAGCCCCCCTGCTTACCCCTTCTCAGCGTACCGGCGTGATGTTATGTTATGAACTGGTGTAAACAATAGACAGACATGAGATTTCAGCAATCCCGGTCATTTGCTATCATTTTATTGATGAGTTGCGTTGCCTATCTCCGAAGTTCTTCATCAGAACTTCACCAAATTTAAATGGGACCACTCTGAGAAAGTACTCTTTCAAAAATTACCCAAATCGTTTCAAGTCTTGCCTATAAAATTTTAAGAGTTCCCTCTTTTTCTCCAGGATCCCATCATCAGATCCTGACCGTGTTGATCATGGGACCAGGGAAGTCAGCCCTTTTAAACAAATAAGAATTTTCCAAATCGGTCAAGGCAATTTCGAGTAATCAGGGAACGCCTCTTCCTTTTCGAAGTCGGTTAAAAATAAGTGTGACACAATGCGAATGCGTAATAGATGCACTGGAAAAGCCATTGGATATCGATCGCATTAGCAATAAGTGATAGCTATGTAAAAGGATGTCAGAAGGCTCTTCATTAATTTATTATGGTTCAACATTTCTTCAATAAACTTGAACATTGTGCGCATTTGCTGGGTCCGCGCCTTTTACAACACTGATTGTTTGTATTTTTGGTGTTCTATAAATGTAAATGAGTTCAGTCTATGGTAATATTTCTGATTTTAGTTCAACCTTCGTACTTTAGTGTTCATTCAATACACATGATTTTTACTCTAAGTTTGTGTTCCAGTGGCCCAGTCGGAAGACTCACCAATAGCGATGAAACTCAAGAAAATTTGCCTTAAGACGCCGGTCGGCGAGGAACAAGCAGCACAAGCAGTCCTCGACCCTGCGCTAGGTGAGTCTGAACTTGCGATTCCAGATGTAAACTGGCACGACAGTGTCACGGCCAAGCCAGGTCGACCATACTCAAGACTTGACCAACTTCTGCTAAAGATTAAAGACAACATATTGAAGATAGGGATAGTTTCTCGCAAAGCGTTTTAAAAGTGTAAGGGTCTACGTCCAGGCGTTCGGAAAAAAGGGTGCAAAAAGTTTACGAACTCCAGACATTTGACACTATTCTGGTTTTAGGTTCAGTGGCTAAAGCGAATGTATATCTAGTTATCTTAACTTTAATTTTATTTTAATTTGCTACGGCCAGTAGTCATACTTGGTTAACTACATACATACGTAGATCCCTCACTACCATAGACCGCCTTAAGTTTTCCAGCCACATCCATACCATATTAGTCTGTGACTCTGTGGTCCTGAATTCGCTGATGATGACTAAAGTAAATTAGGTAGGTATGTGCTCTAAATAATAAAGTCCTTGTTCATGTATAATGGCTCCACACATGGATTGGGCCAACGTGTCGCCGTCCCGTTGATTGAATTGTGCTTTTATTTCCCATCACGCCACGCATCGAGGCTATGATGTCATCGATTTAATTGCGGCGGCCACTTCATTACCTACCTATAAAAGCGACATTTATTTCAGTCTTGGAAATAAGCTTCGACGAGTTCACGAGTCCGACATGAGTCGATCGATCTGTGGAAACTTTACAACGTCGTTATCTTTTATGCAGCGTTTTGATTTAATTTCCTTTTCAATGTCAAGTTCCGTTTTTACTGAGCGTCGTCGCTAACTATTTCCTTTACTGCCGTTTTATATCTTTCGAGTGTACTCCACCACTGCGACCGACCAGAGTTCAGTATGCGTGACGGGTTACATCACATTTCTCTGTATACACCGGCCGCGTATGTGGTATATGAAGCGTTGCCTATGTGTAGGTACGGGGTAGACATTCGTGCACAGGTCGTTAATGGTACAACGTGGATCTGTTGTGTGGTACGCGGGTGGAATAACCTATAATTAGATGCGCGTACACCAATCCTCAGCCGTGGAACTTGTAGATGTGTCGTTTACGCTACATCCGTTGATGTATTTGATGCAGGAACGCTGTCGAATTTGCGCATACTGTAACAACATCCAGCTTTTGCGATAGCAACACCATATTTTTATTTTTGTCTTTTGAAAGTTTTGCCAGATTGTGTAAGCTAGACTTGACCTCCTTGGCTTTAGATAGAACTTCGCGACCTAAAAAGCGGCTCATCCATATTTGTATTTGTTTATATTGTTATGAATGTTGCTCTTTGTCCGCATTTTCTCAGTTGTTTACATAATCAGTCAACACATTTCTAGCCACGTGCTTCGGCTTAGAGCGCTTCGCTTATACACTTGGAAAATGTCCGTTTGAACTTGAAATCTTAGAAGAAAGGACTTTCTCCGCAATTGGTTCATTTTATGAAGCTTAACGTCTATTCTCATCTAATAGTCATTATTTGCAAACACATGAATATAAACTTGCTGCACTGATAAAATATTAAGCCAGCTTCGATCGGATTAGTAATGATTTTCTCTCATATACGTAGTTGTAGGTAGGTACCATACATACGCCAAAACGCTATCATATCTATAGAACCTTAACTCACACATAGCTTATTTTACCTAGCTCATGTACAAATTGCAGCCGTACAAAGTGGGGGGTTAGGGGGGTGGGTCTCGCGTATCGGGCGGCGTGATAAGTGACGACTATCCGTCAATGTGTTGCATAGGCGAACTTATGTGAGGTGGTGGTGTATCGGACAATAGGAGCTCGTCGGTGCAGTTTCGGCGGCGGAACGCGGGGTCGGCACGGGTGGCGGCGGCGGCGGCGTGTTTCTCCGGCGTGCGTGGCACTGCAGTTCTCCTCCACGGCCGGTAATTTGATTGGGCCCGAGCTGTCACCTATGCGCCGCAGTCGCCCGGCCGTCGCTCGCCGGCTATCGATTAGAGCCCCCGCCTCCTGCCCCCGCGCTGCCCGCGAACCGGATCTCGTCACGCCGCCATTGTATACCCGCGACGCTTAAACGCATTCGTTTCTCCCGATGCGAAAACGACGCATTCCTTCCGCGCGCCCTCCCGCCCCGCACCGGCCGGCCGCGCCGCACCGCGCGGCGCCACACAGGACCGAGCGACCCTCTCATTACACTCTTACCACATTACCACTCCAAGCCTCGCGCCGCCGCGCGCCACGCCGACCAACCGCCACAAGCGTCATCGCCGGATGACAATTGACGTTATAATATTAAATAAACATATCAATGACCTTACCCTAAATCCCGTTTGTATTCCTACAAATATAGTGACGTGCCAGAATCTCGACTTTGAGTAGGACCACGTAAAATAAATGCACAGCACTTTTATATCTTTTAGAATAGGGACCAGAATCGTACAAATTCTCTACGGTTTCAAAGTGAGTCTGACTATAGTCATTTTGAATAAATAGTAATACAAATATGAGTTTGTAGGTAAAATTGCGATACTATCAACTTGTTGCTTTTACCGTACTATAGTATGAAGCCTACTACGAGTAAATGACGTTGCATCAACTCTGCGCTCGCGCAGATCAAAGTACTTACATTGTTGTGCAATTCAGTATTAGGTCCACTT
This sequence comes from Lacanobia oleracea, assembly GCA_950371165.1. NCBI lineage: Eukaryota > Metazoa > Arthropoda > Insecta > Lepidoptera > Noctuidae > Lacanobia > Lacanobia oleracea. Next base: position 6,540,487 of record OX493404.1, read on the forward strand.
GCACTGACGGCTTACTTGAACTGGTTTGCATGCGAAGTATCCTTAAAATTTGGGTTATATCTGCAATACTAGCTTATCGTTCCAAGTGATCTTAAGTCCATAGGCGCTGCGCATATAAGACTAGCTGACCCGCGCAACTTTGTCTGCGCCACATTTTTCATGAATGCTCTGCTCCTGTTGGCCGTAGCGTGGTGTGTATAGCCTACCTCGATAAATGGGATATCCAACACTAAAATATTTTTTAAATTCGAACCAGTACTTCCTGAGACTAGCGCGATCAACCAATCAAACAAACCTTTCAGCTTTATAATATAAGTAAGTATATACCATGGAAGTCTGTGTAGTCAACTGTCATAAAAGGTTGAATTTGAAGTACATGGCATGAGGCTGGAAAGCCAGAATACGAGTCAACAAGTAACCTGTTGCTGCAACATAGTTGGCCAGCACGAGAAGGGCTATCATTTACCACAGATTCGAGCAGTGGTCGTGGCACATTGGTAACGCCACACTGGTCCCGCGTCGTGGTCGTCGTGGACGGCCCCACTCCCTGTCGCAGAGGGTATGCGCCTCTGTTCTATGTATATTGTTGAGGATACCAAATTAAAACATGGATCTCTCCAACGTCCCGGGATCTCAGGGTGGGTGCCTTTCCTTCCACCAGAGATGTGCTATGCAGCTATGCTGCGAGAATGCAAAAGCTAAGCTACGAAACTATGTGACCGTTTCCACTGAAGCTAAGCTATGTAGCGGAGTAAGTAAGATGTGTTTTGAAAATGCGCCGCCGCACGGTAGCTGTGCGAGGAAGATGCGCAGCTCGAGCTAAGCGACGTATCGACACTAGGGAAGGCATGCACTGTTCTGCACATAGTTACACAACTCGCGACCATCCAAAACACGCATCCATAGCTCGCATCCGTAGCACGCATCCTTCCATATAAAAAACGTAGCTTAGTTAAATCAGTTTCTACCAGTGCTATGCTATGTGAACCAATGAATATGATTGCTGGATATCAAACGCATCCATAGCAACGTTGCATTGCACAACTCTGGTGGAACAGCAGCCTTAGTGTCCATATCCAACACTTAGTATCAGTCGCTCTCGCTACCCAATATAAAAATAAAATAAAAACCCTGTATTCGTGACAATCTGAGAAGTCGTTGCTTTACTAATAATAAGTATGAAAGAGATATGAAAATGAATCTCTTTCGCACCTAGTCGTAAAGCGATCTTCTATCCCTCACTCAGCTGTCAAACCCGACTTTTTAAGACTGTCATGAATATAAAACTAGTATTTTGTTTGAAATTACTGAACAATGTTCTAATTTCAACGGCTCATCAACGGTAATGTATGAATTTGAGAAGAAAGCTTTAAATGCTGAACGCCATTATTATGTAACCAAACATGAAAAAACGTCGGAAGTCGCCAAAATGAAGACAAGCTAGGCTTCACTCGTGCACAGTTTTCGTAGACGATTGTAAGTTTCCAGTGACTCGTTTCGAGGTTTGCGATACATTTTTTCGAAGTAGTTAGTCTGTCTGGGATTGCTTGGCCATGTTTGTTCTGTCGATATTCTTATCTCGGTGGCATCCGGGTTTAGATTTAGACTATACGTGCTTTAAGTAAATGTGATAAAACTTGTCCAGATAAAGCTGCTTCAAGTTCACAGAAATAATGGATAAAATCACTTAATCCACAGCTACAGCACATTACCATTCATAAGTCTGTGTATTTAAAATTAGAGGTAACGGTAATTTGAAATCAGCCTAGCTCATTTTGATTCGAAAAAGCCGGACTAGTTGAATGGAAAACATAACAGATCACACGACCCATGGACTGTATAAATAAATCATAATACAAAGGTAGTTGGAATCAACACACATGTCCAACGTCGACGAGACCAAATATATTTATGCAATATTCATTGGTAACATTTTCAACGCTCCGCGGTTCAAACATTTGCCTCTCGAAGTTTTTGCATTTAGGATTCAGCGATACATTATACAGAAACTGGTGACGGTTCCGAATAACGGTACTTATCTATTCTTTAACAACTCGTGCAACATCTTCAAACATACATAGCGTCGCACTCGCCTTTAACGTTTTTACTAATCGCTGTTTTGAAAAACTGGTTCTTGACGGAGCACCACTAACGTTAACATTGCCTTGGAGTAGCGTTGTTTCTATGTGGCAGCGCAGTCACTTTAAAAGCAGATTAACTATAAAAAACCGGTCAAGTGCGAGTCGGACTTGCGTGCAAAGGGTTCCGAACAATTTTTTTTTAATGTTATTTAACACTACAGACTTCTTATAGGTTTTCCTGTAATCAGGCTAATCTTTAAAATGACCATTGTCTAATTTCTTGAATAACTTCAAAACTATTTATTTCAAAATTATGGAAAAATATAATTAAAACCTTTACAGTAAGGTAAGTAACACGATACAGCTTGAAAAGCTTTTTTTTAATTTTCTATTTTGACCCCCAAAAGTGAACCCCATACTAAAAAAATATGTATTTGCGTAAAACGTCCTTAGTTTTTAAGTCACAAAATTCAACGGAATCGGTCCAGTAGATCCGGAGAAAACTGGTCGTGACAGACGGACAGACAGACAGACACCCGAGTGATCCTATAAGGGTTCCGTTTTCTGTTCGGAACCCTAAAAACCACAGTCTGACTCTCACACAAAGGTTTCCGTACTATAAACCGAAAAAGGGGGGGGGACTTAAATTTTCTTTTTGTCCAAAAAGCTACTGGTCCGATTTGAAAATTCTTTCAGTTTTAGATAGCCCATTTATCGAGGAAGGCTATATCATCACGCTAAGACCAATAGAAGCAGAACAGTAATGAAAATTGTGACGCAGACGAAGTTGCGCGGGTCAACTTGTGCAGAAATAAGGAAAATTGTTAGTTTCACTGAAAAATCAACATCGCTTAGATGCACAATTATTGTATTTTTACTTAAAACGTGGTCCGAGTTTGGGAGCAACGGTCTCAGCAATAGTCGCTGGGAGTCTTGCTCTAGACAAATCCGTGGCGAAACCATTTATGAACTAGATTTTTCCCGCGGCTTCGCTACCGTGGTATATGATTTTCATCGACATGGCGGCAAAAGTACTCTCCGTGATAGACTTTTTTATTTGCATGACAACTTCACCGTTACCCTGGAAGAGAGATTCATAGTTTAGCAAACACATATTTACAAACTTTATCTCTTTACAATATTAGCTAAGTATTGTGACGGTTATATTGAAATTGTATGCCTTCAAGAAAGTTACTGGCCGCATCTGCCCCAATACCTTAGTTTATAGGTTGCAGGATGGGACTGGGTTTAAATTTGAAAACCACATTATGACACGCTGGAATGTTTAGGCACTAAGGGTGCATTTCCACCAGAGACCCACCACCGTCACCAGACACCACCGCCAGATAGCCAGAGAGAGATTTCCGCGTGGCTAGGTAAATGAAGCGATTCTATTGGTTCTCACAAACACATACCTCGCTACGCATCTTCGCACATCTCTGGTGGAAACGCACCCTTAATCCGCTGTTTTACGTATTATCGTACAAAAATTAACAAAAGGTCGTAAGTACCAAATTTTGTTGTCCTCCAAAAATTATGTTTGATGTAAGAAGTCATGTTTGTCGTCCTTTACTTCACGGACTACACTTTCACTGTAATCTTTTCTTACTTTCTTACCAAAACATGGGGTCGGCGACCTAGTTCGCTCACTTTCGCATGACGAAAACTTGGTCTGTTCCTTCATGGCTCCTTCCTAAGAATCGTGTCCTTTGTAGTCAGGAATTCGAATTAATTACTAAACTCGTTTATGTGTGGTCATGAACTTGTGTAACATATGGCGAACGTTTAGCTCATACTAACTTGTAGCTTTTATGAAACAAGCCGCCCTGTCCATAGGCTCTTGTTAAGCAGTACTGGTTCTATGTTTTCGTAAAACAATGACCATTCGGGACACAGCAATAATGTAACTAAATAGGTACCTGCCTCAAAGATCTGAAGATTTAAATTTCTTCGCTTAGTAAATTAGACAAAGGCGGTTTGTCTATCTATAATATGTAGAATGATTCTGTGAAATCTTTATCACGTTACTAAAGTGAGTAAGCACGGGTCATTGTTGGCATGAACTTCATACCTACTGTGTGACAGTAACAATCTCATCCTGTGCCCCACTGAGATAATGTCACATCATCGGTTCGTTATCACGACATTAGCAGTTCTCTATTTATTAATTCTCAATTTTTTACTTACGATACTGTTAAATCAATGAATCCCACTGTGGCGAGAAAAAAAACAACATTCTATTTCCATCCCATCTCACGAAGCTAGATAATTCAACTACCATTCCAAAGTAATTGATTCACGAATGCGAATGCATTTGCGTAAAAAGGGTATACTAATTAGTTTTAGACAAACGTTACATTACATATCCGGTGTTTGGGAAACTAAACGTCATTGACCCCTGTGAAAAGAGCAGAGGCATCGCGGTTTCGAGGTACATGTAGCGATCGCGCGCATGCCTGTTTCTCTGAGGTAGAGCCCTCCTTCCGACAGGAATCATTTCAATTAAAAAGCCCTAAAACAATTTTATGCGAGACTATGATAATGCTCGTCATTGACTGCCGGGATCGGTAGCTTCTCTTGATGTGTACAGTATAGAGACAGTGCGACCGCATCTTACCGGCCGCCACTGTTGTCACTGCGGTGTTTCGCGGGCGGGCAGATTTATTTGGACGTACCCCCTTCGGGGGGCGCGGGGTCGGGCGTGCCACCCACCGCGCCACCTCCACACATTTGACTGGATCAATAAGTAAGCAAAGGATGCCCGAGCAGAAAAACCATACACCCGACCACCCCAAGGGGGCACACGTAACCGACACCCCCCCACTAGCGGGGGGAGGACTCCACAGATTGCCATTTTCTCTTTGCCTACGCTTTAATTAGTTGCGTAGTGACGCGTGTAGATCCATAATCCCATGTTATTAAATTGCCAAACAGGTCCCGTCCACTGTATCAAACGAGGTGGACCACTGCGATGTTCGAGTACATAATCCATAACATTAGTTTGCTCGCATAAACTGCTAACGATTTAAGACCGACTACTGACAGAGTTCATAAAAAGTAATAAAATCTTCGCCAACTTCCTAAGGATAGTGCATACTTTCCACAATTTCATCGCGTTAAATTGTTTTTTCCTTACATCTATTAAAGCTTAACATTAGTTGTGTCCACACTAAACAACGTCCCAGTCTTCAATATTTCACTCGGTATGACACTGTACCAAGATTAGATAAAGCCATAGATAATTCATGTGTTCCTGTACGCCGCGACACACCTGAAACACGCTTAACAAAGCTCTTTCTTTGTATGCATACTTATGCTCCCAACTTTGCTTATACATATTCATATGTGAGCCTTCAAAAACTGGACTTTTCGAGCAACCTTTGTCGAAGTGTCACTGGGGGAGTAAGAGACCCACGAATAGTTTTTGACCACGGTTCATGCTCATATAAAATATGTATAACTTACCGGAGCGTGTATCAATATATTACAACTAACCCTTTTTACAAACTCGGCATCGAAACCCTAAAACGAACCCAATTTTGTGCTGAAAAGAGCAAGTTTCATACAAGAAGTTGCCTTATTCTGGCAACTCGAGCTTGTCTCACAATTTAAAAACTTTGATAAAAATTATGCTACCGCAGCTCGCAATAATAAAGTAAAAACTAAACTGGGCGACAGGTACAGCAGGTTTTTTACATAAATTAGCCTGTAGCTTCTTGTTCATCAATCACAATTAAGCTTTTGTGTTTCTTCTTACATCTCTTTGTTAAAAAAAGACCTGTCTTAATGCTATTTTCATTCAATCGGTCTCTGATACTTATCTAGGTAACCTCATCTACTTCTCTAAATCGTCGTTTCATCTGACTCACGATTCACTTACCCATCCAAAAGCCTTAGCATATTTCTCTCATGATCATGACATCGAACATTTCTGATCACAATTTCCCATGAACGTTAACGGAGACTACGAGCCAGACGATTTATTTAAATCTGCTAAAAACGTTACTGTTACTCTGATGAGTATGACTATCATAACTGTTTTGTATTCATGCGACTCGCATGTTGTCTGTCGTCATTCCGCATTCCATTTACTTCTAGGAATGTTATGACAAAATGCATAAGTGCTATACCGACTACCTACGAAGTGTAGACTTCTCACTCCATGCGTATGCTTATGAACATAATTTTGGGTAAGCAGAGGTATGAAGCTAGTAATCATCAGGTATTTTGGTAGTAGCCACGTTATTTTTCAATCCTTGATTATTGCTGGAAGTCCAGAAGCTGAGCTTTGATATTGAATTACTATAACTTAAGCTGGTCGTCAGTTAGATCATGTCATGGTATGACATGATCACGCGACTTGACCTTTTAAATTTGGAACACCTCGCGCCTGCTCAATGATAGCTTAGTTATCTACTAGACAACAATTTTTTCTCATTCGTAATAACAGTTCGATTCATTAATGTAATAAAAGGCTTTATATTTAATGAAAACAACCCTCTGAGAGCCTCTTAATTGGAATCTCTAGATTGCTTTCTAATTTCAACCAATCATGGTGCAAATTGCTTGCGAGTAAAAAGTGGTTCGGTGTAAAGCTGTGATTTTTACGGGCTCCTCGCATCGGTCGTCTCGAGATCGGCTCGAGTGCGCCCTGGCTCTTTCCTCACGATCGCAATCGAAATAATTATCATAAAGTAAATCCCCCGCAATTCGGCGGCCGCCCCGGGGCCGGGGCGTCGCGGTAAATGGCGGGCCCTCGCCGTCGCGACGCTCTAGTGATGTCTATCTATGTCAGCAAAACTGTATCGTATCGATGAAAAAGCTAAACGTATCTTACAGGTATCTGGCCGGTTTATGGACAACTAATTTATTTTAATGCACACCAGATTTAATTGATACGATCGGCTTACAAACTTGAAAAAAGCCATCTCCAGTCTTCGTCAAAGGCAATCGTCCGTATTTTCTGACCGATTTCCCTTAAAATACTCTTACAATAAAGTAGCATAAAATATGGTAGCATATGCATAATCCGGCATTATTTCAGCAGAGTCATCGATGTCCCTGTAAACTAGGAACGCGACACACTATGCCATAGCTCTTGGTGGAGAGCGAAACAATCGCGTTTCCACTTTTTGCCTCACACCGCTCTCATCTCGTATTGGCGACGGAATTAAATTCGCCCGCTTGTTTTACCGTCTTCCCCTCCTTGCTCTCTTTTATTCATTTGACATTTATCTTATTAATGCCAATAATGAGTTAATTGCAATCTAGATTATGGAGTATATTTATTGTATTTTCCTTACATTCTCTACATATCGATCGGATCCACATTATCGCACCTTTGTGCTCTAAACTGCATGACATCTGTCGAGTAAAGCACACCCCATTTAGCTCTAAAATCGTTTAGTTCACCAAACACGGCTGTTATTATTATTCTTGTGTGATTAGCGAGGTGTCTGCATGGTAATAATAAGTAGCCCATACAATCCCACCCCACAACACCCGCCCCTATCCAACGGCCGCATCGCCCGAAGGCCCGTCTTAACACAAACCAACAAAAACTGGCCTACATCATAACCTAATTTGTTTAGATTTGGTTATTTCTCGGTTTATTGTTTGTATGTACGTATAACATATATGTTTGATATTGAAGAAATCTTAGCGCGTGACGCGACGCCAAACTGGGTGACTTTGGGCCGCAGGGCCCGCAGGGGTCGCGCTTTTGTCAGCCCGCGAGGACGGCTGTCCCTTGTGTTTACCTTCGACAACGCCCCGTTTCACTTTACAATGCTACAGAAAAACAAAATAACTGTTAACTCTACTTTTGATTGAGTTTAATGACAAAAGTTATAATTACAAAGACCAAGTTTTTAAAATATTTTATCGCTATCAAGCTTTAGCCCCTCGATTAGTAACTGTATAACGTATTTGCTGTACCTGCGCACATGTGTCGCTTAAGGAACATTAAATTGGTTTGAATTTTAAAGGTCAGTTGCAATTTAAGTTCAATAGTCCGGACGTATTTCGAGTAACAAAAGAAAATAAAAAGCATTTTGTCTTTATTCAAAAGACAGGTGTGTATATTCTGTCAGTAACTCAAGGACTTCGAGATGGGTAAATGGATGATATTTATTGTCGAATAACAATAAACAAGTCTTGCTTCGCAGCTACACTTATTTAATGTTAATAAAACGGAATGGCCGACATGTTGTGTGATACGCGTAGGTACAACGCGTGTCGTAATGGCGGTCGGTACATCGGCACATAAAAATCATAAGTTGACGTGGACATGTTTCGCAACGCACCTGCCGGCCGCCGACCGCCGAACGGCGGCTGCTGGGAACTTGCAACCGGCGAGCGGCAACACTCCACAGTCACACTACTCAGATGTGATCCGAGCCCTTTCCAATCAACACATGAATGAAGGAGTCGCACATAAACTTTACGACCTATAAACCATTCATAACAGCCATCACGATAAACCGTCTGGTTTATACCATTACTGAATCGCTTATTTTATAGAGATTATTAGTATTGTCCGTATTAGGGTCCCGTCACTGTGATCCAAGTGCATCGGTAATGGGTACGCGCAAGGCAACCATGTTTCCGCTCTTACGCAAATCACACTAGCGTGCCGCTCGACTGCACTCGACACTCGTCTATGGGGCGCGTTTGACGGTGATTCATCAGTACACAACTTGATGTTAATAAATACGAGATGATGTCTTGCAAAATTGTAATGTTGATTGCTACTACACGTTGCGTACCTATAGAAACTTGCATGCTGACGAGCACCAACACTGGATGGTGCGCAATTTGCTGACTCGTCTATTACTGATATCGACGGCATGGTTAGACAAATGAAATATTTTTCGTTACATTAGATAGCAATTGAATGTTTAATTGACCTTATGACATTTTGTAACCTTGTAACTATGCAAACTCTTCGAAAATAAACTTATATGGTGTACATAATAAAGAGTATTCTATTCTATTATTTAACCTTCGTGATGATTGAAAGTGGTACCAAAAAGAAAACCTTATTTATGGAACTTATATCTGTCACTCACTGCTTAGGCACTCAACGCAGAAATTACACCCTGAGTGCCTCGATGTGAAGCAAAAAATGCGCTGTTAAAGTGTGAGATCCTACACATGAAGTGACAGTTTAGTGACATTATCCATTGACGCCTTTAATCAGTTTTAAAGCTTGCCTCTTCCTTATTAGCAACATCAGAACGAACAAAAATTCATGTAAAAGGTCAGAAACTGACCTATCGGCTCCGCGTTACAATTCTGAGTTGGCAACTACTTCTGAAGATCGAATTCGTTTATATCAACACCACACTAAAATTCAATTACTAGTCACTAACGTTATCACTTGTATGTTCCAGCGGCGATGGAGGAGGAATCTAGCGAGTTGCCAGGCACGGACGGCCTGGCGCCCAAACAGCGGCACCAGGCGAAACACCGGGAGCTGTTCTTATCACGGCACGTGGAGACACTGCCGGCCACACACATCCGCGGCAAGTGCACCGTCACGTTGCTCAACGAGACGGAGTCGCTGCTCAGCTATCTCAATAAGGATGTGAGTATGTACCGGCCACGGACGAACGACACACAACACAACGCCGGTAGAAGGTCCGCTCCTTGCAAACCAAGAAGAGCTCACGCTGACACGCATTCTGCACAAGTCTGTGTAATCCACGGCTGAAAGGCGGTTCGGTCTTAGAGCTGCACTATTCGACCCATCCGAGGCCTGTATAATGATTAATGACCGAATATTGGAATGTCTGTAATGATTGGGTCAGTACATAGTCCCTTTCCACGGTCGGTAGGCCCTGGGGCCATCATTCAAACCGTGTCGCTTCCTCAACGCGGGTTTTAAGGAGTTGGCCTTCTATACTTTTTTATTTAGTCCAACTCCTAATATAATCATCTCCAGTACACAACAAATCTGCGTAATAATCATATCGTACACAAGTATTGTTTTCAGTAACACAACATAATTTTAAAATTTATCTGGATTATTTGAAAACTTAAACACGGAATAGAATAACTTATGATAGTACAAAGTTTAGTAATAAATATCGTTAAACAATGCTAAGGAAGCATTTCAAACAGACAAGCAGTTGCAAAAGGTTGGGCCTTTTACTAAAGGTAGCTAAAAGGGTAATGATCCCATGAGCAATCATTATGTTTAATCCTGGAAATTATAGTAGTTTGTTATGGTCCTTTCAAGCTACCAATGACAAACCGTGACGCTAACCAATTTTCTGAGTTTGTTTTTGATGATCCAAAATATTAAAATAGTTTCCCACTCTGGAAATGGTTGGACTGCATACATAGCTCTTATATGGGATAGGAAAAATATTATAGAATTCGCTAATTTCCGCTTTTTGGCTAATGTTTTTACTAAGTGTAATTAATGATGGTGATATATTTAAAAAAATGCAATTCATTTAAAAAACTAGAAATTAACAAAATCCAACCAAGCTCTCTAAAATTCATGGTTCAATTGAATACCTTATAAATTAAATTCCACATGCGTTGTGGTGTTATCTGTTTCTAAGAACATTATCCTGCTATATAAAATATACCAAATATTTAATAATATCGATTTATTTAAACACTATAGAAATAATATATGTTTAGTGTCCTTTATTTTGCTATGGTAGGCGCCAGATAAACTTGCAATAAAGTATATTGACTTTTCCCTAACATATCTTCGTAGATACCCGAACAACAGCTAACGAACCGTTTTTCAAAACAGAACGTAAAGAACCACGATAGAAGTCGATTCAGCACAGCTTTACGTCTTTCTGTTTCCAATACGCGTTATTGCACATTTATCTGGCGCCTACCATCTATATTCTAATATATAAAGCTGAAGAGTTTGTTTGTTTGCTTGAACTGGCTAATCTCAAAAACTTCTGGTCCGATTTGACAAATTATTTCAGTGTTAGATAAACCATTTATCGAGGAAGGATATGCGCGGGTCAACTAATTGTTGATAAAACGATTATGGGGATTTCTAGACCTGAACTGAATTTTTGAAAACTGTTTTTTTTTTTTCGTATTTTAAGTCCTAGCTGAGGCAATGTAATGCTCCCTAAGTCAAACAAGATTATGTAAACAAGGTGCAAACAACACACAGTCCAACAGTTAGTTAGAAATCTCCATAACATAGTGGGACTCATTTCTAGTCATTCGACCACGACTGTTATACAACTCACGTGGGAAGATTAAGAGCTGATACAAGCATTCTATAAATTACTTTAATTTCATTCCCTAATCAGCGTCGCTACGTGGGACTTTATATTGTTTCATTATCAATTTTCTCTAGTAATTACCACTTAAATGAGCAACGTCTTAAGTACCAAACAACAATAATACGTAGTTGTAATAATAAGACAAATAACTGTGCATGGCTATCATGACTAATGAGTACTCATCCCGTTTTATTTCAAGGTTAGGCCACATAGACGCTAACAATCTCAATTAGGAAATGTCACCACGCCCTAATCTGATGTCATTTCCTATATCCGACGACCGTTAATAGTATTAACAAATACACATTTAAGTAATCTCAAAACCTACACTAAGTCTGTATTTATAAGTACTTTTCTTCAATGCCGAATATCGAATTTATTTGAATTATAATTACACACATTGTTGTAACATTCAACGAATTGAACATCTAATTTAAATAAAATGAATAATTTTAATTTAGACTTGGTAATATTTATTGAATAATTAAGAAGTTTATGGGACATATTAATGGCTATGCTCTTCGTAAGTAGTTGTCATGGGAACAGTTAAAAAGATGATTATCTACACATTATTTTTATAACTGTATTGTTATACTAACACCCAATTTGAACTGTAACACGTTTTCATGAGAGTTTTTCTTTTTGTTTCAGGACGCATTTTTTTATTGTTTAGTATTTGATCCTTCACAAAAGACTTTATTAGCAGATAAGGGAGAAATCAGAGTTGGAAGTAGATATCAGACTGAAGTAACTAATTTATTAAAAGATGGTACGTATTTTTTTTGTATATTATTCATTATAGTCTGTATTACACTTGCCATTAGGGAGGTTGAATTGAAAACCTTTTTAATGGTTCTTATGACGATGGATGTCACTGATCGCCGCTAATCGAGGAAAGAAGAAATTTTAGTCAGCCAAAATATCATGGCTCTCAGCACTGCAAACACGACCAATGCAAGAGGGTGATGAATTACCTAATTAAACTTCTATTGCCTTATATCCTAAGTTTATTGCTACATGCATATGTCACCGGTCCGGTTTAAACTCCGTAAAATTGATTTTTTTTTTTTTAGTTTTTATATTTTTGATATATTTTGATCTTATCATTTTGGATACAATGAATCCCATCCAAGTTTCCAATGTATACGTGCGTTATTGAGAAAAAGTAGTTTACTAATTTATGCGATATTTTGCAATCTTACGGTGTCTGCTATTTTCCTATGTTTTTTTTTTTTTAAATTTGCCAGTCAGTGTGAAGCTGTATGTTGAACAAAATACAATTCGCATGACTTTTCATGGAATAACCATTCAAAGGGCTTAATGACCTTAGAGGGCTATATTGATGATTAAATTCTTCAGATAAATACTATACTATAATACTAGTATTTTGTTCAACATACAGCTTCACACTGACCGGCAAATTGTAAAATACATAAAAATATTTGAATTTCGCGGGTTTACCTGGCGTTTCCACCTTAAATAATAAAATAACAATTGAAATGATACATTATTGCTATAAATGGTTTGTACGTTGTAGGCGAAGAGGACGTCCGCAACAAGTCGGAGCTGGAGACGCTGGTGTGGACGCCGGAGCACGGGCTGTCGGACCGGCAGATCGACCAGTTCCTCGTGGTGTCGCGCTCGGTGGGCACGTTCGCGCGCGCGCTGGACTGCTCGTCCAGCGTCAAGCAGCCGTCGCTGCACATGTCGGCCGCCGCCGCCAGCCGGGACATCACGCTCGTATGTATATACGAAGTGGTCGGCCCTGTCATGGCACGCCCACCTCAAACTTAACCTAGCCCAAGCCACTTTATAAAATGGCAAATTCTACGATATGGCTACGACAGATACGCCGAATAGGCGTACTAAGTGCATCTCTTCCACAATTATTTTTATGCGCATCGCCAGGATGTGTTGTAGTTGAATTGCATTTAATGAAACTTTTAATCAGGCGTTCCAGGCCTGTCTGGATGGAGTTACACATTCGATTTTTGTTACAACCTCCCTTCTGTATAATAAATAATAAACTTAATTTCCACTGTTTGTCTCCAGTTCCACGCGATGGACACCCTGCACAAATCGGGCTACAGCATAGAGGCGGCGCTGTCGTCGCTGGTGCCGGCGTCCGGGCCCGTGCTGTGCCGCGACGAGATGGAGGAGTGGTCGGCGTCCGAGGCCAACCTGTTCGAGGAGGCGCTGGACAAGTACGGCAAGGACTTCGCCGACATCCGGCAGGACTTTGTGAGTAGCCCAGCCTCGACATAAGCTAAGCAACCCGATGTCTCGCGGCTCCTAGGTTCGATTCCTAGGACAGGGAAAGTCTGCCCTGCTCGGGCGGAGCAGCGCCATGTCGCGCCGCGAGGAACTTGAAAGAGTTTTAGTCAGTAAGAGTCTGACACTCTCTTCTGCTTCACCCAGAGCGGAAAGAGTCATTTCCCCTCATAATAAAAAGGATTAGAAAATATTTTGATTTTTCTTAGTTATGGTCGCTCTAGTCGTACCGGTCGTGTCGGGTTGTTATTCCATCGGACTAAGAAAGGAAAGCAGTGCAGTAGGAAGTGCACAAAAGTTATGTAGGTTGATTTTGGCAACGCGTTGCTGCAGCCCGCCGTAATCTGTATCGTCCATGTTACTTCTACATACAATACAACTAGACTATGGTCCATATCTATCCCAGAGGTGCAAACTGGCGGCAATCTAACTTCCAACCTATAAGACAAATGTAAAAAATACATTAATTGCATTTTTTTACACCCATTTAAGGGTCCTTAAAGGCCCTTAAATGGGCGAAAAATAAAGTTATTAATGATGACGTGTATTGATCAATTGGAACAGTAAAAGCAACTTGTCAGTGTGACAAGCACAACAGCATTTTATTTATTGTGAAAACGTAGCTAAAATATGATTGAATGGGGAACATGCGATATTTCTATTTTTGCTTTCATTTTAAAGAACTCCGTCTAGAATAGACCGCCACATAAATAAAAAATTAAAATGCTTTACGTTAATTTATTGCTAAAATTGCGTTTTTAAACAGACAGTTTAAATTTTCGCGCCAAAACGTACGATGACGTCACTCATGTCTGTCACTAGTCAAGAACTGTCAGAATTCAAAGGCGTAGAGCAAGATCCCAGTGCTTCCAGAACTTACTTATTTGCTCAGTAACAAAATGTGTGGAATAGAATAGTGTTAGTATGTAGGTACTTCGAACATTCGCTTACCTGCTAGTTTGAGTTGACGCGACCGCCAGTTTGTAAGTATCATCATCAGGTGCTAGCTATAAAGCGACTAGATTATTTTCACGATTTTTACAAAATATATATTCTTAAATAATTAGTAATTGAGTAAAAATTTAAAGACTAATTAGTCATTGTAATAGTGTGAGATCTGATCGCTATCTTCACTGGCAATTGAGATCCTATTCACAAGTATCTTTTGAACACAGTTTATTTACTAAGTATAAAATGAAAACTGCAAAACTCCCTCCTATAGACTTATGAAATATGTCATACCTACAGACATCACTAAAAAAAATTGCCCATTGGATGGAGCTAGCAGATACTTATTATGTGTACGTTGAAATTACACTGGCACTACTCTATTCAAATATTTTGATACTGCGAAATAAGTAACGTCTGGGAGTCCTGGGATCTTGGACTATAAACTAATAGAAGTGACGTCACCAGACGCTGATTGGTGTATTAAAACACGTTCCGTTTCACGTTACTTTAAATTTGTAATTATTGTTAAAAATCAATATTAACTGGAATAATAACGTTGCACTGGCCCCTCTCTTATGCTTTTTTTACATTGTAGTCACAAAATATTGATAAATATTAAATCTGCAACTTCACTATTAAAGTTGAGTTCTCGTTTTACGAACTCACAACCGTTTACCAGTTCTGAATTTTTTATTGACACCCTCATTTAGTAACATCCTGTTTCTCTGCCCAGTTGCCATGGAAGACGCTAAAGAACCTTGTGGAGTACTACTACATGTGGAAGACGACGGACCGCTACGTGCAACAGAAGCGCGTGAAGGCGGTGGAGGCCGAGTCCAAGCTGAAGCAAGTGTACATTCCCAACTAGTGAGTGTTTGTACCACACGATGACCTTACTATGTCGATGTCATGTTCTGTTGCCTTTCTGTGTCGATCGCGTTTTTGTTTCGCTTGTGAGTGATGTGATATTGCTAATACGTTAAAAAGAGTACTGAATCCCTTTGGTACAGTTGTTCTATCTCATCGAGGCGAGTATGTGATGCACGGCCACATTGTTTCTATGTTCGCAAACTTAGAGCATTCAATATTGACCCAAAACGAGAGTTTGATGCAACAAGTAAATTGTTTCTATGTGCGCGAACCCATAACGTCCAATATTGATCGAGCTGTCTTAATGCAGACAGAAATATTGCTCGCATGTATAATTTCTTCATTGGTCTTCGTGAGATAGAGCACATGTACTGGGCAATCCTGTAAAATCTAACCTTGAAAACTTGGGTGAAGTTTGATGTCGAAGTTAGCTGTCATTCCACTATAAGCTACGGGTTGACTCGACCCTCTTCATCTTAGTTTTCACCATGAAGATTTTACAGAACAGCAATCCTGTATCCTCCGTAAATACCAAACAATTTTATTTACTTAAGCTTATTCTAGCATCGTAGTTTATCTGAGCGACATGTTTCCGCTTCACCAATAAGCTATAACATTGCAGCAACAAGCCCAACCCGGCGCTGATCACGAGCAACAGCAGCAGCGGCAAGACGCCGCCCGCCGTGCTCAACGGGGGCACCAACGGCACCGCCACCGTCAGCGCCGCGCAGCTCTGCGCCTCCTGCCAAGGTACCCCTACTGCGAGGGATGCCTGTGCATCTATCACGCCGCAAAGGCTGAGCGGGCACCCCAATGAGGGTTTTCATTTTCTGAAATTTCGAGCACCAGGTGGCAGCACTGAGGCGTCAGTCCCAAACACCTATAGGTGGATACATACATACATTGCGAAGCATGCGCAACGCACGAGTGTTCATCGCATGCTTAGCAATGTGCGGACGTTCATATTCGTAGTGAGGCATGACTACGCAGGCAAATTTACAAAACGTGTGCGTTCGAGGCGTGCGCGGGGCATGCCTCGCAATGTCTGTATCCACCTTATCAAATTTATTGTTTTCTGAGATTTGTTAAGGTGACGTCGACGTCATGGTAATGTCGATAACTTTTTCAATGACGAGGACCTCTCGCCTATGTTGCGCCAACTGTAGGAGTAAATTTTCTTGAAAACCCTCATTGCGTAACTCATGTAATCGCATATAATTTCACAATCAAAAATAAATTTCTGATTCATTGCCTCACTTGATTTAAAAAAAACGGATGCTTGACATCGTATATCCGCAATGAATGCAGTTGCATTTAAAAATGAACTCGAATCGACCGGTTGCATACATTTTTGGATTGCGCAATTAGGCTAGTGGTTTGGATGAAACTGTAGGTAACTGCACACATGTAGACCATGATTAAACCATGATGTCCGACTATCACGCCGGTAGATGCCGTTGGCAAAGGTATGCGAATCTTATACTATATTTGCATACATTTTTTTATAAGTATTTGATGTCGAAAATTTTCAAGGCAGTGTGTTAGAAATTTTATAGGCTAGCCAAAAAGTGTCTGAACAGCGGAAACACACCTGTGTGAATATTAACGTGTTTTTGACATCGTCTTCTTTTCGATTGTTTTGTATTTCTATCACGGGTCAACTGTTTAACCGAACTCAATAAATCCGGTAGATCAAGAATATGAAGGCAGTACAAAAACCCCCAATACACGCAGCGCAGTCGCGGCTCATACCGTCCAAATAATGTACCTTGTTGAAGGCTGAGAGGGATATATCAGTTAACACAGACAGAGATGACTCAGACGAAACGAAATACACACTAGCGCGTAACTAGCGAATGGTCAGTGCAATACCGACTAAGTTGCTTTCTTATAGAATAGGATCCTCATAGCTGCGAGAAGTCATGATTTGGTTTAGTCAGAATATTCATTATTTATGGATACTTAGATACTTCAACACCATCGTGTAAATTATATTCATACTTTCAATTGGCGGAGCTTGGTGATAATTTTCCAAAACTAAAACAGAACATACTCCTAGTTTACAATAAACGCTTTGACATTGATTTTTTCTTTACCAAAAATAGTGACATTTTAGGCTACAAGCTTGTGTCCATGTTAGAAGAACCATTAAACTTCATCATAATAAACGAGAGGATTCGCTTCCAGTGACAAATTCAACACAGTGGTACACATGGGGCCCGCAGCATTTACAATACAGACTTTGCGGCACATGCTGGCAGTACTGGAAAAAGTATGGAGGTCTCAAGGTAAAGGTCAGAATGTATTCTCATTTTTGCATGCCTTAGTGAGATTATCAAACGTCGAATAGATTTGTAATGTGAATATTTTTGTGGCAGACCGCTGGCGTTTTCGGCGAGACCGAAGTGGAGGCCGCGAAGGGGCCGCGCGGCGAGGGCGAGGACACCGCACTGTCCGTGTCTCATCGTCCGCATCGCTGTACTGTTCTAAATTGTGCTAAGGTTTGTCATATTATTCATTTCTTTTTCACCACCTGCACGATAATGTCAGATTTATATGTCATGCAAACTCAACCTAAAGTGAGTCATCATTATTGCCCGGCGGGTCATAATAAAATTCAGTACAATATTATTGCCCGGAGGTCAATAATGTGATTTGAATTTGAAACTCAACTTGGAGACTGACGGAAACCACTTGCGGCCAGCCTTTGTTCATGACTTGCAAACAATTTTCTTACAACAGATGTGAAAAGTAGAGTAAGGTGTTTGTCTTGGTCTAGCTTGAATCTCTTGCTGCATTCAGGATTCTTGTAGAAACTCCCTCGCTGCGCTCGGAAATTAACTTTGGAATCCTTCATTAGGTTCTGAATTCTATATGATGCCCGTGCCATAAGACACTGCTTTAATTCTTTGGGCCATAATCTACTATTATTTGCATTCCATAATGTGTGAAGATCTTTCACCACTCAAGTACTAAGTACTGTACTAACGTGCAATTATTCTACCGTACTCTATCTTTGTCTACTCTATTCTATTTAACAATTCTAATGATCAAACATCAGGTTATAATTCTGTCTAGTTTGATGTCAGGTAATCGAACAAGAGAAAAAAACCTCTGTTGTTCCATGATGGAACTCAATAATTGAAGTCAAGTCAAGATAACCAAGTATTTCTCAATATTGTAGTATATTCATCATAGATATTACTGCCTTTGAAAGAATTTTCATAGCTATTTTTTTAATGTTAGACTGTAAGGATGGAGTTCGGAACTATGCTATCTTTTTTATACCCATTTTTATCTTATTTTTGAGATACTTCTCTTTGCTGTAGGATGTCGGATAATTGTGTATGGACAGTGTCGCTTCCTCTTTATTTTATCACCTTCAAAGTAAGCCAACGAATAATCATCAAAACATTTCTTAAACGCTTTTTCCAGTTCTCGCCGTGAATTCTCCTTTATGTTTTTTACCGAATGAAACAGGCGTCACGAAGTGGTAATTAGAGTTAAGGTTAGGTTGGTCTGTAGATGGGTGACCATTTTAATATACCGAGTTTCCTTCGTGCCTCGGAAAGCACGTTAAGCCGTTGGTCCCGGCTGTCATTTGTAGATATTTGGCAGTCGTTACGGATATTCAGAAGCCAGTAAATCTGACTCCAGTCTTGCTAAGAAGTACCGTGTTACCCATTTAATGGATTGTGGAGGTCTGGTAGGCAGCCGCTCCACGTAAAACACTGGTATTCAGCTGAATCCGGTTTGACTGGAAGCCGACCCCAATATAGTTGAAAAAAAGGCTAGGCAGATTATGAATCTTGCTCGTAAATTGTGGGTATTATTTTAGCCGGTTGATGTGTGCTCCACTGTAACTAGGGTGGAAAAAATATATCGATTCGACACAGATTCCATCTATCCACTCTGACTCAGGGTGAATTCTCGGACATACGTTTCCGATTATCCACCCTATAGTGTGTCAAAATGGAAATACCTGTATTTGTTGAATTTTTGCAAAGGCGCGTTATCGTGGCGCAAAATCCAAGAATTTTCTTTCGGCCTTTTTTGTCTAATTTGCTCTCTTAGGCCCGTATTACAGAACGTTACTCAAGTACTACTTAAACTGCGTTCAACCGATTACTGCTTGAGCAAAGAATCTAGCCTCAAGCATTCAGTTTATTTTAGAACTATCCTCAAACTCAAATCAAACGAAATTACGCTTGAGTAGAGATTTTGATCTCTGATTACGTGAGTAAGCAATCATTATGGTAACCCTGAACAAAAGTTTGTTTCCTATTGCAATTCTTTTTTTTTCGCACGATCAAAACCGGAGTAGGCGGACGACACGACGTTACTGACACTGACAGCCACCCTTAACCCTTCAGAGTAGGTACATATTATGTTCTGTGGACAGAAAAACTGTGAAACGGAGTGTTTTTGGCGGGATTATTTCGAGTGAAGTTCAGTGGCTGTTTTAATTATTCGCAAATTGATTCCTTGTGGTTTTGTTTTGTTGGTATTAACTACCTCAGCAAAGTTTGCGAGAAGGCTGACTCGATACATTTGCTGCCAAATACTACAAAAAAAAATTAGAATGTGCTGCACCCCATTCTAATGAAGCTCAAAAAAAGATATAAATTAAAATAAAGAGGTCTCCGGTAAAATTAAATGTTTTACGACATCTTGTGAAAACCTGTACTTCTACTTAAAGTTTTCACAATTTAAGTACATTTAAGTTCGATTTGTCTCATTATTAAAAAAATATTATAATAATCTACTTCTGCAAATATATCCGTTTTGATTAGGTAGGTACTCGATTTACTCCAAATCGACAACAATTTTCATGAGAATCTATGCTCAAGCGGGGTCTCGACTACACTTGCGAAAACAAAGATCAAATCTCGCCTCAAGCAGTGATTCTGAGCTGATTGTGCTTTTAAAATAAGGACACATTGAGTAGAGCTCAGTCAAGCCTCAAGCACTGTTCTGTAATACGCAAAAAATGTCATTTTAAAGTGACATTGCTCAGGTGATTATTGATTTTAGTTTCTCTGCTCAAGTCAAGTTCTAAAATTAAAACTCCAACTGAGACTAGTTTTAAGTAATGCTTGAGTCTTGATTGTAGTTCTGTAATACGGGCCTTAAACGCTGCGTAAATGCAGTCAAAGAAAACAGTCAACATGACTGACTTTTGATTGACTTTAGTTTGCATGTCAAACTCGTAATCCACCAGTAACAATGCGTTTCATGAATGTTGTGTTGGGTCGAAATTGACTCGTTTTTGGACAAAAAATTCGGCGGCTATTTTTTTGTTGAATAAGGATTTTCAGTCACTATTTCCTTCACTTTTGCGACGTTAACTTCAGTTGCAGACGTTGATGGCCTACCAGAGCGAGGCAAATCTTCCATCACATCCCGACCGCTTTTCAAAGCTTTGCACCGCTCTATAAGTGCGTGTTTTTGATAAAATCGATTCACCGTAAGCCTTCTGTATCATTTTCAGTGATTCCGAACACTTCCATTGGCGATGCAAAGTTTAAGACAACTTTTTATTCGATGTTTTGGTCCATAATGAAATTCGCAATACGCTTTTTGATATGACTAAAAATAGCACTGTATTTAATTAATCTAAATAAGTAACAGATGTAAGTCAAATTCCGCGCCAAAATTGAAAACAGTAGTGCCAATCTACAAACAACAAAAAAAAAACATATAATTGAATTTGGAACCATCATATACAAATCATTCATTCCCGAAACTTTTTTGACTGAATGTATGTCACATAAAAGTCGTTAGGGAAATTTTTGGATATTTTTATCTTCAAGAGAGTCCTGTGATCAGTTAAAACATCTTGATTTATTTTGCTTGAAAAATCTTTACTAATCTCAATATAAAAATTTGTTTTTTTTTTTTTTCAAAATCAACCATTTCGATTACCAGTTAGGAATACCGAATTTTCAAAAATCCAATGATGCAGATTTAGTTTTCTTCAAAATCGGGATCGAGACTCCTTTCAGTGTTTTCGACATTCCTTGTAGTTTCGGATTTGGCCCGCGCAACTTCGTCTACGTTACATTTTTCATGAATGCGCCACTCGTATTAGTCATAGCATGATGTTATGTTGCCCAAACCTTTATATTTTGTTAGTTAGGAAGGACTCATAATTTATTAATCACTCAAAAACTCGTAGAAACATCTGAGATTTATACACATCATTTTGAACAAGTACAGTTCGCGTCAGCGTGGTTTGCCCCTCGGAAGTTAGGTTTGGTGCAATCGCGTATAAAAGTGTTACGTTTCTAAAATATTTTTTTTTGTTTATACGTAAGTATTATACTATAAACAAGTAACAAAGACTACCAGTAACAATAAAATATCAAAAAGTAACACAACAAACACACGACAAGATCACAAATCAAACTGTAAGAAATAACCAAAATAAATCATTAAAAACAATTATTATAACGTGTAACACTTTTCGCATCCACAGTCGTATTGCATTGAGCAAGCGGGACACGCTTATGCATCGAACGTATACGAGCGAGTGAGATGCCATTACACCCGCGCGCTTGCACTAATCCGCGCATGCACGAGCACCCGCGTATGCGCGGTTGTATGTTTGTTGTCAAATTTACATCCTGCGCAGCCGATTGCGGCGTACTTTGCGGAGGCAAACTTGCGTGACGGGAACTGTAAACTTCACCATAATTTTTGCACCTCAAAATACTGTTCCCAAAATATTCAAAACAATAACAATCTGCTGCTGCGTTGTGCCAGGTTAAAGTTGGTAAGTCACTTCACGTGGGTTTAGAACTTGCGCGAACTTCATTAGTTAAACCTGGCTTAAAAGTTTAAAGAAATCTTCATATTAGTACCTACTTAGCAATGTATCAAGAATTGAACATTTGTAGGCGAAAAGCGAAAACTGAGAGGTCCGACAAGCTAAATACAAAAGCCAGTCAGTATGAGCGAGAAAGCATTATTAGCGTGGCATAGAGTTCTACACACTAGGTACAGTTGAACTCAACTTTTGTTTAATGTTAAAGCGAGATCGGAGATCGCATAGAATGAAGAGCATAATGGTGAATTGCGTAACGTTGCCATTCATCGATATCGTGCGACGAAATAATTATTGTGAATGAGTTTGTCCAGATTGGCAACCTTGCATCGACTATGTAGCGCGCGATAGAATGCGGTGCGAAAACGCGCGTTTAAAGTTAAGGGTCCATCACTTCGTACGATTATGATTTACGCTTTAAAGGTTATATTTAAATGTTAGACTCTCGTTTGAACTAATGCCGGGAGGTTTGGCGTGTATGAACCAATGGTTGAAGCTTAACATAATGTATTTTGATTAGTATATAAGTGTAACTATTTATGTTTGGGCAGGAGTTCAAACTGCGCGCGCATCTAGCGCGACACGTAGCCACGGCGCATGGCGCGGGCGAGGGCGCGCGGCCCGTCATGAAGACGCGCGCCGCCTTCTACCTGCGCGCCTCGCCCTTCACGCGCCTGGCGCGCCGCCTCACGCGCGCGCTGCGCCGCCCCAGGCACTTCGCGCGCTCGCCCTTCTCGCCCATCAACCTGCAGCAGGTCAAGCACGAGTGTGAGTACAATACATGTTCTATACTACACCTTCTACCTGCGCGCCTCGCCCTTCACGCGCCTGGCGCGCCGCCTCACGCGCGCGCTGCGCCGCCCCAGGCACTTCGCGCGCTCGCCCTTCTCGCCCATCAACCTGCAGCAGGTCAAGCACGAGTGTGAGTACAATACATGTTCTATACTACACCTTCTACCTGCGCGCCTCGCCCTTCACGCGCCTGGCGCGCCGCCTCACGCGCGCGCTGCGCCGCCCCAGGCACTTCGCGCGCTCGCCCTTCTCGCCCATCAACCTGCAGCAGGTCAAGCACGAGTGTGAGTACAATACATGTTCTATACTACACCTTCTACCTGCGCGCCTCGCCCTTCACGCGCCTGGCGCGCCGCCTCACGCGCGCGCTGCGCCGCCCCAGGCACTTCGCGCGCTCGCCCTTCTCGCCCATCAACCTGCAGCAGGTCAAGCACGAGTGTGAGTACAATACATGTTCTATACTACACCTTCTACCTGCGCGCCTCGCCCTTCACGCGCCTGGCGCGCCGCCTCACGCGCGCGCTGCGCCGCCCCAGGCACTTCGCGCGCTCGCCCTTCTCGCCCATCAACCTGCAGCAGGTCAAGCACGAGTGTGAGTACAATACATGTTCTATACTACACCTTCTACCTGCGCGCCTCGCCCTTCACGCGCCTGGCGCGCCGCCTCACGCGCGCGCTGCGCCGCCCCAGGCACTTCGCGCGCTCGCCCTTCTCGCCCATCAACCTGCAGCAGGTCAAGCACGAGTGTGAGTACAATACATGTTCTATACTACACCTTCTACCTGCGCGCCTCGCCCTTCACGCGCCTGGCGCGCCGCCTCACGCGCGCGCTGCGCCGCCCCAGGCACTTCGCGCGCTCGCCCTTCTCGCCCATCAACCTGCAGCAGGTCAAGCACGAGTGTGAGTACAATACATGTTCTATACTACACCTTCTACCTGCGCGCCTCGCCCTTCACGCGCCTGGCGCGCCGCCTCACGCGCGCGCTGCGCCGCCCCAGGCACTTCGCGCGCTCGCCCTTCTCGCCCATCAACCTGCAGCAGGTCAAGCACGAGTGTGAGTACAATACATGTTCTATACTACACCTTCTACCTGCGCGCCTCGCCCTTCACGCGCCTGGCGCGCCGCCTCACGCGCGCGCTGCGCCGCCCCAGGCACTTCGCGCGCTCGCCCTTCTCGCCCATCAACCTGCAGCAGGTCAAGCACGAGTGTGAGTACAATACATGTTCTATACTACACCTTCTACCTGCGCGCCTCGCCCTTCACGCGCCTGGCGCGCCGCCTCACGCGCGCGCTGCGCCGCCCCAGGCACTTCGCGCGCTCGCCCTTCTCGCCCATCAACCTGCAGCAGGTCAAGCACGAGTGTGAGTACAATACATGTTCTATACTACACCTTCTACCTGCGCGCCTCGCCCTTCACGCGCCTGGCGCGAATCAATTTTGAATTCAACCCAGCTTCGCTCATATTATAACAGTGATGTAACATGTGTTGTGTTGTTGTCAGGTTCGATAGCGATGGCGGGGTTAGGCGGCGCAGAGCTCCGTGCCGCGGGCGCCGCCGGGTCGGGGGGCGCGGCTCGCGTGCGCGGCCCCGTGGGCGCCGTGGCGGCCCGCCTGGCAGCCGCGCGCGGGACGCCGGTGGCCCCGGGGCGGCACGAGTGGCTGCAGCTCACGCCGCGCGACGCCATGCCCACCCCGCCGCACGTCGCCTTCCCCAAGCCGCCCAAGGCGCCCGGTAATTGACATCTTAATATATGTACGGACAGTAACATCGACCAGGTACCACCTTTTATTTTCATGTCTCTGGTATCCCGTTGATGCAGCCGTCTGTACTAATATCATAATAATATTTTAATTACATATATTCTATCAAATCCGATAGATTCTAAAACTGCTTTGTATTGCATTTAGATGGCAGCCTAATGTACGAGCGTGTGTTGTCACGTGCCGAAATAGAAGCTCGTCGCGCCGAAGCTGCGCCGGCGCAACCCCTCAAGCGACGCGCGTACGACGACATCAACGGTCTCGACAGTCAGTATCGTTAGATTTTAATGTTATATTAATGTCAAAATCAAATTAATAAAATATATTGAGATATAAATTAACGTTATCGTATTTTTTCACGCTCATTTGGAAACAGCGACAGGTACGCGGAACTATTGACAGTTTAGAGTTTAGTGTTTTCGTGCGTGTCGGGATGCTCACAGCGGCGTTCTGTCCCCAGGAGGCGGCCCCGGGCGCGAGGCGCTGGAGGGCGCGGCGCCGCCGCCCGCCAAGCGGCCCAACAAGCACCCGGCGCCCATGCAGCGGCCGTCGCGCGAGCAGTACGCCGCCATGTGCGCGCGCGCGCAGGCCACGGGCCAGCCGCTGCCCGCGCACGTCTTCACACACGTCAGTTGTCCCGCCTCCCCGTAACGCATCCTATCGCCTATCCGCCCTCGCCGACGATGTTGTAACGCCCGTCCCGTGTGCAGGTCAACGGCAAGCCGACGAACATTAGCGGGCGCGGCGGCCGCCGACACGTCATCTCGTGGATGGACGCGCCCGACGACCTCTACTTCCGCGCCACCGACACCGCCAAGTGAGTACTACTACCTCTAGCTGTCATCTGTCACCTGTCACTGATGCTACGGCTGCACTCGGCAGCAGACAGCACGCAACAAAGAGCGCGCGGAGAATAGTTCGCGTTATCGCGATAGTGTAGCCGTAGCATAACCACCAACATTCTGCTCTTTTTTAAACATCCTTGAACGTTATGGCTTATTGTGATATCTCTACTTTCTAAAAAGTACTAACAAGTTTCTTCGAAATTAAAATTATTCTAATTATGAAACATGAAAGAAAAAGGCAGTTGAATGTGGACGATATCAAGAATCAGAAGTACAATAAGGCCGACGGATCTCGGCAAAAGGTTGCGCAGTTACTTTTTTAAGAACCAAATGGTTGGTGGTATGTGCCGTGGTATACTGGAGTCTTGAGCACAGCCGCGTCTGCGCACACAGGTAGCCGTTGCAAAAGCAACTTGGCGAAATGGGGCTTTATAGATCCGTGGAATACCTAATGTGAGTGCGGTGCCCCTGTTCAGAACATGAGCCACCTGTTAGAGTGCCCCAAGTGCCTAAACAGCTGTACTTTGTAGGATTTAATTAATGCTACAATTAACGTAGCCACCTACTGGGCCAAAGCAATGTAAACAGTTATCCATCGACTCGAGCCTATGTTCAGCCTCGCCAAGATCCGTCCGCCGTATTGTATGGATTTAGCGTCATCATCATCATCATATCAGCTGAAAGACGTCCACTGCTGGACATAGGCCTCTAAATTTTGCTTAGAACAACATGTAACAGAAAAAAGCAACACATCATAAGCGGTCATTGTACGCATAATTATGAAAAAGTTTCGCTATGTAACCAACACAATCGCGAAAAACGATGAATACAATAACCCCTTAAGATCTATTGCGTTTATTTACCAAAATTAACTACTTGTATAGGCAATGCATGTCTATTGTAAATATAAATGTCATTTCCAACTTTGAATGTAAGATTTGAAAGGAAGGATTTTAGTTTGGAAGGTGTTATTACAAAGATTATCATGACATAACGCAAAGTGATTTTTTGCAGTGACGTTGTTCTTTATGTCCTTTACAAGTAGCGAAGAGTTGACAGAGTGATGGCACGGACCGTCTGTCGACGTGTCGGGCGTCTGGTAACGTGTGTGTGTGCAGGGCGGCGCGGCGCAACCTGTCGTGCGGCGAGCTGCGGCGCGGCGCGCGCGCCCCCTGGCGGGCCATGCGCGGGGGCGGCGCGGGCGCGGCCGGCCCGGGCGCGGCCGGCCCGGGCGCGGCCGGCCCGGGCGCCTGCAAGGCGGCGGGCGGCGCGGCGCCGCTGCAGCTGGTGATCCTGGACTGACAGCCGGCGCCGCGCCCGCCGCCGCCGCACCCCTACACCATGGAGGCTCTGCTCGGCTAGTGCCGCGCGGTGCCGTGTCGTGTCGTGTCGAGCTCGTCCGCTGTATATTCGCGCTGTACATACCCCGCCGCCGCGCGCGACGCCCCGGGGACCGAACGAAGATTGTATTTTTGGTAATCGAATCGCCGAGGACGGATTCTGTAGATAATATTTTAAACTATATTGTTCTTATGTGGTTTGATCTGGCGTCGAGCAAAATAATGTATTTGATACATAAAACGATATGTAAGTCTAATTCATTCGGAGATTCATTGTAGGATAATTTACAATTTTTTTCATAAATAAAGCACAAATTGAAATATAGGTTGGTTTTATTTTATTCACATGTTTTCGAATGGATCTGCTGTATAGTATATGTGGTAGAATAAAACGGAAGAATAAGAAAAACGACCTTGTGTTAAACTGCAGTACCATGATTTCAAAGCATGTTTGGCTATTTAACCCATATCTGCTTATTTATTACTATCTGACCCGTGCCCACTTCGTTGGGCGGTATTTTCGGGTTAATATACAATGTGTCCCAAAACTAAACGTCAAGCGGGCACCCATTTTCGTAGTTTTTTTAACGTAATCATGAATAACTATGCTATTGATTGCAGTCACAAATCCAATAATTAAATTCATGTGGTCACATTAGTAAAAAAAAAAAAAAGTTTCATTTGGTCATGTTTAATTAAGATTTCATAATGGTACAACACTTGCTACTTATTTTTCTATAAAAAATATCAAATCAACTATTTAGAGCATTAAAAATTCGAATAAATTACCAAAGCAAAGAGAAAATCGTTTACCTAAATAATACATACTTTTCAACTTCACCATAGTGAGACCACTCACACACTCCTTGTGTGAGTAGTAAATAAAATGAGACCGACTGACATTGACGCCAATGCATGGTAGTCAGTTTATTAATTATTTTGATTTGATTTTCGTGATACAATCTGCCAACACGATGGTCTGGGACCTAGATTACCGTGTGTTCATCAATGTGGTGTACATTAATAATACATTAAATTTAATCATTTGATTATCATGCATTGGCGTTACTATTCGTCTCGCTTTCTCTAAAATTAAAATATCAGTCTGTCTCACTCGTCACTCCATTCTCTACTCACACACTGCTTCACTAAGGTGAAGTAGATCTTTTTGCACACAAAAGTACTATTTAGGTAAAAGTTTTCTCTTTGCTTTTGGTAATTTTGTTCGACTTTTAATTTTGTTTTGTTGATAACATTGATAATATTTTTATGGAAGGATAAGTAGCAAGTGTTGTACCATTTGTTGTTCTATCTTGATTAAATGGGCCATTTTTTAAAATAACTTGCCTAGGGAAGTATAGTATTTTTTTTTAAAGATGAAGTGTCAAAGTTAACAAAAAAATAAAGAAAGAAAAGGTAAGAAAAGGTTTTAAACATGACCCAATGAAACTTCATTCTTTTTACTAAAGTGACCATATTAATAATTGGATTTTTGACTGCAATCAATAGCGTAGTTATTTAGGATTACATTAAAAAAAAAAAGACGTGTGGCACTCGGAGACTGCCGCGGTAAAGCTATTGCATAGCAATTTTTATCAACTTATGCAATTATATAGGTATTTATTTTATTTATGCAGTATTTTTTTTTCTTTGATATTAATTCAAGTTACACTTTGAGCTAAAAAAAAGTAAAAAGTAAAACTATAAAGTATTACCGGTCGGAGTGTTAGGTTTTTTTCGTTACGGAATTTCTGGATTCGGTCTCCACGCTCAAGGCCCGCGATAGAAGCTATGCAATAGCTTAAAAAAATAGGAAATATGTGATCTAGGGTGTTGATTTTCAACATTTTCAAAAGTACTCCTATTGTCACTTAACCAAGTAATATGGAATTTATTTTTGAGTGAATTGGTATAACCTAACCTATCGCAACGTATCCGCTTGACGTTGAGGTTCGGGACACTCTGTATTGGTATACCAAGTAACGTGGCTTTGTATTGGTAAAAGAATTTTCGAAATCGGTTCAGTAGATCCAGAGATTACCCCCCTACAAACTCACAACAACACAATGGCTTTGTCACCACTGGTGACAAATGGCATAAAAATCCCAATTGTTGCCAGCGGGGGGTAGTTGGGGATATATAGACGATCGCAGAGTCCCCTCCCCCACACTTTTTCTCACTAACTAAATATATGGGATAGAGTAGTGTTAGTTTGAACTTCAATATAATTACGCATAGTTGCTACAACTCGTGCGTGTTAACTTGATACCTGGCTCCGAACTCGATACTCCCCCAAAACACGTGATGAATGATGATACTTTTTTTCTGGATCTAATAGAAAGTGAATAAAAATGTTAAAAAATTAGTGAATTCACTTATTTACCTGACCTCCCACACTTATTTATTATTAATTGCTCTTTATAAACTAATAAATTACTTTTTTTTTTAAATTTCAATAAAAAATATAAAAAAACAACTTGGAACAGAATAAACGCTATATCTCTTATGGAGCCATTTTGTACTCATCATTATAAACAACTTTTTGAGGAGCTCGTGGCTAGATAGTAACAGCCGCACGGGTCGATCTTTAAGGTTAAGCAATGGTCTAGTGGTTAGTGACCCTGACTGCTATGCCAGAGGTTGTGGGTTCGATTCCCACCCAAGACAAATGTTTGTGTGATGAGCATATGATCATTTGTTCTGTGTCTGGGTGTAGTTTATCTATAATATGTATGTATTTAGAAATATATAAGTATGTTTATCAGTTGTCTAGTATCCATAACACAAGCTCTGCTTAGCTTGGGACTAGATGGCGTTGTGTGATAGTTGTGTGGAATATTATATTATTAATATTATATTATATTATATTATTAATGCTTGGCAAGGTTGGTCTGTGGATGGGTGACCGTCTTAACATAACGAGTTTCCTCCGTGCCTCGGAAAGCACGTTACGCCGTTGGTCCCGGCTGTCATTTGTAGATCTTTGGCAGTCGTTACGGATTGTCAGAAGCCAGTAAATCTGACTCCAGTCTTCCCATGAAGTACCGTGTTACCCACTTAATGGGTTGTGGAGGTCTGGTAGGCAGCCGCTCCTCGTAAAATACTGGTATTCAGCTAAATCCGGCTTGACTGGAAGCCGACCCCAATATAGTTGGGAAAAGGCTAAGCAGATGATGATTATAAACAACTTTCACTGTGGGACCAACACTGAAATCGCAAAAAAAGTCGACTGCCCCATGATGTGATGTGATGTTCATAAATAACTCGACAAATTACTGAATGCTGATTTTTTCCGATTTCAGTAAGTTGTTGATAATAATGATGAGTACAATGACCGAGAGGAATTGCGTTTATTCTGTTTCATGTTGGATACAATTAAAAATCATAAAAACCCCCGACAGAAAATAACTTTAAAAAGTTAAAAAATAATATAAATAGTTATTTTTTGTCGGGGGTTTTTCAGATTTTTAATTTAATTTTGTTTCATGCTTTTTAAAACCTATAGGTACTACTAGAAAACCTATGATCTCATCATCTTCCTGCCCTTATCCCATGTAACTTGGGGTCGGCGCAAGACGTTTTTTGCTTCCATTTTGTCCTATCAACCGTCACGCTATCACTTTGCTCCTCATACCATCCATCTCTTTTTAGTATTCCTCTCCCTCTCCATCCATCCACATAATATGATGTACACTCACCTAAACGGCACTTCATCCACCAATGTATTAATTGCGACCATTTAATTGAATACGAAAACGGAAGGTCTGCTGTAAGTGAGGAGTTGGGTATCCTGCAGATTTCAGGATATGCTTCAGCTTCAGGGTAAGGGTACTGATCTAAAGTTCTATAATATAATATGTTTAATAAAAACGATTCCAGTGAGTTCAAACACGATACCTCTGCTGCAAATTAGTGAGAAGTTGGGTATTCTGCAGACCTCAGGTAAAGCCACAGTATCAGGTCAATATAACCATTCTTTTGCAATGTCATTGAAGTAACAGAATACCAAATTTCGCATCGATCAGACCTGTAAAAGCTGGTTAAATGCCTTCATCAACTAGAAAAGAGCTGATGATCTTGAAATGGCTCAACCGATTTTGATAAAACTTATCTAAGAACCAACGCTGGAAAACATGCTTTCAAATTTTAAAAAAATCGGGTCACCCGTTTAAGAGCTACGGTGCCACAGACACATCGGTCAAAGTTATAACACCCCTCTATTTTGGTCGGGGGTTAAAAAATAGTAGCTCACTGTTCGATGCAATAATTACTATCGAACACGGTTTGCTGATCTAGCTACCTATCCAATTACGCCGCACTTAGTGCGCCACGCACGATGTCAGTACATGTTCGGACAGCAAACCGGGTGCATTAGCCATCATTTTAGCGTAGCTTCTCATGTACTAAAATAAACTGTTTTTAACCAGTGAAACAGCGTTTTAGTAGCCATCCTAATAGTCAATGCCTCGTAGGTCGCGACTTATATATCTGTGGTCGCGACCCCAACGGCCAACACCCACTAGTAGATATCGGGAGCAGGGTCCGAGCTACCAGCGGTCAGGACTTCAGAGTGAGGAACCTAAAGCCTCGAATTAATTAGGAAACTTGTGTATAAACTTGATCAACAAGTTTACCGAAAATAGGTAGCTACTGTTTCGGAAACTGCCGTCCACACAAATTGTACTTTAGTTCGTAAACTAAATGTTTGGAGTGGGGAGCACGGCAGGCAACATGTTTCTGAAACAATGTATCATCATCTCAGTTTAAAAAGATTATGAAACACTGCACTGTACACTTTACAATGCAAGCCGTGTCCAGAAGTACAGCTTTCTTAATCAAGCCCTTGATCCAGCTGCCTAACGAGAGAGCCTCCAGTGGCTGGCACGACTATGGGTACAATGATACATCCCACATGTCGACAACCTCGCGAGCCAAGTCATGGAATTTGATTTATTTATCTTTCTCGGCTTTCGCAGAGAAGTCATGCGGTATGGTCTTCTTTTCGAATCGATGGTGACCCTTAAATATTTTGTAGGTGGCCACGTACATAGCGGCATCAGTGGCATTCATTAGGTCCTCAATGGTGCAGGTTTAGGGGCACTTGGGACACTAACCAGTGGTCCATACTTGTTTTGGACGGGGGCACCGTACTCACACGTAGAGTCAAGCGGATCAGTGAAACCCCTTACCAAACCAAGTTGGAACTATTTGCAGCGGCCGATTTGGGTGCGCAAACGATTGAAGTGCTTTCCGTATAGGCCACTGCAGTTCACGTTCAGGTGGCAGGAGTTCCTGAGGTTTCAAGAAGTGTGGTAGTGGAC
The DNA here is from genome assembly GCA_950371165.1 of Lacanobia oleracea. Classification (NCBI taxonomy): domain Eukaryota; kingdom Metazoa; phylum Arthropoda; class Insecta; order Lepidoptera; family Noctuidae; genus Lacanobia; species Lacanobia oleracea. Next base: position 6,572,818 of record OX493404.1, read on the forward strand.
GCGTTTGTGTTTGACCGCCGGCCCGGCAGTCAAACACAAACGCGTTAGAGCAGAAACGCAATAGACTGCAAATTTTGGAGCGAGGGAGGCGCTAGGTAATAGGTGTTATGTGAAGAGAGTAGCCCGCCATAGTTGTGCGACCTTGCTTTATGCGCATCCTACATTTTTGCCTTTTTGGGCTTGGGAATGAAACTGTTTACGCATAAATCCATGATAGGGTACGTTTTCCAGGAGCAGCCGCAGCCCATGATTTCGACAGTATCACCAGGGGCTCACAATATTTTCACAGACTACCTACCTAGGTACTTACTCCAAGCTATTTACTGACATTGTAGTCTTTGTAGCTTGTACGAAATTGAGAACGTTCACCGCTGTTCTTCAGCGCAGCAGAAGATCTTGTAGTAAAGAACGAGGCCGATTTATTTTGCGTATGTTTTGATTTCCATTTGTTCATTAAAAAAATTACCTACTATGATGACCATGCAGAACAGCTGAAGAATTGGAGATAACGCAAGAGCGATCCGACCGTCTCCCGTTGACCGTTGCATAGAGTTCAGTTTTGCCAGCTGGATCCGGAGGTCTGGAGCTGGAGGATGGTAAGGCTTGTAAAGAAAAGTCATAATTTTAAAAAGTTATATTTATTCGAGTAATAACTACATCTTAATATAAATGGATAATAACTATTTCTCGGTATGATAAATATGATTTTAGGGGGATTTTAAGACACCTGCATGATCGCGTCTCATTTATATTTTGAAAGCACTATCACATACTTCAAGTTTAGTGTTATATCATCGCGTAGAAAAATATTTTAGCATTTTTAAAACAGCGGTAAAACAATGCTGTAGTTGAGAGAAGTCTGCATTTTCTATAAACCCATATAAAAATATACTTAAATAGAAGTTTGTGACCCCGACGAATCTAATGAGGAGACACACCATCGTGGTTCTAGCATTTGCTAGCGCCTGTAGCTGCTGAGGAATTATTTTTGTATAGCTTTTATATACAGCAGCAGTTTTCATTTTAGCCACAAAAAGTGAGTCCTCAGTAAAGTTGTCGCGTTGTCAAATGGCACTCAAATGTACTTCTTTCGTTCTTAGTACCTAACAATGCCGATGGAGAGCAAACGATTTATATTAGCCACGGGAGAGTTAACAAAATTTTATGAAAATCTTTACCTTACTTTACTTTCTTCAAAGAATCGAGATTTCTTAAAAGTTATTTTTTTTTAATTTGTAGTTCTGTTAAATGAGGTGAATTTTTAAGGTGTGCTTTCATGGGCAAATTCGAAACTATGCGAAATAACAAAAACACTGAAAGGAGTCTCGATCCCGATTTTGATGAAAACTAAAACTGCATCATTGGATTTTTGAAAAATCGTTATTCCTACCCAGGAATCGAACCGGTTGATTAAAAAAAAATCTCATCCAGTATTATTATTATACCATCTGAAAATGTAGCTAATAAGGATCCAATTCTGGGAAGTGATAACACATGGCAAATTAAATGAAAGCTCTCTAATTTTTAACAAACTAGTTTTAAATTTTTTGAAATATATGAACTGATTTTTTTTTAAATTCAGTGATGCATTTTTAGTTTTCATCAACATCGGGCCTGGCACTCCTTAAGTGTTTTTGATATAGCTCATAGTTTCGGATTTGGCCATAAAGGCACATTGTATAATTCTCACAAATTCACCCTGAATAATATTTTGGTGCTAATTCATACGATTTGTGGAAGCACTATCCTCTAAGGAGCGAAAATCGTTTGACATATCTGCGTAGACGACAAAGTAATGAACGAAGTGTTAAGCAAGGTAAAGTAAAACTAGTTTAGCATTATTCTCTGGGATCGTGTCACTGCAAAAAGATGCGACAAGATGCTTTAGTAATAATTTTTATAAAAACGGCATCACTACGTCCTTCAATATTATCTATTTTTATTGTGACGACAATTTGGAGTAATATTTCTTCTGTCGAGTATTTGCAACCCACGAAGTAAAATATTGTAGTCTAAAATAATGGACTAGTGGATAGCATATACTCAATTCCTTTTTTTTTTCATAATCAAAATACAATTTTTTATTTAAAAAATACAGCTTCCTCCTGCATAAACCACAACATTGAAATAAGGTTGTTCCCTATATTTACTCAAGAGTCAAATTGAGCAGGATGTATTATAGCTACATTTACACTAAGTCAACTTAGTTGGAGGACAACACAATCGTTACAGTAGGCCTTCGGTTATATAACTATTTTATACAGTTCCATTAATGATAATATTACATCAGAAGTCAGTCCCTTACCGTCATTTAACTGTTCTTATAATACATAACCCCATACTTCAACTAAAATTGCAGTAAATCTAGCTCTACGTTTTAATCTCAAAGCCTGCAGGAGCGACAGCGGCTCCTCGATACACCTCTACTACAAGACAGACTCCCGTCATCAGCGTAAACAACATAAAATACTCGTTATAAAAATACTGTACAATTACAATAATTATTTGAAGGTAATAAACTCCTTACTGATAAGTCGTAAACGATTAATGCTCTGATATATCTACTCCCCGAACTTCCATCAATAATACACCATTCACAAATTATATACAATGTCTCTTATTTTTATACATGTTACATAAACACACATCCAAATTTGTTCCCAAAACTGTAGTCTTTACCTCATTTTATTTTCTAAATTAAATAATGAGATCGAACATAAACATATGGAATTTTGCAAATGAACAAGGAACAGTAGCAACATTTAGAAATATTATATTGTATACAATTTTATTTATATGAATATAAGCAGTACCTATGTGTTATGTAATGTTGTAAATTTGGACGAAGCCAGGATTTTTCGTAATACTTTTCGTTATAATTAAATATGATCTTAATATCTTTCAAGGCACTGAATTTAACAATTGATAACTGTATTTTGTTTATTTAGATCATCTTAGAATCTTACCCTAAATAATAGCCAATATTAAAATATTCAACTCGCAGTACAAATATTTCGTATGAAAATACACACATGACTCTGCATACATACATCTATACTAAAATATAATATTTCAGTGTAATATACATTAGTTTGTAAATAGATCCCCGAACAGAGTGCTCCGTCGGAAAACGACAATCTATACAAAAATATTCTTGCAAGCTTGCAAAAGATATTTGCTACTGTTACAATATATAAAATACATAATCGCTTCAGCGCGATCACAAGCGCTGGGCTAGGTGGGATCTAGTTTTTGGACTTCTGCATGCGCCAATCGTTGAGTGGGACAGTGGAATGTTCATAAGACAATTTTATTGACGACATGACACCACAAGTACACCTTATACTTGTCTTCCACATGTATCATTGATAATTATACTTCATTCTACCATGAATATTGCTGTTTCTCTTATATGCTACAATTAATTTTAAAGTCTAGATCGCATTTTCATTGTACATGTATGTATATCGCACGTGAAAGGCAGCACATGCCATGGGCCGGTGTGGCGTGTACGACTGTACGTGTCACGCACGACGGAGCGAAATTGACCGAATTTATTAAAACAATGTTTGTTTGTGTGTTCAGTCTCACGTGTCAGACTTGCGCCAGCGCCGTTGTAGCTTAGTGTTTCGACAAATTGAGCGGCAAATCTGGAAATATTAATACATCTGTTACTGTGGGCAAGAGGTATATTTCTGAATAATAATATTTTTAGAACTTTTTCCTGAAAGCAAACATGAAGAATAACAACATGCTAATTACCTTTTTGATAAGGTGCACAAGGAATTATAAGGACAGGAATTGAGTCTAGGCTTATAAGTAGTCTTTCTCATCACACTGTTGACATGGTACTCTTTAAAGTAGGAACGTGACTCACCTGAAGTGGGTTCATCCTTAGGTATGTGGTCGTTAGGCAGCGGCATGGCCAGCGGCGCCCACGGGCCGGGCGGCACGCCGGGCGACATGGGGTACTGCATCCACAGCGGCGGCGGCGGCGCGCGGTACAGGTGCGGGCCCATGTACGAGTACGGGTACATGTAGGCCATGTCGCGGGCCCACTCGTCGCGCGCGGGCGAGCCGCGGTACTGCGCCACGGCCGCGCCGCCCCACGCGCGCACGCCGTACGGCGCCGCGGGCGGGTAGGGCGCGCGGTACCGGGCCAGCTCGGGCGGCGGCGTGGGCGAGTCGCGCGCCAGCCCGCCGCCGCCCGGCGAGCCCATCAGCGCCGAGTACCGGTAGCGGTAGTTGTCGGGGCTGGGGCTCAGGTCCGGCGAGTTCACGCTCGACGGAGACTCGGTCTTCAGCGACGCAGGGTGCGAGTGCGGCGACCGTTTTGCTTCCGGAGACCTCCTCGTGGGACTGTCGTCTGGCATGCTTAGCAGTGAGTGTATGCTGTAACTGCTAACGTTCTTGGAGACGTGACTTGATGTCTCTTTCCGCGGCGCTGAGCCGTTATGCGACCGTACGGGCGTCTCGACGGTCGGTTTGTGCGCGGTGTGGCTGGGGCCCGGCGAGGGCGGGTACGAAGCCGTGCTCAGCGCCGGCACGGTCTTCGCGCGACGTTTCATCCCCTGGTCTTCGAGACTTACTCGCTCCAACTCTCGGAGAATGCGTTTCCTCGGTGAGACCATCATGTGTTCCTGTCTGCAGTTCGCCAACTTCGCGTTGACGGGCGCAGGCAAAGAAGAAATCCTCTCTCGAAGCTTGTTTATCGTTTTGGTCAACTCTTTACGTCTTATCGCCGGCTTCGTCTTTTTATACACCCTTAACTTACGATACTGATACGGTTTCTTTAGTTTCATATGATAATATTTCTCTCGATCGTAGTCTGTCCATCGATCTTCATCCGAGTTGGTCTTCGCTTTGGGCGCGGCGCCGTCCACCACATCCTCGCTCCGACTCCCCCTGCTCTCCGGCGAGCCGACATCACCGTTCTTTTTATCGCACACTCCATTAGTAAGAGTTCTCCTGGAACTGCTACCGTTGACCATTCCATCGAGGTGGGTGGTGTCGTACGGTCTCCTCCGCTTGAGCCGGCTGGCCACCTCGATGGCGGCGGTGTGCAGCGTGCTCGGCCGGCAGTAGTACATGGCTAACTCTTTGGAAATGTTTCTGCGCGGAGCAGTCTGCTTCCAGCAGTGGTCGCGCTGCCAGGGCGAGGACTGCACGGAGCTGTTGTCGTCGGAGACGGACAGCGAGGCGGAGGGCGGGTGCGCAGCCGCGGGCGGCGTGGGCGGCGCCGCGGCGGGCGGCCAGAACGTCTTGCGCGGCACCGACACCCAGCCCGCGCGCTCGCCCTCCCGCGCGCACCCGCGCACCAGCTCCAGAATAAACTTCCCATCTGCAAACACAACACATACATACTTTGATCCCACTTGTTGCTACTACGTTATTGTCAGATACATAAAAATAATATTCTGTATATTTTTGGTTGATGGGTGTTTTAGGCCCATTTAGGGTCATTTTTGCTTTTTGAGTTTCTTTTGTAACATCACAAATTATACCTAAAAAGTAGAATATTACTGTTAAACTAAACCTATCTGATTGTTCAAATAAGATTGATTGATTTTTCCCTGATAAGATCAAAATAATCAACAATTTAAATCTATTTCAGAATCACAAGTGCTCACCACATCAGCCACTTATATGTGATAATTACTTACTAATCCCTATTTCATGTTGTTTGTTGATAAAAATTGTCATAAACTGCTACATAACTATTAACAATGTACACATTGATATCCAACCATGTGATTGTATTATGATACTAAGTATTTGTGTAAGAAACTAATGTTGACCTATATTTTGTAAAGCTATTTAGAAGTCAACAGATGTAGAGATGTAAGACTTGGTAAACACAAGAAGCAGGACAACACAAAGGTCAATCATCAAATCTATTGAGTATTAACACACATCTGTGTGAAGCAGTGTATGTTTATATTGATATATTTGTAAAGTGATAGGGCACTTCATAAGTTCACTTGTCCATCTACCACCTGTCTCACTGACTGAAGTAAAATTGAACTTGATCAACAATGACAGCTAGCTTACAGGTGTAAGAAATTAAGTTATGAAGAAATAACTAGGTAGGATTCATGTTGTTAGGCCATGAGACGCTCATAGTTTCTAAGTAGAAGTCACTGTGAGCCATATGTTCCAAATTATTTTGTGGAATTTTAAAAATCTTTTAATTTGTTCTCTCTTATTTAATGTTATACAATATGCTATCTAAATCATACCATTCATGCATGTTTGCATGCCATTTTGTCTATCAAAAACTAGTTATTTTGACACTAATACCAGTCAAATAAGAATTTGTAAGGAATTTATTATCCATGTGTTGCAGGTGTTCAACACAATTACTATATTACAATCAGTTTACAATTTTAGCAATAACATTCCATCTCATACTTCGTTTTCATAAGCACACTTCACACTAACCAATCAAAATAATAATAATTCACCAAGACATTATCAAATAGTTGTTTTTTTCCGCTAGGGTGGTCACAGCTTCTTACGAAACTCACAACAATAGTACAGAAGCTGTGCTCAAGACAATTGGCAACGGCTCGGTCAAATGTGCTTATATAGGCTTATCAGAGCATGAATGACTTTCTAGTTTTTCTTAACAAAGTAACTAGCCCAGCGGGTGCCACAATGAATGTCTGACTACCTAATGGGAGTTTCCCCATTTATTTAGTAGCACTGTTTGATGTGACATATGACACCCACCTTTAAAAAACTTTAGCCTCCCACCAGTAGCAGTAAGAGCAGAACTGTTCACAGGAGCATCCTCACTAGCACCCTTACTACTGCTGTTACCATTGACGCCATGTCTTCTGTCTACTTCCTCTGTCATTTTGGTACATGTTGTCAGAGTTGTGTTTGTTCCTTCCTGTATATGCATTTCATGTCTGACCGCTCATACATCACGCGAGCGACACTTTAGTCCGAACCGTCTCGCCATGTCGCACCCAGACTAGGGAACACGGACGCATCAAACACTCGCGAATTCGGATTGACATACAATATATTCGTCAAAGTCCTCATCCTAATGCCACCTGCGGATTGTGGGTTCCACCGAATCTTTCGTATAAACACATTACAACACGGTGACTTCTGGATTGTACAATATTACGGAAGATCCTGAGTCTTATAACACTTTTCGTTTCTCACTGTTTAAATTATGGCTAAACAAAATCGCGACGCCGGATTCCCAATTATAATCGGGCCCACGACACAACTCGATAAAAAGCTGTTCGTTTTTCAGTACATAGTTCATTCACACCCAGCATCCATTTTGATTCGTTCAAAATCAAATATGATCGTTCTTTTGACCACAAATAAACTCGAAATCTGAATGGTCCGAATGCGTTCATATATGCGTTTCGTTATTGCTGCTGACAACCGTTGAAATAACCTGCACGACAGTCGTTTTATCGACGTCTACGGGGGCCAGCAATATTTTAAGTTTATAAAAAACTAGTTGAACCCCGCAACTTCGCCTGTGTCACAATTTTCACTACTGCTCCGCTCCTATTGGTCTTAGCATCACGATATATTCTTCCTCAATAAATGGGCTATATAACACTGAAAGAATTTTTCAAATTGAACCAGTGAGATTAGCACGTTCAAGCAAACAAACAAACAAACTCTTTGCTTTATATATTAGTATATATAGATGTCCAAAGTATATATAGAAATATTGAGCAAAATGATGATACTAAAGAGTTTGTAAAGAGAAACGGTAAGGTTGTGATTATCTTTTCCAATCACTTTTAGTTCAACCCTTGTCTGTGGTTTGCTTATAATCTGTGAAGTGTGAACTACGCATAGCGGCCATTTTGGCCATCATTATTTTGTTTCCATCTCTCTTTTGTTTCCGTCAGCGTTGCCAACGTGTGGAGATTTCCCCAACCTGCGGGGAATCTCATTGGGGGTTTGTAAGATTTGGAGAAAATACTGGGATTTGTATATCGATAGTCCGGGAAAGTCGGAATAGTTTTTCTAGAAATCTAAAAACACTTGTCGTTCCGAAAAAAAAACACTCGGTTATTGAATTAAAAGCTAGAAAAATAAGTGAAAAAATGTACCCGTACAAAAAATGGAAGCTTATGCTTTATGAACTTTCGAACAAAATAAATCTCATGGTCCGACTCCACATGGGCTACACTCGCCCAATCTCTAATTGAAAAGTTGATTGTGTTTATTTTTTTTAATTTAGGGCGCTATTGCAAAATCGAACGCTTGGCGCGGACTATAGCTACAGACCGCGTTTCCCGAGATTTGTAATGATTGTTGCACTGCATAGAACAATGGTTTGAACTCTGTGTTTTATGGAATTATTTTTGGTGTATTACTGAATGAAACATAATAAATTGAATCAAGCATCCCAAAGTAAAAGATACAGTTGTACCATATTTTTTTTAATAATGATTATATTATATCTTCGATGTAACAAAGCACCAAAAGATAAAATTTATGAAACATCCGTTGCAGACACAAGGTCCTTACTAATGTATGTAAAAAATTTAAATATTTGTTTACATACATAAGCATTTCCAAGAAAAAGAATCAAACTTTCTAGGCAATATTTTTTTAAATAATTACTGGCTATATCTAAACTATAATTACATCAAAACTAATATTTGTATGTTTTTTGCAATTTGCCGGTCAGTCTGAAGCTGTATGTTGAACAAAATACGATTCGCGGCCGTAAAGCGTTTTTATCTAAAGAATTATAACCATTTTAATCATCAATATTACAGGATACGTCGTTACCTATCTAGAGGAACAGAACTGCACCCACAAACTAGATTTAGAAACGTTATACCTTGTAACCACGTCCACAATGTAATCTAGTCCTAAGTATAATATTTATAAAGCCCTCTAAGTTCATGAAGCCCTATAGAATGACTTTTTCATGAAATGAACATTCTATAGGGCTTCATGAACTTGGAGGGCTATATTGATGATTAAAATGGTTATAATTCTTTCGATAAATACACGTTTCTTCCACCTTAAGTCAAACAGCCGAAATCAATTTAATTCAGTTACATCTTTGTCTATAACAAAACAATCTGAATTAAAAAACTTGCGATAGTAGGAAATGATCAATTTTATTGGTTAGTGAATTAAGAAATTAAATTAAGTAAGAAAGTAGTAAATTTGCTTGAAGTGCAACATAAAAAATATCATGCATCAAAAAGCAGCACGGATTTTTTTTTACGTGTTTGTAAAACTCGACAAATGCTCCAACCAAACATGAAAGTTGATGTTATTTCCCAAAGAGTTCTTATTAAACTAGTTGACCCGCGATACTTCGTCTGCGTCACAATTTTCATTACTGCTCTAGTATTAACGTGATGATATTTAAAGTTGAAGTTCCTGAGATTAGCGCGTTCAAGCAAACAAACAAACTTTTCAGCTATATTGATTAGTATAGATTAAGATGTTTTATTAAAAAAAACTAACACATTCTGAAGGGTTAGATTTTTGTAGGATACATTTTAACATACTTCTCTGCCTATTCTCTACACTTTTAATGGCAAAAACATACAAAAAAAATATCAGAGTAAAGAATTATTGTAAAGTTAGCTTAATTTTCGACGTAATTTGCCTGGACTTGAGAAAAACGTTTGTAACATAAACGTGTGAAAAAATTCATAAAATGGTATCTTATTTAGTTGAAACTTGTTTTATCTCAAAAAAAGTTGAGGGGAGTTTGACTAGGATTTTCGGGGAATTTGATAAATTGGTGTTGGCAACTCTGGTTTCAATGTAAAACCAAAGAGAAAGAGTGAGACGCATAATATAAATTAACACGCCACTGTATTAGTTTGTTTGCTCGAGCGGGGACCAACCTCATTGATTTCTTCAAAATATTTTGGTGATTACTTTGTCAAACGCTTGTTTTTCCATATATAAAGTTGAGCCAGATCGTTCTAAGCGGAGTGAAGCACGATGACTACATCAGAAGTTTCTTATAATCGCAAAATAATATCAGAAGACTTGTCGAATGTTGAATTCGACACCAGCGAAGATGTGGAAGTTATCCCAACTTTTGATTCAATGGGATTACGAGACGAGTTACTACGAGGCATATACACTTATGGTTCGTATAAAAATTTAAGATATAAAAAATAAAATTTCAGTTTTGCATTTGTTTTGACGCGGCAATCCCTAGAATACCCACTTTCACATTTTTTTCAGGTTTCGAGAAGCCGTCGGCTATCCAACAAAGAAGTATTCTGCCTATTGTGAAAGGCAGAGACGTAATAGCTCAAGCTCAGTCTGGTACCGGTAAAACTGCGACGTTTTCAATTTCCATTCTGCAGTCTTTGGACACAACACTACGTGAAACTCAAGTTCTTATCTTGTCGCCTACCCGGGAGTTGGCCACTCAGATCCAAAAAGTGATACTCGCATTGGGCGACTTCATGAATGTGCAGTGCCATGCCTGCATTGGTGGCACAAACCTTGGTGAAGACATCAGGAAGCTGGACTATGGTCAGCATGTTGTTTCAGGAACACCTGGCAGAGTGTTTGGTAAGTTTTAAAGCTGTATTGTTTACTTAACCCCTACTATCCTTAAATTGCAACAACCAAGGTTCATCTATAGTAATTTCAACAACTTGTGTAATTTTTTTGTATAAACACTACCTACATGTTGTATTAAAAATTTAATAGGCTTCCTCATGAACAGTGTTGGTATAGGTAGTGCTATTCAGAATTAAGTGACTTATCTTAAAATAGATATGCTTTCTGAATCTTGGAACCAGTAAGTAATATGACTAACAGTACTGCATGTTGTCAGTGTATACCAGTAAACATATTCAGTTTTTTTTACAGCTCTTAATTATTTGAGTCTATTAGAATCAACAACCGCAATGTCCTTGAAAATTATAATAATAATAATAATAATATTCCACAAAACTATCACACACCGCCATCTAGTCCCAAGCTAAGCAGAGCTTGTGTTATGGGTACTAGACAACTGATAAACATACTTATATATTTCTAAATACATACATATTATAGATAAACTACACCCAGACACAGAACAAATGATCATGCTCATCACACAAACATTTGTCTTGGGTGGGAATCGAACCCACAACCTCTGGCATAGCAGTCAGGGTCACTAACCACTAGACCAACAGGCCAGTCAAATTGAAAAGGACATTGCGGTTTTTGATTCTAATAGACTCATTTCCTTTCCAATTCTTTGTTATGTGACCCTCTATGGGTAAAAGCCTCCTCCATTATTTTCCACCTTTCCCTGTCTATTGCTTTGTGCATTCAACTTTTTCCTGCTGTATTTATGTCATTGACCATGACCATGTCTCTGCGCATCGGTCTCCTCTGAAGTGGCTACCCATACGCCAGCGCAGAGAACAGAGGGCGCTAACTACCTTGTTCTCATTTCTTAACTCTCCTAATTCCCCTAATTATCTAGCACCCCACTTTCAATACATTTGCGCTAACCACAATAGAAACTTACGCTCATCTCATAACTGTCTTCTTTATTGTCCCTCTCACCGTACTGACTTCGTTCACTGTTCTTTCTTCATTAAATCTATTTCTCTGTGGAATGCGCTACCCCAGGAAATCAGGATGGCAACCAACAGGTCAGACAAGGTCAGAGTTCGCGAGCATATTCGCAAGAGGTTGGGTTGGGAAGAGGAGGCAGTAGTATTGTCACAGCGCTAAGTTCTTAGTCATTGTTTGTTTGCATAAACTGTTATAGTATATTCGTGTATTTGTTTGTTCATTGAGTATATCTATTATAGTACCTATTGTATGTATAGTTCATATATTTATATATATATCTTTGTATTTATTAAATATCTTTTAATCGCGTTTCTTGCTCAAAATTGCACCTACCACTACTTGTCTCTGCATCACCCAAGGGTTGACTGGTAGAAAATGTCTATGGCATTAAGTCCGCCTCTGTTCATTTGTGTGCATGAAGTATTAATAAATAAATAAATTGACCCATAAACAGTATAACTTCATTGAATAAGATTAAGAATAATATTCCTAGAAATCCCAGGGCATGTTCATATTAATATTATCATTCAGGATCATTGAGCCAAAATAGCACTACCTGCACCAATATTACTGCTCATAAACCAGTTGTAATAGTTTAGCTTTTTTGTTTATTTAGTTTAGTTGTTGTATCTTGAATGTATTTCCAGATATGATCAGGAGACGTGTACTGAGGACTCGGTCCATCAAAATGCTGGTACTTGATGAGGCTGATGAGATGTTGAACAAGGGTTTCAAAGAACAGATCTATGATGTATACCGTTACCTGCCGCCTGCCACTCAAGTTGTGCTCATCTCTGCCACACTTCCTCACGAGATCCTTGAAATGACTTCGAAATTTATGACTGATCCCATTAGGATCTTGGTAAAACGGTATGTATTTAAAATTTATGTGAATTCCATAAATTTAATTTATGGAATGCACATAAATTAATTATTAAGTTGTATTTTTCCCTTACAAGAAGCTAAGCCAATATATAATTAATTTTAGCTAATTGTATCTAATTTGGTTTAAAAAACCTGTAAAGATAGTTGCTGTGGTATAAATAAAACTTATTATGATTCAACAAACTTGACCAAATATTATTTCACAGTGATGAGTTGACACTAGAGGGTATCAAGCAGTTCTTCGTAGCAGTGGAGCGTGAGGAGTGGAAGTTTGATACTCTTTGTGATCTCTATGACACTCTGACCATCACACAGGCAGTCATCTTCTGCAACACAAAGAGAAAGGTGGACTGGCTAACACAGAAGATGCAAGAAGCTAACTTCACAGTCAGCTCAATGCATGGTGACATGCCACAGAAGGAAAGAGACAACATTATGAAGGAGTTCAGATCTGGACAAAGGTACACAATTTTTCTTTTATTTACTTTGCCTTTTTAATGCCTATGATTAAATTACAACATGTGAGGGTTCTTCGAAGAACCTTTGAAGGTTCTTGACAAGTGTTTTGTTTCTGCAATGTAAATTAATTAATTGAAAAATAAAACATTGGCACTGCTAAACTCATTTCAACACTGCAAAGCTCATCATGGCGCTTAGCTAAGCAAACTCTTGCACATGCATATACCATCAATCCTCTCACTAAAAATTTTACCTTATTGTGTAGTAAATAAAGTTTTATATTGTACCCTATACCAAAACGCGTGAGAAGCGTCGCGTCTTGTTAGCTGACCCAAATTAGTAACAGGTTACACCAAGACAAATTGTCAATCAATTGTTCACCCACAGAAGACCTCACTTTCGACAACCAGACCCTTGAACTTCATTAAAACAATGTAGAGTAGGTTCAAGAAACGAACAGTTTATGAAACCAATAGGGAATATGCATGAAAAAAAATATTTATTATCCATATAGTTTATCTAGAAATATAGTACTAAAAGTGAAAATAGAATCAAAATTGCTCCAAAAACAAACAAGATATAATTATTTTAAACAAATATATCTGTCCCTCTCGCGAAAACGCTGTTTTCTATGGCAGCTGTATAGACGTCATGATTTTTGACGTCAATATTCATATCGGATTTCTCTTTCTAATTGTAATCTTTCAAACTTCATCGCTGATAAAGGTATTTAAATTTCACGGTTGTTTACTAGAGTTAATAAGTATTTCATTTTGCAAATAAAAAATCGCATGCATATTCCCTATTGTCAGATGCGCTTTAGCCACTGCATATTTGGTCGACAATTAAAGCATCTTACTTTAACCCAGCAAATTAACTAAAGGTTTTAATTGGTACAGGAAAAAAAATTGCGAGTGTCGTTAATTGAACAATCTTGTGTGCTTGTTATTTTGGATGACGTAACTAAAACTTTCGATTTTATTTATGTAATTAACTCTCCAATGTTATTAATGTTCCAATTTTTACTAACTGAAATATTGAATGTTTCAGCCGTGTCCTCATCACAACTGACGTTTGGGCGAGAGGTATCGACGTGCAGCAAGTATCACTAGTCATTAACTACGATCTGCCCAATAACCGTGAGCTGTACATCCACAGGATCGGCAGGTCTGGTCGGTTCGGCCGCAAGGGTGTAGCCATCAACTTTGTCAAGTCAGATGACATCAGGATCCTGAGAGACATTGAACAGTACTACTCCACCCAAATTGATGAGATGCCCATGAATGTGGCAGATTTGATCTAAAATGATATTATGTAGGTACACCACATTTTTGTCACCTTCTAACCCAGTTTATACTGGCAGAACGCACAGTGGTGAAGGTATTATAACAGCACCCAAATAATTCTTACTTTATAACGTATTTTCTAGATGTATCTTGGTATATTGTGTTATAAATAAATTTTATGTAAAATCATGTTTTTTTTTTTGTTGAGGAAGCAGATATCTTAGTACCCCACTTTTCCCTAAGGGCCTTATCACACTAGAAAGTTGCCAGCGAGTGGAAAGCGTGGCGAAATCGCAACGTGTGCGCGGCGAACACACCGCCGCCGGTGCGCAGCGAGCTCGCTGCGAAGACCGCTGGTGGGCGGCTCGGAACACTTCGCGAATCGCCGCTGCGCAATAGCAAATTCAAGAGCCATGGGGAAGGGTGGGCTATTTAGCGAAAAACGAACTTCAGTCCAAAGCAGGTTGAATCAATCTGAAATGAAGGGACTTCTCTTCACTTCAGGTTTGCCATTAAGGTTGATTCTACCTGTAGAACAAATCAACCAAAGGATCCTCACTAAAACATCCGATTTTACTGGCGAATTTATTATTTAACGAATTAACCCTCGGCGGATTCTTGTTTCGGTTTGTTATCTTTTATTTTGAATCTGTTTCAAAATACAATAAGCATTAGCAATTTTGGATCGTACTTTTTTAATTTAGTTTAATTTAAAGTTAGTTTTACGAGGTGGTCTTTATTAGGGTTCCGTACCTAAAGGGAAACCAACGGAACCTTATTACTATGCCTCCGCTCCGTCCCGTCCGTCTGTCTTTCAGCGGGCTGTATCTCAAAAACCGTAATAGGTACGACAGTTGGAATATTCACAGATTGTGTACCTATTTCCGCTATTTCAACAAATAATAAAAATTAAGGTTTATGATACAGAATCCTTCATCTGCGAGTCCGACTCGCACTTGGACGGTTTTTAATCTGGGGTCCTCGGACATGCCGAAGATTTTCGCGAATTAAATCCGTTGTTTTAGTGAGGATTCTTTACTAAAAACCCAGATGGTTTTCTCTTCCCGCGCCGGTTCAAACACAAGCCATGCCATGGATCGCGTATCTTTAAGGTGGATGCTCCAGGGTGGCCAACGAAATTCAAATATTTTTATGTTTTTTGCAATTTGCCGGTCAGTGTGAAGCTGTATGTGGACCAAATGCTATCCGCGACCGTAACGCGTATTTATCTAAAGAATTATAACCATTTTAATCATCAATATAGCCCTCTAAGTTCTAAAAAGAATGATTATTTCTGAAATATTCATTCTTTCGAACTACATGAACTTATTTTTGAATTTCGCGGGCCACCCTGGAGCATCCACCTTAAATTAACTGTTAAGTATACTCGCACCTTTTTGGAAAGATGACAGAATACGCAAGTTATTTTAGTTATATGTACGATTAAGTTCATAGTATTTTTTTGAACGAGACTACATTTTTTGAAGAGTTTTATGAAAATATTGGTAAGATGTTATTCTTAAATCACTCATCATTTTAATAATTTTGTTGAATAAAGTACTTTTCATTTTATTATGTTTATAGCTTAATTGAAGTGCCAGCTACAATTATATATTCTAATGTTACCCATTCCATATGTATTTTTCTTTTAATTTAGGAGTTAAATATCAAATTTTGGCTAAATATCCAAAAAACCTAAAAATTCAAATATCTCGAAAACGATTGAATTTTGGCCATATAGGGGGTTCAATTTATTGCATTTTGGCCCCCCATATAAGCACCTGACGAATATACGTCGAATTACAAGTACCTAATCCTGTATAATTTATTAGACGACATTCAGAATACCACTCTAAACTAAAAAAAAAAGTGAAAAAAAAGTACTGGAAAATGGTAATTACTGTCAAAACAAAAGGCAACCTTCATTTTACTACCTGTAAAGGAGAATAAAGCGAGAGACAAACTGGTCCCACATACGCAATAAGTATATGTATGATATCTGGGCCCCTAGTCTGCTAATTTTTATAAATTCGTCATTCCAACACGATGCCATTGTCATTTTGCTAAAAGTTCGTAATCTGCTAAATTCATAATGATCCTTCACTGATCGTTCAGTAGCATGTCAGTGGTCTCGTAATGAAATTGTAGTGGAATGACAGTGTCGTATTGCCATTATTATAAAACCCGTTTGGAGAAATAATTTTCGAAAAACTGCTATTAAATTTGAACATTATTTTATGCCAGATTGCTATTGTATATAATTTTACATATTATTTATTAGTGTTCTATGAAATCTGAAGTAGTAACAAAGTCGTAAATAGCAAATACGTAATGAAACTCATTTATATTTTATCCGTTTTGCTGTCAAAGTCAAATGTGACATTAGTGACATTAGGTACTGTTTACTTTACTGACGTCGACGACTGTTTTTATTTGTTTTGAAGCGACCGGTGTTTTGCAAAGAGCTAATTGAATTTTAACGTGAGCGTCATTAAAAAATCAAATAATTAATAGATTTGTTTATTGCTCTTTTTACTTCTCAATAACGACATCATGAGACTGTGCATCAATTGCGGAATAGCAACGGAACGCTGCAATACAATAGGAAGGTGAATATTGGAAATGGATCATTCTTCCTATTGTACAGGAATGGGTGGGTTAGTATCTGATATTTCTATATCGTAAACATTTAACATTTTTGTACGTAATATTTAATGTAAACAAACTAAATGGTGTAATAGGTTCTGTTAAGTTTTCTTTTAATGGTTTTATTTTTAAAAATTAACCAGAATGTGCAACAAATTCAAATTCAAAACATCACCAATCCAGACTAAATCTGTATGGTCAATTACAACCTATTCTCTCTCTCAGAGGGGAGGCCAGCGTCCCTTCAATGGAAATGTAATATGGCCACTTATGTTTACCAAAAATAGCCACTCAGATGTTTATTTCTAAATGCTAGTGCTAGACCTAATAGTCGAATGAAAATTGTTTGTTTCAGATAAATGAAAATGACTTCATTTTCCAAGCTTGCTCTTGATGAAAGTAGAGCAGATGGAATTGAACAGACACTAGGACACCGATGAGTGTTATTCAATGTGGATGTTGTCTTCTGAAAAAAGTTTGTCCTCATCAACTTTTACAGTACAGAACTGGTACAGTGCAAGAGTGTAATATAATGGATTCTGCCGTGCTTGGTTAGTTTACTAGTTTTATTCACGGGTTATGAAAAACATTATTTAGTTTAGTTTTGTTAACGAGGGCATAGAGAGTGTTATTTTCATTATCTATCTATACTTATATATAAAGCTGAAGAGTTTGTTTGTTTGTTAACTTGAACAAGCTAATCTCAGGAAGTACTGGTCTGATTTGAAAAAATTTTTCAATGTTAGATAGCCCATTTATTGAGGTAGGCTGTAGGCTGTATATCATCACGCTAAGACCAACAGGAGCGGAGCAGTAATGAAAATTGTGACGCAGATGAAGTTGCGGGTCAACTAGTACTAATATTATAAAGCTGAAGAGTTAGTTTGTTTACTTGAACGCGCTAATCTCAGGAGCTACTGGTCCGATTTTAAAAATTCTATCAGTGTTAGATAGCCCATTTATCGAGGAAGGCTATTGGCTATATTATCACGCTAAGACCAACAGGAGCGGAGCAGTAACGAAAATTGTGAGGCAAACGAAGTTGCGCAGGTCAATTAGTATTTAATATTAGTCAAGCTCTTAACATCAACATTTCTCATTTGCAGGATTTCATTAATTCAGTCATTTTCAAAATGGGCACACACATACACAATGTCTCTGTGTAATGGCTTCCTGTAATGTGGATAAATTATTTTCAGGTGGCTGCTTCAAGTGTGCTTCTTTTGATGGGTGCGAGCAAATAGAGCATCCCGGTATTTCCATTCAGGCCCCTCACCATCTGGGGCATCTTCATCAGCTGTCAATGAGCGGAACAGTCAAGACATTCCTCATTTAGAAGAACCTACTTACACACATATTATGATAATCCTAATGAAGAAGATGATTAAAACGATTTACTTACTGCTATGTTTTATTTTTATTTTAATATAATACTATTTCTTATTACTGTACCTGATATAAGTTAGCACCCTATTAAATACAATATAAGCAAAAGCAAGCCAGAAGTGATGCACATGGCCCTTGTCTAAAAATATAGTTTTCTGAAAACTTCAGCTTAAAGAAACTGAAAGCCTGAGCACTTTTATAAAAAATCATCATTATAGGATGCAAGCACTGCAGCATAGCTGCAAGTGCATTCTAGAGTATATAGTCTTAGATCTCTATAACGACGAATGTTTGATAATATTTAGTGTAGGAAACATAGCCACAAATATGCATTTTTCGTTTGAACGAGCTAATCTCTGGAATCAGTCAGATTTGAAAAAATATTT
Organism: Lacanobia oleracea; assembly: GCA_950371165.1. NCBI lineage: Eukaryota > Metazoa > Arthropoda > Insecta > Lepidoptera > Noctuidae > Lacanobia > Lacanobia oleracea. Next base: position 6,591,419 of record OX493404.1, read on the forward strand.
TTATATTGTTAGGCTATACGGGAACAGAAAAAAACGAGATATGCGCGTACAAAGTCGCGAGCTAAAGCTAGTAACTACTAACTAGTATTTAAAAATAATAACCTAAAATATGGGCAAATATTATCTGATTTGGTCAGTGGGTCAAAATTGGGCTCGTGAAACCTTCCTAAATGCTCTAATTTATGGCGAAATCCAGCTCTGTAACGCCAAGCCCAAGTTTTTATGGAGTTACGGTTTCTCCTTTCGGCTCTCATTGAGTTTCTCGAAAACCACTGACACCTGGCGCTTGGCTACAGCAGCCGCACCAATGAAGAGCGAAGTTTGTCCAAAAAATATTGGATGTAAAACGCCGGTAGAATGGCGCAGTGACTGGAAAAGCAATGACTACACAATTACGTAGGTCACTGATCGATGGAACTGTCAAAATTTTAGCAGATTACCGCATACGACTGTCATTATGTACGAGATTACCATTTTATGCCATTTCGTTCAGTGGAGTGTCAGTGATTGTTCATTGGAAAGTCATAATGACACTATTATGTTAGTAGATTGCCAAACTTGTCAAAATCAACAATTATGAGATCAGTGATCGACCATTCTGACACTATTGTAATAGCAGACTTGGGGCCCTGGACCTATGTTTTTATGAAAAACTGCAATAGAAACACACTTATTGTATGCAATGCAACATACAATAAGTGTTTCTATTGCATAGTTTTTCATAAAAACATAAGTCCAGATAACATAATGCGTTGCATATGTTGCAAACGTAGGACAAGTGTGTCTGTGTCTCTCGCTTAATAGATTTGTGGGGCTTGCAAATAATTACACACTTTATGTAGTGAATTTACAAAGTTTATGTTAGTCAAACGATGCTATATTCTGAAAGCAATAATACAACTAATTTACACACATTTAAAATATACATACATAAAACTTATCACTACAGTAATTTGACAACAAAAACTTATATATTAATAAAATGTTAATTCCAAAAGATTATTGTTATGACAGCTAAGCTCTTGGAATGTTACCAGTACCAGGTCAGAAGCCTGTACTCAATACTAGTTTTCTAGATGCTATTCACAAGATGGTGCAATATCAATTTACAAAACAATAATTTAGCTATAATAATCAAGAAGAATTCTTAGAAGATAATAAAGATCATATAATATAAACATTTATATTTTATAAATAACAGTGTTAGGATGTTAGAGTCACATTTGCTGTATCAAAAAATTAAACAATGTGTTCTAGCAGTGCCATAAAAAATAATTTTTGTTTAAATTGTTTTGTATAAATTAAATAACAACAGACATTTTTTTAGAAGTCCTTGGGTGTCTCAGAGAACTCAGAAATACCATTTCATTTGGCATTTGCCGAGGCCAGTAGACTTTTCCCGGTAGCTTTCATTTATTCTATGGAACATGATCTAATCTATCTATCTTCTTATCTATAAAAATGAATTGCTGTTCATTTGTCTCGCTACTTGAGAATGGTTGGACTGATTTGAATAATTATTTTATCATATTGTTTTTAAACCTTCCCTGTACTCTGTACAGGGAAGGTTTAAAAACAATAAATATAAGGGTAGGGACGTATATCAGTAGACTATTGACGGGAGTGAGGCCGTGGAAGATGGCTAGTAAAGAAGAATAATAATAATAAAATTTTGTTTGATGACATCATGTTCAATAGAATAAATGGGAACAACCAGACTTTTCTCATACGTCAAAGTATTTTAATCACATGTCCATTGTGCCTATACTTCACAAAACATAAACTCAAGAGTTCAGGCCTACTGTTATCTTCTCAATTATGATAATATGTAGTAAAAGTAGGTCACATAGGTTTCAGAAATCACAAGGTCTAAAGATCATTTTTCGCAATATTTGGCAAGATATAATGGTATTGACAACCAGTTTATGGCTATCCAGTTTTATTTCACAAAAAATAATTATGTGCATTCCATTCAAAGTTACTATGTAACTTGAAATGCTGTATTTATTCATTTTGGAACATCATGCCTCCTCATAGCTATTAATAAAAGTATATTAAAAGATGTCAAAACAATGATGAAATTGTGTTTTCTCTTAGAGACGCTTTTGGTTGCCTTATAAGTATTATATCCTTATTCTTAAGGCACAATTGAAAAATCATGTCATTTATCAGAAAAACATAACTTTAGTAGGTATGATAATGATCAATCCTAATAAGTGAACACCCCAATTTGAGTTAAGATCTCTTTATAAAGAGGAGGATGCAGTGCATCATTTGTCAGCACTTGCAAATACTTTGATATTATTCTTAGGCCCTAATATAAAAATCGGTTAAAAGTTACAGCTCTGTCTCAGAAGTTGGATAGTGTGCATTCCAACGCCTGTAAATGAAAATGCCAATAGCTCCCACTAATAGGGCAACCAGTATTTCGGTAAGCTGATCCAAGAAACTATTGGTAGGCTCAACTGACTCCAACACTTGAGGCTCTGGCTCATGAACAGGTTCTTCAACTGCAGGTTTAGCAGACTGCTCCTCCTCTGCTTTGAATGCTATCTGGTTCAACACTGACTTTTCTTCCTCAGTGATAGGTTTAGCTGCTGTTGATGACAGCAGAGCAGATATCTCTCCACACTGGGAGCACACCCATGTTACAGATTTCTTGGCAAGGACCTTTCGTTCAGCAGGTGAGTAGTCGAGTGATCCGATAGTACCTTCAGCTGGAGTAGGCATGAACGCGATCAAAGCCAACAAGGCAGTTCTTATAGACCAGGAAGGTTGCCAAGTCTCAGGGTGATGCCCAGAAATGGATAAACAAATCTTTTTATTGACTTCGAATCTTCCGTTGGGCGTCAGAAGTATTATGTGAGGTGGGTGCATAGGATATTCCTTGGGTAACAATATCCTACCATGGTAAATACCACCCTCAAAGTCTGTACCTTTCGGTCCTTGCACGGTGAAGTGCCACTCGAACAGGTTGTCCTCCAAAGGACGCGCGCAATATTCCTCTGTGGCCTCTGCCAACTCCATGGCCTCTCTCATTAGACGTTTCACACCAGGACATTTTGTGTTATACTTTTCACTTATTTCTGCCATCTTTTGCAAAGTACACAACAGGTAGGAATTACTGACAGTATGATAATTATAATGACGCAACAAATAGGCAGAGGTACACGTATGTTATTGATGTAATCACAAGAAAATTTGATAACAAAATCCTTTTGTAAAATCACAATAGGTACCTAATTGTCAAACAAAATGTCAGGTGATTGTCAAAATAAGACAGCCAAAGAACAGTATTCACAGATCAAAAAATAAATACCGTGAGTTAATAAATTATAAATAAATATCTGCGGCGAGCTATACGCGTGCGGTTTTTATGTACGCGTGCTTACTGTGACACAAGAGCGAAGAAGAAGCTCGTCGAGCCACAAGTACGCGTACTTGCTCACACGTCAGTCACCTGCTTAAGGCTGACTGTCCACTGAAGCGGAGAGCAGAGGAGTGGAATTGAATAAAATCTTCGCTCCGCTTCAGTGGACAGAGATTAGTTTTAAAATTCATAAAAATACCGACTGCCCGGTCGGTCGCAATTATACGAAGCTAAGGCATTACTGTCGTTATGGTACTAACAGTATCTGTAATTCTCTACCAGACGGGCGTGATCGACTGCAACGGGGGTGAGATGGGGTAAGTCTATCCTTCTTCTAATCCCTCGATGTGAACTGTGACCACCCGACTGCGTCCAGCCGCGCTGGCGTCCTGTACCGGGGGTACTGAGGTTCCCCGTACCACGCGTGCAACGTTCTTCTATCTTGCTGTCTTCGGGGTAGATTGGGGTGAGGGATGTATGCTTACCAGGGTTAAATAATGTGCAGGAATTTGATAACACTGGCACTGCAGCTAGTGGTTTAAAGGAAAATTCGCAAATACTTAGATTCTAGTTACAAATTCTATATTTCTTCTGCTGGCGACTAAAAATTGTTATTTTTTGTCTATTTACTAACGTACTATGTTACTTTACTATAACGAGGCCCAAAAACCACTAACTGTTTTAGTAAATCTGTTTTATCTGTTCTGTTTATCAAATTAAGTTTATTCTGATGTTGTGTTTTCTTTTATATTGTCTTCTAATAGTAAAGCTGTTCCATTTATCTTTCACAGTAACAATAAAAATAAGTTTGGTTTAGTTTAGTTTATTTTATATCATTCAGGGTCTCACAATTAGAATGTATTTTTTCATTTATGATTAGGCTGTGTACTTCTGTAAGTGACAAATTCACCATAATAATAGATGTGTAAGTTCTTTTATGTAATTAGTTATTAGTAAATAAGTCGTTGGAGTACCTAATATACAGAGTTGATACGACAGAGGGGCATTAAATTAAACTACGTATACTATACGTGATCAGTATTAATTCGATACGGTTTAAAAACAAAAAGCGCCATAAATGAGAAAATATTTTTTTCAAACAAACTAAATAGCTTGCAATTCCGAATAAAACGCAACCACACTTTGTAAAAAAATGACACTGACCTTAGATACCGCTAGGTAACAAAGCGGCAACGTCGCGCGCGCGCCGGAGCGCGGTGTGCGGTATATCGTGTGCTCGGCGGGGGCCGGGCCGGGGTGGCGGCCGGCGACTTAGGTCTCCGCTCGCACTGATGTTAGGTGACGTTTCGAAGTACGCGCACAAAAACAAACACATAAAATTTTTAAATTTTCGATGTGTCCTCCATTTACATTGATGCACAAATTATACCGACGGAGAATATTGTTATTTATTTTTCTAATTAGATCACTGTCCGTCGCTAAGCACTTTAATTTGTGAAATGCTAAAATAATCCTATTTTTTAACTCATTAATTGTATTTACCTCTGAGGCATACACTTCACCCTTAATGTACCCCCACAAAAAGAAATCCATGGGAGTTAGGTCCGGAGATACTAATACTAAATAATAATAATCCCAAGTTACGTGTACTCTCACAATAACAAAATAAAATCACAATTATTTGCGCGCGAATTCCACAAGCCGTACGTTCCGAAACGACAGCGTCGGCGTCACTGAATAGAGGCCCCACTTACGATCGCAAAAAAACAAGGATGCAACAAACTGACCTATTTCTGTTTCTTTCAAATGTAGCGCATTCGAAAGAAACAGACAGTCCGTCGCTTTCGTAGTGAAAGTGCAAGTGTGTGTGTATTGATTGCTTCCTTGTTTGCATTGCCAATTTTTAGTGAATGTCCTTCGACATGCGTCAGAGCGGCAACAACGCATCGTAGATTCTTCGTTGTAAGGTGCATGACCTATGCTTAGACGATAATCAGCTGTTAGAAAAGATACATCGTGTTCAAACCGTGCAAAAACTTTAAAAATCATTTGCGACTAAACTACTGCTCCTAATTAATTTATTTTTGGTACAGAGCTTGAAAATGGTACCTAGTATAGGCAGTTTAAAGGAAAGCCCCTCTGTCGTATCAACTTTGTATAAATAAATAAAATCAATTCAAATGTTATGATTACCATTGTGGGAGACTGGTGCCTGAGCTAAGCAAGCCTGTGTTTCAAGACACCAGGACAGAAACACAGCACACATTGATTTTATATTGAAATCAGCATCACGTAAATAACATTTGGTATTGTACGTTGATGGGAAATAATTAACGTTGTGAAGTAGATGATGAGTTTAGCATCAAAGTAGTTATTGTGAACAGGTTCTTAGTTCTGGGGGTCGGCGAGCGTACCAGGGTATCGTGGAGTATCCCAGGTGGATAAGGACGAGGAAGTCTGTATCAGGGTGTCATTGCTTTTGGTGGTACAAATTAGAATTTACTCGGTATTCTTCCTATGGGGTAGTGCGAGTATAGGAATTGTGTTTTGCTGAGTTATGAGATAGCTGTTGATACTGAATAAGATACTAGGTATCTTTGATTTTCTTTTATGACTTTTAGTGGTGTTGGACTTTGTAATCACGAATACTAGTGAATCACAAATCAAACCTAATGGGTTTGTTACAGTCAGTTTTGAACTTTCAAATGGCTAATTGACTGAACTAATAGTCAGTGAACTGAAGTGTTGGAATAGCTGTGTGTAAAAGTTTGTAGACAATTACCGAAGAGATTAACGATAGCAAATTTCTGGGGGTTATATTGAATAACGTAACGATGAAACAGCATATGTATTGAGAAGAAACGTTGTACTTTCAAAGAAATTGAAGGTCAGTTGAAAGTTTTTAACGATAAAGAAACCAAGGAATTAAAAAATAAGATTGATTAATTATGACTAAATTAAAAAGAGAAAAGGACGAGAAAGATAGAGATAATAAGAATATCAAAGCATACTACATTGAATATAAGAAAATAAATCAAAACAATGATCTCATCTGTGATCATTGTAAAATATAATTGGTGTATAATTATATAGGACGGGATCATTAACCGTCTTAAATTAATATAAGAGTAAAATACCTCTAGTATCATGCAGAGTGTTTAGAAGGATATAAATACTTTCTAATAAATGCCTGCATGTTCAGTTAGCGAGTCTATCAGTTCTCTTACCGGTATTGATGTACTGCATCCTCCTCTTGAAGTAACTTTTTCACTGGCGCGGGGTTGTAACTTGCCATACAACACGAACAGCAGGCCCAACTTTCATAAAGCAAATTATGCAGAAATTAACAAGTACCTTTATGAACTGAACTGGAACGAGATTTTTCAAGATACTCACTATGTAAACGAATTGGTTACAATATTCTACAGACATATACGTGACGCTATTACTAAATTCGTACCTAACCGTAAGCCAAGGAATGGGCGATATCCACCATGGTTTGATAAACGTTTAATCAAATGTCTTAAAGAAAAAAATAAGTTGAGGATACGTTTTAAAAAATATAAAAATCCGATGGATGAAATTGAGCTTAAATTAATTTCTAAGCGATGTGAAAGTTTTGCCATTCAATTGTATAACGATTATGTAAGGAAACTCGAAAATGACATTAAGACAGACCCCAAACGTTTATGGAGTCATATTAAAGCCAAACGCGGAGGATCTAGTGCCTACCCGCTAACTATGACTGATGGTCAGGTCGTAACTTCTGATGGCTCTGAAATCTGTGATCTCTTCGCTAACCACTTTTCAAACGTGTACATATCTGACACTGATACAGAAAATAATTATTATTTAAGTTCTCTTCAAGCAATTTATAATAATAGTCAGGGCTTGACTTCCATAGAAATAGAACGGGAATGTCTACTTAAGAAATTGAAAACAGTTGACATCAGAAAAGGATCTGGTCCCGATGGCATTCCCCCGGTATTTATTCATAATTGTGCGTTAGTTCTGGTGTCCCCTTTATTAATCATCTACAATGCGTCCATGGCCACAGGAACATTTCCGTCAGAATGGAAAAAGGCTAAGGTAGTTCCCGTGCACAAGTCGGATAATAAAGACTCTATTAATAATTACAGACCCATTTCAATACTTTCTACATTCGCTAAGATCTTTGAATCTTTTATTTGCCCTCATATCCAGCAACATTTTAAAATGTACGTGAGCAACTGTCAGCACGGGTTCGTAGCTTCAAGATCTACAGCTACGAATTTAGTGGCTTTTACTGAGTCCCTAATTCAGACTATTGACGAAGGCAAACAACTAGATGTTGTTTACACAGACTTTAGTAAAGCTTTTGACAAAATGCCCCATTCCATCCTAATAAAAAAGCTTGAGGCATACGGTATAGCTGGACCTTTGTTAAAGTGGTTCAAATCGTATCTTTCTGGGCGCGAGTTCTATGTCGTTGTTAACGGTTATCAATCTACAACACGAATTATCACATCTGGCGCTCCGCAGGGATCACATTTAGCTCCAATACTTTTTATTGTATTTATAAACGACCTTCCCTTATGTCTTCAATTTTCCGAGCCGTTTATGTACGCCGATGACTTAAAATTGGCACGTAAAATTGAATCATCAAAAGACAGTGAGCTCCTGCAACGCGACATTAACCAAGTTATCGAATGGTGTCGCAATAATAAAATGCAACTGAACTCGAAAAAATGCTATCATACAAAATATACACGGAACATTAACTACATCGAAACTGGGTACTTCATAAACCAAGATAAGGTCCAGCAAGTAGAAGTCATAAGGGACTTGGGAGTACTTTTCGACAGGAAAGTAAGCTTTGTGCCCCATGTTGAAAGTATAATTAAGAGAGCATCCAAAATGGTAGGGTTCATAATTCGTACCACTAAAGGTTTTCGCAAAACTGGCACGAAAATAATGTTACGTAGCAAAATACAACAGTTTCGCGCGAAGTATTTTGGAGTACTGCAGCGTTGTATGGAGGCCTCACTTTGCCACCCATATTCTGAGGATCGAGCGTGTACAGAAGCGTTTTATGTGGCATCTAGCTTTTTATGAAAGGAAACACAAGTCACTACCCTCATACAACTCCCGTCTGCAACATTTCAAAGTGCAACCCTTATCAGCACGCAGAGATGTCGCAGATGTTTTATTTTTATTTAAACTGTTACGTAGCAAAATTGACTGTCCCGATTTACTTAACTTAATTAGATTTCGGGCACCTTCTAGATATCCTAGGAAAAGCATAACGCCTCTGTGCCCACCATATCGAAGGTCTATACTTGGTGCAAACTCTCCAATTCCTAGGTTTTGCAAGATCCTCAATAGCTGTAGTGACTTGTTAGATATTCACCACGACAGTGTAGGTGCAGTTCATAAAGTAGTTTTATTAAACAGTCAAACGACACATTTGTAGGGATATTGCTGTTTACATTTTATTTTATTTTTGTATTCTTAAATTTTTATTTTGTTTTTATTTTACACAGTAATTATTTTTAATAGATACTCAAATCTTAATGCTACTGTTAGTTTAATTATAATGAATATTTTATGCCTTGCCAAGTCAGTACTTTTAATTGTTTCTGTTTTAATCTGATAAATAGTCAATTTATTTTATTTTAATTTATAATCTAATTTTTCAATATAATTTAATTTCCCAATTTTAATTCAATTGTATTTTTATGAATTTGTCATAATTTAATAATTAATGTTTTACCAATGTTTTCTGTGCTAGCGGTGTTAACCTGTAATTAGTTGTTGCACCCGCAATTGTATCTTATTACATTATAAGCTGTTTATGTACTGGTGTAAACAGTTGTTGGTTAACCTGAATAAAATAAATAAATAAATAAAATACATTTGTATATTATTTGTAAGTACCTACCTAGATCCATAAAACTTAATACGGGTAGTATTTATAAATATCAATAAAATAAATAAAAATAAGGAAGGGATGTAGTGTACGTAATACACTTATGTTTTGTCTCGAGCGCGTTACAACATGGCCGACTGATCGGAGGGCTTGTTCAACCGTCAGTCTGGCAGTACGTGGTGGTGCGTAGACGAGCCAAATACCTACTATTAGTAGATACGTTGCGTGGATTCTACAGAACCGTCTCGACTTATTTTGGCATCTACTGCATAAGCAACTTTCTTCATGCTAGCTTTGCAGAGTCCACGCAAAAATTTTTAGTTGTTGTCGTTGGCGAAACGAGCAGTGAAAAGGTGTCGGAACCCATAAAGAAGTTTGCCTTTTGGTTGGATTGGCAACCTGTAAAGGAATATGCAAGATTATCTCAAATAATTAAAATGCCTACCTGTCAATCAAATCGGCTTCTTTCCAGCAGTCGACGCATTTTTCGTCAACGCTCAACTCGAAGTTCACGTAAAGATAACAGCGAGTATTTTTTTGTAAGGTAAATCACAAAATAAAAACAGGAAATTGCAACCACACACGCAAGGTATAGTCGCTTGCAATGCCATCTGCTTCTATCTTTTCGTGCTGCTCCCCATTCATTCGGCGGATTATTTTTATGTTGGCAATCCGTAGTCGAAGAAATCGATCTAATAGAACGCAGCTGTCCAATCTTACTCTATGATCCTATGATCCAACTAATGTCAAAAACCCACCAAAAAAAAACACAAAGTGTAGCGAAGTATCAATTTTGTGATAATAATTTGTTCTACCATTTCTGTTTACATTAATTGTGAAAAACAATGTCGTTTATGTTTCCTGACTACATATATATCAATGTAACATCAAGAACTTAATCCCTTGTATTGTGTGTAGCTTTTGTGTCATAAACATTGCGAGATGGGTAACATTAATGAAGACAAATCGATTTACATGGCTAAATATTCAGCATTTAATCCTTATCGAATAAGACAGAGAGAGCTGGGGTATCAGCCCTCTATCGGTGAGGGTAATGCGCTCGCGAAGAGTTTGTACTGTGGTATGAGACCCATTGCATCTTGGGACTCCGAACGCGACAAGATTCCCCCGACTGGAGGCGTTTTCAACCTTGAATTTTCCCCGGAAGGGTAAGTGCGGTATATGAATAACGCATTTTAGCCTTGACTTTGGATTTGCTTGAATTCCATTCTAAAACCGAGAATATACTTACCAGATATAATTTTCTGCTTATTAACTTAATTGGCTGCAAAACATGTTGAACTGCTTTAGTCGATATTAAAACTTCATGAAATAGGTGAAATAATTGCTTAAAATTGAACATAACATACCATAATACACATCTTGTCTAATAAGTAATAACAGGTTGCTAAAAATAACTTTTCTTTATAAAATACTAGCACTTCGCTCGCGACTTCGTTTGCGCGGATTTAGTAGGTACTCTGCGAACTTCATCTCCATAAGTTCTCCCTCTATGGGTGGCTTAATCTGTTTAGATTAAACCCTCTTTAATAAATAAAGAACAAAAAAAAAGTCCTCCCTCTATAAAGGGTAATGTGTAAATTATTTATTAATAGACTCCCCTTCTTCTTATCATGTGGGCAGTAACGTCTAATGACCACACACCCTAGTGTCAGTTTCTAAACCGCCTCAATCAAGTATTTTTATACCCATTGTAACTTTTAAACAAAAGGTCCGATATGATAATATAAAAATTAAATGGATAAGGATTAATATCATGATTCCAAAATCACCACTATTCCATTCCACCCCGGGTTTTGATTGAATAATTTGAACAAAAAGTGGTTATTGTGACTTAACCATAATAGTTAGAAATATACCCTCGCAGACTTTTTTGTGGATATTGATGTCTTCTATAAAACTATAGTACATCACTTTGCTCTATTGTCAATAGTTTGGGCAGCATATGTAATGTAAGGATGTTTTTTGTATTTTTTTCACACCTTGGGTTACATTATCGAAGTTTTCATACGGATCCCTAACTTTTTTTGAAAATATTCTAAAGCCCATGTTCATCAGGGATAATGTAGGATTCTAATGGTGAGAGAATTTTTCAAATCAGTCCAATAGTTTTGGAGCCTATTCAATTTAAACAAACAAATCTCTCCTCTTCATATTTTTTTTTGTCCTTATTTGGCAACTGAGCCGGTGACGACTATTCTGCCAGTGTCATGTGGTGACGGCAACCCGGTGAGGTGAGCCGTTGAACTTTGCACTTTGTGGTAGATTTAAAATGTTAGTAGCTGTAAGGACAATACAATATTTGGTTAGATAACATAGAATACTAAAAAAAATAAAAAAATATGCTAACTATATGTATATATTTGAGGAGCTCGTGGCTAGATAATAACAGCCGCACGGGTCGATCTTCAAGGTTAAGCAACGCTTGCCAAGGTTTGTCAGTGGATGGGTGACCATCTTAACATACCGAGTTTCCTCCGTGCCTCGGAAAGCATGTTAAGCCGTTGGTTCCGGCTGTCATTTGTAGATCTTTGGCACGGATAGTCAGGAGCCAGTTAATCCGACTCCAGTCTTGCCATGAAGTACCGGGCTACCCAGTTAATGGGTTAATATAGTTGGGAACAGGCTAGGTAGATGATGATAATGATATATTTAAACCGAAGTAAAAAAATATAATAAATAATAATTATTAAACATTCTACATTTTAATATCATTATTATTTAAGAATTTTGATAGGAGTTGGAAACGTTTAGGAAAGAAATTGTTCAAGAGGGAATGGAAGTTGATAGGGAGAGGGATTTTCATTTTGGGAAGTATTTGGTACAATTCGAAGGAATGGGATTTAGAAGGTAATGAAAAAAAGATATGTTCTAAGGTACAATTATCAAGGCCACATTCGCATAAGGAGCTGTCACGGACACGCATTTTATGTAGGAATACTGGATTAAGTAGTGGCCGAATCTTAGTCTACACAAGGACGAGACAGTTCTTTTTGATAATTTGGAATATTAGTGTAGATATTTATCTATGATAATAAACAAGGAGTGGAATTCCCTGCCGGAGTCTGTGTTTCCCGATAGCTACAACCTGGGAGTCTTTAAGTCAAGAGTGAATAGGTTGCTTCTAGGCAGGCGTGCTCCATCTTCGACCACATCATCGCTTACCATCAGGTGAGATGGTGGTCAAGCGCGTGCCTATTATTAGTAAAAAAAAAAAAAAAAAACAAACATGTTATTATTTAATTTAACGCATGGTTATGATTGACACAAGATGTATAAATGAATAAATAAATAGACGCCTGTGTGCTAAAATATCAGTTTTCCAACCCAAATTATGAGAATAGTAAAAAACATTAAAAATACTACTATACTAATATGAAAACGAAAACTGCTTGATTGTACTGATTTTTCAAAAATTAATAATCCTAGTCTTCACTTGATTTGAGTATGAGAAGTGCATACATGAAACCTGCTGATATGTTGAATTCTAATAGACTGATTTATTTTTTAGAGTTGGTAATGCCTTCTGATTCTTTTTTCCTTGTTTCTATTTAACTGCCATCAGTCCTCTCTGGAATATTATCAGTTTAGTTGCGTGAATTAGTTGGCGTTTCAGGTACAAGGGCCATTGCCGCTGCTACCTCTTCAGATGACCTCTCTTTTTTACTTGACCTCTCTTAAGTCGATTTATAGATTTGCTGCTGTCCAGCAATTTAACAGCCAAAGGATTTGGGTGGATGGCTAGACGATCAGCATAACGCTTTTTATGTTTATTAATTTCCTCAATAATGGTCGGAGTGTTGAGATAATCATGGATTCCTTCATTCCGTGTGAACCAATACAGGTTTTTATATTTGGCATTTAGATGTTCTCTTTTTTGTTTATATGCGTCTTCCATGAAATCGGAGATACTTAACACAATTTGTGTGTGGAACAGTTTTATCTCCTAATGTTACTATGGGACAGTCACTTCTTCTCAAAGTGAAGGTAATGTGACTTGATTTTTGGGCACTGGCACAGATACGCCACTTTTGCAGCCAGGCATTCATTTTATCCAGTACAGTTTGTAATTTCGATCGGATGTGAAAATATTATATAAAACGGGCCCCAGGACCGATCCTTGTGGAACTCCAGCTTCGATATTATACAGACAAGATCGTTCGTCTCCTTGTTTTATTTGGAATTGTCTGCCCTCTAAATAAGTTAAGTTGGTGATATATTTGCATGCATCTTCGATATCATCTGGTGACTGAAATGCTATTTTTAGGTTTAAATTATCTTCAAGGTAACCTCTAAACCCTTGCCAGTCTGTTTTGAAGTTATGCAAGGATTCAGGTGTCTCTGTGGTGATAATATTGCTGCTAATATTAAATATCACAGGAATGTGATCGGATGATCCGTCCAGGCACGACTCAACTGACAAGTGTAGATTACTAATTCCACCAGAGAGTATGGGAACTTTCTTCGGATCAGAAGGCCAGTAGGTTGGATTACCATCTGACCAGGGCCTCAAATTGTTTTTGTCTACTGAGTTTTTCAATACTCTGCCTCTGGTTACCGTGCATCGTGAGCCCCAGAAGGTGTACTTGGCCTGAAAAAGATAAATGTGCAATAACAGTCATTGGCCCACATACATTGATTGACATTAATAATATCAGAAACAGAAATAAAGACATAAAGCTGTCTTGAATCGACTTTTCTCACTATCCTTTACATTCTCTAGTAATGAAAAACGGTTTATTAATTATTGTTTGGTTAACAGAAAAAGGGATAATAGGGAAAGTTCAATGTACTTTATTGCAAGTTTATCTGGCACCTACCTACTTCTCTTAATGTTTATGATTATACATTAAACTCATTTTTACATTTTTAATTGATTTTTGTAAAAGATAATTGTGACCATTTCAGGACACTGTTGGTGGCTGCCTGTGAAAAGAAGTCAGTACAAATATTTGACCCACTCACACATCAAAGGATACATTCAGTCAATGGAGCACACTCAGATTGTGTCAACTGCGTTAAGTGAGTGGTATTTTGTGTACCTTTGAACTTTATTTGTATGCTTTTGGCATTTAAAATAATATTAGCACATATTTATTTTTAAATGAGCTTAATAAAATAATGAGAGTAATTCATTATTGTTCTCATAAATGATATGAGCGAGAGACAGTAAATACGAATGGGGAATTATACAAAGACAGAAAAATAATTATTTTATTTTTATCTCTTGTGTCTGTCTACATTCAAAATATCATACACCTTTTTAGGTTCCTTGATGGCCGGATGTTCGCAACATGTTCAGATGACACCACAATCGCTCTATGGGACGTCCGCAACCTGAAGAAGAAGATACGATCTCTGCTAGGTCACTCAAAATGGGTGAAAAACATAGAATTCTCAGTTAAAGACAAACTGCTGGTCACTTCAGGGCTGGATGGCAGCATATACACTTGGGATATCAACTCCTATACAGAATACAACCTTATTTACCAAAGAGTTTTTCACACGTCGAGTCTGATGCGATGTCGGCTGTCACCGGACGCGAGGCAGATGGTTATGTGCACGACTGGCGGTCTCATCGTTCTTATACACGACTTAAATTTAAACACACTAGCACAGGACTTGAATGGATTTAAGGTACGTCTCGTTGTTGCTGTGTTAACTTATTTGTCGTACCCACTACTGGGCATGCTGGTTAGTGCAATTGCTGAGCTTATGGTCTTAATTTGAAACCCAGGTCGAATGAAGTGTGGGATTTTCTTTAGGAATTTATCGGTAGCAACATGGAGCCTAGATTTCTGACTAAAACATGCTTTTGCGAAATCATCATATCAGTCCACTGCAGGACATATGCCTCCAAGTGTCGCCACAACAACCGGTCCTGTGCGTCTCGCATCCATCGGTCACCGGTCCACCTTGTGGGAGGCTTTTCAACACTGCGTCTTCCGATACGCGGTCGCCACTCTAGACATTTTCGGCTCCATCGATCTTTTTTGCGAGAAATGGGCCCTGCCTACTGCCACTTGGCGATCCTTCAGGCTTTGCGAAATACAGATGTTATATTGTGTATTGTTCCGAAAGCGAGCGCGTTGCGTTGCGTTGTTGCGTGTGCGTCGTTGTAGCGATGCTTGGGGGAGGCCTATGTCCATCAGAGGACCTCTTTCCATTGAAGTGATATTTTGATACTAATTAGTTACTCATTACTAATCTAATCATACAAATTGGTTGCAGCCGAATCTCTACCGCCTGATGCAGATGAGCCGGCAATCCATTCCGATCGCCGCCATGTACGACCACCTGTTCGACCCCAACCGCAAGGTGAACCGCGTCGAGTTCATCTCTGACTTCCCGGACGGGAATGACGCGGAGGTGGTCAGCGCGTTACAGGTAAGTTAAGCACTAGCTAGTATAATAAAAGTTGTATGTAACGTGTTCATGTAGTTGTATATGAAAATAGTATTTATAGTCAGGAGCTCGTGGCTACCTAAATAAAAACAGCAGCCACTCGGGTCGATCTTCACGGCTAAGCAACGCTTACCAAAGTCGGTCTGTGGATGGGCGAGCATCTTAACATACCGAGACTGTTATTTGCCTCGGAAACCACGTTAAGCCTTAGATCCCGGCTGTCATTCATAGGTATTCGGCTGTCGTTTTTTTTTTTTATTATTTAGGAATGGGCACGCTCTTGACCACAATCACGCATTCACGCCTGATGGAAAGCGATAGATGAGGTCTATGATGGAGCGAGCGTGTCCAGAAGATGCCTGTTCACTCTTGATTTGAAGGCAGACGGGTTATATGTGGACGGGAACACAGATGCTGGCAGAGAGTTCCACACTTTAGCTGTGCGTATAATAAATGTGGAAGAGAAGCGCTGGGTACGACTAGTCGGGATATCGACCAAGTACGGATGGTACCCTGCAGTACGTCTGATATTCCGGTGGTAAAAGGGCGATGGTGGGATCAGGTCGTGGAGTTTACACACTGTCAGAAGCCAGAAAATCAGACAGGCACCTTCTTGCCGAGAAGTCCCGTGTGACTCATTTACTGAGTTGTGGACTTAATCTTAGCGCCAGTGGGTCTAAAAATGCCACTTTAGCAGAATCAGAAAGCACATCGCGCTACCTGTCACTGTCAAATTTTCCCAATCAACCTTGAACCTAATGCGTTAGCGATAAAGATTAAAATGAAATTTGACAGATTGTTGTGTGGTTAATATACTCGCGTAGAGTTCATACAATTTGACATAAGCGTTGTTAAAAATCTTACAGGTGTTCCACACAAAATACTGGTACACAGCTGAATACAGTTTAACTGACAGTTTAAACAATGGTTGGCGCCATTTTTTTTTTTTTCGGATTGTGTATTCTTCTGGAACTCAAGCCTGAAGGTTTGAGGTCCTACTTCCTGAGTATTAAGAACGAGATGTTTTCGTATTGAAAGTGCTATCACCTTTTTTTCTCTGGAAATCATCAAATGACTCCTTCCGCTCTGGGATGAGCGGAAGGGAGTGTCCAGGCTCTTACGGATAAAAACCCATCCGTATTCCTCCTTCCGGCCTTTTTTCCGGCCACGAACTCTTTCGAACACTTCCACAGCTCTGGCAGCAAGTGTTACCAGTGGTGTGCGGTTGACTGTACGTCAATGATTAATAATATGTATTTTTTTTTCCAGATTCATCCCCAAGGATGGAGTGCTTTAAGCAGAAATATCAGTCATGATGACAAATCGGAGGTACGTTTCTAAAATACAGTGTGAGTCTTTATAATTTGCACATACGAAAATGCGGGAGACTATGCTTAATTTTATCGACGGAAAACGTATTAAAAAAGTGTAATATATAATTTTTTAACCTTTTTATGAATTTCTGAAAAAAAATGTTCGCTACTGTGACCCTAGTGTAAACAAAACGGTGTAACTTTTAAACTAAACGATCTACCGCAATGAAACCAACTTCATAGTGATTGGGATCACTATTTTATTGTGAGGAGGCCCAATATACCCTCAATTAAAAATAAACATGTTTTTTGATTTTGGTAATTAGATGTTCAATTTGTTAGTTTAGGGTAAATAAACATTTGCAATAAACCCGTGTGAAACCGGGGCGGGTCGCTAGTTTAAAAATAAACGGGGTTACAAAGCCGGCACATTCTCCAAAACAAAAAACCGGTCAAGAGCGGTGGATTTGGCGTTTGGGTAAACTAAAGTCATTCGATCCACCATAGCTCCTCAAGGAAGGCCAGCCACGCCCTGGTGTTACTGCCTCTCTCACTTTATAGCTATCGCTCATCTTAAAACAAAGGCCAGTTAGATTTTGCGACACGATTTTTACGCCATTATACCTCGTCATACAAAAATGATAACCCTTCCTTGTACAGTGGACCTGCATCCACGACATCCAGCCCCTCGACAACGCCGGCTCAAAGAGCACGCGCGACACGTCTCCGCCGGCCCCGCATCCGGGCTGCGGCCGCGTGCGGCACCGCACCAAGACCATCCGCATGCGCCGCACCACCTCGCCGCACATGTGAGTACACCTTGATGCTCATTCCACCTTAGTTCAGATGAGAGAGCAAGTGGGACGCTAAGGAGGCGGCGCGAAGGAAGCGTGAAGATACAACCACTGAACGCGTAACGATCTCTTCCGCCATAGCTTGCAGTTGGCAGACTTGGGGAGTCTATCGCCTCAACACGCTAAAAAAATATGGTTTGATGGCTCACTTCAAGCGTCACTTATATTGTCACTGTCATGTAACTGGTTTCAATGGTGTCGTGAATATCATGATCCATTCGGTACTAACACTACTTACATCATGCGCGGTTATAGAAAAGAAATGATATTTCGTATAGAAGCTTCATCGAATCACTTATCTTAGTAAAAAGAGGTCAAGCCGGCCCATAAATTAGTAATTAAAATGTCAAACTTTAGCTCCAAAATATGGTAGGACGCATGCAATATTCCGACAGTGTGTAGCCTTGGATCCGGGCGGTTTGGTTTCGATACGAAATATTAGACCTTTTTCTATACCTAGTTAAGGGTGCTTTTTCTGTATGCGCGTGTATGAAGGTAACACATTCGACCTACCTCTTAAATCGTGGAACATTTCTAACACACGTTAATTTCATTGTTAGTCAGTACTTACCTATGATGAGCCATTAATTTGAAAGCTCGATCTCCACTACACACAGACATCGTATCCCAAGCCTATTAAGTAGGTACCTACGTTAGTAAACATCGACCTCAAAAGCGCGATGCAGGACAACACAATACTCTTAGCAATTATTATGTTAGTAGCAGTAAGTAGATATATGTATAAATGTTAAGTAGTTAGCTTAACACTATGGTTCACTTGTAACACCAATCACGAACAGCCTTATTTATAAAACAGTGTAACTTGTAATTTATGCTAAATTATTCATTAGCAATTAACAAATAGAAATTTTGTAATACGAATGTACTAATCTGTATCATTGAAACTAATCATATGGTCGGTATTTTTATAAATATGGCTATTAATGTGGTTAGCCCTACACATATTGAAAAACTTAAAAAACCGGCCAAGTGCGAGTCGGACTCTTACACGAAGGGTTCCGTACAATACACTTTAATTTTTATTATTTGTTGATTAACGGGGAGCGGAGGCTTAGTAATAGGGTTCCGTTGGTTACTCTTTGGGTACGGAACCATAAATATGGCAACCGTTTGAAGATTACAGGGACAAAATGCTGTTTTAAATGTGTTTAGCGCTTAACGCATGTAGTGGTAGGTGCAAGTGAGCAATCTTAACAGACGGGCTGAACTGCACGCCAACTGCAAAATTTAAAAAATAAATTGTGCAGTTGGCATAACTGCATCAGAACTACCAACCGACTACACAGTGGGCGTGCAGTTCAAATTCAGCCATTCTTTTTATGCAACGGCTACTCGCGATTACGCGAACTTTTCTTCGCGCACTCTCTCTCGCACACAGCTCAACGTCTTGCTGTGCAACAGAGAGCGCGCGGAGAATAGTTCGCGTTATCGCGATAGTGTAGCCGTAGCATTAGAGCGTGTATAAATAAGTGGAGGTTGGTTTGTCGGCAGGGCGCACATGGCGCACATTCACATTAGTAGGCAGGGCATGCCGTCGGTGGCGGGGCCGAGTTCGGCGCGCGAACCGCCCGCGCCGCCGCCGCAGGAGCCCTCGCGCCTCGCCGGGGTAAGCACGCCCCATCATAACGTTACGCTGTATACTGCCACTTGGCGTATTGTTCAACATATTCGCGTCACTTGCCCAATCTTACTTTGTTTGTTTGTTACTCAATGACGTCAGAAAGACTGAACGGATCTTTTTTAAATTTTGCATTGAGATAGATTATAGTCTAGAATAGCATATAAGTAGGCTATTTATTATACAGCCAGTAACGCGGGCGAAGCCGCTGTCGCTAGCACAATATATACCTTATGACTTTCGAAATAAGGTTAATTTTGTATTGCACAAGTAGCGCGAATATTTTATCAATTATGCCAAGTATTAAGTTCTGAATCTCAGATATCATTCATTGGCAGTAATTCCACTTTCACCTGGCTGGCGTATACCTGTGAAAATTTCCGGTCCAGTTTTCAACCTGATTTCTAGGACGAATCTATTCAAATCCAAGGCGAAAAGTTCAGAACAGCAGAGTGAGAAAGGAAGTTGGAAAAATGAAAAATAAACGTTACAATTAATATTGAAAATTAAACCTTGCCTAGTTATGAAAACAATTGATCATTTATCTGAGATTCCGAATTAAATATATCGAAGTTATCAACGGGTTTTTATACCCATATTCTTAGTTTTGAAAACTTGACACATTCCTTGGCGCATGTTTTCTGTTGGACAGTCTTTTTTAGCCTTATAACGAGGGGTTAACTACGACTCATTGAATGCTCATATCATAAGCTTTATTCTGTCTCTTTCTTTTGACTTGCTCGCATTTAAATATCGATAAACATCAAAAATCAAAAAAGTCGTCGATTAAAACAAAATTGGAGCAGCCATCGCTCACTTGTTCGTAATATTGATCTTGAAAAGCTTGATCTAATTTAATTATACGTAATTTTCTCGTCTAAAACCAAATAACTAAATTAAAAGAAATTCATTATTGTCTAACAGTTCGCTGCTGAACATGACCTCTCCCCCCCCCTCCCCCCATTCAAAAACGAAGATGACACAAATACAAAATGATCCTATAAGGGTTCCATTTTTACTTTTGAGGTACGGAACCCTAAAACTACACGGGGCCAGTCCTGGCTTCGGGTAAACCTGCCTAAAGCGTAGTGTACAACTCGTACAATGAAAGGACAGTTTATACTGGTATTGCTTAAAAATATTCGTCGTGCATGGCTATTTTTATTCCTTCAAGTGCTTATAAATAAGAAAGGGGCCCATAAGTGGTGATATTCATTTAACAAACGCTAGCATATTCTTCAGGGTATGTCTGGTACACAGAACGATGTCTGGGAGGCCGCCATCACGGTCAAGCAACAGCGGGTCCTGCAGGATCTGTATAACAGGTGAGCGTAGTGTGCGATGCATGACTGCTAAATAGACGCATCTTTTAATTCGTAATTAAATAAATTATTGCGACATATACATCCTTGTTTATAAAAATGTTTAAACTGTTTAGCAACGAATTAGAAGATTCTTATTTTAAATTTGAGTTAAGAACGCTAAACAGTTTTATAAATAAGGTTCTACGTTTAACTTGTAAGCTTATGCCTTTGGCGAATGTTCGGATTAAAAATGTCCCAAAATTACAGCTAGAATATACCTGCATTGCGCTTTGAACAATGAGTACCAGTAGATTAGATACAATTTGGCTCGAACACAGGCATTACATTATCTACATTCTTCTTACATCCTACCTACACCCAATAGAATAGGAGGGCTATGTCTTAAGCTAAGGTAGGGAAAGACAGCTAGTTAGTACCTACACTTTCTTCACCAGTTTGACAAAATAGAACTTCACTGAAAATGTAAAGAAATGTTTGATTCATAGCAAAATTAAAGTTTTGTGAACCCAACCAGCACGTCCATGCAGGTTCACAAAACTAGTTTAAATGGGATAAGCATGGAACCATTTGTATTGGATTGGAGGTGATTATGGACATTATGCATGTTTTATTAAGGACCGGTTTCACTAATCGATTATAAAGCTTGGCACCTCCCCCATCCATCACCAACCAACCACCACCATCTCCTGCAATCAAAAGTAAAAATAAATATGAGGAGGAGTTTGTGCAAATAAATCTCTCAACTAATTTGAAGGGAAACTCTATCTCATTATTCTCGATGCATGGGTAATTCTAATGGGCACTTATTGGGTTGGTTGGCTTGGGTTGGTAAGAGAATATTATAAATGGCTATCCAGGGTTACTCCTTCAAAAGTTGCATTCATGTCTCTGTTTTGGATTGTAAAACGTTAAATATTCATTTAGACTCTGTGGTGTTGGGTATTCGAATGCTTATGCCATTGGGAAGGGTTGCAATAGTTTGGGGCTTAATATAGAAATTGTTCTGGATATAATAGTAGCGAATGTTAGTTGGTAAAGGTCATCATCACCATAAGTTAGACTAACTAACGGTGTTGTGTGTAAACCAGAAGTGAAGAAGGTAACGTTAGTAATCCCTTGCAATGTTCGCAGAGGTCAAGTGCGCCGCAACTTCAACATGCAGCGAATCACGGGCATCAACACTGGCATCCAGCCGCCCCCCACGCCGCAGGTGCGGCCCACGCTCGTCCCCCCCACACCACAGATCAGGGTGCCCGAGGGAGACACACTGCACTCTACTCTAAGGTATACATCCAGCCGCCCCCCACGCCGCAGGTGCGGCCCACGCTCGTCCCCCCCACACCACAGATCAGGGTGCCCGAGGGAGACACACTGCACTCTACTCTAAGGTATACATCCAGCCGCCCCCCACGCCGCAGGTGCGGCCCACGCTCGTCCCCCCCACACCACAGATCAGGGTGCCCGAGGGAGACACGCTGCACTCTACTCTAAGGTATACATCCAGCCGCCCCCCACGCCGCAGGTGCGGCCCACGCTCGTCCCCCCCACACCACAGATCAGGGTGCCCGAGGGAGACACACTGCACTCTACTCTAAGGTATACATCCAGCCGCCCCCCACGCCGCAGGTGCGGCCCACGCTCGTCCCCCCCACACCACAGATCAGGGTGCCCGAGGGAGACACACTGCACTCTACTCTAAGGTATACATCCAGCCGCCCCCCACGCCGCAGGTGCGGCCCACGCTCGTCCCCCCCACACCACAGATCAGGGTGCCCGAGGGAGACACGCTGCACTCTACTCTAAGGTATACATCCAGCCGCCCCCCACGCCGCAGGTGCGGCCCACGCTCGTCCCCCCCACACCACAGATCAGGGTGCCCGAGGGAGACACACTGCACTCTACTCTAAGGTATACATCCAGCCAACCCCCACGCCGCAGGTGCGGCCCACGCTCGTCCCCCCCACACCACAGATCAGGGTGCCCGAGGGAGACACACTGCACTCTACTCTAAGGTATACATCCAGCCGGCCCCCACGCCGCAGGTGCGGCCCACGCTCGTCCCCCCAACACCACAGATCAGGGTGCCCGAGGGAGACACACTGCACTCTACTCTAAGGTATACATCCAGCCAACCCCCACGCCGCAGGTGCGGCCCACGCTCGTCCCCCCCACACCTCAGATCAGGGTGCCCGAGGGAGACACACTGCACTCTACTCTAAGGTATACATCCAGCCAACCCCCACGCCGCAGGTGCGGCCCACGCTCGTCCCCCCCACACCACAGATCAGGGTGCCCGAGGGAGACACACTGCACTCTACTCTAAGGTATACATCCAGCCGCCCCCCACGCCGCAGGTGCGGCCCACGCTCGTCCCCCCCACACCACAGATCAGGGTGCCCGAGGGAGACACACTGCACTCTACTCTAAGGTATACATCCAGCCGCCCCCCACGCCGCAGGTGCGGCCCACGCTCGTCCCCCCCACACCACAGATCAGGGTGCCCGAGGGAGACACGCTGCACTCTACTCTAAGGTATACATCCAGCCAACCCCCACGCCGCAGGTGCGGCCCACGCTCGTCCCCCCCACACCACAGATCAGGGTGCCCGAGGAAGTCACGCTGCACTCTACTCTAAGGTATACATTCAGCCGCCCCCCACGCCGCAGGTGCGGCCCACGCTCGTCCCCCCCCACACCACAGATCAGGGTGCCCGAGAGAGACACGCTGCACTCTACTCTAAGGTATACATATCCGGCCGCCCCCCACGCCGCAGGTGCGGCCCACGCTCGTCCCCCCCCACACCACAGATCAGGGTGCCCGAGGGAGACACACTGCACTCTACTCTAAGGTATACATCCAGCCGCCCCCCACGCCGCAGGTGCGGCCCACGCTCGTCCCCCCCACACCACAGATCAGGGTGCCCGAGGGAGACACACTGCACTCTACTCTAAGGTATACATCCAGCCGCCCCCCACGCCGCAGGTGCGGCCCACGCTCGTCCCCCCCACACCACAGATCAGGGTGCCCGAGGGAGACACGCTGCACTCTACTCTAAGGTATACATCCAGCCGGCCCCCACGCCGCAGGTGCGGCCCACGCTCGTCCCCCCAACACCACAGATCAGGGTGCCCGAGGGAGACACACTGCACTCTACTCTAAGGTATACATCCAGCCGCCCCCCACGCCGCAGGTGCGGCCCACGCTCGTCCCCCCCACACCACAGATCAGGGTGCCCGAGGGAGACACACTGCACTCTACTCTAAGGTATACATCCAGCCAACCCCCACGCCGCAGGTGCGGCCCGCACTGGTCCCCCCCACACCACAGATCAGGGTGCCGAGGGAGACACACTGCACTCTACTCTAAGGTATACATCCAGCCAACCCCCACGCCGCAGGTGCGGCCCACGCTCGTCCCCCCCACACCACAGATCGGTGCCCGAGGGAGACACGCTGCACTCTACTCTAAGCTATACATCCAGCCGCCCCCCACGCCGCAGGTGCGGCCCACGCTCGTCCCCCCCACACCACAGATCAGGGTGCCCGAGGGAGACACACTGCACTCTACTCTAAGGTATACATCCAGCCGCCCCCACGCCGCAGGTGCGGCCCACGCTCGTCCCCCCACACCTCAGATCAGGGTGCCCGAGGGAGACACACTGCACTCTACTCTAAGGTATACATCCAGCCAACCCCCACGCCGCAGGTGCGGCCCACGCTCGTCCCCCCCACACCACAGATCAGGGTGCCCGAGGGAGACACACTGCACTCTACTCTAAGGTATACATCCAGCCGGCCCCCACGCCGCAGGTGCGGCCCACGCTCGTCCCCCCAACACCACAGATCAGGGTGCCCGAGGGAGACACACTGCACTCTACTCTAAGGTATACATCCAGCCAACCCCCACGCCGCAGGTGCGGCCCACGCTCGTCCCCCCCACACCTCAGATCAGGGTGCCCGAGGGAGACACACTGCACTCTACTCTAAGGTATACATCCAGCCAACCCCCACGCCGCAGGTGCGGCCCACGCTCGTCCCCCCCACACCACAGATCAGGGTGCCCGAGGGAGACACACTGCACTCTACTCTAAGGTATACATCCAGCCGCCCCCCACGCCGCAGGTGCGGCCCACGCTCGTCCCCCCCACACCACAGATCAGGGTGCCCGAGGGAGACACACTGCACTCTACTCTAAGGTATACATCCAGCCGCCCCCCACGCCGCAGGTGCGGCCCACGCTCGTCCCCCCCACACCACAGATCAGGGTGCCCGAGGGAGACACGCTGCACTCTACTCTAAGGTATACATCCAGCCAACCCCCACGCCGCAGGTGCGGCCCACGCTCGTCCCCCCCACACCACAGATCAGGGTGCCCGAGGAAGTCACGCTGCACTCTACTCTAAGGTATACATTCAGCCGCCCCCCACGCCGCAGGTGCGGCCCACGCTCGTCCCCCCCCACACCACAGATCAGGGTGCCCGAGAGAGACACGCTGCACTCTACTCTAAGGTATACATATCCGGCCGCCCCCCACGCCGCAGGTGCGGCCCACGCTCGTCCCCCCCCACACCACAGATCAGGGTGCCCGAGAGAGACACGCTGCACTCTACTCTAAGGTATACATATCCGGCCGCCCCCCACGCCGCAGGTGCGGCCCACGCTCGTCCCCCCCCACACCACAGATCAGGGTGCCCGAGAGAGACACGCTGCACTCTACTCTAAGGTATACATCCAGCCGCCCCCCACGCCGCAGGTGCGGCCCACGCTCGTCCCCCCCACACCACAGATCAGGGTGCCCGAGGGAGACACGCTGCACTCTACTCTAAGGTATACATCCAGCCGCCCCCCACGCCGCAGGTGCGGCCCACGCTCGTCCCCCCCACACCACAGATCAGGGTGCCCGAGGGAGACACACTGCACTCTACTCTAAGGTATACATCCAGCCGCCCCCCACGCCGCAGGTGCGGCCCACGCTCGTCCCCCCCACACCACAGATCAGGGTGCCCGAGGGAGACACACTGCACTCTACTCTAAGGTATACATCCAGCCAACCCCCACGCCGCAGGTGCGGCCCGCACTGGTCCCCCCCACACCACAGATCAGGGTGCCGAGGGAGACACACTGCACTCTACTCTAAGGTATACATCCAGCCAACCCCCACGCCGCAGGTGCGGCCCACGCTCGTCCCCCCCACACCACAGATCGGTGCCCGAGGGAGACACGCTGCACTCTACTCTAAGCTATACATCCAGCCGCCCCCCACGCCGCAGGTGCGGCCCACGCTCGTCCTCCCCACACCACAGATCAGGGTGCCCGAGGGAGACACACTGCACTCTACTCTAAGGTATACATCCAGCCGCCCCCACGCCGCAGGTGCGGCCCACGCTCGTCCCCCCACACCTCAGATCAGGGTGCCCGAGGGAGACACACTGCACTCTACTCTAAGGTATACATCCAGCCAACCCCCACGCCGCAGGTGCGGCCCACGCTCGTCCCCCCCACACCACAGATCAGGGTGCCCGAAGGAGACACACTGCACTCTACTCTAAGGTATACATCCAGCCGGCCCCCACGCCGCAGGTGCGGCCCACGCTCGTCCCCCCAACACCACAGATCAGGGTGCCCGAGGGAGACACACTGCACTCTACTCTAAGGTATACATCCAGCCAACCCCCACGCCGCAGGTGCGGCCCACGCTCGTCCCCCCCCACACCACAGATCAGGGTGCCCGAGAGAGACACGCTGCACTCTACTCTAAGGTATACATCCAGCCGCCCCCCACGCCGCAGGTGCGGCCACCGCTCGTCCCCCCCCACACCACAGATCAGGGTGCCCGAGAGAGACACGCTGCACTCTACTCTAAGGTATACATCCAGCCGCCCCCCACGCCGCAGGTGCGGCCCACGCTCGTCCCCCCCCACACCACAGATCAGGGTGCCCGAGAGAGACACGCTGCACTCTACTCTAAGGTATACATCCAGCCGCCCCCCACGCCGCAGGTGCGGCCCACGCTCGTCCCCCCCCACACCACAGATCAGGGTGCCCGAGAGAGACACGCTGCACTCTACTCTAAGGTATACATCCAGCCGCCCCCCACGCCGCAGGTGCGGCCCACGCTCGTCCCCCCCCACACCACAGATCACGGTGCCAGAGGGAGACACACTGCACTCTACTCTAAGGTATACATCCAGCCGCCCCCCACGCCGCAGGTGCGGCCCGCACTGGTCCCCCCCACACCACAGATCGGGGTGCCTGAGGGGCTTAGTCCGCCACTGAGTTTTTCTTACGACTAGCTTTCCATTTACGAGCAACTTCTCCATTATCTTACTACTATGATAAATGAGAATGTTTGGATGGAAAGATGATTGTTACTCAATCACGCCGGAACGGTTCAACTGACCTGAATGAAATTTAGCAGAGGTAGATTACATATCTGGAATAGCACATAGGTTTTTTATCCCGAGACTATGTTCCCCTGGAGTAATCATCCCGAAAATATTTTTCCTTGGGGGTAATTTCCGGCATTCACGCGTAGGGCGAAAAGCAAAGGCAAGTCATAAGTTCTGTGAGGTCATATCCGGAGTGACTCTATATTTGTGACAATCTAAGAAGCCAGATTTGACAGCAAGAAACAACATAGCAAAAAGTAAGTATGAAAGAGGCATGAAAATAAATCTCTTTCGCACTTAGTGGTAAAGTGATCTTCTATCCCTCTCTACTCAGCTGTCAAATCCGACTTCTTAGATTGTCAAGGATATCATCATATCAGCCAAAATAGGTCCACTGCTGGACATAGGCCTCCCCCAAGCGTCGCCAAAGCGAGCGGTCCTGCGTGTCTCGCGTCCATCGGCTACCAGCGACCTTCACCAGGTCATCGGTCCATCTTGTGGGAGGCCTTCACGTCACGAACATAATATGTATTTTTTATGTCGGTTGCTGTTTCTATCAGACTTTCCTTGTTAATTGCAGCTCTATAATACAATAATTGGAATAATTTCAGGAGAATGATGTTTCCACTGCCGTCGGAGCAGCCGCCGCCTCGCGACAGCCCCAGCTCGAGTGACGACGAGTCTAAGTCTAACATCAGGCAGAACAAAGACCGGCTTCTGTATTACGCGGAGGAGACTAACGAAGGGAAAGGGTTTATTAAGGTAACACTTCTGTTCTCGATCATCATCAACCAACTAATTTTCTAGCTGCATTTTGTAGGTTAATCTTCTTGAATCTGTCCTCAATTTCTGAATAAAACATTTGAATGTGTTTTTCAAACTCTAGCCTTAAAACCTGTCACATAAGCTTTAACACGTTCTCAACTCAAAATACTCCAGTCAGAAATCCGCCCTTTAATTTCTATCTGGCATATTACTTCCCACTACTGGGCAAAGGCATCGCTCTCCCCTTTCCACACAGCTCTGACCTTTGCTAGTACGGCCATTGTAGCCTAGAGTAAATTGCTGGTGTAGCTGTCAGAGAGATAGATTTACCAATCATCATAACCGAGCGTTCGTTTGTACAGGAGCTGTGCTACTCAGCGGACGGTCGCATCGTGTGCTCTCCGTACGGCCGCGGCATGCGGCTGTTGGCGCTCAACCACGACTGCAGCGAGCTCTGCAGCTGCGTGCAAGGCTTCACCGGCCCCAGGCCCATGGTGGAGGTCGGCCAGAGCCTGGGCTACCACCACGACCTGGTCGTCAGCTCCAAGTTCTCGCCCCGCTACCACATGCTCGTGACGGGCTGCCTCGAGGGCAAGATCATGTGGCACCAACCCTTCAGCGGGGAATGCTAGTCCGACTTTGACAATCATTGTATGGTTTATCATTCGAATCATGCTGTACTTACTAGGTGAAATGTTTTAACTGCCCGCTCAGCTTTCTGCACTGTGGAATCAATGTTGCCATGATGTCGTGGACTCGGTCTGCTGGAAGAGAGTGACCCTCGGTTTCTGGAAAATCGACTCGTCATAAATTATTGCAAGTCAAGTGATTGGCCGTTGGGCACGCGTTCAACCAAAATTCGTTTGACAATTCACCATAATATTTTTTGATACTTTTCGTACGAGAACCTGGTCCTGCAGGTCTAAAAAGGCCACTTTAGTAGAATCATAATATTAACCACACAACAATCTGCCAAATTTCATTTTCATCTTTAACACTAACGCATTAAGTTCAATGTTGATTGGGAAAAATTTGACAGTGACGGGTAGCGTGATGAGCTTTCTGATTCTGCTAAAGCGACCTTTTTAGACCCACTGAGCTTCATAGACGTCCAAAATAGGCTCGATACTTATGTCACAGATAATATTACAGAAATGTGACATGTACGTGTTATTTATCAGTTGATGTTAGATTATCCCGATATAGTCTTTCTTTATTCAGTAATGAACTTGGCCATTTACGCATTTGAATGTTTGTAATTAGTAAAACGTAGATATTAGTATTTTTTTTTTTTTTTTAATTTTGCAGCTACAATAGTAATATGAATATGAGGAATTTATCTATAAGGCTGAAATGGAGTTAATCTAAATATAGTGAGAATGTTTGTTACTCTTGAATTTGCTAGGTGAGACTTGCTGTCTAATATCTGTGTATTAATGTAATCTATTGTAGTGGATAGTTTTAGATGATATTATTTTATCAAACATTAGTCTCACCTTTGTATTTGAATTCCGATTCACTCTAGACGGTGTGAGTGTCTGTCCAATGACATAATGCAGAACAGTTACTTAATACATTTTAATTTATCGATATCTTGACTTTTTATTTCTTTCCCACAAGTTTTCACCTTTTTTTATTTTTGCGCTGGGAAAAAATGCATTAAGCATACCCTCCCGTCGGGGGAACGGGAGGGGTATGTGGGACTCCCGCGCTGACCCGGTATACCCACTAAAATAACCCAGCGGCAATCCCGCATCGTTCGAGTGGAAGAGGACTGGGAGATCGGCGCAGCCTGGGCGTCCAGTCCTCCTCCGACGACAACCCGCCTAAAACGGCGGGCCCCTCACGTCCTCCCCGTTAAGGGGGAGGGCTGGGAATGACCGGCGAAGGTGGTGTGGAGTGCAATGCGGGCGGAGGCGCCCCCGCGCCTATCGCCCGCCCATCACCACTATGAGGAGGGAGAAGACGACGTCTTCTCCGACCTCTTCTTCGCCTTCGGAGCGGCGCAGCGAGAGGATCGTCCTCCCGCGCGCGCTCCGCCGCCTCCTTTTGCGAGATGACATCCTCGCAAAAGGAGGCGACAGCTGCCCAGGACCCCTCACTCTCCAGCATGGCGTTGACCACGCCGGGAAGTGAGAGGTCCTGTCAGATCTCCGCTGCAGACTGCGGCGCGGCTCAGACCAAGCCGGGCACACCCCGAGGGTGTGCTGAGCCGTGTCCTCCGCCGCGCCGCAGTCATGGCACGCCGGAGTCTCCTCCCTCCCGATCCGGTGTAGGTGCTTGCCGAAACAGCCGTGGCCTGACGACACCTGCACCAGACGGAATGAGAGGAAACCGTGGGAGCGCTCGAGCCAGTCTCGCAGGACCGGACCGAGCGCATCCCAGGGTTCGGCGGCCAAAGGTGGTTAAGGCGAGGTCCTCCATCCAGTGGACGACGATAGCGTCCCTCGCCTCCCGCCGCACGGCCTCCCGCTCCACAAGTTTTCACCTAGATCAGCTTTAGACAACCTGCGGCCCGCGGCCCGTCAAGCTTCGTCGCGTGGCCCTGTAGCCTAGCGCATTATCGATGCTCTATTAACTATATTTAGTCAGTGTGTCAATGTGTATGTATCTGTAGTGTACTGATTCATTCCTTGACGATGTGCTGAGACTATTCCTCATTAACTATCAACGTGAAAATGTTGGCCTATGCAATGAAAACGGTCTTCCTGTCACCAATTCAAAAGTCCCATTCATACAATTAAATGTGTAGAATTTATTTTACTGTTTGTTATTGCGGCCCCTCATGAAGTCATGACATTAGTAGAAGTGCAATGGGGCCCAGAGAAAAAGGTTTGAGTACGGCTCACCTAGATACTTTCAGCTGCCTCAGATGGGTAAGATTTTCTCTGAATTATTTATCGTCTTAGTAACTGCCGACTAAATAAATAACGCAAAAGCGAGCAAGCTCGAAAACTTTAGCAATTAGCATCCGCTTTGGATACGTTGACTTTTCTTGAGAAGAACACTGCGGCAGGCTAGAAGAGCACCTGAGACAAGTACTACTGTGCAGCAGCGACAGGTTCCTGTAGCAGGACCACCACTAGCAACAGTCCCTATTGCCTATAATAATAGGTGCTTCGCCACCGCTATTAGCCTCTCAGGAGGGTATGGGAGCAGCCCCGAACACTCAGAGTCGGCGCCCTTGTACTGAGTGTAGATGATTTATATATTTGGTTTACTACCAACATTCATCATCAGCCTATAACAGTTCACTGCTGGACAATGGACATACAGGCCTCTCCTAGTGCAACCCATTACACTAAAATCTTATGATAAAAAACAGGCCAAGTGCGAGTCGGACTCGCACACGAAGGGTTCCGTACCATAAACCTTGGTTTTTATTATTTGATGTTATAGCGGCAATAGATATAAACAATCTGTGAAAATTTCAACTGTCTACCTATTACGGTTCTTGAGATACAGCCCGCTGACAGACAGACGGACGGACGGACAGCGGAGACTTAGTAATAGGGTTCCGTTGGATACCCTTTGGGTACGGAACCCTAAAAAAGTACGTTTAAGGTGAATGTTCCAGGGTAGCCCGCGAAATTCAAATATTTTTATGTTTTTTGCAATTTGCCGGTCAGTGTGAAGCTGTATGTGGACCAAATACGATCCGCGACCGTAACGCGTATTTATCTAAAGAATTATAACCACTTTAATCATCAATATAGCCCTCTAAGTTCGTGTAGTTCGAAAGAATGATTATTTCTGAAATATTCAACATACTTCAAATCATACTTTCAATCATGTCTATGTGTGTGTAAACGGTACTATTTAAGCGACTTAGATATTATTTTCGTGAAGTATGGCGAATCAGAAGGGTTTTTATGCCGTATTTTGACTAATTTCGATAAAGTGGAATATCCGATTGTCGCACCATTATTTCTATTGTTCCAATTACACTCGAAACAAAATAAAACTGAAAATGTTGACTTCAGCGCCATCTCGCGGGAAAATGGCAATGCCTTTACACAGTGTAACGATCTATTACACAGAAATAGATACAGCGGTTTTTTTATACCACTGATAGTTATACGTTTGACCACTCTCTCACCTGATGGGAAGCGATGATGCGGTCGAAGATGGAGCACGCAGTGTAACATCAACTAGGCAGAAATAGACACTTATTGCACATATTTTCCTTATTTAATAGCTTGCATGAATTTACAGATTATCCGAATACAATCTAGCCCTTTCTCAACCATTTCGGGGTCGGCTTTCGGCTTTAGGGAGCGTGCAGAAACTGTAGAGGGCAGCACAGAAATGTCACTGTCAAGTATGTTTCTAGTATAAAATTCAAAATAGCTACGCTAGATGGCACAGTAAACTGAGCTTGCAGGAATCACAGGTGGCAGCACAGAAGCGTCAATGTCAAGTATTTGACTCGTAAAACTTCGAATATGCGACACTAGATGGCATAAGTCAACGTCGTGCACGGTCCCTTTGCCAATCGACGATCCCTTGATTACACGATATAAACATGGGGCCTAGCTCGAATATTATGACGTATTGACAAAAACTATAACCCTTTAATATTTTGGTCCACAACACAGTGTTCCAAGCTGAATGCATGGGCATTTCTCTGGCGGCATCAGCCATCCTAACCAGGGAAGTTAAGGACCACTCAATACGCATACTCTCGGACAGCATGGCCGTCCTGCAAGCTCTGAACAGCCACACAGTGAACTCTGGGTTGATTCTTGAGTGTCACCAACGTTGGTAGACAACAGGTTGGTAGACACAACAAAGTAACCATTCAATAGATCAAAGAACACAGTGAATCTCGAGGCAACGACGCTGTGGATGAACTCGCCAGAAGGGGTTCGAGTATATCAGCGATGGGACCTGAACCCATCGTGCCGCTGCCTTTCGGGTACTACGCAATCTGGTAAGGAAACGCACCGGAGATAAACATCACAAGCTATGGGTTGACCATAGTGAGTGTAGGCAGGCCAAAGAGGCACTTCCCTCTATAAATGGCCGTTTCACAAAACAAGCCCTAAGACTGACTAAACAACAGTTGCGTTCAGTCACAGCCGTAACAACTGGCCACGGGTCTTTTAATAAACACCTCTATGCTATAGGAGTCACTGACAGCCCGCTATGCAGAGCCTGCATGGAGGAGAATGAGACAGCAGCACACCTGCTTCTAAGCTGCCCGGTAGTTGCGGATTACAGGGCAAAGAACTTCGGAAACCCAGGTACCCTCTGCGAGATAGTTAGTAACACCAAGGCGTTGCTGGCCTTCCTTGGGGAGCTGGGGTGGATCGAATCACGCATTTGTCCCACCTGCACGCAAAATACGTGCTTAGTCGTGGAGTTGCGGAAACCAGCCCGATTTACATACATACATACATACAAACTCAACGTCCCAATTTTGTACGAATAAACTCGTCATCAAACCTATTTCTTTAAAGAAAGTGAAAGCATCATCTGATAGAGCAAACCTGAGATTTTTTTATTCCAATTCCAAACTCATGGCTACTTAAAGAAACTGTTCCGGGCGTAAATTAAGGCTCATTGAAAGTTAATTAAAACCATTATTATTTCAAAACATCCACAATTTCTGATTATCATTGACTTGAAAAAAATCAATTTAAGCTGAAATGCTCTTGAATTCTAATTATAATTATATCAAACTTTGTAATCAACATTCTATCTTCTATCTTAAAAATTTTAGGTCTTCAAAAATGATATTGAGGTTTCTAATATTTTTTTTTTCTAAATTGAATAGTTAGCGCGACAGAGTACACTTCCAAAGTGGTAAAATGTGCCCCCCCCCCGTAACTTCTAAAATAAGAGAATGATAATACTAAAAAATATATGATGTATATTACCACGCAAACTTCCACCGATAATTGGTTTGAACGAGTTCTAGTAAGTAGTTTTTTTTTAAGGTGGATGCTCCAGGGTGGCCCGCGAAATTCAAATATTTTTATGTTTTTTGCAATTTGCCGGTCAGTGTGAAGCTTTATGTGGACCAAATGCGATCTGCGACCGTAACGCTTATTTATCTAAAGAATTATAACCATTTTAATCATCAATATAGCCCTCTAAGTTCATGTAGTTCGAATGAATGAAATAATCATTCTTTGAATTTCGCGGGCCACCCTGGAGCATCCACCTTAATACGTCATAAATCGGGAACCGCAATTTACCTTTCATTCAATCAACTCAAAAATAAAAATTAAGGTTGATGGTACGGAACCCTTCGTGTGCGAGTACGACTCGCACTTGGCCGGTTTTTATTATTACTTGTTAAAGCGGCAATAGAAATACACGCTGTAAAAATTTCAACTGTCTACCTATTACGCTGCTTGAGATTCAACTCGCACTCGCTGACCGACAGACAGACGGACAACCTTAAAAAAAAAAACAAAATATAACAGATTAAAAATTTATTTCAACAATTTATACAGTGTAATCTACAATCGACGCTCATACAAAATCTCATATAAATATAGGTATTTTTGATTTTGAACACACATTTCGCTATTTAGAATGATATTCAGATGTGGCCGCCTTCCTTGAGCTTGGCCACGAGTGCATCCACGTCCGGGACCACGGAGCCGGCCTGCCTGACCGGGGGGTCTTCGACGGAGATCACCTTGATCCTGGGAGCGATGTCCACGCCTAAGTCTTTGGGGGTGATCTTCTTTAGAGGCTTCTTTTTGGCTTTCTGGAAAGTAAAATATTTGATTTAAGAACAAACTGCTACTTTTCTTTGAATTCGCATGTAGACGAGGGTTTATTCAGCTGTAATATTTGAACAGTATATCATTATGATTGGTATTACGGGCGTAGAAGGGGTCCGAAGACCCAATAAGTACTAGTTTTAGTCTGGGCTTCACACAAACAAGGCAGTATTCTGAACGTCAATATCATTCGAAGTACTTATACTTTGGAGTTATACATTTTGGTTAACAAGATATCCATATTATATGTATGGGGGGTGGGTCTAAAACTCCTAACCACCCCCTTGCCTGATTGGTATGGTGAAATATAAAGGAGCTTACCATGATGTTAGGTAGGGTGGCGTATCTGGGCTCGTTGAGGCGCAGGTCGGCGCTGACGACGGCGGGCAGCTTCGTCTTGATCACCTCTAAGCCACCGTCAATCTCGCGCGTTACCGTCAGCCCATCGCCTGTCTTCTCAACCTGGGAAAAACAAATAGGTCTAGTTATTGCCGATATTCCCAGTCATCCCTACATGGATTACCATTCCATGTAATCAAGATGTAATGACAGCTCACTTCGTGAACACTTCACTCAAACCTTCACTTCGACACTTTTACAGAATCGACCGGCAGGTGGCAATCGGGAATAAAATTTTCAGCTGACATGGAATGAAATGTATCGACTGGGAAGTTACTGCCCGCACATCGCACTGTACACTGCGGCGTGGATCGCATTATTAGCACAGTATTTTTACCGCGGATATAAAAACAAAATTTTCTTCATCGTAATTGCGCGATGAAAAGAGGTTTGGCGATCCACGCCGCAGTATACAGTGAATTGATGTGGGGGTAATAATTTCCCAGTCGCCACCCGGTGGCAACCCATGCGGGGACTGGGAATATTCGAGTTATTGCGGCATTTATGAGCCTGCTTGTGGATGTTGTGGTCTATCCGTGAGCCAATAGACAAGTTAATAAATTAACTTGTTCAACATAGGATTTATGATCAAATGATGCGAAAGTAAAAGTGGATTCAAGGAACTCACAGAATTTGTGTGAATAAAAATGTAAAGAAGAGGATATGTTGTATAGGTCAAGTCCAACAGATTAAAGCCAAATCAAATATTAGGAGATAGCTTTTTGTGCCTACAAAAGTACATCCAGGATGTATGAAATTTTAAGTATTTTGAGGAAAAAAGGGAAATATAGAAAAAAAACTATGTAATTTGAGAAGGCAATCAATAGGTTAATTGTTATCGACTTTTGATAAAAGTTATTATTTTAGGAAGGTGATAATTATTGTGCTTGTGCAGGGATCCTTGGAGTAAATCAATTGTCATTACTCATACTCGGAAAGTAGGCCTGAAGTAGCCTGAGGAGCAGGTTGAAAGTTGTTGGTTTTCTGTAAAATAACACAGATTGGGCAAAATTTTTACCATTTTTCAATGATTCAAATGTAAAATAATGGCTGAATAGCTTGCCAGTCACAGAAAAAACAAATCAAAATAGGCGGGAAAGCGGCAATTCGATCATTTCATTTGTTCTTTCGAGTTGAAGATTTTTGTTCACACTTTCGTATAGCAGAGATTTGTATTAACACAATGAGTTCCACAGATTCAGATATGGATTTTTTCTTTTGCTAATTCGTGTTTTTATTTTTACTTTCCTTGTATTCGTAATGAAAAGCAGTGTTTAATCCGGGTGAAAGCCCTAACTAACGCTTCCTCGGGACTAAATGAGTTACTTTCAGCCCTAGGATGAAAATGTACTATTACTTACTTTGGATGCAAAGGTAGCCTGTGGCCAGTCCAGAAGAGCAGCCGTCATTTGTGCAGTTTGGTTTGAGTCATCATCAATGGCCTGAAAAAATATCACAAGTCTGTATGTAGTTTTATTCATAACAAGAAGATCTGCGGGTCTAAAAAGGCCACTTTAGCAGAATTAGAAAGCACATCACGCTACCCGTCACTGTCAAATTTTCCCAATCAACCTTTAACCTAATGCGTGAGCAATAAAGATGAAAATGAAATATGAAAGATTGTTGTGTGATTATATTATGATTCTGCTAAAGTGGCCCTTTTAGACCCGCTGGTGAACTTTGTTCCGGTTAATTTTGTCGAGCCATTTATGAGTTCTTGTGATACTACGCACGGCACTTTATTTTTACACATGAGTTTATTTACTTTCTGAAGATCAGCAGACCCCCTATCTGAACTGCTGAACATATTCAAAAGGAGTAGTAGAATAATCTGACTCAGTGGAGATCTATTGTAGTAAATAATTTATTTATACTACTACACTAATGGATGCTATTAATTATTTACAAAAGTTTTTTTCAGTACAATAGACTGTTTATGATCATTGTGAGTTAGAATAAACATTTCTGTCAATGGGATAGAGGTTATGTTTTTCACCATTCTTTGCAGATATCAATTCAGATTTCAAAATACAAGAAAAAAAAGCCTAATGACGATCCTGCCACGAGAAGCTATTCATGTGTTTTTTTTCTGTTTATGGCAACTGAGCCGGTTCCGACTATTCTGCCAGTGTCACGTCGTAACGGCAGCACAGAGGCAGGCCGTCGAACTTGCCATTCATGTTATATCTGGGGTAATGGGTAGGGTTTGCACAGAGAAAAGCAAATATCACAGAAATCATTATTGATGAATTTTCATAAAAAATCTTCACTGATTTTCAACTAACCTGCTTGCCAACAATGACAATATCAACCTTCTCGTCCTGGGACAGTTTAGCCAGGATCTTGGCCACATGCAGGGGCTGCAGGGTGTCATAAGCGGGACCAGTCACCTCGACATGGATGGCACGGTCAGCACCCATGGCCAGTGCTGTCCTGAGGGTTTCCTGTCAAGAGGTTAGTTCTACAATTCTATATAATCTAAGAATAGAAACAATATTCTTTAAAGTATGTTTAGGACAATAAAATGTGTATGTATTGCCACAAATTACATCCTTAGGCTAGCTATATTAGGTTGACAGGAAGTTTGGTAGAAAATTGTAATTTGTGGGAGATCTGGAGCCCAAACTAAGACTGGGTTTAACTCTACAGGCTCCTCATTACATCATAAGTAGATATTGTCAACATAGAAATAGTGTGATGGAAGAAATGATCTATCATAATATGTGCCATAAATAATATCAAAATTATGACTAAGTCTTGCACTAATGCCCAACCTAATTTCAAGAGGCAGAGCAGCAAGTTAAACATTTTGAAGCAATAAAGAAAATAAAAAATTCATAAGGTGCAATTTTAAATATGATATTCCTGAGATACCATTAGCTATTTGACTTAATGTTTTGTTCATATTTTTTTTAATGGGATTCTTACTTGCGCCTGTGCAGGTCCACACGACACAGCAATGACTTCACTGGCAATCTTCTTCTCCTTCATCTTGACTGCCTCCTCCACTGCGATCTCATCAAAGGGGTTCATTGAATGCTTGACTCCATCTGTCACTACACCAGTCTTATCTGGCTTTACACGGATCTACAAATTTTAATGCATATATTTTAATAGAGCTTACAATATTTTGAGAAACGAATGTTGCCATAGGTCTGCCTTCTACAAAAATTGATATTCTACATATGAAATGAATTTTAAAGGTATTTATTTACCTATAAGATGTAGTTTTCATCTCATGAGTATAAGTAGATATCATGCTTGGTTGGTTAGAAACATCAGTTTTGTTGGCATAATTCCATTAAAATATCAATTATGTAGTCCATTGTTGGCACGGTGGTATATCTGTTCATCTTATCACTATTTGGTCTTTATTGTAGAGCCAGTTCAAGGCTGATAATGATAACGAATCTGAGCTGGAGGTGTGAGCAGTTGTCATAGGAATTATACAATAGAACACAAATGAAAATGTAAAATCTTTAATTCTCAGAAATATTTATCAATCTTTACTAGGGGTTCTTACTATGAGAGAAACTAATGTTGATATGGTTATAATTTAATTAACTTGAAAATTAAAACAAGGTAACCTTTGCACTTGACGTAAACTTACTTTTACCGCATAGTCGATAACTCGCTTTACTCCAACTAAAACGCGGGACATTTTGTTATTTGTGCGGTTAACTTAACTTACAACAAACTAACACAAATTAATTTAATTTTAATAAAAACAATTGAAAAACCTCCAACTAAGTACGAAGTCCAGCTTTTTTTTTTTAAGAGACAGATGAAGATTGGTAACGAAAACGAGTCTTTTTAGTTCACACAGGTGACATAAGAATTAGAGTGTTGCCATAAGGCAAATTGATTTTACGGTTTTTGAAAGCCCTAAAAATGTGGAAAACCTTTATCTAACTAATCCAACATGGTTGCTTTGCTGAAAAAGAAGCGATGAAATCAACTTTTGCAGCGGGAATGTTTGAGCTTAGTCTGAGCCACAGGTCTGAATCTTAGTTCAGACCTGTGGCTCAGACTCTAAGCTCAAAAATTATCACATTGCCTTCAGCTTTTCACTTATGAAAAACTGAAGGCAATGTGATAATTTTTGGAATCCAAGGATCTTGGTTTTATATCCGCCAACATCGATGAATAACTTTGGCTGTTGGCACCGTTAGTGCTATTCATAATGTATTG
The DNA here is from genome assembly GCA_950371165.1 of Lacanobia oleracea. Taxonomy (NCBI): domain Eukaryota; kingdom Metazoa; phylum Arthropoda; class Insecta; order Lepidoptera; family Noctuidae; genus Lacanobia; species Lacanobia oleracea. Next base: position 6,630,698 of record OX493404.1, read on the forward strand.
TTGTTGGCAATCAGAATATTATGAGGGGGTAGTTTTCTCATGAAGAATAAAATGTTTTCTATTGAAGTAATTCTTTATTCATCATAATAATTGGTAATTACGCTGAAAACCTCAATGTCGAATAAGTACTACCCAAGAAAAAAGTAACAAAGGTACAGATACACTTATAAATATAAATTTAAATAATAATATGTCTATTATCTTTATTACTATTAGAACTTGAATTCTTTGTATTTCTTTGACTGCTTCGAATCTGTGTTTTGTTGTCGCTTTCTCTTGTTCTGAAAGAAGAAAAAACAAAGTTGATTAGATGGATGGTTAGCAAGAAAATTTGATAGTTGTACGACGTTATAAATAACGAAAATACCGCGAATTCATAAAACGCGGGAGCGAGATGACACGATACTCAGTCTTCTATCTAACGCACGTTTGCACGTTTTGTGAACAAGACAGCTATCTCAAAATAGTTCATATACAAAGTGCGTTTTCTCCCAGGAAACTTTTGATACAGAGAGAGATCACGTTAGATCTATGGACCAAAAGTTGTCTCGTTCTGAATGAATAGTATTTATTAGGGTAAGATCCAAAGTTCCAGTATGCACCGATAGGTGTCCGTACCTTCTGCCTGGCGACGTGGTCGGCCAGCATGTCGGACAGGTCCTCGTGCGCCTTGGGCCGCGTCTCGCGCAGGTGGCGCTCGTAGCGCGCCGCCACGGCCTCGGGCTCCAGCTCCAGCTCCGAGGGGTCCAGGGCCACCTCCACGCCGCCCAGCGCCGCGCCGCCGCCCTCGCTGGCCGTGCCCGCGCCCGGCGCCACGGGGGCCGCGCGCTTGCCTGCTGGGGGACAACGTTACTGTTATGTTCAACAGGGGGGGCTAAAAAGGCCACTTTATCAGAATCATATTAGAAACATAATATTAATCACGCAACAATCTGTCAAATTTCATTTTCATCTTTATCGGTTCACGGTTGATTGGGAAATTTGACAGCGACGGGTAGCGTGATTTGCTTTCTGATTCTGCTAAGTCGCCTTTTAGACCCGCAGGTCTTGTCTTAAAGAGCATGCATGATCAAAAACAAAGTATTACCACATCAATTGTCTGTGAGAGAAGTCCATGCTTAATACTAAGCGTAAAAGACTCCACTGCTACAAAAGGATCAATATTTACATATCAAGTCACAGAAGTCCAGTTAAAACTAGATTCAGATTGACAAAAATTAGGGGGTTTTTGAAGCTTTAGCCTGGCCTACTCTTCCAGGCTATACAGATGATAACAAGTTTTACTGCTGAATGACAATCTCCTAAATTACCGCTACTGTGTACACGTATGTGCATCAAGAAAATTACGTCATATCTGTATTTCAATAGGTATGATCGAAGTCTTACCCGGGTTAGCCCCGCTGATATCGTAAACGTGTGTGGAGGCCATCATGCCAGGGGTCAGGCCCACGCGCCTCTCTGGTAGCACTTGGTACAGGGCCGGGGTGTCGCCACTGAAACACATTAAATTGTTAAAAAAACAAATCAATATTTTATCAGCCAATAATAGATTTAAACACAAAGACAATAATTATATAAATCCCATTCCAATCTTCCAACGATTCGGTTTGACACAAATCTAAACAAAGAAATTCGCTTTTCATAACTTGGTGGCCGAGTTACATGCTATAATGCAGTATAGGAAAGGCCAATCTAAATATTAACCTACGTATACGACGTATTTTTAACGCGCCGACGACGCACGTTTTACGAACGCGCGCTCAAACCGCTATAAATATTACTGTCTGCGTCTGATTTACGTGTAAAACGTTAGCGTGCGTCATCTCCACTTCGTCGGCGCACACAAGGATCGTTGGCAGGATCTCTTATCTCCTCCGACCAAATTCAGAAAACTTAGCGATTATCCCAGTTTTTTTGGGACAGTATAACCACAGAAAGTTGTACAAGTTAGTAGGGACAGTCATGCTCACCCTTCCATATCACTTTCGACCTTCTTCTTCCTGAGCTCAATAGTGTCCGGAGTCTCCATGCCGGGCGGCACGGAGCTGATGCCCAGCGGAGTGAGCAGGCCTTCGCCCGGCGTCGCCACTCCGGCCGCCACCTCACCCTCGCCTGGCTTTTCGCCACCTTCGTCGGATTCCTCTGTAGAAGTAAAGATTTAGTCAGTGCCAAAAATTTTATTAAAAACGCTATCCTGACTAATATTATAAATGCGAAAGTAACTCTGTCTGTCTGTCGCGCTTTCACGCCAAAACTACTGTACCGATTTAAATGAAATTTGGTACACAGATAGTCTAGAGTCTGAAAAAGGACATAGGCTACTTTCTATCCCGGGAGTATGTTCCCTAGGGACCGCGCGGGCGAAGCCGGACACCTGCCAAAAAATGGGATAGAATAAGCTAATAAAAAATGCTGTGTAATTACTGTAATGAGACATACCTTCTTCTGATTCTTCCTCAGATTCTGATTCCAGTTCTCCCCACATTGTCCTGTCAATATCTTGGTCTTCTAACTCCTAAAACAAAACAAGAGATTTATTAATATTAATTCATAGAGGCAATCCAATTTAAAGTGAGAATATGCTCCCAATCGATTAGTGCTCGTGTACATTTAGCCCCCGCAGCTCTACTCTACGTATACGCGGTAGGGATTTCGGTCTCGGAAGCATTTTCAGTCCCGGGACCAGTCTCGAACCTCGGAAGCTAGTCCCGGGACTCCCGGGAAATTCGAGACCCACGTGTTTTTTATATTAGAATGGTTTTTTACGGATACGTTACGTTATGGATGGAGGTATTGCAGGTGTGCAAGAAAATGGTGATTTTAATATTGTTTTGGAAGGTAAAGTAGACTTATTTTGGTAAAAATAAAAGAAATGGCAATGACATAGTTTGACTTAGTAAATGATAAACTATAAGAGGGTGAGGGTAGTAGTGAAACTGACTGAAGTGTGTGGTGGTGAACTGTGAAGTAAATGATAATTACGATTGTAACTGTTTATAAATCACATTTATTACAAATTTACTCTTTGATCAATCTGACCAAACCAAACATTACAATAGAATATTATAACAAATAGAAAAAATAAGATAGCAATCTTTCACATACATATCACGCACTCTTCGGTTTTACTCTGCCTCTGTATCCCTCCACATTCATTCATACTTAGCACTACACAGCTAACACAACATAAATATACATAATATACCATTTAATTTACCTTCACACAATTTTTTGGGAAGTCGTGAGAAAAAATACATATTACTTTAATATAACATTATTTATTTACAGGTAAATAAATAGGCGCCTGGCCTATCACAAGTACATACCTACTTGTGATAGGCCAGGCGTCTGAAATGTCACCAGTTCACCACTCACTACAGAACAGACCGACGCGCTTCACTCGCTAGGGCTACTGGGGCCAGCGGGTGTGAAAACAACGAGTCGGATGCGCGCGCGGGGCGGGGCATAAGTTCGGATCTCGCTCGGGCATTGTCGGGACGCATTCGGCAAGCGGCAGTGTCACTAGGCGGGACATAGTGCGCGGCGGAGAATTTATAAGTATAAAATGTACAAATAAATTCTGGTGTTAAGAATATTTTAATGTTTTTCTACCGAAACATTTGGTCTCGAAATTCCCGGGAATTTTTATTAAGTCTCGGTCTCGAAGATAAAAGTGGCGAGACTCCCGGGATTTCGAGAATCGAGACTCCCGGGGCGAAATCCCTACTGTAAGGCGACCTGCTTCCTAAAGGACTTCTATCGGCTGATATAATGATGATTCGTGAGTAAGAATTTTGTCGAACTTTGACTAACTAGGTATTGTGCATTTAAAAGGTACAGGCGAAAAACAAGCAATTTCATAAAAACCACTTTTTCTGTATTTTCGTTCTAAGGCGTCGCTGTAAGGCGTCGTTCTGATACGTCTTCCTAAGGCGTCGCTGTAAGGCGTCGTTCTAATACGTCTTCCTAAGGCGTAGCTGTTAGGTGTCGTTCTAATACGTCTTCCTAATGCGTCGCTGTAAGGCGACGTGCTTTCTAAAGGAGACGTTCTAAGGCGTCGTTGTACGGCGTCGTTTTAAGGCGTCGTTGTAAGGCGTCGTTCTAATACGTCTTCCTAAGGCGTCGTTCTAATACGTCATCCTAAGGAGACGTTCTAAGCCGTCGTTATAAGGCGTCGTCGTAAGGCGTCGTTGTAAGGCGTCGTTCTAAGGCGTCGCTGTAAGGCGTCGTTCTAATACGTCTTCCTAAGGAGACGTTCTAAGGCGTCGTTGTAATACGTCTTCCTAAGGCGTCGCTGTAAGGCGTCGTTCTAATACGTCTTCCTAAGGCGTCGCTGTAAGGCGTCGTTCTGATACGTCTTCCTAACGCGTCGCTGTAAGGCGTCGTTCTAATACGTCTTCCTAAGGCGTAGCTGAAAGGCGTCGTTCTAATACGTTTTCCTAAGGAGACGTTCTAACGCGTCGCTGTAAGGCGTCGTTCTATAACGTCTTCCTACGGCGTCGCTGTAAGGCGTCGTTATAATACGTCTTCCTCAGGCGTCGCTGGAAGGTGTCGTTCTAATACGTCTTCCTAATGCGTCGCTGTAAGGCGACGTGCTTCCTAAAGGACTTCTATCGGCTGATATAATGATGATTCGTGAGTAAGAATTTTGTCGAACTTTGACTAACTAGGTATTGTGCATTTAAAAGTTACAGGCGAAAAACAAGCAATTTCATAAAAACCACTTTTTCTGTATTTTCGTTCTAAGGCGTCGCTGTAAGGCGTCGTTCTGATACGTCTTCCTAAGGCGTCGCTGTAAGGCGTCGCTCTAATACGTCTTCCTAAGGCGTCGGTGTAAGGCGTCGTTCTAATACGTCTTCCTAATGCGTCGCTGTAAGGCGACGTGCTTCCTAAAGGAGACGTTCTAAGGCGTCGTTGTAAGGCGTCGTTCTAAGGTGTCATTGTAAGGCGTCGTTCTAATACGTCTTCCTAAAGAGACGTTCTAATACGTCTACCTAAGGAAACGTTCTAAGACGTCGTTGTAAAGCGTCGTCGTAAGGCGTCGTAAGGCGTCGTTCTAAGGCGTCGCTGTAAGGCGTCGTTCTGATACGTCTTCCTAAGGCGTCGCTGTAAGGCATCGTACTAATACGTCTTCCTAAGGCGTCGCTGTAAGGCGTCGTTCTAATACGTCTTCCTAATGCGTCGCTTTAAGGCGACGTGCTTCCTAAAGGAGACGTTCGAAGGCGTCGTTGTAAGGCGTCGTTCTGATACGTCTTCCTAAGGAGACGTTCTAAGGCGTCGTTCTTAGGCGTCGCTGTAAAGCGTCGTTCTAAGGCGTCGCTGTAAGGCGTCATTCTAATGCGTCGCTGTAAGGCGTCGATCTGATACGTCTTCCTAAGGAGACGTTCTAAGGCGTTGTTGTAAGGCGACTTCCTAAGGCGTCATTGTAAGGCGTCGTTCTAATACGTCTTCCTAAGGCGTCGCTGTAAGGCGTCGTTCTAATACGTCTTCCTAAGGCGTCGCTGTAAGGCGACGTTCAAAGGCGTCGCTGTAAGGCGTCGTTCTGATACGTCTACCTAAGGCGTCGCTGTAAGGCGACGTTCAAAGGCGTCGCTGTAAGGCGTCGTTCTGATACGTCTTCCTAAGGCGTCGCTGTAAGGCGTCGTTCTAATACGTCTTCCTAAGGCGTCGCTGAAAGGCGTCGTTCTAATACGTTTTCCTAAGGAGACGTTCTAACGCGTCGCTGTAAGGCGTCGTTCTATAACGTCTTCTTACGGCGTCGCTGTAAGGCGTCGTTATAATACGTCTTCCTCAGGCGTCGCTGGAAGGTGTCGTTCTAATACGTCTTCCTAATGCGTCGCTCTAAGGCGACGTGCTTCCTAAAGGACTTCTATCGGCTGATATAATGATGATTCGTGAGTAAGAATTTTGTCGAACTTTGACTAACTAGGTATTGTGCATTTAAAAGTTACAGGCGAAAAACAAGCAATTTCATAAAAACCACTTTTTCTGTATTTTCGTTCTAAGGCGTCGCTGTAAGGCGTCGTTCTGATACGTCTTCCTAAGGCGTCGCTGTAAGGCGTCGCTCTAATACGTCTTCCTAAGGCGTCGGTGTAAGGCGTCGTTCTAATACGTCTTCCTAATGCGTCGCTGTAAGGCGACGTGCTTCCTAAAGGAGACGTTCTAAGGCGTCGTTGTAAGGCGTCGTTCTAAGGTGTCATTGTAAGGCGTCGTTCTAATACGTCTTCCTAAAGAGACGTTCTAATACGTCTACCTAAGGAAACGTTCTAAGACGTCGTTGTAAAGCGTCGTCGTAAGGCGTCGTAAGGCGTCGTTCTAAGGCGTCGCTGTAAGGCGTCGTTCTGATACGTCTTCCTAAGGCGTCGCTGTAAGGCATCGTACTAATACGTCTTCCTAAGGCGTCGCTGTAAGGCGTCGTTCTAATACGTCTTCCTAATGCGTCGCTTTAAGGCGACGTGCTTCCTAAAGGAGACGTTCGAAGGCGTCGTTGTAAGGCGTCGTTCTGATACGTCTTCCTAAGGAGACGTTCTAAGGCGTCGTTCTTAGGCGTCGCTGTAAAGCGTCGTTCTAAGGCGTCGCTGTAAGGCGTCATTCTAATGCGTCGCTGTAAGGCGTCGATCTGATACGTCTTCCTAAGGAGACGTTCTAAGGCGTTGTTGTAAGGCGACTTCCTAAGGCGTCATTGTAAGGCGTCGTTCTAATACGTCTTCCTAAGGCGTCGCTGTAAGGCGTCGTTCTAATACGTCTTCCTAAGGCGTCGCTGTAAGGCGACGTTCAAAGGCGTCGCTGTAAGGCGTCGTTCTGATACGTCTACCTAAGGCGTCGCTGTAAGGCGACGTTCAAAGGCGTCGCTGTAAGGCGTCGTTCTGATACGTCTTCCTAAGGCGTCGCTGTAAGGCGTCGTTCTAATACGTCTTCCTAAGGCGTCGCTGAAAGGCGTCGTTCTAATACGTTTTCCTAAGGAGACGTTCTAACGCGTCGCTGTAAGGCGTCGTTTTATAACGTCTTCTTACGGCGTCGCTGTAAGGCGTCGTTATAATACGTCTTCCTCAGGCGTCGCTGGAAGGTGTCGTTCTAATACGTCTTCCTAATGCGTCGCTCTAAGGCGACGTGCTTCCTAAAGGACTTCTATCGGCTGATATAATGATGATTCGTGAGTAAGAATTTTGTCGAACTTTGACTAACTAGGTATTGTGCATTTAAAAGGTACAGGCGAAAAACAAGCAATTTCATAAAAACCACTTTTTCTGTATTTTCTTTCTAAGGCGTCGCTGTAAGGCGTCGTTCTGATACGTCTTCCTAAGGCGTCGCTGTAAGGCGTCGTTCTAATACGTCTTCCTAAGGCGTCGCTGTTAGGCGTCGTTCTAATACGTCTTCCTAATGCGTCGCTGTAAGGCGACGTGCTTCCTAAAGGAGACGTTCTAAGGCGTCGTTGTAAGGCGTCGTTTTAAGGCGTCGATGTAAGGCGTCGTTCTAATACGTCTTCCTAAGGCGTCGTTCTAATACGTCTTCCTAAGGAGACGTTCTAAATCGTCGTTGTAAGGCGTCGTTCTAAGGCGTCGCTGTAAGGCGTCGTTCTAATACGTCTTCCTAAGGAGACGTTCTAAGGCGTCGTTCTAATACGTCTTCCTAAGGCGTCGCTGTAAGGCGTCGTTCTAATACGTCTTCCTAAGGCGTCGCTGTAAGGCGTCGTTCTAATACGTCTTCCTAAGGCGTCGCTGTAAGGCGACGTTCAATGGCGTCGCTGTAAGGCGTCGTTCTGATACGTCTTCCTAAGGCGTCGCTGTAAGGCGTCGTTCTAATACGTCTTCCTAAGGCGTCGCTGAAAGGCGTCGTTCTAATACGTTTTCCTAAGGAGACGTTCTAACGCGTCGCTGTAAGGCGTCGTTCTATAACGTCTTCCTACGGCGTCGCTGTAAGGCGTCGTTATAATACGTCTTCCTCAGGCGTCGCTGGAAGGTGTCATTCTAATACGTCTTCCTAATGCGTCGCTGTAAGGCGACGTGCTTCCTAAAGGACTTCTATCGGCTGATATAATGATGATTCGTGAGTAAGAACTTTGTCGAACTTTGACTAACTAGGTATTGTGCATTTAAAAGGTACAGGCGAAAAACAAGCAATGTCATAAAAACCACTTTTTCAGTATTTTCGTTCTAAGGCGTCACTGTAAGGCGTCGTTCTAAGGCGTCGCTGTAAGCCGTCATTCTAAGGTGTCGGTGTAAGGCGTCTATCTGATACGTCTTCCTAAGGAGACGTTCTAAGGCGTCGCTGTAAGGCGTCGTTCTAATACGTCTTCCTAAGGCGTCGCTGTAAGGCGTCGTTCTAATACGTCTTCCTAAGGCGTCGCTGTAAGACGTCGTTCTAAGGTGTCGCTGTAAGGCGTCGTTCTGATACGTCTTCCTAAAGGAGACGTTCTAAGGCGTCGTTGTAAGGCGTCGTTTTAAGGCGTCGATGTAAGGCGTCGTTCTAATACGTCTTCCTAAGGCGTCGTTCTAATACGTCTTCCTAAGGAGACGTTCTAAATCGTCGTTGTAAGGCGTCGTTCTAAGGCGTCGCTGTAAGGCGTCGTTCTAATACGTCTTCCTAAGGAGACGTTCTAAGGCGTCGTTCTAATACGTCTTCCTAAGGCGTCGCTGTAAGGCGTCGTTCTAATACGTCTTCCTAAGGCGTCGCTGTAAGGCGTCGTTCTAATACGTCTTCCTAAGGCGTCGCTGTAAGGCGACGTTCAATGGCGTCGCTGTAAGGCGTCGTTCTGATACGTCTTCCTAAGGCGTCGCTGTAAGGCGTCGTTCTAATACGTCTTCCTAAGGCGTCGCTGAAAGGCGTCGTTCTAATACGTTTTCCTAAGGAGACGTTCTAACGCGTCGCTGTAAGGCGTCGTTCTATAACGTCTTCCTACGGCGTCGCTGTAAGGCGTCGTTATAATACGTCTTCCTCAGGCGTCGCTGGAAGGTGTCATTCTAATACGTCTTCCTAATGCGTCGCTGTAAGGCGACGTGCTTCCTAAAGGACTTCTATCGGCTGATATAATGATGATTCGTGAGTAAGAACTTTGTCGAACTTTGACTAACTAGGTATTGTGCATTTAAAAGGTACAGGCGAAAAACAAGCAATGTCATAAAAACCACTTTTTCAGTATTTTCGTTCTAAGGCGTCACTGTAAGGCGTCGTTCTAAGGCGTCGCTGTAAGCCGTCGTTCTAAGGTGTCGGTGTAAGGCGTCTATCTGATACGTCTTCCTAAGGAGACGTTCTAAGGCGTCGCTGTAAGGCGTCGTTCTAATACGTCTTCCTAAGGCGTCGCTGTAAGGCGTCGTTCTAATACGTCTTCCTAAGGCGTCGCTGTAAGACGTCGTTCTAAGGTGTCGCTGTAAGGCGTCGTTCTGATACGTCTTCCTAAAGGAGACGTTCTAAGGCGTCGTTGTAAGGCGTCGTTCTAAGGCGTCGTTGTAAGGCGTCGTTCTAATATGTCTTCCTAAGGAGACGTTCTAAGGCGTCGCTGTAAGACGTCCTTCTAATATGTCTTCCTAAGGAGACGTTCTAAGCCGTCGTTGTAAGGCGACGTCGAAAGGCGTCGTCGAAAGGCGTCGTTGTAAGGCGTCGTTCTAAGGCGTCGCTGTAAGGGGTCGTACTAATACGTCTTCCTAAGGAGACGATCTAAGGCGTCGCTGTAAGGCGTCGCTGTAAGGCGTCGTTCTAATACGTCTGCCTAAGGCGTCGCTGTAAGGCGTCGTTCTAATACGTCTTCCTAAGGCGACGTTCTAAGGCATCGCTGTAAGGCGTCATTCTGATACGTCTTCCCAAGGCGTCGCTGTAAGGCGTCGTACTGATACGTCTTCCAAAGGCGCCGCTGTAAGGCGACGTTGTAAGGCGACGTTGTTTGGCATCGTTCTGATACGTCTTCCTAAGGAGACGTTCTAAGGCGTCGCTGTAAGGCGACGTTCAATGGCGTCGCTGTAAAGCGTCGTTCTAAGGCGTCGCTGTAAGGCGTCATTCTAATGCGTCGCTGTAAGGCGTCGATCTGATACGTCTTCCTAAGGAGACATTCTAAGGCGTGGTTGTAAGGCGTCTTCCTAAGGCGTTATTGTAAGGCGTCTTTCTAAGGCGTCGTTGTACAGCAATCTTCTAATACGTCTTCCTAAGGAGACGTTCTAACGCGTCGCTGTAAGGCGTCGTTCTATTACGTCTTCCTAAGGCGTCGCTGTAAGGCGACGTTCTAAGGCGTCGCTGTAAGGCGTCGTTCTGATACCTCTTCCTAAGGAGACGTTCTAAGGCGTCGCTGTAAGGCGTCGTTCTAAGGCGTCGCTGTAAGGCGTCGTTCTAATGCGTCGTTTTAAAACGTCTTCCTAAGGAGACGTTCTAAGGCGTCGCTGTAAGGCGTCTTCCTAAGGAGACGATCTAAGGCGTCGCTGTAAGGCGTCGTTCTAATACGTCTGCCTAAGGCGTCGCTGTAAGGCGTCGTTCTAATACGTCTTCCTAAGGCGACGTTCTAGGGCATCGCTGTAAGGCGTCATTCTGATACGTCTTTCCGAGGCGTCGCTGTAAGGCGTCGTACTGATACGTCTTCCAAAGGCGTCGCTGTAAGGCGACGTTGTAAGGCGACGTTGTTTGGCATCGTTCTGATACGTCTTCCTAAGGAGACGTTCTAACGCGTCGCTGTAAGGCGTCGTTCTATTACGTCTTCCTAAGGCGTCGCTGTAAGGCGTCGTTATAATACGTCTTCCTCAGGCGTCGCTGTAAGGCGACGTTCTAAGGCGTCGCTGTAAGGCGTCGTTCTGATACGTCTTCCTAAGGAGACGTTCTAAGGCGTCGCTGTAAGGCGTCGTTCTAAGGCGTCGCTGTAAGGCGTCGTTCTAATGCGTCGTTCTAATACGTCTGCCTAAGGCGTCGCTGTAAGGCGTCGTTCTAATACGTCTTCCTAAGGCGACGTTCTAGGGCATCGCTGTAAGGCGTCATTCTGATACGTCTTTCCGAGGCGTCGCTGTAAGGCGTCGTACTGATACGTCTTCCAAAGGCGTCGCTGTAAGGCGACGTTGTAAGGCGACGTTGTTTGGCATCGTTCTGATACGTCTTCCTAAGGAGACGTTCTAACGCGTCGCTGTAAGGCGTCGTTCTATTACGTCTTCCTAAGGCGTCGCTGTAAGGCGTCGTTATAATACGTCTTCCTCAGGCGTCGCTGTAAGGCGACGTTCTAAGGCGTCGCTGTAAGGCGTCGTTCTGATACGTCTTCCTAAGGAGACGTTCTAAGGCGTCGCTGTAAGGCGTCGTTCTAAGGCGTCGCTGTAAGGCGTCGTTCTAATACGTTATCCTAAGGCGCCGCTGTAAGGCGTCGTTCTAATACGTCTTCCTAAGGCGCCGCTGTAAGGCGTCGTTCTAATACGTCTTCCTATGGCGTCGCTGTAAGGCGTCGTTCTAATACGCCTTCCTAAGGCGTCGCTGTAAGGCGTCGTTCTAATACGTCTTCCTAAGGAGACGATCTAAGGCGTCGCTGTAAGGCGTCGTTCTGATACGTCTTCCTAAGGCGTCGCTGTAAGGCGTCGTTCTGATACGTCTTCCTAAGGCGTCACTGTAAGGTGTCGTTCTAATACGTCTTCCTAAGGCGTCGCTGTAAGGCGTCGTTCTAATACGTCTTCCTAAGGAGACGATCTAAGGCGTCGCTGTAAGGTGTCGTTCTAATACGTCTTCCCAAGGCGTCGCTGTAAGGCGTCGTTCTGATACGTCTTCCTAAGACGTCGCTGTAAGGCGTCGTTCTGATACGTCTTCCTAAGGCGTCGCTGAGAGTCTAAGTTCGGAGAATGGACCCTACTACTTATACTACTACTCGCTCCGCCCTGCACTATAGGTAGAAATCACCGCTTATTGGTGAGTTCTGACCACCAAGCGAGCATCGCCGAGCGAATGTCGCAAGTACAATCTTTGATAGCTCATGTCGCTGCGATCAACGAGAGGTAAGAGCCGCTCGCCAGCAATGTGAACAGCCAGCTATCGACTATGAATGCATGTGTTAATTTTACTCACACGAGATCTGTCCTTTTCTTCAGCGAGCAAAAAATAATCGATAACTACTCGCTTCCTCACCGGCGGTAAGACAAGTACCTTTAGGCAGGACCGGTCGTTGTGGCGACACTTGGGGGAGGCCTATTTCCAGCAGTGGACTTCTATCGGCTGATGTAATGATGATTCGTGAGTAAGAATTTTGTCGAACTTTGACTAACTAGGTATTGTGCATTTAAAAGGTACAGGCGAAAAACAAGCAATGTCATAATAACCACTTTTTCAGTATTTTCGTTCTAAGGCGTCGCTGTAAGGCGTCGTTCTAAGGCGTCGCTGTAAGCCGTCGTTCAAAGGTGTCGCTTTAAGGCGTCGTTCTGATACGTCTTCCTAAGGAGACGTTCTAAGGCGTCGCTGTAAGGCGTCGTTCTAATACGTCTTCCTAAGGCGTCGCTGTAAGGCGTCGTTCTAATACGTCTTCCTAAGGCGTCGCTGTAAGGCGTCGTTCTAATACGTCTTCCTAAGGCGTCGCTATAAGGCGTCGTTATAATACGTCTTCCTCAGGCGTCGCTGTAAGGCGTCGTACTGATACGTCTTCCTAAGGAGACATTCTAAGACGTCGCTGTAAGGCGTCTTTCTAAGGCGTCGCTGTTAGGCGTCGTTCTAAGGCGTCGCTGTAAGGCGTCGTTCTAATACGTCTTCCTAAGGCGTCGCTGTAAGGCATCGTACTAATACGTCTTCCTAAGGCGTCGCTGTAAGGCGACGTTGTAAAGCGTCGCTGTAAAGCGTCGTTCTGATACCTCTTCCTAAGGAGACGTTCTGAGGCATCGCTGTAAGGCGTCGTTCTAAGGCGTCGTTGTAAGGCGTCGCTGTAAGGCGTCGTACTGATACGTCTTCCTATAGAGACGTTTTAAGGAGTCGTTGTAAGGCGTTTTCCTAAGACGTCGTTGTAAGGCGACGTTCAAAGGCGTCGCTGGAAGGTGGCGTTCTAATACGTCTTCCTAATGCTGTAAGGCGACGTGCTTCCTAAAGGACTTCTATCGGCTGATATAATGATGATTCGTAAGTAAGAATTTTGTCGAACTTTGACTAACTAGGTATTGTGCATTTAAAAGATACAGGCGAAAAACAAGCAATTTCATAAAAACTTTTTCTGTATTTTCGTTCTAAGGCGTCGCTGTAAGGCGTCGTTCTGATACGTCTTCTTAAGGCGTCGCTGTAAGGCGTCGTTCTAATACGTCTTCCTAAGGCGTCGCTGTAACGTGTCGTTCTAATACGTCTTCCTAATGCGTCGCTGCTGATCCAAGGCGTCGTTCTAAGGCGTCGTTGTAAGGCGTCGTTCTCATACGTCTTCCTAAGGAGACGTTCTAATACGTCTACCTAAGGAAACGTTCTAAGACGTCGTTGTAAGGCGTCGTCGTAAGGCGTGATTGTAAGGCGTCGTTCTAAGGCGTCGCTGTAAGGCGTCGTTCTGATACGTCTTCCTAAGGCGTCGCTGTAAGGCATCGTACTAATACGTCTTCCTAAGGCGTCGCTGTAAGGCGACGTTGTAAGGCGTCGCTGTAAAGCGTCGTTCTGATACCTCTTCCTAAGGAGACGTTCTAAGGCATCGCTGGAAGGCGTCGTTCTAAGGCGTCGCTGTAAGGCGTCGTTCTAAGGCGTCGTTGTAAGGTGACGTTCTAATACGTCTTCCTAAGGAGACGTTCTAAGGCGTCGCTGTAAGGCGTCGTTCTAATACGTCTTCCTAATGCGTCGCTGTAAGTATTACGCGGTCCCCGCAGCTCTACGATGTGTATACGCGGTCCCCGCAGCTCTACGCTGTGTCTACGCGGCCCCCGCAGCTCTACGCTGTGTATACGCGGCTCCCGCAGTTCTAATCTGTGTATACACGGTCCCCGCAGCCCTACGCTGTTTATGAACGGTCCCCGCAGCCCTACGCGGTTATACGCGGCCCCCGCAGCTCTACGCTGTGTATCGCGGCCCCCGCAGCTCTACGCTGTGTATACGCGACCCCTGCGAACGAACGTCTTGTGATACAAATATAATCACAAAACTTGACCTTGTCTTATCGTTGATTTTTGAAATTCACCATGTTGGACCCGTCGATACGATGTACCGATGACTTTTCTAATGGTCTTACGACGTTCATTTTGCCATTTTCTATACATACAGTAAGCTAACACTAACTTCATTTTGTTCGTTAAACTGGACATGTCAATGCGACACTTGCGATCTCCGTGGCTAGCATTCTATTACTAACAACCGTACAGTGGTATGGTGAAATAAAGCGGCGGACGGCGCGGTTGCAGCGCGGTGGCGGCGCGGTAGCAGCGCGGTGGCCGCGCGGTTGCGGCGCGGACGCGTCTGTAGGGACCGTGCACGGAGTTGACTACGCCATCTAGTGTCGCCTATTCGAAGTTTTTAGGGTCGGAATACTTGATATTGACGTTTCTGTGCTGCCACCAGCGGTTCCTGCACGCTCAGTTTAGGGGAACGTGCGCGAAGAAGACTGTGCCATCTAGCGTAGCTATTTCGCATTTTTCACTTGAAACATGCTTGACAGTGACATTTCTGTGCTGCTACCTATAGTTTCTGCACGCTCCCTATACACAGCGCAGAGCTGCGGCGGCGGTAAGGTGTTTTTTTTTTTTATATCGCAGTATACGTTGAGATAGGGACCTTATTGGCCTCGCACAGATTAAATTCACACTGTTAGCTTTTGTTAATTATTTTTTTATTTAATTTTAGTTTTTTTGTGTCTTGGGCGAGTCATAAATAAACATTTTTCTATCTGTTTCCATCAGAGCTAGACATAATATGAGTTACTAGTTGACCCGCGCAACGTCGTCTGCTGCACTCATAATGGTCTTAGCGTGATGATATAATAGCCTACAGCCATCCTCGATAAATGGGTACATAGCCCATTGGAGGAATTTTCCAAATCGGACCAAACAAACTCTTCAGCTTTATACATAATTATATTAGTAATAGATTTGGGGTGAAAAACTCACTTTAAAATCTTTTGCCTTTTCGACAACTTTCATAAATGTATGAAACGCAAAATTTTATGAGGGTTCATTGTACTCATTATTACACAACTTATACTACTAGAACTAGAGAAAATGGCCTTGTAAGCCTATTTTTTTCGCAATTTGAAGGTTGGTCCTATGGCAAAAGTTCCCAAAACAAAGAAAAAACAAACGTAATTTAGTAATTCCACTCACATCTTGGCCACTACTCTGGTGGCCGAACACGTCTCCATAGAGCGGCTTGCCGGTCTCGTCCACGGGCGGCTTGCCCCAGCCGCCGGCGTGGTAGCCGAAGGCGCAGCCCTCGGGGATGGGCGCGTTGAGACCGGGGATCTTCAGGTTCGGGTAGGACGGCGGCGGCCCGTAGCGCTGCTGGGCTATCAGCCATGGAGGTGGCACCTGGAAGGAAGGAAGGAGCTTGGTTTAGTGCCAACTTTACACGACATCATACACATGTTTTAAGAAGAACTATTTGTCTGATTGTGAATTTTATGAAAAAGGATAAACGGGAATTTAAAATAAATTTGCTATAAATAGCTTAAAAATAAAGACAATACTTGAGGATATACGAGAGAATAGCGTGGTTTCCAACGTGTTCAAAGCATGTAACCCGTCAGACCTTGCAAAATTAAAAGACAATAGCCGCCGTCCCACATGGCAGGGCCTGACGTGCCTTTTTTTTCTTCCTGTGGGTTGGTTTTGTAGAAAATACGTGTCTCTGGTCAAGTTAACAAAATGCTTAACACAAAATACTGACCTTATGTGAGCCTGGTCCTACTGGCATACCGAGCGCCGTCCTCAGCTCCTCAGAGAGGTCGCCGGGCTTCTTCTCTCGGAGACGCGTCTCGAACTCCTTGCCTTCATAGTACAGGTCGCCGTGAATCGTCATGCGAGGTTTCGTCTGCCATCTACAGGTGCGAATGGAGATTTATTCAGTACAAATAAGTGAGGTAGAACCACTAGAATAGATGGTCTATCGGATAGACCATCTATTTTAGAATTTAAATAGAACAAAGATTTATAAGACAGCTGAGATTAACCAGTTAGACCCAGTCCCAATGCAACGCGGTCATCGCGCGAATAAGCGATCATCGGGTTCAATTATACGACAAACCCGATTGCGTCGTCCGACAGACCTTTCAGTTTTGTCGAACCAATTAACGAGAACGTTGCGTATTCGCGCGATGACCGCTTTGTATTAAAACGACAAATATGACTGGTAAAATGGCTCCATAGTCCTTTCGCGTTAAGAAAACAGTGAGTCATAGGCCTAGCCACGCCCTCTGACTAATTAGTTCGCATAAAATTATAAAGTGAAGTTCACAAAATGACCAGTTGAAGGCAAAAAGGAGAATTGTTTCGTACGAAAGTCTGCCTTCGACAGATGTCTCACTGTTTTCTTAACGCGAATGGACCATATTTTTATTCTCATAATGTTTTTATCATAACTATAGAACAAGGCATACTCACCAACTTATTTATCGCTGTATTTTCCAATCAACTCCCGTCTTTCGCTAAAGAAAAAAACGTAGGATCCAGTTTTCAAACTGGGTGTAACATGATCGAAAAGAACGCAGTTTCATTAACTTGCTTTTAAGATCACATTTCTTTAGAAAAGATAGGTGCAATATTTAATCAAAGGCAAACCATAGAACATGATAAATCCTAAGGAAAACAACCAAATGTAGGCTGAGAATATTCAGTGATGGCAATATGAAAAAATATCTAGTTATTAAAGAAACATTTGAATCATACACAGAAATCTCTATTTTCTGATCATCAAATAAATACCTTACACCCCTATCTTTTTCAAAACCTATAAAACTCAAATACAAGACTGTCCAACTTACTTGAAGAAAGCGTCATGAAGTTTCTGGTAATCAATATCAATCTTGCCGAGCTTAGGTCTGGTACGTTCCCTCATCTTAGCCTTCAGGGTCTTGGTCTCCTCCTTATCCTGCAGGGAGGCTCTCATTTCCATGATGCCCGTCTTCTTGATGAAGTCTGGAAGGTCGAACGGAGGCTTCTCGATACCTCGCTTCCCTTGGAGATACTAGGTGTAGAAAATGTTTGGAGAAATTAAAGTTGTGAAGAAGTTCAACAGAATTAGTTTATGGTCTGCTATGAGGTGAACAAGTGCAAAAATCAAATTCAGCCATTGTTTATATTTTGGAAATACTTCGACTTTTATATTGGACCAAAGAATTATTTTATTCAGAAATCTATTTTTACAAACTGTTTATATAACTACTCTGTGAATTACAAAAAACAGGAATGGAGGCAAACCTGAACAACATAAAGACTTATTGGGCTATTTGAAAACTGCAACAAGCAAACAAGCAGCACTTGAATAAACCGGGGGGCTACTCTCGAAGCCCGAAGATTGTAGTTTCGTGCTTAGTTGCGGGCGTTGGGGGTGTATTCTAATCCGTATCACCTGCGGACTTACTATTAGTCCCGAACCCGAACTACGAATGAATGACAACACGATTTCACAGTAACTGTCAAATCGTGTTGTCATTGATTCTTATTGGTTAGGCGATACGGAGTAGAATACGCCCGCAATTAAGCCCGAAACTACAGACTACGGGCTTAGAGAGTAGCTCCCCAGATACGAAGAGCGTTTTCCTTGCTATACAACCTGTAACAGATTAAACGCAATATCTCTTAAGGGGTCATTGAAATCATCGCTATGAACAGCTTTCACTATGGGACCAACGCTGAAATCGCGGAAAAAAAAATATGTGCGCATAACTCAACAGAATGTACTGAACCGCTGATTTTGGGATTGGTCCCATAGTATAAGTTGTTCATAATGAATCACCATCGGCCTAGTCTTTTCCCAACTATTTTGGGGTCGGCTTCTAGTCAATTCGGATTCAGCCGAATACCAGTATTTTACGCGGAGCGGCTGCCTACCAGACCTCCACAACCCATTAACTGGGTAACACAGTACTTCATGGCAAGACGAGTCAGATTTACTGGCTTCTGACAATCTGTAACGACTGCCAAAGATCTACAAATTAATGACAGCCGGTACCAACGGCTTAACGTGCTTTCCGAGGCACGGAGGAAACTCGGTATGTTAAAATGGTCACCCATCCACAGACCAACCTTGGCAAGCGTTGCTTAACCTTGAAGATCGACCCGTGCGGCTGTTATTATCTAGCCCCGAGCTCCTCATAATGATGAGTACCATGACCCCTTAAGAGGTATTGCGATTATTCTGTTACACGTTGTATAGCTACAGCCAAAAGGAGGCCTGTTTGGAGTAGTGATCAATATCTTACCTTCCTCTTATAGCACCAGTGCCGTGGCACCTGCACGGTATTTCTGTGCGCTTTCAGCTGCACCAGGAGCTTGGGGTCCCGGGCGGTGACGTCATACATCTCCACCACGTCGGGCCTGGAGACCAGCTGCTTCAGCTCGGCTACAGATAGCCGCGACAGCTTCTTTAGTTTACGCTTCGAAAGGCGCTCTTTTTCATCGGCAGCGTTTTTCTATAATTTAAACAAATAAATATATTGTAAGGTCAATGTTCTTGTAAAATAACTGGTGAAATTTTGGTATACTAACAAGAATTACAAGATTTCTAAGTGATACTATGGGGATGATAATGAAATAAAACTGACCACTGCGAATGTTCGTTGAACACTGATTTATTGAATGAGTTTACTTCTACAAATGCGCCAGGGTAGCTCGCGAAATTAAAATTTTCTTACGTTTTTTGCAATTTGCAAGTCAGTATTAGATTTTATGTTGATTAAAGTATGATTCGCGGGCGTAAGAATTATGTATTTTCAGAATTATAATCATTAAGTCAGCAATAAAACTCCATAGGGCCAGGTAACCCGAAAGAATGAGTATTTCATGAAATCTTGACATTTTAGGATTATACCGACTTATGGAGTTATTTTACTGATTTTAATGGTTATAATTCTGAAAATATATAATTCTTACGCCCGCGAATCATACTTTAATCAAAATATAACCTAATACAGTACCCGGCGATAAATATTGCACATCGACCTTTGGAAAGAGACAATCGGCTAATTTCGGCTTCGTAGAGCGTTATCTCTGTCGCACGAAATACAAACAGTCCGGTATCTATTAGGAGCTGTTAAAACAATTATGATTTGCTTCTTTTGATAATTCTTTTTATTCTTTGTATAAAATACACCAATTTTTCTATAAGTGATGGCTTTTAGTTAATTTCTGATAAGTGTAACCATGAGTTCCTTACCTCTACAGCCTCTTCATCAGCGGCGAACTGGTCCTGCACCTTCTCCTGAGGCTTGGAAGCTTTGGGAGCGTCTTTCTCCTCCTCTTTGATGGTGTCATCTTTCTTCTCCGAGATCTTGAAGGCTTCTAGGATGCGGTGGAACTGACGGTACATCGGCTCCAGTTCATGGAACTGAATGTTCTCTTGGACATATCTGGTAAAAAATTGTTTGTGTTTACGTTTTGTTTAAATAAATATTTTTTTGACTTTTAGGAAAACACCTTATTTATCTAAGATCTACTCACTCTATCTCAGCTTCCTTTTCATTTTCTTTGTCACTGGACTTCTTCCCTTCTTCCTGACTGGATGCGGCGTCATCATCTTTCTTCTTAGCATCTTCTCGTCTCTTTTGTTTGGCCGCCTTCTTCTTCTTTTTCTTTCTTTTATTCTTATTGGCTTTGTTTGCCATACCCTATGATTTAAACAATAATTCATGGTCAATCAATCAACAACTTTTTTTTTTTTATAAGATCCTATGCACACGGCGTATTTTAACGCTACATGCGTTTTTCGAAAGCGCGCAAACGGCGCCGTAGATATGACCAAAAAGCAGTACTGTCTGCGTTTAAGGCGCGTCATCGGAGCGTTAAAAAACGCCGTGTGTAAGGCCCTTATTCCTTCACAAAGCATGCCACTGTCTGTAGTAGAAAACTGAATCAAGACAGATTTAGTAATAAGGTTCATTTTATTTTTTTTACTTTTATGTAGACATATTTATTCATGAAAATCCATGGCGCCGGGGCAAGACTATTATCAGGAAGGTGCATCTACAAAACCTGCATTGAATAGGATAGGTTGGCAGAATGGTCTGATGTCCATTCACACAGAGAGAACTAAAGAAGACAAGTGCAACAACCAGCGAAGGGAGCACAAGGTAGGAACCTACGTCGCCTCAGATTTGCTAGGGTCTCTTTTTTCAATCTGCTTGAAGAAATTATATTTTTTTAGTTTTCATATTAATTATTGAAAGCCAGGAATGTGCAAGTGCATCCCCTCCCAGCGCTCATGTACTCTAGTATGTTTGAGCTAAAGAAAAAGCTTGGCCAGTTGGGCTTTTATATTATTTGTGTGTTCACATACTTGTCACAAGTAGTTGTACTTGTAGACAAGTATGTGAACACACAAATACTTGCTAATAGTAATTTTCAAGTTACATTACGTTTTTAGTTGTTACATTTATATTTCTTTATTGCTATTACGAGTACATATAAGTGTAACAAGCCGTTTTTTACATATTATTATGTTGCTAGATTACTTATTAAGCTGTTAGATGTTCTAAAATAATAAAGTAAAATAAAATAAAGTCATGATAAATAACAGGTCACTGCTGCCTATGGTCATATAACTACCCTTTTTGACCCTCTAGTCTTATTAAAGAAAAATATGCAGTAAGTGATAAAAGTAAACATGCCTCTAGATTAGAGATGATTGGTGGTTGTGGTGCTTCAGGAATGTTGTCTTCATCTGAGTCAGCATCATCCTCCTCAGCGTCGTACTCTGTACTGATCACTGGGGCTGGTGGGGCCTCTGGTTCCAAATTTTGTCCTGAAATAGGTATTATAAATAGTGTTTAAGTTCAAGCTCTAGGTGTGAGCTTTAGATAGATACTCTAATTAGGAGTAATAATAACATCTGCACTCACAGACTTCAAACAGTTACAGTAAGGGCCAGGTTCTGAACTAAGAGTTTAAAGTAAAGAATATGTGGAACTCTACTTTAGTGCCAAAAACATGTGTGTTCAGGATAAAGTAGGGTTTGACATATTCTTAACTTAGGAATTGGGGTAAGTACATACTAGATGCTACAAAGTTTTTGCCCTAGTTTAGTGTAATGCCTAACACGCTTATCTATACTAATATTATAGAGGAAAGATTTTTGTACATAAGGAATAATCTTAAAAATACTGGAGCGATTTGAAAAATTCTTTCAGCAATGGATAGTTACATTATCAGCGAGTAACATAGGCCATATTTTATTCTCAGGTGAAACAGTGTGAATTCCGCTATTGTTGTATATTTGATACCTTGACAGTTCAAAAGTGCTCATAAATGGTTTATTTGAAACTAACTTCCGACCGCGACTTCGTTTGCGTAGACTTTAGAGTTGGCGCGCAACTTTTTTGTCTCATGTTCTCATTCTTTGCTGGTCTTCTGGCACTTGTGAATCTCTAGCCGTTACAGTTCCTGCAGAAAAATTACTTTGACATATTTCTGGTCTCCTGGTTTCTACTGGTGAATCTTTAGCGCTCATAATTCCAGCCCCGGGGCAATACTTCGATGTTTCTTTTTTTCTGGTACTTTTAAATCATAACCGCTAAAAATTCCGACTTGTTTCTGGTCGGAAGTATTTCCAGCGCCGGAATTTCACTTTTTTTCATTTCGTTACATTTGAATCCTAACTGTTTACATAACATACCATAATCAGCCTATAATGTTCCCACAACTGGGGCACAGGCCTCCTATCGGTGAGAGGGAGTGGGCCGTAATCTACCATGCGGAGCTAGTACGGGTTGGTAGATGTCACATGTCTTCGAATTTTTGGTTCTAGGACATGCCGGTTTTTTCACGATGTTTTCCTATATGTTGTTGTAATTTTTTCTGGGCTAGAAATATGAGCACTAAAGATTCTCAATAAGGTATCAGATGACCAGAAACATTTCAAAGTATTTTTCGGCAGGAATTATGAGCGCAAAAGATAAATTAGGCCAATTTTTTTTCGTTTAAGAGTAGAACAGAATATACATGTCAGTTTTTCCGGGCTGGAATCGAGAGTGCTATAAAATCACAAGTAATGGGAGACCATAAACATATCAAAGTATGTTCGCTAAAGATTCAAACGAATTAGGAGACCAGACACATTTCAAAGTATTTTATTGGGCTGGAATTGAGACTGCTAAAGATTTACAAGTATCAGGAGACCAGAAACATGACAAAGTATCTTTTGGGCTGGAATTGAGACCGCTAAAGACTCACAAATACCAGGAGATCAGAAATATGTCGAAGAATTTTTAGGGTGGAATTGAGGAAGCTAAAGATTCACAAGTACACATGTAGTTCACATCCTGGAGTAACACATTACTCCTGTAACTTACATAACTTTATGGAGACTGAGGAGGAAGTGACAATGCAGAGTCGGAGCAGAATCATGTCGAAGTATTTCCGGGGCTTTCTTTAATTGCAAGCGATTAGGATTCAAAAGCCCGTTACTTTTGAATCCTCACCCGAAAAATGTTGAGAGTATTTCCGGCCCTGAAATTTTTAGCGGTAAGGATTCAAAATTGCCAGAATAAAAGAAACATCGAAGTATTGCCTGGGCTGGAATTATTAGCGCTAAAAAGAAATCAGGAGACCAGAAATATGTCAAAGTATTTTTTAATTTTTTGGCAGCAATTGTAACCGCTAAAGATTCACAAGTACCAGGAGACCAACAAAGTGTAGAAGTAATTGTGGGGCTGAAAATAAGAACAGCAAAGAATGAGAATATGAGACAAAAAAATTGTGCGCCAACTCTAGTCTATGCAGACGAAGTCGCGAGCAGAAGCTAGTTTATAATATAAGAAGGATAT
This sequence comes from Lacanobia oleracea, assembly GCA_950371165.1. Classification (NCBI taxonomy): domain Eukaryota; kingdom Metazoa; phylum Arthropoda; class Insecta; order Lepidoptera; family Noctuidae; genus Lacanobia; species Lacanobia oleracea. Next base: position 6,653,562 of record OX493404.1, read on the forward strand.
ATGCTTTGAGTTGAGTTTGATACATAAAAAGCTTTGTGCATAGGTTGTTTATGTAGGAACCATCAGGAAAGAGAAATTGGGTATTGATTTACTGTTGGAAGCAATGATTTTGGTAAAAGTTGTACAGTAATTATTAAAAAAATTCTTTAATAAAATGACATTTCACAAATTAACACAAAAATAAGATTGTAGCAAATGCAAAATACCTTTTCCTACATCTGGTTCACCTCCAAGAGCAGCCTGTCTCTGATCTTTATAAGCCAGAGCTTCTTCCAGAGCTTTGGGAAGAACAACACCACCCACTCCAACTGGCTTGTTCCTGAACTCCTCAGGAGTATCAATCTTCATGGTCAACAGTGAAGGCAAACTTGTTGGAGGTCCCTGCATCCCCCCAGAGTCATCCCCATCACCGTCATCCTCATCTCCCTCTTCACCGTGATCATCCCAGCCTGGTGGGCCATCCTGCCTACCCCAGCCAGGAGGACCCTGACCATCCCAGCCCATAGGCGGCATGTTCGGCGGCGGTCCCATCCCAGGTGGGCCCATGTCCATTCCCTGATTCCCAAAGTTACCTTTCATATTAGGACCACGCATCATATTTGGGGGCATTCTAGGCGGTCCCATGCCTGGGGGACCCATTGGTGGGCCCATCCCCATACCTGGTGGCGGACCCATACCGGGTGGCGGTGGTCCCATTCCAGGGGGACCCATGCCCATATTACCCATCATACCGGGTGGCGGGCCCATACCGGGAGGCATTGTGGGCGGTCCGCTTGGTGGTCCGCTGGACGAGCTAACGGGTGGCATCGCTCCGGGTGGCCCCATAGGCGGTGGAGGCATGCTTCCAGCCCCCATCGAGCCAGGCGGCGGCGGCATAGGGGGAAAGCTTGGCATCCCCGGTGGACCCATTGATCCGTTGTTGTTGGGCGGCCCCGTGCCAGGTGGCCCTTCCATTATTGCACAAATTTACTTTTTATTGATTAGTATACTGGTGTTTGTACCTAAATTATTGAAATTGAACTTAAAATTCACTTTATTGACACAACACATAAAAACGCATCATAGGTTAGTTTTTGGTAGAGATGTACAAAAATTGACAAAAATACAGATACAAAATAATCGGATTATCGGTAAAACTTTTAAGTGAACACCGGTTTTGTCCTAATTTTAAATTCTGGTTTTTCTTCAAATTCAAACGTATTGAAAAAAGAAAAACGATTTGACATACAAGGTGTCAAAATAGGGACTGTGGTGATATTTCGAATTTTATACTTGAAACATACTTGACAGTGACATTTTTGTGCTGCCACCTATAGTTTCTACACGCTCCCTATACCCATTTATCAGATTTCAAAACCGCAAAATAAATTCCGCTAATCTCTTTCTTTCTTTCATTTGCATCCAGGCATCGTCCAGGGTGCGCTGGGCGTGGCTGGGCGTTTGGAATCGTATATGAATTATTTAACATACACTGCTCGGGGAGGCTCTTTTCATCAGCCACCTGCACGCCTGCACGTGATCAGTTGCGCTTGCGCATCCAAGAGGTCACCCGAAATACAACATGGCAAAATGGGGTTTTACTGACGCGCTTGATACGAAATGTGTGTGTAGTGCCTGTTGGAGTGCCCCAAGTGTCCTTACACCTACACCATTGAGGACCAAACAAATGAGTGTCACTGATGCCACTATAAACGTGGCTATTTTGTTTATGAGACGGCGTTAAAGAAAACAATCAAAAGTTTATAGTTATCAATCGGTCACAAACTCACAACACACATGCTTTTTTTTGGATTGAATATCATCAAATGACTCTCCCGCTCTAGCGCGAGACTTACTGTCTAGAGCCCACCCATGTTCCTCCAAATTTACATTCCAGGGTCGCGGTAACTCTTTCGAACAACCCTGGCAGGGTTCTGGCGGGCCCCGGCAGTTATGCTGACATCTCTTTGAGGCGCGTGTGGAACGCGATGCGCCGTCAACTCAGGCTTGGTCCTTATTCGAGGCCGAGCCCGCCGCCGTCCGCAGGCTCGTGCCTACGGTGACCAAGAATCACCTTGCGACTCCCGACGTCTGGCGCGTATTCTCCTGCTGCGGCTGCTGGAGCGTGAGGTTCTCAAGTGTTCCGCCTCCTCCTTCGCTTGCATTACTTCTTCGCCCCGGACCATGGATTGAACCAGGTTGCCGCCGCCGGTCGCCTCTACGAGGACACGGGCAGTGCTCCACCCAAGTAGGGCAGACCTCCACCGTGATTTCGAATCAAAAACAAGTACCTCTCCTGAAATAACCGTGTCCGATGATTACCTGCGTCAGGCGGAAGGTGAGGACACCGTGACTCCTCTCTAGCCACTCCTCAAAGAGGAGACTTATCATCACCATAATAGTGGCGTGCCAAGCGCTGGGTTGCGACAGTCGCTCTCTCGATCGATAAGGCCACGAAATCTTGCCGGAGCTTTGTCCACCGTGCTGCGATTTACCGCGGCAGCTACTAAATTCCTGATGGAAAAATTATATCATACTGCTTGTCCCAAGAATCAAACCCAGTACTTTAAACTCAGTAATAGCATACGCTGGCAACGCCTAGACCTACGAAGCAGAGCATTAATCACTACGCCTGCTTGTTATTATTTTTTGTATGGAATGGAAAGTACATTTAGTTATTTGGAGTATTAGTGGAGTAGCGTAGAGGGAGCGGCCCGCCCCGCGCAGCTGTTTTAGGGGGCGGGAAAAAAACAAATTCATATAATATCCATACAGCACATACTACTGTAAAAGTCTGGGTACTAATGTTACTGTTTCGAGTACCTATTTGTTACTATTTATAGTTTAAACAAACAAATAGTGATTAGAAAACTCAAGTCAAACCTAATCATGAGTACTTTCTATCTATACTAATAGAAGCTGAAGTTTGTTTATTTGTTAGCTTGAACATGCTAATCTCGAGAACTTCTGGTCTGATTTGAAAAATTATTACAGTGTTAGATAGCCCATTTATCGAGGAAGGCTATTGGGTATATATCATCACGCTAAGACCAATCGAGCGAAGCAGACGAAGTTGCGCGGGTCAACTAGTATGTTAATAAATAAAAACACATGGTGAGGAGGGAAGGGAAAAGAAATCATAAAACAAAATTACTTAGAAGCAGTTAATTAGAACTTCTGAATTTATCTTGCTTCATATTAACTAAGGTAGTTGATTTTAAAGAAAACAAAAACATACAATCCTTACTTTTTATTTCATTAAAAAACTAAACAAAGTCATTATCATAGTAGGTACTAAACTTACATGTAAGACTACCTAATTGAAACAATTGTCTTAAAGATATTCACAATCACAAGCATAATCATCTTAAAATTAGTTCTATTTTGATTGACTCAATATATACATTTTATGTCAAATTAATTGTCTGTACAGCACAAATTCATTGTAAAAGAGCTTATTTGACATAGCCAGTTTGAATATCACCAATTTATTTGTGTGGAGGCTGGGGGAGCAGGTACATCATTAGATTGGAGTACAGTTTGCAGATAAACTTCTAGTCTAGTTTTAGGCCCACCTTCATCAATATTTTCCAGTACTTTAAGATACTGATTACTTGTTAACTCTAATATTTTCCTAAATTGTTTACCATAATGTTTGTCATACTTTGATCCACACATTATGAAAAAATCGTGAATCAATGTTGCGGAAATGTCAGGTTCAGGTTTCAAATTCAAAAACGATGCAAGCCATTGCCATCCAAACCGCAAACCATGTGGATTTGGTGTGTTCATAAACCTGGGCATTGAAGCTATCCATATGGCACATCGTAATCTGAATATGCCCGACATCCTCTTCAGAAATTTATCCTGCTTCTCAACTACTCCTTCATCATTGTAAGTGTAGCCTCTTGACATATAAAACTCTTTGTCGGACTGTCCTTCTTTTTGAGGCATGAACATAGGTACTAAGTAAGGGCAGTATCTGTGGAAGTTAGCCTCAACTAGTTTTCCAAAGTGTGGGAATTGTGCCCATAGTGCTGCGGTGACAGCAGCTAGGGGATAAGCGGCCTCTGTACTACTTGACACTAATAGATCCCCTTGTCTCACAATTTTCTTAGCTAATAATGCTGTACAATAAAATAATCCTTGTGGATGCTGTGTTGCTGTCACATAAATATCTAGCACTTGTACTCTTTCCCCTTTCAGTAATTTTGATAGTTTGTCATACTTGTCCCTCATGTGAGATGCACTCACTGATGACAATGCATTCACCGGTGTATTGACAGCTTTTTGACAGTCAAATCGGAATTTCTTTAAATTAACATCATGTAACAAGTCTTTATACTGTGCTTCATACTGCTCCAGATAGTTCTTGAGGTTATCATAGTGGTAGTAGTTTTCTGCTGAATAGTATAGTGGTTGAGTCTTCTTAGGTTGTTGTTCTAATCTAGTTTTCTCTGCCTCAGCCGCAGTAGCTATTTGAGCTTCTTTTATTTGTCGTGCTTCTCTTTCTTGGGCTTCCTTCTTCAACAATTCTTCCTCCTTCTGTCTTTTTAATTTCTCTTCTCTTTTAATTGTTTCAACACTTTCTAAGATTTTCCTTTTAATATTTTCAATATTCAATGCTAAAACTTCAGCTTGCTTTACATCTTTTTCTGTGACACCTCCAGTTTTACATGTCTCCATAATATGATTAATATTTCCTACAACAGTATTTTTTGCTAATGAATATTTATCACAGATATTTTTAGCTGCTGGTTCAATGTTCAAGATGTCTGTGATTTCATTATAGCAAATACAGATTTTGGTATGACTGTCTGTTATAGCAGCCAATCTAGCTGTAGCTCTGTTTTGTTCTTCTAATATTCTATTCATGTTTTCTATTACCTTTGTGTTGATGATTTGGCAATTCTGTTCATCTAGGCGAGCCCTGTTCAGAACAGACAAATTGTCATTTTCCTGTAATTCTTTTAGCATTTGAAGTTTACGTGCCTTGAATTCCATTGCTCGCCTGTTACATTCTTCGCCTTGCCTTATCCAGAACTTTGTCATGATCTCCGCCCGCTTGCATATCATATTTTCAACCATGTTTTTGAACAGCTCTTCAGATGATTCTTGGAGTTTGTTCTCACATTCTTTCATGATGAGCGTGTATCGGAGGTCCTCTCGAAGTTTATCTTCTATCAAGTTTTCGTCATCGTTGTCTTCTTGGATGATTATCACAGGTTCTCTTACCTCGTCTTTCTTCAAAGGACTGTTAGGTCCTATGGTCACTTCCTTCACCAGAGGACTCATTTCAGCGGCTTTAGTTAGAGCAGATACGCGTAGCCTTGCAAAACCTGATAGTTGATCGCTGATACTTATGTCCCCTTTTCTGGTCGAATTGTTCGTGGATAGATCTTCATAGCTACTAAAGCTTATATCGTAAGATCTATCCATTTTGAATAATCACAATTGCAATATTTTAACGATGAAAACCACATTGAAAACATGGGATTTGTTTGGCAGTTTGGCACCATAGACTAATATAAATAACTGGTACCACAGATTACATAGAGATATGTACTCTTTGGCACCAGCGTTGCCAGATGCCTTGAACCTTTTATCTGTAGTATGAAAATGAAGTTTTAGAAGAGAGAGAATAGTTTTTGATTATATATTTCAATCGATCATCTTGTTACTCACCCGCTATTGACGAAGCTGGGAACCGGCTGCTGGTTGTTGAATGTTGACTGGTCCACGTACGTAACGTATTACAGCAAATGTAATATTTGAACGCAACCGTGAGTCTGTTTTTGGCGAGAATTGGCGCGAAATTTTGACAGCGACAGCAGCTGATGCCTTGATAACTGTCAACTGAGTTTTCATGTTATTCTTGGCTGTTTTTATTATGTTTTAAAATATTTACGACAGTATGGTTCTTCAAAACACGGGAAAGTACAGAGCCGATAGAGATGATAACAGGAGAGACGCTGGGTCGTCTAGCGGCCCCAGGTTAGTAGAAATAGGCTCTTTTAGATACACATTGTAAGGCTAACTAACTTGCAGGTTACTTCTATGTTCTTCTTTTTCAATTTTAGGGAGGAATCATCGGAATCCCGTATCCGTGTGGCCCTGGATAGCGACAGAATTGACTCCAAGTATGGATTCGACAGAGTCCGGGACGTCAAAGAACGAACGGGCTACTTGATAAACATGCATACTGTAAGTTTTTGTTTGTTTATGTTTTCTTCAGTCTCATAACTAACCTATATTTTGGTAAACCGACATAGAAGTTGTTCTATGTCGGTTGTACAAAAAGCGTCAAAACTTGTTTTATTTGGAAACATACTTATAATACTTGGCTCCAATATGATATAGAACTACAGGCTATTTAATAAAATGGTGATACTTATAAAGCCTTGAGGACAACTCTTATAACTACTATTCCTTCTTACTTTCTATCTTATCCTACTATCTTATCCCACTTCCTACTAATATAGATGTTTGTAACTCTTTCATAGAAAATCTACTGAATGGATTTGGATGAAAATTGGCACAACAACTTTATAATCTGTATTCACATTATACTTTTTATTTCAGAATTAGTTCCCATTGGAAAATAAGTTAACTTTTGAACCATCTGTTTTTATCAGGCTGAAATATTAGATGAGGACAAGCGACTAGTTGCAGCCATGGACTACTACTTCATAGAGATGGATGGCTCCAGGTTCAAGGTGTCCCTGACCTTCCAGCCGTACTTCCTGATCCTGGCACGCAAGGAGTGTGAGCAGGAGGTCATACAGTTCATATCTAAGAGGTTTGCTGGCACCATACACAAGATTACTGTCATCGAGAAGGAGGATTTGGATTTGGTACGAACCTTCATCTATACTAATATTATAAAGGTGTAAAGTTAGTAAGGTTGTAAAGGTAATCTCTGGATCTACTGAACCTATTTTGAAAAATCTTTTACCAATAAAAAGCAATATTATGAGTTTCTTAGGCTATATACAGAGTTGATACGACAGAGGGGCATTAAATTACACTACATATACTATACGTGTTTAGTATTAAATTCAATACGATGCAAAAATAAAAAGTGCCAAAAATGAGAAAATATTTTTCTCACACAAACTAAATAGCTTACAAATCAGAATAAAACGTAACCACCCTTTGTAAATAAATTAGACTGACCGTAGATACCTAGGTAACACAGAGGCAACGTCGCGCGCGCGTCGGAGCGCGGTCTGTGTTATCTCGTGTGCTCGGCGTGGGCCGGGGCAGTGTGGCGGCCGGCGAATTAGGCCTCCGCTCGCGCTGGCTTTTATGTTTGGTAAGGTTTTGAAGTATGTGCACAAAAACAAACACACTTAATTTTTAAATTCTCGATGTGCCCTCCATTCACATTAATGCACAATTATACTGACTGAGAATATTGTTATTTATTTTTATAATTAAATCACTGTTTGTCGCCAAGCACTGGGCAATTGCGGCTGTCACCATACCTTTCTCTGCACGTTCGCAGAGCTAAAGCTGCGTTTCCACGCCATTCTGACGCCGTGTAAGTTACACGAGGCATTGTTTAACACTTTAATTACACACACACACAACCAAGTTTAATTACACACACACACAACCAAGTTTAATTACATGTTCTACCACCAGAAAACCAGTCAATTTAAAAAAAAAAAAAAAACACTAATAAAAAAAAACAATAACAAAACAAAATCACAATTGTCAGCGTGAGAATTTGACAAATCGTACTTTCCGAAAGGCCAGCGTCGGCGCCGATCTCAAAAAACTAGGATGCAACAAACTGACCTATTTATGTTTCTCTTACTCGCGCTATGTTTGTCACTCTCGTAGTGAAAGTGCATGTGTGTATTTATTGCTTCCTTGTTTGCATTGCCAACTTTTTAGTGAATTTACTTGCGACATGCGTCAGAGCGGCAACAACGCATCGTAGATTTATCGTTGTAAGGTGCATGACCTATGCTTAGACATAATCAGCTGTTAGAAAAGATTCATTGTGTTCAAACGGTGCAAAAACTTTAAAAATCATTTGCGACTAAACTACTGCTCCTATTTAATTGATTTTTGGTACAGAGCTTGAAAATGGTTCCTAGTATAGGCAGTTTAAAGGAAAGCCCCTCTGTCGTATCAACTTTGTATAAAGTATTGGAATAAATTAGCATTAATACTATTATTCTTTAAATTGTGTTTAATCTTTGAACAAACTCACTTTTAAAAATCCTGAATTTTATTTAGACAATGTTATTACATTACAAAGGTTCTTCAAAGTTCTATCACAACCGTTTTCTTTCACAGCTGAATCACTTATCAGGTATAAAGCAGCGGTACATAAAGCTCTCGTTCATGTCACAAAATGAAATGATGAAAGTACGAAGAGAGATACTGACCGCCGTGAACAAAAACAAAGAAAGAGAGAAAAAGGATCAGATTTACGCTGAAATGTTGACCAATGCGTTAACCAGTGCGGCAGCTATTGAACATGCTAAGAAGACTACCGATCATATGGAGAATATTCTTGATATTAGGTGTGTTAATCTAGTGAATTTAAAAAAAAAACTGGCCATACTAAGATCATTACAAATGTACTTTTGATAATCATAGTTATTGTTATAGATCTGGTTTTTGTTTTCTCGGGACCAAATAAGAATGTTTTTTTGGAAAATATAAATTTTTACCTGCTCTTAATTTTTCTGATAAAACTCACAATTACTCCTCCCGTAATACACATTTTACTAAATAAGGATTTAGAACACACAGCTCTTTGTGAGCACCTTTTTTGTCTGTTTTAATAATATTCAAAATGCATTTAAACATTTTTTCAGAGAACATGATGTCCCCTACCACGTCCGAGTATCAATAGACATGCAAATATTCTGTGGTACGTGGTACACAGTTAAAAGCCGAGGGACAGAGATACCGATATTCACTAAAAGGGATGACATTATAGAGAGACCGGACCCTATTGTGTTGGCCTTTGACATAGAGACAACAAAACTACCACTGAAGTTCCCTGATTCACAGACAGATCAGATAATGATGATATCGTACATGATTGATGGGCAGGGCTACTTAATCACTAATAGGGAGATTATTTCTGTGGATGTTGAGGATTTTGAGTATACACCAAAACCAGAATTTGAGGGGTGAGTACAATTTTAAAGCCAATGTTAAACCATGAGTTATGTATTACTTTATAGTGGTGATTTATATTTAAAATTATTACATTAATATTTTTGCTTGCTTCCAGGATGTTTATAGTGTTCAATGAAGAAAACGAGCTGGCCTTGATACAGAAATTCTTTGATCATATTATGGATGTAAAACCTCACATTTTTGTAACATATAACGGTAAGTGTCATTATCACTAATTTAGCACCTCACAGTTTTACTTTAACATTAAAAAAAAACTTAAAAAAAATCGACTTTCAAAAACAAAACACTACAAAGTAAAAAATAACTTTAATTCCGGAAGTCGGTGTTCAAAAACGAAATAACCAAAAACACCGACTTCCGAAATTAAAGTTATTTATTTATTTTTGTTTTTTTTATTTTACACTTTTTAGTGGTACGCAGGTACCACTAAAAAGTGAAACCACAAGCACAGCGTGCGGGCGTGATGTTATATTATGAACTGGTGTTAACAATCAACAGACATGCGATTACAGAAATCCCGTTCCATTTGCTATCATTTATTGAAGAGTTCCGTTGCCTACCTCCGAAGTTCTTCATCAGATCTTCACCAAATTTAAATGAAATCAGTCCGAAAAAATACTCTTCTAAAAAATCAAGAATCATCCAAATCGGTTAACAAGTGGTGAAAATATCGCTAAACAAACACTTTTCATGGGATCACATCATCAGATCCTGACTTATACCTTCCATCATCAGCTCAGCAACTTGAGATGATGATTACCAGGCACAAATTTCTAAATTGTGTTAGAAAGTTTATGAAACACAGTGTATGTGCTTATAAAATTTGAGGGCTTCCCTCAATTTTCATGGGATCCCATCATCAGATTCTGACTTGGTTACAATGGGACCACCTCAGAAGTATAGGCTCTCGAATAAAAAAAAAATCAAAATCGGCCCAGAATTGGCGGAGAAATCGGTGAACATACATAAAAAAAAAACATACATACAGCCGAACATAGAACCTCCTCCTTTTTGAAGAAGTCGGTTAAAAGCGTATTATTTTTATACATTCATGCTCAAGCTGATTTAGTATAGGCTGTCATTTGTAGACAGTCATAATCGCTAATCAGAAGCCACACAATCTGACCACAGATTTTTGGGCCCAGTCTGAGTAGTAAAAAGACCACAGATATTTGGACACAGTTTGAGTAATCACAGGACCACAGATATTTTGGCCCAGTCTGAGTAATAAAAGGGCCACAGATATTTGGGCCCAGTCATCATCTGCCTAGCCTTTTCCCAACTATATTGGATTCGGCTTCCAGTCAAGCCGGATTTAGCTGAATACCAGTATATTACGCTGCCTACCAGACTTCCACAAACCATTAAACTGGGTAACATGGTACTTCATGGCAAGACTGGAGTCAGATTTACTCGCTTTTGACAGTCCGTAACGACTGCCATAGAGTACTCCCATGTGAAATACTAGCCACAGAGATGCCAGTATTTCACATGGGCGACTGTCTATCTAACCTCCACTAGACTGTCCATAAGATCAGATTTTCTGGCTTCGTCGCTACCGATTACGACTGTCTACTAATAACGGCTTTATTTCATTGTAATCATAGTTCTATCTTTGCTCTCAACAAAATCTACACCATGTAATTATTTACCTTTTAGGTGACTTCTTCGACTGGCCGTTTGTGGAGGCGCGTGCGGCCGTACTCGGCCTCGACATGAAGCAAGAAATAGGGTTCAGTAAGATAGCCGCAAGGGACGGCACGTACGCGTGTCGACCTGCTATGCATATGGACTGTTTGTGGTAATGTATTGTGATATTTTTATGTTCTGTTCAACCACTGGCAATTCTTTAAATTCTTTCCATCGATGTCAGTACTAAGTAGTATTTTGTAGAAGCCAATACGTTCTTCTCAATCTGAGTCAATATTTTGAAGTAAAATATACAACGTTGATACGACAGAGGGGCTTTCCTTTAAACTGCCTATACTAGGTACCATTTTCAAGCTCTGTACCAAAAATAAATTAATTAGGAGCAGTAGTTTAGTCGCAAATGATTTTTAAAGTTTTTGCACGGTTTGAACACGATGTATCTTTTCTAACAGCTGATTATCGTCTAAGCATAGGTCATGCACCTTACAACGATAAATCTACGATGCGTTGTTGCCGCTCTGACGCATGTCGAAGGTCATTCACTAAAAATTGGCAATGCAAACAAGGAAGCAATCAATACACACACACTTGCACTTTCACTACGAAAGCGACTAACATAAAGCGAGCGAAAGAAATACAGATAGGTCAGTTTGTTGCATCCTTGTTTTTTGCGATCGGTAAGTCCCTCAGTGCGCCGACGCTTGTTTTTCGGAACGTACGGTTTGTGGAATTCGCGCGCAAACAATTGTAATTTTATTTTGTTATTGTGAGAGGACACGTAACTTGGGATTATTATTATTTAGTATTAGTGTTTTTTTTTGTGATTGACTGTTTTTTATGGTGATAGGACACGTAACTTGGTATTATTATTATTTAGTATTAGTATCTCCGGACCTCATTCCCATGGATTTCTTTTTGTGGGGTTACATTAAGGGTGAAGTGTATGCCTCAGAGGTAAATACAATTGATGAGTTAAAAAATAGGATTATTTTAGCATTTCACAAATTAAAGTGCTTAGCGACGGACAGTGATCTAATTAGAAAAATAAATAACAATATTCTCCGTCGGTATAATTTGTGCATCAATGTGAATGGAGTACACATCGAAAATTTAAAATTTTTGTGTGTTTGTTTTTGTGCGCGTACTTCGAAACGTTACCTAACATAAAAGCCAGTGCGAGCGGAGGCCTAAGTCGCCGGCGGCCACCCCGGCCCGGCCCCCGCCGAGCACACGAGATACCGCACACCGCGCTCCGGCGCGCGCGACGTTGCCGCTTTGTTACCTAGCGGTATCTAAGGTCAGTGTAATTTTTTTACAAAGGGTGGTTGCGTTTTATTCGGATTTGCAAGCTATTTAGTTTGTTTGAAAAAAATATTTTCTCATATAGTGCGCTTTTTGTTTTTGTACCGTATCGAATGAATACTGAACACGTATAGTATACGTAGTTTAATTTAATGGCCCTCTGTCGTATCAACTCTGTATATAAAAAAAAAAATGTTGTAAAAGCGTCCTTTCCTATAACATTTTTTTTATTATGCTAAGGTTTATTTAAATAGTCTGTATGTATCAGTTTTGGAACTACACATGCCCAGTGTTAACTGTTTTATTAATGAAGTCATTATATTAATTTTCCAGTTGGGTAAAACGAGATTCATATCTACCAGTGGGGTCACAAGGTTTGAAAGCTGTTGCCAAAGCTAAGTTAAGGTATGACCCTGTAGAGTTGGACCCTGAAGACATGTGCAGAATGGCGGCGGAGCAACCTCAGGTACAATACTATTTTTCTTTATGCCTATGTTGTGCCTTAGCTGAGCAAAGGCTCCACTATTTTACAGCCAACTTAACCTGATTACTTCTCCGACCAACCCGGCAGGAATGAGTCCAAATCGTCACGCCAGCGGTTTTTAGGCCTGCCTCGGTTGCGACGTCCGTCTTCAGGCACTCACTGCGTGGCGATCTTGCCCCATCTGTCCTCGTGCATCCTGTAAATGTGGCTCGCCCAATTCCACTTTAACCGGTTTTGTCTCCAACATCAGCAATATCTGTCTTGGATATCTTGGCGTATAAATTTGTTGCGGATTCTGTCAGTCCGTTTGATCCGCAGACTGCTACGCTCCATCGCTCTATGGCAAACCTAAGTTTCAACTTCTGAGCCTCAGTCAAAGACCACGTGTGCCATCTAGGTTGGGTTTGGTAGGATACACATGACAAGCTTGCGCTTTAGTGGCATGGAGAAGTCGCCCTTCACAATACAATAAACGCACAGAATGTTTCTTAATCTCTGTTTCAATGTTAGACTAGCTTTCTCCCAAGGCTTTGCTGCTGTGGCCTATGAAACAGGAACCGTGCATTTTCGGGAGTAAAAAGTAGCCTATGGTAACTTTCTACCAGTGAAACAATGTTAAAAATCAGATTAGCACTTTTAAAGATTGATTTTTATAAACGAAATTAGTTGACCCACACAACTTCGTTTGCGTCACAATTTTCATTACTGCTCCGCTCCTATTGGTCTTAGCGTGATGATAAATAGCCTATAGCCTTCCTCGATAAATGGGCTATCTAACACTGAAAGAATTTTTCAAATCGGACCAGTAGTTCCTGAGATTAGCGGGTTCAAATAAACAAACTCTTTCTTGTTTGTTTGTTTGGTTACTTGAATTGAACGCGCTAATCTCAGGAACATTTGCGCGCATCAATTGCGCGGGTCAACTAGTATTAGTATAAGTATAGATAACAAACAATTTTTTTTCACCCATTTTTAATATTTGGTAGTTTGCTTCTCTATGCTCTAGTTGTTATAAAAAAAAATCCTTTTGGCTTCGCCTTAATCGGGTAAAATAATATCCTTCCATTCTCAGGGCTTACTTGATGCCCAGTAATATTTAAATAGAAAGTGTTTTTGTTGAATCAACCATAACTTACAAAGTATTATGTCTTTATCATCGCCTTTGAAGAGATAACAGATGGTTATATATTTTTGCAGGTGCTATCAAACTATTCAGTGTCAGACGCGGTGGCGACGTACTACTTATACATGAAGTATGTCCACCCCTTTATATTCGCGCTCTGCACCATCATCCCTCTGGAGCCAGATGAGGTAAATTACCAGCCAGTTGAATCTGTACACATGTCGAAGTGAAGTGGTCACGAAGTAAGTTGATTACATGGTTTGACAGCTCACTTCGTGATCACTTCAGCGAAGCCTTCACTTCGACGTGTTTACAGAATCGGCCGGCTGTACTGATAGCATACATACAGTACTGGTTACTGTTAGACTGCACCAGCTCACTGCTGGGCAAAGGCCCTCCCAGTGACTTTCAGCTTTTTTATCTATGGCTTATGTGGATACCATGCACGAAGAAAAAAAATGCTGTGTTCATGATCACTTAAAGCGCAATACACACCGACCTGCAAGTCGCAAAACTGTCGGCTACACTTGTCGACGGCTCGAAATGAGGAACTAATAAATCACAACAGCTTGAGTTTCGCCGGGCGTGCGCAACGTTATACATGTTGGCGGCTTGCGACGAGCAACACGCGCGGGTGCATGTCGCCGACATTATTCTTTTCTGATAGGCCGCCGGGTTGTGTCGGCGGGCTGTGTCGGTGAGTGGTGGCTTTGGTACTGTCGGCGAATCTAGGTACTGTCAGCTTAAATAACAGTTTTGATCATGGGAAGTCGACTTGTAACTTCTCGCGACTGTGCTTGCAATTAAACTTCAACTGATCCGCTTGAAAAATGTCCATCATTGTGAAGCTCTCAAAGACCGAAATCCGATCTACTATTACTATATCATGATTCCTCCTTTAGTAAAAAGCATCACATCGTTGACACATAACTCACTGTCAACTAATAGCATATTTAGTTACAAATGAAAATCAGCTTTATCTTCTCTTCATAGAATTTAGATTGCTCCACCTCGACTGCTGATGAAACTCACCGCAAAAGCAACCTTATCATATTCGCTTAGTATTGAAATTACCTTGGCCTCTCCGGCTTTTCCAGGTCCTCCGCAAGGGTTCAGGCACGCTGTGTGAGTCATTGCTGATGGTGCAGGCGTTCCACGCCAACATCGTGTTCCCTAACAAGCAAGTGGAGGAGCTGAACAAGCTCACTGCTGACGGACATGTCTTGGAGACGGAGACCTATGTCGGAGGACACGTGGAGGCGCTAGAGTCAGGTAAACATATTAGTTAAAGCCTTAGTTAAAATGGGCTTAAATTAAATGTTTTTTTTTTGCTGTTGATAGGCACACGTTTAATCACTATCTCACTTGATGTTAAGCAATGATGCGGACGAAGATTGAGCACGCTTGCCTAGAAGTAACCTACTTATAACCATACTCTTGACTCCCAGGTTGTAGCTATCAAGAAACAGACTCCGGCAGGGTACCACTCCTTAGTTGTACGCACTATGAATGTGATCTCAAAACGTTTTGTACGTGTAGGTGGGATGTCCATCATGTATCGGTGGCGCATCGCCATACTTCTTATGGTCCGATGATAGAAAGGGCTTGGCGGATTAAATTATGCTCAATTGCATAATTTAATCCGCCAAGCCCTTTCTATCATCGGACAAAATAACAAACGTTGTTTATTATTTTTTATTTTTTTACTATTGATAGGCACGCGATTGACCACCATATCACCTGATGGTAAGCGATGATGTTGTCGAAGATGGATTAAACACAAGTGTATTTTATACTTTACTTAAATGTTCATCTTTTCGCATCAATTTGTCCCCTTGACTCTGTATATGCAGGCGTGGATCCTCCATTTACGTTTCGCTTAGGGTGTTACATTAATCAGGCGATCGTCGATCCATGATATTGAGCGATATCGGTCATTGTTGGGCTCCGATTTGGTATAGGAGAACCGACGATCCATCGATCGATTGCGTCAATTAATTGGTTTATATTATAAGAGGTCTACTTTCCTGCGGCGAACGGAGTCTCCATATTTTAAAGTCAAAGTAATTTATTCAAGATAGGCCGCGAATCAGGATTTGAACGTCAACATTTACATATAGATAGTCCCCAAAACGGCCAATCGTCACCCTTTTATAGCTGGAAGATTCACGGGGCTGCAATTGCTCTTCCACTAGATACTAAAAGGTTCTGCAATAGACTTTTCATGTTCAAACAATGCAAGAATATAAATTGCAAGAACAAATCTATAAATTGCAGGTGTATTCAGAGCCGACATCAAATGCAAATTCAAGATCGTTCCGTCAGCAGTACAAGAGCTGATGGACAACACAGAGAAGACCATGAAACACGCCATAGAGGTAGAGGAGGGGATCCCTCTGGACATGGTCACGAACTTCGACGAGGTGTGCGCGGAGATCAAGGCCAAGCTGCAGCATATGAAGGACCATCCAAGGAGGGATGAGAACCCGCTTATCTATCATTTGGATGTGGGGGCTATGTATCCCAATATTATTTTGACTAACAGGTATGCTGTGTTTTAACTGTTTTTAGCTGTATAAGTTGTTCAAAGTCAAATTTTGTATGATTTTGAATGACAGAATTATTTTGAAAAAACCAGCCAAGTGCGAGCCAGACTAGCGCATGAAGGTTTACATATCATCGTACAAGATTTAATACAAAGTACTTTTTATTATTTGTTGTTATAACGGAAACAGAAATACACACTCAAATTCAGCTGTCTTCCTAATTACGGTTCATGAGATACAGCAGACGGAAGGACGGGCGCACGGACAGTGGAGTCTTAATAATATGGTCCCGTTGACCTTTCGATACCGATCCCTAAAACAGATTGATTTGCTAATGCCTTCTCGTGTGGCAGGTTACAGCCGTCTGCCATGGTGAACACGAGCGTGTGCGCCGTGTGCGCCGTGTGCGACCACAACCGACCCGGCGCCTTTGTCTAATGTCCTCTCGTGTGGCAGGTTACAGCCGTCTGCCATGGTGAACACGAGCGTGTGCGCCGTGTGCGACCACAACCGACCCGGCGCCTTTGTCTAATGTCCTCTCGTGTGGCAGGTTACAGCCGTCTGCCATGGTGATACGAGCGTGTGCGCCGTGTGCGACTACAACCAACCCGGCGCCTTTGTCTAATGTCCTCTCGTGTGGCAGGTTACAGCCGTCTGCCATGGTGAACACGAGCGTGTGCGCCGTGTGCGACTACAACCGACCCGGCGCCTTTGTCTAATGTCCTCTCGTGTGGCAGGTTACAGCCGTCTGCCATGGTGAACACGAGCGTGTGCGCCGTGTGCGACTACAACCGACCCGGCGCCTTTGTCTAATGTCCTCTCGTGTGGCAGGTTACAGCCGTCTGCCATGGTTAACACGAGCGTGTGCGCCGTATGCGACTACAACCGACCCGGCGCCTTTGTCTAATGTCCTCTCGTGTGGCAGGTTACAGCCATCTGCCATGGTGAACACGAGCGTGTGCGCCGTGTGCGACTACAACCGACCCGGCGCCTTTGTCTAATGTCCTCTCGTGTGGCAGGTTACAGCCGTCTGCCATGGTGAACACGAGCGTGTGCGCCGTGTGCGACTACAACCGACCCGGCGCCTTTGTCTAATGTCCTCTCGTGTGGCAGGTTACAGCCGTCTGCCATGGTGAACACGAGCGTGTGCGCCGTGTGCGACTACAACCGACTTGGCGCCTTTGTCTAATGTCCTCTCGTGTGGCAGGTTACAGCCGTCCGCCATGGTGAACACGAGCGTGTGCGCCGTGTGCGACTACAACCGACCCGTCGCCTTTGTCTAATGTCCTCTCGTGTGGCAGGTTACAGCCGTCTGCCATGGTGAACACGAGCGTGTGCGCCGTGTGCGACTACAACCGACCCGTCGCCTTTGTCTAATGTCCTCTCGTGTGGCAGGTTACAGCCGTCTGCCATGGTGAACACGAGCGTGTGCGCCGTGTGCGACTACAACCGACCCGTCGCCTTTGTCTAATGTCCTCTCGTGTGGCAGGTTACAGTCGTCTGCCATGGTGAACACGAGCGTGTGCGCCGTGTGCGACTACAACCGACCCGTCGCCTTTGTCTAATGTCCTCTCGTGTGGCAGGTTACAGCCGTCTGCCATGGTGAACACGAGCGTGTGCGCCGTGTGCGACTACAACCGACCCGTCGCCTTTGTCGAATGTCCTCTCGTGTGGCAGGTTACAGCCGTCTGCCATGGTGAACACGAGCGTGTGCGCCGTGTGCGACTACAACCGACCCGTCGCCTTTGTCTAATGTCCTCTCGTGTGGCAGGTTACAGCCGTCTGCCATGGTGAACACGAGCGTGTGCGCCGTGTGCGACTACAACCGACCCGGCGCCTTTGTCTAATGTCCTCTCGTGTGGCAGGTTACAGCCGTCTGCCATGGTGAACACGAGCGTGTGCGCCGTGTGCGACTACAACCGACCCGGCGCCTTTGTCTAATGTCCTCTCGTGTGGCAGGTTACAGCCGTCTGCCATGGTGAACACGAGCGTGTGCGCCGTGTGCGACTACAACCGACCCGGCGCCTTTGTCTAATGTCCTCTCGTGTGGCAGGTTACAGCCGTCTGCCATGGTGAACACGAGCGTGTGCGCCGTGTGCGACTACAACCGACCCGGCGCCTTTGTCTAATGTCCTCTCGTGTGGCAGGTTACAGCCGTCTGCCATGGTGAACACGAGCGTGTGCGCCGTGTGCGACTACAACCGACCCGGCGCCTTTGTCTAATGTCCTCTCGTGTGGCAGGTTACAGCCGTCTGCCATGGTGAACACGAGCGTGTGCGCCGTGTGCGACTACAACCGACCCGGCGCCTTTGTCTAATGTCCTCTCGTGTGGCAGGTTACAGCCGTCTGCCATGGTGAACACGAGCGTGTGCGCCGTGTGCGACTACAACCGACCCGGCGCCTTTGTCTAATGTCCTCTCGTGTGGCAGGTTACAGCCGTCTGCCATGGTGAACACGAGCGTGTGCGCCGTGTGCGACTACAACCGACCCGGCGCCTTTGTCTAATGTCCTCTCGTGTGGCAGGTTACAGCCGTCTGCCATGGTGAACACGAGCGTGTGCGCCGTGTGCGACTACAACCGACCCGTCGCCTTTGTCTAATGTCCTCTCGTGTGGCAGGTTACAGCCGTCTGCCATGGTGAACACGAGCGTGTGCGCCGTGTGCGACTACAACCGACCCGGCGCCTTTGTCTAATGTCCTCTCGTGTGGCAGGTTACAGCCGTCTGCCATGGTGAACACGAGCGTGTGCGCCGTGTGCGACTACAACCGACCCGGCGCCTTTGTCTAATGTCCTCTCGTGTGGCAGGTTACAGCCGTCTGCCATGGTGAACACGAGCGTGTGCGCCGTGTGCGACTACAACCGACCCGGCGCCTTTGTCTAATGTCCTCTCGTGTGGCAGGTTACAGCCGTCTGCCATGGTGAACACGAGCGTGTGCGCCGTGTGCGACTACAACCGACCCGGCGCCTTTGTCTAATGTCCTCTCGTGTGGCAGGTTACAGCCGTCTGCCATGGTGAACACGAGCGTGTGCGCCGTGTGCGACTACAACCGACCCGGCGCCTTTGTCTAATGTCCTCTCGTGTGGCAGGTTACAGCCGTCTGCCATGGTGAACACGAGCGTGTGCGCCGTGTGCGACTACAACCGACCCGGCGCCTTTGTCTAATGTCCTCTCGTGTGGCAGGTTACAGCCGTCTGCCATGGTGAACACGAGCGTGTGCGCCGTGTGCGACTACAACCGACCCGGCGCCTTTGTCTAATGTCCTCTCGTGTGGCAGGTTACAGCCGTCTGCCATGGTGAACACGAGCGTGTGCGCCGTGTGCGACTACAACCGACCCGGCGCCTTTGTCTAATGTCCTCTCGTGTGGCAGGTTACAGCCGTCTGCCATGGTGAACACGAGCGTGTGCGCCGTGTGCGACTACAACCGACCGGGCGCCACCTGCCAGAGGCACATGGAGTGGATGTGGCGTGGCGACTACTGTGAGATGCTTTTAAATATTCTTATAATTTTAGTATACTGTTTCTTCTCCCAGCAACATGGCAGACAAAGCTTCAGAGAACTGATTGATACCTGTAATTGGAATCAAATCAAATCTGTTTATTTGCCAGAATGAAGTACAATTTCAAGATTTTAAAACTATAATGGCCCCTTACATTCTACCATTACTATGGTTGATTGGTGGTATTTAGTTGTTGTGCTGTATATCTTATAAAACAGATATAATACACTTATTTTCATTAAAAAATTACATAAATTGACAGCCTTTTATCTGTCTAAAAAAAAATACACAACAATTCTCAAATCTCAAACATCCGACCTCTGTTTTTGTTTATTTTTTCTTAAATCTCATCAAGTATTGATATCTTAAAACGCTTATTGCGTTTTGTCTTGTCCTTTTGATGTTAAGGTGAATGCTCCAGGGTAGCCCGCGAAATTCAAATATTTTTATGTTTTTTGCAATTTGCCGGTCAGTGTGAAGCTGTATGTGGACCAAATGCGATCCGCGGCCGTAACGCGTATTTATCTAAAGAATTATAACCGTTTTAATCATCAATATAGCCCTCTAAGTTCATGTAGTTCGAAAGAATGATTATTTCTGAAATATTCATTCGGGCAAATTGCAAAAAACATAAAAATATTTGAATTTCGCGGGCTACCCTGGAGCATCTACCTTAATGAAGACAGATGAAATAATTATGTTAATTAGTAAGACCCACTCCACTTGCACCATATGCACTTGCTTATAAAATTTTGTGGTATCTCATCGTCATTTAATTCTCTGCGGCCAGTGCCGGCAACCCGCAGTGAGTACCAGCGCATTCAGCAGCAGCTGGAGACCGAGAAGTTCCCTCCACTGCACCCCGGGGGACCGACCAGAGCTTTCCACGCTTTGCCTAAGGAAGATCAGGTTAGTCCGCAGAGATTTGAATATTTATACAGAACTAGTTGACCCGCGCAACTTCGTCTGCTCCACCCCTTCCTATCGGTCTTAGCGTGCCTATAACTATAACCTTTCTCAATAAATAGGCTATCTAACACTGAAATAATTTTTCAAATCGGATCAGTAGTTCTTGAGATTAGCGCGTTCTAGCAAACAAACAAACTTTTCAGCGTTATTTATATAATTAGTATTACTATTAAGCATAGATACGGGCAGGTAGAACACTTCAAATTGATTAATTTTGACAAACTCACCATTTAGTTAAATTGTAATTGATGTCGTAAGTCTGATGAAGACTGAACTGAGTGTAAACTGTGTAAAGTCCCGCAAACTTCCTTTCATAATGGAGGATCCTGGGGTGGGCAACTGCCCGATGGTTGACGTCAGGCTGTTTGTATTTATTTAAATCGCGCGGAGAATTTTGATAGCGCGATAAAAGATTTGTGTCATATCTGACGGCTTAATGCGAGTTTTTTTAACGTATTTGATCTCGTTAACGTAAACTTTCGTTTATTTCAAATTGTATTAAAATAAAAGAAGGCTTTCCGTTGTTGTCGTCAGAAGGCGCTTATTCAGTTTCAATACAAATTGACGTTTAAGTCATCACGATAGAGAACGTTCAATAACTCGCACATACACGGACTAGTCAAATATGATTTGACAGGATTAATTTGCTCATTAATAAGGTGTTGTTTTCAGGCGGCTTATGAAAAAAAGCGTTTAGCAGACTACTGCAGAGTGGCGTACAAGAAGACGAAGGTGACACGAACAGAAGTGCGAACAACCACAATTTGTCAGAAGGAGAACTCTTTCTACGTCGACACTGTCAGAGCGTTCAGGTAATAATGGACAACACTTCAGAGCCTGTTTCTTGTAGACTGGTGCTCTGTTCGCCATTTTATTTCAGTTTACAACTTCTCGGAATGAGTTCGAACAATTATAAATGATCAAATTTTTATTCGTAAAAAAGCATTCCCAATGTTCAGTTGAGAATTTATCGAAAGTTTACTATCTCTCAAGTTATTTTATAATCTTTAGAGTTTGCCATTTTCCGGTGACATTATGAGTAAGGGTATATTCTGTCCGACAGAGATGTCGGAGGCTCGGGAGGGTCGAGGCAAATCTTTTTAGAGTAGCGAGGCGTTCGCAAGTCTTAGGCGCGGCGACGGTGAGAATTCCCCCCGCTAGCGACTGCAGGTCAACTTAGCCAAATGAAATTGCATTGTAAAACAAATTGTAAAGCCACACTGCTGAATATTTTCGTTTGCTTTGCAGTTATCTGCACTGTAAAGGAGGCCTCTGATAATTCTGGGGATGTAATGGTTTAGCCACTAAATATTATATTTTGATTACTTATTAAGTTATTACTATCAACCGAGTTTCCTCCGTGCCTCGGAAAGCACGTGAAGCCTGATGAAATCTTAGGTAGCCGTTACGGATAGTCAGAAGCCAGTTAATCTGACTCCAGTCTTGCCATGAAGTACCGTGTTACCCAGTTAATGGGTTGTGGAGGTCTGGTAAGCAGCCGATCTACGTAAAATACTGGTATTCACTATTCAGCTAAATCCGGTTTCACTGGAAGCCGACCCCAATATAGTTGGCTAGGCAGATGATGGTCTTAAGATGACATGATGGTCTTAATATAGTTTTTGTTTGCGTTTCTAGGGACCGTCGTTACGAGTACAAAGCTCTAAACAAGCAAGCTAAAGCCAAGGTGGCCGAGGCAGTGGCCAGCGGCGACGCGGCGGAGATCAAGTCGGCCAAGAGTCGCGAGGTGCTGTACGACTCGCTGCAGCTCGCACACAAGTGCATCCTCAACTCCTTCTACGGTTACGTTATGAGGAGAGGGTAAGTGTACTTAAAGTTTTAGTTCTAGCTTCCTAGCTCGGCGTGCTGTGCTGCTGAGAACCTTAACGTCTTAAAAATACAACTTTGTTGTCACTTGAATTTTTCGATATGTTTGGAGTTGAAATTCATGGACCGTGAACTCTAGTCATTTAGGCATACTTCCAGTCGACGAACCTACATTATTATTTATTATTATTTTTATTCCTCCGCATCGCTGGAGGAATTTTTGACGCCGTTTATTAAGGTTTACATAGTTAGGTTTTGTTTTATTTTTACATAGTAGACAGAAAAAAAAACGACTTTCAAAAATTAAGTGTAAGTAGTTAAAATATGTTAAACTAGTTGACCCGAGCAACGACGGCTGCTCCGCTCCTATTGTTAGCGTGATGATAAATATAGCCTGTATCCTTCCACGATAAATGGGCTATCTAACACTAAAATAGTTTTTCAAATCGTCCCAGCAGTTCCTGAGATTAGCGCGTTCAAGCAAACAAACAAACACTCGTCAGCTTTATATATTAGTAATAATAGATTAGTGTTAGTATAGATAGTAGTCACTTTAGCTATTCAAAATAGCTATTTTTAATGCGCACGCATCAAAAATGACAGTTAATCGAATCAATGCTTACAAAAAAATATTTATAACTAGTTGACCCGCGCAACTTCGACTGCTCCATTCCTATTGGTCTTAGCGTGATGATATATATTGCCTTCCTCGATAAATGGTCTATCTAATACTGAAAGAATTTTTTAAATCGGCCCAGTAGTCCCTGAGATTAGCGCGTTTAAGCAAACAAACAAACACTCTTAAGCTTTATATATTATTTAGTATGGATAGATTATATAAATGCGTCGACTTGAGAACCTCCTCCGTCGGTTAAAAGTATAAAATTCAGGCCTATAGTAACATGAAATCAGCTGCTGCGACTGCGACTCATTTCCTGCCACCATTCATAGAATATTTGTCCGCATTTTTTTGTTTTCTTAAGCAATGGTTCATGATATTCTGCTAAAATATAATTGGACATGTTATTTCTGTTCACAGTGCTCGCTGGCACAGTATGGAGATGGCTGGTATCGTGTGCTACACGGGCGCCAACATCATTATGAAAGCGAGGGAGATCATCGAACAGGTTGGACGGCCACTTGAACTGGATACCGATGGTGAGAACGTATTATCATGTTTAACTTAATGTTAAACTGCACGAAGGAAGTCTTGCCGATCGTAGGTTTGTAAACATCAAGCGAGCCCAGCATTTCGGCTTCTTTTAGGGTTCCGTACTCGAAGAGTGACCAACGGAACCAGCCTCAGCTACTCAGCCTCTGCTGTCCGTCCGTCCGTCAATCTTCAGCGGTCTGTATCTCATGAACCGTTATTATGTTTTCCAAATAATGAAACATAAATTAAAATTAAATGGGGGTTCAAATACAAAAAAAAAACCGGCCAAGAGCTAGTCGGACTCGCATACGAAGGGTTCCGTACCATGTACCTTATTTTTTATTATTTGTTGTTATAGCGGCAATAGAAATACACAATCTGTGAAAATTTCAGCTCTACCTATTACGGTTCTTGAGATACAGCCCGCTGACAGACAGACGGACGGACGGACGGATGGACAGCGGAAGCTTAGTGATAGGGTTCCGTTGGTTACCCTTTGGGTAGGGAACCCTAAAAACACTGCTCTGACTCGCACATATTTTTATTTGTACCCTTATCATTATCATCTTCCTATCCTTATCCCATGTTACTTGGGGTCGGCGCAATACGTTTTTTTTCTTCTATTCTGTCCTATCAGCCGTCATGCTAACACTAACTCCCATCTCTTTCACATCGCTCCTCACACAATCCATCGCATCTTTTCTTCGGCCTTCCTCTCCCCCTCCATCCATCTTTATTTGTACCCTTATGAAAAAGTAAAAATTCGATTAGTGCCCAAGTGGCATTTGATGAGACTGCCTTTTTAGTGTATAGGTATTTTTTACAGCTTGCGTTGCAATCAGATTAGTGTAAATAATCTTTTTTTTTTTACTGATTGGACTGTTCCGCGTTGCAATAATGACAATTTATTTGCACAGGTATTTGGTGCATACTACCCTCTTCGTTCCCTGAAAACGTGACGGTACTAACAACGCACCCGAAGAAGAAGAAAATCAACGTGTCCTTCCCCAACGCGGTGCTCAATGCTATGGTCAAAGTAAGTTTATATACAACAGGCCAAACACGCTAATTTACAAAGATTTAGTAAAAAGGTTTCAAAGTTAGGTGCCTGATAGCTAAAAAGCTAACCAACACAAAAGTTGGCTGACTGCATGTCAAGAGTAATAACTAACTTTTGTGACCAAAATAACAGCAGCCAGATCAATTTTGAACGTTGAAAAAAAAAAAAAAGAAAATAGGTAATGTAATCGTTTGGAGATTCCAAATATTATAATTATATAGATACCATAATTCTTTCCGGTTATATAAGTTGTTAGCAATAAGGTTGAAAATAGGCTGATTGAGCTACTTACCATCTACAAAATTTTTCGTCCAGGATCACTTCACGAACGACCAATACTTCGAGCTAGTGGACCCTGAACAGAAGAAGTATGAGCAGCGGGCAGAGAACTCTATATTCTTCGAAGTGGACGGGCCTTACCTGGCCATGGTGCTGCCAGCCTCGAAAGAAGAGGGCAAGAGATTAAAGAAGAGATATGCTGTGTTCAACTTCGATGGGTCTCTAGCAGAGTTGAAAGGTAAGTTACCTATATAAACATTTTTTTTTGCAAGAAAATGTTGGAAAATTAGACAAAATGCACTAAAGTTGTGCATTTTTAACTAATATAATGGTAAAAAGATGTTTGTTTCCGCCCGGGATCGAACCGGGGGCCTTGTGCGTGTGAAGCACACGTGATAACCGCTACACTACGGAAACTTGATGTTATGTCGCCAAATTACCAATTCCGATCAACGAATCTAGAGCAACTTTCACTTCAATTATTGACACATTTGATTTCGCCATGTACGTGTGGATTGAGTGATCTTTTTTAAAGTTCGCTTAATCTCTACAAAAAACTGAAGCGTTTTAGTAAATAATTGTAAAAAGTTGATGGTGAAGTAAAAAATTTGTAAAACTTCAGGTTAAAAAGTTATGTGCAAATAACTAGATCACTCAATCCACACGCCTCACGAAAATGCCATGACACATATTTCAAAATTCTCAGCCTTCCTGGTCTTTATTTTAATTTCAAATTTTAGTAAAGTATTTGTAAAAGTTTTTAACAATCTTTTTAAGTTTTTCTCAATAACTTGAAAGCCATTTCAGAAAGTTATAACGATTTATTTGAATGCACCCCTTCAGACGGAATAAATGAATAAGATTTCTTCCAGATATAATACTTAATGCTAAGAATGAATTTGTAAAAAAAAAATTGCGACGGTAAACGTACTGGCTAAAAGTATAGAAAATAATGATTTTATGAATTTATGAAATATCGAGAAATCATAATAATAAAGATAAAAGATAAAAATAACTATATACATTATGAATATACAAAACCAAATACAATCAGGCGTCGAAAAATTCCTGCGCATCGCTGTCATCCGGAAACGTGCCCAGAAGACTGGCAGCATTGCCACATACCATTATGCATTTTATGAATTTTAATTTAATTTTTCTTTTTTTGTGTATGATTTTAATTGTATTGAAATGGGTGTAAATGACCTGAATAAAAGAATTTCCAATTTCAAAATAAACTAACAAAAAATCTATCACTGACAGAAATCTATCTCAAATATTGTTGACTTCCACTGGCCGGAAGTCGCGAGCAGAAACCAATTGATTAAAATACATAAAAAATTGTACAGGATTCGAAGTAAAACGCCGTGGCGAGTTGCAACTGATCAAGATCTTCCAGTCGTCAGTGTTCGAGGCCTTCCTCAAAGGCAATGACCTTAAGTCGTGCTACAGCGCGGTGGCCAAGGTGGCCGACTATTGGCTTGATGTGCTCTACAGCAAGGGAAGCAACATGCCCGACTCGGAGCTGTTCGAGCTCATCTCGGAGAACCGGTCCATGTCGAAGAAACTTGAAGACTATGGCGGGCAGAAGTCGACCTCTATTTCCACTGCTAAGAGGCTGGCGGAGTTTTTAGGTGATCAGATGGTGAAGGATGCTGGGTTGGCTTGCAGGTTGGTATTAATTGGACCCTGTTAAGCGGAAAAGATCCAACCATCATTTTTTGTAAAATCGAGTTATCTACGTTAATAATTTATATGTTATGGCCTATTACACTACTAACTTTCAAATAGTTACTTTATCATACGATTTTTTATTCTCTGTCTAACGCTAAACTGCATTTACTCAAAAGTAATGAAACGTTGGTTGGATCTTTTCTGCATAACAAGGTCCAACTTTCTTATGTTGACAACATTTAATTATCAAAATCAAAAGTCATTAATTCAAATGTGAAAAAATTCATATACATTTCCATGAAACGTCCGGCCGTCACTATAAATTTTAAATCACCATTTTATTACATCGAAGTATTTAGCAAACAACATTACATTACATTTTAACACACAATTGAATGCATTATTTATTGTGTTCTCTTGGCAGATTTAAATGAAACCCCATTTTATAAGCTTTAGATGAATGTGTCTTAGGTTGTAGTGGTCGATTTTACAAATACACACTAAATTCATCATCATCTGCCTAACCTTTTCCCAACTATATTGGGGTCGGCTTCCAGTCAAACCGGATTCAGCTGAATACCTGTGTTTTACGTGGAGCGGCTGCCTACCAGACCTCCACAACCCATTAAATGGGTAACACGGTACTTCTTAGCAAGACTGGAGTCAGATTTACTGGCTTCTGACAATCCGTAACGACTGCCAAAGATCTACAAATGACAGCCGGGACCAACGGCTTAACGTGCTTTCCGAGGCACGGAGGAAACTCGTTATGTTAAGATGGTCACCTATCCACAACCTTGGCAAGCGTTGCTTAACTTTTAAGATCGATCCGTGCGGCTGTTATTATTTAGCCACAAGCTCCTCGATTATCGAAAAATACATACTAAATTGTTCTTTGTTAATTGAGAAATTTGGTTGTTCAATGCGCAATACAGGCTTGCAATATGCTTAAATTGCATTCCTTTATAATCCAGATTTATAATATCAAAGAAGCCGGAAGGCGCTCCAGTGACCGAACGCGCGATCCCGCTCGCGATCTTCCAGTCACCAGCCGCCGTCAAACGTCACCACTTGAGGAGGTGGCTCAAAGACAACAGCATCACCGAGGACATAGACATACGTGATGTGCTGGACTGGGCGTACTACATAGAGAGGCTCAGCGGAACCGTGCAGAAGATCATCACTATACCAGCTGCCATGCAGGGCGTGAGTACAGTAGCTTTATTATACACAACAGATCACCGAGGACATAGACATACGTGATGTGCTGGACTGGGCGTACTACATAGAGAGGCTCAGCGGAACCGTGCAGAAGATCATCACTATACCAGCTGCCATGCAGGGCGTGAAAAGAGTTGCTTATTTTTTTAATCAACGGGGCATTTGATACCTTTCGCTGATCGTTCAGTCATGCAGATCAAGCTAGAAGACAGGAAAATGAAAATATACTTAAAATCATCTTGTAAAACATTCCAATCTTTGGTTGGCTGAAAGTTTTGAACATTAACTTTGACAATGAAAAAGAAAAATCATCATTTCAGTTTCAGTTTTGTATGACAGGTGCCATATAGGAGTGCTTTTACAATCATACCTGTGAGGTTTTCTCTTTGTAAAGGTAGATAAGGCATATTATCGCCTGACGGTAAATGATCACACGTTAACCTTGGCTCTCCTCCCTCAGCTAGACAACCCCGTCCCGCGCTGCCAGTACCCCGACTGGCTGCACAAGAAGATGCTCGCCAAGACCGACAAGTTCAAGACACGGAAGATTACCGACATGTTCAGTGTGCAGCCTAAAGAGCTGACGAGCTGTGCTGATGGAGAGGAGCCGTCCACCAGTGCTGACGGGAATATGGTGACGAAATAGATCGTTCATGGGGATCATTGGATTAGTCCTTCCTAGCGAATAGCCTACTAATGGTTCTTTTGACTTTACTATAGACGAGTAAAATGAAAACCAACTTGAATATTTTAGCTGGTTTTCATATATATATTTGTCAAAATTGGTAGACAAACTCATAAGAACGACTATACTGGACATCCTGGACAGTCATTAAACCATATAGCCCATCTGTTTGTAAGACTTGGTTATAATATAATTAACACCCACTTTTATAAGCTACAAGAAAGCTCACTGCAGGCCAATGCTAGTGTTATTACAAAACGAAATACGAATGGTTCCCTAGGACAAATGCCATTAAGTTTATTATGATCAGTAGTTTAGTATGATCTTAATTATAAAAAAAAACGTAAGTAAGCAGATTCTAAATTTAAATTCTGTATAAAACATTTCAATAAATAACCCCCTTATCAGTATTTAAAGTAATCATAGGGAGCGTGCAGAAACTATAGGTAGCAGCACAGAAATGTCACTGTCAAGTATGTTTCAAGTATAAAATTCGAAATAGCTACGCTAGATGGCACAGTCTTCTTCGCGCACGTTCCCCTAAACTGAGCGTGCAGAAACGACAGGTGGCAGCACAGAAACGTCAATTTCAAGTATTCTGACCCTTAAAACTTCGAATATGCGACACTAGATGGCATAGTCAACGTCGTGCACGGTCCCTATAAAGTGTTTTTTTTTTATAAATAACGCTGAATATGAACCAAAATACTATTAACCTTTTAACAAGTCGTTTTATAACTCCCTCAGGACACGGAAGTGGACATAGAAGACATAGGCAAGAGCAGCAGTGATAAGGAGAGCGCAATCCGTCCGATAGTGCACACGGTGAAGCGCAAGCGCGACGAGTCTCCGCACAGAGACGCGCAGTGCTGGCAGGAGGCGCTCGGCTCGCCGCCGCCTTTTGGGACCACCAAGGTACAGTACAAAAGCAACGTCTGTTCTATAAATGTCTATTTATGCTAACATAAATCTAGAAAAAATTTCACAATGTCGCAGTCATTAGCGTCAGTATTCTTTAGAGGGATGCGGAACAGAGAGTAAAGTCCCGCACACCTCAATTGAAAAGGAGGATCCTCCGACCAGGCGGCTGTTGTGTCTGGCGGGCTACTGCCCGATAGTTGATATTCGGGCTGATGTATATGTTCAAATCGCACGGTAAACTCTGCTTGCGCGATGCAGGATTTCGAAGAAGTAGTCCGCTGCTAGTTGGATAGATGGCGTCGCGGTCCTTTTTGTTGCGACGTAGATTTGCTCCGTTGGTTTTTCTTGTGGCGGCATTGATGCCGCTATGAACCAAAGGAATGTTAAATTTTAAGATGCAATAAAATCATTCCTAAAACATTAATATTAATGTATGACCTTAACAAAATGTTTCCCTGTTGTAATATTTATGAGACTCAACAGATGTATCGAAATCTTTTTTTTTTCAGGCTGAGCGAATGCAGTGGATATTGTTTCAAAAGAAGAAATGGCTTTGGCAAATGGAACAACGGGGTCTACGCAATCGCAATAAAAAAGGTGTTTAATCAATTTCATACGTTTTTAAACTAGATCCTTAATGCGTGATGAACTTGACTTCTGTATGTAAAGTAAGTGCTGACCTAAAATAATGAGCAAAGTATGTGGGTTTTAGGTAAAATAATGGACAAGGACATGATGCCGCCGCCCAAGGCTGGCCCAGCGACCACTCTAGGCGGATTCATCCGGAGAGCTCAACGCACGCTGCTCAACACACCGTGGCAGATTATACAGGTAAGAGATATGGCATAAATTTAAGAGGACTTCAGCAATGACTGAAATGCATAAAAAAGGTCCAGTCGCGGCGTAAACAGTAGTTTCACCAAATTGCTAAGATTTGTGCTAGAATCAATGCCGACACACAGATGCAAAATTATTTACCTATACCAATTTGAACGTACTTTTTAAGTTATATAGAACTTTATATAGTACAAAAAATATACACAATATGTTTTTCTTTCTCTGACCAACTAGGTAGCCGAAACAGCCGAGCCAGGTCTGTTCAAAGTATGGGCGTTAGTAGGCACCGAACTGCACCAGATCAAGTTGTCAGTGCCGCGCATCTTCTACGTGAACCAGCGAGTGTGCCGCGCCAGTGACAGCGGCCAGTACTGGCGCAAGTGCTCGCGCGTGCTGCCGCGCGCGCACCCCGCGCTGCACCTGTACCAGTACACCGTGCCCGAGAACTTGTATAGGGAGCATCAGGAGTCAGTATTACGAGCACAATTACTTTATTAATTAAATAAAAAGTCAAGGCCTTCGGTCACCTAACTAGTGTGAAGCCTCGTTTACATGGAGAGAGTTATTCGACCGTCTGGCCTCTAGACGTTCGATCTAAATCGTGCTAATAATATTCGTAATTCCATAAAAAATAATTTTAATCAAATTATTAATATTTTGTTTACAGGGAATTAACGTCTGAACTATGTGCTCCAGAAATTGAAGGAATATACGAAACCCAAATGAGTTTAGAATTCAGAGTTTTAGTCCAACTTGGCTGTATTTGCACTGTTGATCCAGCGGAAGCCAGAAAGTACGTAAATAAACATTATTTCTTGAACAAGAAAGTTTAATTTTTAATATAAGATCATATTAAAAAGGTTTATTTTCCAGAATGATCCAATTTGGCTCAACTAACATGGATTCGTTTTCGCTAAGCCAGCTTCAGTTCAAAAGTGTGGCGCTCCAACCTTACTTACAAAAACAGGTAATTCAATAAACTAACAAAGAAATTATTATTTTTATTCTAGTTCTTAAAATTATCAGAAATAAACATTTATTTGTTACTATACATTTAAACAAAAATAATTCACACAACCCTATAGTCGCTGAGTGAATGTAGATAAATCATATGCAGTTAGCATAAGATCCACTTCCACACTTTAACTCTTTCTTTCCCTAGAAAACATAACCCTTTTTCTGGGACAGTCGGGTGAAAAGGTTCTTATACCTTATCAAGGCTCATTATCTATTTACTCTATTCTGTCTTCTTCTGTTATATTTTAGCTACTAAAACTAGTAATCTATACTAATATATAAATGTGAAGAGTTTTTTGTGTGTTTGTTTGTTTGATTGAACGCGCTAATCTCGGGAACTATTGGTCCGATTTGAAAAATTCATTCAGTATTAGATAGCCCATTTATCGAGGAAGGCTATAGGATATATATCATCACGCTAAGACCAATAGAAGCGGAGCAGTAATGAAATTTGTGACGCAGACGAAGTTGCGCGGGTCAACTAGTAAGTTATAATATTGTTTACTAACACGCTGGATCACTGTTGTCCGAAAATAAAGAATATAATATAATAATTATCCCAGGACGGCGTAGCCCCAGTGAAGCACATCTACCTGTACCAACACTCCGCGCTGAACTCTTCGCGCAGCATGTGGGCGCTGGTGTTGCCGCCCGTGAAGAGGGGCTACATATACGTGCTGGACAGTGTGCGGACCAACCAGGTGCCCAACATGAACACGCTCTACCTCGCCGAGAGGACCGCCAAGTAAGTGCTAAGAAGTCAGTAGTAGTATACGTGCTGGACAGTGTGCGGACCAACCAGGTGCCCAACATGAACACGCTCTACCTCGCCGAGAGGACCGCCAAGTAAGTGCTAAGAAGTCAGTAGTAGTATACGTGCTGGACAGTGTGCGGACCAACCAGGTGCCCAACATGAACACGCTCTACCTCGCCGAGAGGACCGCCAAGTAAGTGCTAAGAAGTCAGTAGTAGTATACGTGCTGGACAGTGTGCGGACCAACCAGGTGCCCAACATGAACACGCTCTACCTCGCCGAGAGGACCGCCAAGTAAGTGCTAAGAAGTCAGTAGTAGTATACGTGCTGGACAGTGTGCGGACCAACCAGGTGCCCAACATGAACACGCTCTACCTCGCCGAGAGGACCGCCAAGTAAGTGCTAAGAAGTCAGTAGTAGTATACGTGCTGGACAGTGTGCGGACCAACCAGGTGCCCAACATGAACACGCTCTACCTCGCCGAGAGGACCGCCAAGTAAGTGCTAAGAAGTCAGTAGTAGTATACGTGCTGGACTGTTTGCGGACCAACCAGGTGCCCAACATGAACACGCTCTACCTCGCCGAGAGGACCGCCAAGTAAGTGCTAAGAAGTCAGTAGTAGTATACGTGCTGGACAGTGTGCGGACCAACCAGGTGCCCAACATGAACACGCTCTACCTCGCCGAGAGGACCGCCAAGTAAGTGCTAAGAAGTCAGTAGTAGTATACGTGCTGGACAGTGTGCGGACCAACCAGGTGCCCAACATGAACACGCTCTACCTCGCCGAGAGGACCGCCAAGTAAGTGCTAAGAAGTCAGTAGTAGTATACGTGCTGGACAGTGTGCGGACCAACCAGGTGCCCAACATGAACACGCTCTACCTCGCCGAGAGGACCGCCAAGTAAGTGCTAAGAAGCTTACTATACGGATCTTGTAGAAACCAGAACAAATTTCCGTGCGTTCAGGCGATTTTGCCATACCTATTACTGAAATCAAAAGTAGCTCACAATTTAGGACCCATTAGTTTTAGTAGTAAGATATAATCCATGGTGCTTGGCAACAGGGCTTAACCCTTGTTTATTTATGGCTCTTGGTGCCTATTGGCCTAGTTCTATTCTGTCTCCTGCTTGATTCGGAGGGATATATATTTTTCCTACTCCTCCGCTATCCTTTCTGATTAACTTCGTTGCAGGATCCAAGACAGTTGAATTGTTTCTCCGGGACTCGTCGGGCTTCATTGGCTCGGCGTTTTTCTGGTGGTCGCCACTGTTGATTCTGGCTTTCAGGAGTTGCAGTGGTTGAGAACGTGTGGCGGGCTTATCCCAATAAAAAAAATGTACTAAGAAGGATCGTGATCCTTCTTAGTACATTCCTAACTTACTCTTACTATAAATGTAACGTGTGCCTGTGTGTGTGTGTGTGTAATGTGTTCCTCCGTGGTCGAGTGGTTTTAGGCGTTTTGTGACGACCACCGCGGTCGTGGGTTCTCGATTCCCACAGGAAGCATACTTTGTTAAGTTGTTTCTTATTTCCTTCAGAATCAACCTAGGAACAGAAGAATCTACCCTCCCCGGCGCAGAGCTAACTTGGGAGGTAGTGATCGAAACAGAAGCACGCGCAGTCAGCCGACACCTGCAACGCGCTCTGCAACGTTACAAGGACGAACGTTGCGGACCCACGCTACTCGCCGTACAAGCTACGCTGTCGCCGCATTTGTTGTTGCAACTTATGCCAGGTATTACTTAGAACTAGTCGTCCCGCGCAACTTCGTCTGATCCGCTCCTATTGGTCTTAGCGTGATTATATATATTGCCTTCCTCGATAAATGGGCTATCTAATACTGAAAGAATTTTTCAAATCGGACCAGTAGTTCCTGAGATTAACGCGTTAAAGCAAACAAACAAACTCTTTAGCTTTATATATTAGTACTAGTTGACCCTCGCAACTTCGTCTGCTTCACAATTTTCATTACTGCTTTGCTCCTATTGGTCTTAGCGTGATGATATATAGCCTTTAGCCTTCCTCGATAAATGGGCAATCTAACACTGAAATAACTTTTCAAATCGGACCAGTAGTTCCTGAGATTAACGCGTTCAAGCAAACAAACAAACAAACTCTTTAGCTTTATATATTAATTAGTATTTATAGATGTTACACAGACGAACTTAGATATGGTAACAAATATATTCTATAAATCTTGAGAATGGGGTAACTCTTGGGGGATAGATTAGAAAAGAGTTTTTTTTTTTAATTGTGCTGTGCTAATGTGAGGGCTTATTGTGAAGGTATTAAAAAGGTTAAACAGGGTTATTTGTAAAACACCAGCAACCTCTTATGCAGTGAAAGTACTTATGATTATAAGCAAGAGGTTGCTGGTGTTTTACAAATAACCCTGTATATGTTAAGGTTTTTTTAAATCAATCCTAATACATACAATTTTTCAGTTACTGAGTGATTGAGTGACTAAGTGAGTGACTAACAGACAACGCACAGCCGAAACTACTGGTCGAAATCCTCTCTTAGTGCTCCTCTGTGGAGTGTAGGGAAGCTACATGTCGGCGGCGACCTCTCGCGACCGGCCCTGCTTCAGTCTATGGTCCGGAGCGAAGCGGTCACCTCCTTCTGCGAAACAGCAATGCTAGCGAAGGAGGATGCCGAACGTGTGAGAGAGAGGGAAGCTTCACGCCCCAGCCGCCGCAACAGAAGAAGACGCCCCAGACGTCGGGAGTCGCAGGGCGATTTCCGGCCACCGTAGGCGCGACTGCGGACGGCGGGCATTGGGTGGCTCGCCGTCCGATCAGAACCAGGCCCGGGTCGGCGGCGCGCTGTGTTCCACGCGCGCCTCAAGGAGCTGTCAGCATGGGAGACGGAGCCCGCCAGGGGCAGTGCCTGCCAGGGTGCGGAATCGGAAGAGTCATTTGATGACTTCCCATTCTTAAAAAAAAAAAAAGGGAAGCTACATGTCAAATTTCAGCTTTCTACGACCAGGAGTTTCGGCTGTGCGTTGTCTGCCAGTCACCCACTCACTAAGTAACGGCAGAATTTTATATGTGAGGATAAATAAGACCTGTCACTTGTCCGATCTTTGAAAATAATAATGTGAAGAAATGTAGGTGGGTCAATGACCGCTATTGACATGCTCAAATGGAACATCTATAGGGTACTTCGCCTCCTGTTGTTGTAAATTCAACAAAGAATTTATAAAATACTACAGATATAGCTATAAATCCAAAAAATTCATTGTATGTTTCACCTGACAGGTTTATCAGACTTCCCACTGGTGCCTATCCATGTCCGCGACGTAGAGACTTTGTACAGCTCTCTAGAGTGGCAACGCATCGGCGCCCGGGCTATCGTCAGACATTACCTAGGATTGGACGCTGTGCTACAACTTACCATTGAACAATGCAGGTAAACTTACTTCCTTTGAGATTATCTCTGATGAAAGCAGTATTCGTAATACTTTTTTTTTTACCTCTTTATACAGAGTTGATACGACAGAGGGGCATTAAATTAAACTACGTATACTATACGTGTTCAGTATTAATTCGATACGGTACAAAAACAAAAAGCGCCATAAATGAGAAAATATTTTTTTCAAACAAACTAAATAGCTTGCAAATCCGAATAAAACGCAACCACCCTTTGTAAAAAAATGACACTGACCTTAGATACCGCTAGGTAACAAAGCGGCAACGTCGCGCGCGCGCCGGAGCGCGGTGTGCGGTATCTCGTGTGGTCGGCGGGGGCCGGGGCGGGGGGGCGGCCGGCGACTTAGGCCTCCGCTCGCACTGGCTTTTATGTTAGGTAACGTTTCGAAGTACGCGCACAAAAACAAACACACTAAATATTTAAATTTTTGATGTGTCCTCCATTCACATTGATGCACAAATTATACCGACGGAGAATATTGTTATTTATTTTTCTAATTAGATCACTGTCCGTCGCTAAGCACTTTAATTTGTGAAATGCTAAAATAATCCTATTTTTTAACTCATCAATTGTATTTACCTCTGAGGCATACACTTCACCCTTAATGTAACCCCACAAAAAGAAATCCATGGGAATGAGGTCCGGAGATACTAATACTAAATAATAATAATCCCAAGTTACGTGTCCTCTCACAATAACAAAATAAAATTACAATTGTTTGCGCGCGAATTCCACAAACCGTACGTTCCGAAAAACAAGCGACGGCGCACTGAGGGACTTACCGATCGCAAAAAACAAGGATGCAACAAACTGACCTATCTGTATTTCTTTCGCTCGCTTTATGTTAGTCGCTTTCGTAGTGAAAGTGCAAGTGTGTGTGTATTGATTGCTTCCTTGTTTGCATTGCCAATTTTTAGTGAATGTCCTTCGACATGCGTCAGAGCGGCAACAACGCATCGTAGATTTATCGTTGTAAGGTGCATGACCTATGCTTAGACGATAATCAGCTGTTAGAAAAGATACATCGTGTTCAAACCGTGCAAAAACTTAAAAAATCATTTGCGACTAAACTACTGCTCCTAATTAATTTATTTTTGGTACAGAGCTTGAAAATGGTACCTAGTATAGGCAGTTTAAAGGAAAGCCCCTCTGTCGTATCAACGTTGTATAGTCTTAGTTGTTTTTATTTTACATTATTTGACTCTGTATAAATAGTATTCTGCACACAGATACTTCCACGTGCCTGTGGGCAACATGCCGGCGGACCCCACATTGTTTGGCGCAGATCTATTCTACGCGCGACACCTCGTCAAGCACAACTTCGTGCTGTGGTGCTCCAACAGAGACCGGCCCGACCTCGGCGGCAGAGAGACTGATGATAACAGGTAACATTACGTTATGAGCCCACTCTGTTCTACGCGCGACACCTCGTCAAGCACAACTTCGTGCTGTGGTGCTCCAACAGAGACCGGCCCGACCTCGGCGGCAGAGAGACTGATGATAACAGGTAACATTACGTTATGAGCCCACTCTGTTCTACGCGCGACACCTCGTCAAGCACAACTTCGTGCTGTGGTGCTCCAACAGAGACCGGCCCGACCTCGGCGGCAGAGAGACTGATGATAACAGGTAACATTACGTTATGAGCCCACTCTGTTCTACGCGCGACACCTCGTCAAGCACAACTTCGTGCTGTGGTGCTCCAACAGAGACCGGCCCGACCTCGGCGGCAGAGAGACTGATGATAACAGGTAACATTACGTTATGAGCCCACTCTGTTCTACGCGCGACACCTCGTCAAGCACAACTTCGTGCTGTGGTGCTCCAACAGAGACCGGCCCGACCTCGGCGGCAGAGAGACTGATGATAACAGGTAACATTACGTTATGAGCCCACTCTGTTCTACGCGCGACACCTCGTCAAGCACAACTTCGTGCTGTGGTGCTCCAACAGAGACCGGCCCGACCTCGGCGGCAGAGAGACTGATGATAACAGGTAACATTACGTTATGAGCCCACTCTGTTCTACGCGCGACACCTCGTCAAGCACAACTTCGTGCTGTGGTGCTCCAACAGAGACCGGCCCGACCTCGGCGGCAGAGAGACTGATGATAACAGGTAACATTACGTTATGAGCCCACTCTGTTCTACGCGCGACACCTCGTCAAGCACAACTTCGTGCTGTGGTGCTCCAACAGAGACCGGCCCGACCTCGGCGGCAGAGAGACTGATGATAACAGGTAACATTACGTTATGAGCCCACTCTGTTCTACGCGCGACACCTCGTTAAGCACAACTTCGTGCTGTGGTGCTCCAACAGAGACCGGCCCGACCTCGGCGGCAGAGAGACTGATGATAACAGGTAACATTACGTTATGAGCCCACTCTGTTCTACGCGCGACACCTCGTCAAGCACAACTTCGTGCTGTGGTGCTCCAACAGAGACCGGCCCGACCTCGGCGGCAGAGAGACTGATGATAACAGGTAACATTACGTTATGAGCCCACTCTGTTCTACGCGCGACACCTCGTCAAGCACAACTTCGTGCTGTGGTGCTCCAACAGAGACCGGCCCGACCTCGGCGGCAGAGAGACTGATGATAACAGGTAACATTACGTTATGAGCCCACTCTGTTCTACGCGCGACACCTCGTCAAGCACAACTTCGTGCTGTGGTGCTCCAACAGAGACCGGCCCGACCTCGGCGGCAGAGAGACTGATGATAACAGGTAACATTACGTTATGAGCCCACTCTGTTCTACGCGCGACACCTCGTCAAGCACAACTTCGTGCTGTGGTGCTCCAACAGAGACCGGCCCGACCTCGGCGGCAGAGAGACTGATGATAACAGGTAACATTACGTTATGAGCCCACTCTGTTCTACGCGCGACACCTCGTCAAGCACAACTTCGTGCTGTGGTGCTCCAACAGAGACCGGCCCGACCTCGGCGGCAGAGAGACTGATGATAACAGGTAACATTACGTTATGAGCCCACTCTGTTCTACGCGCGACACCTCGTCAAGCACAACTTCGTGCTGTGGTGCTCCAACAGAGACCGGCCCGACCTCGGCGGCAGAGAGACTGATGATAACAGGTAACATTACGTTATGAGCCCACTCTGTTCTACGCGCGACACCTCGTCAAGCACAACTTCGTGCTGTGGTGCTCCAACAGAGACCGGCCCGACCTCGGCGGCAGAGAGACTGATGATAACAGGTAACATTACGTTATGAGCCCACTCTGTTCTACGCGCGACACCTCGTCAAGCACAACTTCGTGCTGTGGTGCTCCAACAGAGACCGGCCCGACCTCGGCGGCAGAGAGACTGATGATAACAGGTAACATTACGTTATGAGCCCACTCTGTTCTACGCGCGACACCTCGTCAAGCACAACTTCGTGCTGTGGTGCTCCAACAGAGACCGGCCCGACCTCGGCGGCAGAGAGACTGATGATAACAGGTAACATTACGTTATGAGCCCACTCTGTTCTACGCGCGACACCTCGTCAAGCACAACTTCGTGCTGTGGTGCTCCAACAGAGACCGGCCCGACCTCGGCGGCAGAGAGACTGATGATAACAGGTAACATTACGTTATGAGCCCACTCTGTTCTACGCGCGACACCTCGTCAAGCACAACTTCGTGCTGTGGTGCTCCAACAGAGACCGGCCCGACCTCGGCGGCAGAGAGACTGATGATAACAGGTAACATTACGTTATGAGCCCACTCTGTTCTACGCGCGACACCTCGTCAAGCACAACTTCGTGCTGTGGTGCTCCAACAGAGACCGGCCCGACCTCGGCGGCAGAGAGACTGATGATAACAGGTAACATTACGTTATGAGCCCACTCTGTTCTACGCGCGACACCTCGTCAAGCACAACTTCGTGCTGTGGTGCTCCAACAGAGACCGGCCCGACCTCGGCGGCAGAGAGACTGATGATAACAGGTAACATTACGTTATGAGCCCACTCTGTTCTACGCGCGACACCTCGTCAAGCACAACTTCGTGCTGTGGTGCTCCAACAGAGACCGGCCCGACCTCGGCGGCAGAGAGACTGATGATAACAGGTAACATTACGTTATGAGCCCACTCTGTTCTACGCGCGACACCTCGTCAAGCACAACTTCGTGCTGTGGTGCTCCAACAGAGACCGGCCCGACCTC
Source organism: Lacanobia oleracea (assembly GCA_950371165.1). Taxonomy (NCBI): domain Eukaryota; kingdom Metazoa; phylum Arthropoda; class Insecta; order Lepidoptera; family Noctuidae; genus Lacanobia; species Lacanobia oleracea. Next base: position 6,693,306 of record OX493404.1, read on the forward strand.
GGCGGCAGAGAGACTGATGATAACAGGTAACATTACGTTATGAGCCCACTCTGTTCTACGCGCGACACCTCGTCAAGCACAACTTCGTGCTGTGGTGCTCCAACAGAGACCGGCCCGACCTCGGCGGCAGAGAGACTGATGATAACAGGTAACATTACGTTATGAGCCCACTCTGTTCTACGCGCGACACCTCGTCAAGCACAACTTCGTGCTGTGGTGCTCCAACAGAGACCGGCCCGACCTCGGCGGCAGAGAGACTGATGATAACAGATAGGTTTTTCGTATTCGCGTCCTGATGAAACGTCTTGTTGACGATTGTTTATCTTCACCTTATTAAATTGCGTCCTCTTTATTTATATTAATTGTGTTTTCTCCCGGACAGATTAGTTAGCGAAGTCGAAGAGCTATCCGGCTGCACGCACAACGCGAGCGCCGCGTACGGGACCGTGTGCGTGGAGCTGGAGACAGACGCCCTGGCCGTGTGCGCGCTGCTCCAGGCGCACAGCATCCTGCAGCTGGAGGGCACCAGCGTCGCCACCTCCTTCGGAGCGCAACACGCCAACATACAGGACGCTATGGCTAATGCAGGTAAGGCATCAGTCGAAGGTGTGTACGAATTTTATTAGGCATAGACATAGCCCTCTGTTCTCCAAAGTTGGGGGTACGCAAGAGCAGCCTCACGAAATATTTAGGAACAAAAAAACCAGGGAGAAATAATTATTAGTTCGACACAGACAATAAAACTCCTTTGTTGGAATAAAAATCTTAAACTATTAAGTAAGGTACTTGTCTCACCGCCGGCGATCAGCGAGTAGCGAGTAAAATTTCAAACTCGAAACGAGTTGGCGAGTAGCGAGTGAAAAGTTTCGATAGTTTTGACGCTCGGCTTTTAGCGAGTGCTTTTGTGCGACGGGCTTATACTCGCAATACTCGCTCCGGCACGCACTGTAGGTAGAAATGACCGCTGTATGGTGAGTTCTGACTGTCAAGCGAGCATCGCCGAGCGAGTGTCGCTGAGCGAGTACAATCTTCGATAGCTCTTGTCGCTGCGATCAACTAGAGGTAAGAGCCGCTCGCCAGCAGTGTGAACAGTCAGCTATCGACTATGGATGTATGTGTCTCTTTTATCTCTACGAGATCTATATCTTTTGTCCCGTTCCTAGGCGAGCAAATAGTCGATAGCTACTAGCTTCCTCGCCAGCGGTGAAACAAGTGCCTAAGCCTAATATTTTTGTGGCAGGGTCCAACGCATCGATGACGTACGACGAGACGGCTCAGTGCAGCGCGGCGTTCAAGATCCTGCGCACCATGATAGCGTCGTGGCTGCGTGACGTCACGCAGTACAAGAACATCTTCGCTGACTTCCAGATCTCACACTTTTATAGGTAAGGGTAGGATTATTTAATCTTCAGAACTGGACTGGTTGATGTTGTGATGGTTTAGGAATGATGTTTGCATAAAAAAGGATTATATATTATTTAGGCCAAACTTTGGATGTTCCTAATACTAGCTTGTATAATGTATAAAAATTTTACTGGGTTGGCTCGGATATAACTCATTAGAGGTAAGGCGAGCACGTGATCAGCTCACAATGGCCTGTAAGACGCTCCGTGAAACCATTGACGCCCCTGATCTGCTTGCAATGCTGACTCGCTTCTTTGTGCCGGACAATTACTGCAGGGGTAAAAAGCACAGATTGTTCGCTGTGCCTCCGTGTCGCACCGTTGCGCGTGCTAAGTCTCCAATTCCTCGAACTCTGGTTGCACTTAATGACCTCTTGGATTTTAATCCAACAAGCGATCTGTTTGCGGATGAATGGACGAAGATTTTATTGGCATGTCAGAAGTACTGTGAGAGGGATTCATGACAGAGTACCTAACCCATTTTGTTTTTTTAAATTTATCTTTGTTTGTGTTTAGTAGTTAATAGATAACAAATAGATTCCAAATAGTCAAGATAGATAATGGTGAAAGTAAAGCTTTACCTATCACGTACGGAGTACCACAAGGATCCATATTAGGACCATTATTGTTTTTGATATACATCAATAGTATAGTAGAACTAGGGCTGCATGGTCATTTAACTTTATATGCAGATGACACATGCTTATTTTACTTTGGAACTAATGTTCAAGACGCTATTTCACGAGCCCAACAAGATTTGAATATTCTGTTTGAGTGGTTCCAACATAATTTGCTAACCATAAACATTTCGAAGACATGTTACATTATTTTTAAAGCCAAAAATAAAATAATTGCACAGCATGACCCTCTAACTATAGATAACATTCCATTGGAACAAAAAACTTACGAAAAATATCTAGGCCTTACAATTGAAAACTCCTTAACATGGAACAAACAAATTGACTACATTAGAAATAAAATTTCCTCACTTATTGGATCCCTCCGCAATATAAGCCAATGTATTCCCAAGAAACTACGTTTTAGCATTTACAATTCTCTTATTAAATCACATTTATTATATCTGATAGAAATTTGGGGTAGCGCCGGTAAAACTAAGCTACAGGAACTGCAAAGAATGCAAAACAAGATCATAAAAACATTGTTTCGCTACCCATACTATACACCAACTTACAAAATTTTTGAAGACACAAAATTAATGAATATAAAACAAATATACATGTATAACACCTGCATTTTGATCAGAAAGATTATAGATGGGACCATTCACACTACCATAACTTTTACCAAAAAGTGTCAAATTTCTACTCGCAGTCTTCGTCGACCTAGCTTACTTGTCCTACCAAGGACAAGAACAAACTATGCCAAAAAAAACATAACTTATGAAGGAGCACAATTTTATAATAACTTACCGTCTTATATAAAAAATATACGCTCTTTCAGCGGTTTTAAATCCCAAGTATCAAATTACATTTTAGGAACTCCTTGTTAACTTTGTAATCTTGCTAGTCAAGAAATAGAATGACCAATACGTGACCAATTATGTAATGCCAAATTTTTTAATTGTTTTGTATCGGTGACCTTAGAATAAGTTTATTAGATTATCTTGTATTCTCATGTAAGTGGCTTTTGTGTCTTTATGAGAATAAACTATTTAAACCTAAACCTAGTTTTTGTGCTTTCGTTACTGTAATTGGTTTTAAACCGTTGTAATAAAATAAATAAAAGGTGGGACTTGTGAAAAATTCTTTCAATACGTTTTTACTGCCTGACATTTCATAACTGCGCGTAGCATCAAACTAGATGTTCAGGTGAAAAGATAAATAAAACGGCAATGATCAGTTAGAAATTTGACCATCGACCGCGACCCGCCGCCTTCCGGCCTCGCCGACGAGTCGCAGCGCGACGTCCCAGTAATATTACTACTCCCCGTCTTTTGCCTAACGAGCCAGCCCGCGCCGCTGAGCCATTAGCTTTAAATCCCCCAAATAATAATGCCATGACCCAGCCAGTCCCGTGCCCTTGTCCTCCCCATACCGACACTTCTGAGCCGAGGTCCGTAGCCCACAGGGGGTGCCCTCAGCGAGCGGAGTTGTTTGTTTTAGTTTAGTTGCCTTGGCTGGGGTCCTTAAATTCATTTGAGGCCACCACAGGCTAGCCCGGTTAAGCAGCAACCACCCTTAGAGAGGTTTAAACTATGTGTTAAGATGGTCACTTATCCACAGACCAATCTTGGCAAGCGTCGCTTAACCTTGAAGATTCCCGTGTGTTCTATTATTATCTAGCCACGATCTCCTTAGGCTGATGATGATTTGAACTTGCCTACTTAACTTTATTTTCCTAATTTAATATAGTGGTGGTGTGGTGTCATTTGGGAACATATTAGTGTCAAAATGTTCCCCCACTGGCAACAGTTTAGTTAGATTTTTTTACCCATTTGTCACCAGCGGGAATAAGGTCAACAAGGTAACTGGGACTACTAGGCTCTTTGATTAGGGGGGCTATGGTCCCAGTCTCGCACCATTACCACAGTCGTTAGCAGAGCGATGTATGGCGACAGAACACAGAACCTAATCTCGTGTTGATATTATAAACATATATAATTTCCTCGTCAACAGATGGCTAAAAACCCCATCGTCCCTACTGTACGACCCCGCGCTCCGCCGCACTCTGTACAACCTCATGAAGAAGCTGTTCCTCATGCTGGTGGCGGAGTTCAAGCGGCTCGGCTCGCTCATAGTGTTCGCCGACTTCAACAAGATCTTACTCTGTACTAAGAAGAACACTGTCATGGATGGAATCGGTAAGACTTATAATATGTACATCCTGTATTTTGAATCTTATAGCGACGAAAATAAAGATCACAGGGATAAAATATTAGAGTAAAACAATTGTAAACGAACTTTAATGATACCTATTCAGGTTGACCTTTTCAAGCGGGTCTCCATAATAGCATAAGCATAATCAGCCTATAATGTTCCCACAGCTGGGACACAGGCCTCCTCTCGGTGAGAGGGAGTGGGCCCGCGGGCCCAGTGCGGGTTGGGACATGCCGGTTTCCTCACGATGTTTTCCTTCACCGTGTTGAGAGCAGTGGTGATGAAATAATTTACACAAAGTAAAGCGCCTGTCTGCAGCTGGGTTCGAACCTACGACCTACAACTCGTAAATCGCAGCCATTACCGACGGGCCACCACTGCTGCCAAGTGGGCCTGAATTGAGTGTGCCCAAGAACTCCACGACCTCATCCCACCGGCCCCCTTCTACCATCGGACATCCAGACGCACTGCATCTTACCATCCCTACCTTGTGGCTATTCCACCAATTCGCACTAAGCGTTTTCAAACGTCTTTTATAATGCGCACAGCAAAGGAGTGGAACTCTCTGCCAGCGTCTGTGTTTCCGAAAGCTTACAACCCTAATCTCTTCAAAGTTAGAGTGAACAGGCTCCTTCTGGGTAGGCTCGCTCCATCGTAGACTTTGTCTCTGTCATCTCTGACATAGACTAGAGTCAAGAGCAAACCCATTACAAATAAAAAAAAAAAATAAAAAAAAAGAATTGTGATAATCGATTTTTACTTTTAGTATAATATTGATTTTTCTAAAATCCAATCGTTCAATTTTAGTTTTCATCAAAATAAGACCCTCCTCGGAGACTCTTTATGTTTTTTCGCTTTTTAACCGACTTTCCAAAAAGGAGGAGGTTCTCAATTCGGCCGGTATGTTTTTTTTTCTATGTATGTACATCGATTACGCCGCGGTTAATGGACCGATTCGCGTGATTCTTTTTTTGTTTGACGCGAAATAGCTGCCAGGTGGTCCCATAAAAATTTCTTTCAGTTTGGTCTAGTAGATTTTATTTTATAAGCATTATTATTATTTTTTTAGTGTTTACACCAGTTCTTAACATAACATTGCGCTGGTACCACTAAAAAGTGAAAAAAATAAACTTTTTTACAAAAAATACAACCGACTTTCAAAAACAAAACACTACAAGGTACAAAATAACTTCGGAAGAAAGAAATAAACTTTAATTTCTGAAGTCGGTGTCTAAAAACGAAAAAATAACCAAAAACACCGACTTCAGAAATTAAAGTTTTTGGAAGTCGGTTGTATTTTTTGTAAAAAAGTTTTTTAGACTTTCGAATTTGGGCTATTTTGGATGGAAGTTGGAAGAACCCCTAAAAGTTAACACAAAAAAATGCCTATTTATACCTAGTCAAAATTTATGTTCTAAATTAATAAGTGAAGTTCCATTTCCATTTAACCTATCTAAAGGGGCCTATCGAATAGGCCCCTTTAGATAGGTTAATTCATAATCCAAATATTAACATTCTCTGTCCAGGCTACGTGGAGTTTGTAGTACAGAGCATCAGGAACAAGGAGCTGTTCCACGGCATCGACATCCGCTACAAGCAGTGCTGGTCCTACCTGCTGTGGCTGGACGAGGCCAACCATGCCGGAGTGCAGGTATAGCTATCTAACTGGGGTCAGTGGGCTACTCTCTAAGCCTGAAGTTCGTAGTTTCGGCCTTAGTTGCGTCAGTAGCGTAGCTAGCATGGGTGACACCCGGGGCGGATAATGTGGTGTCACCCTAAAAATTAACCCCCTCCCCCCCATAATTATCAATTGCAATTTTCGTTCTGGTGACGGCAGTCGCAAGTCATTTTACGAAAGGAGAGAAGGTGTGCCGTTTGTGCTGCAGGTTTTTATTTTCAGGAAAGTTCATATTTACTAACAAAATCTCGAAAATTTGTATGGTTTTTATTTTGGTTTCATCAGTATCTCAACTCCATTTTGTTGATTAAATGTAAGCTCATTAACTTAGAGAAGTCAGAACGCAAGAGCGACAGAAGACAGAACGCAAGAGCGAGCGATGCGAGCTTGAAATTTCTGCATCCTACCTCGGATAGGTTTTGTTTTTTTTTTTGATCATTCATACTTAAAAAGAAGTTACTTTATGGACTGATAAAAGAAATCCCATTAATTAAGAGAGGGCAGAACACAAGAGCGAGCGAAGCGATTTCGAAAATTCATGGACCCCGGTAATTCCGTCCCCCCGCCCTCCCTCGCTACTCTACTGGTTGCGGTCGTTTTCTACTCCGTATCACCTAACCACTAAGAATGAAACAACACGATTTGACAGTTATCGTGTTGTCATTCATTCTTAGTTCGGGTTAGGCCGAAACTACGGACTTCGGGCTTAGAGAGTAGCCCCCCAGCATTTCGATTCTTTCTTTTCAAGACTCACTACTAGTTACCATCTCTACATTGTCCATTCCTAGATTGAATAAATGTAATGAACTATGTATCCATTTCCAAATAGGAAAACGTAAGTTGCTAATGAATTGTATTTTGTTTTAAAAAAAGGGCAAATTACCGGATGGCTTAACCGAGGTTGGTTCGTCGCAACTGCCTCCAGCGAGCGAAGAAAACGACGATGAGGTAAGTGTTGTTCACTTTTTCCGATAAATCTTTATCTTCTCTGGCAAATATGGTACGCGATGCATCTGTAAAATACTGTAGTTGTTTTGTATTAGCATGGTAATCATTGCCTTTTCCCGAACTTTTCTTCGCGCGCTCTCTCTCGCACACAGCTCAACGTCTTGCTGTGCAACAGAGAGCGCGCGGAGTATAGTTAACATTACAACGTAGAACACTTTAGACTACTTACTCATAGGTATGTATCAATTTCCGTGACTTGAAAAAAAAACAAAGTATCACGGTAGACGTCGGTTCATGACAACTTTATATCGTCTTTATTTCATCATCGCCTTCCCTTTCTTGAGAACCATGTTGATCAAGAATTTATTTAACATTATATACAGGCGCCAGCATATCAAGCTACCCGAAACTATATTTTTACAATTTTTACAACCTTGAACCTATTGTTTCAGCGATAAAGTTGAAAATCTATTGAAGAAATTTTACAGATTGTTGTAACTTGATATGCTGTTCAATAGTAATACATGGGCGCACTTATCCTTAAATATACAAGGTCTTATCTAATTTATCTTTTCCCTCCAAAAAAGCAGTTTGTCGCTTTAGGGACCGTGCACGGCAATGACTATGCCATCTAGTGTCGCATATTCGAAGTTTTAAGGGTCAGAATACTTGATATTGACGCTTTTGTGCTACCACCTGTCGTTCCTGCACGCTCAGTTTAGGGGAACGTGCGCGAAGAAGACTGCCGTCGTAGCGTCGTAGCGTAGCTATTTAGAATTTTATACTTTAAACATACTTGACAATGACATTTCTGTGCTGCCACCTATAGTTTCTGCACGCTCCCTTTAAAATACGCACAATTGACTACGCAGTACTCCATACCTATAGTAAAATAGCAGCAGCTTGCCTTGCTATGCACGTAGCCAAGCCTGTATGCATACCGCCTACGTGACGCGAACTTGATGACTCTCCAATATTTCAGGAGGGTTCAATAACGATGCAGTGGAACCTGTCGAACTTCCTGCCGGCGTCCGTGCGCGAGCCCTTCGCGGCCGCCGTGGCCGGCTTCCTCAGCGCCGCCTACAAGCAACCCAACGAACTGCCCGCGCTCATGCGAGGCGAGATCTCGCAGAAGCTGTTTCAGTACGTTTTTGATCTATAGATATTTTTACAAAACAAAAAAGTTTAATGAGTCGGAAATAGAAATTTAGGGAACAGCAAAACATGCTCCTCCCGACCCTTCATTCCCTCCCCCTTAATCCCCTCTAATCGACCCTAATTAAATTATTGAGAGAAATGCAGGAGGATATTTTTCTGAACAAAACCATTCGAGTCCCCTTCTTAGTATCAATTTGGTGTCAGACTTTTTTATTTTATCTACTACATAAAGAAATTGTGAAATGGGAAAAAGTAAAATAATGGCCCTGATGCTGGGATTTCTTAGCATTCCATTAGACCCATGCATGGGACACAATTTTCAACTTTAACCTTGCTTTTCGTACCTCAAGTAGAAAAAATATTCAAGAATAATCGGGTTGTCTTTGGTTGCTGGGAAATAAGAGCGCATTCGCGTCTTTTTTCTGACCCAACTATGTTTTTTTCGTCCACAGAGTAACAGAGAAAATAAATACACGTTACCCGTCGCTACGCCCGACCGACATCGGCAAGCAGCCCGGACTGAAGCCGGACGCGTTCTCCGGCGACTGCAAGCCCGCACTGCTATACGTCAACGCGGTCTGCAAAGTGTTCTCACTCGATGGCTCTCTAGAAGATGAGGTTTGTGCTACATTGTCTATACTGCGTTATAGTTTGGCAAAAAATACCTACTATATAAATACTACCCTTCTAACCTCGTGTGTTTGGACGGAATATTTTCTTCTTCTGAGCATAATTTAAATTAAGATTCTATCAAAGTGACAAAAGGAAAATTAAAAAAAAATATTGTCAGTGTCTGGCAAACATCAAACTGCGGCCAAAAAGCTGGGTATCCTAAATAGGGTGAAGCGATACTTTAGGCCTGGACAGCTTTTAACACTATACAAAGCACAAGTCCGATCCTGCATGGAGTATTGTAGCCTCCTTTGGGATCGCTCAGCTAAGTATCAGCTTGCCGCTCTTGACTCGGTGGAACGCAGAGCTAAGAGGCTCATCGGCGAAGTAAAACTGGTGGATGCCAAGCTACATAGCTTGGCTCATCGCCTTAAGGTTGCCTGCTTGTCGGTCTTCTACAGATTGTACTTCGGTGAGTGTGCCCAAGAACTCCACGACCTCATCCCACCGGCCCCCTTCTACCATCGGACATCCAGACGCGCTGCATCTTACCATCCCTACCTTGTGGCTATTCCACCAATTCGCACTAAGCGTTTTCAAACGTCTTTTATAATGCGCACAGCAAAGGAGTGGAACTCTCTGCCTGCGTCTGTGTTTCCGAAAGCTTACAACCCTAATCTCTTCAAAGTTAGAGTGAACAGGCTCCTTCTGGGTAAGCTCGCTCCATCGTAGACTTTGTCTCTGTCATCTCTGACATAGACTAGAGTCAAGAGCAAACCCATTACAAATAAAAAAAAATAGTACAGTATACAGTATATGGTGTCTAGTGAACGCTAGAGCCAAATATAATTTATATAAATGACATTGATGAAAGTTAGTTGAAAACTATCAAGTACCTAGTACGTACATAATGTGCAAGTAGTGTCTTGAAATATCGTGAAGGTATGTATTTCTCGCTTTTATTCTTTGTGAAAAATAGCTTTTCGGGTTTTTCAATATTTAATTGAATTTATCTCTTGTGTCGGGATAGTAATGATGTGAAACATCAAAAGGAAATAGCTTATTGCTATAGAATACCGGTTTATATAGCAATTATTAATCTTTATTAGAAATTCTGTTTGAGAATTACGTCGCTCATATTTTGTTTATTGCTGTAGACACCGATCGGAGCAGACGACGGTATCGGTCCACGGTCTACCTACCAAATCAAAGAAAGCTCTTGATTGTAACTGTGAGCATCATAACTAGTTCGAGTTCTCATACGAGTACATGAGCCAGCTGAACAAGTTACCTTTGCAGTCTCCGTTCCCCGGGATATTCACGCAGTTTATGGATTCAAATAATTTAACATAGAAGTTTAACATTCTACTTTTCTGAGCTAATAATTAGTTTCCTTGTTATTTTCTATTTGCATATTGTCTAGGAGTTGCAAAATCAACTTAGCGCCGCATTTTTTACGCAATTTTGTAGTTGGAGACGCACCTGAACCAATTTATTGATTTCAATCATTATCTGAAGGTTTAGTAGCTCGTTTACTCACAAAAGTTATCGTGAACTTTAAAACTGTGCTTTCCTTTTGCGTTTCTTCTTTTTTAACACCGGTTTAACTATTCACCAATACTTAATATTTTTAAGGGTTTTCATTTTTATATCTTTTTTATATTCTTAATTGTTTTTTTTTTAAGTCAAATTATTAGACGTGGGATTAGCGAGATTTTTTCTTATTTCGCTACAGTATGTACAATTAACACATTCCGTTTTTTTATATAATGAGAAACAAAAGTGGGCCAGGCATTGAGCCCAGGGGGACTCCCATAGTTACTAAAGATTTGGGAGATCCTTTTCAGTTCAGGTCAACTCTGTGAATCATATTACTAAAATATAAAGTAAGAAGTTCCAGAGGAGTTTCGAACCCTGAGTGGTAGAAGTTTCCAGATTAATATTTCTTTAAGAACGCAATCGAACGCCTTTGAGAAATCGCAAAATATGTCCAGGGCATTGCATTTGTGTTCTCATGATTACAAATATGTCCTAATAGTTCTACACCAGTTATTAAATGACCCCTTGTAAAACAGGACTGTTCTGTTGTATACTAGCTTCTGCTCGCGTTTTACTTTGCGTGAACTTTAGATCTGGTTCCAGAGAAAATTTGTAAATTTGATATTGTACTTGAATCTCGCTGGGACACCGCATAGTGAGCGTGTTGTTGGCGTCGCTGATCCGCCTGCTCCGGTGTTTCTGTAGCTGAGCATGTCCATTCTGGTACTTGCGTATCTTGACCTCACATTTCCAGCTCTTAAAATAATTCGACACTTTTCTGGTCTCCTGGTCATTTCAAATCTCCATCGCTCACAATATTACAGCCCCAGAAATACTTCGCCATGTTTCTGATCTCCTGGTACTTGTGAATCTTTAGCGGTTAGCCAGCCGCAGCTCTGAATTTCCTCTTCCTCCTCAGTCTCGAACATGCCGGCCGCCACAAGCCATTTTACTGTATAAGATGGCTTGTGGCGGCATAAGAAGTCTAAATGTTATTCTAGGATATGATATCTAAATCCCTCTAGCCGTTTGTGCTTGATCGAGGCACAACCATGAACAATCCAAACGTGCAAACTTTGTTCTTGCTTTAAAATAAGTTTGTCTGTGTTGTCCAGGTGACCCTGCTGCGTCGCAACCTGCTGCGCCTGATAGGCGTGGGCGAGTTTAGCAGCGCGGCCGAGTGGCGCGACGCGTGCAGCTCGTGCGTGCTCAGCGAGGTCATCTGCAAGGTGTGCAACCACTGCCGCGACCTCGACCTCTGCCGCGACGCCAACACCGCCGTGCAGCTCGACGTGTGAGTATATACCTGTTACTAGTATATGTACGGCTCATCTGCAAGGTGTGCAACCACTGCCGCGACCTCGACCTCTGCCGCGACGCCAACACCGCCGTGCAGCTCGACGTGTGAGTATATACCTGTTACTAGTATATGTACGGCTCATCTGCAAGGTGTGCAACCACTGCCGCGACCGACGCCTTAGAACGACGCCTGAGTACGACGCCTTAGAACGACGCCTTAGTACGACGCCTTAGAACGACGCCTGAGCACGACGCCTTAGAACGACGCCTTAGTACGACGCCTTAGAACGACGCCTGAGTACGACGCCTTAGAACGACGCCTTAGAACGACGCCTTAGAACAACGCCTTAGTACGACGCCTGAGTACGACGCCTTAGAACGACGCCTTAGTACGACGCCTTAGTACGACGCCTTAGTACGACGCCTTAGAACGACGCCTTAGTACGACGCCTGAGTACGACGCCTTAGAACGACGCCTTAGTACGACGCCTGAGTACGACGCCTTAGAACGACGCCTGAGTACGACGCCTTAGAACGACGCCTTAGAGCGACGCCTGAGTACGACGCCTTAGAACGACGCCTTAGTACGACGCCTGAGTACGACGCCTTAGAACGACGCCTTAGTACGACGCCTTAGAACGACGCCTTAGAACGACGCCTTAGTACGACGCCTGAGTACGACGCCTTAGAACGACGCCTTAGTACGACGCCTGAGTACGACGCCTTAGAACGACGCCTGAGTACGACGCCTTAGAACGACGCCTTAGAACGACGCCTGAGTACGACGCCTGAGTACGACGCCTTAGTACGACGCCTGAGTATGACGCCTTAGAACGACGCCTTAGTACGACGCCTTAGAACGACGCCTTAGTACGACGCCTTAGTACGACGCCTGAGTACGACGCCTGAGTACGACGCCTTAGAACGACGCCTGAGTACGACGCCTTAGAACGACGCCTGAGTACGACGCCTTAGAACGACGCCTGAGTACGACGCCTTAGAACGACGCCTTAGTACGACGCCTTAGAACGACGCCTTAGAACGACGCCTTAGAACGACGCCTGAGTACGACGCCTTAGAACGACGCCTTAGTACGACGCCTGAGTACGACGCCTTAGAACGACGCCTGAGTACGACGCCTTAGAACGACGCCTTAGAACGACGCCTTAGTACGACGCCTTAGAACGACGCCTTAGAACGACGCCTTAGAACGACGCCTTAGAACGACGCCTTAGTACGACGCCTTAGAACGACGCCTTAGAACGACGCCTGAGTACGACGCCTTAGAACGACGCCTTAGAACGACGCCTTAGTACGACGCCTTAGAACGACGCCTTAGTACGACGCCTTAGAACGAAACCTTAAGGTGAATGCTCCAGGGTAGATTTTTTCATGAAATAATCATTCTGTCGAGCTTCATGAACTTAGAGGGCTATAGTGATGATTAAAATGGTTATAATTCTTTAGATAAATATGCGTTACGGTCGTATTTGGTCCACATACAGCTTCACACTGACCGGCAAATTGCAAAAAACATAAAAATATTTGAATTTCGCGGGCTACCCTAGAGCATTCATCTTAAAACGATGTTTTTAATCGACGCCTTAGAACGACGCCGTTAATTCGTGTTTTTATTTTTACTTCTCTTGTATTCGTAATGAAAAGCAGTGAGTGAGACCCGAGACAACTCAGGTGAAAGATTTATTTAGTCCCTCGAACCATTGGCGTCCTCGCTACATTCGGGAGCTAAACGCAGTTTCGGGACTAAATCAGTTACTTTCAGCTGCTCTAAGATAACAATGTACCATTTCACCCCAGTAATTATTGCTACAAAACACTCAGGACTGCCAACACTACCCTAGACTTGAATAGAAATAACCAACAGCCTTTATTTTGTTTTTGGATGAAATTAGATTAACAGCTATCTCACACAAGTCACACGTAATTTTATTAATACACCGCCCCCCCCACTCTTCGCCATCACGACCTAGGTACAACCTGCAATACTTCAAGTCACTTATTACTTTGCCAAAATACTGAATTTGGAATATGTTTGGTCACAGGCCAGTGTGCTTATGTCCCACTTGCGGCACTCCGTACGAGAACCAAGAGCTGGAGTGGCGCCTGGTCGAGATCATGAACAGGCGGACCATGTCGTACATGCTGCAGGATCTCATATGCAAACGGTGCCATCAGGTTTGTTAGAGTTGAACTTTTATTTTTCTTAGGGGAGTTTTTATTGCATTTTAACAATTGGTTTAGTTAACTACGGATAAAAAGTGCCTATCTTATAAAGCCACATAGACTGGATATTCTGACAAAGATAGGAAAAAAAGGACTCCACATAAAAAAAATAAAACAATAATAAAAAAAAAAATAATAATAATAATAATAATAAATAAATAATAATAATATTCTATTTTATATTTTATTTATTTGCTATACACCTACCACAGTGTGTTTCTTTTTAGCCCAAAGGTTGATTGGTAGAGAATGCCTTGTTGCATTAAGTCCGCCTATGTACCACTATTGTACATGAAGTTTAAATAAAATATTGGAAAAGAAACCCTTTGATCACATGGCCTAAATTTTTGAGACAATATAGCCTGTAACGGGGAGATAAGGTTCACCTGGGAAATGGAGGAGACCTTGCCCAGCAGTGGAAATTATGGGTTAGGGAAAAATAATAGCCTGCATGGGCGCTAAGTTAAGTAATATCTAGTTTTGGGGATAATTTACGATGAAGTCAGAAAGGGTCTTTTTAGCTTGGATAATTCTCTTCCAGCATTATCTGCAATCACTAGCCTGTTTACCCACAGCTGTTTTTGCAATAGAAATTGACAAACTATACCATCTTCTCTTTTGCAGGTAAAGCGCGAGAACATGACAATGGTATGCGAGTGCGCGGGAGAGTTCGCCCTCATGCTGCCAACGAAGGAGGTCCTCGCACAAATCAACACCTTCAAGACCATAGCCGAGTACTACAACATGCCGCTACTCTTAGAACTGATCGACTACCACCTCAGCAATACGTGATATCAATCTGTATTATAAAGTTTAATATTAAGTGCAATTAAAATTGTTTTTTTAGCATACAATGTTTTATTTCTATCAAACGATGATGAAATTGTGCCAATGTTTTACAGCCAATGTAACATGGGCAAAACAACTAGACACTAGGCAGACAAGTGCCAGAGGTACTTGTCTCACCGCTCACTGATCAGCGAATAGCGAGTAAAGCTTTAAACTCGAAATAGTTGGCGATCAGCGAGTAGCGAGTGAAAAGTTTCAATAGTTTTGACACTCTGCTTTCAGCGAGTGCTTTTGTGCGACGGGCTTTCACTCGCAATACTCTCTCCGGCCCGCGAGGAGCTCGTGGCTAAATAATAACAGCCGGTAAATCTGACTCCAGTCTTGCCAAGATGAACTGTGTTACCCAGTTAATGGGTTGTGGAGGTCTGGTAGGCAGTCGCTCCACGTAAAACACTGGTATTCAGCTGAATCCGATTTGACTGGAAGCCGACCCCAATGTAGTTGTAGTAAGGCTAGGCAGATGATGATTCACTCCGGCCCGTACTATAGGTAGAAATTACCGCTGTTTGGTAAGTTCCGACCGCCAAGCGAGCATCGCCGAGCGAGTACGATATTTGATAGCTCTTGTCGCTGCGATCAACTAGAGGTAAGAGCCGCTCGCCGGCAGTGTAAACGGCCAGCTATCGACTAAGAATTTATGTGTCACGAGATCATCTTTTGCCCCTTTAAAAAAACCCCGACCGCTAAAAACGACTTGTTTCGAACTTTTCTGCTGTTTTTAGCGGTCGGGGGTTTTTTTTTTAATAGGTTTTTAACAAAATTTCTTCAAGACAGTTATAGCTAATTCCCAAAATAATATGAAAAAAAAAAAAATTAAATGGGCAACATTTTTTCTTGTTTCGTAGTTTTTAGTTGTTTTAGCGGTCGGGATTTTTAACTAAGTCTATTTTTTTATTTCCTACTTTTTAGTGAGTTACATTTTTGGAATCGTCTCCTCGAGCCCTTTATCTTGATAGGTTTTGAAAAATAAAAATTTATTGACCGCATAATATGGCGCAAAAATCGATCTTTTTACGGTTTTAGTTCATTTATTTCTAAAAGAAAGAAAAAATGTTTATTTGGGACTCGCACAAAACAGACAGATGTAAATTTAAAGAAAAAGAAAAAAATTAAAGAAAGATTACAAATCACTTGTACAGAAATAAATACTTATCTAGATTTAGCTACAAATATATAGTTGGTTTTTAATTTTAATATACCCATGTCACTCTCACGAATCTCACGAATACGAATCTAACGACACCATTAGAGCTAAAATCTATCGAGCCGTTCCAGCTGCAGAGCGTGCCAAACATTTGAATTTGTCGCCAAAAATCCGCCATTGTTTTTATTCTATTTTGATATACCTGAGGGCTTAGTGCAAGTTTTTTTACGGTCTCAATCGCGTTAAAAAAAGGTTATCCGTTATTGTTACCAGACGGCGCTTATTGAGTTTCAATACAAATTGATGTAATTACGCTAACGCGATCGAGAACATTGAAAAACTCGCACTAAGGCCACCAGTGTCACTCTCACAGTAAATACGAACCTAACAACACCTCTCAAGCTAAAATCCATTGAGCCATTTAGGCTCTAGGGAGTGCCAAAGAACATAACCCTCCTTCTTTCGCAGTCAGGTAATAAGATATCAATGACCTGGGAGTTATCTAGTAGACTGTGTACAGTGAATGGGCTACTACCATTGTCAACTGCAACAACTGCTTTTAATTCTGTTGATAATAATATGTAAATATGTGGAACTATACAAAGATTCAAGCTATTGGAGTTTGTCCTTTATGAAATAGAAACAACAAAATAATTGATATTATGTATATTACTATAAGGAAATTATTCACAAGTTAATTAAAATAAACAAAAAAATTAATAAATGAATTTAAAGAGTGCTCCTCTCATCATTTGGTGTTTGGCCCAAGCCTTTAGCTACTTCACTAATGCATAACCATTGTCCATCCGATCCTTCTCGCCAGAGACTGACTTTGTTGTCTCCCCCGGACACAGCTAGAATGTTACCAGTGAGCGACCAGCTCACGCTCCACACAACATCATCAAAAGTGTTAAGTATTGTAGGGGTCCAGGACACATTATCATCACTAGTCCAGATAACAACTCTCTTGTCCTGGGAACAGCTGGCAATCATTGAGCGTTGGAGCCCTAAAGATGGAGCCCAGGCTACATCTCGGACCCAGTCCATGTGCATTTCCAATCTGTTTTCTTCTACCCATTGGTCGCCTGTTTCTCTCCAAATCTGTAACAAGAATTTAGCTTTGGGAACCAACATAGATGAGAAATAATTATGAAAAATTAAGCTTATTAGGATAATTAGATTATTACATCATTGTTATGGGTGACAAGAACATAGCAACTTAAACTTACTTTGATCAAGTTATCACATCCTCCAGTTACAATCCTCTTTGATGCCTCCTTATTGCTCAGAGGGTCCAAGTTCAAGTCAGCAGAGATGGCTGGGCACCAGCTGACAGAGTTAACTCCAATGGCGTGTGCCCCGGGGATCTTCTTCACGTCCCAGTTACCGCCATCCTGCGAGTATGTTATTATGGACACGGAGCCATCGGAGCTGCAGCAAGCCAGAATAAGACCGTACTCGGCTGGTGCCCACGCAATAGAGTTCACGGAACTCTCATGTCCGGTATACTCATACAGTTTCGTCCACTCGCCGGATTCTTTCCATATGATAACTTTCCGGTCATAGGAACATGATGCCAGTAGGTTGCCATACTTAGGATGGGCCCATGCGACCTGCCACACTGGACCGAAGTGACCCTTCAGATCCGCAGCAAGGGTTTGTGTACCACTCTTGATGTCATAAATCTTGACCGAGTTATCGGAAGAACACGTTGCAAGCCTCAACCCATAGTAATCCAGTTCGGCATCGTGTATCATATCTTCATGACCGGTGTCAATCGTGTTAAGAACAGTAATCATTTTTTAAATATTTATCAAAAAACACTAAAATGAACAATTTAACCGCGAGTGGCGTACCAGCTGTCAAACGGTTGACGTGGAATCAAAGTTGCCATAGATTAGAAAAACATAAATTGACTGAATACAAAAAGAACCAAGGCCAAGAAAAGACTACTAAAACAATAATAATTGTTTGTAAAACATATTTTTATTGTATGAAATATGAACTTATTTCATAAAAGATACGACAAACGATAAGCATATTCATTCAAATCTACGATCACTGACGTAATCATGAAGTTAGATGAATATTAAGTTGCAGAAGTTTGCAACATTTAGCTTACAATGTCACGAAAACTTCAACAAATCTGAAAATAAATGACCTAAGTAATAAAACGAAAAGTATGATAAAAACTTGGTTTACAAAATAACAAGATGTCTGTAAATAATGAAGGTTTTATTTTCAACGTTGAAAATCTATTAAAACAAGACTATCGAGGAGTGAATGTAAGTGCGGTTAGAGAAGAATGTCATCTAAGATTAGTGATGAAGTGATGTGATGTGATTATCACCTATGTATTACTTTCAGATAGCTGTTTACGCTCTGGCGACCGCTGGCTTAGCAGTATCCATACATAAGATTCGTCCGGTACGAGCCATGTATATCTTAGTCTATTATTATTAATGATATTACATAATAACATTTATATTTAAATTTAATTAGGTTAGCAAGTTTTCAAAGGCAAGTGCAGTTCCTAATCATTTTATAAAGAAACATGAGACGTTGAAGGGATCTTATGTTGGTATCCAGCACTCACCACTCCGTATCTTGGTGAACCATAGAGCCCCAGTATACTTACCTTTGTGGCATTCAGGGAAACCGCCACTTCCAGTGAAGGTTAGTATGTATGTTTCCAACAATACCTTTGAATCAGCTTGCTTGGAGTAGTGCCAAGAGATTTCTAATTTATATTATCTGTTTTGTTTAGTTATGGGGAGTAGATGTTGCAAGTGGGAATGCAGTGAACTGGCTGGAATGTGTGGCCAAAAACCAGAAAGTATCATTAACACTTGTCACAAGAGAAAATGATGAGATAGTCTCGAAAGTGTTGTTGCATTTACCACAACAGAGGGTAAGGATTCTTATTAGTACCCATGCCTACTTCTTTGGGTGGTATTTTTATGATTAATATATAGCCACCCACAAATGAAGTGACTTTTTGGTAAAAGAATTTTCAAAAATAGTTCAGTCAATCCAGAGCTTACCCCCTACAATCACAGAAACTTTACGTCTTTATAATATTAGTTTAGAAGTATAGATAAAGAATTCAACCTATTAAAAATAAATACTAAAAGAAATTATTGCAATAGTTGGTCAACATACTGTTAAGGATTGTTTTTTTTTGTTACTTGAGGTATATTCCCAATCAATATGTATATTCCTACAATCACACATTTATATCTATTTATATTATACACACACCTAAAAACAAAATAGCTACACAAAATACTTAAAATAACAAATCTGGACTGCTTATACAAAACCACTATTTACTTTTATTATTATGTATCTGCTTGACATCTGTTTGTCACTACTGGGATCCAGCAGAATACCAGCATACTGGCACATCAGCATGTGCCAGGGTGCTGGTATCCAGAGCTTACCCCCTACAATCACAGAAACTTTACGTCTTTATAATATTAGTTTAGAAGTATAGATAAAGAATTCAACCTATTAAAAAATAAATACTAAAAGAAATTATTGCAATAGTTGGACTTGGTCAATATGTTACTGTTAAGGATTGTTTTTTTTTGTTACTTGAGGTATATTCCCAATCAATATGTATATTCCTACAATCACACATTTATACATATCTATTTATATTATACTCACACCTAAAAACAAAATATGTACACAAAATACTTAAAATAACAAATCTGGACTCCTTACACAAAACCACTATTTACTTTTATTATTACACTATTTGACCCGCGCAACTTCGTTTGCGTCGCAATTTTCATTACTGCTCTGCTCCTATTGGTCTAAGCGTGATGATATATAGCCTATAGCCTTTCTCGATAAATGGGCTATCGATATCTGCTTGACATCTGTATGTCACTACTGGGATCCAGCAGAATATCAGCATACTAGCACATCAGCATGTGCCAGGATGCTGGTATTCTGCTGCAACTCTGCAGTTGGACTCCCATTTAGTGCAGCTTAGACACACACACTGCATGTTTGAGTGTATATATCAAATATATTTATTTTTTAAGTAGGTAGGTAATGCTGTGTGTAAGTGCTTCTGAGGTTTGTGTTTCAAATTGCGATCATTCCTGTGCTGTGTAGTTACTATTCTAAAAATGATAATATAATAACTTTTTATTACAGAAAAACACAGTTGAGACCATAGATATTGGAGAAAGGCTTGTAGAACTTGGTTTTGCCAAAACATTGGTGCCCAAAAACATAGAGAAAAATACTATTGAATCAAAATTGGCCCCAGTGTTATTGTCTGCTGAAGCTCGGGCTAAGAAGTACCGGCAAGGCATCTGGTCGGACACCCTTCCGCCCCTACCTTTTTACACAGTATTCTGGAGAAAAGGGTCACAGTTCACTGCATACGTTGTAACTATCACAGCAAAGAAATTGTTCGAATTGATTAAATTGGCATCTCAAGAAGTCCTGGGGGGAGCTAAAAAACTAGCTGCCCGACCCTTCAGATCAACACGGAAACAAGTACAAACTACATGAAAGCATTTATTTATGAGCTTTAATACTTAAATCTAAATGCATTGCAATAATGGTAACTATTTAGGTATTCAGAGACTAGAGGTGATACTTCCATTTTCTAAGAGTGTCCAAAATATTCATCTCTTTTGTATATAATGTTGGCAATAAAATGTACTGTTGTTTAATTACTGTAGTATTATTGTTAAAAACAAAAACACAATTTGTAAAAAAGCACTTTATTCAAATTAAATATTATATATTACATTAAAATATATATCTTAATTAAAATAGCAAAAGGAAAAGTACAGCTAAACAATCTATTGAAATAAACCTTCCAACCATTATTTGTAATGATGATAACACCTTAATTTCGCCCTAATATAAAAATAAATCGTCACTTCAAATGTAAACAAAACTTTAATGTACAAGGTAATTT
Organism: Lacanobia oleracea; assembly: GCA_950371165.1. Lineage (NCBI taxonomy): Eukaryota > Metazoa > Arthropoda > Insecta > Lepidoptera > Noctuidae > Lacanobia > Lacanobia oleracea. The sequence goes on from OX493404.1 coordinate 6,713,965, forward strand.
ACGAAAAAATACTGCTTCGTTTCAACTAAACGTCGAAGTAGGTATCATAGTCGCGGATATAAAAATACAAAAAGCAAGTCTGATCCCCCTATGGAGTTGTCGCACCAGTATTAAAAAGATCGAAAAATATAGTTGGTGGGTGTCTATAGGGAACGCTACACGCTTGATATATGGCTATTGGATGGCAATCCTGATATAACTCATAGTGATAGATATAGGGGCGTGTAGGGTCGCGTGGTGCGGGCCGTAATACTTGTCGATATAGGTCGCGTTGTACTGGGAGCGGGGCGCGGCGCGCGGGCGCGGGGGGCGCGGCGCCGTCAGAGCAGGCTGCAGCGCGACAGCCACGACGTGGGCTTGCGCTGCTGCTCGTTGGCACGGATCTGGTGCGCGCCGGACCGGGCGCCCGCCGGGTTACTCGCCTCCTGGATACACACACATACTACATTAGACTTGAGTCAAATTATGGTATGTTCTTTAAGCCTCGTATTCATCGTAAACATTTCTTTAGCAACAAAGTCGAATCAACGTGTTGCGGAGTTACAATGCTTGCTGCAGAGTGGCTAGAAGCTTTTCAATCAAAATCATATCACCTGATGGCATATAGCAATCACCTGATTGTCTAATAAAAAGATGATTCCGTGCTTCGGAAGGCACGTATAAGCCCGTGGTAAGTGGTCCTGGCCACCAAATGGCAGTCGTCAAATAAACCATGTCAGAGACCCTTGAGGCGGAATAGAAACTGACATTAGTGTTCGAGGTCGCTAGACCTTACTTCCCACACGATAAGAAGAATCAAAAGCATTATTATGGGATCCTATACATCAGATACAAATGTTGACCAACTATTGCTAAACAAATGTTTGCCATGAATAAGTGGCTTTATAATCGCATATTGAGTTAGGAGAATTTAAACAAAAAGGTGGCGAACGTAAGTATTACAATACCAAATAAAAAGACCAGTGTCTAACATGAGTTTTGTCAATGTATACTCGCTAGGGACTGTAGTTAATTTAAAAAGAGAAAACTTCAAAAAAACACGTTATTTCTAATTTATTTGTTTAAGTTGTTAACTAACAAACAAGCAAATTACAAGTAGAACTTTAGTTAACAACTAAAAAATATAATTAGAAATTTGTTTTTTTTTTTAAGTTTTCACACGTTTTTTTAACTACAGTCGCTAACGAGTATAGTTTGATAAAGCTGATTGTAGACGTACAGTAAGGAAGCTCGTATGGAACGTTAGTGGTACACAGCTGAACGATACCGCACAACATTATCAAAGCGATTTCAAAATAACAAAATTAAACATTTAGATAAATTTGTAAAACAGTTAAAAAAACACGATTGAAATTCACTAAATATAAAAAACCTTAGGCGACAATTTAGGGCAAAATAAAGCCTGATATACGGCAGCGATACTATAGTCCTTTCGAATATTTATCTCGAGAGAAAACCTTCCATATTACCAAAAATTGTTCGCCTAATATTGATCTTCGCGTCTTGTTAATAATAAACACCTGCCTTCACAAACAAGATCCATCTTATTACAAAACATGGTCTATGTTTAACTATCAAACGAGTTTTTGTATTTGGAACCTTATTCGGATTTAGATAAAGTTCTTCATTCAAGAGTTGCCTTTAAAACTGTTTTTTAGTTATCAGTATTTTATTACTTCGGAATAAAATTCAAAATACAATAACTGGCTTGATGGACTGAGTTAGGAAGTAGAGTTAGAATTTAGATCTCTTCCTATTATGAGACGATCTGAATCTCGGAACATAAGCTGTGCCTTCAGGATAATTATGTTGAATACTAAATGACGAATCCGTACTTTGTGACTTGTCTGAGAAGGCTGGTGATCTAGAGGCCTCCGTATCAAATCGTCTTATTCACAGAACGTCTAATGGTCGTACAGTCATACTTTCTGTTTTTCGTCATGAGCAAGTGAGCATGGCTCCTTTAATTAATTTTCACACCGCGTGCACGAAAACGTAACGTGCAAACTCAACCTAAAGTAAGTCATTATTGCCCGGAGGTCAATAATGACTTACTTTGATGGATGACTTTGGAACACAACTGGGAGACCGACGGGACGCGCTAGCGGCTAGCCATTTCTCTTCATGACTTGCGAACAATTTTCTCGCAGTACGTATGAAAAGCAGAGTATGCTCTGCTAGTTTGAATCCCTCGCAGCATTCAGGATTCTTGTATTAACTCCCTCGCTTCGCTCGTGAGTTACAACTCTACGCTATGCTCGGGAGTTAACTTTCCTTCATTAGGTGCGGGATTCAAAATGACGCCCGGGACATAAGACAATACGTTATACCCCCGGTGCATAATCTACTATTAAAATTAACATTGAAAAGAAAAGATGACAGGCCTTTGGTGTGGACGCAACCTGTGACAACACCCTTGTACGATCTCATGTACGGCGAGCTGTTTCGGCTTTTCTGTGGCTTTTAAAAACTGGAATACCACATGTTATATAGAATATTTTTTTCAAAGTTAGATTGAACAGGCTCCTTCTGGGTAAGCTCGCTCCATCGTAGACTTTGCCTCTGTCATCTCTGACCTGGACTAGAGTCAAGAGCAAACCCATTACAAATAAAAACAAAAAAATATATATTTTACTCTTTACTAAGACAACGCTTTCCGGTGGCTATAGGTGGAAGCAGAAGTTCGGAGTCGGGCATGCATGAATCATGAGCGCAATCACAAACTACCAGGGGACAAGAAACAAGCAGAAGCAACTTTTTTTTTGCACATCTGCTATTATATTTTTGTTCACTAGGTAATGTCCGCGACTTCGTACGTGCATATCCCGTTTTTACCCGTTACCGTAGGAATTTTGGGAAATCCTCTTATTGCTCACCTACACTCCCCACGGAACCTACATGCCAAGTTTCAGCTTTCTACGATTAGTAGTTTTGGCTGTGCGTTTGGAACTAAGAAGAATGTATAAAGAGTTAAGTGCCACCACCACGAACGAGTGTATCGCCGCGAGTTGACGTTTTGCTCGTCAATTTGGTTCATCGAATCACCACGATAATATCGCCGTGTTCATAGAGTTGTTATAGAAATACGTGGTACGACGAAGATATCGCCGCGATTCTCTCGCTCGTGGAGACGGCCCCTTACTGACTAGGCGATTATTTAAAATGCTTTAAATTAAAAAATTAAGTCTTCATTCAGTTTTTTTATCAACCTACAGTACGTCTACCATGAGTTTTATCAATCTATACTCGCTAGCGACTGTAGTTACAAAAATGTAAGAAAACTTTAAAAAAGCAAGTTTCTAATTTATTTGTTCCACTTGTTAACTAACAAGCAATCAAGATGCAAGTAAAACTTTAGTTAACAACAAAAAAAAAAAAAAAATTACAAACTTGTTTTTTTAAAGTTCTCATACATTTTTTTAAATACAGTCGCTAGCGAGGGTAGATTGATAAAACTCATGGTAGACATACAGTATTTAAGGTACTTTCCTTTCATGTGGCAAAGTCTTGGGACACCCTGTTTATTAGCATTTATTGTTTAGAATGGTGTTTTCACATTAGCCGATAGCGACATCGGCCCGTGGCCAAATTAATTCAAGACAGTTTAAATCAAAGATGAATAACGTCCCTATTGCTACAAAATGATCGCGAATAAAAGAAATAGTCGGTATTTATGTGACTGTACTTTTCCCATTCTTCTGTTTTCAGGGGGGCTAAAAAGGCCACTTTGGGTGAATCATAATATTAATCACACAACAATCTGTCAAATTTCATCTTTATCTCTAACGAATTAGGTTCAAGATTGATTGGGAAAATTTGACAGTGACGGGTAGCGTGATTCGCTTTCTGATTCTGCTAGTGGTACTGCTAATAGGTCGTTCTGCTCATAAGACGTTTTGAGAATAGGATTTTTTGATACGGAGGCATCTAGGTTCTGCTTACATAAGCTCAAATTTTTTGCAAACTGCAGATAAACATCATGCACTTATTTAGTAGATAGCCAAAAATATTTAAGTAATGCTAAACAATATACACAGCGGAACAAAAAAACAACGAGCGCCTAATTAGTTCAACACAATATTTTTACTGTTTTGCCATTTTATCTACGAAGCGAACAAAAAAGACGACACTTAGGAAAAAATAGTACCGTAAACTCGGATTCATTACCTTCTGTTTTCGTAAAGAATTGCATGAAACAAAAGAAGTAAAGTTGTAGATGGAAAAAAAATATGTATCAGCACCTACACTATACATAAGTATATATTTGTTCACAATGCATATGGTAGGCGCCAGATAATTGTGCAATAACGGTCAATGACCCACATAGATTTATTGTCTTTCTTAATATCAAAACAGAAATAAGTAAAGCTGTCCTGAATCGAATTCTATCGATCCTTTACGTTCTCTAGTAATGAAAAACGGTTAATTTATTGTTCGGGTGTTGTTGATTAGGGAAAAGTCATTCCAAGTTTATCTGGCGCTTACCATAAGTATGAATGTGTTCACTATTACATCAATCATTGAACTGTTAATTAGGCCTTTGAGTTTTGTTTGTCTATCGCAAACGTACCTTGGCAATTGTCAGGGTCAGCAACGTTTATCTTCAAAGGAACTAGGTTGTACACTTGTTAACACGAGTGCATTGATTCTTTTATGCATCATCATTAATTTATCGACACTGCATTAATTCTTGGGCAACAGTTTTTCTTAGTATTTTGGTATTGTTGCCTAACAACCCGACTGTCTCGCCAACCTTAGCGCCACGATAAGATAGGTGAAATCATGTGTATTAAGCAGGAAAACCAAAGATTTCATTACAAATAGAATGAAAGAGAGAGAGAACTAATTTCTTCATGTACCAAATAATCTATCTCTCTCTAACTACTCTAAAGTTAAATTCCAAGTTTAGCACATATTTGGACGTGTTAGTCACGTTGATGTTTAGTTCTCATCAGTATAATTTATTCAGTAGGCGGTGTACGAGATCGCAAATAGTTCACACTTATGAATAAGGCCTTGATTCAATTGTTACACACAGACCGGTGTAAATAGTGCAGCAGCGGTATTTGGTGAAAGTCTCTTAGTTTTGGTGCTTTTGCACACGGCGTTATTTTAACGCGCCGACGACGCGCGCTAACGCGCTTTTATCGAAATTCAGACACATACAGTACTGTTTTTTGGTTATTTAAGGTAGTTCGAAAGAATGAATATTTCAGAAATAATCATTCTTTCGAACTACATGAACTTAGAGGGCTATATTGATGATTAAAATGGTAATAATTCTTTAGATAAATACGCGTTACGGTCGCGGATCGCATTTGGTCCACATACAGCTTCACACTGACCGGCAAATTGCAAAAAACATAAAAATATTTGAATTTCGCGGGCTACCTTAAAGCGCAGCTGCCGTGAGCGCGCGTACGTAAAACGTACGTCGTCGGCGCGTTAAAAATACGTTGTGTGCATAGACTTTTATGATACATTTTAGAACAAAGTTTGCTGATTAAATAAGACCAGCTTGTAGTAATGGTACTTTCTGTAAAGTATATTTATACAAGTTTAAAAATAACTGAATCAACTAATGCGTAAATTAATGACTAATCAATTCGGAAAGTACCCAACAGCTACGTCTTCACTAGTATACGCCTTGTGATGTGAATCATCTGTACACACATAATATGTATGTTCGACAGCGGCAATCTGCATCATTCATTTGACAAGGCTATTCATATCAAGCCATATTTTACAATGTATTACAATACAACTACTGCTTAAGGCGCAATGTTGAATGACAAAGTATGCCTGTCCATCATTTAATTAAATTCTTCGCTTAATAAAAATATAGGACTGTAGGTGTAGTATTAGCAATCACATTTATTCAGCCTGTAATATGGTTGACTTCCCCACTGATAAGCAAACAACCATATGACACCAACACGTCACCCTACTTCGAGCAAAACATTAAAGTTTTCCTTATTATAAGTGGCATAGTTGGCAATTTATATTATGTCATAACAAAATAGTATAGGTGTATAATTATATTTGGCAGAGTTAATCAATCACATAGTAAACAAAGGAAATGTTTTGTTTACACAATCTTTTTATATAATGTTTGTGTGGCAGCATACACAGTACACAGTATGATCTCTTTCATACGCAACATATTCATAACCTGAAGAATTTTTATGAGGGTAGAAGAAACTACACAATACATACAGTTCTATGATTCTCTGACATGTTTTCTTTTGCCAACCTACATTAATGTTGTCTTGTCGAGCACTTTTTGCCGATAAATCGTTAGCGACATTTAACAGAACATTTTTTTTTATACCTTAAATGACATAGTTTAAGAGGAAATGCATAAGGAATGCAGTATATATCCTTCTTATTCAGTTTATGAAATATCTTTAAATCAGACCAATATTAGAGGAGGAAACAGACGAGCTTAACCTCGAATTACATCAGTATTATCTAAAGATATAAAACTGTTTACGATCTTTTAGTGTACTACTGCATCTGACTCCAGTCTTGCGATGAAGTACCGTGTTACCCAGTTAATGGGTTGTGGAGGTCTAATAGGCAGCCGCTCCTCGTAAAATACTGGTATTCAATGACTTTTTACATACAGTCTCCCCACCCTCGTTTCCTCTAAAGACACAAAACGATTTTATAGTAGATTGACAATAAAGGCTCTATGTGATACTTTTGTGTGAAAACGTGTAATACTTTCTGGGTCCTAATTCCTATTAACTGTAAAAGGAATAAAATGTCCCGTACCTGTTTCTTCTCCATCTTTGCCTTGATATCTCTTGCTAGGGTATAAAACGCCGACTCAACATTTAAAGAGTCTTTTGCTGAGGTTTCTATAAATTTAATCTGATATTCTACAGCTAACTGTTCACCTCTTTCTTTTGATACCTGGAAAAGTTAATAATCTTATGTATTTTAGATTAAATAAATCATGGTTTTCGAAATTACAAAATCATCAACTGTAATCCATTTAGATTACAGTTGATGATTTTGTAATTTGACATGAATATGATGTTAACTGGCTTGTTAGCCATAGTTCTCCCAGTTAATCCCCAGTTATTCTTATCATGTAGATAAAATACCGCCAAAACCATGACTCACAAGTGTGATTGGAATAACATTTACAGTTCCATTTGCCACTTATCAATACCAACATAATATTATTGATAACACATCAATGTGACTATAGAACTCAAACAGTAGGAAAACCATATTACTTTCATGGATTTATCAATCCATACACTAACTGTATTTATAAATTAACTGGTGCTTTTGTCCTGTTTTATTCAATCAAAGTAGAAAAGATTAATTAGTAATGATTACATAAAATTATCAATTCTATATGGTTTAAGGTACAAATCTACATTTATGAGATGTCAACCAAATATAAGTGATTATTGATTTTGAAGATGAGCCATAAAAGCATTCATATTTGATGAGGGTTCACTGACCTCTGAACAGGAACCAATTAAGTTTCACTTCCTTTGCATAAGAGTTAATCATAGATGGTTTAATTCTGATGTAGGCCAGAGATAGTTTAAAACAGTAACTACTAAAGCTGCTCTTACCTGTCTTTTAGCCTCTAAATCACACTTGTTTCCAAGTATCATCTTTTCAACATCAGCACTGGCATTTTCTTCAATATTTCTGATCCAATTCTTTATATTTTCAAAGCTCTTTTCATTTGTAACATCGTAAACCAGCATTATACCCATTGAACCCCGATAGTATGCCGTGGTGATTGTACGAAATCTTTCCTGACCAGCAGTATCCCTGGAATGCAAACATGTTTACAGTTAAATGGGAAATTCTTTAAATTAATAAATATAGAATGTAATAAATGTTTACAGTTCAATTGTTAGGTACAATATTATTAGGTATACACAACAAATCAATTGTTCTAAACAATTATGAGCTGGAAATGTTTTCCCATTTATGTAATTATCACTTTTAGATAACTAGCCCCACATAATTATCTCATAAATTCACAGAGGTCAAGCATGACTATGAGTCTAGAATTGCAGTGCAAATGTAAATTATTGTTTTGTTCCCTGAATGTCTTGTAGAACAACAGTTTGAGCCATTGTGTTGATAGGCTGAAGAAAGGAAGTGGGTACATTGTACTAGCCTCATTACTCATTTACGATTGCAAAACTGGCCGCTAAGTTTAACTTGACCGCGCCTTGTAACAGGTCTGGCTTAGATATTAAAACTAAGAAAAAGGAACAAAACAAATAAAATTAAAAATCAACTTACCATATTTGTAATTTTACTTTTTTCCCGTCGAGGTCTATCGTACGAATTTTAAAGTCGATACCTGCAACCAACAGTCCAGTTATTCGGGGATCAACTAATTAATTAGTGTGTATGATGTCATGAACTCTCGATTCATTTAATTTGATAAGGGCTCCATTTATCGTGGCGCCGCGCCCTATCCGCCACGAAAATGTGTACGATACAAAATAGACACAATGGACATGGAGACAAAAAATCCTGTTCCTTGACAATTTAAGTAAAAAATTATCTGACAATAACCTTTGATATAAGACTTGAATCAAAGTACTCACCAATTGTTGATATAAATGAAATGTTGAACGCATCTTCTGAAAATCTGAATAATATAGATGTTTTTCCCACACCTGAATCACCTATCAAAAGCAATTTAAATAAATAATCGTAAGTTTTTGCCATTTTTTACAACAATCTGATTACGATACACAAGTCTGCCATTCATTTGGCATTTTTGAGTAATCACTAGTGTTGTCAAGTAACTATGTTCAACTTGATCATTCGATTCTACGAATATTTCGAAACATCGAAGTATTATTAAACAAAACTGTATTAGATAAGATGCAGACAAGTAGTTTTTCCAAAAATAGCCCAAATAATAATTTAAATGAAAAAACTAGAACTTGTGTTATTTTCTAATCTTTGTGTTCGTTATCAATGACTGAGACTGATGTTTACTGTCTATGGTTACTAGCAACTAGGCAGTATGGTCTCAGACCTTAGCCTGTTACATCAGGAACGAACTCTAAAATAAAATGTCTATGGTAAGCTAAAGCATGTTGTGTCAATGCATAGAGGAATATAATATATGTCAATGTCACTTTTTGACATTTATTTTGATTGTGGTGTTGTGTGTGTGACACTGTTCGCTTTTCAAATTGCATTTGCGGTGGGAATTAGTTTTATGATTATTTATTTGTAATATGAAGTAAAGATACATAAAAGCGGAAATTTTCTTATCTTCAGAATGTTTTATCATGTAAGTGTATAATTTAATTTTCTAATTGCACTGCCTGTTTTGAAATAACTTGTTTAGTAAACAAATGTTTCAGATATCTTTAGAACACGAAATCCTTCTACACCCTCGGTACTTCGGGCCGCAGTTGCTAGATACTGTTAAGCAGAAGTTATATACTGAAGTCGAAGGCACGTGTACGGGAAAGTAAGTAAAGAAATAATCGAGTTTTCGTTTTAAAGGTTAAGTACCAACTGAAACGAATGTTTTCTAAATTATAAAAAGCAATGTTCTGAGCTTTTAATATGCCTAGATAAGTTTATGAAAGTAAATATTAAATTTAAGTGAAAAGTGCAATTATTTATGAAAGTATACTTTAAACATTTGGTATCTCTGAACGAAAATTCAGGGTTTCAAGTTATTGACTCTACAAACTTTTAGAGAACATAATACTCAAGAATCTAAACAACTATCACACTGGGAACGACAAAGAAATATAAATGTGGGCACTATACTAGCTGTTCTGTTTTCAGGTATGGTTTTGTGATAGCAGTGACTGCAATAGACAGCATAGGTGCTGGTTTGATCCAGCCAGGGCAAGGGTTTGTGGTGTACCCTGTCAAGTACAAGGCCATTGTGTTCCGGCCATTCAAAGGAGAGGTCCTCGATGCTATTGTAACTCAAGTTAATAAGGTGAGTAATGAACCTTACATTTACTAAATAACATAATACCTGAATATCAGAGTATAACGAGATGACTGATTTGTTTCTTAGACCTTATAAACATTTGACTTTTTATTTGTTTTAGGTTGGAATGTTTGCACAAATTGGCCCATTGAGCTGTTTTATTTCTCATCATGTAAGTATTTAAACTAAACCTTAATAAAATGCCTTCTTTAATAACAGACTGAAGAAATAGGGCTCAGAACAGTGAGATTCAGGAATCTTTAAATGTTAATTCCTCTTGACAGTATTACCATGTTTCATGTTTATGCTTTTGCATTTGGATAAAGCAATAAAATACATTTATTTATGTGCCATCATAGTGTGACTTCTATAGATCACCCAGAGAGTATCAAACATCCACATAGAGTCCATCTCACAAAAGAAGTCTGGTAGACCCATACCAGCAGAAATTTATTGAAATGAATTACCAGGTACAGCTTTATTAGTTCTACTAGTTGACCCGCACAACTTTGTCTGCGTCACAATTTTTATTACTGCTCCACTCCTATTGGTATTAGCGTGATGATATTTTTCAAATCGGACCAGTAGTTCCTGAGATTAGCGCGTTCAAGTAAACAAACAAACTCTACAGCTTTATATATTAGTATAAATATTAACGAAATTCTTTTTGAGACTACAAGGAACAGTGCTAAACATCATTCTCTTCCAGACCATAGCAGGGGTCGGCCCGCACCTTGTGGCACTCTTTTAGGGGTGACATCCCGACCGTTTGTTGACTGGTTTTTGTCACTGTTGGGTGTCATCCCGATACGTTTGACGTAATAAAACCTGTCGGAAGTGGGTGCAAATTATTTTGAGCTTGCTTCGCTCTTCTTGCATTAGCACTCTCTGACTTCATGAGCACACACACACACAACACACACTGTGTATTTTTCACTGTATAAATCACCAAAAGACTTCTATGTAAGTATGAATGATCAAAATAAAATAAACCCTTCTGAGATGAGGTGAAAAAAATAATCTTTTCTTTTTGAGGTTTCCTGCATTTAGGGGTGACACTTGACCATTCATTAACCTTTTGTTCGGGTCGGGTGACCCTTAAAAGGTCGCCAGTTTTGTACCCTTGGAAGGTGAAAAAGTTTACTAAAAAAAATTGAGCTCGCTCTTACATTCTGCACACTTTTTGCTGTCGAGCTTTTCTGTATAACTCAAGAAAAGGTCCCAGGGTTGTTGGTGACAGCAATAAAAACAAAAGGGGGTGCATGAATTTTCTTTCGTTGTTCTGCCCTCTCTCGTTAATTAGCTTTATAAAGTTACCTCTATTTATGTATGAATGTTCAAAAGAAAATAAAAACTATTCGAGGTAGGATGTAAAAAAATTGTTTTATGTCCTCTCTCAATTAATTAGCTTTCTTGCATTAGTCCATAAAGGTAGAATCCAAGGTGGGATGTATCAATTTTCGAGCCCGCTTCGCTTGCTCTTACGTTCTACCCTATCTTAGTTCTTGAATTTACTTGAGTCTGTCTACAAAGTTTTATTTAGATATTAATGAAAAGAAAATCAAAATAATCCGAAGATAACACGAAGAACATTCCTCCAAAAAAAACTTGCAGAACAAATGGAACACCTCCATCCACCACTTATGAAAAATGGTTGCGCCTGCCGTCACCAGAACGAAAGGCGCAATTGGGGGGTCATGCTAGCTACGCCACTGGTTACTTCAAACAGCTTGCCAGTTAATCTATTAGGTTTAACTATATAATATTGCCAGTGGCAAAAATGCTTCAATTATAGCCCACTCAACTCAGTTCAGCTTCACATACGAAATGATGTTTTCTGTTAGCTCATAAACGCGCGCTCTTTTGTATGCTAATAAAGAAAGAAAGAGAGTTGATTTGTGCCACATAAGAAGATACAAAAAGCGTGTTATTCATTATACGAATACGGTACAAATCTAAATTTTCGTAAACATATTGATGTACTATGCAGCAGAGTGCGGAAATTAATATACATTTTTAAATACTTACGTAACGTAGCCGACTATGATTTAATTAAACAAGTTTATTTGGCTTTGTGTCAGTCCATACTAACGTATTGCATAACTTCCTGGGGTGGTGTCGCAAAGTCCATTTTACTTCCTCTAGAACATGCTCAAAGAGCAATTCTAAAGGTTGCAACCTTTCGCCCTTTTAAATTTCCCACGCGCCAGCTTTTCATGGCATGTAAGGTACTAACAGTGCGTCAACTAGCTATTCTAAACATCGTACTGCATCAGCACACTGAACTTCCTTATGACCGAGTACCTTCAGGCAAGAGAAGGAAAGATTTGGTTTGTATTAAACCTCAAACCAAACATGCTTTCGCAAATAGATTTTTTGTGTTTTTGGGACCTTATCTATATAACAAGCTCAACAAGCCACTTGACATATATAGTGTAAATTAAAGAAATGCAGTACAACGCTTGCGGAATATTTAGCAAAACTCAATTACGTTGACACAGAAAAACTGCTAGAAATTTTAGTATGATTTTTATTGTTTCATATTTCTTTGTATTATTTATTTTTGTTCGTTGTTTAGAATAGTATTTATTAATAATTGTAAAGTTTGCTTATTTTTAATAGTCGATTAAGATTTATTATTGTATTGATCTAGTTAACATATATAACTGACCAATTTAAATTGCGATGAAGTGAGGGCCTGAAACACAGGTTTAAATAAACCTAGATCGGGCAGGTCGCTATATACATTATAAGTCCCAAGTTAAATATCTTATACGTCTAATTATTGTTAGCCATACACTAGTTTTAAGTTAGGCACTAATTTACCTTTATATAAGATTTTTACTTTATTATCTTTTTGTGGCTATTTATACACATTTTATTGTAAAAGTTTTTATGAATAAATTGAAATTGAAATAAAAAAATAAATATAAATATACCATTATTGAACCAATATTTTCTCACTGCTGGACAAAGGACTCCGCCATAATTATAGCCTTTAACTCTTTCCGGTGTGTTGCTCTCTCCGACCAATCCGTCATGAACGCCTCCAAGTCTTCAGGCCATCGTTTCCTAGGCCTTCCTTTGCGACGACGTCCGCCCTCCGGCGTCCATTGCGTAACGACTCTGGCCCATCTGTGCTGATGCATCCTACATACATGATCCGCCCAATCCAGCTCCTGGCAGATTTGTTGACCGAATCGGCGATCCGTGGTGTTACGTAATCGATGGCTGAGCCTAATATCTAGTACGCTACGCTCTATCGCCTTTTGGCAAACCTTGAGATTGGGCTTGAAGACTCGCTTTTCTTGGTTCCTAAAAAAAGCGAACTAAAAACAAATCGAAATAGAAAAAATGTGCATCACATCCGCGCAAATCCGAGTACACGTGCGAGACAGACCTACAGCGACGTTTTTCCCGGAGTTGACGCATTGAAGCCCAATGTTGCTATATTGCCAGTATTGCCACACTAGAAAAAGCCCCCTTAAGGTTACTCCATTGACTGGCTGAGCTTGTCTGCGAGCATACATGTTCGGACGTTTGCGATCTACGGTATAGGTGTGCAAAGTCGAGTTTATCTTATCCATTTGACGATAGGGTATTTTACAAAACGAATCTAATTAGTCCGTCTGATTTTTTAGATTTTGATAAAAAGAAAAGAAATCTAGTATTTTATATTGAAGACGCGCGTGACATCATCTGGCTTGGTAAAATTGTACCAAATTTACCAAGCCGTCACACGTGTCTTCAACTCGCTGTATCCTCTTTATTTTTTGTTTACGTGAAAAAAGAAAAAATACGTGTCCAATATTTTTGGAAAACCTATCAGACGGACTAATTAGATTTTTTTTTTAATTAAATAACCCCATTGTGAAGAAGTCATGCTTAATTGTATAATGTTTGAATTGTCAATGTTCTGTATAGAGTAGAGTACGAACTGAAACAAAAGGAGTACGTTTGGGTCGTGTAATGTTTCGTTCTCTATTTTCTGCAATGTTTCCTGTCCCCTATAGGCATAATGCATGAGTGAATTCATATATCTATGTATACATTTGATGAAATCTTCTTTCAGTCCATCCCAGCTGATATGGAGTTCTGTCCAAACGTGAACCCTCCGTGCTACAAGAGCAAACAGGAAGACAACGTGATACAGGAGGAAGATGTCATCCGGCTCAAGATAGTCGGCACCAGGGTCGACGCCACCGGCATTGTTAGTATTCAAAAACTAGTCGACCCGCGCAACTTCGTCTGCTCCGCTCCTATAGGTCTTAGCGTGATAATATAGCCTTCCTCGATAAATGGTCTATCTAACACTGAAAGAATTTTTCAAATCGGACCAGTAGTTCCTGAGATTAGCGCGTACAAGCAAGCAAACAAACAAACTCTTCAGCTTTATATATTAGTATATAGATAAACACTGTCTAAGATCCTTATCGTATATTTTTCCGAACTGGCCGGGAAGTCTCGACATAGTTACCGATCACCTGCGCGATCGCCTGCTGACCGAATTCGGTCGTTAAGTCCAAAGGCTGCCTGTACAGTCAATCTCAAACACGATCCACGGATTAGACCATTGATTTTGATCGTGGATCGCGTTCCAAATTGAACATGTACAGGCGAATCGAATTCGGTCGGTAGGTGATCGGTCACTATGTGCAGAATTCCCATGTACATACATGTACACCATTTTGATGGTTTTCATTTTGCTGCTGTGTTGCCAGTATTTTGAGCGAATTTAGTATGGTCGTGACTACTGCGCGACCCCAACGCCTATCGCTTCCATATTTGGTAAATAATTAGTACTAATTGGTACTCTAACAAAAAAATTGGTACCTTCGTAGTTTTCGAGAAAATCGACTTTGATGGTGGTCCCGCGGTAGTCACGCTATTTTCAGCTATTCTAAGTATACAAATAATTAGTACCCTTATATGTGATTCATTCCGTAAAAAAAAAAAACAGAACTTAAACATTATATTCACCGAGAAATCAACGATGATAACTTTCGCGCGCTCGTTCAGTGGGACCACGACTTTGAATGTCGATTCCAAGCTTGAGAAGTTAGTCGCTTTCCCCAAACCTATATAAAAAATGAATACTCTACTAGATAAAAATAGTACACAAAATCCAAAATTAGTACTCCAGTCGTTAGGCCATGGCGTTGGTGGAGTGGCCGAGTCACTGTGTTAAAATTTCATTTTAAGATTTCTCTATTAAAACACTGTGATTTCTTGCCAAATTTATAGAAAAATTAGTACTCCTAAAGGAGTTATAGTGATCAAAAATTCAGATTACTAAGTGTGTATTGTTAAGATGAATTAGCTTTCACAACTTTCCATACTAAATCTCCGCGTATAACCCGGCTAAATTAAGTTGTCTATGGTAGTGAGCTGTTTGGGAGGTGTACACTCATGCACATAAATTAATGGATGTCAAAAAACTAATATAGTAATTTTTTACAAAAATTTTTATTCTGTGTAACTAGGTACATATTAAGAAAAAAATAACCTATCGTTCGTTACCCATGCACTAGTTATCTACTTATTTACCGTTGCTTTAAGCAGTAGGTACCTATTAATACGTAATTTACAGCAGTAACAATACGTTGCTAATAACGTAAGTAGGTATAAAAGAATAACATAAGTAATAGGACTTTTGCCATTGACAGCGAGGTGGATTATTTTTTTTGATGCCCAATGATTAATTTTAGTTAATATACTATCTAAAGATTGCTAAAATTCTGGAACTGCAAAG
Organism: Lacanobia oleracea; assembly: GCA_950371165.1. Taxonomy (NCBI): domain Eukaryota; kingdom Metazoa; phylum Arthropoda; class Insecta; order Lepidoptera; family Noctuidae; genus Lacanobia; species Lacanobia oleracea. The sequence goes on from OX493404.1 coordinate 6,729,678, forward strand.
ATTAGTTAATTATACGTACATTGCAAGTTAAACAAACATAATTGGTACCTTTTTATTTATATAATATGCATTGCAAAAGGTACATTATTAGTTTACCTGAAACCTTTAAATTAAAATTGAATTAAATTAAATAATTATTTATTTAATGATCTATCATTCGTAATACCGCATTGTATTATTTTTACTTAAATTTATTGACCAAGTAAAGATAAATCATTTAATTTTCTACTGATTTTACTTGGTTCTAACATCTATGGTCGCTGTACTATTTCATGAATCGGGCAACAATCTGCAAAGCTTTAAAGATTGTTTTACATAGTTGGAATGACTTCCATTAATGTTAATTTAACTTTCAGTATGTTTTTATTGTTACCTGCAGTTAGCAATACACTGCTTCTTTTATTTTTGTTTGTTGTTTTTATAAAGATAGGTATTCATAAAAGTATTGTCAAGTTTTTATTTAAGAAAATATTTTTTATTTATGTTGTAAATGATTATTGTGGTAACCTTACTTTTAAGTTATCTTAAGACTTGTGGGCCTACCATATTAATAACCTGGGAATTTAAAAAACCTAGTTTTAAGAACATTAAACCTTATTTTCATTATATTCTTTGTTGTAAATATATGCATGAATATTGAAGATTTTCCTATTCTGTTTTATCGAAACTGTTTGCTAGATAAATAACATTTAGTTTTGTTAAGTAGGCCTATCTTAATAGTCCAATTTAGTTGATTGATTTTTGTTATAAAATTTAAGTGCACATTTTTTATTTAACTGGTTCTACTAATTGTTATCAAACCGTGATCTATAATTATTAGAACTTATTCGATTTATACATGTGTATTCGATTAAAAAAACACCTTTTTAATTAGTTTAAACCTATTTATTGAACTGTTGTTATAACTATTCCGACATCCATAAATTTAAGTGCTCGAGTGTACACCTACATCTCCTCACAGCTAAATAACATTGGCAATTTAATTTGGCCGGGTTATACGCGGAGATTTAGTACGGAGAAGTAATGAAAGCTTATTTCTCTTAAAATACAACACTTAGGAATCTGAATTTTGGGTCACTATAACTTCTTTAAGAGTACTATTTTTGGACAAATTTGGGAATAAATCAGTTTTTAATAAGGCAATCTTGAAATTAAATTTTAACACCGTGGCTACGGCCATCCCACCAATGGCATGGTATATCTCGTAAACTACTGGAGACTAATTTTGGATTTTGTGTACCATTTTTATCTAGCAGGGTACTAATTTTCTATATAGGTTCGATGAAAGCGACTAATTTCTCAAGCTTGGAATCAACATTCAAAGTCGTGGTCCCACTGAACGAGCGCGCGAAAGTTATCATCGTTAATTTCTCGGTAAATATGTTTCAGCTGTTTTTTTTACGAAATGAATCACATATAAGGGTACTAATTATTTGTACACTTAGAATAGCTGTAGCATGCCCCCTATTTCGGCGGTCATGGTGGTCCCGCTGAAAATAGCGTGACTACCGCGGGACCACCTTCAAAGTCGATTTTCTCGAAAACTATGAAGGTACCAATTTTTTCGTTAAGAGTACCAATTAGTCCCAATTGAGTACTAATTATTTACCAAATATGGAAGCGATAGGCATCTGGGTCCCGGACGTCCCCTTTTTCGGCGCTCATGGTGGTCCCGCTGAAAATAGCTTGACTACCGCGGGACCACCTTCAAAGTCGATTTTCTCGAAAACCACGAAGATACCTACCAACTTTTTCGTTACCAATTAGTCCCAATTGAGTACTAATTATTTACCAAATATGGAAGCGATAGGCGTCGGGGTCCCGCGGTAGTCACGGACATAATTTAGTTCTGCTTGTTTTGAAGTGTTTTAATTGTATTGTTTCTTTTCCAGTTCGCCATTGGGACATTGATGGACGATTACCTAGGATTAGTGACACAGTAATTTTTATAAACATTGTAATATTAGTGTATAAAATATTTTTCAAATAAAAACGATAAAATCACTTTGTAATCATTTATTTGGCATTCAAATAATAGGGTAAAATTCCATACACAATGTAACAAAAACAATCCATCAAAAATGATAAAATATTTGGACACCTTCAGTCTATTTGGGCAGTATGAGTGGTGGTTCACAATGAAACTCGTAGTGATGTGCTTGTCGATGTTTCGCTGACAGTTATTATCCTATATTAAATTAACTTACTCCTATGAGAAATAATTATAATTATTTTGAATGAATATTGTCTACAGATTAGTGCTCAATGTTAGTATAACCACTCGTGGTTGGCACAGAACTGAGCGAGACTTGCTTACGTCGCCGAAATATTTATTCGATGTTATTGTATGGTGTCGGCTAAAAGTACAAAGTGGCAGTCCTGTATCAACCACGTGCGGTATAACGATAAATTGTGTTGTAAATACATCCAAGTGTTAGTACATTGTATTACATTAAATAATTGACTAATAAGCCAAAAGCCGAAAACATACCGAATGCCAAACGTTCCAATAATTTAATATAATTTCAGCCTCTATGATATTACAAGAATTTCACGTCAATGAGTATGCTATGTCTATAAATTATTTACAAATGTCTAATTGGAATCCAAAAAAAAATTAAATATTCAAAGGGACGAATCAAAGTCTTTGGTTCACCAATTATATACAAGTTACGAAAGTACATAATAATTAAAAAATAAATAGAACCTAATCAAATAATATTTCTCGTAAATCAAAATATGGCATCTACATAAATAATACTCAATATGAGATCAGAAACACAAGCTAAGCAACTCCTGGATATGTGAGCACCAAAGAAGTCGAAAATAACGCGTGTGTTCTACATTACATACGATACGAACGAGGTATAATAGACATATCAATATTATGCGACAACATGTCCGTTTATAACAAAGGGATATCTTTTCTCAATCGAAATTAATTGGTTACGATTCTGCTCCTTTAAATGTTGAGAACACAATCACACACATACCTATTGAACAATAATGGAATCGAAAGATGACGTTGAACAACAACGACATGTTAATTTATATTCTTACGTTGTGGCGCCAAACAATTGACTTTCTGTAAAGGAACAGAATACGCAGCGTCTTATAATCTAGAGTTACTAACAAGGTCATTACTTACATTCCAATTAGCTCTACTATACCAAATATATTTTTATTATAATAAAATATTGAGATATAACATTGTGCAATATAGTGTAATATGCATGATAGAAGTTATACTTTGAAACAATCAGTAATTATTTTGCAGTCACAATAAATTTGCACAAATCGCTCACTGAATTTAATACGCTTAATAATGAATGCTGATAGCCTATAACACAGTTTAACTCATTCATTTAATTGGATAAATACAATTTTATTTATAGAGATGCACAGGCTACTAATCAGCATCATTATGTCAGCTTTATACAAGGCACAAAACAAGGGCTCTGGATAAATATGCATTACAGGCAGATTCTAAACAAGGTATATCATTTTACATACAATTGGTATCTACTGGGACGATATTTGGAGCGAATACGCTAAATAGGATACACAGTAGGAATCTGAAATGTTAGCGGGAGATTATAGAGGGTACAGTTGAGAGGAGTAAGAATAATTACCTAGACACACGAGCCTACACACTTCACTATACAAGGTTCTGTCTGATGCCTAAGGCTCTAGACAGACGGACCGCATTTCAACTGCAATCCAACCGCAAAATGCAGTTCGGATGCAGTTTGAATGCAGTTGACACGAGTGCAATAGAACTGCAAACCAAACGTGCAGTCCGATTGCAGTTCAATTGCAGTCGGCGTGCAATCGTGTGAACTGCACACCGACTGCAATCGAACTGCACGGTTGGTTTGCAGTTCTATTATATAAAACGTGCAGTCCGATTGCAGTTCAATTGCAGTCGGCGTGCAATCGTGTGGACTGCACACCGACTGCAATCGAACTGCACGGTTGGTTTGCAGTTCTATTGCAGTCGTGTCAACTGCAATCAAACTGCACTTGAACTGCAATTTGCAGTTGGATTGCAGTTGAAATGCGGTCCGTCTGTCTAGAGCCTAACATACCTGTATCTCACAAGTTTCCAGCGGAACTATACATACATACAATAACAATTATCTCTCGCCACTTGCTGTATTCCTACTCCAGCATTCAACTGCATCACCCACATGTCGTCACTATTACGTATAGTATTTCTACAACGAAGATATCATGTCATATTAGAGTACCATAACACTAATGATTTACAGTGGGTTGGCCTAGCCGCTTGACAATTTAAATAGTTCAGAGTTCACATCAAACACATAATAGTTCAAAAATGTCAATACAACAAGATCTTATATTACCAAAGACTAAAGGGGAATAAGATTGATTACTATCTACCAGATATATCTTAACATCAACGGTCAATACATTCTAACTGCAACATTTAGTCTAACAGTAATAATACTGGCATTAATTTATTTTGAGGAATTAAATAGATCGGAATATAACAACTATTACACGATAGTTGGTTAAAATTGTTATATTTACTGACTATGAAGGTATGTGGATTAATTTTATTTTTGCTTCCCCGTCTTTCTGGCAACTTAAATCGTCCATTCTGTCACTCAAAACCGAACACCACTTGATCAGACCTGTTGCTGTGAAGTAAATGCTTATCGTTCACAAGGATAGTTAACTAATCATAATTTAAATTAAGAGAGAAAACAGTACACGGCCATCGTACCGCGCTCGGGACACTTGAGCAATGCCTTCCGCGTTCAGATCATTTACTTGTCTCCATCAACATTCACTTCTGTGACTGGTATTCCCTCTCCTGCCCCACACGCGAGCGTATCCACTACAAAGACACAATATTATCATCTCTAATAGACTTGGTTTGTGTCCTTGGAGTGGAATCAACATCAATAAAAGAACTAGCTTCAACTACAACAATCACGTGATTTCATTTAGATTTAACTCAAAAAACTGAGTGGAAGACTAATTATTCTCTAATATAAACTTCTCGAACTTATATTGGTCATCAATATTTTAAGTACTTCATTGTTGAATCGATTGAATTATATTTAAAATTCGATTCATTTAGATTTAACTCAAAAAACTGAGTGGAAGACTCGAATTATTCTCTAATTTAAACTTCTCGAACTTATATTGGTCATCAATATTTTAAGTACTTCATTGTTGAATCGATTGAATTATATTTAAAATTCGAGGTAAGTATCTACGTTTTATAAAATCGTTTTTTTTTTATAAATCACTTGGAGGTGTAGTATTCATTGTTGAATCGATTGAATTATATTTAAAATTCGAGATAAGTTGCTACGTTTTATAAAATCGATTTCTTTTTATTATAAATCACGTGGAGGTGTAGTGTCGATCGCGCGTGGGACGTTCCTGCGTGGTCCTAGGCTGGCTGGCGGAGCGCTCAGCGGCGGACGTGGAAGCACTGGCACTAGGCGGCCGGCTGTCACGACGCGGGCGGCGCGCCGGCCGGCACCGCCGCCACCGCCGGCGACACGGGCCCGCGCACCGCCTCGATGTAGTCCTTGATCAGCGTCGCGATCTGGTACGCCTGGGGAACACACGAGCGTATGTCACATTGCCATAATACCTAACGGTAAATAAAGGTTAAAGTTACAAAACCGACGAAAATTTGTGTTTGCAAATTATTATTTTTTTTAATTGGGATAAGCCCGCCACACATTCCCAACCACTGCAACTCCTGAAAGCCAGAATCAACAGTGACGACCACCAGAAAAACGCCCGAGCCAATGAAACCCGACGAGTCCCGGAGAAACGATGATCCTACAACGAAATTAATCAGAAAAGTACAGCGGAGGAGTAGGAAAAATATATAGGTATATAGTTTTCACTTCCCTCCGTGTTTGTGTTTGCAAATTATATTATAACCATTCATCGGTTTGTATACTTTCAACCATATAACTTGACCAGTGCATAACTATATTTGTACTTGGCTAGCTTGCCACCTGAAGCCGTAAACATTCAGTAGAGTTTGTTCCAATGCCTATTCAAAACCATCCCATCAATCCACCGTCTATTTTGAATTTTAGCATGAGTTTTGAAGTTATGTTCCCAAGAACACTGTTAAGATGTATGTAGAGTACATACCTGATCAGTAGACAGCACGAGCTTGGCGTGCTTGCGGTCAGCCCGGGTCACCAGCAGTAAGGCGCGTGGTGCGGGCGACACGGCCAGCAGCTGGTCGTGGTCATGCGACACTAGCGCCGCGCGGGTGCCGCGCCGCAGTAGGGTGAGTCCCCGCGCGTCTACGGCTAGCCACAGCGCGCGCGGCCAGTTCGACGTGAACGATTGCTGTGAGGCAAACAATGTTGTTCAAAATATGATGCCCCGCGAACTATGAAGTTTGAGTTACAATTTTGCGGAAGTCGATTACAGGTCTTGTAAAATAACAATATTATTTGTCTTTTTATGACTTGAATCCTAAAATTTTGTGTAAATTGATCCTTCTGACTAACCTAGTCGGATATTAATATAATATATCAACATAACTGCTTTCAGCGAGTTCTCTTATCAATACGAAATGTTAATATTTCGAGGTGTTTTGACGTTTACATGAGTGACATTTTAAAGGTAAAAAAGGCGAGAGAATGAGGGCTATCGCGTTTAAATTTGCCGCTAGAGGCACTAGTGTAGCGTGAGGTCTTCGATATGTCAAATTTCACTTTTGACAAGAGTTTATTTACTTATTTGTTTTGTTTTTGTGAATATTATACTAAAACAGCCAGAATATGTTAGAAAGGTACGGTTATCCTGACCACTGCATTGAACTTTTTGTTTGGTCGGAAATATGTATCTATATGTCCTTCTTTTTTCCATTATGATGAGTCCACGCCGCAAAACTGCGACAATAATTATCTATGTACCGACTATACGGCATCATAAATTATTTTCCAACTAACTTTGTTCACATGCGCGTTCTAACTACTTCAATGCTACGAATTAAGGACCTCACTCGACAGTGGCGCCAACTGGTGACTACAAAAACGGTAGCCCTCATTGTAGGATGTTAGATAAAAATCCCATGACTGACAAAGCTCCAGAGTCTTGATCATCGACGAGTTGCTAGCCTGTCGGTTTTCTACCGGTTGCATTTTGGGGAACGTGCGACGGAAATGCATAATTTAATTCCGCCAAGCCCGTTCCCTCAACGGACCACAAGACGAACGGCGATGCGTTACCGGTACATGGACATCCCACCCACACGCACAAATTTTGGGAACATTTTCATTGTGCGTACAGCTAAGGAGTGGAATTCCCTGTCCTGAGTGTTTCCTGATAGCTACAACCTGGGAGTCAAGTCAAGAGTGAATAGATTACTTCTAGTAAAGCGTGCTCCATCTTCGACCACATCATCACTTACCATTAGGTGAGATAGTGGTCAAACGCGTGCCTATCAATAGTAAGAAAAGAATAAAAAAAAAACTTACCATAACATCGAAGATGGTGGCCCTGGTGAGCGGCCAGGAGGAGGCGAGCGTGAGCGCGCGCTGCATGGCGGCGGACGGCGGCGTGCCGCGCAGGGCCAGGTGGTGCAGGCGCACGGCGGGCGCGGGCAGCGCGGGCTGCGCCAGGCGCGCCGGCAGCACGGCGCTGGCGGCCGCCGCGCACTCCTCGCCGCCGCCCGCGCACTCGCCCTTCACTACTTGCGCGTGCAGCGCCGCTAGCATTACCTGCATGCATACAGATTATATTGTTACGCGCCAGACTTAATGCTGGGTACAAAACGACATACTACTAGCGCCATCTAGTAACGAGTAGCAGAAAAAAAAATCTGATCAAAGGAGTCAAGATCTTTCTAAGACTTTTCTATACTAAAACATTCTCGATGTTTCGACACCTGGTCAGTCGTGACGTGACCGGTATGTACCCAAACTTTCCAGATGTTACTATACTCGAAGGTTCTAGAAATAACTGTCGAAAGGGCGGACAGCCGGCGACCGAGTCACTATTGAACTGACAATAAAAGCGATAACTACGAGAGCGATCTTCAACTGCGAATTAAAGTGAAGTGTTCAGTAGTGTAATTAGTGAGTTTAAAGTTGTAATTAGGGTTGTTTATTAAAGTTTCAGTTTTGGTTAATTAATCGGCTGTTTTTACTGTCACGAACCTCAAGCTCGTAACAATATTTATCTTGATATAGTGCCTATATACAGGCGATTTTTTTTAAATGTGCCCTCATTACCCAATTCGAAGATATGAGGAATATCGAAAAACACAAAGAAGTCAAGAGCCCGATTTTGATGAAAACGGTTCCATTCCTGGGTAGGAACAACGATTTTTCAAAAAATCCAATGATACAGTTTTACTTTTCTTCAAAATTGGGCTCGAGACTAATTTCAGTCATCTGTCAGCCTTTTCCCAACTATATTGGGATCGACATCTAGTCAAACCGGATTAGCTGAATACCAGTATTTTACGCGGAGCGGCTGCCTACCAGACTTCCACAACCCATTAACTGGGTAACACGGTACTTCATGGCAAGACTGGAGTCAGATTAACTGGCTTCTGACTATCCGTAACGACTGCCAAAGACCTACAAATTATAGCCGGGGCTATTATATGTAGCGACAATATAGATAATTTAGAAAGGAAGACAAATTTTTTCCTGTATGCTCTTGAGAAGTGGTTCACTATGAATGATCTCAAACTAAATTTAAAAAAGACGCAATGTTTATTATTTCAATCAACCGTGAGGAACAATGATACCGTCAAAGTACATTTACTAGGGAACAAAGTAGATATTGTGGACAATGTAAAATTTTTGGGTGTTTCGAGACCCGTTTCAGTGTTTCTCGATATTCCTTATAATTAAGGATTTGGCCCTGAAGGCACACTTTAAAAATTCACCCCGTATAATACACAGATAAGTATATAACTGACCATTTAATATTTAAAAAAATCTAGAAAAATACAAAAACAATCAAAAATTTAAAAACCAACAAAAATTTTACACAAGTATGTTTGTACGTCTAGCGTAAACGCCATTGTCTACGGTAGCTGTACACAGGCATCATTGGATTTGATCTCAAAGTTCCAAATTTCTTTTTGTAATTTGAAGCTTTATAAATTTCGTCTCTGATGTAAATTTTGAATATTATTTCATTATTGTTTACATTGTGCGGGTGTATGTTTTGCTTGTTATGTATTCGCTGTATGTTTTCGTAAAAGAAAATATATACTACTCTGTCAAGAAAGTACCGGGAAAAGATCAATAATACACAAAATGTCTGTTATTCATCCAAATTTATTTTATCACCTTCAAAGTATGCTTCCTTAAAAACGATACACTTGCGCCAACGAATAATCCATTAATCAAAACATTTTTTAAACGCTGCTTCCGGAATTGAGTTCAGTTCTCACCGCGAATTCTCCTTTATGTCTTCTGTCGATTGAAAACGGGTGCCACGAAGTGGTAATTTGAGTTTAGGAAAAAGAAAAAAGTCAGCAGGAGCCATATCTGGTGAATATGGTGGTTGCTGGATGGTATTTGTTGAGTGTTTGGTTAAAAATTCGTTCACAATGATAGCCTTGTGCGAAGGCGCATTGTCGTGGTGCAAAATCCAAGAATTTTCTTTCCACAAATTGGCCTTTTTCGTCGAATTTGCTCTCTTAAACGCCGCATAACGCTCAAATAATATTCTTTATTTACCGTTAGACCTTCCGGTAAGAATTCAGAGTGCACAACACCGCGATAGTCAAAGAAAACAGTCAACATGACTTTGACTTTTGATCGACTTTGGCGTGGTTTTTTCGGTTTCGGTTCAGTTGGAAGGCGCCACTCCGAAGCTTGTTGACTAGTTTGCATGTCAAACTCGTAAACCCACGTCTCGTCACCAGTAACAATGCGTTTCATGAAAGTTGGGTCCGAACTGACTCGTTCTAGCATGTCCTCAGCGACTTTCATGCGATTGAGTTTTTGGAGAAAATTCAGATCTTTTGGGACTAGCCGAGCAGCAACATGTTTCATACCCAAATGATTAGTTAAAATGGTACGGATCGACTCGTGAGATACAGAAAGTTCGGCGGCTATCTCTCTCAGAGTTGAATGGGGATTTTCAGTCACTATTTCCTTCACTTTTGCGATGTTAACTTCAGTTGCAGACGTTGACGGCCTACCAGAGCGAGGCAAATCTTCCATCACATCTCGACCGCTTTTGAACGCTTTGAACCACTCATAAGCACGAGTTTTTGATAAAGTCGATTCACCGTAAGCCTTCTGTAACATTTTCAGTGACTCCGAACACGAAATTCCATTGGCGATGCAAAATTTAAGACAAACTCTTTGTTCGATATTTTTGTCCATTATGAAATTCGCAATACACACTATATATGATATTACTAAAACCAGCACTGTATTTAATATAAATAACAGATGCAACACAAACTCCGCGCCAAAATGGAAAACAGTTGTGCCAATCTAACAACTACAAAAAAACAAAAATTTGAATTTGGAACCATAAACAAATCATCCATTCCCGATACTTTTTTGACTGAATGTATATCTATTTTCTGGTTAGTGAAATGTATCTTATCATCGCATGTTCAAACAAAAACCACAAACAAAATAGGAAAAACATAAACACGCTTACTCCTACTCTTAGCCTACACTCTCGAGACAACTAAAGTATAGAAGAAGAAGAAGAATAATAAGACATGTTACGCCGACCTCCAGAAAACTTGTGATAAGCGTGTCGAGCATGGTCGATGGTACTATAATGCACCCTCCATGGTTGCATTGGCCAGTCGAGAAAAACCTTGGAGGATTTAATAAAAAAAAAATAGTTTAGAATGTAGAATAGCCAGCGCGCCGTGGTCGAGTGGTTTAGGCGTTTGCCTTGTGACCTGGTGGTCGTGTGGGTTTGATTCCCACGGGAATCCAGTTTGGCTAGAACATTGCAGGCTTAAATCACCTGATTGTCTGATAAAAAGATGGTTCCGTCCTTCATAAGACATGTATAAGCCGGTGGTCCCGACCGCCAAATGGCGGTCGTCAAATAAACCATGTCAGAGGCCCTTGAGGCGGTTAAGACACTCTGACATTAGGGTGTGTGGGGTCATTAGACCTTACTGCCCACACGATAAAAAGAAGAAGAGAATAGTTTCGAATGAAGTAAAAATTGATCTTGTTGTATAAGAGAAGCTATATTGTAACCTATACCTGTAAAAGCTATATTGGGAGCATGAGCTCAATGTAATTATCCTATGAATTCGAAGCAGCCTTTAATAGGGAATATGCATGCAATTTTTTTATTTGCAATATGAAATACTTATTAACTCAAGTAAATAACGGTGAAATTATTTTTTAAATACCTTCATCACCGATGAAGTTATGAAGTTTCAAAGATTACAATTTAGAAAGAGAAGTCCGAAGAAAACTTTGACGTCATCGTCTATGACGCCTATACAGCTGCCATAGAAAACAGCGTTTTCGCGAGAGGGACAGATATATTTGTTTAAAATAATTGTACCTCCTTCGTTTTTCGAGTAATTTTGATTTTATTTTCACTGTTAGTATTATATTTTTATATAAACTGTTTAGATGATAAATATTTTTTTCATGCATATTCCCTATTCGTGATGATATAAGCAGCTGTTCCACAGCACTCACCGCCTCGTCGGTGTCGATGGGCAGGCGGTCGTGACGCACGGAGTGCAGCACCTGGTAGTACAGCAGCTCCATCTCCGCCGCGCACGACGTCTGCAGCGGCCGCTCGCCCAGGAACAGGCGCTTCTTGAACACCAGCCTGACACAATACATCTAGTTAGAAGATATAGGTACTCTTTATTACATGTGTTCTAAACCTTTGATATCTACCAGACAACCTTGGAAGATGTATTGAATGAACTGAAAATATTGTGTATTCTGCGGTGTATAAAATACAATACATAAAGTTAGGTCGAGCGCAACTAAGCGCTAGGTTACCTGCACGCAGCGGCCGTAGCTCCGGCCTTCTCCCAGCGCGCCAGCACGTCGCCGACGCGCTCGCTGCCCGCTGGTACACATAAAGTGTAGCCTACCTGCACGCAGCGGCCGTAGCTCCGGCCTTCTCCCAGCGCGCCAGCACGTCGCCGACGCGCTCGCTGCCCGCTGGTACACATAAAGTGTAGCCTACCTGCACGCAGCGGCCGTAGCTCCGGCCTTCTCCCAGCGCGCCAGCACGTCGCCGACGCGCTCGCTGCCCGCTGGTACACATAAAGTGTAGCCTACCTGCACGCAGCGGCCGTAGCTCCGGCCTTCTCCCAGCGCGCCAGCACGTCGCCGACGCGCTCGCTGCCCGCTGGTACACATAAAGTGTAGCCTACCTGCACGCAGCGGCCGTAGCTCCGGCCTTCTCCCAGCGCGCCAGCACGTCGCCGACGCGCTCGCTGCCCGCTGGTACACATAAAGTGTAGCCTACCTGCACGCAGCGGCCGTAGCTCCGGCCTTCTCCCAGCGCGCCAGCACGTCGCCGACGCGCTCGCTGCCCGCTGGTACACATAAAGTGTAGCCTACCTGCACGCAGCGGCCGTAGCTCCGGCCTTCTCCCAGCGCGCCAGCACGTCGCCGACGCGCTCGCTGCCCGCTGCCCGCTGGTACACATAAAGTGTAGCCTACCTGCACGCAGCGGCCGTAGCTCCGGCCTTCTCCCAGCGCGCCAGCACGTCGCCGACGCGCTCGCTGCCCGCTGGTACACATAAAGTGTAGCCTACCTGCACGCAGCGGCCGTAGCTCCGGCCTTCTCCCAGCGCGCCAGCACGTCGCCGACGCGCTCGCTGCCCGCTGGTACACATAAAGTGTAGCCTACCTGCACGCAGCGGCCGTAGCTCCGGCCTTCTCCCAGCGCGCCAGCACGTCGCCGACGCGCTCGCTGCCCGCTGGTACACATAAAGTGTAGCCTACCTGCACGCAGCGGCCGTAGCTCCGGCCTTCTCCCAGCGCGCCAGCACGTCGCCGACGCGCTCGCTGCCCGCTGGTACACATAAAGTGTAGCCTACCTGCACGCAGCGGCCGTAGCTCCGGCCTTCTCCCAGCGCGCCAGCACGTCGCCGACGCGCTCGCTGCCCGCTGCCCGCTGGTACACATAAAGTGTAGCCTACCTGCACGCAGCGGCCGTAGCTCCGGCCTTCTCCCAGCGCGCCAGCACGTCGCCGACGCGCTCGCTGCCCGCTGGTACACATAAAGTGTAGCCTACCTGCACGCAGCGGCCGTAGCTCCGGCCTTCTCCCAGCGCGCCAGCACGTCGCCGACGCGCTCGCTGCCCGCTGGTACACATAAAGTGTAGCCTACCTGCACGCAGCGGCCGTAGCTCCGGCCTTCTCCCAGCGCGCCAGCACGTCGCCGACGCGCTCGCTGCCCGCTGGTACACATAAAGTGTAGCCTACCTGCACGCAGCGGCCGTAGCTCCGGCCTTCTCCCAGCGCGCCAGCACGTCGCCGACGCGCTCGCTGCCCGCTGGTACACATAAAGTGTAGCCTACCTGCACGCAGCGGCCGTAGCTCCGGCCTTCTCCCAGCGCGCCAGCACGTCGCCGACGCGCTCGCTGCCCGCTGGTACACATAAAGTGTAGCCTACCTGCACGCAGCGGCCGTAGCTCCGGCCTTCTCCCAGCGCGCCAGCACGTCGCCGACGCGCTCGCTGCCCGCTGGTACACATAAAGTGTAGCCTACCTGCACGCAGCGGCCGTAGCTCCGGCCTTCTCCCAGCGCGCCAGCACGTCGCCGACGCGCTCGCTGCCCGCCAGTGCGCGCTCGCCTGCGCCCGCTGGCGTCGAGTTCGCGCATACCTCGTACAACGCGTAACCTGTGTACACACAAAATAGATTAAACCTATATGTAACAAGTCCAGCAAAACTATTTAAATAAGTTGAGCAAACTGTAAGTAAGGTACATAATTCTAGCATTCTAGCAATGAACCACTCGACATCATAATGATTAGCTGAATCAGCGAATCATAACATCGGCTTGCGGGCGGTATTTCAATGACCCGAACATGAGCCCGTGCTGCTTACCGTCCAGCAGCAGCTCGCGACAACAGCTCCCCCTCGGAGACGTTACGTTAACTTGCACCCACCTGTAGCAGCGTCACTGAGCCCGATCTTCTCTCGCAGCATGGCGACGAGGTGGTCGGCGGTGGCGGCGGGCCCGAACACGAGCCCGTGCTGCTTGCCGTCCAGCAGCAGCACGCGCACGTGCATGGGCCGGCGCGCCGCCGCGCACAGCACTTCCTCCTTGGACGGCGCGGCCAGGCGCCGCGGGACTTGCGCTATGCTTAGTGCAACCTGCGAGAAAAATCATTGATCAATATTCTTGATCGAGGCGAGTTTGACGCCTATCGGCAGGATTGGTCCTTGTACTTGCCCAAAGCCGGGAGGGATGGAAGGAAGAAAGGGAGGCCTTTGCCCTTTGGTTCGGTGGGACAGAGCAGGCAAAAAATATTTATTTCTTAATGGCACTGAATTTGGTGTACAGCAAATATTGCCCCAGTTTCTTAACGAAAACAATCGCAAATGTGACAAATCGGTTGGTGACAAAGCGTCCACCAATCACAGTAGTTGACTTGGTCACGTTTATTTTTTTATTTGAAACTTGGACTTGACCATTATGGTTATCTCATATTTATAGGTAGATTCAAAATAAGTATACTATAATTGTAAAATATGAATATGAGATCAAATTGTAAGTACATCTTTGAATAAAAAATATGCCCATATAAATCCACTAGCAGGCAGTCGGGTATATAAGGCGGATTGGCGCGTAAACTGGTTCAACTGCTCAGAACCATTCACATCCCCTTTTCACTCCGAATTATAGATGTTTATCGGGTCTTTTACCAAATCACCGGGTTTAAATCGGGTGGATTGCCCATCTATACTCCGAATGTTAGTAAAAGGCGTCAACAGTGTTATTTTAAGTTAATTTGTGCGCTCAAGCCGTACCGCTTTATTTTAATTGTTATCTTATTTAGCAAAAGTGTTAATTTTGATTGTTAAAATATGTTGGAGGTGGCCTTACCGACGTACCGACTCGTCCGTCAGACGAAGTGATAGTATTTACACAAGGGGTGGTGGGTGAGGGCCCTGGGAGCAGCATGGTAAGCTGGTTGGTGTAAGGGGTGGTACGGGGGCCAATGGGCTATCTGTTGAGCAATTATTAAAGTCAAGCAAAGCGGTGGTTAGGCTGACAGTCTGACCCGGTTTGGGCAGATAGCTACCTCATCAAGAAAATTTTTCGCAAGTCAAAAGTGGTGTTTAAATTTTAGCTAGTATATACGAGGCATGCCTTTTAAGTTTTGTCGTTTGAAGAAAAAAACCCAACTAGAACCTTATAGTACTTTTTATTATTTTTCAAAGTATTCACCACGTAGCTTAATACACTTTTCCATTCGCTCAAACCAGTTTTCATAACATTTATTCCACTCTAAAGTGGGGGTGTTCGAGATGGCTGACTTGAAAGCGTCGACTGCTTCTTCACCGGACTGGAACCTTTGACGACGAAGACTTTTCTTAATTTTAGGAAATATAAAGAAATCGTTAGGGCTTAGGTCAGGACTGTATGGAGGATGGTCAAGAATTTATATTCCTGCTTCAAATACTCAATCGTTTGACGAGCGCTGTGTGAGCTTGCGTTGTCGTGGTGCAGAATGATGCGTCGCTTTGAGTTAGATTTTCGAAGTTCGGCGATGACTTGTGGTAAACTAACCGTGGTAAACTACTCTGCGTTAACCGTTCTACGATTTTCAAGTGCAGTAGTCGTAACATGGCCGGTTTTTCCAACGAACGTGGCCACCATCTTCTTTGAAGTGCTTCGAGAACGAACAACTTTAGTCGGCTTTGGCTCGTCTTGAAAGACCCAGATTGTAGATTGTTGTTTGGAATCAGGATCTTAAGAATAGATCCAAGATTCGTCACCACTGATGACGACATCATCAGTGGTGACGAATCTTGGGTTGTGATTTGACTCTCCTCGGTTCAAACTTTGCAGAGTTTTTTTACAACATCTGTCGCGGGCCACCTTGTGATCGTCTGAAAGCAGATGCGGTATCCAACGGCAAACGAGCTTTCTCACACCAAGCGCTTCATGCAAGATCTTCTGAATCGTTGTCCCTGAGATGACTAATAGAGCCTCTATCTCTCGAGATGTCACATGAGGATCTTCGAGAATTAGTTGTCTCACAGCAATGATGTTATCTTCAGTGAAGGCGGATTTTGGGCATCCTTCGCGAGATTTGTCACTAACACTAGTATGTCCACGCTGGAATTCTAAATACCAGCGTTAGACAGTCCGCAGACATGGGGCTTCATCACTGAACACAGATTTTAGCTCTTCAAAACACTGAAGCCGTGTCAGGCCTCTTCTAAAGTTGTAGAAAAGTATTGCACGAACTTTTTCCATACAAAGATTCATTTTCGTACGTAACCTGACAGATGCCAATCGACGCTGTGACTAAACAATAGCATTAATCCTAATACTTTCAACTGTTTTGAGATTCAAAATTTAAACACATTCGAATATAGAACATTTCCAAATTCAAAAGTGCCGGGAAATATGGAAACGACAGAACTTAAAAGGCATGTCTCGTACCGATTAAAAGCAATTTAAAGCATGAGCTTTTCATTTTCAGGACTTCTCGGACAGACCAAAACATTTCGGGAGTAGGGGCATACTGTCAAAAAGTGTTGTCATTCATTCTTAGTTCGGGTTCGGGACTAATCGTTAGTCCGTAGTTATACGGAGTTCGGGCCTAGAGAGCAGACCGACACGACAACTCGGTGTTACAACATATTTTTACCTCTCAACGACCGTAAGCCCCAATTGGGGCCGAATGGTATAGTCTTGCGTGTTCAGTGCCTCACGGGTTAATGAACAATGGTAAGGTATTGTCCCCCCTTAGCTTTTCTTATTATGACATTAAAGCTGTAGCACCATTGTACATAGTGGTCTTAGGTTGGAAGTCTGACTTTTGGAACTCTAAATGCAACTTGACTGACTGGAAACAAATACTGGATTATGATATTTCTATAGCGAGAAAGAAACTGGTCCCACGTACACAACATATGCAACGCATTATGATATCTGGACTCGTGATTTTATATGAAAAACTATGCAATAGAAACACACTTATCGTATGCAACGCAACATACGATGAGATAAAAAAACGTTGCATACGTTGCGTACGTGGACCCAGTTTGTTTCTCGATATAGAATAAATAGTAGTTAAAAAAAACTAACAAATACGCTTTTATAGACAATCCAACAAAAAAATAGAAAATGAATTAAATTTGAATTTAAAACAGTGTAAAAATATGTACCTTATTGTAAAAAAAAAGCGTGGGGTACTGGGTCTCAATAGTTATAAATATTTTATTGATAGATATGAGTAGAAGGATTATCATTTTGATAATATCATAAAAAGCACCCGACGCTTATTTTACATTAAAATACATTTTTTTAACACTATTTTTAATTCATATTTATTAAAATTTATTTCCTATTTTTTTATTGGATTGTCTATAAAAGCGTGTCTTAGTTTTTTTAAATTATTATTTATTTTTCATGTTTCAGTTGAATTTTGTATGAAAGCGTATTTTAAAGTTTTTTTTTTTACTATTATTTAAAAATACTAAACTGTCATCGGTCCTTGATAAGTATACCAATTTGAAGGGGGTCAAAATCGTGTTTACAGTTTCCGTACATACCATACATATTCACATACGTATGAAGCTAATAAAAGCGTATTAAAATGAGGTGTGTGTGTGTGTGTGTGTGTGTGTGTGTGTGTGTGTGTGTGTGTGTGTGGGTGTGTGTGGAGGTGTGTGTGTGGAGGTGTGTGTGTGGAGGTGTGTGTGGAGGTGTGTGTGTGTGGAGGTGTGTGTGGAGGTGTGTGTGTGTGGAGGTGTGTGTGTGTGTGTGTGTGGAGGTGTGTGTGTGTGTGTGTGTGTGTGTGTGTGTGTGTGTGTGTGGAGGTATGTGTGTGTGTGTGGAGGTGTGTGTGTGTGGAGGTGTGTGTGTGTGTGTGTGGAGGTATGTGTGTGTGTGTGGAGGTGTGTGTGTGTGGAGGTGTGTGTGTGTGTGTGTGGAGGTGTGTGTGTGTGTGTGTGTGGAGGTGTGTGTGTGTGTGTGTGGAGGTGTGTGTGTGTGTGTGTGTGGAGGTGTGTGTGTGTGTGTGTGGAGGTGTGTGTGTGTGTGTGTGGAGGTGTGTGTGTGTGTGTGTGTGTGGAGGTGTGTGTGTGTGTATGTGTGTGAGTGCGTGCGCGTGTGTGTGTGTGTGCGTGCGCGCGTGTGTGTGTGTGTGCGTGCGTGCGTACCTGCTCGGCGCGGCGAGCGAACTTGCCCTCCTCGCCGGCGTGCAGCGCCGTGCCGCGGTAGCGCAGGTGCGCCAGCAGCAGGCGCCGCAAGGGCTTTGCGGGCGGCAGCGCCGCGCCCACGGCCGCGCACAGCAGCGCCCAGTGCCGCGCCGACACGCGCGACAGCGGCTCGGGGTGGTCAGTCGTCTGCCAACATGAACAATAAGAGCTCAACGATTTTAAAGATATATTTTTGAAGCCGCATTTCTGGTGCCAGGCCACTTTATAGCAGAAACAGAAAGCAAATCACGCTACCCGTCACTGTCGAATTTTCCAAATCTTATATACATTCCAAGTTTATATACAGTCGACTAGAAAAGAAAAGGACTGATTTTTGCACTTTGTTGTTGGCGAGTCATCACGTCTGTCAGCTCACCTGTTTGATGAGCTGCATGTACAGCTCACACAGCAGCGTGTCCTTCTGCAGACACCTCTGCAGCAGAGCCTGCGCCAGCGCCACGCGGTCGTCGCTGTCCTCGTGCTGCGGCGGTACGTTGTTGTTGGCCAGGTTAGTGGTGCTGCCGTCGTGCGTGGCTGTCAGCCCGGCGTGGCTCATTATGTCCTGTCAACAACAAGGAGATATTATAACATTTTTGATAATGATTTCAGACAGGTGCTTCGCTAACGATATACTAACACAAGATCAGTCAGCCTCCTCTGCGGGTTCACTCATTAACTCATTCTAAGACCTGTTTATTTCAGTTGCGCTCTGGGAGTGCCGGCAGAAGTGAAAACTTAAATAAGTGCTTCTTTTCCTCCGTCTTGCGAATTTTCGATCAGGTCATGTGTCTGACGTCTTACGACTTTCGATCAGGTCAAGTTTCCTGACACGAGTTTAACATTTTTTACCCATCACAAAAAGTGCACAACGCCGCTAAAGAAGTATTCACTTCAAATAAATAACAATAATCAGGCAGTCAGATAGGACCATTTAAAATACTGGTCGAATGGAAGCCAACCCCCCCACCAGTCAACTAGTCAGCAAGGCTAGCAGACGCTGAGCCTACCTTGAAGATCTGCATGGCGGCCACCTCCTCGGCCTCGTTGAGCTTGGTGAGCGAGTGCGGCAGGCTGCGCGCCCAGCTCCAGTAGCCGGCCGGGAAGCTCTTGTAGCTCTCTCCCTGGCTCTCCGCCGCCATGTCCAGCCGCATCTTCTCTAGACGGTGCTTGCTTAACCTGGGTACCGAGATGATAGCGTTACATAAAGTATGTCCTGCATTACTCAGTCCCGAGTCTTGTTTTGGGTCCAGCTGATGAGAATAGTCTCACGACGAACATTAATATGTCACTTCACTTGGAACTTAAACTAAAATGGCGAAATGTGAAGCTGTAGTACTTCTTTAACGTAAGGGTTAAATTACTTCCTATAGGGACCCGTACACGGCGTTGACTATGCCATCTAGTGTCGCATATTCGAAGTTTTAAGGGTCAGAATACTTGACATTGACGCTTCTGTGCTGCCACCTGTGGTTCCTGCACGCTCAGTTTAGGGGAACGTGCGCGAAGAAAACTGTGCCATCTAGCGTAGCTATTTCGAATTTTATACTTTAACCATACTTGACAGTGACATTTCTGTGCTGCCACCTATAGCATCTGCACGTTCCCTATAGATAGCATTTTTATTTCTTTAATGATTTTTTTTAGTTATTTATATCAGAATAAATAAAAAAAATTGCGAGTTGCAATCACGCACCTTCTCAGCGTATTCCTCAAGAAGTTCCCAGCAGAAGCTTCAGTGGGTCTCCTGAGCATGCCCGAGTCAACTAGAGCTCGTCGCGCACTCTTGAGCGCAGCGGCCAAGCGGGACCGCTCCGACGTCGGCGCTGCACGTCTCGGGGGCTCGTCGGCCAAGCCGTTAGCCAGGACTGGGCTGTAGGCGGCCATCAGCCACGCGGCCTCGTTCTTCTGAGGAGACTCCAGTACGATGCACCTATATATCATTTATTTGGAAATCAGTTTTGTGAAGTCACGAGAAATAACAATAAAGTATCGCATACTAACAGCTAGGTCTAGTCGTGGCGAATCATGAGCGCGCGTCATGAGACTCTAAAGCCAATACCATAAGGTTTAAATCGTTTTATACGCGCGTTCATGAAATGCAACAACTACACAAAGGCACATGGAGCGTTGGCTGTTGAGCAGATGTTTTTAGCATTATATTTATCAGCGCTCGCGGCGAAAAGCCTTCTGGTATCTCGTTGATATAGGAAGCTACGCTGGACTGGCGAGTTAGGCATAGTGCACATTCCCTGAGCCACGCTACAGGCCGAGACAGTGTGAACGACGCCTTGTTTCATGATGTTGCAAGTTGTAAGCTAATTTAAATTTTTATAGGCACGCGTTTGACCTCAATCTCACCTGAAGAAAAGCGATGATGTGGTCGTCGCTGGAGCACGCTTAAAGCATTTGACGTTTCAGCTTCGTTGTTAGTTTCTCCAGCAGCAAGCAAATGGGGGCTAAAGAGGCCACTTTAGGAGAATCACCTTATTAATCACGCAACAACTGTCAAATATCATTTTCATCTTTATCACTGACGCATTAGGTTCAAGGTTGATTGGGAAATTTTACAGTGACAGGTAGCGTGATTTACTTTCAGATTCTGCTAAAGTGGCCTTTTTAGATCCTTAGTTCGTTACATTGAAGCGTAGTAATAAGGTGTAACATACCGCTGTCCCTCGTCCGTGGCATGCTGCGTGACATCCTCGTGGGTATCGTGGTCAACATACCGGTGTCCGTCGTGTTGGCCGTGGTGCGTGAGGCTGATGGTGAGGCCGTTGTCCACGGGGTCCATCAGAAGCGCGGCGATGTTACTGTACGGGTACTCCGCTAGGACCACCTTGTCGGTGGGGCGCACGAGGACCACGCCTTCAGAGCCCACGCCGAGTAACACGTTGGGACCTGACGGGACCATTAATTTTGTTGAGGTATGCGGAATAGGGTATTAAGTCCCGCAAACCTCCATTGAAAAGGAAGGAAAGCGGATGTGCGACTGGTGGACAACTGCCCGATTGTTTTTGTTGTTGCGGTCACAATTTTTTTTTACAAAAACAGCGAATTTTACACAAAATATATTCTGAAATAGCATTCCTTGTCGAACTAAGTTAAAAACTGTGAGGCACTGGTCACCACGGGAGCTTGGACTACCTTTTCCTGTGGATTGTAGCTCCAGGCTCTAGTATATCACTAGACGAAAAGTTATTAGTTGAATTATAATTAGAATTCCAAATAATGCGAAACTACGGAAAGCAAATCATCTGCATTTATATTAGTTTTTTAAACGTAAACGTGCTCACCATGTGCCCAGTAGCCCTTGTAGGTGACCGGGAAGAGCGTGACTCCGTAGAGCGGGTACTGCATGACGCACGACAGGTACAGCGCCTTCGCCGTCAGCTCCGCCCGCCCCGCGCCGTACTGGCGGTGCGCTTGCGCAAGGATCGTTGCCTAATGGGGGAAAATACATTTAAAATCGTCAACTTTAGTAAAATGAATAAATACTTCATCTATTTACCAATTTTGTATTTTTTATTTAGACTATGTGTGTAAGCCTGAAACTGTTCTGAAGTGCTATTCTGTAAAAAAATCTCATTGTGAAAATTAAGGCGAACTGAGCTTGAAGGGAGTTATCTCCTTTAGGCTGACTGTCCACTGGAGCGGAGAGTAAAGGAGCAGAGAAATATTAACCAATGCAATTCCATACAATCTCCGCTCCACATCAATTCTTGAGATTGTATGCAATTCCATTGGCTAATATTTCTTCGCTCCAGTGGACAGTCAGCGGGAATGACCTGCTGTCATCATAAATGTGTGAAGTGAGATACCAGTACCACGAATATAACAACACTGAGCTACAAATTGCCACTTAGGAAATTTTCATTACGCGGACTACCCGTTTTTTCAAGTATGGGCAATCGTCCGGGAAACCCAACCATGTTCCTCCATGTCCTTTGCGTTCCAAAGCCGCGGTGACTCATTCGAACAAATTCCTTTACCCTGGCAGGCACTGGGCCCGTCTAATATGCTGGCATCTAGTCGAGGCGGGCGTGGAACACAAAGCGCCGTCGATCTGAGCCTGGTTCTGATCGGATGGCGAGCCACCCAACGCTCACCATCTGCAGTCCCGTGCACGTTAATCTTAAGGTGAATGCTCCATGGTAGCCCGCGAAATTCAAATATTTTTATGTTTTTTGCAATTTGCCGGTCAGTGTGAAGCTGTATGTGGACCAAATGCGATCCGCGACCGTAACGCGTATCTATCTAAAGAATTATAACCATTTTAATCATCAATATAGCCCCTCTAAGTTCATGTAGTTCGAAAGAATGAATCAATTCATTCTTTCGAACTACATGAACTTAACAATTCTTTAGATAGATACGCGTTACGGTCGCGGATCGCATTTGGTCCACATACAGCTTCACACTGACCGGCAAATTGCAAAAAACATAAAAATATTTGAATTTCGCGGGCTACCCTGGAGCATTCACCTTAATAGAAAGTATAAAGGCGCTCACCCATTGGTGCGGCGGGCGCGCGCGCGCGATGCGCTGCGGCAGGAACTGGTCGGGCTGCGCGTAGTAGGCGCGCGTGTGCGGCGGCGGCGGGCTGGGCGGCGGCTCGCCCAGCGCCACCTGCGCCTGCAGCCCCGCCAGCTGCAGCGCCACCTTCTCCGACACCGGGAACTCGTCCATCTGACACGTACCACCATTTATAATAGCAACTGTTTTGCACTGTTGGCTGTATCTTGTATGGCTATAAATGGGAGCTGGCATACACTTTTTTCCCCTCATTTGACTTAGAAAGTAACTTAGCTGCTTTTCAACCTTAGAAAATAATTATCATGTTCATGTCCTCTCAGCCGGTGATGTCTGTATGTATACAAAAAACGGGCGTGGCTCATCTCCCGAGCAACTTCGTAAACGTTTAGTTCGAATTTAAGCCCCGCCCATTCTTCCTAGTGACAGAAGTCACGATGTTTACATTGGTGTAAATAAGGTGAACTTCACAACATTGAAATAGTCAACCATTGAAGTCATAGAGCAAACTAAACTTTACGTGTAGGAACTAAAGTACATTTTCCAAAAGTGTTACCTTGACGACGCTGTGCACGGCCTGCGCGTACAGCAGCGCCACCTCCACGGGGTCGTGCGGCAGCTCGCGCCCGCCGCGGAACAGGCGCCGCTTGAACACGAAGCGGTTGTCGGCCGAGCCGCCCCCAGGGCCTTGTTGCCTGTGCAATAAGGGTCATATTGTAACGAGAATTTCGAAAGCGGGGAAATACATTTAGTATAGTCATCTACAGGTCCATAAGAGCGATGCCACACGGGTATTGCCAGTCCTTTGCGTCGTCGGAGCGAACGAAGGTTCGACGAAGATATGCGGTGACGCAATGCAAAGTACTGTTCTGCGGAGACGCAGCATCGCTCTCCCGACATAGCAGGGTATGCCAGTCTTAATGGAGTTGAATAAAAACTGCACAGCGTCATCGACTCATCGCTCCGCCGTCGCAAGGCTTTGTGTAGCACCCCTCTAAAGGAACGATGCAACATTATAAGCACCCGAACTTGCGGCGCCAGGCCCACCTTGTCAGATACAGTCTGGTACTCACATCTCCCAGGCCGCGATGACGTCGTACAAGTAATGCGTGGCCCGCACGTGCTCCTCGCTGCCCGCGCGCTGCTGGTACACGGCCCAGCCAGCGCGCGAGTGCGGCGCCAGGCCCAGCTTGTCGGCGAGGCGGGCGGCAGCGGCGGCGGCCGTGTCGGCGGGGTGCACGTCGATAGCCTTCGTGCGGCCGTCGAGAAAGAAGAAGCGGCAGACTATGGTGCCGAGGCGACGCATTGCCTGTTCGATACAAGTTTTCATTTGATAGAAAATTGGGTGACGTACTAGACTGGTGAATCCTTACTAATCCCACCCACACGCATAAAACGTTTCGGGAACACATTCATAGTCCGTACAGCTAAGGAGTGGAATTCCCTGCAGGAGTATGTGTTTCCTGATAGCTATAACCTGGAAGTCTTTAAGTCAAGAGTGAATTGGTTACTTCTAGGCAAACGTGCTCAATCTTCGATCACATCATCGCTTACCATCAGGTGAGATAGTGGTCAAACGAGTGCCTATCTATAGTAAAAAAAAAATATTATAAATGCGAAAGTAACTCTCGTCACACTTTCACGCCAGTTTTGGCGTGAAAGTGAACTGAACCGATTTAAATGAAATTTGGTACAGAGATAGTCTTAAGCCTTAGAAAGGACATAGGCTACTTTTTATCCCGGGAGTATGTTCCCTAGTGAGCACGCGGGTGAAGCCGCTGGCAGAAGCTAGCTAGTATGACTTACAGCGATCTCCACGGTGCTGGGCGGCAGCTGGCGCGGCGCGGCTCCGCGGCAGTTGTCGAGGCACCACTGCGCGCAGTGCGCCTCGCGCGCCGCGGGGGACGCGGGGGAGGCGGGCGAGGCGGGCGCGGCGGCCAGCGAGCGCGCGCGCGCCCGCAGCCACGCGCTGTAGTAGCGCGCCAGACCGCGGCTCGGCTGCCACGCCACCGCGCACAGGCACAGCACCAGCCACACGCGCTCCGCCCATTCCTCGTTTGGACATTCCGTTATCTAGACAACAAAATATCATGCTAAATATATTCTGAGATCTGACGGTCTAAAAAGGCCACTAGCAGAATTAGAAAGCACATCACGCTACCCGTCACTATCAAAGGAGATGTTTCAAAATGGGCCTGGTCTATGTACATTACCTCATAAAAAAGAGAAAAATCCGTAGAATTCGGGAAAAATACATTTAATTCATTTAAATGTTTACTGTTGTGGTAATTAATTGATGTTTATAAATTACTTTTATCGATTTTCAACATGGCGTCGCACCGATTTAGTTACAGACCATAGAGAAATAACTGTCAGCTGTCATAACAATGTCACTTCAGTCACTTTCGTCTCGTTGGCGGTAAATAAATATGACAGAAATAAATGTCAAACGTCATTAATCAATCAAAATGACAGCATACCGCGGGTTTTTGTTGCGTGTTGTAATTTCAAGTGTTATTTATTTTGTTTTACTAGCAAACAAAGCCATTTTAAAGAAATTGGACAGTTGAGAACTGTTTTAAATATATTTCTCTATTTTTAAGTATAGTGTAGGTACAAGCACCTGGCCCAGGGTCCATACATTTTGGAACAACTCCTTTATCCAATCAACCTTGAACCTAATATGCGTTAGCGATAAAGATGAAAATGAAATTTGACATATTGTTGTGTGGTTAATATTATAATTTTAATATGATTCTGCAAAAGTGGCCTTTTTAAACCCGCTGTTATCACTTAGAATGAATAAATTTTTCGTTTCTATTAATATATATATACATACACTCATAAGAACATCAGGCTGTACCCAGTTTAAAGCTGTTACATTTTTGGGAAAACGCACATAATAACAGACATTAGGATGTAATTGTGAACATAATTATCAAATCATGAGTAGGACTACTAAAAACCGAGACCACTTACTTCAAAACCTAGTACTTAAAAGACTACGTATTTGACTAAAATGAACGTACCTGTCTCACACACTGCACCAGAATCTCATCTCTCAGCTCTTCTCGCTCTATTCCCTTGCCGATGACGGATTGTATCACTTGCGTCTCCTTTTCAGCCGTCAACTCGCCGCGCATGTAACGGCAGAGATCCTAAACCACAAAACAAAATGTTTGCTATTGTCACTTTACTTTTGTTATCTATACTAATATATAAAGCTGAAGAGTTAGAAGCCCATTTATCGAGGAAGGCTATAGGTTATATACCATCACGCTAAGACCAATAGGAGCGGAGCAGTTATGAAAGTTGTGACGCAGACGAAGTTGCGTGGGTCAACTAGTGAATATTGGCGCGCCTTTGCAGTAAAACAAACTCTTATGCCGTGACGAAAACGCCATGACATGTCGTGATGCCTCCCACTACTACGCCGCCTGTGACGGTCGCCAAAATTTAGAACTAATTTATAAGATTTTTATTATTCTATACTTAATATTTTTTGTTTGCTTGAATGCGCTAATCTCAAGAACTACTGGTCAGATTTGACTAATTCTTTCAGTGTTAGATAGCCCATTTATCGAGGAAGGCTAATCATCACGTGCTAAGACCAATAGGAGTGGAGCAGAGGAAGTTGCGCTGGTCAACTAGTTTAGGCGTCCCGTGACAGCTTTTTTTATTTTTATTGACAATAGTTTTCAGCTGCTTTCTGTTACATTAGAGAAGTCGAACCAAATGTAGTCGGGAAAATGCTAGAAATTGAAGTTTTAAATACACTAAGCCTATAACTAACTATGAGCTGGGACATACTTTTAACCTAGCTATACTGCTGTCTTTCAGTGTAGATAAGGTGATGGTACAGTTTTACTCCACATAAATTCCCGATATTTAGTTTTTTTTTTTTATTTGTAATGGGTTTGCTCTTGACTCTAGTCTATGTCAGAGATGACAGAGACAAAGTCTACGATGGAGTGAGCCTACCCAGAAGGAGCCTGTTCACTCTAATTAGAAGAATTTATCTGGTACCTACATCATTTTCAAGCGTTTTTTTCTGGTTTTTAGTGCCAATTACGAGACTGAAACATTTTCTAAATGTTTTAAATAATGTAAAAACTTACTCTAAATATATTGACAGCCGCAGTAACGCTGTCGGGATCATGCAGCTGTATGTGTGAGGTTGGAATGTTGTTCCCTTTGTGGTATGTGATCATCTCCTCCTTAGTCAGCAACTCCATAGACTTGCTCTTGCGGGTTAGCGTCGCCATGATGGTGCCTGATGAATAAAAGGTTCTATGTAACATCGGTGTTTCATTTTATTTTGAACCTTATGACTGTAAGTACAGGTATGAAAATACAAAAAAAGAAGATGACAACAGTGCGTTGAAATTATTGGTAGACTTTTTACCAACAAGTGACGTCACCAGCTCCAACTCCTGAACTTTGATACGCTTTGTTTGTGCCATTTTTCTTTGATATGAAAAGGATTTTTTTTTCAAATCCTACTGAATAAATACAATTATGTATTATGTTTCTATCCAAGAAATCCCCATCGTGTGATTGTGTTCCCAAGATGTGTCAAACATTACGCAACTATCAACATTATATCAATAGCGATACGGTCTAGTTTACCTTCAGGCGAGCGCGGGTGGTCGTTGAAGTACAGCTTGGCGAACTCGGACAAGTCGTTGGTGACGTCAGCGGGCGGCGTGGTGGGCGGCAGCGTGGTCGCCTGCGCCTCGATCTGATGCAGCCGACGCTCTACGCGCTCTTTGCGCCGCGCGTTGCGGTCTATGCTCTGTTAGCAGAAAGGTTATTTTCTTATAGATTCGAATAGATTTGTATGTTTTTGATGATCGCGTATCCACCAAACCTGTATTTTATTTAAATAACAAACTATATACACTTAAAATAGGAAATAAAACTCCTAACTGTAATATCGCGTCAAAAATGTAATTTAATTTTATTGTTAGGTATGTCACAGTGACACATTTTTCGGGATATTTTTTTACCCAAAGAACCGATTTTTTGTACGATCAACAAATCGAGTCAACATTGTAGTAAGATTAAAAAAAGGAACGGATGTAAAGTTCCGACATAACTACCTACAATACATATTACTAATGTGTGCAAAATTATCATTTTTTTTTTTTGCTGACAGCTTTCATATCAATAGGGAGAGAAACGACCTTATCAATCAGGTTCATCATCTGCCTAGCCTTGTCCCAATTATATTGGGGTCGGCTTCCAGTCAAACCGGATTCAGCTGAATACCAGTGTTTTACGTGGAGCGGCTCCCTACCAGACCTCCGCAACCCATTAACTGAGTAACACGGTACTTCTTGGCAAGACTGGAGTCAGATTTACTGGCTTCTGACAATCCGTAACGACTGCCAAAGATCTACAAATGACAGCCGGGACCAACGGCTTAACGTGCTTTCCGAGGCACGGAGGAAACTCGGTATGTTAAGATGGTCACCCAAGATGGACCTTATCAATCAGGTTAATTTAGGAAAAACGAAAATTTTGTCAGCCTATACAGGGTAACTTAGGAACAGTCACATTACTATTAGGTATTAATTAACTAAAGATAGGATAGAGTTACAAGACTTACAGTAGATTCCCCATTCATCATGGGTGGCGGACTGATGCAGGTGTCCATGGGCACGGGGGGCGGCGACGGCCCGTCCATGGGCGGCAGCGGAGGAAGCGGCGCGTCCGACGGCTCCGGCTCTATCTCTACCACTTTGTGGGTGAACCTATACAGAAAGGTTGCTCATGGCAGAAATTGGGAATATTTCATTCAATCATATAGCTAGAAAAACTCCCAAATTCACAATTGTAAGTTAACTTGTAGAGTTCTAGCTGAATGCTGAAGCGTGACCAGTTTCATGTTAAAATACAGTTTGAAAAGTCCTAAGGGACTACTCACATTTATTCAGCTCGTTTCGCTGAACGATTTTGGTCACACTTACACAGTTCTGCTTCTATCAGCCGCATACAGCGTTCCAAGAATGAGAAGGCGGAAGCGGCAGAACACCGCTGAACTCTATCCATACCACTCGCATGATAATAACACATTTGACCTCATTTTGTTCTTGTTTGCCGCGAAAGCTGAATAGACGCGGAAAGCTGAACGGATGCGTTCGCATCTCCATACAAAATCTTTCTTTTCTATGCATAAGTTGAATGGAGCTGAATAATTGTGAGTAATTCCTAAGACTGCCCGTCCATTGACGCGGAGCCAGGCAGCGAAACGGAGTGATAAAGTAATGTGGAGTGGAGTTGCAAACTGTTTTTGTCCATTGGTGCGGAGTTATGTAGTTATTTGACCGGGCGGCCGGTTTTTTTCCGCTCCGCTGGGCGCTGCTCCGGTCCGGTTCCCGGTTTTGTATGTATTTTTAAACTAGTTTGCAAATCACTGTCCACTGAAGCGGAGCGGAGATTTTATGCAATTCCATTGGTTAAGGTGGAAGCGAATGAATTTTTCATGAAATAACCATTCAATAGGGCTTCATGAACTTAGAGGGCTATATTGATGATTAAAATGGTTATAATTCTTTAGACAAATACGCGTTACGGTCGCGAATCGTATTTTGTTCAACAAACACTTCACACTGACCGGTAAATTGCAAAAAAAACATAAAATATTTGAATTTCGCGGGCTACCCTGGCGCTTCCACCTTAATATTTGCACAGCTCCGCTCGGCACCAGTGGAAAGTCAGCCTAAAATATGTCGTATTCTAAGCTCAAAAACTTTTTAACAAAAAAAAAAATTCAGATATTTAATTTTTTTTGTGGCTATAATCTACTAATTACTACATACTTAATTTTTGATTACTTTTAAAATAGCTACCTAGCTTACTTAACTCACTATAACTATTAACTGTTATATAATCCTACTTTAACTATTTTTTTGCTGTATAGTATAAATACTCAAAAAAAAAAACAGTCTTTATATACCAACATAGTTACGCCTACAAAAATGTATGATGCCATTTATTGCGTATATTTTACTTTATGCCACAATATACATATTAATAGGACTTCGCTACGCGCCACGGATTTTTCTTTATGTGTCTGTGTAAGCTGAACTTCATATAATTTTAGGATTTTTTCTAAAATATTAAGGTGAAAGCGCCGATCTTTAGATGAATACACATTACGGCAGCGAATCGTATTTTGTTCAACATACAGCCTTCACACTGACCGGCAAATTGCATAAAACAAAAATATTTGAATTTCGCGGACTACCCTGGCGCTTCCACCTTAAAAATATGACTAACCCGCAGTTAGCTTCACAGACTCTTAGATCAGTAGTGCGTAGTGTAGGTTTATATCCTGAC
Organism: Lacanobia oleracea; assembly: GCA_950371165.1. Taxonomy (NCBI): domain Eukaryota; kingdom Metazoa; phylum Arthropoda; class Insecta; order Lepidoptera; family Noctuidae; genus Lacanobia; species Lacanobia oleracea. Next base: position 6,759,942 of record OX493404.1, read on the forward strand.
TTCTTTCAGTTTCAGTACCATGGCACAAGTTTCACAGGTTGCAAAGGCTTCTTCTTCCTACTTGGGAGAGGGACCCGTCTTGAGAAGACTTGTGTCCCCTTTTCTTTAGTTTGCGAATTGTCGGTGGCAGATCTAGTCAAATGGAGATGGCTACGGTCAATGATACAGGGACAATGTAATATCCAAGGATAAAAAAACATCTAGAAAGAGGTGACGAGACGATCTAGATGCGTACTGTAAGGGCTGTTTGAGGTGGGGCGGACAAAGAATTGCTGGAAGGACTTTTGGGGGGTGGGGGGTATTTTAGATAAATAAAATTAACGATAACGTGCTTAGTCAATACTCGCCGATAGTATAGTTACTAGAAACATACGATTTTTAAATGTTTTATTATATATTAATTTTCATAGAGATGTACGCTTCCGAACGTGCTATAGGGAATATTTATGAAAAAAAAAACATTATCTATACAGTTTATCTAAAAATGTACAAAAATATAATACTAAAAGTGAAAATAAAACCAAAATTGGTCGAAAAACAAACGAGATAACATTATTTTAAACAAATATATCTGTGCTTCTCGCAAAAACGCTGTCTTATATGGCAGCTGTTTATGCGTCGTGGACTTTGACGTCAAAGTTCATATCCGACTTTTCTTTCTAATTGTAATCTATGAAGCTTTATAACTTTAACGTTGATGAAGGTATTTAAAAAATAACTTCATGATTGTTTAGAGCTAATAAGTATTTAATTTAACAAAAAAAAAAAATAAACGCATGCATATTCCCTATTTGCGTAATGTCCTTTTTGTTATGACCCAACTCCTTGACAGTTCATTAGTGTCTGTAAATTATTGTCACTAAAAACAAAGCTGTAAGTTCAATGTGATGTATATCGACATACCCTTTGTTGTCGGGCGGCGTGGGCTGCGGCGGCGGCTCGGCGTTGTGCTCGGGCGCCGGCCGCGGGATCACCGCTTCGTAGATGGGCTCCTTGCTCTTCACTACGGACAGCTTGCCGTTGGGGATGATGCCGTTGGTCAGCTCTGGTGGTGTTGTGTCTGTGAGATACATGTAATAGGTCCATTACGTGTTCGTAGAGAGATAGGGAGTACCTAGATTTCATAGAGATGTCTCCTCACTCTAATATAATTCACTCTAAATCTAAAAGTGCAGGTTATATTTTAAAATAAGAAACGTCATTGATTTTGTTGTTATCCTGGTATCAAGAGTAAGATTTTTTCAGACTTATCAAAAGTGTGTCCACATAGTAATTTCTAAATGAATGTAAAAAAAAATGTGTTTGGATGTTGCTGTGATTGGTTGATAAAATATCAACAGGTATTCGTATCACTTGCGTTTAATTTGAGACTCATCGATAATTTATTTCCACCCACGGGATGCATATTTTGCCTGAAATTGCTTCAAAGTGAACCGATAAGTTTAGTTTTACCTTTAGTAAGAGGAGGTGGCGGCGGCGGCGGCCCTGCAGGCTCCGGCAGCGTGCAGGCGGGGGGCGGGGGGAACACCGGCGACTGCTCCGACAGCGGCTCCACCGGCGGCGGCGGCGGCAGGGTCAGCGATGACGTCATCGCGTCGCCGTTCGACATCGGCGACACGCCGTTCATCGACGTGCTCATGACGCCGTTGAACGATGACGTCATGGAGGCGGGCGGCGGCGGCGCGGGGGGCACCATGGGCGTGATGGCCAGCGTCGAGGGGGGCGGAGGGGGGATGGATTCGGAGGGCGCGCCGTCTGGCTTGCGCTGTGCCTCCGTGTGAGACTTGCTCAGCTCGTTCATTTCCGCGGCTAGGACGTGTTCCAACTGTGAATTAAAAAGATACAACTACTCGTACTTGCATCGAAACAAAAATTACAAAGAAAGCCTTTATAAGACCGGAGACACATATCGACCACTCTCGAAAAATAATGTCTAACTAATCATTCACAAATATTCCTCCACATTGGAAGCCTGCACCTCTGAGCACAGCTGGGCAAAAGCCTCCTCCAACCCTTCCACTTTTACCGATATAACTCCTGTTCCGGTTCCAAGTCGTCACGCTTTCGTTTTGTATAGTCCATTCACGTTTGCAAAATAGTGAGTCATCGGCCTAGCCACGCCCCCCGACCAATCAAGTAGCATAAAATTATAAAGTCAAGTTCACAATGACTAGCCGAAGGCAGACTTTCATACGTAGGTAGCTCTTGTGTCCTTTTGGCAGAAGACTCGACACTATATTCTTAACGCGAATGGACGACGGTCTTCTAAAGAATTTTCCACACACATGAGGGCCTTGACCAGGACGTTTCGACGCAGTGATCCGTCAACACGTCCTGTCGTATGTCATGTAGATCAACCTTGGATGATACCCATTAGAACCACCCACCTCTTGATGCAGATCATCTGCCAGCCTCTCCATGGAGTCCCCGATCTCGGCGATGGTGGGCTGGTGCGAGTCGGGCTGGCCGTCGGGCGCGCCGCGCTGCGAGGGCACGTCGGCCAGGAAGTCGAACAGGTTGTCCAGGTTAACCACCCACCTCTTGATGCAGATCATCAGCCAGCCTCTCCATGGAGTCCCCGATCTCGGCGATGGTGGGCTGGTGCGAGTCGGGCTGGCCGTCGGGCGCGCCGCGCTGCGAGGGCACGTCGGCCAGGAAGTCGAACAGGTTGTCCAGGTTAACCACCCACCTCTTGATGCAGATCATCAGCCAGCCTCTCCATGGAGTCCCCGATCTCGGCGATGGTGGGCTGGTGCGAGTCGGGCTGGCCGTCGGGCGCGCCGCGCTGCGAGGGCACGTCGGCCAGGAAGTCGAACAGGTTGTCCAGGTTAACCACCCACCTCTTGATGCAGATCATCAGCCAGCCTCTCCATGGAGTCCCCGATCTCGGCGATGGTGGGCTGGTGCGAGTCGGGCTGGCCGTCGGGCGCGCCGCGCTGCGAGGGCACGTCGGCCAGGAAGTCGAACAGGTTGTCCAGGTTAACCACCCACCTCTTGATGCAGATCATCAGCCAGCCTCTCCATGGAGTCCCCGATCTCGGCGATGGTGGGCTGGTGCGAGTCGGGCTGGCCGTCGGGCGCGCCGCGCTGCGAGGGCACGTCGGCCAGGAAGTCGAACAGGTTGTCCAGGTTAACCACCCACCTCTTGATGCAGATCATCAGCCAGCCTCTCCATGGAGTCCCCGATCTCGGCGATGGTGGGCTGGTGCGAGTCGGGCTGGCCGTCGGGCGCGCCGCGCTGCGAGGGCACGTCGGCCAGGAAGTCGAACAGGTTGTCCAGGTTAACCACCCACCTCTTGATGCAGATCATCAGCCAGCCTCTCCATGGAGTCCCCGATCTCGGCGATGGTGGGCTGGTGCGAGTCGGGCTGGCCGTCGGGCGCGCCGCGCTGCGAGGGCACGTCGGCCAGGAAGTCGAACAGGTTGTCCAGGTTAACCACCCACCTCTTGATGCAGATCATCAGCCAGCCTCTCCATGGAGTCCCCGATCTCGGCGATGGTGGGCTGGTGCGAGTCGGGCTGGCCGTCGGGCGCGCCGCGCTGCGAGGGCACGTCGGCCAGGAAGTCGAACAGGTTGTCCAGGTTAACCACCCACCTCTTGATGCAGATCATCAGCCAGCCTCTCCATGGAGTCCCCGATCTCGGCGATGGTGGGCTGGTGCGAGTCGGGCTGGCCGTCGGGCGCGCCGCGCTGCGAGGGCACGTCGGCCAGGAAGTCGAACAGGTTGTCCAGGTTAACCACCCACCTCTTGATGCAGATCATCAGCCAGCCTCTCCATGGAGTCCCCGATCTCGGCGATGGTGGGCTGGTGCGAGTCGGGCTGGCCGTCGGGCGCGCCGCGCTGCGAGGGCACGTCGGCCAGGAAGTCGAACAGGTTGTCCAGGTTAACCACCCACCTCTTGATGCAGATCATCAGCCAGCCTCTCCATGGAGTCCCCGATCTCGGCGATGGTGGGCTGGTGCGAGTCGGGCTGGCCGTCGGGCGCGCCGCGCTGCGAGGGCACGTCGGCCAGGAAGTCGAACAGGTTGTCCAGGTTAACCACCCACCTCTTGATGCAGATCATCAGCCAGCCTCTCCATGGAGTCCCCGATCTCGGCGATGGTGGGCTGGTGCGAGTCGGGCTGGCCGTCGGGCGCGCCGCGCTGCGAGGGCACGTCGGCCAGGAAGTCGAACAGGTTGTCCAGGTTCACGGACTCGGCGCGCGTGCTGCTGGGGCACGACAGGCCGCGCAGCTGGTCTGCCATGCTCTCCAGCTCTGCTCGCTCTTGGTTCTGTTTTTCTTGGAGACTGGAATAGAAGTTTCTGGTGTAGGACGCAATGTTATGAGAAATGCCACGGCTATTGGTAGTGAAGCAGTATTATCAAAATAAATATTTTATGATATAAAACCTGAATCATTTTATAAAAGTCACCATTGTTCTAGTACGAATATAAGTTGGTGACAAATATAAAAAAAAAAAAATTAAATTTTGTTATAATTGGGCCTTGCGTTTGATCAGAATTTAATTTGATGGTAAGAGATGATGTAGTCGATAATGGAGTATGCTTGCTTTGAGGTAACCTATTTGATCCTCAAATCTAAGGCACCGGGCCGGCTTACTCCTAGGAAACACACTCAGACAGAGAATTCCAGTCCTTAGCTTTACGCACATTGAAAGTGTTGCCAAAACTATTGGTATTAGAATCAAACCTTCACTCCTCAGGACTTACTCTCGCTTACTCCTAGCAGAACCAATTTTTTTTCCAATTCCCGATAAAACTTCATGAAAATGTATCAAATTCCATACCTGTTCCTCTCCTCCCTGAGCTTGATCTCCTGGTTGACCCGCCTCATCTCCCGCAGCGCGGCGGCCACCTCCCGCGCGAAGGCCCCCCGCAGGTGCCGCTGCAGCGTCAGCGCGGCGCGGCGCAGCCTCAGGAAGGCGGCGCGCTCCTTCCAGCCGCGCAGGGCCGCTTGCAGCACGACGGCGGCGTTGCGCCACACCAGGTACTGACGACGTTTCACTGAGCCCTTGTACCACTGTGGACGTTTGGGTGCGTTAGTCTATACTTCTACACGGGCCAACGTAGATTTGCCAAATAAAAAAAATAGTCTACCACCTAGTCTCATACCTACCGAATATACACACAAAACTTCATGAAAATCGGTAGAGCCATTTTGGAGTTCACGAACACCGTGACAAGATTTTTATACATTAAATTATAAAGAGGAAAGATTTGTATTACTACTTGACAGATTTAAAAAAAATCATTCAGCAATGGATTAGCTACCTTTATCAGGGAGTAACATGGGCTATATTTTATCCCCGCATTCACGGGAACGGGAACTACCTACGCGGGTGAAACCACATGACGTCCGCTAGTTGATTATAAGACTGGAGCTGGATTATATCCGGTGAGAAGTCTAAATTGTTCTTTTTTAGTCTATATTATCCTACTGGTGAACTAAGGCCTCATCAAGACCCTCCAGAAAGTTCTTGGAGATCAGATACACAAACATTGACAATTTTGAGATGGGGAAGATCGTATGTCACAAAGTATATTGCTACTACTACTAAACTTGTAAATGTAAAAAGAGTCATGACATATTGAAATGAGGCCTCATGCTAAGGCTACCGTTTTAACGATCTTTTATCGAATTCGTTTACCAAGGCTTTAACAATAGTTTTCCATGTGAAGAACACATTTTTACAGTATTTACCGAATATTTCTAGAACTCTAATATTAGTCTTCTTTGACTTACCTTCTGTATGCGCAATGCAGAAGATTGTAACAGCGCCGTCCTCTTGGCTTCTAGCGGCGCATGTACGGAGCTCCTCATGAAGATCTTCGTGTGTCCGATCTGCCAGTCGTCCTTCGGCGCATTCACTATCGCGGTGATAGCTCTGCAAATTGAAATAGTGGAGTAAGAAAATGCGCCATTGCTCAGGAAGTAGGGGAGTATTTGAGGATGTACTATCCATAACTAAGTTAATAGTGCGGCGCGGGTAGGTGGATGGGGTAGCCGTCGCGCCGGATGCGCACGATCTCAATGATGACGTCACACTCACTGTATGTCCGGGCTCCTAGGGCGCGGATGCGGCAGCAGACAGCGGTAGCGCGCCTGGAAGTGCGGCGCGGGCAGGTGGATGGGGTAGCCGTCGCGCCGGATGCGCACGATCTCAATGATGACGTCACACTCACTGTATGTCCGGGCTCCTAGGGCGCGGATGCGGCAGCAGACAGCGGTAGCGCGCCTGGAAGTGCGGCGCGGGCAGGTGGATGGGGTAGCCGTCGCGCCGGATGCGCACGATCTCAATGATGACGTCACACTCACTGTATGTCCGGGCTCCTAGGGCGCGGATGCGGCAGCAGACAGCGGTAGCGCGCCTGGAAGTGCGGCGCGGGCAGGTGGATGGGGTAGCCGTCGCGCCGGATGCGCACGATCTCAATGATGACGTCACACTCACTGTATGTCCGGGCTCCTAGGGCGCGGATGCGGCAGCAGACAGCGGTAGCGCGCCTGGAAGTGCGGCGCGGGCAGGTGGATGGGGTAGCCGTCGCGCCGGATGCGCACGATCTCAATGATGACGTCACACTCACTGTATGTCCGGGCTCCTAGGGCGCGGATGCGGCAGCAGACAGCGGTAGCGCGCCTGGAAGTGCGGCGCGGGCAGGTGGATGGGGTAGCCGTCGCGCCGGATGCGCACGATCTCAATGATGACGTCACACTCACTGTATGTCCGGGCTCCTAGGGCGCGGATGCGGCAGCAGACAGCGGTAGCGCGCCTGGAAGTGCGGCGCGGGCAGGTGGATGGGGTAGCCGTCGCGCCGGATGCGCACGATCTCAATGATGACGTCACACTCACTGTATGTCCGGGCTCCTAGGGCGCGGATGCGGCAGCAGACAGCGGTAGCGCGCCTGGAAGTGCGGCGCGGGCAGGTGGATGGGGTAGCCGTCGCGCCGGATGCGCACGATCTCAATGATGACGTCACACTCACTGTATGTCCGGGCTCCTAGGGCGCGGATGCGGCAGCAGACAGCGGTAGCGCGCCTGGAAGTGCGGCGCGGGCAGGTGGATGGGGTAGCCGTCGCGCCGGATGCGCACGATCTCAATGATGACGTCACACTCACTGTATGTCCGGGCTCCTAGGGCGCGGATGCGGCAGCAGACAGCGGTAGCGCGCCTGGAAGTGCGGCGCGGGCAGGTGGATGGGGTAGCCGTCGCGCCGGATGCGCACGATCTCAATGATGACGTCACACTCACTGTATGTCCGGGCTCCTAGGGCGCGGATGCGGCAGCAGACAGCGGTAGCGCGCCTGGAAGTGCGGCGCGGGCAGGTGGATGGGGTAGCCGTCGCGCCGGATGCGCACGATCTCAATGATGACGTCACACTCACTGTATGTCCGGGCTCCTAGGGCGCGGATGCGGCAGCAGACAGCGGTAGCGCGCCTGGAAGTGCGGCGCGGGCAGGTGGATGGGGTAGCCGTCGCGCCGGATGCGCACGATCTCAATGATGACGTCACACTCACTGTATGTCCGGGCTCCTAGGGCGCGGATGCGGCAGCAGACAGCGGTAGCGCGCCTGGAAGTGCGGCGCGGGCAGGTGGATGGGGTAGCCGTCGCGCCGGATGCGCACGATCTCAATGATGACGTCACACTCACTGTATGTCCGGGCTCCTAGGGCGCGGATGCGGCAGCAGACAGCGGTAGCGCGCCTGGAAGTGCGGCGCGGGCAGGTGGATGGGGTAGCCGTCGCGCCGGATGCGCACGATCTCAATGATGACGTCACACTCACTGTATGTCCGGGCTCCTAGGGCGCGGATGCGGCAGCAGACAGCGGTAGCGCGCCTGGAAGTGCGGCGCGGGCAGGTGGATGGGGTAGCCGTCGCGCCGGATGCGCACGATCTCAATGATGACGTCACACTCACTGTATGTCCGGGCTCCTAGGGCGCGGATGCGGCAGCAGACAGCGGTAGCGCGCCTGGAAGTGCGGCGCGGGCAGGTGGATGGGGTAGCCGTCGCGCCGGATGCGCACGATCTCAATGATGACGTCACACTCACTGTATGTCCGGGCTCCTAGGGCGCGGATGCGGCAGCAGACAGCGGTAGCGCGCCTGGAAGTGCGGCGCGGGCAGGTGGATGGGGTAGCCGTCGCGCCGGATGCGCACGATCTCAATGATGACGTCACACTCACTGTATGTCCGGGCTCCTAGGGCGCGGATGCGGCAGCAGACAGCGGTAGCGCGCCTGGAAGTGCGGCGCGGGCAGGTGGATGGGGTAGCCGTCGCGCCGGATGCGCACGATCTCAATGATGACGTCACACTCACTGTATGTCCGGGCTCCTAGGGCGCGGATGCGGCAGCAGACAGCGGTAGCGCGCCTGGAAGTGCGGCGCGGGCAGGTGGATGGGGTAGCCGTCGCGCCGGATGCGCACGATCTCAATGATGACGTCACACTCACTGTATGTCCGGGCTCCTAGGGCGCGGATGCGGCAGCAGACAGCGGTAGCGCGCCTGGAAGTGCGGCGCGGGCAGGTGGATGGGGTAGCCGTCGCGCCGGATGCGCACGATCTCAATGATGACGTCACACTCACTGTATGTCCGGGCTCCTAGGGCGCGGATGCGGCAGCAGACAGCGGTAGCGCGCCTGGAAGTGCGGCGCGGGCAGGTGGATGGGGTAGCCGTCGCGCCGGATGCGCACGATCTCAATGATGACGTCACACTCACTGTATGTCCGGGCTCCTAGGGCGCGGATGCGGCAGCAGACAGCGGTAGCGCGCCTGGAAGTGCGGCGCGGGCAGGTGGATGGGGTAGCCGTCGCGCCGGATGCGCACGATCTCAATGATGACGTCACACTCACTGTATGTCCGGGCTCCTAGGGCGCGGATGCGGCAGCAGACAGCGGTAGCGCGCCTGGAAGTGCGGCGCGGGCAGGTGGATGGGGTAGCCGTCGCGCCGGATGCGCACGATCTCAATGATGACGTCACACTCACTGTATGTCCGGGCTCCTAGGGCGCGGATGCGGCAGCAGACAGCGGTAGCGCGCCTGGAAGTGCGGCGCGGGCAGGTGGATGGGGTAGCCGTCGCGCCGGATGCGCACGATCTCAATGATGACGTCACACTCACTGTATGTCCGGGCTCCTAGGGCGCGGATGCGGCAGCAGACAGCGGTAGCGCGCCTGGAAGTGCGGCGCGGGCAGGTGGATGGGGTAGCCGTCGCGCCGGATGCGCACGATCTCAATGATGACGTCACACTCACTGTATGTCCGGGCTCCTAGGGCGCGGATGCGGCAGCAGACAGCGGTAGCGCGCCTGGAAGTGCGGCGCGGGCAGGTGGATGGGGTAGCCGTCGCGCCGGATGCGCACGATCTCAATGATGACGTCACACTCACTGTATGTCCGGGCTCCTAGGGCGCGGATGCGGCAGCAGACAGCGGTAGCGCGCCTGGAAGTGCGGCGCGGGCAGGTGGATGGGGTAGCCGTCGCGCCGGATGCGCACGATCTCAATGATGACGTCACACTCACTGTATGTCCGGGCTCCTAGGGCGCGGATGCGGCAGCAGACAGCGGTAGCGCGCCTGGAAGTGCGGCGCGGGCAGGTGGATGGGGTAGCCGTCGCGCCGGATGCGCACGATCTCAATGATGACGTCACACTCACTGTATGTCCGGGCTCCTAGGGCGCGGATGCGGCAGCAGACAGCGGTAGCGCGCCTGGAAGTGCGGCGCGGGCAGGTGGATGGGGTAGCCGTCGCGCCGGATGCGCACGATCTCAATGATGACGTCACACTCACTGTATGTCCGGGCTCCTAGGGCGCGGATGCGGCAGCAGACAGCGGTAGCGCGCCTGGAAGTGCGGCGCGGGCAGGTGGATGGGGTAGCCGTCGCGCCGGATGCGCACGATCTCAATGATGACGTCACACTCACTGTATGTCCGGGCTCCTAGGGCGCGGATGCGGCAGCAGACAGCGGTAGCGCGCCTGGAAGTGCGGCGCGGGCAGGTGGATGGGGTAGCCGTCGCGCCGGATGCGCACGATCTCAATGATGACGTCACACTCACTGTATGTCCGGGCTCCTAGGGCGCGGATGCGGCAGCAGACAGCGGTAGCGCGCCTGGAAGTGCGGCGCGGGCAGGTGGATGGGGTAGCCGTCGCGCCGGATGCGCACGATCTCAATGATGACGTCACACTCACTGTATGTCCGGGCTCCTAGGGCGCGGATGCGGCAGCAGACAGCGGTAGCGCGCCTGGAAGTGCGGCGCGGGCAGGTGGATGGGGTAGCCGTCGCGCCGGATGCGCACGATCTCAATGATGACGTCACACTCACTGTATGTCCGGGCTCCTAGGGCGCGGATGCGGCAGCAGACAGCGGTAGCGCGCCTGGAAGTGCGGCGCGGGCAGGTGGATGGGGTAGCCGTCGCGCCGGATGCGCACGATCTCAATGATGACGTCACACTCACTGTATGTCCGGGCTCCTAGGGCGCGGATGCGGCAGCAGACAGCGGTAGCGCGCCTGGAAGTGCGGCGCGGGCAGGTGGATGGGGTAGCCGTCGCGCCGGATGCGCACGATCTCAATGATGACGTCACACTCACTGTATGTCCGGGCTCCTAGGGCGCGGATGCGGCAGCAGACAGCGGTAGCGCGCCTGGAAGTGCGGCGCGGGCAGGTGGATGGGGTAGCCGTCGCGCCGGATGCGCACGATCTCAATGATGACGTCACACTCACTGTATGTCCGGGCTCCTAGGGCGCGGATGCGGCAGCAGACAGCGGTAGCGCGCCTGGAAGTGCGGCGCGGGCAGGTGGATGGGGTAGCCGTCGCGCCGGATGCGCACGATCTCAATGATGACGTCACACTCACTGTATGTCCGGGCTCCTAGGGCGCGGATGCGGCAGCAGACAGCGGTAGCGCGCCTGGAAGTGCGGCGCGGGCAGGTGGATGGGGTAGCCGTCGCGCCGGATGCGCACGATCTCAATGATGACGTCACACTCACTGTATGTCCGGGCTCCTAGGGCGCGGATGCGGCAGCAGACAGCGGTAGCGCGCCTGGAAGTGCGGCGCGGGCAGGTGGATGGGGTAGCCGTCGCGCCGGATGCGCACGATCTCAATGATGACGTCACACTCACTGTATGTCCGGGCTCCTAGGGCGCGGATGCGGCAGCAGACAGCGGTAGCGCGCCTGGAAGTGCGGCGCGGGCAGGTGGATGGGGTAGCCGTCGCGCCGGATGCGCACGATCTCAATGATGACGTCACACTCACTGTATGTCCGGGCTCCTAGGGCGCGGATGCGGCAGCAGACAGCGGTAGCGCGCCTGGAAGTGCGGCGCGGGCAGGTGGATGGGGTAGCCGTCGCGCCGGATGCGCACGATCTCAATGATGACGTCACACTCACTGTATGTCCGGGCTCCTAGGGCGCGGATGCGGCAGCAGACAGCGGTAGCGCGCCTGGAAGTGCGGCGCGGGCAGGTGGATGGGGTAGCCGTCGCGCCGGATGCGCACGATCTCAATGATGACGTCACACTCACTGTATGTCCGGGCTCCTAGGGCGCGGATGCGGCAGCAGACAGCGGTAGCGCGCCTGGAAGTGCGGCGCGGGCAGGTGGATGGGGTAGCCGTCGCGCCGGATGCGCACGATCTCAATGATGACGTCACACTCACTGTATGTCCGGGCTCCTAGGGCGCGGATGCGGCAGCAGACAGCGGTAGCGCGCCTGGAAGTGCGGCGCGGGCAGGTGGATGGGGTAGCCGTCGCGCCGGATGCGCACGATCTCAATGATGACGTCACACTCACTGTATGTCCGGGCTCCTAGGGCGCGGATGCGGCAGCAGACAGCGGTAGCGCGCCTGGAAGTGCGGCGCGGGCAGGTGGATGGGGTAGCCGTCGCGCCGGATGCGCACGATCTCAATGATGACGTCACACTCACTGTATGTCCGGGCTCCTAGGGCGCGGATGCGGCAGCAGACAGCGGTAGCGCGCCTGGAAGTGCGGCGCGGGCAGGTGGATGGGGTAGCCGTCGCGCCGGATGCGCACGATCTCGTTCATGCCGAGGTACTTCAGCTGCTCCAGCACCAGTTGCTCCGAGTACTTGCCCGCTTCCTTGTTCTCGTTTGGCTTTATGCAGCGGACGTACCTGTGCGAGGATTTATTGTTTTATAATGGATTTCATTCGAGGTAAAGTTACCCAAAACTTAAGTTCTGTTAAATCAGAAGCACAGCTGTTCCGCCGCAGTATGCATCAGCGGTGAGGACAGTATCGCATACCGCAGCGTTGATCATTCCGATCAAGAAACCAAAGCTTTATTAACGGGGAAAGACTAGGCTGTCATAACCTACACGTTTACGTCTACACTAATATTATAAAGAGGAAAGATTTGTATTTTTGTATGTAAGGAATAAACTTAAAAACTAATAGACAGATTTAAAAAAATCTTTTACCGTTAAAAAGCTACATTATTACTGAGTAACATAGGCTATAGGATCTTTTCTAAAAAGTTTGGAATCAGTATGAAAACTTCGATAATATAAACCAAAGGCGTGAAAAAAAACACTACCAAAAAAGATCCTTATATTGCGTACGCTGCTGAAACTATTGACAATAGAGCGAAGTGATGTACTAAAGTTTTATAGAGGACATCAATATTTACAAGAAGTCTGAGAGGGTATAATTATAATCTATTATGATTGTCACAATGACAGCTTTTCAAATTATTAAATCAAAACCCAGGTGGAATGGAATAGTGGCGATTGTAGTATTTTAAATTGTTTATACTCTAAGTTAGAAAAAGTTGCGGTTTGAGCGAACTGTCCTACGTTTAGTCTATAAATAAGTTAGGGAGATGAAGTTCGTGGAGTACCAATCAAATTCGCGCGAATGAAGTGCTAGTTATTAATAATATTAGAAGTTTTGAGTACTGGCTCTTCGAATGAACCGCACTGCTATGGCTCAAGGCGTCAGACACTTACCACACGTCGGTAGCCTGCAGCATGTCGACAAGCGACTGCAGTTGCGCTCGGAACGTGTCCACGACGGTGGGCCGGCCCTTGGACGTGCCGCGCTGCGTGGTGCCCGTCGAGTTGGGGCTCGATAACGAGCTGTCCTGCAAACAATTACGAATTAACATGAGTATCAGGTGCTAAATCCTGCTGCGTATCTTGGATTATCTACCTTGTCACCTTTGCAATACATTCAAATAGATGAACTCTGAAAATATAATGCTTCGTGTTTGGACAGCCGTATAGACATGACTATTATGCTAAGCCCTCCTACGCAATAGCGGTTGAACCGCCTAGCGGTTTATTTGATCAGCCAACTACTTTTGCGGGTTAATTTGCAACCGCTTGTCATTGTATGCACTTAACCACCACAAAATTTCAAGATCGGTTCAACCGCTAGTGCGTAGGAGGGCTAAGATTTGCAATAAAACATATTCAGCTAGTTCACTTGGCAAAGATTTCGCACTGGTGCGAATCTATAATAATCAACCTAACACGCGAGACAAAGTCGCAATTTATATTTTCTTGCGGCGCTAAATCTTGCACATAATCAGCATACTCCCTCAAAGAGGTACGTATATCAACTGTAGCCATCTGAGAACACGTTTCGCTTTCAAGAACTAACACTAACTTACCCGAAATAAGGCCGAAAATCACAAACCTGTCCAGTTGACGCTAAGGCTTGCACACATCAGCCAGTACCCTCACAAATAGATAAACAGAGCGACTGAGATGGTTTATGAAGGCTTCTTACTGCTTACCCACAATAATCAACTCTGACAACTTTAAAATAAGGTCAAAAATCACATACCTGTCCAGGCGGCGCCAGGTCCTGCACATAATCCGCCAGCTCCCTCACAAAGGGGTTAGCAGAGCGACTGAGATGGTCTATGAAGGCGTCTTGCTGCGTGTCTCTGTTCTTGTCGACGAAGCCCTGCACGCTGTAGCTGACGGTGCCAGCATAATGCTGCACTCCGAACTCCTCCTCCCATTTTCTTCGGGACCCCTTCACGAAGGACTGATGATCGCCGAACTCGCCTTGAATGTTTGTTAGGTAGGCGCCGTCTGAGCCCTAGGAAAAGGAAGAATAAATTTAAAATTATATAATTCAGGGGACACTCTCTTATCCCTAATCTATACTAGTATTATAAAGAGGTAAAGTTTGTGAGATAGTAGGGGGTAATCTCTGGATCTACTGAACCGATTTTGAAGATTCTTTTAGGCACTTGTCTCACCGCCGACGATCAGCGAGTAGCGAGTAAAGCTTCAAATTCGAAACAGTTAGCGATGAGAGAGTAGCGAGAGAAAAGTTCCGATAGTTGACGCTCGCCGAGCGAGTACAATCTCGCTCAGCGACACTCGCTCGATGCTCGCTTGGCGGTCAGAATAACCAAACTGCGGTAATTTCTACCTATAGTGCCGGCCGGAGCGAGTATTGTGAGTAAAAGCCCGTCGCACAAAAGCACTCGCTGAAAGCAGAGCGTCAAAAATATCGAAATTTTTCACTCGCTACTCGCTGATCGCCAACCGTTTCAAGTTTGAAGCTTTACTCGCTACTCGCTGATCGCCGGCGGTGAGACAAGAGCCTAATAGAAAGCCACGTTATTTGTGAGTGTCATAAGATATATAATAACCCAAAAACTACCGCCAAAAGAAATTGACACGGGTCAGCTAGTACCTAATGTTATAAAGAGTTAAAAGTTCGTAGTTATAAGTTGAGGATATAGAAAAATTCCTGATCTGTTTAGCACCTCCTTATCAGCATTGACAGATATGTTACGCAGCTTTTAGATGAATAATCATTTGTTTTTTGTAAATATTTTTAAACAAGAAAAATGTGAACGTACCTTGGGCATGTGACATTGTTCACTGAGTAACTTGAGCAAGCTTCGCGGCGGCTTCTCCAGCAGTTCGAGACACGCCGCGTTGTCCGTGAACTGGATCTGATTGTACACGATGCCTTCTTGACGATACTGGAAACGAGATATGTTACGGATTTATCAAATTTTACCTATAGATTGCGGCCTTGTTATTTTATAAAATAAAATAAATGCTGCAGCATTAATTTTTCGAGTTCATAATTTAAAAACGCAAGCTTTTTTTTCTGAAACCTTCTTTCACAAAAGAAAAAAAAAAGTTTTATTCGCCTACATTTTAAAGTCCTGCCTGCGTCTGCGTTTCCAAACGCTTACAACCCTAATCTCTTCAAAGTTAGACTGAACAGGCTCTTTCTGGGTAGGCTCACTCCATCGTAGACTTTGTCTCTGTCATCTCTGACATAGACTAGAGTCAAGAACAAACCGATAACAACGAAAAAAAAAAAAAGTAAAAAATCTAAGCATACTTACAATATCTTGCTCCAGCGCAAACACGTAGTTATTGAAGAACATGTGCAACTTCTCGTTGGCGTAGTTGATGCAGAGCTGCTCCAGCGAGTTGGTGGCGAAGTTCTCGAAGCCGAAGATGTCGAGCACGCCCAGCGCGCGCGCCGCGCGGCCCGGCGCCGAGCAGCTGTTCACGTGCCGCACCAGCCACGCGAACGTGCGCGCGTACAGTGCGCGCGCCATCGCGTGGCGGTTCTCGCGCGCCTACCCACGACAATTATATCAATGTCAAACATAATCTCCTAATGTATGAACATTCTAGAATCGATCGAGTAGAATTCCAATCCATTAGAATAAAGACAATAAAAAAGCAGGGTATTTTACGTACCTCAGGCAATCGCAGCGGTATATCGGTGACGTTGCCGCGCACGTTGATCTGCCGCTCCAGCAGCACGCGCTTGGCAGTCGGCAGCGGCAGGCCCAGCAGGTTGGCCACCGCGTCCACTGCCTCCGTGTCCTCTCCCGCCAGGGTTGAGCGCTCACCGTCCACATCCTGGAAAAAATAATTTAAAAATATATTATTCACGTATTTGTCGGACCCGACCAGTCGGGTCGTCGGGTCAGAGGAAGCCTTTCATGTCTGTCTTTTGTAATAACAACTGCTCCACAGATTTCAATTTTCTTTTGAAATCTATGAATCGGTTCTTATAACAAACGATTTATAAAAGGTCAAAACCTTGGGGTCTTTCAATTTGCAAACCAAACTAACGACCTAGTAATTAAGGACCATAAGAAGTCCAATCATTCTGCCTAGCCTGACCCCAGGCATGTTTAGGTCGGCTCCTAGTGTCACCTGATGTAGCCGAATACGAGTATTTTACATAGATCTACGGCCTATCTAACCTCCACAATCCAGTGTAGTTCGGTACCCTTTGGGTACTTGTTTCGGGCTTGTGCCTACCCATAATCCCTATCAAAGATCTTAAAATGACAGCCGGAACCAACAGCTAAAGTTCTTTCCTAGACTAGGTCTCGATTTATGTATAACTGATGGTCCCACGGACTGACCTCGGCAAGCCTTGATTGAACCTTGAAGGAGGAACTTACTCAAAAATTCATAAATACCTGGAACTGTATATTCCCCAGCCACAGTATGGCGGCCAGCACCTTGAAGAGGCCCTCGCACATGTGCGGCGGCACTTGCAGCACAGTGAGCGCGAGCTGCAGCGCCTCCAGCTTGCCCTGCTCCCCCCCGCGCCCGCCCCGCGCCTCCTCGTCCTCCGGCCGCAGGTACTTGTACTGCACGTCCTCGCGCAGTCGCAGGATGCTGCGCAGTTCTGCGTTGTGCTGGAATGAGGGAGGAGGTTTACTACGAGTGGTTGCAGGTTTGAGAGCAACTTCGACAAGGTCATGAGTAGGGTTTGTTTTATGAATTGTTAATGCTAAAACAAATTAATGAAGGACGAAGGAATGAGTTGGTGATGCCTTTTCCCCAGCGGGTCAGCAGATTATATATATTAACTATTAAATAAAACAATAATAACTTCGTTACAAAAATAAGATGATGCTATTAGCGGTGTCTCTGTCTCTGTGTGTTTATCATAGTGCGATAATATGTCATCATACGACATCAGCAGTTAAAAGACCTTACGATCGCGTTTGACAATATAAACGATCTTCGAATAAAGTTATTAAAAATATAAAAACAATAATTTAAGATCGATTTTTTTAAACTGATAAAAACTGCTACTTCAGTCGATTGGCAACCTAAACTTTTATTGAGTTAAGAAGTAGGCAAGTTAAGAAATGCTGTTTTATTTATTGTCTATTAAAAACCCCGCCAGTTTTTTTTTTACAAATTTTCTAAAGGTTTAAGCATACCTTAGCACCCTCGACGAGTTGGTAGAAGACATGGTAGTTGGTTTCTCTGGGAGCAGGCCCGGTGATCCTGGCGCGCTCCAGCAGGAAGTCTCTCAACACGGCGCCTTTGATGCCGCCGCGGTGGTCCAACCGAACTTCCACGAATTTGCCGAACCGGGACGAATTGTCGTTACGAACTGTTTTCGCGTTTCCTGCAATTATATGATAAGTAAGTTTAGGTAGGATGTTTATTGAACACAGTACATTTATGCCAGATTGAAAGGCACACTTTTCGCATTAAAATGTATGAAGTAAACTCATTTGATCCTAATATATTACATTCTTCCGTTACTGAGTGACTGATAGACAACGCACAGCCGAAACTAACTACATGCCGAGAAAAACGAGATATGAGCGTATGACGTCGCGGGCAAAACTAGCCCATTCTATAATTATAAAGCGAAAATAACTGTCTGTTACCACATCAAGAATTAACGGCTGAACGGATTTGAATGAAACTTGGAAGAGACTATGTCCTGGGGAATAGGACATAGGATACTATTCATCCGGGAGTTTATTCCCTTGGGACAATTTTTGATTTTCACGCGGACGTAGCCGCTGGCAGCAGAAAGTAATAATCTATTCTCTATTGTATAATATATACTTCTAATCATAGCAAATCTATTTGGCTGCACCGAGTAACAAAACCATAAGTCTTGTGTATCCAAATTTAACATAAAAATTAGTTTATTTTTATGGAGCTCCTAATTTAGAGGTTTCAATGTAGGTGCGGCTCAAAGAACTTAATGATTTAGTTTGTCAGCCCCTCCTTTTATACAAAACGAGGGGTGATATCTACATGACAGGTTGATACGTTGATGACACGAATCACGGCGTTATTAGTGAGGGGGCGTCGACGATAATACTTTTGACTTGGAAGGCTCGACGAAAATCTCAATTAAGAGAGATATGATACATGACAATTTAATGTCTGATGTCGAATATAGTTCTACCGCATTGTCATCATCATTAAAACAGCAAAGAAAAACTTCTATTTGGCTGGAAAAAAATATTAGGGGTCTTCTTAACAGCAATATCTAAACAAAGATTTTTGATGGGCTGAAAAATCTCTTATAAAACGGGTTCAAAAGTCTCAACAGTCACCTTCCAAATATGATGCTCGGCCCACATCGCCGCCTGTCCTTCGGCCGCGCAGGTACTGCAGGATCAACTCTCTACCTTTGTACGAACTGAACGAATTAAAAAGGATTCTTACCAAAGGCCTCAAGCACAGTATTGGCCTTCAAGATCTTTTGCTCGGCCCACGAAGCCTGTCCTCTGGCCGTGCAAGAGATACTGCAGGATCAACTCTCTACCTTTGTACAAACTGAACGAATTTAAAAGGACTCTTACCAAAGGCCTCAAGCACAGTATTGGCCTTCAAGATCTTTTGCTCGGCCCACGAAGCCTGTCCTCTGGCCGTGCAGAGATACTGCAGGATCAACTCTCTACCTTTGTACAAATTGAACGAATTTAAAAGGACTCTTACCAAAGGCCTCAAGCACAGTATTGGCCTTCAAGATCTTTTGCTCGGCCCACGAAGCCTGTCCTCTGGCCGTGCAGAGATACTGCAGGATCAACTCTCTACCTTTGTACAAACTGAACGAATTTAAAAGGACTCATACCAAAGGCCTCAAGCACAGTATTGGCCTCCAAGATCGGCTGCTCCGCCCACGAAGCCTGTCCTCTGGCCGTGCAGAGATAATGCAGGATCAACTCTCAACCTTTGTATAAACTTAACGAATTTAAAAGGACTCTTACCAAAGGCCTCAAGCACAGTATTGGCCTCCAAGATCTGCTGCTCCGCCCACGAAGCCTGTCCTCCGGCCGCGCAAAGGTACTGTAGAATCAACTTAGTGGTCTCTGTCTTGCCCGCGCCACTCTCGCCCGATATTACTACTGATTGGTTCTTCTCTCCATTCTGGCAAGAAGAGATGGATTTTCATTTAGTCAGGTCATAATTGAAGTGGTTATATTGATGCGGAGGTGAAAGAGGTCAAACAGACTATCATAATTTTCGATTATCAAAGATATTGTGATGTTTCCTTATTGTCTTGGCTTGTAAAGTCAACGATAAGTAAAGCTTGCAAGAATACTATTATATCACAAGCATTGCATTTAGATGAATCACCACTAGATAAAATTACAGAACAGATCACTTGAAAACTGATTCCTAAGAAAAACTGTGTCAAGAAAATCCCAATACATTACGTTGCGAATGACCTTCTGTTGAAGACAATTCATTAGGCGTATCTTTTAGTTTACAATAATGGTCTTTTTGTCAAGATTTTAATAAAAAAAAAGTGAGTGGTTTGTCATACCTGCAATGAGCTGTACGCTGACTCAGCGAGCGCAAACACATGTGGTGGTAGTGAACCGAAGGCTTTGCCTCGGTAGTCTTGCATGTGATCCTGACAAAGATAAATATAGTGTATTTTAGCTTTGTCGATGGTATGAATGCGGATGGTTAACATAGTAGCAGTAGAAGAATACCAAAGAAACGTTGGACGGATTTTCTGAAAGATCTTATGGCTAGAAATTACTAGAAAAGGTGACTATTGAAATGATGGCGAATAGGCAAGTATGGGATGAAGAAGACTTGCTGCGGCGACGCCAATTAATTGGGATAACGACAGAAGAATGACGACGAACTGTGAAAGATCATAACGCCGGAACAAAAACCTCCGATGATTACCGACATTCAAATTAGACTAATCCGTTTAGCGGTTCACAAGCTGTTCCCAGATTAACATTGTGAATTAATTTAATTAAGTACATATTCATCTCTGGTTAAATTTCCACCGAAAAGGTGACCGATTCGAAGTAAAAGCCAATCTTTACGTATAACGTTTAAATTACCATATAATTGGCAGCAAGTCAAGTGTATTACTACCCACGTTAAGTTATTCAGTCTTCATACATAATAGATAATTAACTTCTGAATAATGTATCATTTCCTCTTGTTTATCTGTTATAGGAAACTGATGGAAACTGACGGGCTATTGTCATCAAGCGATCGATATCAGAAGAAATGTGAACACAATTATAAGGAACCGTTAAAAGCTATGTTTGTGTCACCTTTGATGCGTTTTTTTTTAGTTTATTGCTCGATAATGACAGTGTTTGATGGTAATAACGTGAGCATCAACTTTTTCTAAACCTTCATTTAACTAAGAACAACACTGAACGAAGCTCAATGTAAAATCTTTTGTAAATATGTAGTTGTTGTTCTTCAATAAATAATGAACGAGAAAAAAGCAAAGCCCAAACTGCGGCCAAAAAGCTGGGCATCCTAAATAGGGTGAAGCGATACTTTAGGCCTGGACAGCTTTTAACCCTTTACAAAGAACAAGTCCGATCCTGCATGAAGTATTGTAGCCACCTATGGGATGGCTCAGCTAAATATCAGCTCGCTCGGTGAATTTGCCCAAGAACTTCACGACCTCATCCCACCGGCCCCCTTCTACCATCGGATATCCAGACGCACTGCATCTTACCATCCCTACCTTATAGTTATTCCACCAATTGGCACTAAGCGTTTCCAAACGTTTTTTAAATGAGCACAGCAAAGGAGTGGAACTCTCTGCCTACGTCTGTGTTACCAAAAGCTTACAACCCTAATCTCTTCAAAGTTAGAGTGAACAGGCTCCTTCTGGGTAGGCTCGCTCCAACGTAGACTTTGTCTCTGTCATCTCTGACATAGACTAGAGTCAAGAGCAAACCCATAACAAATTTAAAAAAAAGTCTTGTCGATGTCACAACGTAGTAAAGTTAAATAATAAGTATTGACTATAAACTCACCGTAGTGTAGCATCCTAACTCCTTATAAGGGTTAACTGCAACTAGAATGGATCCAGTGTATGTCTGCATAAAATATTAAGGAGAAAATCTCAACACATGAAAATTCAGAGCTTCATCAAAGCTTAGTACTTCCTCAAGTAGATTAGCCGCAAAAGAGCGTCTCAGCTTCCCATCCCAGACGCAGGAATGAGAGGAATCGTAAAACGAAATGGCGTGATTTCAGAAATTCTAATGAAGTGTGTCGAAGTTGGCGGCAGCTTGAAACGTCGAGGTTATTGCGAGGCTGTCGAGCCATCATACCCTGTCTGGCAGTAGCAATTTTGTGCCCAAATGTGTAGAAAATACCATAAATATGGAATTTCAACTCATCTAGGCTAACATTTTAAAGTGAAACTGTTTATTTTTAAATACTTCTACCCATGTCAAAGAACAATCTTTTTTTTTTTTTTAATTTACCTCTGATAAAAATTTAAGTCAGCTGAAGAAAACTCTGTATGGAAAAAAGAAAACCGATCCGATTTCCAAAATTCTATCAATGATATTAAGGTCGATATAATAAAAGTGTCATATGCATTTATATCAAGGAATAATGTGAGGTGTACCCGTGGGATAAGCCACAGGAGCGAAGCCGCGGGGAAAAGCTAGTATTTTCATAAAAAGGATACGTAAACGAGGTCGTGTATGTATCTCTTTTTGAGGTTGTCGTTGATGGCTTGCTCGGTGATCTCCGGCATCATGGTCATGTCGGGGACCCCATGGTCCGCGGAATTCTCCCGCTCCTCCATTTTGACTGAAACAAACAGAAAATAAACGTTAGTTTTACTACCGCAGTATCGCTGGGCACATAACGTTTACCTTGAATTTCTGTTACCAATAAATAATTATATAATAATTTTTTAACTAATCATACAACGAACTTATACTCGTAAATGGCTAGATAGAGACAATTATTTTGTTACCACACAGAATGACATAAAACACATTACTCTTTATTGTCAAAAAACCTTACATGTAGGTACCTACATCACTATAAAAATAGAAATGTACTTTTATAACACATTTGCTCGTAAAGGGTCTCTTATTTAACCAATTTCAATATCGTATTGTATATCGTTACGTACTTGTGCGTTATAGTAATGTAAAACGCACGAGTTTCTTCTTTTTAATAAGGTAAAACGCACGGTTTATGAACGATCACACAAATCGTATCAGAAACCTCTGTGGAATCGGTGTACATACATAAAAAACATACCCGAATTGAGAACCTCCTCCTTTTTTGGAAGTCGGTTAAAAAGTGGTCTATACTAATATATAAAGCTGAAGAGTTTGTTTGTTTGTTTGCTTGAACGTGCTAATCTCAGGAACTACTGGTCCGATTTGAAAAATTCTTTCAGTGTTAGCCCATTTATCGAGGAAGGCTATAGGCTATATTACTATATATCGTCACGCTCAGACCAATAGGAGCGGAGCAGTAATAAAAATGTGACGCAGACGAAGTTGCGCGGGTCAACTAGTATTTTATAAATTAAATTAACTTTGGGGGATAAAATACAATAAATAATAATAACAATTTAATTTTTTAATTTTGACCATAAATTACAACCATTTATCTATCTGTAACATAACACAAACATATTAATTTACTTTATTACTAATACTGGCTGTTTTTGTGCCTTTGCCTTAAAAAAAAGCGTTGATACGCGCGCGCATCGCTAATTTGTGAACAAGAAAAAATTATTCCGCGCGCTTTTTCTTTTCGCTGTATTGTTTTTATTTAAAAATTTCGTCAAGTAATGATGAATTTATTAATTCGACGTGGTCGACGAAGTCTCAGAGGCAGCGGCTACTCCGATCTCCGAGCCTCTTGCCCGAAAAATCGACCGATATTTACAAGCGTATCAAAATTTCATCTTATGGAAAACAAGCAAGATGCAAATTCATTTTCAGAAGTGTGTTTTTTTTAGCCTATTTCATCTCAAAAATATAAGTCAAGCTCATTGCGGTGCTACTATCCAATGCTTAAAAGCACTGAAAACAAAAGATGGTATTGATATCAAGTCATACTCCAACTTGCTGGCATTTCTAAAAAGACGCTCAAGTGGCCATGTGAGTAAAAAAGATCGAAAGTATTTTCGGCTGACTATGTCAAGAAGTTCCTAAAAGAAGCTCCGGATTGCCGATATTTGGCATCGAAGGTCAGTTGAAACTAAATTATTGTTATTAACTTCTTTCACTTTCGTATTTCTTTACAATATAGGTGTTTCTAGAAGAGCTATGAACATAAACGTGGATGGATGGAGAGGGAGAGGAAGGCCAAAGAAAAGATGGATGGATTGTGTGAGGAGCGATATGAAAGAAAAGGGAGTTAGTGATAGAGTGACGACTGATAGAACAGAATGGAAGAATAAAACGTGTTGCGCCGACACCAAGTAACAAGGGATAAGGGCAGGCAGATGATGATGATAGGTGTTTTGTAAGCTGTTTTTATCTCTTTTCATGTTGTATTTATATTCGGCCTAAATGGTGCATGTAGATGTCAAATTTGGCAAACATTAATGATGTCGAGAACCACGGGCGGGTTCTTCTTGTCCAGGTCTAAAACACAAAAATTAAAATTGCAAGACCGTTCACAATATAGGGGCCTTTACACGACATCGTGAAGAAATACGAAGCGCTTCGTTCAACAAAAGCGATGTCTCAGATTTTTTTCAAAATTGCCATAATGGAAAATGCATGGGTTGGCTAACCCATTAGCATAAATAAATTTGGAGCAATGCCGAAATAAATTGCCACTTTTTTAAATTTGGATGATCCACATGAATACAACGGGCACAGTTTCAGAAGGTCCTCTGCTACATTGCTCGGTAGCAGGTGTGCAAGTGCATTGCTGGTGGCAGGTCGAACAGTGTGGCCGAGGGCTACATATCCTGCAGAACTTTGTGGTCTCGTTTCTCCTACTTTCACTCAAGAGAGTGAGAGAGAGACTGGTGAAATTGTAACTAATAATAATAATGACTTGACAACATTAAAAAGCCAACTGGCAAAGTAATATTAAATGGGTATAATTTAGACGGTCACCAAAAATAATATTTTTAAGACTAAGCCTAGGCACCAAAATGGATCAACGGTCACCAAATTCTATCCAACTCAACTGTGATTGCCATAAAATGTAGGCTTGGGGTTACAAACTGGATAAAATAGGTTAGGTTAGGTTAGAATTGTGACCAACCGCGCGCGAGGCGAGCGAGCGAAGCGAGCGGTGCCGCGGCAGCGGCCGGCGAGCGCTACTTCTCGAATATTATTTGGTGACCATTTATCTGTTTTGCTAACTGTTTAGAACTTTTTTGATAGTAAAATAGGTACTTTTTTGGGCGGTGTTTAAACACAAGCCATATTAAATTTTACAAATTGAACTGCTTTAACAAGTTATTAAAGATTTATTCGTTTAAGAAAGTCTGAGTTTTATTTATTTCCTCGCAAATCTATACTAATATATAAAGCTGAAAAAGTTTGTTTGTTTGTTTGCTCTCAGGAACTACTGGTCCGATTTGAAAAATTCTTTCAGTGTTAGATAGCCCACTTATCGAGGAAGGCTATAGGCTATATAATATCATCACGCTAAGATCAATAGGGGCAGAGAAACGAAAATTGTGACGCAGACGAAGTTGCGCGGGTCAACTAGTGTGTTATAAAACGTCGTATGACGTGCGCTTTGATAAATTACAGCCTCAGCTTTCTTGTACAATATCGCCTCGGCTGTCATTTTCAACTTACCGCACTTATACCATAATGTAGGTACTATTATGCAATTAAATAAACCGATACTATTTATAATTTCCCCATTTAATTTTTATTGGATTTTTTCCTATTCGTATAAAACCGTTTGCGGTTGTTCTATTACGGCAGACGCATGACATTTAAACCCGGAAAAGTGTAAATAAACTAATTACTAATGATACTAAAAATAGTAAATAAATAGCTACGTACAGTTTCCAAACAAGGTAATTTGAAAATAGACATCCTCCGTCAATATTAAAATTTTCTACCTAAATTGAGTCAGAAAGCATCAAATAAGGCTCTTTGAACTGATTTCAGGAAATATATTCATTATTGCGTGGGACTTTCTCGAGTTGGTAAGTGCCTATTAGGGCAACCACGAGTGTATATTTGGATGGGAAAGTTCTAAAGAAACTCACTCCCTAGAATTACGTCTTTTCGTTTTTATGATTACAAGCGAACAAGATGTATAGTGGTTCTTTAGCGTTTGCAAAAATTCTGTTTAGTCGGATTATTACATAGGAGCTTCAGCCTGCGGCTTTGCCCTTGTGACACCCCATAGAATCCACCCTATGGTGGATTCTCGGAAACGTTTGTCCGAGAATCCACTCTGAGCCAGGGTATAACAAGATAATGATCATCACACTTGCTCGTAAATTGGAAATTATTGTAGTCGGTTGATGAGTGCTCCACTGTACCTAGGGGTGGAAAAACAGAACATCGATTAGACAGACTCCATCTATCCTACCTGGCTCTGGGTATATTCTCGGACATACGTTTCCGAGTATCCAACCTGGCTCAGGGTAGATTCTCGGACATACGTTTCCGAGTATCCAACCTGGCTCAGGGTAAATTCTCGGACATACGTTTCCGAGTATACAACCTGGCTCAGGCTAAATTCTCGGACATACGTTTCCAAATATCCAACCTGGCTCAGGGTAGATTTTCGGGAACAGACTCCCAGACAGGGAGAGGGCTTTTTTGTCGAAGCCTGTGTGGCCAGGACATTGTTTACCCCTAAGCCAAGTTACTTTCGCATTTTAATATTAGTATGGATTTTACAGAACTAATACAGAAGGTAGCCTGTATTAGTTCTGTGACCTCTATATTTAGCGTCTTTCACAATACCGTATAAATGCGTAACTAGTGCTAACAGGCAATATTCCCACTATTCCCAGTCATTCAGAGCAACACTTCTCAGACAGACCCTTCGCCCGCTTATTGCTTTAGTCTGCCTTTAAGACGTGGCTGAAATAGAAAGCACTAACTAAATTGGAGAATCCATTTACATCAAGGATCTATAAAGTGGTAAAAGCATTTCCACAGATTACGCAATAGTTACTGTTAATACTATTGCTTTAAAGATCTAAATTGTCTGCAAAGTTCTGAAGAAAAAAATTATCCAGGATCGCAACTTTGATTTTCACAAAGAAATGTTTAGTATCTAAATAAGTGAGAGATTTTGAGGGTGAATGTTGAATCCGATAATAAATCTTTGTACTTAACTAATTTTATTATATTCTAGTGTTCAGACAGGTTCAGCATCCGCCGAGGGTTGTGTAGACAGCTTATTAAATTATTTATGTAAACTCTGCTCTAGGTACATAAAGGTAATAAGCTACATAATCGTTTTAATTAAAATAAATTAACTTTGTGCCGGATTAAATTAAAACGCCGTCACGCTCAACTCTTAAAAAGGGCAATGTTACCCGCTATTACCATGAGGGGGTGTATTATGTTGATAAAATTGAAATACCTACGATATACCCTGCAATTTTACAAAACCCAACGGGCCTTTATTTTCGTAGCCTAAGGAAGACTTGCAGTGTTCTTGCAGTGACTTGAAATAGGTATTCATTACCGGATAGTTTTGCAAGCTCAGTAAGATTGTAATAAATCTATATAAGATTATAATTTATGTATATTGTGAACAGACAATTTTGAATACAATAAATCCCATCCAAAGTCAATGGTTTCCAATTTATCCGTGTCATTTTGAGAAAAATTAGTTTACAATTTCACGCGCTATATTAGGTACAAACTTACGGGGCGCGGCGTTTGAAATTATCCGTTAATGTATATTTTACCAATAGAAAAAAAAAACAGAATCCTATCATCCAATGTACTTTTTCCAAAATAAACCATTTCTACCTTCTAAAATCGAAACGAGCCTAGTTGCTTACCCCCTCTTCTTAAATACTTTCCCCCTCTTCTAATTTTATTTCATTTTATTCAGACTTCAAATGCGGTCTACTGTGTTAGTGACTTTAATATGATTACGTCAATAAAAGTATGGATAATCCTGAGAGGGCTGCAATGTTGTCTGAAAGTCGTCGGGCTACGAACTGAGGGCACTGTGTCGACATTGCTCGACTTTAAAAGGTGCAAAAACTGAACTGTAATGACAGTGATTTACTTAGAATGAAACGCGTTTTTCAGATATTTTTTTTGGGCTTCAGTAGCTAAGGGTAACCAATGGAACCCTATTACTAAGCCGGCAGAGGCTTACGGAACGCGGATAAACGGATAGCGTCCGTCTATCAGCGGGCTTTATCTCATGAACCGTAATAGGTAGAGAGTTGAATTTCACAGTGTATTTCTATTTTTGCTATAACAACAAAAATAATGAAATTCAATTACATTAAAAATTAAAAGGGGCTCCTCCCATAAAATACCAGAAACTTGTTTTTACACGATTTATGCTACGGAAACCAACGTGTGAGAGTCCAACTCGCACTTGACCGGTTTTTCCTTAAAATTATTTATGTTTTTTCCAACAGAGTAAAATCTCTTTAAGTGCTTACGATCCATCAGTTTACATTTTATGAAAATTAAAAGCATTGCGGCTTAACAAAAGTCAACGGTCGAACATTTTCTGCGCTTGGAGGAATCTTTTAAATACAAAAGTAAAAAAGCCTTGTCATTCTTGCACAGAAAAGTAGCGAAGCCTTCGATTATCTTGATTACCACAAACTTTACAATAACCTTTTTTCTCAAACAAAAAATGTTATCACAAAATTGTCACCATTTTATAGAGCAGTTTTGAAGGTAGCACTCCCGCCTCTATCAATATACATCGGTCAGACTTCGCCCTGCACCCCCGGGCTCCCTAAGTACAACGTTATCGTCCAAACGATTGATAACTGTTTTTATTACTACAAAGTTACAAACACACGAACATGTTTGGTCAATAAACGGGTTCATGACAACTTTATGACGACTTATAAATGTTTGACGAGTTAAGGTGGTTAAGAAAGCAAATAGAGAACATTATTAGTGG
The DNA here is from genome assembly GCA_950371165.1 of Lacanobia oleracea. Classification (NCBI taxonomy): domain Eukaryota; kingdom Metazoa; phylum Arthropoda; class Insecta; order Lepidoptera; family Noctuidae; genus Lacanobia; species Lacanobia oleracea. Next base: position 6,788,018 of record OX493404.1, read on the forward strand.
TAATATTTATTAAACGGGTATTTACGAAAGGGTTTACAATGTCAATAAACTCCCTGACTCCTGTTATTGATTAACCAGTGTCAGAAATAAATATTACTCTCAGAACAATATCAACATCAACACATACCAATTAACTATATACATACCTATAATAAGTATAGTCATACCCAAGCAAGACCACAATTATGTACCTACATCATTCTATTTTAACATTAACTACATAATATCAAATAAATGTAATGAAAATATACCCCATATTTATTATAATAATACACTTATTTTGCCAAGAAACTTGAATACTGAGTGCGTTGAGTTTTAAATTCGCAATACAATTTGGGATCGCAATAAAGAGATTTTCAATTACATTTTAAAAGAAAACCAAGTGATTTGTCTATGGATATCGAATTACAGCTGTGAAAAATATTTGTTGAATTATCTCAAGTGAAGTTTAACATAAACACAAGCAAAACGGCTTCGATTTTATTTGAATTACAGTGAAATAAGATTCCAGCGTAAGCAATCTTCCAAAATTTCCTTTGAATCGAACAAATTCCAGGACCTCAAGGTGCAAATTGTTTGTCATCACCGAAGCCATGATGACGCGTCCCCAAAATTTCAATGATCTATTAACAAGAAAATCTGATAACAACAATGTGTTCTTGAAGCGAAGCGCGATGGATGGGACGTTTCGAGTTCCCACAAACTTATCGGACGGAAATGTCACTTGCGGATAAATACGTCACTGGGGCCCTCGCACTTGTTACTTATCAATAATATTACACATTATTTGCACAATTACCACACTGCCACTGTGTCTATACGACTGTGATTCATCGCGAGCGGTCGTTGAAGATTAAAGACAATAGGAACAGGATGCGAGGATACTTTTACGATTATATTTGCTTTTATGTTGTTTTCGTGCTGTTTTGATATAAAAGGGCAAAGTATTTCTTCTACCTATAGTGCTAATAAAATTCTATCAGTAATGATGGGGAAAGAGAAACTATGGATCTAGCAAGTAATCAGCCAAACTCCACACAGAAAACACATGCTGACATTGGGGAAAACAATGAAATTAATATCGATACAGACCATAGGCGCCGATTTTGTTGTTGAACATGTCATGTTGAAAATATTGACCCTCGTGGACAATATTTACTCACTAAAATTACTTGTTCAAGGGATACAAGACAATAACCGTATAGCGACAAAATTTTCTTCTACAGCAACCAATAGCTTTATCGACAGGATATCAACGAACAAAATGAGACTAAGGCAAAATCCTCGCCAAAGAGTCCTTGAACGATGAATAAACAAGTCCTGTACCAACCAATTAAGATAATTATTGGCGTGATCGATACGGCGATGACCATAAAACTGGGCGGTAATGCGGTATACATACAAACGGTAATGACTAACATGGGTAATGACAAGGTTGTTTGTGACAATTGTATGACAAAACTTCCTGTGATATCGCTAATGTTGTGTTACTATGCTGGAAAGGCTGAAAGCATCGATTGTTCTGAATAATGGTTATGTTTAAAAGCTTTTTCCATAAAGAGTTTTTGATGTTACAGTAATTACATAGTTCGAACTCAAAGAAAAAAAGGCAATAGGAAAAGACGAATAAAAGGGATCAGCGATAACTGAAGTCAATGTGAGATGACAAAGTAAAAAAAAGTGCAACACAAAACAGCTTAACGAAATCTTTTTATCCTAATTATTATTCACTGGTACAACAATGTAAGCAGCTTCAGTAATCTTTGTACGATGGTGTGCCGACAAACTGGAAAGTAAATGTATAAACAGAATCTATAACTTAAACATGTTGCCATATTTGTAGCAGAGCTGTGATACAAGTTATTGTTCCGGCACAAACAAAGAGATCTCAATCTTCAAGCGAATTTATTTACTAAACAGAGTGGGGCGCTTAGCTTTCCATAGTTAGGCTCACTACGCTTGAGTCCTGCGCCTAAACATAATTTAGTTAGTTAAGACTTGTCTTTAGCTGTGCGAATGATGGGAATGTACAATTCTATGCAAAAAATAAATATATCTAGACTACAGGTTAAGGGTGCTCTCGAAAAGGCTTAAAAATAGCGTGCAGATGAAGCAATTTTTCGTCGGCATTTACTGAGAAATTACATCTAAAAAAAATAGGTAGTAATCTACATGATATTGCACGTAACTTGGTTTAGCCAGAATTTATGTATTGGTATCACATAATAGGAAAAAAAATCACGAAATCTACTCTAAATCGTTGAGATGAAACCATTTTACTCCTTCATTTTTTAACAAAAGACTATAAAAATAATATCTACTGCTGTGCAATACAAACGAAAATAACTTGGTTTTGTTACTTTTTTTAAATATGTATTTGTTTTATAATAAAAAATTAAAAACACGGGTATCGGAGTGGCGCGCCGAGGTTTAGTTAGCTCCGTTTGTATGCACAAGGTCATTGGCAAATATACAAGCCTTAAATTAAAGTTCTTGGTGCGGTGATTATTTATACTGGAGAGGAGTTTCATCATGATATTTGCGTAAACCCGTTGGTAACGTTGCTCTGGCGTGTAAAGAATCAGTGGATCATCTCTCATAACATTAGTAGTTTTATGATCTAAATATGCCAATGCAATTAATCGCATTTTGTTCTGCATGATTATCAATAGTTTGACAGTCGATCGTTATAGTTTTACACGTTCATTATTACATTAAGATTTTCTTTCTTGTTACTTCTGATATGTTGTTATTACTCATTAAAACTCTTCTCCACCCTTAAAACTGAGTATTTATTTTTAGAATTTATACCACCCTAAATACCCGATCATTTTATTGAATCGTAAGCTCAACAGCGGCAATCGTTCGCGGCGCCATGTTTACCGGTTATAGAGCTTTGAACAAATATTGATGAATGAAAAGCCTCTTATCAGATAGGGTTGTCAAGTTTTACTTTCTGAAGTAAAAGTCAAGTTCTTGAAATAGATCTCATTAAAAAATGGACTATGTACTTTTTTTGACTATTGCTTATTAGTTACTAGCTGTTGCCCGCAACTTCGTTCGCGTGTTTGTCGTAAAATAAAATGATGTCCCTGAAGAACATCGCTAAAAAAAATCGCCAACGACGTCAGCGGCAGCATCACGTGAAGTATACACAAAAAAGTTGCTTAGTAATTATTATACTGTCATCATCATTATCATCATCTGCCTAGCCTTTTCCCGACTATATTGGGGTCGGCGGTCCAGTCAAAGCGGATTCAGCTGAATACCAGTGTTTTACGTGGAGCGGCTGCCTACCAGACCTCCGCAACCCATTAACTGGGTAACACGGTACTTCATGGCAAGACTGGAGTCAGATTTACTGGCTTCTGACTATCCGTAACGACTGCCAAAGATCTACAAATGACAGCCGGGACCAACGGCTTAACGTGCTTTCCGAGGCACGGAGGAAACTCGGTATATTAAGATGGTCACCCATCCACAGACCAACCTTGGCAAGCGTTGCTTAACCTTTAAGATCGACCCGTGCAGCTGTTATTATTTAGCCACGAGCTCCTCGTATAGGTACTGTGTATAATTAATAATTATTATACTGTGTTTCAGGTTATTTTCATCTAAAAATCATTCAATCTGCCTGAAGTTAGGTCCGACTTTTCTAATCTAGCTGAATTCAAATGTTATGCAATATAACATACACTTTTATCTAAAAACATGGGTACAAAATATCAGACTAAGAGAATCGCTGAACCAAATCCGGATTCCAATCAGCTCATTAGACGGCATTAACTCGGGAAAAGCTTGTACAGAAATCTAGGTCTTTCCATCTATCCCAGCCAGGATGTCTGATAACCCTATCGCAAAATCTAAGTACTGTCGACACGCGCTCGCGTGCTTAGCCGCGTCGTTTTTTATGTCATTTCATTTCTGGGGAGCTCCCCTAATATATTTGTTACGTAAAACTATCACCCCGATATGACTCAGCTTTAAAAACCTCTATTGAAAAAATGTGTAATCAAATTCTTCCGACTGATTTCTTACGCGAAGCTTTAACGGTTTGTCACTTTGTTTGATTTATTAAAACTTTACTTTCATTGCTAATTTCCATTAGCAATCATTTCTATGCTTTCACATTAGCTCGGAGTTAGACCTTTCTATGTTCAAGTGCTCCAGCCAGGCTCATCCTGAATGCTACGCGTCGATAAAATGTGCAGTTTATGTGACGAAATATAATGCTCAAAGGCTCAAACCATATTTCTTCACAATGAATAATGAAACCGTGTCGTTTCATGTGTCTAGTGTGTATAATCAATTAATTCGATAGACGGCGTGTGACACTCGACTACGACGTTCAAAGACCGCGGTCCGCGGGCTCCCTAGGGACTGTTGCATTGATTGGCACAAGGCACAAGAGATTTCGAGCACGCAGTGATTTATTTTTAATTCATTACACCACCTAGTTATAATGGCGACCCTAATGGAAACTAAATCATAGTGTCGTAAGGTCGAAAACATGTTTGATGAAAGACGGAACTTTCATTGTTTGTTATGTTAACCAAATTACCGTACAGCTAGTCGATTCGTAGGTACTAACTTTTCCATATTATATTCTAGGCTACCAAGAGCCAACTTTCCCATGAACAAAGCTCCGTGCTCTAGTGTAGCAGAAGCCATAAAGTCAACAAACAAACTACCTACCCACATCGAAAACTTTGTCGGAACAATCGCTGTCAACTTGTATCAAAACAAGAAACGGGTCCGAGGCGCCGGTCGCTACCCACGACGAATACTGGTGTAAGGGACCCTACGGACTGACGCCAAGGGAACACCCATTCAAACTCCCTGATTTAATGGGGCCATTCAAACATCCAACCATGACCCAAAAGGGAAATGAAATTGGATATTATTATACGTTTTCATCATGTTGATTTGGGTTCATTGAGTTAGATCTGTATGAAAAGTTTTCAGACTTTCCAATTGATCTATCAATTGAATGCTATGGATAGATAAGTGGTGAGAAACTTGCGAGAAAAGGGTTAATAGGATGAAGAGGAATTTATGCAAAACTAGGATTAGTAATTAGATTGATTGCCAATTATCATAGAACAGGAAATTGGTTTCATTTGCCAATTTGTGTCGAGCACCTTTCAGAGCGAATGTACCAGCCAGTGTAAAAGTAATACAATAAAACTCGACGTAACTTTAACAAGTCCAGTATATCTAAGCAATGGCGACATTTCGCTAAATTGAAAAGAAATAAAGGACAAACCCGTGGGCGGACTTGTGCGGGCGACCGGGCGAGAAAACCTAGAGTTGTGTAAAAAGAGGAGCCGGGGCGCGGGCAGTAGTGTGGGCGGCAAATAACAGCGCTTATAGGCCGGGAGCTATTCTTTATTTATTACATAATGACACTTTTACTCCACAAAGCGATTTAAGATTTTATTACTTGGTCAATAGATAGAGATTCTTGGAGAAATGTCTGAGGCAGTTTTATAAAAAGCTCAGAATTTTTGGAGGCGTAACAAGTGGAGTAAGATGCTAATAACATAATTTTAAATGAAACTTGAGAGGTTGAAAGAATTTCGTGGCAAGCTGAATGGAATGGATTTGATAAATTTTAATACCTCTAAAGTATACATGGTTCAGGTTGGTATTGATAAAAATAACCGCTAATTGTTAGACAAGTATTCTTCGTAATATTGTTACAGAAAACCTAACGTTGTACTTCCCACTTTAGACAAACAAATTACGAATGCCGAAGAGCTAAATATGATAAAAAGCTAGAGCTCAGTTGCGTATAATATATTCTGTGACACGCGCGACAATAAGAGAGACAGGCAGACTAAAGAAAAACTAAGTTTTCCTACTAATAATAGTATCAAACTAGTCTTTGTGAATGTCTGACACTCCCGAGACATACTATACATGTTGACATTATTGGTTAAGCAATCTTAATTACACAGAGTATATTATGAATATTTGTCGAAAACAAATCTAGAGAGGTTGTAGAATGCAGAATGAAGACAAAATGGGTAGACAACAATATAGCCTCACCGTAATATCCGGACATAGACAAAACCGGAGGATAGACAAAACCAGTACAGCATGGCTTAAAATTGAAGTAGCTTTTACTTTTAATACAGTGCATTAGCATGTCAGTCATCATCTGCCTAGCCTTTTCCCAACTGTGTTCGGCTTCCAGTCGAACCGGATTCAGCTGAATACCAGCGTTTTACGTGGAGCGTTTGCCTACCAGACCTCCACAACCCATTAACTGGGTAATACGGTACTTCTTGGCAAGGCTGGAGTCAGATTTATTGGCTTCTGACAATCCGTAACAACTGCCAAAGATCTACAAATGACAGCCGGGACCAACGGCTTAACGTGCTTTCCGAGGCACAGAGGAAACTCGGTATGTTAAGATGGTCACCCATCCACAGACCAACCTTGGCAAGCGTTGCTTAACTTTGAAGATCGACCCGTGCGGCTGTTATTATCTAGCCACGAGCTCCTCAGTGCATTAGCATGTCAGTACATGTGAAGAAATGCTGCGGTTAACAACCATTCCCAAAATCGACCATCACCAAATTATTAGGTACCATTTTTCCGAACATCCTTTGACATACATTACAACAAAGTTATACACCAAAACATCGCACACATGTAACCCGTTAATCACCTCATGACAAGCCTGACAGTGTCGGTAATGTACGCTGACCAGATTAAGACAGTTGACAGCAGTGACGGCCGCCTTCTAAATTAGCGCCACTGGAGACCAAAGTGTTCACACTACTTATTTCAGTGCAGGCAGATCTGAATGTAGGCGTTAAGAATAAATCGTCTAGGGCGTTGACCATAAGCGAGTCAGATTATACGCCGGGCGATGACATGTTGGGAAGTAGGAGACAAAATTGGATGAACAGGGTAAGTGAATGAACTAAGTAACAAGCTAAAGTAAGAATAGAGATAAAAAGAGATAATAAAACAACAGGTAAAGTTTATAATTTTGATAACAATGATACAATTGAAAACTTTTTGTACTATATGGAAAAGAGTCTGTATTGTAGCGATTAATCCATCCGTTAATTCCCTGTGACAGTGGTGGGATAGTGGTGTCAATCTAGAGGTATTTTATTTATGATGTTTGTAAATCTAACTTATTTCAAAAATTAAATAAATTTCTTCTTTTTATAAAAAAAAGAAGAAATTTAGTTCAGTCCATCCAAAGGTTGTCTGTAAGAGATTGCCCTGTGCGATAAGACCGCCCATTGTAAACTAGTTTTTATAAGCGTTTTTATTGTGCTTGTTATGAGGTCTAAAATAAAGTATATAACAAATAAATTGTACAGAGATTTATTAACAGTCTACCCTCGGAAATTAATAATTATATAACAGTTATAAATATCAAATTTAAGCTTAAAGAATATTATTTAAGTATTATTTAGCGTTTTGTATATATTATTGATAGTGTCTTAATAGGGGTTCAAACCTTGGTGGTTTTTGGTAGCTATTTGATACAAATAATTCTGTAAGTATTGTGTTTTGTTTAATTGATAAATAAAGAAAGAATAAAATAAAATGAACCATAATCATCAAGACATTTAAAACATGCAAGTCGAAACTGTACTCTGTATCAACAAAACTGCCCGTCATAGTTGCCGTTGTCGTTAATAAACTCCGCGAATATTCAATATTAAAGCGTTCTTCGCCTCTTAATTTATGGCCAGCGCGTTTATTAGGTTACGTTTATTAACATGTTAATCGTTCTAACACAGAATACTGATTAGCCGCCAATTAGTAATCACGACACGCCTTGTTATAAATGTTTTATGTATATTCATCTTGTTTTTCTTAAACTGCTCGTAATAAGACCATTGTTAAGATTATTACAAATTAAATATACATAATTGTGTAAGGCGTTAATATAGTGTACTTGTGGCGGCTATGAAAAAGCTGTATACTCATGTTTTAAAGGGCCACAAAGCCCTAATAGGGATGGACATAAAAATAAAGAGGTGTTCACACGGGCGCCAGCGACCGTAACAAGACGTCCCGGTCCCTTGAGAACCAACTATTTAAATCACTGGCTTGAGATCAGTTCGTATAACCACGTAGATAAAGGCATCATTTATTATACAAACATATTTGTAGACATTAGACATGTGAAAGAAACTAGCCTTTGTCTATGTTTACACGCTTGTCAATTATGGTCATGTAGTGCGAGGTTTTAAATTTATCACCACACCAGAATCTGGAGCTAAAGTAATCATTTTTGTTGACTGAGAACACTTTAAAATGGTTGGTGAAAACTTATAAGAATGAAGTAACCACTATAATAACTTATTTCACCAAAAAAATTGACCAAATTCTCATAGGCTAAAACAAGGCTTAAAACACTTGTAGGTAATTTTAAATACCCTGACTCTTAGGCGTCTGAATGAAGTATTCGATGCATCACGAGTTACCACAACATCTAATCCAGGATATGTTGCAGCAATAGCATAACAAACCAATCACCATTACTCTTTTCTACGATACATAAGTTAGCTTGCCAGATAATTTTTCTCGTAACACGGAATGCATTGAGGGTGGCCTGTAGTATGCCATGCGTAGCGACTATCTTATCTGGCATTTCTTGCTTCAATGAGTACAATAGGTCATCAGTAACAACTAACAGCGATGGCCAATTAATGTCAGCGAAGGTAACGTTCTTATAGACCCATTTTCTTTTTTTTTTAAGGATGGGAAATTATCAAATGACTCCTCCCGTACTGGGTGAAGCAGGAGGGAGTGTCAGAATCTTACTGACTAAAACCCATCCGTGTTCCTCCCAGTGCCCTTTGCGTTCGAGGGTACGGTGCCTCTTTCGAACGGATTCCGCACCCCGGCAGGCACTGGCCCTAGCGGGCCCCGTCTCCCATGCTGACAGCTCTTTGAGGCGCGCGTGGAACACAGCGCGCCGTCGACCCGGGCCTGGTTCTGATCGGATGGGGAGCCAAGTTCTTATAGACCCATAAGTTTATGTATAAAATAAGAAACTAAGCTAAAATAGTGTCTTCTACTGCAAGACATGAAATTGTACCTATCATAGAACTCATAGGAGTCATAATAATAATTATTATTTTTTTTTAAAGAAAACGTTGCCCCACACTAGGAATTTATCCTGTATCGTGGGTGCGTTTACAAACAACTATCTGTAGGCCATACAAATATTTGTTCCGTGCGGGAATCGAACCCGGGACACGCAGCACAGCAGTCAATCGCTCAACTATTGCGCCAACCGTGTCGTCGAATTTGGTAATTAGAAGTTATCGGGGGAGGCCTAGATAAAGAAAGCTTAAAAACTTAGTGGTGTATACGGAGAGGGCAAAACGCCGTGAAGAGTGGAAGGTTTATGGTATATGTCCAAGTTGTCGTAAAATAATATGACGGTACTTACCGTAGTTTCTACAAGCTTGTATAATTCAATTAGGTACTGCTATTCTAGCTAACCATTTACCATGACATTTGACATCACAGTTATCGATCAGTCTCCCCAAAACCGGAGGCACGTCATCATAAATCTTAGCCCTGGCACAAATACAGCGATTCAGGCAAAACAATGGCAAAGCCTGGCACGCCAGTGTGCAGCCGTACTGACAATTAAACTGCCATTATACATGCATCATGATTTTAGTGGCATTTGTGTGCACGGAGTCAAAACGATACCGTGGCATAAAAATGAAAGATGGCTGCTTGTAAATAATTATGGTGTAATTGTCTTGTTTTATAGTACGTTTCATGTATTACGTATTGACTGTTTAAGGCGATGATGTGTAGTGTAGCGAGAGAATTGAAGTTCGGCTACAAAATATTATTTGAGTAGTCATTTGTTGCTGGACTTCAATTCTCTTCGTGATTTCTACTAGTCACTTCGCCTGTGAGAAATATGTAGTTTAAACATAAAAGTTATTTTTTACCCAACGGCAGTCGACAATAGTAGTTTTCTATCAGTGAAATTGTTTTTGAAATCTGTTCAGCTTCCAGAGACCAATTGATGAGTAGTTAATTGTGTTTCAATGTTAGATACATTAAACACACACATAACATAACGCCTCTTTATAATTATAAGTATAGTAATTAATAAGGTGTAGATGGGGAGCTGTGGGTGGGGGGGCTTACTCAGGACTCAATTTTATCACAAAAAAAATACCATAATACATTTAGTGTAAGTCGCCTAGAATCTTTCGCATCGAAACTTAACACTACAGGGACCACGCTTGGAAACGGATATTTACGAGCCAATATGATTGATCACAGCAGTGCTCATTTGTGCGATCAATTTCACTATGGATCGGTCACGGGTCGCTCGAAACAATTAGTTTGCATTTATTGGCTTGGGTAACAGTTGCGTAGAGACATCGCCTTAAGACAGTAACCCCATAAATGCAGGAAAAGGAAAAACTTCATGTAACTATTGTTTACGCGTTTTAATTCTGCAATTTTTATGAGTATGTCGATAATATCTGTTCATACATGCATTTCCGTTTCAAGAGAATTAGTTTTATTGGAGCTAGTAATGAATCCATTCATAATTTTATATTGGTTGCAGAACTTAAGTTTCCTTTTGATATCTTTTGTAAATTATTCTATTAACAGATTTGAGCACTTACTCAAGTATGATGTTGAGACAGTATTTTGTATTTTAGCACTCATAAAATAATTACGATGCCCTAAAATGTAAGATGTTGTGTACAAGAAGCATCCGTCGTAAAACCTCTGTCTGCCATCTTAATTACTTTGTGTCTGCTGCATGCGAAGAAGGGTAATAAACCATAATTTAAAATTCATACGTGCGAGTTGAATTTCAAACACATTATTGGAAGAAAAGAAAGAAAGAAAAAGCGTTTATTTGCGCCAAGCCACTGAATAAAAATAATCTATAGGTGACGAAATAGCATAATAGAAAAGTGGCAGTGGGCAGGTGGACCGATGACCTGGTGAAGGTCGCGGGTAGCCGATGGATGCGAGACGCACAGGACCGGTCGATGTGGCGACGCTTGGGGGAGGCTTATGTCCAGCAGTGGACGTCTTTCGGCTGATATGATGATTGGTGACGAAAAACACGATGTGATAGATGATAATTTATGTCTACTTATCTAGAAAGGGTGTCAAGCTGTAATGACGACTTAGTGAAATGTAGACCATGAAGAAGACGCAGTGACGACGCCAAACAAATGAAAGATAAGGACTAGAGACTGATGATTCAGATGGGGGAATGATGGAAGGAATACTGCAATGTGAAAAAATACAACGGGTTGCACTCCGGGAGTGCCGGCAGAAGTGAAAACTTGAATACGTGCTTCGAATTTTCTACCAGGATACGTGTCCTGACATGCGACCGTCTCACGCCTTTTCGATCGGGGTCACATGTCCTGACGCGAGTTTAACATTTTTTTACCCATGACAAATGTGCACAACGCCTCGAAAGAAGTTTTCACTTGAAAAAAACTAAACCTTTAACTATAGAACGCGATACGAAAAGAAACTACAAAAGAGTATAGCGAAAGAGCAGTCTGATCAAGCAACTTGCAACTACAGTTTTATACTTTCTTTAAAAACATGGTTATCTACACGCCGCCTCCATAATTTACAGAGACCTGTTTGAGGACACGTGAGCCCGCAAGATGAGGCGGCGAGCAACTCCTCACAAGAGCGAGAGGGATGGGGAGGAACATGCCTTTACCTAATCTGGAAGACAATGCGGCTCTCAAGGACCTGCCAATGTTATTTTGGGAACTTGCTGAGCGAATAACGCCGTAGTTATTTTCTCTACAAAAAGTAGTTTTGTCCCCAAACTGGTTCGATATTGATGGCTGTTAATTATTTAAGACGCAGATGAAACTTCTGTGATCAGTTTTTGTTTGTTTTATTGTTGGGGTATTGTTTAGTGAACCGTGGTGGAATCTTTCACGGGTGGCTGGTTAGGTTAAGTATTAGGTGTGAGCGCCCGGTCAACGAGGGGACGTGTCCAAAATGGTTTCTCAGAAACCTTCTAAGCTACATATTGACACTAATTGCATAATTCTCGTAAGTCAGACTTGAGGACTTAAAACAATACTAGCTCAAATCAAGCGAAGGGGGAATTCATAACATTATCTCGGATATAACTTAGCTCTGGTCCGCATTAAAATAATCAGTAGCGTAATAAGCGCTATCAGAAAGTTTCGAATTCCGGGCTTACGGACTGGATCAATGCGCAGAACAAAATCCAAAGATCAGAAACAGAGTAGATACACAGTCTGCGGGGTGTCACAAACAAAATGAAAGAGGTGAAGGTGACGCACCCCTCCACCATAATTTGTGTAGTTAACCAACCAGCACCGGCATTGAAATGTATTGCTGGGGGCTGATTGAAGCTGCAAATGAAATGTTTTTCAAATGACATCTCAATTTCGACAGATTTCTTAATGGAAAAATCATAGTAGTGAGTCTCTGGAAATAAGTCTTCAAAGATGTGTTAGATGGTCCATTTATAGGGTTCCGTACCCGATGGGTAAAAACGGAACCCTATTACTAAGCCTTTGTTGTCCGTCTGTCTGTCTGTCAGCGGGCTGTATCTCAAGAATCGTATTAGGCAGACAGTTGAATTTTTCACAGATTGTCTATAGTACAAGAAACTTGTTTTATTTCGGTTTATGGTACGGAAAATCCTTCGTGTGAGAGTCCGATTCGCACTTGACCGATTTTTATTTTTTACGACTCGTTAGAACTTGTTTTTAAGATCCTTAACTAAAAATAAATAATCTTTCAACAAATACAATACTTATGAGGCATCTAAATATTTTCTTCGAACGTCAAATAAGCCACCATGTGTACTGTCATCTGAATGATCATTCTTTTACGAGTACCTAAACGTGATCGATTTGTGCAGTCATACTGGAAAACAACAAACAGAGGAGCTCGTGGCTAGATAATAACAGCCGCATGGGTCGATCTTTAAGGTTAAGCAACGCTTGCCAAGGTTGGTCTGTGGATGGGTGACCATTTTTACATACCGAGTTTCCTCCGTGCCTCGGAAAAGCACGTTAAGCCGTTGGTCCCGGCTGTCATACGTAGATCTTTGGCAGTCGTTACGGATAGTCAGAAGCCAGTAAATCTGACTCCAGTCTTGCCATGAAGTACCGTGTTACCCAGTTAATGGGTTGAGGAGGTCTGGTAGGCAGCCGCTCCTCGTAAAATACTGGTATTCAGCTAAATCCAGCATGACTGGAAGCCGACCCCAATATAGTTGGGAAAAGGCTAGGCAGATGATGACTGGAAAATAACAAACTGCGAAACACCATCACACGCACATTGTTCAAATATTTTACACTATCATACATCCCGTTGCTGACAGCTTTTCCGTTTACGCTATCTACCTCTAAACACATAGCTGACAAGCGAAAAAAGCCGTGTTTCATAGCTTTATGGCTCGTCGACAAAGCTCATGTTTCCCTGCAATACCGCAATAACGTACTCGTGCACGGACGGGCCTGGTTGCATGTTCCGTAAAAATTTTACTCAGTGCAGAATTTGAAACTTGATTGTGGGAAGCACGTGTACCTTGAGTAACTGCCTACGTGAAACCTTGGCATAAATAGGTATAGGTTTAATCGTAGCAATAACAGGATATTGGAAATCTTTCTCAACATGGAAGTATGCAGTATATGGTTGAAGCAAGCTGAAGTAAAACTAGATTGAGCAAAGCAAAGAATGATTGAATAAAGAAATGATCAAAAAAATGCGAGTTATACTGTAGCACTCGGTAGACTGACTGCAGACAACATTGAATGCAATAGAACAAAAATCAAAGGCTGCAGAGAAAACTTGGACGCCAACAAAATACTTAAAAAGGATGCCCTAAAGATGTTCTGGAACGTCCTAGGAGAAGATTAATGCGTGAAGCTGGACACGATCAGTGCATCTCCCGTGTTCAAGAACTGTCAATGTATAATTATTCTAAGAAATACTGATGATAACATTAGAAGTTCTTTAATGCGATATAGATGAGCTAATCACGTCAGTTTCATTAGTAAAATTGACCCTTATAAACACGGTAACCAATACTACCAAGCACTTTACAACAAACTCGTATTAGTTGTACGAGCTTCGGGATTATCGTTGTTAGTGAGGGCTCACCTCACCGCGCGCCGATCGCTCTTTATTGGGGATCAATTGGCTTCAAGTTTGTTTGTACAAGGCGCGACATGCCCCATTTAATTTAATTGATTTGCTGGAACTAAATACTATTGAGTGCAGTTTACCGCCAACATAAATCTTGAACGACATTAAAGAACCCACATACAGCGCGGACAGGTAAAGCAGTTTCTTTTTTACGGATGGGCCATCATCAATTGACTCCTCCCGCTCTGGCCGGATCAGAAGGGAGTGTCAGACTCGTACTGACTAAACCCCATCCGTGTTCCTCCTAATGCCCTTTGCGTTCCAGAGCCGCGGTAACTCTTTCGAACAAATTCCGCAACGCCGGCAGGCACGGATAAGGACAAGAGAACTATGAAAGATAATGTTGGAGTAGTGAGCGATCCAATCGAGGGTTTATAAAAATCAATATTTGTGTTAGCAATAGAACTCGCTGAAAGCTTAGCAAGAATCCAATAACGTCTCAATGACTTAGCAATTCAATTCCACGGTAATAGGAACCTTTTACTACACCCTAGAACAGAAAGTGCGGAGCCGGAATTAGACTACTTGGTGCCCTAAGCAATCAATTTCCCGCCGACAAAATACACGGGTTTTTCAAAAATCCTTGCCTTTTATGTGCTAGCAAATATTTTTTCGGTGCTGTGGCCAAGACGTGAAGCCCTAAGCAGTTGCTTAATTTGCTTATGGGCCAATAGGGAACTGAGAAAGTGCGATATACGAGATAGGTACACCAAACCTTTCTAACACAATTTAACGACAACTACAACTATAAAAGCGGTGCTTAAACAGATCATAAAGCTATCAAAATGAAAAGAAATAAATCATTGATAATATCCATCTCAAGTCGTTTCGTCACTACTTTACAAGTTACATCTCGTCACAATAAAAGGACACTGTTAGTAACAGAGAAGCAGTGTTTTGTGCAGCTATGCGAGGAATAACTTAATCCAAGTTATTCCAGCAAGGCTAAAAGGACTTGGTTCTGTGTTTTCATTGAGAAAGGTCGTTGTAAAGCGGTTATTACATTATACAATTTATAGGAAATCTAATTAGGAAATCAAAAGGTGTAAGTGTAATTGAAGTTAGAACAGTTAGATTCTGATTTAGTAAGATTGGAAGGTCCCAACAAAGATTTTCTGCAAATTGAATAGGTAGTGTAATAAGCGCTTAAAACATCCATAGACAAACGCTGCTTGGTTTCAGAGTTAATATTTAGAAAACGTACCTGCTAATTTGTCAATGGAATTTTTATAAACTTAGGTATAATTTTAATTTTTGCGTTTTGTAAACTTTCAGACTAAAATAGCTTGATTAGAAATACAATAATTAAATCACATCAAAATGCGAAACATGATCATCCGTACCTTATCGAGAAGAAAAGATTTTACAAACAAATACCCGGTGACATAACCATACATATTATTACCTACTAGCTTTGCCCGCGACTTCATACGCGCATATACCGTTTTTTCCCGTTCCTGTAGGAATTTCGGGAAATTCTCTCTTAGTGCTCGCCTTCACTCCCTAAGGAACCTACATACCAAATTTCAGAGTTTCGGCGGTGCGTTGTCTGGTACTCAGTAACGGAGGAATCCTTTCTTAGTGCTACTTAAGACGTATTTTATGTATTAGGATTACAGTTTTACCAGTTTCATAGAATATATTTATTGCGTAAGAATAATTGTTTTTTTAAAAGATATTTAGTAGGTAAGTACTGAATGAGGAGACTGATTGAATGAAGAGCTCGTTACCTATAAAAGTAATGTTGGATCTAGTGTTGAAAGTATAATAGAAAGTGGAAGAAAAACAATAAGTGCACTACTCAACATCTGCACTAGAAAACTAATAATTTCTTCAAGTATTATGAACTAACCAGAGACGAAGAACAACACCATAAATATCACCGAATGTTAAAACTTCACGTTCGTTAGCTCAATGACATAAATATTATTTCCGTCACCTGATTTATGAATCCTTTTCCGTGTTCAGAGAAAGAAACGCGTGTTCCGCTCATCTTTTCAGGTCATAAATTTATATTTTGTGTTCTCGTGTATTTTAAATTTATAAAAAAACTTTGGGTGGTCCTGTCACAGTCCACAGCTTCTGTTTCAAAAAAGAATAGTCCTACAATACTTATGGGACTATTCTTCTTTATTATCTTATTGATCATCATATAATATATCGGACATAGGCCTCCCCCAAGCGTCGCCACAACGACCGGTCCCGCGCGACTCGCATCCATCGGCTATCCGCGACCTTCACCAGGTCATCGGTCCACCTTGTGGGAGGCCTTCCAACGTTGCGTCTTCCGGTACGCGGTCCACTCCAGAACTTTTCAGCTCCATCGACCCGATCGGATCTTAGTTTAATTCCGCGAAGCCCGTTCCATCATCAGACAGCGAGACGTAAGTCGATGCACCACCGTTTAAAACCGTTAACCTTAAAAAACGTTTTGGTAGCACATAAATTGTGCGTACAGCTAAGGAGTGGAATTCCGTGCTAGCGTTTGTGGTTCCTGATAGCAACCTGGGAGTCTTTAAGTCAAGAGTGAATAGGTTATCAAGAAAAAACAATAAAGCCAGGGAATTTAAAAAAATGAGTCTTACTTCTTACAGTTTGATTCATGCCTCGTTCTATAAATCAGAAGGATTTCACGTTTCAGCTGAAATTTCTGAATAGTTTACTTTGAGTAAAGTAATCCTTCCGGAACTTTTCCATGATACTTAACGCAAAATTTAGCTTTATTTGTAACTGTGCGAATAAAATAGGCTTTACATATGTATGAAAGTCGTGTGAATAAATAATTTATCTTGTGAAGCACGTATTGTGACAAAAAACCTGCTGCCTCTTCTGAAACACATGTGTCTCATAAAATTCAAATAGGACGGATTAAATCCATCCTATTGAACAAAATATCCAAATTGGAATTCGTGGTAAAACAAGATAAAATACGCTTCCTCGCATCCACGGCTACAGATTGGCAGCTTCTAACAAGATGCGGTCGTAAACCGTTCTACCGTGACCTACCTACATACGTTGCTCCTACGATACCCGAGTTTATCCTTCAACTCTGTAATCTTGCCCTCGAATTGCTCATTGCTTTTACTAAACCACATCGATTTACGTAATACAACCTCAAACACTTTAATCCTTTATGGAAATGCAGAGGTGAACTGAAAACGGGTTGCACTCCACAACCACATACCTACCAGTAACTTGACGTCATGAAAAAAAGGACAGTACTATTCGTATTGTACAGCTCCCTCTCTTTAACACAGCGGAAAAATGATGACATTCGCGTTAAAGAATGGACTTGTATTTATCTGACGTTGCATGGTTATCATAACATGAAAATTAACCACTTTTTTTAAGGATGGGAAGTCTTCAAGGGATTCTTTCCGCTTTGGACGGGGCGGAATGGAGTGCCAGAATTATACTAAACCCCATCCGTGTGCCTCCAGGGCCGCGGTGACTCCTTCGATCAAATTCCGCAACCCTGGCAAGGGTGAAAATTTGCCCTACGCATACGTCACGCCTTTTTCCCACGAAAGAAGGCAGGAACTACCAAACGCAACTTCCCATTTAATTCACAAATTGTGTCGTACGAGATCTCGACAGCTGCCACAGCATCATACCATCTACCGAACGTATGTGCAGTACAAATACCTACTACAATACGTACAATTTTCTTCGGAAGACTCATTCGCCGGTGCATTTTCCTTCGTCACAAGCCTCTCTGTGCGACACATGTGAACACGTATATAGCACAAGTATATAGATTACACACCACGGCCGATGCACCCTGGCTGCTCTAATGCTTTATGGATGGTAAGCTACACACGTACGTACGTACACTCTTCCAGCCTGCTGGAAAAGCCTCTAGATACACATTGTATTCGACCAAGAATAGATATCACACTAATAAAAATGTTTTACGGAACAGAAAATGCGCGACTGAAAAATTATATCTTTGTGATCGTCTTATGTTTAAACCATGAAGTAAAAATTAAGAAATATAAATGTCAAAGAGAGACATTTTACTTCGACCTTTTTAAAAATCGTGTGAAGTTCGCGCAACCCTCAAATGTCGACTCAAGTGTAAAATTAAGATTTTTTTTATGCGAATTGAATGTCTTTTTGTCATTTAAATTTTGACAAAGCTTTTTGTTGAGCAAAAACTAAAAAAACCCTTATTTTATAATTCCCCGCTAAAATCAATCAGTAAGTTTCTTATAAAACCTAAAAGGAAATTATAGTCTCCTATAGAGTCCAATAGACCATTAAAAGAAGCGACCACGATTGTGAGCTATACAAAACAATAAACGCCAAGGGACGCTAGCGCTAGGCTCACAACTTAATTACAGCCTCCGGGAATACGCCATATTGGCTTTCTGATTGCGTTACCATGGCACCAGGTAATTTGTAGGCAAGCATGTCGCGTGTGGGAAATATTTCAGATCCTATGAAGGTTCAGATTTGTGTCATAATAATCCTTATGTATATTATATATATACGTTACAATCTGTCCTTTATAACCTGAATTTCGGCCTCGTCTGGCCTCTAACCCGAATTCATCTGTGTCAACAGAATTTAATAAGCGTTTAATTTGAACCTCCTCCCTGAAGCATCTTTTGTGTGTGGTGAAAGGTACAAAGACTATTAAACGACTGATAAATCAACAATTTACAATGACGAAACTATTATTTTCGGATGGATTTCAGAAATTGAAAAACAATTTTTATTTTGTAACCTGACAATGTTCCTATCTAAAAGAGTTGCACAGACACTTCATTTCCTTTGCCCTGTTTGTTTCGTTTGTTGTAGAGGCGCTGACTCAAATGTGCGCAGTATAAAGGAAAGATTATCTTACGATGACATAAAGAAAAATAATGGACTGGCACTGAAACGCGATCTTTGTTGGCATTACGGAGCGCCAGTTTTTCTCCTTTTAGAAGCGAATTCATTAGTCTGCCGTGTAATAATATCAAATGCAGTCAACACATCCTCGCTAAAGTGGCTATTAATTAAACCCACCGATTAGTCAACTTTCTGTGGTAACTTGAACCCAAACATCCGTCCAAAAGGTTTGATTTTTATTTTTATAATTTCCCGCCCGTGGCACGCGCGGTGGCTGCGCGCACGCCGCTCTGTAATTTATCTCCTGTTATCTAATGGCCGTAAAAAGTGGCACGTGCTTCAACTGAAATAGATGCATATACAAATGCAGCGATCTAAATGTATCGTCTTTATGGCTTTTAGAGTGAAATGATATAATTAAGCTGCGTTCAATAATAAATAAAATATAAAGCCCTCTCATTTCTTTCAATCTTATTTTCTGCTCCGGGATTAAAGTCGGACGCGGTTAAAACAAGTCTAACAAATAGTCGAGAAGTCCCGACTGCTGATCCGAATGTTTAATCCGGAAGGAACCATTGAATTCTTAGACCAACTGTTCATTGTACTAGTTCTTTTTTTTCTTATTCATTCAAGACGACAAAAGGAAGGACTATGCTTGGATTCCCGTGTTTTGTTGGAAGGAAAATACGTAGGCTGATTAACACATCAATCAATGAATTACTATCAGCTGAGAAACACAGTGATATTGTGTGACTAATTAATGATCTTCGCATTCTCGAGGGTCAACGTTAACGCCGGGACGATACCTCAGGACCTGTCTCGACGTAGTGTCGGCATGTCGGGGACTAATATAGCTAGTTGTTACGTCAATATTTGCTTTATATTGAAACCAAGCATCGATATTATGTAAAGTACGAAGGAATTTGGATCAAAATAAATCTTCGTTTTTAGCTAACTGCCTGTTATCCTAGTTCGGATAGTTTTTATGTTTAGCCGTTTTCATTCGTTACGCTTACGTTGTTCTGGTTAAGGTACGTTCACTTTTAGTAATCCTATATCTGTGTCAGTCTGCGAGCTAATTTATTCTAATCTAGAAAAATTGTCGCATGACCCGAAAATATACGCATTAACGTCCATTCATGGACCCACACAGCAATAGCTGATTATTCTCACATCCTCGTACGTTGGAATGCTTGCAAAATTTCTTGGGACTCCCATAGGGCTTTAGTAAAAGGTGTTAAGGACTAGAATATACAAATTCAGTAGCAGCTAGGGTGGTCGTAATAAACGAATAGAAACAATTGCGTCGGCGGCCGCAGATTGAATAAAGCATTTAACCCATGACTTTAGGCTTACTTTGCAGCGCTGTTTTAACATTGAAATCACACCCTCGGTGCCTGGACAGACGATTGATTTTTGATCGGACGAAAACTCGGAATTGAAAAATGCTGTGTATACGGAACATGTGAACGGCTCGACGAAAGTATCGTTTCGTTAACCATTCGTAGGTAAGTAACCCCGTCTGGAACAATAAAACACTTACGAGCTTTCGGGAAAGCCCTAAAAAACGTATAAAAACTCAAAAGTTGTTCGCTACGAACCAGAAAAAAATACAATCGGAATCATTTTCATTTCAGGAACAGTGTTAACTAATGTACGTTGGATTAAATAATAGTGCTGTATCACTATGATGAATTGTGCCAATTTGAACGAAACATTACGGTAGCTAATAACTTAACGATAGTCATTTTAACACATAACACCGATCTACAATTATGGAAAAGAAATGTTCCGGTCTCATGATAAATGGCCGAAGTTGATTCATCATTCATTCACTCTGCTTGTTATTTTTTTACGGACAGATGTTAATACAGCTTGATGTATGTTTTTTAACGCGTCACGCATTTCTCGTAACTCGTAAGTATGATGTGTATTATTGTACATGTGACATTATTGTCGGGTCAATAAAACTACGCGAGGATTATGGGGTTAAGTTTTTTGGTCCGATACTTTTAGGGTTCCGTACAGAAAGGGTAACCAACGGAACCCTATTACTAAGCCTCCGCTGTCCGCCCGACGTCCGTCTGTCTGTCAGAGGGCTGTATCTCTAGAACCGTAATAGGTAGACAGCTGAAATTTTCATAGATTGTGTATTTCTAATGCCGCTATTACCTACAACAAACAAAAAATAAGGTTTATGGTACGGAACCCTTCTTGTGCTAGTCCGACTCGCACTTGGCCGGTTTTTTTTACTCTTAATTCAAAATTATTTTAATCGATCGATTGCGATGCGATTTGAAAATATTTCCTCAAATTCTAAAATAACCCTACATATTCACAATTTAATTTACGTTTTTTTATTTATCCATTCGCAGCTTATTTCGAGCTTCTGATCATTGTGCGGATTCGTGGCACAATACATCTTTGTAATCTGTGGCATGCGTACACGTACCTAGTAATGACGCGAGTGAAGCCAGGGGATGAATAGAAGAAAAAAAGGCGCGGCTTGAATGGGCCCGCGATTGTGGCACAAAGGCTTCCCTCTGCGAGAAAACATTACTTAGTGCTCGGTAGAGGACTCCCCATGATACGAGTAATAGACAGTGGCTGTAAGGACTATGGAGTGACTGACAAAGAATATGGAAATATTGTTTTGATGATGAATATTGTTTGGTCTAATATAAATCTAATTTTAGACAGCTAAGTCTAAAATTAGATTTATATTGATGATAGACCAATGTCTGATAATTATTTCTCCTATTCAAGGAGAAATAATTATTTATGAATTCTCATTCATAAATAATTACTAGCTCTTTTCAGCGGCTCGTGAAAGTTGAAAATTAGTTTCGGTAAAAAGTATCATAGGTCTGTCAGGTCACGGTTGGTCTCTTCACGTCACAAACTTTATCCAATTTTGTTCAGCTGTCGAGGTGTGATTGATTAACAAACATCCCGACTTTCACATTTAAAATATTAGTAGAAAACATAGTACAATTGTGCAATCGACTATTTAAAACTAGAAGTTTGACAAAGGATAGAACAGTTTATAATCTACCTATATAGGTAATTGGCTATGTAGTCATATTTTCCGAACAGTTAGCATTCACAGGGTTATCCAGTAGGTAAGTACTACCTACGCAGCTACGGAATTTCGCTATTTTCCTCGTAAAAATGTATTTGCCTATGATCGCAAATACTTTTATTAACATCGGTAAATAAATATTTTCAAAATTGTTTTAGGCAAATAGTTTTCAGATTTCCAACCAATCAACTATTCTCAACTCGATCCATTGTTAAAATACTTATAAAAACATACATACAAGAGAAACCTGAAAGTTTTTGTTTGTATTCAATAATATAGACTTTGAAACGGTTGAATGTAATCATTCAAGCCTAGGTCGAGATAAAAGCCGAGTCTGGGGGCT
Source organism: Lacanobia oleracea (assembly GCA_950371165.1). Classification (NCBI taxonomy): domain Eukaryota; kingdom Metazoa; phylum Arthropoda; class Insecta; order Lepidoptera; family Noctuidae; genus Lacanobia; species Lacanobia oleracea. The sequence continues at coordinate 6,810,481 of OX493404.1, forward strand.
CTATTGTCTGGCCGGCTGCAAGACAATGCCCTAGACGAACGGCACCAGGCTCTTAAAAGCTCTCCCACATGCGATACGCCATGTTTGGCTTTCATTAAGTTTCTATCTTGAATTCTAGGAATAACGTGACTTTATGAATTTTACCTGAAAAGCTTTGGAAATGTAGACAAAGTGAACATGAAAACATCAATGTTAGGCTGCGTTTCCACACCAGAGTTGTGCGAGGATGCGGAGCGCTAGCGAGGGATGTGTTTGTTAAGAGGAAATGCTGACGGCTAGACTTTGTATGTAAAAAGTCATAATGCGAGGTTTGGCTCTCGACTGTTTTCTCCTCCAATATTCGACCGATATAAGAGTTATTTGACAAACTGAATAAGAAGGATGTATACTGTGTCTCTCTGTTTTGTTTTTTTGATTGATAGTTGCCAAATATGTACACTAAGGCTCTGTTGACAGCAACTTATCGGTCAATTTAGAGCATTTTGTGAAGGTCAGATACACAGTATATATCCTTCTTATTCAGTTTGTGGAATGCCTCTTAAATCGGTCCAATATTGAAGGAGAAAACAGTCGAGAGCCAAACCTCGAATGATGACAAATTACATAAAAAGTCTAGCCGTCAGCATTTCCTCTTAAGAACCAATATAACCGCTAGCGTTGAGCGAGGCTAGGTAAATGAAGCGATTCTATTGGTTCTTAACAAACACATCCCTCGCTTCGAATCCTCGCACATTTCTGATGTAAACGCAGCCTTAAAGTCAAAAGAGAGACGAGAAACGGGGATTGATGGAACGGAACTATCAAATAAGGTATTGCCAATAATTACACAGCTTTATAACTTCATTTAATGACCGTTAAATATTATGTTAAAGTGTTGTTTGTCGAAGAGGTATCAGTATTAAATTAGAAAGCAAGAGACCTTTAGCTTTATTATCTTAAAACAAAACGAAGCGCTTAAGTGCTTCTAAAGCAACAACAACTTTAATCATCTGCCTAGCCTTTTCCCAACTATATTGGGGTCGGCTTCCACTCAAGCCGGATTTAGCTGAATACCAATATTTTACGTGGAGCGGCTGCCTACCAGACCTCCACAACCCATTAACTGGGGGTAACACGGTAGGTATTTCATGGCAAGACTGGAGTCAGATTTACTGGCGTCTGACTATCCGCAACGACTGCCAAAGATCTACAAATGACAGCTAGGACCAACGGCTTAACGTGCTTTCCGAGGCACGGAGGAAACTCGGTATGTTAAGATGGTCACCCATCCACAGACCAACCTTGGCAAGCGTTGCTTAACCTTGAAGATCGACCGCGGCTGTTATTATCTAGCAGAATCAACAATGACTTATCATCAGAAAAGCGAGGCAATAAAGCTCGATGAGTCCCGGAGAAAAGATTCAACTGACGAAGGTATCATAATTATGCCTAAGAACTTGTGTTTTAAAAAGCATAATTAAGGACGTGTTAATTAGCCTAGAGCACAATGTAATTATTGCTGGCATTGCTACCCTCACCGGCTGTCCTAAGTACCGGTTACAGGACGTTAAGTCGGCAGTAAACGATTACGAAACGTAAACCGTCCGGTTACTGGTTAGCTTAGCTCTCATGTGGCCCTATTAAAAGTTTAATAGGTCATAAATCGATTGCAAGAGCGTTTGTTTGGCTATTAAAGCTGAATTAACATGTGTTGCGATAATTTGATGGAAGTTGATGTTAAGTCCGATTCAGATGTTCGACAACGGATTCTCAGACCAATCTGCTAAGACTTTTGGGGTCGAATTTCAGCTAATCACGTAGCTGCAGACCAGTATTTTTTACATGGTGCGATTACATAGATATTATTATAAGAAACAAGATTTCTATAGGCGATTACCTATATATTTGACCTCCACAATCTAGCTGGTTCCGAATTCTGACCACCCGTAACGACTGTTAAAGACCTACAGATGACTGGCGGGTTTCCGTGGCTCAGACGAGCCTCAGTGTGTTAAGGATGGTTCTGTGCTGCTGTCCGTCCGTCCATCCGTCTGTCTGTCAGCGGGCTGTATCTCATAAGCTTAGAACCTTAAATAGGTAAACAGTTGATATTTTCAGAGTTTGATTTTCTATTGCTGCTGCGCTATCACAGAAACTGGCCAAGTGCGAGTCGGACTCGCACACGAAGGGTTCCGTACCATAAACCTTAATTTTCATTATTTATTTATTTTATTATTTATGTACACATAGAAAAATAGTGAAAGTTAACTTTATAAATTTGAGTTCCGATCCGATCCGGTCCGTTCCGGTGTGTGATCCGTTGGTTACCGTTCGGGTACGGAACCCTCAAAAATTGTTAAATCATTAAAGCGGGCTCCCATAAAAGAAACGTGCTTTTTTCGGTTTATAGTACAGAACCCTTCGTGTGCAAGTCTCCTTTATCTATCATTCTTGTAGACCCGTGCGGCTGTTATTGCTTAGCAAGGAGCACGAAAACCATGAAGTTATTAAGCTAATGGACGTCAGGTTGCAAGCTTCAAAGCCAGTGCTTAACCTGCAGCAGCTGGTGGTAACCAATTAGGTGCCACAGTGCCGGAATTCTCGGAAGAAGCTAGGTCGTACTTTGCTTGAAATTAAACTAGGTTATGTAAACACTCAAGCTTCGGGAGAGAAGCCCTTTATGAAAATTGCTAACTTTGATATAACTTCGTCTTTCTGGTGAAATATAAACTGTTACAGAGGTGAAATTGTTTGTTTCTCAACGGCAATATTATCGTTGGAAGTAGGTAATGATCCGGATTCAAAATCTAATCTATCTATACTAATATACAAAGCTGAAGAGTTTGTTTGTTTGCTTGAACGCGGTTATATATCACGCTAAGACCAATAGGGGCGGAGCAGACGAAGTTGCACGGGTCGACTAGTTTACTATAGAAAGAGAAGCCACTGTGGTTGAATGTCCCATGAATATCTGGCTATCTTCTTTTTATCCAGCTGGCGTATTCTGTAAAAAATCTCACCTTATAAACTAAGACGAAGATAGCCTCAAGCGAGCTGCGCAGCATTCCAGCGGGCTTCAGCTGGAATGACAGTTCAATTCTATTTCATTTGACCTAAGCTTCAAAGTTAGATGTTTACAGAATAGCGCTGCTACTACAGCTGTGAGCTATTCTGTAACAAATGTAACAACTGCGGGAGCGAAGCAGCGGAGAAATGTAGTGTTAAATAAACAGCAGTAATTTAAAGGCAATGATGGAGTATAGAGTGTGGTCTATTAGGTACGCATGCGCATGGAGTTGTCGGGACAATTGATAAACATTGTGCAGCGATCAAAGGTGATGGGACTAGTCACATATCTTGGTTTGTTCTCCATTGCAGTTTGAACTTCGAAATAGAAACATTTTGCCATTGCGAAATCTAGTTTGCTTTTAGTGTTCAAGTTCAACGCTAGTGCCACAATGTTGGCTTTATCACTCAAACGAAATTGTGACCCTGCCAAAATGGAGTTGATTATACAGAAAAAGTGCCTGCGTCAGTTTCGTTAGACATTCGTGCCAAATAAGAGGGACAAGGATGAAAATGAGAACGGAGAAATATTAATGCTTTAAACGCGAACTTAAAAAGCCGCACCCAACTGAACATGCTATCATATTAATAGTATTTCATTCTTGTGCCGGAATTAGGTCAAAAGTTCCCACAGTCAACGTCCCAGATTCGGATATTAGGTACCTGGCGACCTGTGACCCCATTTAAAATAGTCTAAATTAAAACTCATGTACAGCGATATATTTTCGGAACAATCGATACTGCAATATATTTCGAGGAAAATCCGTGAGACATTCAGCTTTTGGAAAAATAGTGTTGCTCTATACATACGGATATTGTATATTGTCAGTCAGTCACCGATTCCCAGAACAAGGAGCGACATTTATACCAATATTGTGACACGGGTTCCGGGAACCAACCCTTTGAATGCAGCGTTATTCTGGCGAGTTATAAAATACCCTGGTGAAAATAAATATGGTTGCGAATTACTAACATTATATTTAAACTAACGCCACAATACTCACAGTTTTTGTGGAACTAAGGGTTTGGCTATCTACAGTAAATAAAGCCCTGTTTACCGCCCAAACAATTTGAAATATTTACCTACGCATATCGCTTGGGAAAGTTGTCCGCAATTATTTTTAAACTAAACGTCATGACGTCAGCTTCCCGCAAATATAATTAGGTCAGCAGGTAAAAGTGATTACGCATAATTTTATACAAATATTAAAGGGCACGCCAAGGGTGCGGCCCCACACGAACTACGACAATACGACTGTCATAGATGCCGTGTTAAAGAGTTGTTTACTGCCCTGTTCAACTGTAACATGTCTGTTACATGCTCATTTTATGTTTAGTGTAAGGCAATTAACCCGTTGAATCATGTCTAGGAATAAAGTAATATTAAAGGCCACATTAATTTCTATAAAAAACAGCCCTAGAAACTAAATTAAGAAACTATGCCTTGTCTGAAAACCTGGCCTTTCACACATCAAACATGTTCGTTTATCAGTAAAAACCATAATTACGTAGCTTTCATAATTAATTCACTGCTCCCTTATATAGTAATTAAGGCTTGATTGTTTCACGTTCAATGACGCGACACGTTATTAGGCTGCTCAATACATACAGTTAATCGACGTATTTTCGTACTCCCACCTAAAGTCATAAACTTCAATGAGCGGAGGTAATCTAACAACGCGACTCGATTTAAAATCGACTAAACTTTTCAATGAAAATACATTGCTAGTGATTCGACTAAATAATACATGACATCAATCTGTCAGGCTCTATCTCTGTCATTAAGAAAAGTAAAAAATTATCGTCTACAATTTGTATCGTGAGTGGCTATAAGATGTAAATAACCATTAGTGTTTGTCAAACTAATTAATTGTTCCGCCAATTGCGAATGTGCATTCAAAGAAATAAACATGTGAGCATCAGCATACAATTTAAATGAAGAACCGTTGCCGGTTGCATGCAGCAGCTAGACGGCCAATGTTCCACACGATATCACGTGAACACGCGTCAAAGAGACTGACGGCACCCGCATTGGATAGCCTGCAGTGTACTCGGTTTCACTCTCATAGCGTGTCCTACTTCAGCACACTTCCACCATCTGCAGGATTTAACGGGCGACACGTCGACAGATTTGTTGCGGTTAGATGTGTGATCAAATTCTTGTGGGTATCATACTCGTAACTAAGAGTACCTAATACAATCGAAGGGACAGAAGCAGTAAAAAGAAACGTTGGAAGAATTTGGCATTAATGGAAACAAAGACATTCCAGAAAGCACTCTCAATTTTTCCTGATTGTAAAAGCTTTCGCTAAAATATCGCCAAAGTAACAATAAAAGCACTTCCAATCAGGACGAAATGTAAACAGTCCACAGTGTAAAGAAAACAATTCCCATGTCGGTGCAGCTAACAAGTTGTCAAAGACAAATATTAGAGTATTCCACAAAACGTTCGGAATTTCTCGATTTACATGACAGAGGAGTCTGTTAAACTAATCAACGGACGAGTCGGCGGGAAACGCTAAGAACACTGAGAGAATTAGGTCGCGGATGCTCAGGAACTAGGTCTGTGAGATTTAAGTGGCAAGTTAGGGTTAAGGCACGCTCGAAAGCTTTGCTAGCGTGAATTCAAGGGTTAAATTTTTAAGTGGCCTCACGTAAAAAGTTACCTCTGTCGTTGTACAAGTTTTAAGGTGTGGTGGAGTCTATGAATTTAAAACGACGTTGGGACTTTTAAAATGAATAAGTAATTCGTAGTATTTTAACTTCAGAATTCTGCGTTTCAACTCATTCATAATGCTGTTGTTCATTTTATGCCAAGTATTTGCAAATTGAAAACATTATTCGGTAAATTATATTATTATTGATCTTCCTGAAATTGCTGTCTCAGCAGTCATTAGAAATAACGACACGGACGACTCAGCAGTAATTAATAGTTAATAGAAAGACCAGCTTGTTATGAATGGAGAAAAAATCTGGGCCGCACTCAAGTGGTCGTGGAGCTAGGAGGCGTGCGCGGCTCTATTATACCCGTCAGCATTTTAGGGTTACTGAACCCGCATGTCGCGTGTGATTTTTTTAGTGTTATTTTTTAGAGGCGCGACTTCAAAATGTGTGTTAATTAATTGAACAGGGTTGAGATCCACTGTCAAAGCAGCGCAAGGGTTATATTATAATAATAAAATTACACTATGTTCCTGTACGCAAGGAATTGTTATTCGATGAGTAATTTAATCGCAACGACATAACAAGGCAAATGCCAATTAAAACCTAATAATAAATTCCAATTTAGGTAAGTACAAAACAATGACCCCTCATCATTAGACATTTGATTTATCAAATAAATTATAATTTTTCAAATTACGTGTCCTTTTACACATGCGAAGAGTAAGCTTAGATTCAAGAAACCCCCCACTCCTCTTCTGACGATGCCACCACGTTATAATTAGGTACCTATATATTATTAAAAAAATACTCTTATAACGTTCACACATTTCATATAAGTAACATTTTCTATTCCTGACATACAGAAAAAAAACAATTAAGTAATCAAAACATTCCCATGACAAACCACAAAACCATTTAGAAACGATCGAACGGAAGTTATTTCCCATAGCGATGGGTAGGTACTAACTGCTAGCTGTGCTACGGAGTGCGTCTACGATCACAAGAAGTATGGATCCCGCCGTCACCGCGACATTATAGTACAACTTCCTCACGACGTGCCATCCGGAATTACAATCAACCTATTGTTTATTGTAGTCGCCAGTATGGCCCTGTTGATGCATTGAGTTCTGGACCTTATACCGTATAGATGGGTGATAGGCTACGGTTTAACTAGGGCCTTTGTTTTCAAGAAGGGCATGCAACTTCAATTGCATCAATGTATGGCGATGGCATGTGAAGCGAATATTCTAATAAGGGACTTAAAGCGTCGTTGCCGCATTCCAGAGCCCTTTTCCTCATTATTCGTCAGTGATGCGGAATGCGGCCAGTTAAATCTATTATTTATTCAACAGTATCTTAGAATGGTAACCTTGATAGAATTTTTTCAAAGGTAAAGGTCCCTCATTAATATCAACAAAGGCATTATCAAACCAAAAAAACCGTCAATTCTAAAAGAGGCTGAATGCGAACGTGCCACAGATAACAAATGAGTTGTTCTTAGAAGCAGGTGTTACGTAACGCACCCCGGGCCGCGGACCCACCTGTTCAGCCAATACGTGTCGCGATGAATTAGATCCGTTACGGCCGTCTCATCGTTCACGATCTGAAAAGAAAATAATCACATAAGTGCTTTCGTCCTTTTACAGGTGGTGGGACTTTATTTATTGTTTGTTGTTGTTGTTTTGGGCACCAATATACGATCAGTTTCCGCAGAATTGGACATAAATGTTCTGTTGTTACTTTGGATGAATTTCTTATGAATTGGACTACTTTAATCGATTGGGAAATGAGAGTTTAGCCATATTTCTACTAATAGAGTAGCTCTGGGAGCTGTCAAAATTAATCTCGCAACGCCGGTGATGCTGTGTTAGGGGTTCGATTATTATTACAGTTTCCAAAATCCAACCAGGGGTACCCAACGCCCTTCGCGCACCCCTCGTATAATATGACCATTAATCTTCCAAACCTAGCAGTTAGGTGCCTATATTTATAAACACCACTAGGTCCAGCAAAGCAACTAGATACAAATAGCGTTGAAGATATAAGAAATATTCCCCGAAACACGTAATCTCGTCCCAGTATTGTGATATCAAATATCAATAATTTCCCCGTAGCGGTAACCAGGTCGCAACAGGATGGGAATATTGTCACGTTAACGGGTAACAGGGAGGTATCAATATTGAGTTTTCTATCATGGCGGATGGCGCTTCGAGCTTCACATATTTTCTGCGCTACTGCGCTGATGTAATCCATGTGGAAATATTTGACTTTGTAATAACAAAGTGTCGCCTAGTTTGTATTGACTGGCACGGAGGGCATTTTTGTTTTTTTTTTTTCTATCTAGGTAGCTACAAATAATCGTTTCTAAAGTGTAAGATTTATGGAGTAAATCCTTAAATATCTTACATCACAATTATATGATTAATGGTTAAGTATTAACGATGCAGTGAGGGATCAAACGAACGCCATTTACGTCACCAGACCAATCATCGTCATCGTATCAGACGAAAGACGTCCACAGCTGGAAATAGGCCTCCCCCAAAAAGGGGGGGGGGGGGGTAGACCAAAATGAACAGAAATTGCATCAAACTGTTATGGCTCTGGTTGGAAGTCCTATACTGTAGTTCTAACTATACTACCTAAATATTACAGATTCTGATAATTAATTAGTGAATATTCTGATATTGGCTGTTCACTATTGAGTTCCAAATTCGCCTCAGGCCGTTCGGTATATTGGATCGAGTTGATGCTCAGTTTAGTAAAGCGGTGATATTGCCAGTTCCATGTTATATTGGAAGGCAAAATTCTATTCTGCATGAAGTATTTAATATGATTGCCTGGTATTCAGAAACTATGTACCTACATCTACATCATGTTTTGTTCTACCAAGCCTTTGGTCGAAACATTCGTCTAGGTTCAGCATGTCCAATTCCCAAAATGGACAACAGTTGCACGGACCATTTCCCGTTTTCAACCAGATGCAATAATTTGAAATTGCTAACTTGACGTCTTGAGCCTTGGGTCCTCTTTTCATTTAAAATATTTAAGACAAGATCTGTGTTTATGTTCAATTAGCCGAGTAGTGAAGTTCCGCGTCAGGTTTTGGCAAATTGGGTGGTTGTTAAAATATGTAAGCGAAGAACTGGGTCAGAATTATTTAGTAGCGAATACTGCAATAGCTAGAGACATTGCGAGAGTGTATTAAACTTTGTCATGGAAACATTGGTGCAGAAGGGTATTCAGTGAGTCTGCCCTACTTGTGAGATGGCGTTCCGGGCGGAGACCGATTCTCGAACGAAAAATTACTTTGCTTAGTGAAGAGCACCTTTCAGCATTCCGTAAGGCATAATCCCACCAAAAACATTCTGTAAAAAACTAGCCATGTCTCGATGGAGCTTATTATCTCTAAAAAGTAATGAAATCTAGACAAATTCGTGCCAAGTCTAAGGTTCCTTACTGCGATTTCTTTATTATTATAGTTAATGTTGTGTGACCTGGCCGTTGAAGGGTACACAAGGGTACAAAACCAGGTGCTCCATGAGACTTGGCTAGTTTTTACAGAATGTTTTTGGTGTTATTTCACTTCTTTTTGTAGGAGTGAGTGAGTGTCATAAATGCGAAACTTTGCTTTCGCTTAACTTCGGAACAATATCGTCACTAGAAAGGCAAAAGTACTAAACTGCAAAAAGGGTATTTTACAAGAGAGAGATTTAAAAACAAAAACAACAAAAATGTCACAGCAAAAGCGCCAGTAACTTCTAAAGTTTTGCTCAAATTGCTAGAAGACCAAGACCAATGTGTAGAGAAAAATAAACCGAATCCTACCATACATAAAACTCATTTTTGGCTAAAATGGCGCTTTAGTAGGTACCTACTTTTGGCTTTTCGGTGACGATATGACCTACAGACTTGAAATTTTGGATTTTAAGTATGTGATTATAGCTTACTGGATGACGAAAATTTCTGCGTTTCTGGTCTTATCCAGAGGTTCTCAAATAGGGGCCTGAAAATGCGGCGAAATGGTTCCAGTAAAGGATGGTACGGCAGTGTTTGCTTCGCGCTCGACTTGGCGGGATTGGATTATTGGATTAATGTTCGTTGATAGTTTATTATGATGAAATACACTATCAAAGTCCGCCAGTCGGGTTAAGTTGGTTACAATTCGGTATTATAAAATGTAGTAGGTAGAGTTACTGTAGGTAGTTAGGAACATTGCACTGGGATTGTGTATGCCAGAAACCAAAACATAGGTAGGTACATATATTGTAATTTCCTGCCGGATACGGACTTCAGGATATCATTATCATTTTAATGGATATGATATGCCTGGGCTTTCAAATTATTTTAATTGGTAATGGTGAGGATTGGAATACCTACTTATAATTAGTATTAAAAAAAAAACCTATTAGCCCATTTGTGCCTTACCAAAAGCAGATTTAATATGAGTGATTTCTAGCGATATCTAGATCTCAGGTGTGGTTTTAGGGGATTTCAGTTAAAATCTGGAATGATCCGCCAGTATTTTCATTCTATTAATCTGCATAATTTTCCGCATAGATTCAGGTCACCGGCTAGTAGTTAATTAAGTGATGCGACAGAACATACTGTGCACGTTGATTCCATAGAAGGTTTACTGGGAAAATAATAGGGTTTTAATCAAGGAATTGACATTTATAATTGAGGAATACCAACACGGTTCACAAATTGGCAAGCGTGCAGGAAATTATCAAACTAACACATTAAAATGCACGATATGTCAACGTGCTATTAAAACTTCATTACACAGTTATTAAGCAAAAATTGTATTAAAATTTAGTCACCGCGACTACATTTTGGGCGGGCACCGGAAAATAGCGGGAACCAAAACGTATTCCAATTTTTTTTTAAATTTGATTACGTCACGCGATCCACTGTTTCCGAACGTGGACTCGTGGTGCGCTTATAAACGTATTGATTTGAATATCATTGAAACAATGTGCGGAAGGATCTATTACTTAATATTTATGTAATGTAACGTTGGTTTTGGGTGCAATACGTTTAATAATATCCGAAGTTGGTGTTAGACTATAGCTAAGGAAATGTCATGATTCTGGAATAGGTACGAATATATTTTTGGACTTTCAAAGTAGGTAAAGTTTGTGTAACGTAAAAATATAATAATTTTCTTTTTATATCTACATCAAATATGTACGAGTATCTTCTAGCTAAATCTACAATATCTAACCGACCCTCCCTAGGTAGGACAATTTCAGATATAAAAGACATATTAAGTAAGTACGTTTTCCTTTGTGTTGTTTGCTGGGGAATTTAATATGAAACAAGAATTATTTTTCCTTTTTACTGCCATTGCAGGATTACGCAGAAATATAGCACGCCAGGAAATGAGGGATAAACCTGGAATGCGTAGGTGGCGCGAGGAAGAAAATTATAATTTATCGCTGTCGTTTGTACGAAGGGGCGCCAACGAGTAATGGACGCCATTATTGGTCATTTAATAGCTTGTCTGTCTCGCAGGAACGAAAGTAGATTAGAAATAAATCTGTACCTACGTTTTTAGAATTTAAATCTAAATTTCTTGACAAACGGTTATCAAGATGGAGGGTACGGAAATATTAGGATGTGCGAATTTTATAAAAACAAACAGAGCTGGTTAAAACGTTAATATTTCTACAAATTGATCTCAGTATACAGAATCTAACGATAGGTATGTAGATACCTACAGAAGAGCAATACCAAAAAAACCTTAATTATTGTGAACAATTCTCCCCACACATGCGGACTCATTAAAAGCTTTCATTAAGGAAGTACTCATTAAAAGTGTGGAGCAATGAGCAATTTCCGTCGAGTAGCCCGCGTCGATACAAAGAAGAATGCACCAGAACACGCAAATATCTGATGTACTGCACGAATATCAAATTATCTAAGCTTTTTGATGCATAAAGGCTTTTTACACCATAGCGTAGCGCCAGTATCGGGGTCTTGTCGATTCAGTTATGCTGTAAAGAAAAAACGTTTGTACTTCGTACTAGGTATTCAGAAATGCTCACAAAAAAATTGCTGATTTGATTTCCGTAAAGAAAACACCCCTGTATTAGAGATATGATCACTCCTTTTGACACTGAGTCATAGTCCTCACCTAACCTACAAATCATGAGTCTGCAGAATTTCTTCACGGCTGGGTAAAGATTTATCCTCATCGCATCACTAAAACACACTAGAGGCACCTCACAATCCTCACATGGCTCATGAACGGTAGCCGAATTGTTGGGACACGGTCCTAACGACCTGGTGTGATTGCTAAGGCCATAAGGAAGTTGCTTGAACAGGACCCAAATTGACGGTCAAGTTAAAGATAAGGCGGTATGTGGACACGACCTACATAAGCGCACCTACATAGCCAATATGTATGTTGGATATGTTGTGCGCAAGCCGAAGGAGTATGTCAGTAGGAAATACTTTGACCTAGTCAACCCCGGTGCAAAAGGAAGTCGGAAACGGGGATCGATTACGTCATACGGAGGAAGAAAACGGTACTCTCGGTACTTTTATCTTTTGAGTCAGCGTAGCGGCATACACTGCTGTGTGTACAGGCAGTTTGAAGTAAATACGAGCTTGTATGAGTGAAAAAGACCATTTCATCCGTTTTCATCACATCCTTTGTGTCAGTTTAGCATAGAATGAGCTCGGTTAGCCGAAAACATTAAGTTGGATCACTTCCAAGCCTGGATCAGAGGTCAACGGCCACATTACGTACACCACCAAAACATGAACCGCTTTGTTTTAACACGCAAACAACGTCTAACGAAGCCCAGTAGGGAAGTACATAAAACAAACATTGTTTGTTTTTGATTTGGTGGTATATTATTATTATCTATTTATTTCGGACATAATCCATAAGTGTTAGTATTAGTGTTAAGTGTTAGTGTTAGTGTTAGTGGTGGTAGTGGTATATAAGATCAGCATTTTTCTGCTAATCAATATGTCTTAAAGAAAAACGTATAAAATTATCTTCTTCGTGTGGTTACAGTATTGTAAACAGAAAGTTTGATTGATACCATCATAGTGGAAGGATTAATGAACTAGGCTCCATGTTAAGTTGCGGAATATGTTCGAAACAGTCACCGCGGCCCTGCAACGTAAAAGGCAGTAGGAGGAACACGGATGGGTTTTAGTCTGAGTCTGACACTCCCATCTGCTCCGCCCAGAGCAGGAGGAGTCGTTTGATGATTTCCCATCCTAAAAAAAAGGCTCCATGTTATAGTGCTAGGTGCGTCAGTCGTTGGAGCGATTGGTTACCGAATTTCGTCAATCGGGAAGGTTCAGTAATTGGAAACAAGCCAATCTTGATATGATCTGTCCCGCTGATCAAAATGCTTATCGTTTAATGTTTTTCCATACTACGCACCTGGCACGAGCTTTTAAAACTTGTAGCAATGAAAAATTATTTAATTTAACCACGCAACCTGTTCTAAAATCTGATATTTTACTGAATCCTAAAACAATCTCGTTTCTTTTTAAATTCGTCGTTGAGGGGGATGCAAAGCGTTTTCTAAGTACCTATATTACCGACTGGGGCTGCTTTTATGGTGCTTGGGGTCAAGATCGCTAAATATATTATGCGCACTACCCTCAAATTGATACTAAAAAGAAACACAGCACAGCGTAAAAGAAAAGTTTCTTTTGAAAGAATTTTGAAACATTTTGGTAATTTTTGTGCTTAAAATATAAAAAGTACTCGTACAACAATGTCTCGTTCAGTTATGAATGCTATAGTGCTAACGCAGTTATAGCCAAAGTTGATAGCTCGGTAAACGACGTTAGTGGAGAAATAAAATTAAAACATGCTTTTTCGATTACGGCAAACACGCGATAGTAATAATGATTCAATAACATTAATTCTCGAGTCCTTTTTTCGTTTGTACCGTGAAAAAGCAGTAATCTTGTGTTTTATTTCCAATTTCCCATACCTTTTGCAAACACCAAGTGTTGCGCTTTCGTTTCGATATGTAGATAGATAGATAAAACATTTATTAGGAACAAGAAAAGAAACACAACACACAAAAGCACATAACTCTAGAAAATACATAAAATAAATAATAATAAATTAAATGAAAACTTAAAAAAAAAGAAATGGCAGAATATGGCAATGACTAAAGCAAGAAATTTACCAGATTACCTACCTACATAAAAAAAAAATACATAGATACTCCAATGTGCGGTGTGTGTGTCGTACCTGCACCAAATGGGAGTCCAACTCAGCATGTGCCAGGCAAATATACCTGACGCTGGTATTCTGCTGGATCCCAGTAGCGACATACGGATGTCAAGCAGGATGCCGTAATAATGAAGTAAATAGTGGTTTTGTATATGGTGAGCCCAGATTTGTTATTTTAAATTGTTTTGCGTAAATACCTATTTTGTTGTGTTTAGGTGTGTGTATAATATTAATGAATATAATAGAGATATGTGAATAGACCTTCGAGCCGGATAAGTGGTTTCAGTTAAAATAAAGCGCAATGCGTGGAAATGAGGTGGGCGGGACCGTTTTTAAATCATTAGTGCTCCCAGGACTGGCTGGATTGCTGCTGAGGGCGCAACCTTCTAGTGAAAGCAGTTAACTGGAAACCAGGGGAACTTCCTTTGAGGAAGTATTATGGAGCAAGGATTAGTAGTTTATAAGAAATTTCATAATCCATTTTCGGTATCAGTTACGCCAGGCGATGCCGCAATACGCGATTGGAAAACCAGCCGATCCGTGTTTAGACATTAGGAATTAGGGATAACCGGTAACTAACTACATAGTAGCGACAATACCTAATGACCATGTGACAACAAAGTACCTTTTGCAGTAAATAATAATGAAGGAAGGAAAACCACAGCATGTAGTAAGTAGCTGTTTATTACAGATACACCTCTCACTCACATGTTATAATTGTACAATGTCCGATATCAAATGTGTTTAGTCTGCGTTCAAAACCGTTTGAAATATGATCCACGTAGTCTCAAATAGTGGCTTTATTTTTTTACAATGTGTTACACTTATGTTCCATGTTCACAAAATGTAAACCATCATCTACGGCTTCATCAATCATTCCTAAGAAATAGTAACAACTCATTATCATATCATTAATAGTCCAAACACACGAGAGCTCAGAACAAACTGTTATGTATGGACAAATACAGAGCATGTGAGAAAATCCGCAGCTTTTCGAAACAACAAAACGTAGATGGCCTGTGATCACGATCGGTGGGAGCATGCCAGGTATTTGCATAGAGCAGCAACACAACATCAACACACGAACGGTACTTGCCCACCTCTCCTCTTCAAGCCTATCTATTCTGATGTCAAGCCGTCAACACAATGTCGAAGTTCGTGAATAAAAAAAACAAGCAAACGTCAAAACAGTTAATGGATTACTGAAAAGATCTAATGAAGCGACCAAAAAACGCACGAACATCAAGTTTAGAATGGCTGCAATGAAAGATCACGTTGAATGCGCAAAAACCACACATCGCGTGATGTGCACGAAAAAACAAATAAACGGTATAAGAGAGATATATGTGTAAGAGAGAGGATCATTAAAATCGAAGATAGCAAAAAGTGTTTGACGTAACAATTAGTCGGCATACTCGGAAGTAAAGATTCGTAGTAGTAAAATAGTAAGATAGTGAGGAGGTTGCGTGACGGCAGCCATTACTATGGGCCATCGAGCGGGACTTTTGAGCCACGCGACGACTTGGGCCATTCTATTACACACGGTTTCACGACAGTTTTAAACACCTCAGATTAAGTAATACTAATCACTTTACGGGCTGTGTAAGTGGTGGCAGAAAACACATCGTAAGTTACTTTGATGAAGTATGATTGACCGATGGGTTGGCACTTGTCAGAGCGTTACATTATGGCAAAGAAAAGAAAATTATAAAGGCCAAGTATCAAAACAAAAAACTGGATACTTAAGATGATTACACTGACAATGTAACAACGTATTACAAGAAAGCTAAAGACACAAACAACGAGATGTTTGATAAAATTGCCGAATCACTCTGTTGATTGTTGAGACCACACCTCCCGAATTGGTTGCGATCAGCTTCTTTAATTCACGAACGAGAAGCATGTTACGATTCATTACTCCGAGGCTGAACAAAGCTTTGTAGAAACAATGACTACTGTTCGAGTACAGCAACTAAGTGGCCACTACATTGTACAGCAAAATCGTTTCAAATTCAATCTGAAAAGCGGAGGAAAAACTTAGTGGAATTAGTTAATTAAAACTGCTTTTACTGTTTGTTCCAGCTGAAGTAATTAACTAATGGAATGCTTTAAAAGTGTTTTTGTAAACAAACAAGCTAGTTACAACGTTTCAACAAGATTTAAGATTGACGACACTTATTTTTTTTTCTCAAGAATATGGTTGTCAACATCACAACCTTTATCGTTTTCGGTATTAGTAAGTAACACTTGGTTCTGCATTCTGAGTAAAACGACGTTCGTTAGCATTTCACTCATGCCTAAAAGCGTTTTCCAAATATGACAGCGTAGCAAACCCAATTTCCTAAAGGATCTTGTTTCTGAATTAAAACGGACTGAAATTGACGAGTCAACCGAGCTCCATTCGTGAAGGTACTTGTGTATGTCGTCGAGAGCTCTCCTACAGTTTGTGAACGGTTCTAGTACCCTGCACATGCCCTAGAGGACGAGCATCCGAATGTAGGACGCACTTGATCGCCTTTTTATAACGGCTTACATCTGGAATGTGAACAATAGTCGTTGGAAATATTGCCTCTGAGGCACGAATGAAGCTTACCGCTGCTGTTTAATCGATCAAAGTTCGATAGGTAATGGTTGGGCAAACAAATTCGCCCTTGCAATAGTTTACAACCAATATAGGACGTTAATTGACCTACAAATCGTAACGAGATCTATCAATAGCCGGACCATAACCACGCTCTTTAGTTTTGTGCAAACACAGACTGAGCCTGAGCAAACCCATGTGTTCGCCGAGGGGGTTACAATTTCGGGCATACGGGTCAACGCCCTCAACCACGTGTGTAATCACAATTTATTAGCCATAATTTGGACCATACTCCATTTGTTTTAGGTCAATACGCTCAGGATGTTATGGAGGCCAGATTTACGCCCAAATTATCAGCAACTAAATAAATTATACAAACTAAGCTTGTTATGTCGTTCTCGTTTCATCAGTGTCCGTAAAGGATAAATATGTTAATTTTAGTACCAGGAAAATGTATCGCCATAAAATAATGGTTCTCCTGTATGCAGCACCTGCATGCATACATTTAGTCTTGAGGCATTCTTAGGCATGTTCAAATGTTTATTTTTAATACTAACGTTAGTCCATAAAAATACTTTTGGATACAATTTCTCATTAGTCAAGCGATTTATTTTCACAGAAAATTATATTGACTGTTTGTGTAATGAAGATTGATTCGTTTCAGCGGGAATAAGGGCTGAATTAGGTAGGTGATTGAATCTATTGAAGTCTTTCAATCGCAATTTTATTTGCTTTTTTTATTGTGTATGTAAGTTATTTGCTGTTAGATCAATCTGAATAATTATCCTGTTTTTTATCATTATTATTTTATTCCTCACAATACATTTTTTGGCAGCCCAATCTTTAACAGCTTGCAAAAATCGACGAGCAGCTGGTGAAAATTCTTTTTTTTTGCGGCCAGAACTTTTTTGGTGAACCTTTTTACTCTCACACGAGCAAGACGGAACATAATTTACTTGATGGCCTTCGAAAAGGTCATGTCCGACGTCCGTAGTACTCGAAATGCACATGGTGTTAAAGGATGCTCAAGGGGTTTGTAAAGGAACAGAGCACGTGGCGGTTTGTTCATGTTTGTATAGAGGGGTAACATGTGATAAGAATTTCTTGTAGAGCTCTAAGAAGGGCTTCAACTTGTTCATCTAGCTTTATGAGTATCAGCAATAACGGATTGCTAAAAGCCAATGAAGTGGATTACTGTTGAAAAATTATTTCGACACTTCTCATTACAAAACTTTGTCACACTATTTACACATACTGTGCTAGTGTGCTATTTAAGATGTAGTATTTACACATGTAAAAAAGTTATGACTCATCCCATAGTACTAACATAGCAATATAATTTGGTCACACGCATTCCCAGATGTTTGTGTCTAACAACATAACAAGAATAGAGATCTAAATGCTGTGTGAAGAATTTTTATGACCTCCGCTGCAGTCTAAGATAGCCTTAGCCTAACACCATAACTCATTATATCACGGTATTTGACCGTTGTTGTGAACCTGGAAGGAAGGGAGGAGGGAGGTCTACCCGACCAGGTTGTAATTGGCCAGGAGTCCCAATGGTCCCAAGACTAATATGGAAGGATATAATACAAGAGATATGGACAAACATTTATATCGCTCTGATTGAGCATTGTCTCCAAACGACCTAACATTTTTGGGTCTGCATAATTATAAGACAGCAATATTAAGCAGATATTTGCGGGCTACAATGTTAGTGCACGATGTGTGCATAGTGTATATGATTGATAGCACTGGGAGAGTTTCTTTAGATATTAACTGATATTTAATAAAATATCAGTTAATATCCAAAGGAAAGAACACGAAGAGAACACGGGAATTTCACCTACTTCGCCATGAGCTTTGGCGGTCAGATAGACCGCGGATTGAACCTGATGTACTTTTAACCGTATTTATTAAAGTAGTTTCCAAAGGACGTCAGAGAAACTTCGGATAAAATAAACCTAGTTTGGTAATCAAATAAGAAATCTCAAGGTTTGCAGTTTGCAGCCTAGACCAATTTAAGCGCCATTTTATGTATTTATTTTGTAATAGAACGTGATTTAATGCGCTATCGATAGCCTAGTATTACCTATTGGTCAAAAGAACATATCGATAGAAGTAGTGTTACGTTCGTTACTGGGTAATGAAATATTGACATTACGGCATGACTTTATTGTTATCTGTGGGTTCATTGATACTGTATTTTGTTATGTTAAGCAAGTGTGAAGTGTCCATTGTACAATTCTAGGTGGTGGCATGACGTGTGTATTCTGTTGAAATGCAAGTTAGAATTAGGTACAGCTTAGAAGTATGTAAACTCCTGATTTCTAGACTGCCCTCTTTCTGGGCCATGCGGGTAAAAACACACCCCTGAACCCTTGGGTCCATAGAAGTATGAAATTTTCCACTTTGGAGGTATGCGGAACAGAGAGTATAGTCCCACACACCTCAATTGAAAAGGAGGATCCTCCGACCAGGCGGCTGTTGTGCCTGGCGGGCTACTGCCCGATAGTTGATATTCGGGCTGATGTATATGTTCAAATCGCACGGTAAACTCTGCTTGCGCGATGCAGGATTTCAACGTTGTAGTTCGCTGCTAGTCGGATAGATGGCGTCGCGGTTCTTTTTGTTGCAATGTAGATTGGCTCCGTAGATTTTTCTTGTGGCGGTCTTGATGCCGCTACATCACTCCCCTCCGGAGACCGGAGGTCGATAGTGGATGAGTCGTCCATGCATCTTGAGATGCTTGTCAAGCCAGTTGAAGGTTGATTCCAGTGAGTCGGAATCGGAAGTCGCAGAGTTCTCGGTGAGTCGGAACTATATGCGGTGCCCCAGTGAGTCGGGGTGATGAGATCCCAGTGAGTCGGGATGATGCTGCAGGCTCCAGTGAGTCGGAACCGGTAGTCGCAGAGTTCACGGTGAGTCGGAACTATATGCGGTACCCCAGTGAGTCGGGGTGATGAGATATCCCAGTGAGTCGAGATGATGCTGCAGGCTCCAGTGAGTCGGAGTGGTGCTGCTGCTGGCTTCAGTGAGTCGGAACCGGTGGTCGCAGAGTTCACAGTGAGTCGGAACTGTATGCGATGCCCCAGTGAGTCGGGGTGATGAGATATCCCAGTGAGTCGGGATGATGCTGCAGGCTCCAGTGAGTCGGAGTGGTGCTGTTGCTGGCTCCAGTGAGTCGGAACCGGTAGTCGCAGAGTTCACAGTGAGTCGGAACTGTATGCGATGCCCCAGTGAGTCGGGGTGATGATTGAGGCTGAGGATGCTGAACAGGAATGCGCGGCTGCTGCTTGCTGGTGGTCAGGATATCCGTAGAAGCCGTGGGTACTGGCTGGCTGTATAACTCGCTGCTCGAGAGCTTGAGGTCATGATGAGGAGAAGTGATGATGACGTCACGCTGAAGTAGTTGCACGAAGGCTGCGCTGACGTTCAATGTCGAGGGTCACCAGTTTGGGGGTATGCGGAACAGAGAGTATAGTCCCACACACCTCAATTGAAAAGGAGGATCCTCCGACCAGGCGGCTGTTGTGCCTGGCGGGCTACTGCCCGATAGTTGATATTCGGGCTGATGTATATGTTCAAATCGCACGGTAAACTCTGCTTGCGCGATGCAGGATTTCAACGTTGTAGTTCGCTGCTAGTCGGATAGATGGCGTCGCGGTTCTTTTTGTTGCGATGTAGATTTGCTCCGTAGATTTTTCTTGTGGCGGTCTTGATGCCGCTACACCACATTTCTGAACTCCTAATATAAAAAATAAAACACCAGAGAATAATTAATAAAAATCGCCTCCAGTATAAAAGTTTGTTTGCAAATCGCCACAGGAAAATACCGCACAAACCTCGTTATAAATAATTTTGAGCTACACAATTTTGTCATAACCACGTTAACCTAACACTAAGATAATTTAGCGTACTAAATTATCCTTGTTCAAACCGCAGAGAGGAACGCGCTGGCGCAGGCGATAAGTTGCGAAGCGCGGCCGCATGATAATGTGAGATACTGGATGTCCGGTAGTATATTTTTAGGATGGGCTTCCATTGGTACGATATTTTGTTGTTGTGAACTTAATCATGTTAATAAATTTATGATTTCCCTTGACTTGACTTTTCCTTCTCAGGGGTTCGCTTTCCTGTCATTATTCCAATGTATTTGGGTTCAGTGCAGCACATACATCCCTTTTATCGTCATCTCATCATCTTTCACACAGTCGATCCATTGGTTTCTGTGTGGTGGTCTTCTTCTACCAACCCCCATTCAGCATATAGATATTCAAAATTAAGGACTTCTGCTTTGAAGTCATCTCTCTTTTGTAAGTAATTTCAAAGAATATTGTGCTCTTAGACTGAAATCAGATACGAGTCAACAATAGTTCTGTGATACAAGTACTATTTGACCTGTTCTAGGTTCCAAAGCCCCTTGTTACAAATGACATAACAATGCTCTCCTTTGTTCGTTCCGAGTTTGTGGACACAATTACGTGACTTCCAATCAAGCCGGTGCATCTTCCGAGTCGATATTTCTCGTTCGATTCGGTTGAACTATTATGTAAACAATAACACGCATGTTTACGTTATCACAATATTAATTAACGCGTTAACTATGCGTGATATTTTTACACTCACACGCATGCTTTTACGTTGCCTTTGATAAAAGTTACGCTTGGTAAAGCCTAGCGTGGTTTTTGAGACGCTGAAGAAAAAGAGAGACTGTCAAGGATTCTGTTGTCTAATAAGAAATTATTTGCTGTTTAAAGGAATGCCAGAGCAAACCAAATATGGACATAAATCTCGATAATGCTTACATTCTGTAAGCAGACATGTACAGCAGTAAATGAAATAGTTGAACCTTTATACCATGTTAATGTAAAAGCAATAAATATCGCTCCTATAGTCACCGCCAACATTTCCTACATCCTTCTATAGGAAACGAAGGTTAAAATAAAAAGTATAATGGCGCTTTCGTTTATTTATTGGTAGGACAAGTCGGGGATATAAAAATAAACGATTTGGCTCCTAAAATAGTCCGCCGTCTGTTAAAGCCGTGTACTCACTTGGCGACAAGGATTCGACTATAATATACCCGCAAACAAGCAACTGGTCTACCGATGAACTTTGAGTACAAGAGTGAAGATGGAGATCGCAAATTGTGTGTAAGAATATGAAATGAAATACTTCAAACAGCGACTGAGGCTTGCTGGATGTGGAAGGTAGAGGAATTGCGAAAGGTTATCTTCTGTTTAGGCCCTAAGATAATTGACTATGCTTCTAAATTTATGAAAAGAAAAAGAAAAGAAACGGGTTCCGATGTCGGTAGCCCCGTTGACTGACTCCTCGTGAGTAAATCGATATTAGTTTTGGCTCCTCTCGGGTCACAGTTTAAAGGAACTTTGCCAGGACTTGACTAAATTACAACTGTAGGATGCATTTTTTTTTTAAGGATGGGAAATCATCAAATGACTCCTCCCGCTCTGGGTAAAGCAAGAGGGAGTGTCAGACTCTTACTGACTAAAACCCATCCGTGTTCCTCCTGGTGCCCTTTGTGTTCCAAGGCTACGGTACCCCTTTCGAACAGATTCCGCAGCCCCATAGCTTTACACTTAGTGGCTCGTAAAGAAGTGTAACAAGGAGATAAGGATTTTATCTCTAAAAGCAGAAGCACTTATTTATAAAGCAACTGCCACTGAAGTTGTTAATAATAAATATTTATTTTCGTATGTAATTCGTGGGATAAAAATTTATATGGTTTATTTCCGGACAGTATCTACCGAAAAACAAATTGTAACTAATAGTTGTCCAAGTTTTCCCGGAGGAAAGTCTTTTGTCGTTCACCAAAACAAGCAGAGAAGTTTTTCAAGTTAAAGCTTTTCTCGCGAGAAAAGATAGTGTACGTTTGCTTGAAGAGAATATGACGAAATTAGAAAGACAGGTACATACCTATTTTCAAGAGAGAAAAAGACTGTGATTGTCCCGTTGCCTTGATAAAAGGTCTGCGAAGGTCATACTAAAGTAGGGGCCTATTATGCGCCGATTTCCATCCCTGTCGCGGATGATTGATGCCACGCTCATAACCGGACATTATCCACCATCAGATTACGAGAAAGTCAGACACGCTTGATCACAATCCGTTAGACTTATTTATTCATGGCTACGTTAAGTAATAGCTTATAATTGGTCTCGGAGAATGTTTCTTTTAGTTACAGTTGTAAGACATTATCTCATCGAAGTAATTGTGTGCAAGATTTATGTGGGCGCAAGCAATAAGTCAAGTTCGGAAATTGCTGACAAATTAACACATCGTGAAGTGGTTGATTCATGATTGCAGTGAGAAGAACCTGTAGTACGAAGGGAGGAATGCGGAATAAACCATGGGGGCAAGTAGATAGGGCTAAGAGCTTGAGATTCGGATGTTAAAATTAAAGACAATGAATATTTTTTCTTTTGTTGGTAGTGTTGGCATTGTAATGTTGGTGTCTAGGGACACATTAACGTTCGAAACACCGTAACTTTTCTCAAAGTTACACCTGTAAACTTTTCCTAACACCATTAAACCAAAGCTTAATTTAAACCGTCTGCTGAATATTCAACACTTGACCTCCCCTATCTTCCAAGTCGGCAGTCTACGGCATTAAAAGCGATTTGTAACTCCGACGCGTTGCTGGACGAGCGCCATTTTGTTCCGTTCGATGGAACATTTGATGTCCTTTGATGTCCTACGAGTTTCGAGTTATAGGGGACTTGGCATTGAAGATGTAAACCAGATGTTTTCGGTACATGTGACCGAGTTAATCGACGGATCGCGGCAAATGGTTAACCACTGCGATTTTCAGCGACAAGAATGTGTCTTGCTGTTGTTAATTTGGACTAACACATGATTTCTATTGTCCATTAGATACAGTTATTACGACGCATAGCTTCATTTGTACATAATAAAGCCCTAAGCACCACGTATGTCGCCTAACATATGTCAACACGCCTCACAAGTTCTGAAATGTTTAGGAGCCTTTGTATTTTATTTCGTAAATGTGGCCAACAAAACAACGGAACGCCCCTATCAGAGTTATGTGAGCTTATTTTCCTAAACCTTCCTTTTATATTACGTCCGGACCTTTCGTCAGATGATCCTGTGTAAAAATGCCTTGAATTTTATTCCCAACTGGGTTTGAGTGTTGCTGAATTCTTCATAAGTACTTACAGAAAGGGACTATTTGATCCAGATTGTAGAACCACATTGTAGCAAGTATTATGTATGCTAGTTCTTCGTTTTTTTTTTTATATTCTTAGTGCAAGCTTCGTTATTTCGTTGGTAGTATCTCGAATGATTTCACACTGAATGCAGATGCCTATAAATGTTTCGAGCCCAGCAGGTAGGAACTTTAAAGGTCGGAACCACTTGCACGAAAATTGCAAATCGATGTCTGGTGTATTCGTGCAAAAAATACAAAATCTGTCACAGCTGCCGGTGCGGGCAGCAGGCAGCACGCCGAGGCCTGCGCGGTATCGATGCACGATCATATCGATATAATTTACCGATTTTTTTTGCTCCAAGAACTGGTTCCGATGGTTTTCGAGAGACGGCGAATATTCGAAACATGCTGTCCTGCGTAATTATGATGTGACTGAAAATGCGGTTTGCACTTTATCAAGTAAATTTTAATTAGCTGACATATTTATGCGGTACTTTTGCAGGCTGTATTAATTAATAGCCTTTATTTGTAAATGTTGTTTTGTGTTCGACGATTTCGAGTCGAAATGAGTTTACTTTTGCGAATTCATTAAGTGAGCGGACTGTTTCAATTAATGATAAAGTCATGAAGATGAAGCATTGTTTAAAAGCTCTGCATTGACATTAATTTTAATTGACACCATTAATCAAGTCTAAGTCTAAATGTGGCGAAGACTGAGTACATGTCCTGTGGCGGCACGGATTCAAATAGGTTCATCCGAATAGGTTCGGACCTGATCAGAAAGTCCGATACGTTCAGGTACCTTGGATCCGTGCTGCACGAGTCTGGCAACGTGGACGACGATGTCCAAGCACGTATAGGCGCGGCTTGGGCGAAGTGGCGCGAGGTAACGGGCGTTGTATGCGACCGCAAAATGCCTCCTAAGCTCAAGGGGCAGATATATAAATGCATCATACGGCCTGTCCTACTGTACGGCGGTGAATGTTGGCCAGCACTAAGCAGACACACCCAGGAGCTTCGCGTCACGGAGATGAAGATGCTGAGGTGGATGAGTGGCGTAACGCGATCCGATCGCATACGCAACTCTTTCATCAGAGGTAGTCTTGGTGTCCGTGACGTGGGGGAAAAACTGCCTGAGTGTCGTCTGCGATGGTATGGCCACATCATGCGCCGCCCTATGGAGTACGTTGGTCGGGGATGCATGAATATGGCTGTTCTTGGGGCTAGGTCCCGTGGTCGCCCTCGCAAGCGCTGGTTGGACGTCGTTAAGTCCGACATGAGAGCCAATGGCCTAACTGAGAAGGATGTTCAAGATCGGGCAAAGTGGAGGAAGCTAAGTAGGAAGGCGGACCCTGGCAATAGCCGGGATTAACGCCAGGTAGAAGAAGAAGACCATTAATCAAGTAAAAATATAAGCCTATCTATCAAACTTACACTCACTATTACAAATTGACATGAAATATGTCTATAAATATTACAATATTTATTAGAGAACATATTTTATTCGATAACAACTTTACTGTCGCCTCTCTTTCTACAGTCGTTATCTTGAAAGAGCGAGACGGTGCATAACGGAGTTATAAAAAAAAATAAGGCGCGTGCACACCTGTTGTGAGGCGAGGGATCCGTACATCTGTCCCTCTATTATATTGTAACGAGTACCTACCGGTAAATTAGTATTGCTTCAACCGAATTTAGAACGAGGTGATGAAAATGTTTGCGAAGTCGAAATGCAAATTGGATTATTTTGATTTTTTGCCATATTTATTTATTTATTTTATTGGTTCACCAACAATTGTTTACACTGGTATTATTCTAAAGGTAACTAGTAATAGAGTAGAGTACAATAGTGTAACAATCACTTATAGGTAAGATGTTATATTATTCCAAATATAACATCATCGGACAGCGAAATGACACAAGAGCACTTGATATTTAGAAATTGCGCTTTACTACATATCTACCTAAGAACCGAACCATCTTTAAAACATATGCAGTCACAAAGTTTGTGACTGCCTCTACTATTTCGAAAGAAGAAAGTACAAACTGTGGTATGTTTAACTACTTCTAAGGAAAGATAAAGCCGTACTTAAAACACGACCCGAAACTCGTAACTGTTAAGTCTTAACATTTAACACAATTCTTGTCAACAATATAACAGTTACACAATTTAACATAGCTTTAAAACTTAAAAAAAAAACTTAGAGTAATGCTTTGCTATTGAAGAGTTAATTCTTGATGTAATAAAATCTGACATTAAGTAGGTACTTTATTAATGCCATCATCATCACGCAAAGACTTTCTTTTGATTAATAATAACAGACTTCATACTTTGTTACTCAATTAGCAACTAACTTATTGCCAACAATAACATTCGCAAGCTAAGATTGATGACTAAATTTAATGTGCCCAAGTAACAAGGCTTGTTCAAGAAAAACATGCCTCGATGAAATTACGTCAAGCTCAACGAAGCATGTTCCAGAAAGACTTTAGTACCGTAATAACGCTAAATAAAATCCAATTTTCAAGGATTAGACGGGTCGGCTTCTGGAGGAAATCCCATCATTTACGTTTACATTTAGCGCTTGTGTAAATATTGTATAGCAAAGGAGTATGAAGATTTCAAGCCGGGACCGCAATGTGCTCCTTTGGATCTTGCATTGAATTAGTCCTACGACCCGCGTTTACAACTGATCATTCAAGAGCTAGAATGTAGTGCGCGCATTTAATTTATATTGCGAATCAATTAAATTTTGTAGAACCTTATTTTATAGATACAGTAGGTTACAACAAATTAAAGTGAACAAAAGCTTTCATTCGTTTTCGAGGTAAAGGCGGAAATAATGACACAGTAAAGTACACGACCAACGATCAGCGTGCACTCGCCATTACATCGTCGAAGCAGTACCTCATAATGAAAAGGTAATAAGACAAAGTACACAATAAGATGTGACATAAAGTCACTTCCATGTCGTGATAGCAAGGGCAAGTGCCCCGGGTCGGGTCGCCGTCGTGTCCACTTCCAGTCTCATGCCTATTATGGACACAAAACCGCGATTTTATCTCACTGACAAGCATTTTGTAAGACGTCTGAGCTTTATACTCTTGCTTCAGTCCCGTAGCCGCCCGCCTGGTGGTTTTGACATTGATAACAACGCGATTGAGTGACGGAGATAGTGTTTATTTTTGAGGTCTTGAGGTAACGCCTTATCTTTATCCGCAAACGTCCACTGCTAAGTCTAGATTATATTACAGACTGTTCAACGAAGAACGATTTCGCTGCTTATATTTTCATGATAAACTCCAAGTTGCTTTAAATAAAAAAAGCATCACGAAGAATAAGCTGCAGCTTGTCCATTCTTAAATAGAACCAAGACTGCCAAAGAACCACGAAACTATAACAATAACGAGAAACAAGAAGGAAGGAAATACAAAGTGCTTTGAGCTATAGACTTAGGTAGCCTTTAAGGTTTCTCCGCAGCTTTCCTTACCTCGCTACGCTATTGAATAACAAACTAACAAGACTTTCGCATTTGTTATATTAGCCAAGATTATGGGCGACTCGTGGTGGACAATACCCCTTGCCCGAGGCGATACGAAAGACGTTAACAGGCATAGGTACTTGGGTAGCCTTAGTGGTAACGGTTTCTTGATCTTTAACCAACAGTTTGTATTAACCTTTGAAGAACTAATTACACAGTATCGATGCGGATCAAAATTAATTATTTTTTTAGCTCAACCATCCAAGCGCGTCGGAGCAGTATCGCAATATAATTTTGCGCTATCTGTAATTAAATGTACGTGTACACTTTTTGTTTGAAGTCTAGTTCTGCGTCTGGTGTAAGTCAACTTGGGCTTAAAATACACTATCCAAAGTAAAGGGAACAAGATACTTAATTAGTTGAGATGAAAAATAAAAGCCTTCTGGTTAGATATTTTGCTGTAAAGTTTTAGACCACCTCATTATTTCTAGTGGCGTGGCGAGAAGCAACAGAGGATTTTAAAAGAAGGTTTAACAATTTGCAAGTCGAAGTGCTTCCGATAACAAATATCAAATTCTCCGTATCTAAGTAGCCATTTAGAGAAGTTAGACGAACCGCAACGGAGAACTCACAACTGACCAAATAACTCAACAAATTTTACACGTTTCCTTATGATTTCATAAGGATTTCATACGGCATTGTTTATTTGACTTAAAACACAGTAATTATGCCAAATGAAAACCTTTTAAAGCAGGCGTTACTTTAGAAAAAGCTTTTAAAAAACAGTTTATTTTTCCTCACACGTGCCTTTGTTATGAACGTGTTTGTTTTTCATTTATCGTGTTTTACTTTACGCGACGAAAACTGCACCTATTTATAAAGGCATCCAGACCAGACCAGAGGCGTCTGCACTCTCTCAACGAGAATACGGCAACATGTTTAGATTTTTGATATCGAACAAGCCAGCGGCGATTAAAACTCGAACTATGAAAGTTTGAAGGACCAAAAGTTCGAAGTTTTACAGCAATATTTTGATGAAAAGATTGAGGGTTACTTGACCACAGAGTTAACGTTGGGACTCTTTTTCTTTGAGTTTAGTTAAAAGTTTCTTGACTTTCTCGCCATTCCAGTTCGTATCAAGGACGGCGATATTAAAATGAATTCTCACTCTAAAAACCAGCTGTTGAATTAATGATGAGAGTTTCTGGTTTGATGTTGTTTGCGGAGCGACAGCTGTCAGCGGGTTTGCACTTGGCAATAATTGATCATAATCTTTTAAGGCATTCCGTTTAAAATGTGCGCAAAACGAGAAATCTCGTTTAACTAATTTTGGACTCGAGATTCTTGAAGATTATTTTTGGGAGTGTGCGAGTATTGGTAGAATGTTTAGCCTGTATCATCAAATAACATTTTTTAGGTTCCAACGCGCAAATTTATCAGCATCAATCCCGCTCCTTCTAGAAGGTGTTGTGTTGTGTTGTCACGCGTTTACAATACATCGAGCGTGATGCCTAAGCTGATGCTGTGAAATTGACTATTGATTGATGGATTCACATCCAGCTGCCATACGTCTGTGTAATGCTAACATGTGGCAGGTGGTGTTTATTTACAAGACTGTGTGCATAACTTAGCGTGTTTGAGATCGATTTTGGCTATTTAGCATTATTTAGCTGCAGTAGTGTGACAACGGGTTGTGGAGGTCTGGTAGGCAGACGCTCCACGTAAAATACTGGTATGCAGCTGAATCCGGCTTGACTGGAAGCCTACCCCAATATAGTTGAGAAAAGGCTAGGCAGATGATGAGTGTGACAGTGGTGTGAGTTAAAAGTTTCGACCGAACCTATTGTGAAACTGCTTACCCATAGGTACCACCAGGTAGGACCCACCAGACATGCCATGCGTTTGAATGGCCTCAATGACTTCGCCGACAGTTGTAGTTTTGAACGCAAAAGCCGCTAAAACACACAACTCTGGCTTATTTGTAAGACAAGTGTCTGCAAGAAAAACAAGTTAATTAATTTCTTGTATTTCTGAACTCTGGTCCATAATTTTCCAGATTTGTTTGCTTTCATAGCTTGATTACTTATAAACTCCAGTAAAACGAGTCAAGTTTCATCAACTACTTTCATTTAACTTATAGTTTGTCTACTGAAGTTAGGAATGTCTTGGCGAGACGTGATAAAAGTTTGCAACTCGCAACTTTTGTCCTTTTATTTATTTTGAAAATGTAGTCACGCTAAACGGTAGTTCTTGGTGTA
This sequence comes from Lacanobia oleracea, assembly GCA_950371165.1. Lineage (NCBI taxonomy): Eukaryota > Metazoa > Arthropoda > Insecta > Lepidoptera > Noctuidae > Lacanobia > Lacanobia oleracea. Next base: position 6,839,916 of record OX493404.1, read on the forward strand.
TGCAGGTTATAAAACTGTACCTATCTTTTTTCATGGCCATTCTATGCACGGTCTACAGTCATTTACCAGCAACATTACCCTGTTGTCAACTCCGATAGTCGGCTAATGTCTCATTACACAACGAAGGTATGGTAACGGAACACCCCGGTCATTCAGTAATATCTTTCTCGGAAACCGAGCGAAAGATCCGTGAATGGTCTGACGCATCATCAGCGTACACGCAGTACCGGTGTTATGACGTCATTAACCCAGTTGTTGTGGCTTAGGACTCCAGTAATGTGACACGCATTTGGTATTTGGTCGAAAGATTTGTTTTGCTGCGGATGGTATACTTTCGATCAACGGGTTTGGAGACGTTGTAGTCGTTATGTCTACGAATAAAGAATTCGTGTTGCGTCATTGACTCGACTGAACAGTTTAGTTGAACGTCGCCATCCTTAACGGTTTGTAACACCTTCTACAGTTATAGTTTGTTAAATTAGTGGAATTTCACGAATGAGTAGCTGAGTTTATGAGCTTATTCAAAGCAGTTTCTTAGTAGAAAACCGTCGGGGTTTTAATAATGGCAGAGTGTTGTATTACGGCGGTGAGCACCGATGAAATATGATGTGGTGTAGCGTGTACTGTGTAGGTAAGCTTGTTAGCCAGTCAGCTGTTGTACAAGGTGCAAAGTTAAACCTACCCAGCAGCTAGCAGGTACATATTAATTGAGGTTGTAAATAATATTACACCCGATGGTCTGATGGAATGGACCATCGGATAGATTTTGTCGATGCATTGCCAATTACTTACTTGTGCATATAACTTGAATTATGAAAACCGTCATTTATGATAGTAGGAATATTGACCTTTATTTCCTATTAACATTGTACATTTGTACTCCACAAAGAAATAAGAACAAATCATTGGCAAAGGTAAAGCTGGCGCCTGGTTTACGTTCGTAAACAAGCATGTCGTACAAGCTCCACGCATAATCACCGTTCATTTACCTACTAATCTACACAGATTACTGATAGGAGTTCCCTCGGAGGTCGGATTCTAGCACGATGACTCACATGATAATGACACGGTGATCTTGAAAGATTTACTCACTCATTTTGAACTGGTTCCGTCTTACTCTGACTCATAAACTCACGCGCATTTTTTTTTCTTTTGAAATGCATTTTAATAACGCTCTTTTTATAGCCGGAGGGATGTTTGTAAATGAGTCAACGGTTCGGAATTTGATATTTATGTTATTGGTGCAAGGGTGCATGAGTGTGGGGTCATGACCTTTTTTGATGGTTTTAGAGCAGGTACTTATTTAGATGTAGTGTTAAAGTGTTAAGTTTTTGGCAGATGACAGTTTATTAGTAGGTATGAACCTTTTTGGTGGAGGGGTTCAAGTAATTTCCGACTGTATTGCGAAATGAGAAAGATATCGTTGATTGTCGAACGTAGCCAGTAGTGTAGGTGTTGGTAGGAGTGAGAGTAATCTAAACTGTATTATAACACCATCATACTAAGCGTCAGATTAAGTAGGTAGGTACCTACCTATGTCCAATATACCACAATAGCTATACATATAAGTACCTGTAGCTTATATTCTCCTATGGGTTATCAGGTAGTCCAGTGTAATGAAGGAAATTCACAGAGTCGTCTATTCCCTGGATTTTACGAATATTTACTTATATAAATTTTTAAATCAGGGTTCATTGATTAGCATACTTGGGCACTGGCTTGAACATAACATTCTCACCATATGATTACTTAGTTTAAATATTGATTAGCGGATTTAAACTCCCTAGGTACTGAAAAGAGTTCTCTAAGAGTTAAATATAGGTAAACTCATCCTGGGTTTTTTTTTTCTGAATGACCATGAATGTCTGATAAATAATAATAACCAGGAGGAGTTATTCCTGCTGCGTATTATTTGTCCAGCTGTTGACACATGATTAGCCAATTTTATCTGTGTAGGACACAAAATGTTCTACATCCGATTCCCATTCCGCACATGGGAACACTTACGAAGTAAAAAATAAAACCATTTGATGGAAGGACGGGACTGTGGGTAGTAACATATTTGTTACGTACGTTACGTAGGTACCCGCCAATAAATACGAACTGTCAAATAAACACAAAGATGTAACAACAGCATTCAACAATTAAAAAAGCTGAACCCCACCAGCAATAAAATAATCGTGTACGGAGCGCGCGCGGCCAACTGCGGCCAACCCTCGCAATAATATATTTTTCGCAATGGGGCGGTGTGCCCCCGACAGGGGAAAACAAGCTCTCCAACGACCAAACGACTAAATACAACACTGTTAATTCATTAAACGTGCAAAAAATAACACTTTCATTCATACATACCCTTTTTATCGTAGAAATGTCGCGATTATTTTATTGATCACATGTGTATGTACACAAACCATAAATAAAAATCGAATTAAAGACCAAAAAACTATATAAAACGCGATAATTTGGTCCTTTGAGAGTTCACAGTCAAAACAGTAAAATTAAATAAACAAGTCAAAGCGCTGTAATTATTGAAAATGTTTTCAGTTCATAACAATTTTTATATTTCATCTAATTCTGAATCACATAACACAACACCACCCCCCTTTCGTTGCACAGTGAGACTGAATGAAATGAACGAGTTTGAATCCGACGAATGAACAGAAGAACGACTGAGTCTGATCTGGTTGAATGAGCTAAAGGTTTCAGATTTGTGATTGGTCGTTTGTTTTCGCTAGTAGCTGGTGTAACAGTTATCGCACCATCTATCGAAAAAATTGAGTAACATTTTTTGCAGCGCCATCTTTTGTACTTGCCTGAAATTAAAAGAACGCCATCAAGTAGTGCATTACAGCTACCAAGGTTTTGGAGTTAGTTCAAGTTTAGTAATTGCAGATGGCGTCATTTATTCAGAACGAAAATCAGGCTCATCAATCATTTCAAATTTTCAGCAGCTTATCGTAATATTAATTACAGCGATGAAATATTACGAATTATAATTAGAATATCAAAATAACAATATTTATTATGATGATATGCTCTGTTTTATGAATGGGAGGATACGACGTATCAAAACGAAAGGTCGTTGCACCTGTTTCGCTACTAACTTCAGTAGTTCAGTCTGCTCCGACGCTGTCATTTACACACGTCAAAAATGGAGGAGGAACGTCTTTTCGATGAGAGAGTTTCTATTCGGGATTCAGCTCGCCCTCTTAAAAAATATGGAAGTACATGTAACCACATGAAAAGGAACGACGAATACATCAAGCATGTGATGGCAAAAGGCGATACTTTGCAAGGGCTCGCCCTCAAATATGGTGTTACCGTAAGTGTACTAACATCGCAATAAAAGTGTTATTATCTCGTTAACTCTTCGGGTTTTGAACGGAAAGAGTGTTAAATGTGTCGTTTGGTTGTTATAGATGGAGAAAATTAGGCGGGCGAATCGTTTATTTGCTTCGGACAGTTTGTTTTTGCGGGAGTATTTATTGATTCCCGTCACCAAAGATTCTCCATTCTACGAGAATGGTGAACGTGTGACGGAGCTGCCCCCGCCGAATCACCGGGCCTCCATCGCGGGCATGCCCTCAGGAGACTTCTCCCCGGGCAGCCCAGACGAGAAGAAGAGCTTCGACGAATTCCTCACGAGACTGGACTCTTCACTTGCTGATATCAAGAAGCATGTAGAGAAGACCAAGGAAACTAGCGAGTGAGTACCGAACTTGTTATATTTCATAGTAAATATTGACAGAAAGGTAATTAAATATATAATCTACTGCCAAAGGTTTACATCCTTTGCTTTTGTTTTCAATGAGAGAATATAAACTTTCCATCTCACATGCTTAAATTGAGTGTGTGATTGAATGCTCTAATAGGCTCTAAACTAAGTACCGGATATACTGTAGCAATTTAAGCCTATTTCTTAGTCATTGAATAATCATTTACATCTTTACATCATCCCCTAAAATTCATATACGGAGATACTATTTAAATAACTATATTAAAACACATTTTATGATAAAGTAATCTCAATGTTGAGTAAACAAATGTAGGTGTCTGCTCTTATGATAAAGTATGTTTGTGTAACATTGATAAACGCCTGCTTATTTGATGTTCGGGGGTGTATATACGTACAGCCCGTTATCAGCACATACTGCGTCTATTGAAATATAGAAAACTCCAACATCTGTACCAACATACTAGTTTATTAGGCAAACAAGAGGGATATGTGTAAATAATATGAAGCCACATCATAAATAACAACGATAAAATATTTAACGTTGATGGTTAATAAATATCGTCTAATCAAATAAGAGGCACCTCAAAAGTGCTTTCAATAAATAACAATTGCGTAAACAAATATAATTCGCTCTACCAATAATTTTAATTGACGTTTAAGCTAGTGTTATGTTATTCATGTCCTATTTTAATATTTGTTGTGTCTTGGTAGCTGGGGAGAGTAATTCCTCAGTAATTATAGTCACACATAGATTCCCTTAAGGTGAATGTTACGGGTTGCTCATTGCCATTTTCCCGCGAGATGGCGCTGAAGTCAACATTTTCAGTTTTATTTTGTTTCGAGTGTAATTGGAACAATATTAAGTCGCAGAAATAATGGTGCGACAATCGGATATTCCACTTTATCGAAATTAGTCAAAATACGGCATAAAAACCCTTCTGATTCGCCATACTTCACGAAAATAATATCTAACTCGCTTATAGTACCGTTTACACACACATAGACATGATTGAAAGTATATAACAGCATTTTATATTTTAGACTTTGGGTTTGAATAGCATAATATGGGTTACACTTTATTCTTGTTTTTATCAAAAGTAAAATCTATTTGTAAATTAAAAGTAAGAACAGATTAAGCAGCAAAATGAAAATGGAAAGTATTGATTCAACAAACATAAAGTCAAGGCAACCGCCATTGATTTCCTCATTATGTTTATCTAAGGGGTGGTTGAAAGCACTTTGCTTAATAATCCACTATCTAAGTTTTCATCTAACTATATTACCATGACAGTGCTTATATTGAAAAAAAACAAAAGATTTTCGTAATAATACTGGTTTCAGTGCTGGCAACTAATAATATTTTATGGTCATTGTATGACAGGAGTCCTTCCAACTATGTGGGTAGCTTTCATTGTTTTGAATAGATTTAATTTATTAAAACCATCAGTAAATGCTATCAAAGTAGAAAATATCTAGCTTGCGGAATTTTGTTCGAAAGAGTCGCCAAGCGAAAGGGCACTTTGAGGAACACAAATGGTTTTTGGTCAGTAAGAGTCTGACTCTTACATCCCCTTTCGCTCCGATGGCAGTATCGTAAAAAACCTAATAAACCTTCGCTGTCTGTCCATCTGTCTGTCAGCGGGCTGTATCTTATGAACCATAAAAGTCAGGTAATTTAAATTTTCAATTTTTCGGACTCTGTGTTTCCTGATAGCTATAACTTGGGAGTCTTTAAGTCAAGAGTAAATAGGCTACTTCTAGGAGAGCATGCTCCATCTTCAACCACATCATCGCTTACCACCTGGTGACATAGTGGTCAAACGCGTGCCTATCAATAGTAAAAAAATAATCTATTGCCGCTAAAATTACAAATAATAAAAATAAACATAACTTTTCGGCCATCATCGATATAAAACCAAGCGAACGGTTTTTTTTTAATCCAGAGCAACATTTGAAAAATATCGAAACAATTAACATCGATTTGTTGATGCTTTGCACACTTTAGACATGCCTAGCATTAGCTGGTTAATAATAATAATGAAACTGCTATTTACCTTTTTCTTTTTGTGCACATGCTACAAAAAGAAAAAAAAAATTGTGAAGAATGGGCAGGCACACGTATTCGATTGTCGTGCATAATTTCCTGCCAGACTGATTGGGTAATGCATCTGGATTTATGACGATTATGTTGCTATTGTGAGATTGTGACTACATATTAACAGCCGCACGGGTCGATATTAAGCAACGCTTGCCGAGGTTGGGATGCCATCCATAGGGATGGGTGCCCATTATAACATAGGAAGAGTCCTCTGTGCCCCGGAAAGCACGTTAAGCTTTTGGTCCCGGCTGTCATTTGTAGATCTTTAACAGTCGAAGGCCAAAAAAATCTTACTCTGGTCAGATAGGCAGTCGCTTCGCTTAAGACACTAGCATTCAGCTGAATCCGGTTCGCCTGGAAGCCGATCCTAATATATTTGGGTAAAGGCTAGGCAGATGATGTTGCTATTTAAAACTAGCTTTTGCCCCTGAATTTGTATGCGCATATCCCGTTTTTGCCGTTCCTGTAAGAATTACGGGACGAATTATACATAAATAATCCTTCCTCTTGAATCAAGAGGAAGGTTAATAATCCTTCCTCTTGAATCAAGAGGAAGGATCATACTATGTATAATATTGATTTTAATAGGTCTCAGTAGGAGTAGGATTTCAGTAGGTCTATTGATGAAAACCGTTGCATATAAATTAAAGGATTTGATTACCATCAAAATGCTAATCGTTAATCGTTATTATGAATACGTTCATGGTCGTGCTACTTAGTACAACACTTGTTGGGCGGTAGTTTTCGAGTTAAGGGTGCTCTCTCGAAAAGGCTTAAAAATAGCATGCAGATGAAGCAGTTTTTCGTCGACATTTACTGAGAAATTACATCTGAAAAAAATAGGCAGTAATCTACATGATATTGCACGTAACTTGGTTTAGCCAGAATTTATGTATTTGTATCACATAATAAGAAAAAAAACACCAAATCACCTCCGAATCATTGAGATGAAACCATTTTACTGCTTCATTTTTCAACAAAATACAAGAAAAAAAATATCTACTTCTGTGCAATACAAACGAAAATAACTTGGTTTTGTTACTTTTTGAAAATATGTATTTGTTTTATTATAAAAAAATAAAAACACGGGTAGCGGAGTGGCGCGCCGAGGTGTAGTTAGCTCCGTTTGTATGCACAAGGTCATTGGCAAATATACAAGCCTTAAGGGTGCTCTCTCGAAAAGGCTTAAAAATAGCGTGCAGATGAAGCAGTTTTTCGTCGGCATTTACTGAGAAATTACATCTGAAAAAAATAGGTAGTAATCTATATGATACTGCACGTAACTTGGTTTAGCCAGAATTTATGTATTGGTATCACATAATAGGAAAAAAAATCACCAAATCAACTCCAAATCGTTAAGATGAAACCATTTTACTCCTTCATTTTTTAACAAAAGACTAAAAAATAATATCTACGGCTGTGCAATACAAACGAAAAAAACTTGGTTTTGTTACTTTTTTAAAATATGTATTTGTTTTATTATAAAAAATTAAAAACACGGGTATCGGAGTGGCGCGCCGAGGTGTAGTTAGCTCAGTTTGTATGCACAAGGTCATTGGCAAATATACAAGCCTTAATATATGGCTTACTAGCTTCTGCCAGCACTTTGCCCGTGTGGTCCCTAGGGAGCATACTCCCGGGATAAAAAGCCTATGACCTTTCTCAGGGTCTAGACTACCTCTGTACCAAATATCATTTAAATCGGTTCAGTTGTTTTGGCGTGAAAGCGCGACAGACAGACAGACTATAGTATTAGTAAGGATGACACTCACAAATAACGTAGCTTTCTATTGGTAAAAGAATTATCAAAATAGGTTAGCAGGTCCAGAGATTACCCCTTACAACCGCAAAAACTCACAATCTCACAAACTTTACATCTTTATAATATTAGTATAGAAGTATAGACTATGTAAAGATAAATAATTAAAAATAATGTAAAGATTTTTATTTTGTTTAGTTACAATATAAAAGCATTCCATTGGTTAACAGAGTAACTACATTATTAGCAAATCGTCCTAAGTTTCATGGGCTGTTGTGGTTTGCGTAGGTGATAATTATTTTGTAGGAATGTGCTGCTAATGTGGTTATATAAGCTAATTAGTGGTCCGTAATTAGAGCGCTTTGAGGAAAACAACCATATGTCGCCTCCTTTTATAAAGTGCCTTTTTAAATCCTTGTCTCTTCCAAATGTTACTAAATCCTATCCTACTAATATATTATACTAGATGCCCGTGCCCACTTCGTTGGGCGGTATTTTTCGGGTTAAATATATAGCCTATGACATTCACAAATACCGTAGATTTCTATTGGTAAAAGAATTTTCAAAATCGGTTCAGTAGATCCAGAGATTACCCCCTACTACCACAACATCACAAACTTTACCTCTTTAAAATATCAGTATAGATTATAATATTAGTAGGTATAGACATAATAAAGATGCGAAAGTTTGTGAAGATCGATGGAGGAAGGATGGATGTTTGTTACTCTCTCACGTCAGAACGCCAGAAAGGATCTTCATGAAATTAGGCACAGGGGTAGATTGTAGTCTGGAATAATACATGGGCTTTTTATCCCGGGAGTATGTTCCCTAGGGATCACGCGGGCAAAGCCGCTAGCAGAAGCTAGTATATTACGCCAGAACGGCTGAACAGATTTGGATGTTATTTGGCACAGATATAGAATATAGCCTGGAATAGCACCTAGGCTGTCTATCTTTTATCCCGGGAGGAAGATGTGCCCTTCGGATAATATCCAAAATTCACGCGGGCGAAGCCGGCGGTAGATGCTAGTATATTACGCCAGAACGGCTGAACGGATTTGGATGTTATTTGGCACAGATATAGAATATAGACTGGAATAGCACCTAGGCTGTCTATCTTTTATCCCGGGAGGAAGATGTGCCCTTCGGATAATATCCAAAATTCACGCGGGCGAAGCCGGCGGTAGAAGCTAGTCAATTAAATGTGCATAATCAGAAATATTCGTTAACAAAGTTGTATTTATTTATACACAAAACATGTTTTATGAACACATGAAAAACCACAACAGGAAGTCAATTATCAGAATCACACTTGCGAACCGCTATAGGGAACGTGCATGGCGTTAACTACGCCATCTAGTATCTCATATTCGAAATTTTAAGGGTCAGAATACTTGACATTGACGCTTCTGTGCTGCCATCTGTGGTTCCTGCACGCTCAGTTTAGGGGACCGTGCGCGAAGTAGACTGTGCCATCTAGCGTTGCCATTTCGAATTTTATACGTGAAATATACTTGACAATGACATTTCTGTGCTGCCATAGTTTCTGCGAATCCTTATCCTGCAAACAAACAATACATTGTTTTTCTTCGGAAACTATTGTCTTGTGTTTTTGGTTGTTGCGTTGATTTATAAATTCTCAAAAACCTATTCACGGTTCAGCTTCTTCATCTGTGTTCATTCTGGCCAGGTTAGAGAATCTGAAGACTCGTACTCTAGCAGTTTGATTGTCCACAGAAGAGACGAGATGGTTCTCTAAACTGTTTAGAAATGATTATCTCACTGCTGGGTAAATACCTCACTCCATTCCTTCCTCCGTTCTCGGTTCTGTGCTGAAATAAGACATCCAAGCCGTCCCTCCATCTTCTGCGTGGTATTTTGGGAATTCTCAATAGATATTTTGAATGTAGAATCTGCTTAACAACTCATAGATATTTTAAAGACGGTCATCCCAGAACTAAGATAAGTAGCATTAGAGATATGTTTATGCTTATGTTTTCCTATCATAGTCAACCATGCGTTTTAAAAGTGTAATCGCATGGAACCAGCTTCAAAAAAAACTGTTGTTTAGATTTTTCCCCGCGACTGCGCGAAGGTCGCGGTCTTGCGGTATAGCGTTCGTTCAACACTTTCTATGCGCGAGCGCAGTCACATGACAGCCGCAGACCACTTCCTTTCTTGTTTACGTATGAGTATGACGGAACGAACGATCATTTTCATGTTTATGAAAGTAGCTGTAAGCGTCGTTTGATTTTTATGCAAATATAATGTATTTTGATGCCATCATTAAATATGGTTAATTTTTCAATACTTGGCATGCGGGCGTGCCTATATCGAATTCCTTGGTATTGCTTGACCGTATTTAAATTATAATTATGCAATGCTAGCTCGTTTGTCGACTCACGGCACAAAGAAGTTTCTTATGGCATTTGGACGGTAAGTTATGTTAATTAAGCTGAGATAACATCTACTCATAATAGTCAGGTAAGATAGATCTTTATTAGTCCGATAAGATTGATCAGAACAAGTTAAAATTCAACTTGTACAACGCTTGTAATAGGAACACAAGTATCTATGAGACAAGTATCTTGCTCTTATTAATTGGGTTATTGTCAATTTAAGCTTATACAAAGGAAAATTACAACAATTTAATTTATTCTACTGTTCCGAATTAACAACTACTCGTATTTATTATAAATAAAACTCCACGTGTGTAACTCTTCAAATCCGGTTTCCAGCGTGTCAGATTAACAATGATTGTGATGTCTCTTGAATTAAGTCACATAAATATTAAGAATTAGCTGACCCGGTATTTTGGGTTTTATATTGGTATAAAAAAAAAAACAAAATCAGTTCAGTACATCCAGAGATTAAACGTTTTTTTTTTTTTAAGGATGGGAAATCAAATGACTCCTCCAGCTTTGGGTGAAGCAGAATTGAGTGTCAGACTCTTACTGACTAAAACCCATCCGCGTTCCTCCTAGTGCCCTTTGCGTTCCAGGGTACGGTGCCTCTTTCGAACGAAGTCCGCAGCCCCAGCAAGCACTGGCCCTAGCGGGCCCCGTCTTTTACGCTGACAGCTCTTATAGATTACCGCCTACAGCCTCACAAACTCACAAACTTTACCTCTTTATAATATCAGTATAGATTATAATATTAGTATAGACACAGATAATATTAGGTCTTTACCTATGAAATTGCCGTTCTGCAATACTGGCCAATACAAATCAAAATAATTTTTGTTTGGCTAAGAATTCTAATTTCAAATTAATTTTATTTTAAAAACATGGTTTTTTTTTTCCAAAAGTAGTCATTTGTTTATTGATTAGTGTTACATTTTCATCGCATTTCAATATTTTTCGTCATCATGGATACGTTAAAAAATCGAGTAATTATGGAATATGAATACCGTCATGGCAGCAACGCGGCACAAGCGGCACGCAACATCAACGACGTTTACGGAGCTAACACTACAAACCAACGCACCACCTGTTATTGGTTTGCTCGCTTCCGTTCTGGAAATTTCGACCTGAAAAATGAACCTCGCGGTCGTCCGAAGACTTTGGTCGACAATGACGAATTAAAGGCGATTGTGGAAGCTGATGATACACAATCTACGGCTGAATTAGCAGCAGCTTTCGACGTTAGCGTCAAAACAATATTGGTCCATTTGCGTCAAATTGGCAAGGTAAAAAAGCTTGACAAATGGGTGCCCCACGAACTCAATGATCGCCAGCGCGAAGTACGCGTCGAGACGTGCCTTGCACTGCTCAACAGACACACAAATGAAGGAATTTTGAACCGCATTGTTACCTGCGATGAAAAATGGATTCTGTTTGATAACCGCAAGCGCTCAGCAAGTTGGTTGGATCCTAGTTCAGCACCTAAACAATGCCCTAAACGAAAACTTACCCCTAGAAAAGTGATGGTCACTGTTTGGTGGTCTAGCGCCGGTGTGATTCATCACAGCTTCTTACCAAACGGGGTGAGCATTACTGCAGATGTGTACTGTGAAGAACTGAACACAATGATGGAGAAGCTAGCACATCTCCAACCAGCATTGGTCAATCGCTCGTCTCCGCTGCTCCTGCACTACAACGCGGGACCTCATACTGCACAGCAGACGGTCTCCAAGTTGCAAGAACTGGGGTTGGAAGCTCTCCGTCATCCGCCCTACTCACCAGAACTTGCGCCTACAGACTACTACTTTTTCCAGAATTTGGATAACTTCTTGGCGGGAAAAAAATTCAATACCCGAGAGGCAGTTCAAAATGCCTTTGAAGAATTTGTTGCTTCCCGTCCAGCTGATTTCTTTAAGAAGGGCATCAATAAACTGCCACTGCGTTGGCAAAGATGCATTGATTGCATGGGTGATTACTACGATTAATACAAATAAAAAATACATGAAAGAAAATCGTTTAAATTTTTTTAATACAAAACGGCAATTTCATAGGTAAAGACCTATTATAATACTACATAATATAAATGCGAATGTTTGTGTGGATGGATGGATGGATGGATGGATGGATGTTACTCTTTCACGTCAGAATGCCCGAAAGGATCTTCATGAAATTTGACACATGGCTTTATAATTTTTATTAGTATTGATATATAATTATGTCCAATGATTTCATGCCATTGATCGTCAAGTCGTAAAGACACCATTGTTATCCATAACCATAATTACTAAGGCATAATATTGAAACCGAAAGATGGGTTTGTGTTATTAGATTTTTTCGTAGATCATTCCGGTAGTAACTCCTTATCGTTGCGGAATTGGTTCGAAAGAGCCATCGCGGCATTGCATTAGCCAAATGTGACTGTTCCTAAGCTACCCTAGGCTGATAAAATCTTCGTTTATCCTGAATTATCATAGTACGCATGCGATTTTTTTATTTACAAAATGAAATACCTATTAGCTCTAGTAAACAATCATGAAATTATTTTTAAATATTATCACGGATGAAGTTATAAAGCCTCAAAGATTACAATCAGAAAGAGAAGTCCGATGTAAACTTTGACGTCATCGTCTATGAGTCTATGACGCCTATACAGCTGCCATAGAAAACAGCGTTTTCGCAAGAGGGACAGAAATATTTGTTTATAATAATTATATCTCCTTCGTTTTTCCAGTAATTTTGATTCTATTTTCACAGTTAGTATTCTATTTTTGTATATTTTTAGATAAACTGTATAGATCAAGGTTAAGCAACGCTTGCCAAGGTTGGTCTGTGGATGGGTGACCATCTTAACATACCGAGTTTCCTCCGTGCCTCGGAAAGCACGTTAAGCCGTTGGTCCCGGATGTCATTTGTAGATCTTTGGCAGTCGTTACGGATAGTCAGAAGCCATTAAATCTGATTCCAGTCTTGCCATGAAGTACCGTGTTACCCAGTTAATGGGTTGTGGAGGTCTGGTAGGCAGCTGCTCCTCGTAAAATACTGGTATTCAACTAAATCCGTCTTGCCTGGAAGCCGACTCCAATATAGTTGGGAAAAGGCTAGGCAGATGATGTATAGATGATAAATAAGTTTTTCATGCATATACCCTATTTTTAAGGTCGGTCCCATTAGGAGGTACACGGATGGGTTTTAGTCAGTAAGAGTTTGACACTCGTTTCGCCCAGAGCGGGAGGAGTCATTTGATGATTTCCCATTCTTGAAAAACCCTTATTATTGTCAGCATGGCTAGCCAGTCCCACTACTGGGCAGAGGTTTCTATTTATTCTTTCCATCGTCCCCGGTGCTGCTCCTCTTCTTTCCAATTTCTTAGGAAGTATATAAGGAAGACATCCAAATCGTCTTCCTTATATACATGAACTGACTGTTTGATATATTACCTATTAGTCCAAATCTTTTGACCTAGCTTAACTCCAGTCGATTCTAAATTGTTTTAGATGTACATGTAAGCAGTAAGTAAATAGGTATTTCAATTCGAATACTATTGTTCTACACTTAGTTGCTACGCAGCGAGTGCATCTATATAATCTAATACCTTTAAACGAGCAACTGTATATATGTACATTAAAAATCTGAATCTCGGAAACGGCTCCAACGATTTTCATGAAATTTAGTATGCAGGGGGTTTCGGGAGAGATAAATCGATCTAGCTAGGTTTAATTTTTAGAAAACGTAAAAATACGGAGCAAAGCTCGGTCATCCAGGTACTTGTATTTATCACTACATAATATAAAACAAAGTCGCTTACGCTGTCTGTCTATCCCTATGTATGCTTAGATCTTTAAAATTACGCAACGTATTTACGTACTTCAAAAAAAGGAGGAGGTTCTCAATTCGGTAGTATTTTTTTTTTGTTATGTTTGTTACCTCATAACTCCGTCATTTATGAACCGATTTGAAAAATTTTTGTTTCATCTTAAAGGGTATACTCCTCGATTGGTCCCATTGTCACCATGTCAGAATCTGATGATGGGATCCCACGAAAATCGAGGGCAACCCTCAAATTTTATAGGCACATACAATGTTTTTCATGAACTTTCTAACGCAATTCAGATATTTGTGCCTGGTAATCATCATCTCATGTTGCTGAGTTGATGATGAAAGGTATAAATTAGGATCTGATGATAAGATCCCATGAAAAATGTTTGTTCAGCGATACTTTCGCCGATTGTCAGCCGATTTGGACGATTCGTTTTTTGTTTGAAAGAGTATTTTCCTGGACTGGTCCCGTTTCAATTTGGTGAAGATCTGACGAAGAACTTCGGAGGTAGGCAACGGAACTCTTCAATAAATGATAGCAAAGGGATCGGGATTGCTGAAATCGCATGTTTTTTTAGTGTTTACACCAGTTCTTAACATAACATTGCGCTGGTACGCTGTTAATGGGTACGCAGGTACCTAGGTATCACTAAAAATTGAAGAATAAAAAACTTTTTTACAAAAACAACTTTAATTTCGGAAGTCGGTGTCAAAAAACGAAAAAATAACCAAAAACACTGACTTCCGAAATTAAAGTTGTTTTCTTTCTTCCGAAGTTATTTTGTACCTTGTGGTGTTTTGTTTTTGGAAGTCGGTTGTATTTTTTGTAAAAAAGTTTTTTTTTTTAAAGATAAGTAGAGTGGTTCTCGAGGAAGGTTTATGTATATAATTTGCACCCGTGTGAAGCTGGGGCGGGTCGCTAGTGTATGTATAATTTTAAATATGCTTTCCCAATCGCTGTCGATGTCGATCTAAACAAATGAACGGAATTAGGATGCATGCAAGTCACGACCTTATTGTGCATTTCTGATGCAGTTACATCACCGACTGCATCAACTGCACGCTAACTGCATCCTGAATTCCTGGCAAAGCCACGAACTAGCAAAGCCGCAAACGTTTTGGAATATCGCTTAACGTCTTTAATACTTCGTTATGATTTGACAATCCCAACGAGTTTTGGCTGACCTTCCCCTCTGCTATTAGATATCATTTCGTGTTTAATATATGCGTTTATCAAGTTTTCACGATTTTGTAACTCTAGAGGTCAATTTTGTTATGACCACTGCATAGATACGGCGACACTTATGTTCTCAGAAGAGTAACTCAGACTTTAAAATTGACTTAAATTAAAGTTTTAAACCGTCAGAAGAGAGAAACGCACGAGGTAAAGCTTTAAATGGCTCTAAGATGGTATGGTATAATATTAAAGATTAAGAATGAGTGTTTTATTTTCTTCTCCTTGGGAATTTAAGTAGCTGCTATCTTAGTACCGAGTGGAATTAGCAGTACAGAAACATACAAATACATCTTGTAAACCGTCACAGCGTGTTACTTTGCCCATTGCCAACAAATTAACTCGATTATTCCGTAGCTAACTGCAATATTAAAACTGGTGTAAGAGTGGAGTAATGGACGTAATCCTGTAGACGTTGGCCCACATTGCCTGCCAAGAAGGGGAGCGTGCAATGCTGCGGTAACCCATTTCGTTTGTTGATAGATATTTGCTATCAGTCACAAGTCTTTGAAGTGACGTATTTGAATTTGCGCAAATGGGATGTCAGCATGACAGCGTATAATGTAAACTAAACGATCGTTGAAATGACGTGATCTTTAGTTGTTTAGACAGTTCGGATATGCTCTTCCTTTCTTGGAGTTCACATTTCCTATGGGTAATGCATCCAGGGTTGCGGAATTTGTACAAAAGAGTCACCGTGGCCCTGGAACACAAAGGGCCTTAAAAGGGACACGGTGGGTTTTAGTCAGTAAGAGTCTGGCAATTCCTTTCGCTCCCCTCAGAGCGAAAGTAGCCATTTGATGATTTCCCACCCTACCCCCTCCTTAAAAAAAGGGTAATGCATCGTTCGTTTATTGAATTCCCCCAGTGAACGAGAAAATTGTCTTGCTTTTATTGCAGTGTGATGCCTTTTATGGGCCTTTGTCTGCTTTTCGCATTCGCTGCTTATTGCTTCAAGAGTGTGTTGATTGCGAATTGAAAGCAGGCGTTAGCCGTTTTGACACGCACACATCAGCATTTTCGTAATTAAAAATATTTTTCATGACTGTTCGAATTACTTTATTGTAAGATTGATGTCGTAACAATATAAAATACAGACAAAAAACGCATTATGTAGAAAGTATGTGTCATGTACTTCTGTCATTTGCGTTTGAGTTTATAAATAAGTTTTCAATACATGTGTAAATATTACAGAGTTGATTTAATTGTGATATAGCTTCCGAAGTCATTGGCCTTATCACGCAGCTGTGGTGTCCTTATCTATCACATTGCGTCCCGACTCTTGGGATATTAGTAGTAGCAGGGTACGGAGAGGTCATTCGGGACTCGCCTTGGCAAATTGAGTTTCAAGTTGAGTGTGTGAGAGAAAGATTTCATTTTTAGTTTGAAAAGGTTATTTAACGTAGACGTAAATGCAAAGTGGGTGCTAACTAAAAATTTTCCTACTTACTGTCCATTGATTTTAAGGAGGAAAACATGTAGTGAAAGATTCCCGGTCTAAAAAATAATATGACAAGAAAACATCCAGCATTTTTATTTATTTACCCCGTTAGGTCCTGGCCGTCCCACATGTGGGACGTGTCCATTGTCTTTATATTGTCTTTTCAGCTCTACCAGTCAAGCTTTGGGTTAAAAAGACTACTCTGTGGTAGGTGTATAACAAAAAAAAAAAAATTGAAATTGAACCTCGAATTTTATTAAAGTTGTAATATTAATTTCAGGCTTAATTTTCTCTTTGCCGCCGCCAAGGTTCCATTTAACTAAAAAAATTAAATTGCCCGCAAGCTATCTGAAGCTAAAGCGGCCGCCCCCCTTTTTTCAGAAATTTCAAAGCGGTTTTCCGGTTATACATTCCGTTTAATATCCTCCTACCGAATTAGTTCCAATTTAGCGTTGATGTTATTACTACGAAACGGGCTGCCCATTGATATTATTACTACGTAGGCAGTAAAGGTCAAAACACACCGAGAGGAAACAGGGCGCGACACTGCGCATTTCGCAAAGTTTTTAAAATAGTGAAACAATCTGGAAACTTATTTACTACATGAAAATGAATCATTCAAAATCTATATCTACTAATATATATAAAGCTAAAGAGTTTGTTTGTTTGCACGCGCTAATCTCAGGAACTACTGGTCCGAGTTGAAAAATTATTTCAGTGTTAGATAGCCCATTTATCAAGAAAAGCTATAGGCTATATTTATATCATCATGCTAAGACCAATAGGAGCGTAGCAGACGAAGTTGCGCGGGTCAACTAGTATATACATATTAGTAAAAGAGTTCGAATAAATTCGAATTTGAAATGTTTAAATTCTACCTTCTAGTTCTAGTATATTGTTTTGCTATTTTTACAAAAAAATATCGCGAAGTGGCGTGTCCACGTGCGCTGACCCTTACTTTGAGGATGTTGTGATATACTGTGTGATAAAATTTTGATTAATTATCCGCTAATTTACGATTTGTGGTTTCAAATGAACCGTGGCGAGATAAACATTGGAATGATATTTTTAACGAGTGAAGAAGTAACATGATTTATATCTTTGCGATATTTAAATAACTGCTATGTTTACAAGCAAGATAAATAATGAGTAATTAGCACGCATCGCCTGATCTTTTTTTCAGTATCAAATATATTCTAGATCCCCAAGACGAAGAATTAATAGCTCATCTGATATTTCGCTCAATTAAAACTAGTATGTGCTGAAATTAAAGACACAATTAGTCTTTGTTTGTTACAATTTGTCGCACAGACAAACTTAAACTTGGCCCAAGGTTGGATCAAATACGCACATAATGTGGTAGAGACCTTGGTAACAAACCTCCGTAATGGCAAAGGGTTATTAATAACTTCGAGATATGGAGAAGGACAAGGACAAGAGACCTGTGGCTTTAGTGCGAGTTTTTTAACGTTCTCGATCGCGTTCGCGTTTACGTCAATTTGTATTGGCTTGTGTTTAAACACCGCCCAAAAAGTACCTATTTTACTACCAAAAAAGTTCTAAACGGTTACCAAAACAGATAAATGGTCACCAAATAATATTCGAGAAGTAGCGCTCGCCGGCCGCTGCCGCGGCACCGCTCGCTTCGCTCGCTCGGCTCGCGCGCGGTTGGTCACAATTCTAACCTAACCTATTTTATCCAGTTTGTAACCCCAAGCCTACATTTTATGGCAATAACAGTTGAGTTGGATAGAATTTGGTGACCATTGATCCATTTTGGTGCCTAGGCTTAGTCTTAAAAATATTATTTTTGGTGACCGTCTAAATTATACCCATTTGTATTGAAACTGAATTAGCGCCGTCTGGTGGCAATAACGGAAAACCTTTTTATGACATGATAACGTCTTATAAATCTACTAGTTGACGCGCGCAACTTGGTCTGCGTCACAATTTTCCTTACTGCTCCGCTCCTATTGGTCTTAGCGTGATGATATATAGCCTATAAGCCTTCCTCGATAAATGGGCTTTCTAACACTGAAATAATTTTTTAAATCGGACCAGTAGTTCCTGAGATTAGCGCGTTCAAGTAAACAAACAAACAAACTCTTCAGCTTAATATATTAGTATAGATAGATGAACGCCGGTTGCACGCACGAAAAAGTTTCACGTTCCGCCTGAGCCGAGCGTGCAAGCGAGAGCGCGAAACCAGCGATAGAAAGGCACGATCGACCTATGCGTTCGGCTTGTTTGTTAAGAATTCAATTGTTTTCTTATGACGTTATTACGAAAAATTATCGTCCGTAAACCGACTTTACAGACAACCAATTTATTTTTTTATATATTTTAACAAAAGCGAGCGTTTATATTAACACGATCGAGAACGTTAAATATTCCAACTAAGGCTACAGAATAGATACAATCGCCATAGTTCACCGAAAGTCTATTCAGACTAGATAAACCAACAAACAATATCGATTGATGACCAAACATCAGACTGGCTCACGTAATTCGGCTTGAGTGAGACAATTATTGTGAGTGACATTCATAGGTGCTATGAATGTCAACGATTTGCTATAAAGTCACTCACACGACACAGAAAAGGCTAATTTATTTAGGGCTCGTGCAGTTATAGCCTTTACCTAGAATAGATCAAGAGACTGAGAAGAAACTCGGTTAACTATGTCTTAATTTGATAAATACTCGACCTTTAGGTAAGGTTCTAGAGCTGTGATGACATCTATCTATACTATATAATATCTTAATATATGTATAAAGCTGAAGAGTTTGTTTGTTTACTTGAACGCGCTAATCTCAGGAACTACTGGTCCGATTTAAAATATTCTTTCAGTATTAGATAGCAAATTTATCGAGGAAGGCTATAGGCTATCATCACGCTAAGACCAATAGGAGCGAAGCAGTAATGAAAATTGTGACGCAGACGAAGTTGCGCGGGTCTCCTAGTCGTCGATAAAGTGAGCCCTGAAGTTTTAAGCGAACTGAAAGATGTTCCTCCGAATTGGAGAATATAAATGTCAAAATCTAGCACGAAAAACCTGTCAAATTTAGGTATTAAAATGGGGTTCAAACGTTCTTAACTCAAAATACTCAATTCAGAAACCGGCTTATAGAGACACAGTTTGTGAAATTACATACGTAGACGTTAATCTTGATACAAGTGTAGTAAAATTTTATTTCGGCACAAGTAAACGTTATAAAAACCGTCTCGTGGAGCCTGAAACATAGCTGAGTAGATTATGATAACGATGAGCAAAGTTGCTGAGCAAATATTTTCATAACACCGATGTTTACCGTTAGCTGTTAGGCCGCTGACCGATAAATAATAGATATTTGCTTTCGTTGTTCAAGACCTCCTGTTACTTCTGCTTAGTAATTGAAACAGACCGTAGCCAAGGTTTCGGACAACTATGAAACCTCAGAAGAAACTGAGAAGCACAAAAAGAAAGTCAGAGAAAAATAAGCTTGCTTAGATTTAAATAAAACAATCCGTGAAATACCTAGATGCAGCCATTTATGAAAAGTTTGCAGGATGCAATGCATCCGCATCACTGGCCAAGAAAGATTTACGCGAGTCCGTGCCTGGTACGTAGTTTATCTGTGGACTCGACTGGGACGTGCTAGTTGATCTACGAGTAACATTATGTATAGAACAGAATTGTGCTTCCTTGCTTCAGCTCAGTGCCTCGAATAGCTCAAAAACGTTTTAAGCATTTTATAATAGTGATATTAGGTAGGCAGCAGGCGGCAGGCTGTGGGACATGATATAACATTCGCATGAAATTATTGCAAAACATATTAGGAACATCCACGAGTGAATTATTTAAGTTATAATGTTGTACCCCGGGCGGAGGGAGAGCCCATGGTACAATTTTTACCAACCTCAACGTCATCATCATTTTAGACCACCCACTGTTGGCCACTGTAAGCGTATCGTCTACCATACTTTCCTGTTCCGTGGGACAAAATTGTTCATTGATCAGAATATACCAAGTAAAAAAAGAATTGTACTACTTTTGCGCAGCACATGCAGACACCTCTAACAAAAACGAGTTCACTTCCAATATAATCTAGTTCTCGATTCCAATTCTTAGGAAAGCATTTCCTTTCACAACAACTTTAGTTCAGGGTTGGAACAGTGCCCGATATATTGTGAACTTGCCTCCGCAACATTGTTACCTAATGCCGTTTTCAACGAAATGTTGCTTGCTGTACGGAAGTTTACTTAGTCTAAACAATGTCTACCCCTTCGAATTACGTCATCTTTAAGGTCAAGTTGCCGTTTGATGAGTGATTGGGTTTACTTTGGGCTTGTAATTAGGTACTGTGTTTATGGTTCGTGAGTGGTGACTCGGAACACTTAACCTTAAGAATAGGTTTGCGAAAAAAGCGCTCGAAATGTCAACTGAACCTCATTGATTCTAGAACTTGGTCCTTATTGTTCGTAGGGATTTTAGTCTAACACAGGCTACACTCAAGAGTGTGGTCGGGGTTGCGCTGATGAGGAACATGGAGAGATGTTCGGTTGGTCGTCGACTTTTCAGAGGACTGCTCTCTCTGCGATGCGCTTCCATTTCTGCCGGTTGTTCACGTTACGTGTATACTGGACCACAGTGGACTCGGTAGTTTTCTGTATCAGGTCAGTCCAGCGAGTTGGTGATCGATCGCGAATCGCTAGTGTCTCCATTGATTTCTCATTACTGAATATGTGGGCGAAGGACTTAAATATTCGTGTTTTCACAGTGGACGAAAGTCGGTCTTTAAAACGAAGTTTTTTGATGGTGGAGATTGGAGACATTAGTGCAAAACGCCGTCCACGGGGTATAAAGAAGGCAAAGTATTAGGAGCTTTTTGTAAACGGGACTCCTTAGGGGTTCATCTAGGCCCTAGGATAGGACCAAGCAGTCTACTGCCATGGAGAATTGCTTTTCGAGTTGAATTGTAAAGGCATGTCAGAAAACGCATGATGATAATTCTGTCTCATAGGTTGGTAACGAATCGGGAAGCCCCGTATTGTTGCAGGTGTTCCTATGCGACGGAAATACAATTCCATCAGGTGGCCGTTTGGCAGAAGCTTTATGTCAATCAATTTTATAAAAGTGCGGGGAATTTGACAGCGAGTTTATAGCCTTGAATGATAATTTAAGTCCGTCTAATTGCGATAGACTCGCCTCTAATTAAAAGTATAGTGGGTGTTTACTGTTCAAGACAGCACTGTCAACTAGTTTTTTTTTGTAAATATTTTTTTACTACCTATCTCTCCTTTCCCACGGCTTCACTATCGTGGTCCTATCAGTGCATCCTGTAGTAGTAGTTAGTACCTAGCTTCCTAAAAGTGAAAAAAATATTGTAATCGGTTTAGAACTTCTAGTATGACCTCCTACAAACAAACAAGCAAAACTTTTTAATGATATTAGTTTAGACTACTCATAAAAATTAAATTCCGTTCCTCATTATTTTTGCATAAATGGTATTAAAGACGTTTTAACGTTTAGACAAAACCAGTAACTGCTGTATTAATATTCCCGATAATATCTCCGTTAAATCTTATTGGTTGATTAAAATCGTTCGTGCAGATGTTATTAAGTACCTATGCAGATCGTTCGCTTCGCATCTCTGCCTGACTGCAACGTTGGCGGTGGGTGTTAATATCAGACACGGTGATCAAATAGTCCAAGATTCCGGAGCCCCCGGACATAGCTTATTTTCACAGTAACAAAATATGTTGGATAGAATAGTGTTAGTATGTACTTTCAACATACGCATACCTGCTGGCTTGGTCCGACGGCCACCCACACATTTTAGTACTGAGAGAAGTAAGTAACGTCTAGAGACTCTGGGATCTTGCTCTAAAAAGACAAAGTTGTTTATCAAAGACAGCTATTTAGGTTAGTTAATTCTGTTGTTTTATTTAGCCCGTAATATAGAAGAGTTAATTCAAACTATTATGTTCAACTCAAGTTAGCGTGACAATGTCAAGGTCTTCGTCGGTATTGACTGCCAAAGGGTGTATGATGAAGTGTGACAATTTTCGCTGGGTTTCATAGTAGCTACTGACAACCACATACCAAATTATCTTTGGTATGTGGTGGATGGGCCGGTTAATATACATATATTGAACCGAGTAAATCAATCTGTATTAAACTCTTCCATTACTGACTGACTGACAGACAAAGCACAGTTGAAACTCCTTGTCGTTGAAAGCTGAAATTTGAATTTTGCATGTAGTTTCCTCGGGGAGTGTAGGGGAGCACTAAGAGATTGGATTTCCCGAAATTGCCACGGGAACGGGAAAAATGTGATTGCGCGTACGAAGTCGGGGGAAAAAGCTAGTAGTAAATATATATACTCTGAAAATAATAATTCATTCACACATTTTTTTTCTGTTTGTATGTAACCTTGGATGCTTGGTAAGCATACCGTAGAACCTTGAACATGGAGCATAAGTGCTATACACTATTGTCGCCGAAACGTTGTGAAAACACCATTAGACATTGCAAAAGTCGTTTTTCATGGACATAATTTAATTCAGCAGCTACTACTGCTGGCTATATTGAACGATAGCTATAAATGCACGAACAACACGAACTAACAACTAAAACCAACACGACCGTGCCATTCAAATTCGCACGAAATACCTCAGGGAAAATTAAATCTTTTATTTCTGTAATAGTAGTCAGTTTCCCTTGTACTTACAATCGGAAGTCGTGAGTGTCAATTGTGCAGTCGGGTTTATTTCGCCGAGTGGTTCTAAAAATAAGATTGTGTGTGGGCTAGTTTATTGCTGATCCTGAGAACGGACCTTCGTAGTCATGTGTGAGCTATTGTGTATCGGTGACGGGATAAGGATCTTTATTTGCCACAATATCTTAAATATGATGAATGATGATATAACCTGGAGGTATCTATTAGTCAAGAGTAGGTTACTTCTGGACAGTGTCTGACTAGACTAAAGTTTTTTTTAAGGATGGGAAATCATCAAATTTGTCCTGCCGCTGGGTGGAGCGGAAAGGGAGTGTCAGACTCTTACTGACAAAAACACATTCGTGTTCTTCCTAATGCCCTTTGCGTTCGGCCGCAGTGACTCTTTCGAACAATACGCAACCCTAGGTCGATTGCATAGCTACTACTTCGTCGCTAAATCTATAGACAGAAATAACAGAAAAAAGATTAGGAACTATACCTCGGCAAGGCTAAGTCGTTGCTTTTAATGCGTTAAGTATAAAATTAAAGCAGTCGCATTTACTGCTTGTCATACCAGGTAAACGGGAAAAATAATTGTAAAAATAACCAAGATTATGGTTGAAGTAGGTATCTGATTCAGGGCTGAGGAAAAAAATTAACAATGTAAAATTGTAAATGGTGTATAGAACATTATTATAATCATTGTTATAATAATGTTCTATACACCATTTTTGCCAGTCGCCAAAATGTAACTCAAGCCCCACGCGTTTATAATAAAGTAAATCGCATACTTAATATCTACCCTATGCAGCTGTATAGGTGTAAGAAGACATTGACGGAATGGCTCTTCACACTTGATTATGATGCCGTGGAAGACATTTTGGTGACTCTGGGTTGAACTTCATGCATACAGACACACATACACACACTCTCCAACACACACACACACACACTCTCCAACACACACACACACACACACACACACACACTTTCCAGCGCACCTCTACACTCATTCACACATACGCCCACTCACAAACACATCCACTCATACACACAAAATATACATTCACACACTCATAAACACACATTAATACAAACACACTCTAGTTTTTCACACACTGCCATAAACACGATTTTTACTTCTCTTTTATTGGTATTATAAAAAAAAAAATGTGTAACTTATACCAAATTAGCACAACGAATCAATTTGTAAATTAATCGAGGAAGAGCGAGGTTTATCCCATCACAAGTATCTTCGGATTACTTTCTGGGAAGCCCCGGCAACTGAATTGTATTGATTTAAAATAATAAACACATTTTATTTTTTATTGTAGATATTTATTGATTTTTGAGGATATTGTATATCGTCAAAAATCATTGTCGTCATTATTTCAATTTAATTTATAAATCAAAGAATACGATCAGCTCACAGATTACCTAGCTAGATGGTTCATGCTAACTCAGGCACACAAAAGTCGAAACATATGAGTATGTATAAATACGTCATGATGTATAACATACCCGTAAAGTGTACAATGTTTAAATTTACACATACATATATATCTAAAAAGAAAAAAAATATCGTCATAGTACATCCACAAGTTACTAAGGAAACATTATTTTTATTACCACAAGGGAAAACCACAAAATACATTAATCAATTGTCATAATAAAGCATTAATATTAAATAAATTTTAGTCATCCAGTCTTAGCGTGGTGCTGTTGATGCGATTGTGTCCCATTTCCTGGAGCGTCCCGAATACCCGTCCACTTGCACCCTTGACGATCTGTATAACGCCTCCGATGCTGCAATAAACTTAGACATACTGGGACCCAACAGAGAAATTCGATTTCCATTTCAAGAAAATAATGTCGATGTGTACACGTAAGTCAGGTATCGATACAGGGTGTTCTTAGATTTATCGCGTAGCCTTGCCTGGCCTGTTGCCAGTATCCGTTTGTAACGAATACTGGGTTACGACTGCGGCTGCCGACAACGCGTCATTTCCGAATTCCTGCCTTCTCGACACTCGTGATTTTGAGAAAATCTTTTAACTGCGTGAGTAATTAGAACGTTGATGACGGCTAAGTTTGGACTAAAGCGCAATAAAACTGGGTATTTTCAGCTGCAATGTCTACTTTATTTTAGTCTTCTTGGAAATAATCAGAGTAAATACGACGGGTGGATGTTGTCTCATTGTCTCGTTCTCTTTAAATATAACATCCGTTATCTAGTCTACAGTTCTCTTATGATAAACATTGCTATATTAAGACAAAGGTCCTAGGTTGTTTGCCTACTGTGATTATGGAGACATTGCACTTCATGGGTATCATTTTCAAAATACGGCTTAAAAGTGAAATAAGGGGCAAGTGTCCAACACTTAGTCAAGAACTACACACATCAGCTGTTGCGTCGAACTCATTGCCTAGCATTGTCCTCATTTGGTTGAACTTCCTTCCTTGTCTTATTGGTTGTGTCTCAACGTTATGCAAGGAAGATCAAACCAATCACTGCAACTCTTAGGCTTAATTCACACCGCCATGGAAGAATTATGTGCATTACGATGTCGAGATAAGAGTGAATTTGCCATGTTCAGATTTAGTTTGATGCTTTCGTTCCGCGGCGGTGTAAATTAAGCCATAGACAGCACTGCAGCTCATAACTAATCCATACTCATTAACCAATTCCAGATTCGTGAAAGACCTGGAGGACGGCTTCGTCCGGCACCGGCCGACGGCACGGCTGCGGCAGTCGGCGTCCATGGGCGCGTCCACGTCGTACAACGAGGTGATCCCGCCGCCGCTGCCGCCGCCGCCGGTGGGCCTGACGCAGGGCCGGCGCGTCGACACCTCGCTCCGGCGTCTGGAGCGAGCGCACGACGACCTGTTCCAGTTGTAGCGGCCGAGGCAGCGCAGGTACAGTGTTATGCGCCATTTGAAAATCCTTCCACAAGGTGTACCTATGACCTGGTGAAGGTCGCGGGTAGCCGATGGATGCTAGACGCGCAGGATCGGTCGTTGTGGCGAGGCTTGATGGAGGCCTATGTCCAGTAGTGGACTTTTCCGGCTGATATGATCATCATCATCTGGCTAGCCTTTTCCCAACTATAGGTATTGTGGTCGACTTCCAGTCAATCCGGATATAGCTGAATACCAGTATTTTATGCGGAGCGCCTGCCTACCAGACCTCCACAACCCATTAATTGGGTAACACGGTACTTTCATGGCAAGACTGGAGTCAGATTAACTGGCTTCTGACTATCCGTAACGTCTGCCAAAGATCTACAAATGACAGCCGGGACCTACGGCTTAACGTGCTTTCCGAGGCACGGAGAAAACTCGGTATGTTAAGATGGTCACCCATCCACAGACCAATCTTGGCAAGCGTTGCTTAACCTTGAAGATCGACCCGTGCGGCTGTTATTATCTAGCCACGAACTCTATCTCATCACGCTAAGACTAATAGGAGCGGAGCAGTAATGAAAATTGTGACGCAGACGAAGTTGCGCGGGTCAACTAGTACCTAATAAATAAATGACAACGAAAGAAAACTTACTTACTCTTTCAAAAGAAAAGTAAGTCAGGGATTTAGGGCTAGTTTCTGATTGGCGTAAAGTAGAGTTTGATAAAACTAGATGATTAATTCGTTTGCAAAGCTCGATGATCATTGTCACACGAAAAGTCAACGGACAATAATAATCTGAGGGCCTCGCACGAACATTTTGACGTATAGTAACGTTAACGTAAGTGAATTTTGAATGTGAAAAGCTACAACCCATCTTGGTTTAATTTTATGGGACACTAGTTAACCCGCGCAACTTCGTCTGTTCCGCTCCTGTTCCTCGATAAATGGGCTATCTAACACTAAAAGAATTTTTCAAATCGGACCAGTAGTTCCTGAGATTAGCGTGTTCAAGTAAACAAACAAAAAAGCTCTTCAGCTTTATATATTAGTATAGATACACAATTATATCATTCAAAAATATTAATATAGTATCTAATTCAAATAAATATTATGTGTGAAAAGAGTATTGTAGTGTAAATCGGGCTGGTTTCCGCACCTCCACGACTCAGCGCGTATTTTGCGTGCAGGTGGGACAAATGTGTAATTCGATCCACCCCAGCTCACCAAGGAAGGCCAGCAACGCCTTGGTGTTACCAACTATCTCACAGACCTGGGTTTCCGAAGTACTTAGCCCTGTAATCCGCGACGTTACGAATTACGTTACGTTACTATACCTACGTCGAAAATATCCGTGCTTGGCCCTCAGCACTGAGCTTAGTCACAACTGACTTTAATAATGTCTTGACTTTGACGGATTGCGTTACTAAATTTTATTACAAACACAACCCACTGGTAAATTCTTGTTCCTCTCAAAATAACTGTTGACTCAGAAAAGTAACAGATAATGAAATGTTTCCATTGACATCGTTCATTCGCTGCCCATCAGTTTTATGTGCAGAATCATGTGTTAACATGCTTATAGGATAGACCGGGAGCTTGGTTTTATTGCAGTGCTCTAGTCATTGACGTCATCGCGGTTACTCTTATATTATATTAGTTCTAGATCCGTAAGGGCCTACGCACACTGAGACGGAGTTTCAGAGGATTAAATTTTTTATCAAAAGACAGGCGCCAGGTGGGGGCTGGGCCTGGCTCTCAATAAAATATACGAAAACATTAAAAAAAAACAAGCGGAATTTAGTGAGAGAAACCAAGCGAATCAGAGGTCCTTCGAGCTCCTTCGCGTTCAGCCTTTTATCCGTCTTCTTTAATTCTGGTCAAAAGAAATCTATCCTATTCGAGTATAAATACCAATGATTTTAATTGATCCGTGGCATCGAAAGGAATTTCTTGACACGGCATTGGAGAGCGCGCTAAGGGAGTGGGGGAGGGAGGGAGCGGCTAGTGTGTGCTGACCAGTGGCAAAATCCTCGTGTGCGTAGGCCTTAATGCATATTTTTATGGTTCACATTCGGTTGGGAGTGAGTGTGTGCCAAACTTATAATGATGTGCAAATAGAACGGTTTGAGTTCGAAGAAAAATAGTTTCTGTTTACTTTATTCAGAAATGATATAGTAAGCTTTGCGATAGTTTTATTTTAATTCGTCTTGATGGGCTGTCAATCTAAATGTCTAAAAGCTCTTCGATCCGACCTAGATTCCGTTTAATCCCACTTTACTGGGATGTCACTTTGTTTACGAATTAAATTATCGAAACAGATCATTTTGAAGTCTTAGTGCAACTTAACTATAGACAAGCAACTGCTACTAATTACAATGTTAAAATTGTGTGACCTCTGAACTGAGATGATTATATTTTGCCACCCGAGAAGTGTGTCCTTATGTACTAACTTTATTAAATATGTAATGTAGCATAGAAGACTATAGCAATTTAGCTATTAAAGGAGGGGAAGACCAAATATACGATAGACGGACATTGGACTGTGTGAAAGATGAAATGGCTAAAATTACCTCTTATGACGACTTAGGGCCTTTCATGACTCAACATCTGCCTAGCCTTTTCCCAACTATATTGAGGTCGGCTTCCAGTCAAACCGGATTTAGCTGAATACCAGTGTTTTACGCGGAGCGGCTGCCTACCAGACCTCCACAACCCATAAACTGGGTAACGCAGTACTTCATGGCAAGACTGGAGTTGGATTAACTGGCTTCTGACTATCCGTAACGACTGCCAAATATCTACAAATGACAGCCGGGACCAACGGCTTGACGTGCTTTCAGAGGCACGGAGAAAACTCGGTATGTTAAGATGGTCACCCATCCACAGACCAACCTTGGCAAGCGTTGCTTAACCTTAAAGATCGACCCGTGCGGCTGTTATTATCTAGCTAGGGCCTCATGACTACTTACAGTTATTCAACACAATCTGTGAAAATTTGAACTGTCTACCTGTTACGGTTCTTGAGATACAGCCCTCTGACAGACAGACGAACAGACGGATGGACGGACAGCGGAGGCTTAGTAATTGGGTTCCGTTGGTTATCCTTTGGGTACGGAACCCTAAAAATAACGATATTTCTGAATTTGATTACCAAGACTAGACGTATTAACACAACAAAACTTTTAAATGTAACTATTTCAGCAACCAATTCGAATGCTATTGACCACTGTAATTTCCAAGTGCCATTACCATATCGAATAGTAGGTAAACAAATTACCCACACAATCACCTGAGCCATACAACAAAGTCATTAAACCACTTTTAATTGTCACAAAGTAACGCCAGCACGATACTGAGGCACAGTTAGGGTTGTCAGGTCTTAAACCGACCGCTAAGTGGAATGTCGAACAGACCAGCTATGTATCTGGACTTATAGCAAAAATTTAATGAATAGGCTCCTGCCTTTTCATTACATTTGTCATCAACTTAGCCTTATCAGGATTTTGTGTCTTTAAAATACATTAAACCGTCAAAAGTTAATCTATACTAATATATAAAGCTGAAGAGTAAGTTTGTTTGCTTGAACGCGCTAATCTCAGGATCTACTGGTCCGATTTGAAATATTCTTTCAGTGTTAGATAGCCCATTTATCGAGGAAGCCTATAGGCTATATATTCGTCAGTCTTAGCATGGTGATATGCTAAGACTGACGAATTGTGACGCAGACGAAATTGCGCAAATAAAATTGGATGTATCAATCTTTATTCTGCAATTTACAGTGAAAATCTGGTAAAATATTAAAAGCCTATGTCCGGCTTTATCCGGACGCCTGGCAACCCTAGAAAGTCACTTTAATATTTGTCAGTTAATAGCAGCGATGACACGTTACGATGTGTTTCTGATAACAGTGGAAATGAACTATAACCCGCGCCCACTTCAATACCGATTATTTCTCAAATTACGTGTTTTATGAGTAATTTGAACATCGACAGGCCTATTGTTTCTGTTGCAACGATCTAAAAAAAAAATCTAGTTTTAGACTTCGCGCGCGCATATTATCCCTTTCCATAAAACTATTATTTCTTTTAAGTTAGATCAAATAACAGGTAGTTACGAAGTTTGATTAAAATCGGTTCAGTAGTTTTAGAATTTGTCTCGAACAAACATTTTGACACGAGCTTTTTAGACGTATGTACTAGCGGACTTGACAGATGTTGTCCTGCCGACTGTAGCGCCATCTGCCAGGCTGATTTGTGAATTTAAACCATCCAGGGCGCCACCCAAACGCCTACAAAAAAATCATTCAAATCAGTCCAGCCGTTTAGGAAGAGTTCAGTGGCATACACACGTACAGTAGAATTATATATACCTATATAGAAGATATATAGGTATAGATTCTCATCCGGCAGCTTCGTCCGGGTGAAAGTGTATTTTTTATCTAAAGATAATCTTGGGAATCTTTTGTCCTGATCCAGGTCATTATGTATCCGTGTGACAATTTCCAGGGTATCCGTTCAGCGGCATAGACGTGAAACAAACAGGGTTGATACGGAGGGAAGTGGAAATTATATTTTTTTTTTCCTACTCCTCCGCTGTACTTTTCTGATTAATTTCGTTGCAGGATCCAAGACAGTTGAATCGTTTCTCCGGGACTCGGGTTTCATTGCCTCGGCGTTTTTCTGGTGGTCGCCACTGTTGATTCTGGCTTTCAGGAGTTGTAGTGGTTGGGAATGTGTGGCGGGCTTGTCCCAAAAAAAAAAAAACAGGGTACAAAACAAGACGGACAAGATATGAAAATAGAATTTTTAGGACGCGTCACATTTGTAAAAAAACGCCGTGTGTAAATTGATATTAATGTGTCACACGAGATTATCTACGTTTTCCTTATTGCTTGATATCAACAACTAATTATTACGTAACGAATTTACCTCACATTTATTCCGTATCGATTGCATTCATGACTGTAATCAGTTATGATTCATGTGTGAGGAGCTCGTGGCTAAATAATAACAGCCGCACGGGTCGATCTTGAAGATTAAGCAACGCTTGCCAAGGTTGGTCTGTAGATGGGTGACCATACCGAGTTTCCTCCGTGCCTCGGAAAGTACGTTAAGCCGTTGGTTCCGGTGTCATTTGTAGATCTTTGGCAGTCATGTATGGATTGTCAGAAGCCATTAAATCTGACTCCAGTCTTGCCAAGATGGACCGTGTTATCCAGTTAATGGGTTGTGGGGGTCTGGTAGGCAGCCGCTCCACGTAAAACACTGGTATGCGGCTGAATGAGTTATGATTCATGTAGAATTGTGGTGACATTAAGTAGGATGTCGGAGCAGTACCTATCGAATTTAATGCTTTTATTTACTTTAAGTTGAGATTAAAGTGACCATTATTATCGAGGATTCTGAATTATTATATTTAATAGAACCTAGTAGCCAGGCAGTCATTATTTTTGGTAGTCAGAAGGCCTAAATCTGAGATATTGATTGGGAGATAAGGTTACCCAGTACAGTTACTGGCAAGGGCGGCCAGTCGCTGCGTGTAAAATTGTACATGTATTCACTTGCATCCAGTGAGACTGGAAACCGAGCCCTATATTTGGGGAAAGGCTTAGCAGATTGATTTTTGGAGATCAGACTACATGTTAGTTAATTTCAGCTCTAAGTCCCTATGCACACGGCGTATTTTTAACGCGCCGACGCCGCACGTTTTACGAACGCGCGCTCATAGCGCTGGTTGTAGATGACCAACAAAAATCAGTACTGTGTGAATTTGAAGCGCGTTACGCGTGTCATCTGCGCGTCTTCGGTGCGTTATAAAAACGCCGTGTGCAATGGCCCTTATGAATTAGAATTAATCCAAATATTTTAGATCGTTTAAACATACGAATGATTTTACAATAACTCTAAATTTACTTGAGTACTTGCAAGCAACCCTCCTATTTACTTACCGATATCTCTAACACAAATAAACTTATCAACATTACCTCGTTCCAGGTATGCGCGGCTACAATGAACGCGATGCGCCTGCGCTGTGCTGACGTCACAGCGGTCGGTCGTCAGCGACCACGACAGCGGTCGCGTCGCGCGACCGTGTCGCAGTTCGCTGTCGCACTGAACACTCAAGTACAGTCGGTGGGTTCGGCGTGAGGGCACTAAGTGATATTAGACTACTGTATTCTTGTTAAAGTGATGTGCTTCAAAATTACTGTCTATAGGATGTAGCCAGGGTTTGACGAAAAGGTTGCACTATCTCGATGCCTCCCACGTAAGTTGTTGACCCACAAAATGGTGACACAGGAGTATATGCTTTAAATTCATCATCAGCATCATAACAAACGAAAAACGTCCACTGCTGCACATAGGCCTGCTGCTAAGGGGGCGTTTGCCATAATCGCCACGCTTGGCAGGCGGGTTGGCGTTTACAGTGTTTGGTGATGCGTTTTACAGAGAACGCTGCTGCCCATTCACTGGTGAGCCCCTTAGTCGTCTCTTACGACACCCACGGGAAGTGATGGGATGGTATTATTCTTTTACGGCACCGGCCGACACTATACGGCACCATACTTTAAATAAAACACTTAAAAACATAAAATCACAATTTTGTGGGTTACACATTATCAAATATAGTGGAGACTGGACTAACCGGACTTATTGGTGTTGTAAGTCAATCGCATAGTTGAAAATCTAGATGAACGTATTAATGTATGAAGAATAATTTTATTGCGAAAGTTTGTGAGGATGAATGGATGTTAGTTACTCTTTCACGGCAGAACGCCTGAAAGGATCTTCATGAAATTTGGCACATATGTAGATTATAGTCTGGAATAACACAGGCTATTTTTTTACCGGGAGTAGTTTCCCTAAGGATCACGCGGGCGAAGCTGTTGGCAGAAGCTAGTATCTTATAAACTGTAGAGATACTTTATTTCAGTTGGCAATCCGGAAAACCGCGAATGAGAGACGAAGTCCGGATAATCGAGTCTCCATGTTTTATTTATGTTGCAATTATCTTAATCCTGACTAGATTCCTATAGTCCTTTTATTTAACGTGTAATGCACTCCAAGAACGTAATAATAAGACATTATTCATTAGTCTCAAAATCGATTACTAGATAAAATTAATGCTATAATTAGCCAACAATGATCTAATTAGTGCAAAATATAGACACGTTGTATTGAATATTCGCGAACTGATAATATTTAACCTACATAAGATTGATATAAAAATCACTGCGGACAAGATAACGTTTTATTTAGTTTAGCTTTTTGTTCTACATTTTTGAACATATTGCAGTCTAGAAACGAATTCGTATGCATGAGTGTGGACGTAAATAGGCAACAATATGGTATTTTATTACTATGAAAAAGTACATGAATGAATACTTATTTGATCATCATCATCTGCCTAGCCTTTTCCCAACTATATTGGGGTCGGCTTCCAGTCAAACCGGATATAGCTGAGCACCAGTATTTTACGCGGAGCGGCTGCCTACCAGACCTCCACAACTCAGTAACTGGGAAACACGGTACTTCATGGCAAGACTGGAGTCAGATTAACTGGCTTCTGACTGTCCGTAACGACTGCCAAAGATCTACAAATGACAGCCGGGACCAACGGCTTTCCGTGCTTTCCGAGACACGGAGGAAACTCGGTATGTTAAGTTGGTCACCCATCCACAGACCAACCTTGGCAAGCGTTGCTTAATCTTGAAGATCGACCCGTCCGGCTGTTATTATCTAGCCACGAGCTCCTCTTGATATGAATGAATACTTATTTGATAGATGCTATTAAAACCGTACCATTGATGAAAAAATTGATAAATTGGTGGAACACCAGAGAAGTTATACGTTTTGATATTATTCTTATATCCTTTTCACACAAGAAAACAAAATAAAGAAAAAGATAACGAAGTAAAAACAGATAAATTAAAAAAAATAAAAAGGGAACAACACTTCTTTCATGAATTCCTCGCACAGTACATCTGACATGCCAATAAAATCTTCGTCCATTCATCCGCAAACAGATTGCTTTTTGGATAAGAATCCCAGGAACTTTGTTCGACTTTGTCTAATAGAAGCGCGAATCACAAATAACAAAGTGAGTTTTAACTTAATTCAGTTCAACTCGTGATATCAAATAATATCGTCTTCACAGCTACTGAAACTAGATAAACGTTGTCATAAAGCAGAGAGCACATCATCTTAAAAAAATATATGAAGGGAATACTTTGTTACGTAATTCTATCCTAGACATACATGTATATTATATCTCTTTAATACCATAATATAAAACTTTAGTTCATGTCCCTTGAAATTGAGATACAGTTAAGTCTTAAGTACTTCAATTATTTGAATGATGTGTTTCTGAAATACCTTGAATATTTAAGGGAGATAGATTATATATACACTAGTGGACCCGCGCAACTTCGTTTGCGTCACAATTTTCATTACTGCTCCGCTCCTATTGGCCTTAGGTTGATGATATATGCCTAT
Source organism: Lacanobia oleracea (assembly GCA_950371165.1). Taxonomy (NCBI): domain Eukaryota; kingdom Metazoa; phylum Arthropoda; class Insecta; order Lepidoptera; family Noctuidae; genus Lacanobia; species Lacanobia oleracea. The sequence continues at coordinate 6,874,498 of OX493404.1, forward strand.
AGCCTTCCTCGATAAACGGGCTATCTAACACTGAAATATTTTTTTAAATCAGACCAGTAGTTCCTGAGATTAGCGCTTTCAAGTAAACAAACAAACAAACTCTTCAGCTTTATATATACGTATAGATAGGTTTTTATTTTGTTTTGGCCAAACAATAGGAACTGTCTGGAAAAATACTAAGCAACGAACATAATATATCATTAATTCTTTTAAAGTAATTTGGTGTATAATAAAGTATATTAAATCTGTCTATCTAGCTTCAAGGGATATCGGCTAAGTTGTGATCACACTACTAGTTTCTAAACGTTAAATGACTAAGAAATCTCAGCCTCACGCGACTCATCGTCTAAACGTGATATAAATATAATAAATAATGATGTAACGTTATTGTAATAATATATCGATAGAATAATAAACTGGGGTTTGATAACTTGTGACCAATTGATGGCGACATTTTCCCTTGAATTTTTAACAGCACGTAATAATCGAAATCGGTTATATGTATGACACTAACTCATCTATACATGCAACTTACAGCTTTCATGAATGCTCCGTTCCTATTGGTCTTAGCGCGTAGCGTGTTGTTATATAGCCAATAGCATTCCTCGATAAATGGGCTATCCAACACTAAAAGACTTTTTTTTTAATTCGGACCAATATTAAGGCGTTCAACCAAACAAACAAACTCTTCAGCTAGTCTATTCTGTAAATAACTATTTCGATATCGAGTATCATCTGAGTGACAAAGCTCACAAAGTGAGCTGTATTACACACAACATAGGTCTTATACTAATACGAATTTGGTACCTCACCTCAGATTCCGCTGTCGAGACACGAAAATGTTACCAAACAGTACTACATCTTATATAATATAATATTAGTATAGAAAGAAAGTAGTCCGATTTCAAACAGCGATTTTTGTGTTAAATCAATTAAAAAGCGTACGCGTGATCTGCGCGTCAGTAAAAAACGCTGCTTGTCTCACTACCAGATAAACAATTTAATGATATTTATACGTTGTTAATAAAGCTTCAGAATTGTCAGTCCTCGTATTGGTCATACGTCATCAAACCCTTATCAGACGTCCCTATATCCGTTATACTTAGTGTATAAATAATAAATAACTTGTGAGGCACTAAATACATTTTTGTACGTGTTGTTGAGCTTAAAGTTTATCAAAAATTTCAGTAATAACATAAATAACTTAGCTGTAAGTAGTCGAGTGTAAAGTAAGTTGTACTGTTTACTGTTTATATTCTAAGATCGTGGATGTTTTAACTATTCATAATGTTAAAGCTTTTATAGGGAGCGTGCAGAAACTATAGGTGGCAGCACAAAAATGTCACTGTCAAATATAAAATTCGAAATTACTACGCGAGGGAAACGTGCGCGAAGAAGACTGTGCCATTTACACAGTCTTCTTCGCGCACGTTCCCCTAAACTGAGGGTGCAGGAACCGGTGGCAGCACAGAAGCGTCAATGTCAAGTTTTCTGACCCTTAAAACTTCTAATATGCGACACTAGATGGCGTAGCCAACGCCTTTCACGGTCGCTATAGATGTGAAAAGCTCTTGATATAAATGTTAATAAATCTAGTAATGAATATATATCGAAAATTAAGATAGCATAATAAACGAAATAAAAGCTAAACCTATAAAAATGCTGTACCAACCTATAATATACTGCGTATAGATATATTCGATGTCTATTAGTCGTGACTATCTATATGGTATATCGTTATAGAATCCATCTTTATATCTCCCTTGCCATCAACTAAATAATTATGAAAAAAAAAAAAAAAACTGTAACTTCCAGTCCTGTACCTCATCTGTCACAAATTTATGTATTTTTAACCTTATTGTATATAGTCGTACTGTGTAGCTATTTTCATGATAAATGTATAAAATTAAACTCTATTTATATATTGATATGGTTAATTTTCAAAGAAGCATTGAAATGGGTCATGTTTTGGTCCGTAGCTCTGTATTGCAAATTAAGACGAAAGTATGATTGTATGCCAAATAGAATCGTTACATCCAAGGCTTTATTCTCGATGCCAATTTCGTTATACCTGCGGGTCTAAAAAGGTCATCTGTCAAATTTCATTTTCATCCTTATCGTTAACGCATTAGGTTCAAGGTTGATTGCGAAACTTTGACAGTGAAGAGTAGCGTAATGTGCTTTCTGATTCTGCTAAAGTGGAGTGGCCTTTTTATTCCCCCTGTATATTTGTATAAGTGGGTCCTGGAGGGGTCATTATTTAGTATACGTCCCATCCGGACCCTCTAAAACTTTCTACCCTATAAAATAATGATTTACCATTTTTGTCAGGGCGAAAAAAGGATACTACGTTATGTAAGACATCGTTCTACGGTAGGTGCCAGATAAACTTTAAATAAAGTACATTTACCTTTTCCTAATATACCTTTGTAGATATCCGTACAAATTGTCATCGTTTTTCATAACAAGAGAACGTAAAGGATCACAAAGGAAGTCTATTTAGGACAGCTTTATGTCTTTATTTCTGATTTTGATATCATAAAAGGCAATAAATGTATATGGGTCAATGACCGTTATCGCTAATTTATCTGGCGTCTACCATAATCCATACATATGAACGCGACGATCGCTTTGTTTTAGAAAAACGACTAAGAACTGCATTGTCTATGAAATCAAAGCTGGCATCGATAGTAAAACCTCCAAATATATTCAAGTTGTGTAGACGTTCCAATTAAAACTTTAAAATAGTATCAATGTTAATAATCGCGATAAAATTTACGATATCAGTGCCTTGTGATAGCTCATATAACTTCCAATAGACTAGCGGTAGCAGCTATATTGTAACGTTCAGAGTATATAGACTTGACATCTCATAGGTATCATTATTTAAGATTAAAAGAGAATAATACATTATAATTGACAACAGAACGCGCGATAGAGCGTCGGTAATGCTACTTTTGATTGCGGAGATATCAGGCTGCTTGGATTTTTGTGAACGCGTCTACTGCTGGTTTAACACAACTGCACATCTTCATCTTGTAACCAACTCGTTACGTGCGATCAGTTTTTTGTTCTTATTGGTTGTAAAAAATGCAGTCTAATTATGTTTCAAAATTTGTTTGCGCCTGTTTGGTAGGAATAAACTATTTTCTTTCTTTTAGTAATTATTTGTGGCTCACACTACGGCGCCATCTTCACGAGCGAGTGTACGCGATATTATCGTCTGGCCAGTTCATTCTGTAACAACTATGAACGAGTTTCCACACGAAGATAATAGGGCCTAATGTCTGTTTTTTTAATCTCGGAGACTAAATTGACAACTTCAAATGTCAAAACTGACTTAAATTCTATTGTACGAATATTTTGACGTATAGTTAACGTAAGTAAATTTTGAATGTGAAATACTATAACCCCATAGTATTTTGGTTTAATTTCACAATTTATATCATTCAAAAATATGAGTTATGAGTATAGTATCTAATTTAAATAAATATTATGTGCGAATCGAGTATTGTAGCTATGGTAAAATTTTACGTTACGTTACTATACGTCAAAAATATTCGTGATAGGCCCTATTATCGTGACGATTCGACGAGTTACATCGACGAGCAAAACGTCAACCCGCGGCGATTCACTCGCTCGTGGAGCTGACTTTTAATATTTTAAGCAGCTGATTTTTTTAATTTTTATCTTATTTAATGAATTCAATGGCAATTTAACTAAAGTACTGAAAGAAAATTACAATATTTTTGCCCATTTTTATGCTGATTCGCAACTATAGATGGACAATCCACCCGGTGCTTTGGTAAAACACCCAATTTTGTTGGTGTTTATAGGTGTTTAACCAAATCACCGGGTTTAAATCTATCAAGCGCTATATAGTAAAGTAAAAAAGTCATAATGGGCTGGCATGATATTTAGCTTTTATGCATTGGCTCTAAAGAAACATTGTCTTAAAAGCGAAGCATATATGATTTATTTTCTTTTATTGCTAAACTGGTGCTTATATAGTTTACCATAAGTATTCGATTCTGTTGAGGTCTAGCTGCAGACCTATCCTACAGGTTACCACAATTCACTTATTTTTTACGATGCCTCATGTGTATCTGCAGGTCTAAAAAGCCCATTGTAGTAGAATCATATTAGGATCATAATTAATTTATCGCTAAAGCATTAAATTTGAAAATTTGAAAGTTTCGGATAGTTCAGGCTGATTCTGCTAAAGTGTCCTTTTTAGATCCGCTGGTCTTTTCTGTAATAAACAATTATTTATTTTTAATGTGAAATAGGGAATATGCATGCGATTTTTTATTTGCAAAATGAAAAACTTATTAGCTCTAGTAAACGATCATGAAATAATTTTTTAAATACCTTCATCAGCGATGAAGTTATAAAGCTACAAAGATTGCAATTAGAAAGAGAAGTCCGATATGAATGTGGACGTCAGAGTTTATGACGCCTACGCCGCTGCCATAGAGAGAACAGCGTTTTCGCGAGAGGGACAGATATATTTGTTTAAAATAATTATATCTCGTTTGTTTTTCGAGCAATTTTGATTCTATTTTCACTATTAGTATTATATTTTTGTATACTTTTAGATAAACAGAATTGATAATAAATATTTTTTTCATGCATATACCCTATTGTAAAAAGTATCTAGTCTTGTATATGGCTTAGATATTAAAAAAAAAAAGTTAATCATGTTATGTACCTACCTAATGTAAAATAAAAATATCCGTTCAGTTATATTTGTGATTTTCTGATAAAATCTAATGTTTGAAACACCTATATTTATTATGTAAGTCACTGTACATTTATGTAAAAAATCGTTGTATGGCGTGTCGAAATTGTATGATAGCGAACAATCTGTTAATTATTACGTTTGCCGATTAGTGAATGCTTTTTTATTTTCAATTTATTTATTTATGCTAGTTGAGCTTTAATAAATCATATTTTATTACTCGTTTCATGATTATTTTATTTCTACCGTTTTATTATTTTTTTAAATCATGGGCCTCCTTTGGTGACGACTATCCCTCCTCCCGATCCTATAGATTTACAACTTTGGTAGATTATTGAAAAGCAAGTAAGGATAAAACCCTAGATTTGTTTATCTTTAATAGCTAATACCATATAATATACCATATCTGCTGATATCATATATACCACAAAATGATAGGTCTGAAAGTAAAGATAGATCGGTTTAGAAAACAGCCGTTAGGAATTAAAATCAAGGTCCTTAATTAACATTTTTCTTTCTTTAAAACGTTTTCTTCTTTTTGTTTGTCGACCGTCACGCTATCGCTGACTCTCTTTTCTTTCATATTACTCCTCACACAATTCATCATTCATCTTTTTATCCTCCCTCTCTCCATCCATTCACTAAGAGAAGCGACTATATTTATGATAAATGTTACAGGTTGGTAGTGTGGTAGGCTAGAACACACTCAGACCAGTAATCACATATGGCTCACTAGACTGGTGGCCCAGGACCGACTTGAGCACAGCACAGAAAGACCTCGAAAAGCTGCAGCGACTTGCCTGTGTGGCAATCACTAGCAAGTCGAAAACTGCTCCCACTGCGACCCTGCAGGCCATGCTAGGATTACCACCACTACACTGAATAGTGCGGGAGGTGGCGGCCCTTGCGGCTCTCAGGCTTAGCATATCTGGTACCTTCAGAACAGACTCCAGAATCAAGCACACGCGCATCATGGAGGTGCTGTTGGGCGGCAACCCATGATGACTTCACCCAACGACAAAGCCCAAAAGACACACCATTTCCAGAAGCACTACAACATAGTCCTAGCGGAGGAAATGGACGACTACTCAGCTAGTCTATTCTGTAAATAACTATTTCGATATCGAGCTTCACCTGAGTGACAAACCTCTCAAAGTGAGCTTTATTGCACACAACGTAAAGGTGTTACGTTTGACGTAATTTGATACTCACCTCGGATTCCGCTGTCGAGACACGAAAATTTTGTTACAGAATAGGGGTACAGGTCCCAAAGAGCTGAGAATATACACTGACGGATACTATACTAACGGGTAGACAAGCTATGGAACCGGTGTTGGAGTTTACTCCGACGACCTTAACATCAAAATATCCAGACCGTTAGGTAAACTCAACACCGTCTTCCAGGCGGAATGCATGGGCATTATCTTAGCGGTCCATGCCATAGAAGCCAGGAGAGTCACGGATACCAACATTCGCATACTCTCCGACAGCGCATCAGTCCTCCAATCCCTAGGGAAACATTACACTACCTCGAAGCTCATACAAGAATGCCACAATGCATTAGAACGCATCACGGTAACCAACCGCAACACTGTGACGCTGCAGTGAATTGAAGGACACAGCGGTTCACTAGGAAATGATGCAGCCGATGTGCTGGCCAGAAGAGGTTCCGGTGCTGTGACTGTTGGACCCGAACCCATAGTACCACTCCCTTTCACCCAGCTGCGCACATGGCTACAAGAACACACACACAAACAGGCGGAACGCTGGTGGGCCTTGGCACCAGGCTGCAGGCAATCCAGGGAAGCTATGCCATCCCTTAACAGGAAACTGAACAGACGCCTTCTGCGACTGGATAGAGGCAGCCTGCGAATGGTGGCGGGGACCATCACCGGGCACTGCTCATTAAACAAACACTTACACACGATAGGTATTACGGACAGTCCTCTATGCAGAGCATGTATGGAAGAGGAGGAAACTGTATCGCAAGTACTCCTTGAGTGCACAGTGGTTACACACAGATATCTTGAACACACCGTGTAAACTGACCTGCTTCTGGAGGGAGGTTGGCTGAATGGATTAAAATACTAGACTGGTGCGTCGCTCTCCGCCCCTAACAGATTGCCGGGCGGCAAACTTACCCTTAGGCCCATGGCTTCTGTTGAGAATTTGTTTACATCTACATGTGGAAACAAAATAGAGGAACTTAACCTAAGAGTGAAATTGAGTTCAGCATCATCTCTACTATAAGCGTACTTACCTTTCCGTGGTCACCGGGGGGTTGGTTGCCGAAAGTTTCGCTTTCGCTAAAGACCGTTGAGTGTCAGCCGTCCAAGAATTTTATATTATACTAGCTGACCCGCGCAACTTCGTCTGTGTCACAGTTTTCATTACTGCTCCGCTCCTATTGGTCTTAGCGTGATGGTATATAGCCTATAGCCTTCCTTGATAAATGGGCTATCTATCACTGAAAGAATTTTTGAAATCCGACCAGTATTTCCTGAGATTAGCACGTTCAAGTAAATAAACAAACTCTTCAGCTTTATATATTAGTATAGATATACTACTCTGTCAAGAAAGTACCGGGAAAAGATCAATAATACACAAAATGTCTGTTATTCATCCAAATTTATTTTATCACCTTCAAAGTATGCTCCTTTAGAAACGATACACTTGCGCCAACGAATAATCCATTCATCAAAACGTTTTTTAAACGCTGCTTCCGGAATTGAGTTCAGTTCTCACCGCGAATTCTCCTTTATGTCTTCTATCGATTGAAAACGGGTGCCACGAAGTGGTAATTTGAGTTTAGGAAAAAGAAAAAAGTCAGCAGGAGCCATATCTGGTGAATATGGTGGTTGCTGGATGGTATTTGTTGAGTGTTTGGTTAAAAAATCGTTCACAATGATAGCCTTGTGCGAAGGCCCAGTGTCGTGGTGCAAAATCCAAGAATTTTCTTTCCACAAATCTGGCCTTTTTCGTCGAATTTGCTCTCTTAAACGCCGCATAACGCTCAAATAATATTCTTTATTTACCGTTAGACCTTCCGGTAAGAATTCAGAGTGCACAACACCGCGATAGTCAAAGAAAACAGTCAACATGACTTTGACTTTTGATCGACTTTGGCGTGGTTTTTTCGGTTTCGGTTCAGTTGGAAGGCGCCACTCCGAAGTATGTTGACTAGTTTGCATGTCAAACTCGTAAACCCACGTCTCGTCACCAGTAACAATGCGTTTCATGAATGTTGGGTCCGAACTGACTCGTTCTAGCATGTCCTCAGCGACTTTCATGCGATTGAGTTTTTGGAGAAAATTCAGATCTTTTGGGACTAGCCGAGCAGCAACATGTTTCATACCCAAATGATTAGTTAAAATGGTACGGATCGACTCGTGAGATACAGAAAGTTCGGCGGCTATCTCTCTCAGAGTTGAATGGGGATTTTCAGTCACTATTTCCTTCACTTTTGCGATGTTAACTTCAGTTGCAGACGTTGACGGCCTACCAGAGCGAGGCAAATCTTCCATCACATCTCGACCGCTTTTGAACGCTTTGAACCACTCATAAGCACGAGTTTTTGATAAAGTCGATTCACCGTAAGCCTTCTGTAACATTTTCAGTGACTCCGAACACGAAATTCCATTGGCGATGCAAAATTTAAGACAAACTCTTTGTTCGATATTTTTGTCCATTATGAAATTCGCAATACACACTATATATGATATTACTAAAACCAGCACTGTATTTAATATAAATAACAGATGCAACTCAAACTCCGCGCCAAAATGGAAAACAGTTGTGTCAATCTAACAACTACAAAAAACAAAAATTTGAATTTGGAACCATAAACAAATCATCCATTCCCGATACTTTTTTGACTGAATGTAGATAGACTAGCGGACTCGACAGACGTTGTTCTGCCCTACTGCAGCGCCATCTGCCGGGCTGATTTGTGAATCTAAACCATCCAGGGCGCCACCCAAACGCATACAAAAAAAATATTTAAAACGGTCCAGCCGTTTAGGAGGAGTACAGTAGAATTATATATATTAATATTTCGAAAATAATTAGCATCTAAATCTTGATATTTCTCGGGTCGTGTAATTTTCATTTCTCAAAGGCTGGGGGTGAACCCAATCTCAATAAATATCCTTTTTTCCGCTCCACTTTGTTCAATGAATTCATCGGTTGTTAAGCTGAATAAAGTGTCGTTAGGATGTTCTGAAAAATCGAGTGTTATCTGAAAGTAAGTGAGCTGGACCGACGCCAAATGTTGCTATAGATGTCAACAAACACTTATTTAAAGTCATTAAAAGCAGGACTCTGTCATAGTGTTTTTCTTTTTGAAGTAAAATTTTCTTTAGCGGCGTTGTGCATTTTTTTGTGATGGGTTAAAAATGTTAAACTCGCATCATCAGGACACGTGACCCTGACCGAAAATTCGTAAGACGTGTCCTGCACAATTCTTTAGCGGCGTTGTGCATTTTTTTGTGATAGACAAAAAATATTAAACTCACGTCAGAATACGTGACCTGATCGAAAATTCGTAAGACGGAGGGAGAGAAGCACGTATTCAAGTTTTCACTTCTGCTAGCACTCCCGGAGTGCAACCCGTTGTTTTTTTTTATTATATCACATTTATTTTTCAATTTATTTGAATAAGAAATGTGATACCTATAATATTTTTTATTTATATAACTAATTTAGTTGAAACAATCGCTGTATGTTTTCAGTCAAAGAAAATAGATGTAATATGTAGTGTTTACTTATCGTATTCAGTTTATTTACAAAGGTGGGTCGTTGAAGGTTGTCCTGTGAAGGCCGTGTTTCCGGTGAGCAGTTTCTTCTTTTTGGCATTCCAAACTCACAACTCCGGGTTATACAGCAATTCATTCATTACAAACAAAATTGATCCAATTTATTGTTTGAAATATTCTACGACTTATTGAAAACAATTAAATTTTCCGCGCTCCCCCATACCAAGTGAGTAGTAGTGAGGGGAATAGGATAGAGTTTCGGAAATCAAGCTCGAGCCATTCTCTACATCAACTGCGGATGATATATCTACTTAGGAATTAATCATGCTGAGTTTTTCCCAACACCCTGAAGCGCTCATGATTGCTCTTACGTTGATTCTGCTGCGTTAAGATTGATGGTGTCGTTATGGTCGTGAGTTTTGGTAAGTGAATTGGCAGATTAGCTTAGTTATATTTTCTAATCAGGGCCTAAAGTCTACAAATTTTTATAAATTCGTCATTCCAACACGATCCCATTGTCATTTTGCTAAAAGATCGTAATCTGTTAATTCAGAATGGTCGATCACTGGTTGGTCAATGGTCTCATAATATAATCATGGTAGAAAGACATTCTCGTATTGTCATTATTGTAAAACCCGTTACATGATTTTCGAAAAACTACTACTAAATTTGAACATTAAGTTATGCCAGATTTCTTTTATATATATTTTTACATATTATTTATTAATTTGTCATTATGTACGAGATTATCATTCTATGCCATTTCTTTCAATGGAGTGTCAGTGGGTGACCATTGGAAAGTCATAATGACGCTTTTATATTAGTAGATTACCAAACTTGTCAAAATCAACAATTATGAAACCAATGATAGACCATTCTGACACTATTGTAATAGCAGACTTAAGGCCCACTCATTAACCTAATATATAAAATTCTTCCGTTACTGACTGATAGAATGATTGAGTGACTGACAGACAATGCACAGCCGAAACTACTGGTCGTAGAAATCTGTTTGGTCAGAAGGTTGCTTGGGAGTGTAGGGGAGCACTAAGAGAGGATTTCTCGAAATTCCTACGGGAACAGGAAAAAACGGGACATGCGTTTACGAAGTCGCGAGCTAAAGTTAGTTTATTTGATAAATCAGACCTGGACAGGTAACAAATGATAGCTTCTACGATAGGGTGATGAGGCAGGTACTTAAAGATTATTTATTATTTACTCACCACACTAGCTCCCTTTTATGTGTCGGGAGCGGGGCGGCGGCAGTGGCAGCGCGGGTGCGGCAGGATCTAATGTGTAAAATCAAATGGATGCAATCCCTCGGTAGCGGCGCGAGGGCGGGCAACGAGCGGTGCGCGCCAGTCGAGCGGTGATCGCCCGCGCACCTGCATTGCAGTGTTGTGCAATTTATTTTCTTCTTTTGCCCACAACAAATCGAGCGTTAAGAATAAATTTGAATCAAAAAAATGTTTTCGCCGTTGTTCAGACATTTCGTTCGCGAAAAAAAAAATAATTTCTCGACGATACAACCACGAACACAAAACTACGCCGCTATAGTGCCGCGCGATCTGTTCGCTCGCTGGTTTCGAAAACGGGTCTACGTTGCTCGCCCCGCTCCCGCGCCGCCACCGCCGACACCCCGCTGCCCGCAAAACTTGAGGCACAGGCCTTAGGCTAACCTCACCTAAGTTTTCACAGTAACGTTTTAAGAGAATAAGCTGGCAGCACTTTACTGAAGAGATACTTACCTTATTTTATGATTTCTATTTTAACTTCTAATGTTATGTTTGACGCCTTCAAATAGGTTATTAATTGAAAGAGTTAAGATACCTTTTCTAATTTATTGTTTTTCCGATTGATAATTTTATTTGATTTTATAATATGTCTCAGTAAACAGTCATAGGTACCAATTTTTGTACTTTTTAAGATATGTTTACTTAAACCTTCACACAAATAATCTAATATATAAAATTCTCGTGTCACAGTTTTCGTTCCCGTACTCCTCCGAAACGGCTTGACCGATTTTGATGAAATTTTGTGAGCATATTGAGTAGGTCTGAGAATCGGCCAACATCTATTTTTTTTTTTTGGTAGGGTAGGGTAGGGTAGGGTAGGGTAGGGTAGGTAGGGTAGGGTAGGGTAGGGTAGGGTAGGGTAGGGTAGGTAGGGTAGGGTAGGGTAGGGTAGGTAGGGTAGGGTAGGGTAGGTAGGGTAGGGTAGGGTAGGTAGTAGGTAGGGTAGGGTAGGTAGGGTAGGCAGGGTAGGTAGAGTAACCAGTTGACGGGAGCGAAGCCGCGCGGGTCAGCTAGTATTATACAACGTTGATACGACAGAGGGGCTTTCCTTTAAACTGCCTATACTAGGTACCATTTTCAAGCTCTGTACCAAAAATAAATTAATTAGGAGCAGTAGTTTAGTCGCAAATGATTTTTAAAGTTTTTGCACGGTTTTAACACGATGTATCTTTTCTAACAGTTGATTATCGTCTAAGCATAGGTCATGCACCTTACAACGATAAATCTACGATGCGTTGTTGCCGCTCTGACGCATGTCGAAGGACATTCACTAAAAATTGGCAATGCAAACAAGGAAGCAATCAATACACACACACTTGCACTTTCACTACGAAAGCGACTAACATAAAGCGAGCGAAAGAAATAGAGATAGGTCAGTTTGTTGCATCCTTGTTGTTATGTATGTGTGCGTGCGCCACACAACCGCGCACCACCCGCCTGGCTGTCTAAGAATATACGAGTACGCTAACAGCAAGCAGTGGTTTCACTTGTCCCCGTCCTACGTATCCATCAGTGGCGACGAGCATACCTACATTATAAAAAAAAAACAGTAACGGAAAATGTCCGGTGCAATTTTCGGGATTTTGTCATCGTTTGACCACAATACCCAGTCTTGGGAAACGTACAAGGCTCGTATTTCACAGTGGTTCATTGCGAATGACATAAACCAAACTATAGATGCGGCGGGAACAAAGCGACGAGCGATTCTACTTAGCGCGCTCAGTGATGGCACGTACAAACTGGCAGCTGACCTCGCTCTGCCAAAGCAGCTGCAGGACGTGCCATACGAAGATATCGTCGGATTGCTGGACGACCATTTTACTCCGAAGCGCTGTGGGTTCAGCGAGCGGTTCAAGTTTTACGCGGCAACGCAACAAACGCAAGAAACATTTAGTCAGTGGGCAGCGCGCCTGCGCGGGTTGTCGGCGCACTGCGGGTTCACTAACGTGGGCGAAGCTCTCCGAGACAGGTTCGTCATGGGAATGAGTTCTGGCCCTGAGAGGGATAAGCTCTTCGCACAGGACCATAAGGACCTGACTCTGGCCAAGGCCGTGGAGTTGGCGGAGAGTGTACATTGCGCGCGCGCAGGCGCGGCGGCCGCGCAGCCAGCACACGTACATCACGAACAGCTGTTCAAAATTACACAAGGACGCCAGCGAGAGAACACCGCTGAACGCAGCTCTGCTGGTGATAAAGTGCAGTGCCAAGTGTGTGGGTATCACAACCACAAAACATCTCAGTGTCGGTTCGCGAAATACAAATGTAAAAAGTGCAAATCGGTCGGTCATTTACGCCGAATGTGTAAAAATGTAAATTTCTTGGAAGCAAGCGACAACGTGGATGAGGGCGACGACGGTGAGTGCTTTAATATTCGTTCAGTAAAAGGTGAGCCATTGCTCGAAACGATTTCAATATCGGGAGTTCAACTAAAATACAAGTAGACAGCGGTTCAGCCGTTACAGCGATCTCCGAGAGCACGTACATAAAATATTTTACGAAAGTGCCATTGTCATTAACAAAAAAGCGGTTATTATCTTACACTGGTGATAACATTCCGTGCTTGGGGGTAGTACTTTTACCAGTTACATACGCGCAGCAAACACATGCGCTTAGTGTTTATGTCGTGCGGAATGCCGCTGCGGAGATATTAGGCCGTGATTTCATTTCGCTTTTCAAATTACAACTCATACCGGTTCGTTATTGTAAGCAAACCAGCGGAAGTAGCGAAATAGGGTCAAGTCTGGAAAATAAATATCCATCGGTATTTTCCAATAAGCTAGGACGATTTAATAAATACAAAGTTAGTCTTCAATTAAAGGACAACTCGAAACCGGTTTACATCCGCGCGCGGCCGATAGCATTTGCTTTGCGAGAAAAAGTAGACAAGGAAATAGATCGGTTGTTGACAATAGGCGTGTTAGCGCCGGTGAGTCATGCGCAGTATGCTTCACCTATCGTACCTGTACTAAAGAAATCGGGGGCAATTAGGATTTGTGCCGACTATTCCACAGGTGTAAACAAACAGCTGATTGTGGATCAGTACCCTTTGCCTACTATAACCGAGTTATTTGCGAAATTACACGGCGGTCAACAATTTACAAAATTAGACCTCTCAAATGCGTACAACCAGTTTGAATTAGATGAGAAATCGCAAGAGTTGACTTGTATCAATACGCACCGTGGACTTTTCAGATATACAAGAATGGTTTTTGGTCTTTGTTCAGCACCGAGTATATTTCAGCGGGCCATGGAGAGCGTGTTAGCGGGTGTGCCCGGCACGCTGTGTCTGCTAGACGACGTGCTCATCACTGGTGCTGAAAAGATTACAAGACGCAGGCCTCACACTGCAGAGGGAGAAGTGTGAGTTCTTTAAAGATGAGGTCGATTATCTAGGTTACGTAATTAATAAAGACGGCCTAAACAAATCACCGCTTAAAGTCAAGGCTATGGTAGAAGCGCCGGTACCTACGAACGTAAATCAGCTGCAATCTTTCTTGGGGTTGGTAAATTATTATAGGGATTTTGTGCCCAACGCGTCCAGCATATTAAATCCGCTATATGATTTACTGAAAAAGGGAGTTAAATGGGTTTGGTCGGAAGAGCATAATAAGGCGTTTGTCGCCATTAAGGAATGTCTGGCTTCAGAACAAGTGTTAGCTCATTTCAACCCGGCCGCGCAATTGGTGCTCACTGTAGATGCCGGGCCAGCTGGATTAGGGGCGATACTATCACAGATCGACGCCGACGGCGAACGTCCGATATCTTTCGCGTCGCGAACTTTAAACGCGGCCGAGAACCGATATTCGCAAATCCAGAAGGAAGCGACCGCGATCATTTTTGGGATACGCAGGTACCACCAGTATTTGTACGGCCGTGCCGTTCCGTTCACCCTCCGTACGGACCACAAACCCCTTTTATCGATTTTTGGGCCGTTTCGTGGCATACCGGAAGTGTCCGCGAACAGGCTGCAACGATATGCGATGTTTTTAAGCGGTTACAATTTTAACATAGAATACGTACGGAGCGCTGACAATAGTGCGGATTTTTTATCGCGAGCCAGCCTGCCCGAGCGGGTGGGGGCGCGCGCGTCGAAGGGGGGCGCGCTCGGCGACGCTGATGCCGCACAAGACATACCTGATCGCGCCTCGTACATCAATTTCGTCGTAGAAGGTAATTTGCCGGTAACACTAAACCAGTTGCGCGAACAAACCCGTAAAGATGCAACTTTACAAAAAGTGATTCATTTCATCTTAAACGATTGGCCTACGAAAATGGTAGATGTTACCCTAAAACCGTTCCATTTATGTAGGTTACAACTATCGTACGAAAACGGCTGTGTAATGAGGGGCCACAAACTGGTCATACCTGGAACCCTTCAAAGTATTGTGTTAACAGAACTTCACCGGTCACATCTAGGTATAGTAAAAACAAAGACGGAGGCCCGGTCTAGGTTCTGGTTTCCCGGGGTTGACGCAGCACTGGAAAACATGGTAAATTCGTGTAATGTGTGCCTACAGCTGCGCCCGACGCCGGCGCGCGCGCCTCTCGCGCTTTGGCCGTACCCGCCGTACCCGTTCCATAGAGTACATTGCGATTTCCTCGGCCCTATTAACGGTAACACGTTTTTAGTAATAGTAGACGCATATACGAAGTGGGCAGAAGTGTATAATATGAAGAACACGTCGACGTCTGCGGCAACAATCGAAAAATTTTGCGATTTTATGTCTAGGTATGGAATTCCATATACCTTGGTTAGTGACAATGGCACGGCATTTACTTCACGTGAGTTTGAAACCTTTTGTGCACTAAACGGTATTTCGCATGTGACGTCACCGCCATATAATCCGGCTAGCAACGGACAGGCGGAATCCTATGTTAAAATAGTCAAGAAGGGCATTAAAGCAAGTCTACTAAGCGTCAAAGGAGTACAGAATTCCTATAAAAAAGTATTGAAATACTTGTTCGATTATAGAAATTCAGTACATACAACAACTGGGGTTTCGCCTGCCGAGCTAGTATACGGGCGCAAACTCAGGTCACGCTTGGACCTGATTAACCCTCATCTGTCGACGCCCTCATCTCCGGCGCTAGCTAACGTCGTACGTAAAAAACAGTGTTCACAGAATAAGGCATCAGGAGGCCAAAAAAAACAGTGTTTCTCACAAGGAGAACACATAATGTATAAGAAATATACAACAAACGGTAAATTTACATGGTGTCGGGGTACAATTGCAAAGAAAGTTGGCAAAATCATGTATATAGTTAAAGACAATATCACATCAATGACCATTAAAAAGCACAAAAATCAAATAGTGAAATACAAGGGCTACGATAGCAATGACCAGGTGGATATTGACACGGAGATTCAGTGCGATGACTCATCACCTGATGTCGGTCGTGCGCCTCAGGAGGACAAGCAACCAATCGCGGAGGAGGAAAGAAGAGATGACCCAGTTATACAGCTTCATGACAGCCATACCCAGGCACTGCCAGGTGGAGATTCACATGAGTCATCGAACATACCAGGTCCGGACCGGTCAGATGATGACGAATTTCAGGAGGCTTTGCCTGACCTAGAACCAATCGTGCAGTTAGCAGAGCCCACACAAGGATCCAGCAGTAGTACCCTGACAACCACTGCTCGGTCTAAACGCACTCGCCCTAAGGTTAATTATAGGCAATACTTTTAGGTTAAGGCAATTATTATTATTATATTGTATATGTTCAACTGACGTGTATCTAACTAAGGGGAGGAATGTTATGTATGTGTGCGTGCGCCACACAACCGCGCACCACCCGCCTGGCTGTCTAAGAATATACGAGTACGCTAACAGCAAGCAGTGGTTTCACTTGTCCCCGTCCTACGTATCCATCACTTGTTTTTTGCGATCGGTAAGTCCCTCAGTGCGCCGACGCTTGTTTTTCGGAACGTACGGTTTGTGGACTTCGCGCGCAAACAATTGTAATTTTATTTTGTTATTGTGAGAGGACACGTAACTTGGGATTATTATTATTATTTAGTATTAGTGTTTTTTTGTGATTCACTGTTTTTTATGGTGATAGGACACGTAACTTGGGATTATTATTATTTAGTATTAGTATCTCCGGACCTCACTCCCATGGATTTCTTTTTGTGGGGTTACATTAAGGGTGAAGTGTATGCCTCAGAGGCTCAGAGGTAAATACAATTGATGAGTTAAAAAATAGGATTATTTTAGCATTTCACAAATTAAAGTGCTTAGCGACGGACAGTGATCTAATTAGAAAAATAAATAACAATATTCTCCGTCGGTATAATTTGTGCATCAATGTGAATGGAGGACACATCGAAAATTTAAAAATTTAGTGTGTTTGTTTTTGTGCGCGTACTTCGAAACGTTACCTAACATAAAAGCCAGTGCGAGCGGAGGCCTAAGTCGCCGGCGGCCACCCCGGCCCAGCCCCCGCCGAGCACACGAGATACCGCACACCGCGCTCCAAGGCGCGCGCGACGTTGCCGCTTTGTTGCCTAGCGGTATCTAAGGTCAGTGTCATTTTTTTACAAAGGGTGGTTGCGTTTTATTCAGATTTGCAAGCCATTTAGTTTGTTTGAAAAAAATTTATTTTCATTTATGGCGCTTTTTGTTTTTGTACCGTATCAAATTAATACTGAACACGTATAGTATACGTAGTTTAATTTAATGCCCCTCTGTCGTATCAACTCTGTATAGTTATTACATAGTTGTTGTAACAACAACTAATTTTTTTAAGAAACTGGCTGTATAGTTTTTGCGTTTAAACATATATCAACTCTCTTTTCTATTCAACAACACACACAACAACTCAACACACACACAACACAATACAACAATTACACACGCACTATTGCACAAAACACAACAATACAACTAAACAATAAAACACAACACACAATTCCACAACGCATTATTTCTGTGCGTCACTTTTCACGTGAACAAACAGTTTTTCTTTCTTCTTACTTTTGTCCTGCAAAATGAAACAAGATAGTTTAGTAGTAGTCAAACATTCTCTGACCGTGTGTTGTAGGTTTTGGCAGAAAAGCTTCTTTATTCCTTTGTAAACATAATTCATTTCCTGAAAGCGCCTCGTTATTTGCGGAGCGGCTTCGTAATGATGATCGCGAGATATTTGGGATGATACCTACATTGACGTACGGAGCCGCAAGAGAATGGTTTATTTTGCTTATTTGGGAAAATGCAAATAATTTCTAAAATTTAATTAACAAAAGAGGCAACATAAATTAGACAGGAGGCACATTTGTTTGTGGGCGTGGCTGATACTTTTTAGGTTCGTTCACTGCTCTAGTATGAACGAAACAGGCTACAATAAAACAAACAAGTTTATTACAAGTGATTCTCTGAAACGTGTTGGAGTAATTGACGTTGCTACCATTCGGAAGGATAGAACTGTTGGTGATTTTCTACAATTCCAGCTATAGTGTGACTTAAATGATGGCCGTAAGTACAAGGCAAAGCATAGTCTTCTTTTTCTTCTACCTGGCGTTAATCCCGGCTATTGCCAGGGTCCGCCTTCCTACTTAGCTTCCTCCACTTTGCCCGATCTTGAACATCCTTCTCAGTTAGGCCATTGGCTCTCATGTCGGACTTAACGACGTCCAACCAGCGCTTGCGAGGGCGACCACGGGACCTAGCCCCAAGAACAGCCATATTCATGCATCCCCGACCAACGTACTCCATAGGGCGGCGCATGATGTGGCCATACCATCGCAGACGACACTCTTGCAGTTTTTCCCCCACGTCACGGACACCAAGACTACCTCTGATGAAAGAGTTGCGTATGCGATCGGATCGCGTTACGCCACTCATCCACCTCAGCATCTTCATCTCCATGACGCGAAGCTCCTGGGTGTGTCTGCTTAGTGCTGGCCAACATTCACCGCCGTACAGTAGGACAGGCCGTATGATGCATTTATATATCTGCCCCTTGAGCTTCGGAGGCATTTTGCGGTCGCATACAACGCCCGTTACCTCGCGCCACTTCGCCCAAGCCGCGCCTATACGTGCTTGGACATCGTCGTCCACGTTGCCAGACTCGTGCAGCACGGATCCAAGGTACCTGAACGTATCGGACTTTCTGATCAGGTCCGAACCTATTCGGATGAACCTATTTGAATCGGTGCCGCCACAGGACATGTACTCAGTCTTCGCCACATTTAGTCTCAGACCACCGTTTTCAAGCGTGTCCTTCCAAATGTTGACTTTGCGCTCAAGATGGGCTTTGTTCTGATTAACGAGGGCGATGTCATCGGCATACATCATTAGCCATGGGGGCTTATCTTGGATGTTTGCCGTAACTACATCGAGCACTACGTTAAACAAGAACGGGCTAAGAGCCGAGCCTTGGTGAACGCCAAGATAGAAACAGATATTGAGAAGCCATTCGATTCGCCAACAGCGGTCTGGACAGAGGACACGGAATCGCGGTACATGTCTCTGATAATGTCAATATAGGCCTAGCAAAGCATAGTAATAATGTATAATAAAAAAAATAACTCACCTTGGTAAATTTTGAACGCTTTTCGTTCAAATAGATGAGCGGTTCTATAAAACGAACCACATAACCGCAGACCGCATTTTACCGGCAAAAGGCCGGAATAAGCTGCGCGAATTTAGGTAGTTAATTCTTTCCTGTAAAATGCCAAAAAACCCGTTTCAGATTACTCAAAGCGTCTATAAATATGCAGTATTTCAGCAGAAAAGGCATTTTATACCAGCTAGGCAATAATAACAATATCATATGGCGCCGAAAACAGTTCACATCGATTATTCCTTTCTTAATAATCCTTCTTCTCCCTCTTATCTAACTTCACAAATTCAATTCATTTGCTCTGCGCACAGTAAAAATCTTCGCTTTACTAATAATCTCCTTCTACGCTGTCCCATACACCGTTCTGGATTTATCCACTCGTCGTTCTTTGACCAAGCAATCTTCCTTTGGAATGCGCTCCCTCTAAACATCAGGACGGCAACCAGTCAGTTGTCCTTTAAGGTGAAGGCACGTGAGTACATTCGCAAGAAGTTGGTGGAATCATCACAGCGTTAATTCGTTTAATTGATTTATTCTAAACGTCGTTATTTTTTTATGTGTATGTATGTATCTATGTATTTATGATTGTATTTCTTTTCCACTCCGTTTGTCTTTCCTTTAAGTTGCATCTGCCATGTTGTCTCTGCACCATCCTAAGGTCGACTGGTAGAAAATGCCTAAGGCATTAAGTCCGCCTTTGTACAGTATTTTCACTAGTGCATCAAGTTTTGATAAATAAATAAATTATTAATTCTTTATTGTATACCAAAACAGCTATTCAAAACACAGTAATGAAAGTTCATGTACAAAGGCGAGCTTAACTCAGAAATGAGTTTTCTCCCAGCAAACTTTTGAGTGATAGAGAAAGATGACAATGGAGGGTAGGATCCAGTGCACATTATTACAGTTTACATCGATCATGTACGTTCTTGATCAAGTATTCATGTGTCGAACATGTAAAGCCCTGAAGCGATAGGATTTTTGTATCACAGTATACGTTCTCTATTTGATCAAGAATAAGACTTTTCCTTGTTGAGAGACAGATCGAAGGGTTAGTTAGAATGCTTTAAATAGTAAAAACTATAATAACTGTAATATATAAATACTGATCTAATTTTACTTATACCGGCATCGTGTTGTAGTGATAAGGTTCTGTTCAAAGTTGTGTAGGTAGATTATGATTAGATTAATTCAGGACTGTCTAAAACGGTTAGAATTTTGTTACAGGTGAAATGGTAATCAACCTGCAACGTCGGCTGTATAATGCCTTGCGAATAGCGAGGTACTAATGACCGGAGATGGGACAGAAGATTACCTAGCAACAGAGAACTCTCAGTAGTAATTACCGATAAGCTGAGTACTGCTGAGTGCACACAACATCATGCGGGCGGGTTGTATAGACCAAGAATAATAAAGCAATAATTGTTTTACTCTTTACTTTTGAAAACTGAAAAATAGGTACACGTACCTACTATAACAAAAAGTAATACAACGCACAGTTGCATGTAAGTGCGTGACAAGTAAATTCTAGTTTTAGACATGAAGATCATTTCACTTTTAGTTCACAAGAGATTCCCTCCAACTAAGTCAAACTTTTCATTAAAATTTTTCCCTTAGCTGAATAATTTTCTATTTCCGTAACACTTAACAAAATACTGTAAATTGTCTTCATATCTCATAGATAAGTACAGAGAAGTTTTTGGGTATTTAATTGCATTGAAGGAGACCCGAATCTTATTGAATTAAATTCAGAGGTTGTTCGGTAAGAGGATTCCATTAACTCGCCATCTGTTGATTACCGAAGCTCCGCGTATCATGGAGGACGATCAATGGGTATTAATGAACAGCTACCGACCCGTGCCGGCTAACAAGGCGGGTGTTAAATGTTGGCTCAGATTTTAAGACCATTTTCTGATTTTGATTTTATTGTTAATATTAGAAATATTTCAGCGTAAAACGAACTTTGTAATTTAAACAAACGCTATTTATGTAGCGTTAGAATATTTATGTTACTGCTCTAGTTATTTTTGTGCGAATGAGGAAAGGCGCGTGGTATATATTAAGTTAATATAAGTCATCAGTTAGACGAGGGCCAAACACAATTTATCAGAGATCTAACTATGAACAAAATGTTTGTGTTGTATTAGTTGCTCGATAGATGGCGTTAGAGGTAAAATTGTGAGTCGCTATAATTACTTGCACCTCACTCATTATAAGCGTTGGATTTCTAAAATAGAATCAGTTTAATATTGGAATTCAATCAACTAGGTCGTGTTTTATTTAAAGTGACGCAAGCTAAGGTTTGGCCTTTTACAGTCAACTGCAACAGATTTTTTTTCACGTTTGAAGTTTGATGCAGAGTTGAGCAGGAAATTGGGGGAAAAACTTATTCCTCATAATATAAGGTTTCCAACCTGGGCAGTTGCTTTCTTAAAGCTACGACAAATTACAACATATTTTTTTCTATTAAGTGAAATCATAGAAATTTAACATGAATGGGGATAAAATGTTCTATTGTCATCATCATCATATGACGTCCACTGCTCGACATAGGCCTCCCCCAAGTGTCGCCACAACGACCGGTTCTGTGCGTCTCGCATCCATCGGCTTCCCGCGACCCTCATCAGGCCATCGGTCCACCTTGTGGGAGGCCTTCCGACGTTACGTCTTCCAGTATGCAGTAGCCAAACCAGAACTTTTCGGCCCCATCGACCTGGGATCCCGTACTTGCTTCTACTTGAAGTAAACTAAAGTGATAAAATAGGTGCCTCGAATCTTTTATTTAACCTTTTTAATCGGAGTGTTATTATTCATAAACTAAAAAATAATCATCTATTAAGGTTTATCACCTTGCTCGATAGATGGTGTAGGTGTCGAATTAGAAGTCGTTATGGTTTCGTTACGCGGCATATCTTATAAGCACAGTCTGAGCACGGTGCCAATAATAGTGCAGTAAGCAATTTTTTTAAACAAATAATTTTTGCTACAAGGTTGAGCCCTTTCTGGTTCAATCTTTGTAATTAAAATAATTTGACGATATTTTTATTTTGATTTTTAAAAATAAATGCGGGGAATTGCTTTTCTGGCTGTGTCAAACGGTTTCATAGAACAAAAGTAACCATTTCAATTATTTAGGTAGACCATGCCGCTTGCTCATTTTGAAAATAATCTTATCCTGAAATGTAAGTATTTAAATCCGATTCGGTTGAGAAGTCAAACGGAACTACACGAGGAAATAATGTGGGACGAGGTGGAATAAAAAATGTAATACATTCGTGCTTACTAGACGAGGCTTGGGCGAACTCAGATAAGTTATGGCTCATTTACATTATATCGTTTTGACCGATTACGTTGCAGCCCGTATTCAGTCACGGACTAGTGTAAACGGGTTTTCGGTTAGCCGTATTCGGCCGCAGACCGTTCTTCGAATCCGGTAAACCAACAACTTAACGAATATGGTCGCCGTATTCGGTGACCGACTTAATGTTAAATATCCTGAAAAATCAAGAATATTAACATTTTATAATTTTCACTTGTATCTTATTTCATACGGGATTTTGAAATTAAGAAATAGACAATTAATCATTAAATAAAACAGATTATTTTCTTTGTGAACTTGATGAAAAACACATAGATTTGGCAAGCGCACCGACGACATGTGAATAATGCATGCTGCTCTCTTGGACGCTAGATACTCGAACACTTCAGTGTCGGAAGTGCCGCACAGCAGTGAGCGGACAATTAGACACTGTGATGAGATTTCTCTGTTTTGAAACATGTTTGGACCATTGACAATAAACAAATAACGCATTCATTATCTCATCTGCCTAGCCTTTTCCCAACTATATTTTGTCGGCTTCCAACTAAGCCGGATTTAGCTGAATACCAGTATTTTACGAGGAGCGGCTGCCTATCAGACCTCCACAACCCATTAACTGGGTAACACGGTACTTCATGACAAGACTGGAGTCAGATTTACTGGCTTCTGACTATCCGTAACGACTGCCAAATATTCACAAATGACAGCCGGGAGCCGGGAAACTCGGTATGTTAAGATGGTCACCCATCCACAGACCAACCTTGGCAAGCGTTGCTTAACCTTGAAGATCAACCCGTGTGGCTGTTATTATCTAGCCACGACCTCCTCGAATAAACAAATATCGCATTACGTCTATATAAATAATTATTTGACGGGATCGTTTTGTTTGCTAGTGGCCGCAATTGATACAACTAGCTTTTGCCCGCGACTTCGTAGGCATATATCTCGTTATTTGCATTGTCTGTTCCCGTAAGAATTTCAGGAAATCTAAAAATTTTGGGGGAAAAACTTATTCCTCATAATATAAGGTTTCCAACCTGGGCAGTTGCTTTCTTAAAGCTACGACAAATTACAACATATTTTTTTCTATTAAGTGAAATCATAGAAATTTAACATGAATGGGGATAAAATGTTCTATTGTCATCATCATCATATGACGTCCACTGCTCGACATAGGCCTCCCCCAAGTGTCGCCACAACGACCGGTTCTGTGCGTCTCGCATCCATCGGCTTCCCGCGACCCTCATCAGGCCATCGGTCCACCTTGTGGGAGGCCTTCCGACGTTACGTCTTCCAGTATGCAGTAGCCAAACCAGAACTTTTCGGCCCCATCGACCTGGGATCCCGTACTTGCTTCTACTTGAAGTAAACTAAAGTGATAAAATAGGTGCCTCGAATCTTTTATTTAACCTTTTTAATCGGAGTGTTATTATTCATAAACTAAAAAATAATCATCTATTAAGGTTTATCACCTTGCTCGATAGATGGTGTAGGTGTCGAATTAGAAGTCGTTATGGTTTCGTTACGCGGCATATCTTATAAGCACAGTCTGAGCACGGTGCCAATAATAGTGCAGTAAGCAATTTTTTTAAACAAATAATTTTTGCTACAAGGTTGAGCCCTTTCTGGTTCAATCTTTGTAATTAAAATAATTTGACGATATTTTTATTTTGATTTTTAAAAATAAATGCGGGGAATTGCTTTTCTGGCTGTGTCAAACGGTTTCATAGAACAAAAGTAACCATTTCAATTATTTAGGTAGACCATGCCGCTTGCTCATTTTGAAAATAATCTTATCCTGAAATGTAAGTATTTAAATCCGATTCGGTTGAGAAGTCAAACGGAACTACACGAGGAAATAATGTGGGACGAGGTGGAATAAAAAATGTAATACATTCGTGCTTACTAGACGAGGCTTGGGCGAACTCAGATAAGTTATGGCTCATTTACATTATATCGTTTTGACCGATTACGTTGCAGCCCGTATTCAGTCACGGACTAGTGTAAACGGGTTTTCGGTTAGCCGTATTCGGCCGCAGACCGTTCTTCGAATCCGGTAAACCAACAACTTAACGAATATGGTCGCCGTATTCGGTGACCGACTTAATGTTAAATATCCTGAAAAATCAAGAATATTAACATTTTATAATTTTCACTTGTATCTTATTTCATACGGGATTTTGAAATTAAGAAATAGACAATTAATCATTAAATAAAACAGATTATTTTCTTTGTGAACTTGATGAAAAACACATAGATTTGGCAAGCGCACCGACGACATGTGAATAATGCATGCTGCTCTCTTGGACGCTAGATACTCGAACACTTCAGTGTCGGAAGTGCCGCACAGCAGTGAGCGGACAATTAGACACTGTGATGAGATTTCTCTGTTTTGAAACATGTTTGGACCATTGACAATAAACAAATAACGCATTCATTATCTCATCTGCCTAGCCTTTTCCCAACTATATTTTGTCGGCTTCCAACTAAGCCGGATTTAGCTGAATACCAGTATTTTACGAGGAGCGGCTGCCTATCAGACCTCCACAACCCATTAACTGGGTAACACGGTACTTCATGACAAGACTGGAGTCAGATTTACTGGCTTCTGACTATCCGTAACGACTGCCAAAGATTCACAAATGACAGCCGGGAGCCGGGAAACTCGGTATGTTAAGATGGTCACCCATCCACAGACCAACCTTGGCAAGCGTTGCTTAACCTTGAAGATCAACCCGTGTGGCTGTTATTATCTAGCCACGACCTCCTCGAATAAACAAATATCGCATTACGTCTATATAAATAATTATTTGACGGGATCGTTTTGTTTGCTAGTGGCCGCAATTGATACAACTAGCTTTTGCCCGCGACTTCGTAGGCATATATCTCGTTATTTGCATTGTCTGTTCCCGTAAGAATTTCAGGAAATCTTCTCTTAGTGCTCCCCTACAGCTCAGAAGAAACCTGGCTAAATTTCTGCTTTCTACGAGCAGTAGTTTCGGCTGTGCGTTGTGTGTTGGTCATTTACTCAGTCACTCCGTAACGGTAGAATCTATACTAATATACAACGTTGATACGACAGAGGGGCTTTCCTTTAAACTGCCTATACTAGGTCCCATTTTCAAGCTCTGTACCAAAATTAAATTAAATAGAAGCAGTAGTTTAGTCGCAAATGATTTTTAAAGTTTTTGCACCATTTGAACACGATGTATCTTTTCTGACAGCTGATTATCGTCTGAGCATAGGTCATGCACCTTACAACGATAAATCTACGATGCGTTGTTGCCGCTCTGACGCATGTCGAAGGACATTCACTAAAAATTGGCAATGCAAACAAGGAAGCAATAAATACACACACACTTGCACTTTCACTACGAAAGCAACTAACATAGAGCGAGCGAAAGAAACAGAGATAGGTGAGTTTGTTCCATCCTTGTTTTTTGCGATCGGTAAGTAGGGCCTCTAAAAAACTTGTTTTTTCAGTGCGCCGACGCTGTCTTTTCGGAACGTACGGTTTGTGGAATTCGCGCGCAAACAATTGTGATTTTAATTTGGTATTTTGTGATAGGACACTAAATAAGTTTAAGACAGTATTTCGTTCTTTTATTGTGAGAGGACACGTAACTTGGGATTATTATTATTTAGTATTAGTATCTCCGGACCTCACTCCCATGGATTTCTTTTTGTGGGGGTACATTAAGGGTGAAGCGTATGCCTCAGAGGTAAATACAATTGATGACTTAAAATTGGATTATTTTAGCATTTCACAAATTAAAGTGCTTAGCGATGGACAGTGATCTAATTAGAAAAATAAATAACAATATTCTCCGTCGGTATAATTTGTGCATCAATGTGATTGGAGGACACATCGAAAATTAAAAAATTTTGTGTGTTTGTTTTTGTACGCGTACTTCGAAACGTTACCTAACATAAAAGCCAGTGCGAGCGGAGGCCTAAGTCGCCGGCCGCTCCCCCGCCCCGGCCCCCGCCGAGCACACGAGATACCGCACACTGCGCTCCGGCGCGCGCGCGATGTTGCCGCTTTTTTACCTAGCGGCCTAGGTATCAGGGTGGTTGCGTTTTATTCTTATTTGCAAGCTATTTAGTTTGTTTGAAAAAAATATTTTCTCATTTTTGGCGCTTTTGGTTTTTGTACCGTATCGAATTAATACTGAACACGTATAGTATACGTAGTTTAATTTAATGCCCCTCTGTCGTATCAACTCTGTATAAAGCTGAAGAGTTTGTTTGTTTGTTTGTCTGTTTACTTGAACGCGCTAATCTCAGGAACTACTGGTCCGATTTAACTCTTCAGCTTTATATATTAACTAGTTGACCCGCGCAACTTCGTTTGCGTCACAATTTTCATTACTGCTCTGCTCCTATTGGTCTTAGCGTGATGGTATACTACTCTGTCAAGAAAGTACCGGGAAAAGATCAATAATACACAAAATGTCTGTTATTCATCCAAATTTATTTTATCACCTTCAAAGTATGCTCCTTTAGAAACGATACACTTGCGCCAACGAATAATCCATTCATCAAAACATTTTTTAAACGCTGCTTCCGGAATTGAGTTCAGTTCTCGCCGCGAATTCTCCTTTATGTCTTCTATCGATTGAAAACGGTTCAGTTGGAAGGCGCCACTCCGAAGCTTGTTGACTAGTTTGCATGTCAAACTCGTAAACCTACATCTCGTCACCAGTAACAATGCGTTTCATGAATGTTGGGTCCGAACTGACTCGTTCTAGCATGTCCTCAGCGACTTTCATGCGATTGAGTTTTTGGAGAAAATTCAGATCTTTTGGGACTAGCCGAGCAGCAACATGTTTCATACCCAAATGATTAGTTAAAATGGTACAGATCGACTCGTGAGATACAGAAAGTTCGCCGGCTATCTCTCTCAGAGTTGAATGGGGAGTTTCAGTCACTATTTCCTTCACTTTTGCGATGTTAACTTCAGTTGCAGACGTTGACGGCCTACCAGAGCGAGGCAAATCTTCCATCACTTCTCGACCGCTTTTGATCGCTTTGAACCACTCATAAGCACGAGTTTTTGATAAAGTCGATTCACCGTAAGCCTTCTGTAACATTTTCAGTGACTCCGAACACGAAATTCCATTGGCGATGCAAAATTTAAGACAAACTCTTTGTTCGATATTTTTGTCCATTATGAAATTCGCAATACACGCTATATATGATATTACTAAAACCAGCACTGTATTTAATATAAATAACAGATGCAACTCAAACTCCGCGCCAAAATGGAAAACAGTTGTGCCAATCTAACAACTACAAAAAAAACAAAAATTTGGATTTGGAATCATAAACAAATCATCCATTCCCGATACTTTTTTGACTGAATGTATATGGGCTATCTAATACTGAAAGAATTCAAATCGGACCAGTAGTTCCTGAGATTAGCGCGTTCAAGTAAACAAACAAACTTTTCAGCTTTATATATTAGTATAGAGTATAGATATTGATTTTCATGTCAATGTTATCCTACTTTGTTAATTGCGTCGATGCGAGTGTGAGATGAAAAAAAAATAACAGCTACACACAGGCTGTTCCCGAGCATTGTATCATCAAGAACACTTTGTAGATCATCTCGTTAATTCATGTTTTTTTATTCCTTCATGATTAATTATCTTCAATGTATTGGTAGTTGCTTGTAATAAATCGTGTTCTGACAGAGTAATTAAGTAGCAACTATACCGCAGTGCGGAACACTCCAGATAACCTTTTGTGCAAAAATAATTCTCATGTTATAATAAAATAGTTATTTTCTCACTAAGTATGTTGGACGATAATGATTTACGATCGTTCTCTCAGCCCGAGTGTTTGTTCTCACAGTAATTACGTGCTATGGGGCTTTAGCTTATGGATTTTTAGTATTTTTATACTTAAACGTCGAGCATAATAAAAACTTGATTTAAAGTTTTTGATGCTTTTTCCGAGATCTTTATTTTCTACTTCGAACCTCTTGGCTCACCAATGCCCCACCGTTGTATGGCAAATGGAACCTTTTGGTTCCACCGGTGCACGTAGAGGTTAACCTACTATTTTTCGAGAAGGTCTGCTAAATGTGTGACAACTGACAACTAAATGTGTGCTTGATTAATTCATAGTCCTAAAATGACAATAATGTTTGGATAATAAGACCTTTAATGGGTTGTGGAGCTCTGGTTGGCAGCCGATCCACGTAAAATACTGGTATTCACCTAAATCCGATTTGACTGGAAACTGACCCCAATATACTCGTAGTTGGGAAAAGGCTAGGCAGATGATGATGAACATCTCGCTTGTTGGTACCGAACGTTTTGCAACTGTCGCTCAAATATTTGCACCAATTAAAAAAATACTACGCATAAAGAACAGTAACAGAGAAACTTTCAGCTTACTTTGAGAGCAACTCAGAGAACTGACATTGATGCTTCAACACGGAGCGAGGCCATGACCTCATTATACTCTGGAAATATTTTCACGACTAAGTTGGAATTAGCTTCCAGCGTCCCGAGATGTGGCTGAATGTTAGAAATTTGCGAAGATGTGAGTGATGTAGTTACAATATTTCCCTAGTGGCTTGTAGCCTAATTTCAAATTTTGTAAAGTTTTTTTGGTTTTGTCTCATCTGATGTCGCGTGTCGCGTCTCAGTTAATGTGAGTCAGTGCGAGCAGCTCAGAGTCGCTCGAAGCGGTGGAGATCAAAGAGACGAAGCTCGCCTCGGAATGGCTTTTATAATAACATGTTTTTGGCTTTGAGCGACTTATGCATTGAAACAGAAACGCTAGTTTATAAGCACTTTAGGGCAATGCAAGGAGAAAATGAAGCGAGTGTTTGTGACGTAGTATGTACCTAGGTGTGTAGTGGCCTTCCACTCATAGTCAAGCAAGGTAGGTCTCAGAGCGGTCAAAGGTCTTAAATGCCCTTAATAATGTTTAACATGCAAGCACACTACTAAAACGGCGGCACATAATTTAATAAACGGGGTACTCTCAGGGTAATACACACTGTACTATGTACATAATTAAAGGGATTACATTTGAAACATTAAGTAACGAGCCGACGGGTTGGACTGACAAGTTAATAGCCTCACGAGCTGCCTTAGTGCTTATGTTAATGTTGTAAATAATGTACATAGTTTAAATGAGAACTTACTGTGTACTTATGTTCTGAACCGTTGCTACGCCGTAGTTCGCCTACGCGGCCGCTACGTGAGCTACGCTGTCGTAGCAAATTCATAAATATGTCGTAGTCGAGAGCAACTCATTATTGCGAAAGTTAGTTTTTAAATAAATTTAGCTAACGCTATGTTCGAACCGACATTTAAACAAAAAATATTAATAACAACCTGATTCTTAAAAGCTTGCGAAATTTTTTCCATTTTGTCGTCGCCCGGTTGAGTTTTGAGTCGTTTGATATTTCGCAGAGCACTTTTGTTTGAAAATCCTGATAAGACCTTGGAGTGTCAAGAGACGCATTATGCGTTAAACAAGTTTATCTTGGCTAATAATCTCTCCAATACCTGTAACTTGATGAATGAAATACGCTGAATTGTAAACCTAACTAGTAGGGCAATACGCCAAGTTTTCGAGTGTGTTGAAAAATATATTGCATTGCCTACACATTGTTTTGAAAGTTCAACATCCCGTATTTAGGTTTTCCATTTAGAATTTATAGCCTGTATTCCCTAGAGACGAAGAGAGAATGACTGTAACGAGAAATGGGAAGTTTTAATTTCAGCATATGGAAACAATTACAACATTGTTTAATCCCCGCATGAACACAACCGTGCTAATAACATTTGGTACGTTTTATTATCTAAAACGAGTTTCGGCTTACCAACATCGATTTGTTTTTTTGTTCTTTCTGCGAGGTTCGATGCCGAAACGTATTTCGTTATACGAGATGAATTCGTATCAAAGTTCTGTCGCTCGTAACATCTAAAGGTTAAAATCTTTTGACATTTATGTAAGTTTGTAGATGTTAGATTTTTATATCACGACTCCTTCATCACAAACGTGTAAGTATAGGTAATTTCGGGAAACTGGTGAGACTATAAGCTGGACAATTGTGTCCACTATTGTAATGTAGGTCGAGAATAGGTTTTAGTTTTGACAAGGATAATTCAATGCTGGAAAAGTTAAAAGTTACATCGTACTATACTGCAGAGTGTAAAATTTAACTGCTGTATTTATAATACAGGCACAAAAATCATGGTATGCTAATGATATTTACTTTGCAAATGGCTGGTAAAAATCGATTGTAGTTGTTAAAGAAATACATATAGTAAAATGTTATTCATGTCAAGCCAAGTACATTGTAGCGAAGAAATATTCCATCCAAAGAAGGTCTGGTAGATTTTTCTATCAGCACTCAAACAACTTACAGAATTAAACTTAGTAAATTAAAGAATTAAAGTTAATAATTAAGAATTAGTTAAGATTTATAGAATTAAAGTTAATATTAAAAATTGTACAATCTTTATAAATGTAAGAGAAAGTATGTTCAATCTTTCTTTTGTTGTTAAAAACCATCAAAGACGACGGTTTGAGTAAATATATAATCAAGTACAAAATTCAAAAAAAAACAATAACCGTAAAACTACATAAACGCCAAGAAAATATTTAACATCAAATAAAACAAACTTGAAAGCTGGTATAATTCTGACAAGGAAAAGAAAAGCCAAGACAAGAATAACGAAACTAAAATGCCACAGTCAAAGTAACGAGGTAGACGTCGAGGTGGCAAATAATAAAGACGTTATTCATTTGAACTTCTCGCGACGCGGTTCCTTAAAAGGAATCGAAATAATGGCACGAAGGGACTGGTAATTTGAACACGAAGTCACAAATTTGATTCATTTTTCTCGAAAGAAATAATCTGCTTCAGGTTTTACTGTAGCTACAGTTTTATTTAGTAACATAATTTACAGTCGCGTGATCAAGCAGTGATAAAGCAGTGTCTAATGTTTGAAAAGTTATTTAAAAATGAAATATAAAATCGTTGAATTTCCGAATCGGTATTTTTCCATGTACCAGTTTGTTGAAAAAGTTGTGATAAGTAATGACTAATGAGACAGTAGTGCACTTAGGCGTCGCGTTTCACGCGCAAGTAGGATTTTTTTCTTTACGACCAGGTACGAGCTTAGCAAAAAAAAAAATGGAATCTCTTATGGTAGATTTGTTATTTTGATAATTCTCATTTTAAATTACTTCCCTTGTAAAATAATTAATTATAAAACATTCACAAGAACAGCAAAACTCACATTCTATAAAAAAAACTTTTCAAATTTGTTGCAGACTTTGATAACGACGTCGTCGGTTGGAATTTTTTTTATAGATATCTCGAATTTCTTCGTAACTGCATTAAAATACATTTTCAGTTTTCAGCTAGTTTTACAAAGTTTTTAAAAGCAATTTTAATTTATTTATATATATCTATCTCGTTTATTCGCAGTTTAGTCGCAGCTGCCATTGATATACTATAATTATAAGTGGTAAAGTGATGATGTGGTCGAAGATGGAGCACGCTTGCCTAGAAGTAACCTATTCACTCTTTACTTAAAGACTCCCAGGTTG
Organism: Lacanobia oleracea; assembly: GCA_950371165.1. NCBI lineage: Eukaryota > Metazoa > Arthropoda > Insecta > Lepidoptera > Noctuidae > Lacanobia > Lacanobia oleracea. The sequence continues at coordinate 6,906,757 of OX493404.1, forward strand.
TAGCTAACAGGAAACACAAACTCCGGCAGGGAATTCCACTCCTTAAACGGCACTTTTGAACGTCATTCACATTTCAAATATATATAAGTTCTTAAAGTTCTTCCTAGAATCGCTTTTCTAGGTCACCTAACCAACGATGTTGATAAATTAGCACTTATCCGATGCTTATTCTTCATTAAAAACCAAAATAAAGATATTAACATTTCTTTAAATTAGATACTATATACATATTTTTGACGGTGATGCTAAAATAAGTGCTTGGCAAGAAGTTTGTAAAGAACTCATTCCAGATTTCGACGACAAACAAAAGGATTAATTTTTCTTGTGAACTGTACATAAGCGACACAGTTCGCCATCAGTGTAGCACTGAATGCATTTTCGCAACCGACGGTCAGCGCTGTCGGTCAGGACGTACGGTCAGGACGCACCGTCGGTCGAGCACTGTTTCCAGCCTTAACCAACGGTTGGGACGACGGCCCTGCGTGCGCGGGGCGCCCCTGGCTTCGAGGGCGACTGCGCCGCAGTCGTCACAACCTGACACTGAGGTTTTTGATATTTTTTTGTGAAAATTTTTGTGTTTTGTGTATTGTTTGAAAATTTATTAGTGGTGCAGTGTAAATAGTAATCTTAGTGCAACATTTGTGATTTCTAAGTTTTTTTTTGCTACTATGATTAAATCTGTAAGTATTGTAAATATTATATAGGCTTATGCTAAGTTTTGACGGCAGACGCGATACCGTTCGATGTGCTAGTCAACCTGCCACATCGCTGGATGTCTTAGTGAGATGCCCCCACTGCTCCCAAGCACGATATTTTAAGGGTGAACGAGGCTTGAAGGTACATGTGGGCAAGAAACACAAACCCCACAGTGTGCCTTCACCATGCCATTTGAAAAGAGTTCCTCGTGGCGCGAGACCATCCGTGGCTTCGAGTTTGACGCGTTGTGTCCGCCTTGCCGTCCGAGAGAACTCACAAAGTGCTTGGGAGCAACTGCTCACCTTCCCATTTAGGATTTTACATGTGCACAAAAATTCGGCGACTAAAAAAATGCTAACAGCCCAAATTAAAGATAACTGCAACATTTCGGCCCAAAGTTTCGAACCAAATTCCACTTCACACCTCCCCCAAAGAGGCTTATTGCACCATGTGGAATCCAAACTAGGCGAAGGTGATATCAGGGGCGCAGCTAGGATCATCTTTAGCAGCGATGTGGTTGCGCCGTGCTCTCCAGAGACACTTAAGGCTCTGGAGGGCAAACATCCCGCCCCGTCAGATGATCTCACCTTCCCCGATCCCCCTGATCCAGACTCAAACTCACTCGAAATTACAGTTCAACAAGTATGTGCGGCCGTCTGTTCCTTCCAGAGTGGCTCCGCCGGCGGCCTCGATGGTCTTTCTCCTCAGCATCTGAAGGACTTAATGTGCGCAGGTGCTGGGGAAGCTGGTGAGTCCCTTTTGAAGGAACTGACGGCCCTCATCAACCTAATGCTCTCCGGCAATGTGAACGAAGCCGTCATTGATATTTTGTATGGGGCAAACTTATGTGCCCTGCGCAAAAAAGATGGCGGCATTCGTCCCATTGCCGTAGGGTCTACCTACAGGCGCATCGCAGCCAAAATTTGCTGTGCTTTTTATAGTGAATCTCTGGCCAGCAAATTCCAGCCCCTACAACTGGGCTTCGGTTCCAGAGGGGGCTGTGAGGCTACGGTGCACGCTTTGTCCTCGTATCTCAATAGCAACGAAGATGAGGTCATTCTTAAGGTTGACATTAGAAATGCCTTCAATTCCGTGAATAGGGACACCTTGTTGACAGAAGTTAAAAACGAAATACCCAAAATTTACAGTTTTCTTCACCAATGTTACAGGCATACTTCTAAATTACTATATAAAGAAAACCTTTTGGAGTCAGCAGTCGGTTGTCAACAAGGTGACCCTCTTGGGCCAGTCATTTTCAGTTTGGCAATTAATCCCATAATTCGGCAGCTAAATTCTAAATTTAATGTTTGGTATTTGGATGACGGAACTCTAGGAGGTGATGTAGACACAGTCCTTAAAGATTTAACTTTTTTGATGGATAAATTTAGTTCAATTGGGCTAGAACTCAACCTTTCGAAATGCGAAATTTACCTCCACCAAACGAATGACAGACAGACTACCTTAGCAAAATTTAACACTATAGCTCCGAATATCAAAGTCACTGATAAAAATTCTCTTCACCTCCTGGGCTCTCCAATTTTTGATGAATCCTTTCCAACATTCATTGAACAGAAAATACAAAATTTTAATGATGTCTCGGAAAGACTTTTCAAAATTAATATGCATTCGGCCTTTACACTTATTCGATATTGATGCTTTGGACCAAAATTCACATATAGCCTTCGCTCCTCTCATCTATGGAAACATTCACATCTTTTGGAAAAAGTAGACCAAATTATTAGAAACACACTTTCTTCAATCCTAAATGTGGCCTTGGACGACCGTGCATGGCAGCAAGCCACACTTCCCATTCGCATGGGTGGACTCGGCGTCCGCAAAATTACAAGTATTAGTTTACCGGCCTTCCTCTCCTCGGTCCACAGTACTGATACATTAACCAGGAATATTCTTTCATCCTCACTGGTTAATTTTGAGGTACCGTGTTTGACCGATGCGTTGAATGCTTGGAAAATGGCTTGCCCCAACATGGATCTGCCCGACAACCTGACCTCTCAGAGACGATGGGATGAGCCGCTCTGCAGTATTATACGGAATTACTTGATTCATACATCATCGAATACTGCTGAGCGCGCGCGTCTGTTAGCTGTGGGAGAGTGGGAGTGGGGTTTGTGGCTTCAAGCACTCCCGTCATCCACCATAGGTACTATGATGGATGACGCATCGTTTCGGATCGCGGTCTGTCTCCGCTTAGGCGCACCTTGTGTTGCTCCGCATCGGTGTCACTGCGGAGTACCTTCGACAGTCTCGGACACCATGGCCTTTCCTGCTGCAAGAGCGCAGGCCGTATAGCACGACACGCTAGCATCAATGATATTATTCGTCGAGCTCTTGTCACCGCCGGCGTACCTGCAGTATTAGAACCTAGTGGCTTGGTACGTGACGATGGAAAGAGACCAGATGGTATGACGTTGGTGCCGTGGAAGGTGGGTAGGCCTCTGGTGTGGGACGCAACATGTGTCGACACCCTTGCGCCATCACATGTTCCAAGTACAGCAAGCTGTGCCGGCGCTGCTGCTGCAGCTGCTGAGGCCCTCAAGCGGCGCAAATACTGTAACCTTATTGGTAATTACAGTTTTGAGCCGTTTGGGGTCGAAACGCTAGGGTCATGGGGTCCGAGTGCGCGTCTCCTTTTTAAGGACATTTCTCGCCGACTGGTCGACACTTTGCGTGACCAGAGGGCTGGCTCGTTCTTTGCTCAAAGAGTTAGCATTGCCATTCAACGTGGCAATGCTGCCAGTCTTCTGGGCACGTTTCCGGATGACAGCGATGCGGAGGAATTTTTCGACGCCTGATCGTATTTGATTTTGTATATTCAAAATGTATATAGTTATTTTTATTCTATGTGATAGAAATTTATGTAAAGATTACTGGAGAAATAAACCGAAAAATAATTATAAGACATTACAACTTTATACATTTTCATTTCACTTAAAATTCTCCGGAAATGCAAATCTTTAATGAAAAATGTGAATTTCAAATGAGTCTACCTCTTTTCGAAATAATCTAAAAACCTGGTATTAAAAAGAGACGAAGAATGCTAATCTGTATAATGTGCGCCTGGTTTCGTAATTATGTAAATGCATGAAAAAACTTGTTTCTGTTACGAACTTTTGGTGGTGTAATATTTTATTTTCTGGATGAATTCCGGACATAACTCTTTACTAAGTAAATAAAACTCCCTAATGAAAATGTTTACACACATAGCGCCTTTTCTAACATTTTTTTTTGTTTGTGATGGGTCTTGCCTCTTGACTCTAGGTCAGAGATGACAGAGAAAAAGTCTATATTTTCGGTTGTCGTATATATTGCACATATTATAAAGAAAGAGTTGGTATACTGCAGTCCTGTCCTAGTCAACGACTAGACAAACTAATATGACTTCAATGAAAATTCAGGTCGATTTTGGTCTTGATATATTTTTCGAAGTTTCACAATTCAATATGTACATGAAATATCGAGTAGTAAACGTTGGCAAATTAGATTTGAAGAATAAAAACTAATTCGAAATAGTTCATCAATAATGCTACAGTAAATACAACGATAATTATGTTAGAAGCTTTCGTTTTCAGTAGCTTACGTAATAAACCTGTAATGCTCTTGTTTGTTAATGGAGGTAAATTGAGGTAAATATAGAAAATTGAGAGACTCCGCAATCTTGATGTCAAACAAATAATCGATAATGCTCTTACCGATGAAACATTTCGCTAGGAAAAACATCGTTAGAACATTATGAACACGTGTCTGGTTCGACAAATATGCTTTTTCCCCGAAGCTGAAAGGATCCGTAATATCTCAAACTCGTCACTTTGTGAAATCAATTATACCACTTCAAATATACGGAAGCGAGGCATCCTTTTGAACACGTTACACGGGCCATCGAACGAATACATCGTCAATCATATTACCAGTTGATTTATGCGAAGGAAAATACAGTAATATTCATAAATAAACCATGACTTTAAATAATATTTCATAAAAGCTGAGGAGCATTTATGAAATTTTAAGCTTGATAAAGTTCAGCATAAAAATTCGAGCTCTTGTGTTTGTACAGTTTCGGCGCTGCTTCGAAGTTCAACAAGCATTATATTTGCAAAACCAGGAAATTAGCATTACACTAAATGAATTATGGTAGGCGCTAGATAAATGAAAGGGGTCAGTGACAGTTATTGTAAACTTATTTGGCGCCTACCATAGGCAAGTTTATGTTATGCGGAAGTTTCATAGGTCTGCAGCCTGTGCACATACGAGGGGGTGTCAGTTGGTATCGGTATCCACTAGTCGTAGAAAGAAAACTATTTTCTTATGGCAGGTTTTGCAAAATATTTAGAAAATTGCTCTTAGCAGTTCAAAGCCATTTAAGAACAAAAGTTGTGACTTGTTGTAAAATAAACGATCGGAAGCTACTTATGAGTTGACTGAGCCACAAAGATGTGAAAATGTGTCGCATCAAATAAATACATAAAACAAAGACACCACTATGAGAGATAAGACCTTTGAACAGACTGCCAGCGGCTAATATTGCAGCTTGACTCATTGAAATTCGTTCTTTATAAGTGACGAATAAAGTTCATTTTACTATGAAAGTGCTACTAAAGTCTATTGGGTCAAATGAACAATCGATGGCTCCGATGACATCTATTGAAAGGGTAGGCTTTACATAGCTGCACTATTGACGAGTGTTGGGGCGTAACTCCCAACAGTAAAAATGTTATGTTGATGTTGTGTATTGGGATGTTATGTTGAATGTTATGTTGAGTGAGTAAACAACCAATATAAAGGTATAAAAGTTTAAAGTTTAAAGGTATAAAGGTTTTATTGCTACTAAAAATAACATGTTATGAGGTAATAATGTACACTTAATGTTGTAAAACAAACTGCAACGTTTCACTATATGTAGGACGAGTTGGTTAGGGTCAATGTACAGCGTAGCTCGTACAAGGAGTGTTATCGAACAATCGTCAGGTTAATGGATATCCCGGACTCAATAGGTTTTTATAAGGGAGTAAGATTCGTGTCTTCTCCAATTTAATCAATCAAACTGGTTAAATTACTGATTCGATGAGTTTTGTGAGATTTACGACATTTACTGCTGAATCTTAACTATATTATATGGCAAAACAACGTTTGCCGAGTCAGCTACCTAGAATCTTAAATAATACAGATTGTGTTAGTATATAAAAACTTTAACCTATGTTCGTAAAAACACACATCATGTCTTCACAAAAGTTCTTGTGTGTCAGGAACGCTCGACTGCTCTCTTCACTGGTGGACCCTTTCTTCTATGCTGACATCTATATGAGGCGCGTGGAACACAACGCCTGGTTCTGATCGGACAGCCAGCCACCCAACGCTCGCCGTCCGCAAGCCCGAGCACACTCTTCTACCAGTACACCAATTCCATAGCTAGATTTGTTTCAATGCAAAAGTCGTTTGCTAAATTTCCGTTCAGTTCCGATGCAACGCAGTTTAGGGCGAAAATGTATCTGAAGATTAGAAAAAGCTGCAATTTTTTTTTTTCAGTGAATAATAATAATAATAAGTTTAATAATAATAATAAGTTGGTGTCCCATTCCATTTAAAATGTCTAAAGAGGCCTCTGCGAGTTGGCTTCGGCCCCTCGTACGCCTACCAAAGGACCGGGTCTCTAAGAAAAGGGACCCGAGATAGTAAAAAAAAATAAAAATAATAAGTTTATTAGTACATAACCAAAACAACAGCACAGTACATAGTATATGGAAACAGTGGGTTGTACTACCAATTTTTAAAATTATTGACAGTTTTCCGGGCTCCTAAACTAGGTACGCAGACCTGTATCTTAGGAGTCGGAGATTTTGCGGCTTCAATTTATATAATACAACCGTGACTTTTCTGTTTGTTTACAGTATTTTTTTTTATTTTATTAACACAGCAAATGGAGTGATTGTAAATGAGTGTAGTGTGTGTGTGTGGTGAGGTGTGTATGTGAAATGAAATCAAAGTGTCTAATAACTTTCTTTCAAGCTAGGTTTAATAAAGTTACGATTCTATAGCCAATATAATTTCTGTCTCATCATAAGTTAAGGATAAAAGCCATTTTCGTAATTTATTTTTAATTTCATATAAGTTATATCTATACAACGGAATAATTTTATTTATTTTATTATACATTCGTGAACTTTGAACCAACAACTGTCGTCTAGTAAACGCAAAATGTCAGGGGTTTGTCTTACATATAGGAAAACCGTGGCGTCTCAAAAGCAGCTTTTTATCCAGTGGAAGGTTGGAGTGTCTCCTCAGGACCGAACGGAGGACATATAGTTGCCTGACTGTGAGAACTTCGGCCTCAGAATATAACTGATCAGTGGGGTAGTCCCTAGGTTTAAAAAGCATCACTTTAAGAACAGCTCGTTGTGCCCGTTCTGCCGGGATCATTGCGGTTTTGTAAGTACCGCCCCAAACCGTAATGCAGTACATAATGATGGACTGACAAAGGCTGATGTACACAAGAGTTAGAGTTTCAGAATTGGCGGAGTGCCTGAGTTCTTTAAAAATATATATCAGTCTTCTAACTCTAGTGCAAAGTGCCTCTATATGCGCGTGCCAGTTAAGATTTTCGTCAATTATCACTCCCAAGTATTTGATATTGGGGACTGTGCTGAGAGCAAGACAGTTACAACTTACTGACTGATGAGGAGGACAAGTGTGAGCTTTAATTTTACGAGGGAAAGAGGATAACGTTATTGATTGTGGGCGATAGAACCTGATTAGTTTTGTCTTATCCAAATTCAACGTCAGCAAGTTAGCAGACAGCCATTCCATTATGATCCGAAGCGAGCATTCTGCTCCATCTCTGGCCCGCTCCCAGCTTTTGTCAGACACTAGAAGTGTAGTATCGTCAGCATACGAGAAAATTTCGCAGTTAGAGATGGAGAGTTTGCATAGGTCATTGATGTATATTTGGAAAAGTGTCGGTCCTAATATACTACCTTGTGGGATTCCATAGGTGAGCCTTTCATATGAACTAGTGACTGAATCAATGAGAACACACTGGGATCTATCACAGAGGTAGTCTTTGAATAGTTTGAGAGGCACTCCACGCACTCCCAAGCTTTCTATCTTTGAAATAAGTCGAGGGACAGAGACCGTGTCAAAAGCCTTGGTTAAGTCTAAGAAGATGCCATAGCAGTTCATTTTATTGTCTAGTTTGCTTACCAGACTGTTAGTGAAGGCAGCAACGGCATCCTCTGTACAAATTCCCGATCTGAAGCCATACTGGTTTTGAGCTATTAATTTATGTTTTTCCAGAAAACTGACTAAGCAATTGCTCAGAATTCTTTCCAAAATTTTTGAAAGCGTACTCAAAACAGAAATAGGTCTATAGTTTGTGACCATGGCTATGTCCCCGCTTTTATATATAGGATGCACGACGGCTCTCTTAAAAGGTTCAGGGAAGATTCCAGAGTCTATGGATAGGTTACAAATTTAATATGAGTGACTACAGGGGTTAAGGTAACACGCGAACTCTTGATAACTCTGGCTGGAATATTATCCCACCCTGTAGCGCAGTCACTACGGAAGTCTTGGATAATTCTACCAACTTGTTCCTCATCCACAGTAAGGATTACAAGAGAGTTCGATAATTGACCGGGTGGTGTTGTTACGGCTGTGGTGTTGGTACTGGCTCCAATTTTCGACGCCAGGTTTGCACCTATCTTGACAAAAAACTCATTGACCTTGTTTGCCGATGTTTTAACGTCAACTGAATCACGCAGTAGTTCACGAGGGGAGCGGTTTTGAACATTAGTATTCGTGATAGATTTAATCACTTTCCACGTTGCCTTAGGATTATTTTTGGCTTTTAGAAATTCTTCCTTTTCAAACGCTCGTCTCAACTTTCTTATTAAAGTGATACAAAAGTTTCTGTATCGTGTGTACGTTATTTTAAGTGTGGAGTCGTCAGGCTTTTTCCTGACTTCGATATGCATTCTATCCCGGTTTTTTAGACAACGGACTAGGCCAGTGCTCATCCACGGTTTTAGAACCTTGCATTTATTATGGGTTTTGGTTATTCGGGTGTGATTAGTAATCACACGTTGTAAATTACCAATTAACAGATTAGTTGCTTGATTGGCGTCTGTACAAGTTAAGATAGGACTGAAGTCGGTATTGTCTAGTTCTTTACGAATAGCTTCATAATCACACTTTGGTGTAGTTCTTTGCCCACTACATCCCGAACTGGAATTAAGGAGCAGAAATAAGCAGATTGGCTGGTGATCGGTGACGTGAGAGTCTAGGACTAGCACGGTAGAAGTCTTCTTAGATTTAAGCATTATATGATCTAGACAGTTGTTAACTCTGGTCGGTAGAGAATGCGCAGGAAGTAGCCCAAGAGTGGCGGTGAGAGTTAAATAGTCACTAGCGTGCCGGTCACTAGATCCTCATTTGATGTCAACATTCATATCACCTATTAGGATAATGTTAGCGTAGGAATTCAGAGAAGATATTACGCCTTGCAGACTGTTATAAAAAAATTCTAGATTTTGGTAAGATGGAGAGCGATAGACTGAAACTATTGCCGTAGAGCCCAGGCAGGATATAATACAGTTAGCGTCCTGAAACGCTGGTTCTCTCGTTTCAGTTTTTAAACTTTCTCTAATATAAACTACTACTCCGTCATTTTGTTTTACATTAGTGATTGTAGCGAAGGATGAATAACCATGTAATATAGGAATAGGTCCAGAAACCTGCAGCCAACATTCTGTCAGAACCATAACATCAAACTCAACCTTCGTTAATGAAATCATGGTTAGAAATTGATCTAAATTTTTATTAATGCTTCTAATGTTAATATGAACTATTTTTAAGTTATTATTGAGCATCTGGACTAAATCAGGACAATTTTCAGGGGAGCATAGAAAAGATTGAGCGACCGAGATGTTATCCAATTCCTTGGAAATTTGATTTAAATTAGCCATTGGTTACCGGTAAAATTGAGTACAAAATACGAAACACGGGATACAGCTGTTGGGCGATGTGAGAACTAGTACTTGGTCTGATAGAGGTCTTTTTGTGATACAGTAATAGTGTTAGTGAAGAGAAATAGTAAGTTATGAAAGAATTGTCAGCCATTAAACTGTAATATAGCCTGATGGCGTAATTATACTAGTTTGCTTGTGTGAAATCGTGTATGTGTGTGAAGTGTAATTCTTATGTTTTTAGTTTAGGTGTTACGGTAATTGACATGAAAATGCAATAGTTATTTAAATTAAAATAAAGCAGATATACAAAGTAATATTGAATGTATGCACAAACGAGAATAACTTTAAAAGAAATTGAGCATAGTCATTGCTGAACTCTTACTGCTGGTACCGGTAGAGGTACTGGCACTTGCACCGGCACCGTCAACATGGTAAGGCATTTTTCTGATTTGATTTCAGTGGGTTTATCAGCTGGGTCTTTCTTCAGGAGAATTCTTCCATTGGAATACCAGCTAGAGTAACTCCTTGCCTTAGCAAACTGACGGGCGTCATACAACAGTTTTTTGATTGCGGGAGGTAAGTGTTCGTCGACGTAAACTGGTTTCTTTTCCCCGGCAATCCCGATCAGTTGTGTGTTCAGCTTATCATTGATGGAATGTTCTTTATTAAACTTCCTCACTTTAGCGAGGAATTCGTTTCTCATATTGACACAGCTAAATTCGGCGACAATTGGTCTACATAAGCCTGTTTTTCCAGGTATACATATACATCCCGGAAAGCAGATGTCCGAATTTCCATGTTAACGGTCTTCCCCACGCTTGATACCGCAGAAATGAGATCCACAGATGTTTCTTTCTCCTTAGCCGGGATATTACGCAGCTCGATAGTAGCTTGTCGTGACATGAAGTTCAGATCTTGTACCTGCTTCTGTAGCCGGTAAATATGGTCTTCGTTTTCAATTTTCTCCTTTTCTGTTTCGAAACCTTAGAATTGAGACCTTCATATGTTTCATTTATAAAAGACATGCTGCGGTCCATCTCGTTGTTGGATTTCTCAATCGAAACACATCTCTGCTTGAGCTCGGCAACTTCTCTGACCAGCTTAGATAAAATGGCAGCTTGTTCGTCTTTCCATGATGTGAGCAGCTTTTCTTGCTCAGACTTCCAAGTTGCGAGCATCTCCATTAACTCCGATTTAAAAGCGGAAAATTCTGTGGATCGTTCGGCGTATAATTCGCTATTTGGAGAATCGGCAAGTCGTTGACGTTTGTTCCGCACGGTGATATTAATAGCGTCTGCTTTTTCGGTAGTGGCACTCAGAAGGTCGGACTCGGAAAGCGATTGCCCATGGCTCAAGCCTGTTTTAGGCGGAGTTCGTTGCATGTTGTTGCAAATAATTTTTAAATAAAATAAATAAAATAAAATAATCTTTAATTCGGATAAGCAACATCCATATGGGTTAGTAAACAAAAAGATAACTTATTCCTATGTTAGTAAACTTATATCTACTTAGAGACAAGGATGTTGTTCGAGATACATCTTCGAACAACATCCCCTAACAAAGGAGAGTCGTATCTCCCCGCTATAGTCTTCAGGATGGAGTTGGAGCTGACCCGCACTCTACAAAGCAAAGAGGCAGATTTCTGTCTGACGATGGCGTGGAAACCATCGACGTGTGCTTGTGCAAACATATCTGATGCACTGCAGAAACGGGGCAGCCCCATCAACATCCTGAACCCGTTATTATACTGGACCCGTAGGGCGCTGATAGCCCGCTGAGTATAGTTGGTCCACAGGCTGCACGTGTAAAACACTTGGCAATAAGCTTTAAAAAGCGTTATTTTGACTTCATCGCTACAGCGTGCAAACCTGCGAGCCAACATGTTACATCGAACTGCCAGCGCCCTACGTTCCCTCTCAATATCCACTTGGTCACTAAGGTCGTCAGTTACATAATGCCCCAAGTATTTGAACTGGTACACTCGCAATATGTCATTCCCATTCAGTTTAATCGGAGGCACATACTCAGGACATTTAGCACCTCCAGCCTTAAAGACCAAGAACTCGCTTTTCTTGACATTATAAACTAGGCCATGCTCACGAGCATAGCCCTCACAACAACTCAGCAGCTCTCTAAGCGCCCTAACCGTAGGGCTCAGCAGCACCATATCGTCAGCGTAGCTGATGTTGTTTACACTGACGTCATCAATGCGACACCCGATTTTCTTGCTGCTGAGCTCAACGATCAGGTCGTTTATATACAGATTAAACAGTTTTGGTGACGTTATCCCTCCTTGTCTAACCCCGCACTCTAGCCCATACGATACAGATAGTCCATCTGCCCATCTCACACTGTTCGTCTGGTTGTAATACCAATACTGGAAGATACGCAACAGCTCCGCTGGCGCTTTCCTCTCCCGCAGCTTTTTCCACATAACCTCGTAAGATACAAGGTCAAAGGCACGGGAGAGGTCTAAAAAGCAAGCATACACTGGTGTACGACGTTTCGTGTAGTATTGCACCGTATGTTTAAGGCTGAGAATCGCACTTTCAGTGCCAAGATCATTACGAAACCCAAATTGTGCGTCGTGTAAATTCAATAAACCACCCAACCGTGCGTCCAGCAGACTGTCGAGTATCTTCGCGACAATAGTAGCCAGGGAGATGGGTCGATAGTTACACTTATCAGCAACATCACCCGTTTTATTTTTAACAATAGGCACGACAATTGTTCGCATGAGATCAGAGGGAAGGTACGAGTGACACATACAAAGCGAGTAAAACATAGCAAGTACTCTAGCTATATGAGGACCGGCATGTTGCAAGTGCTCAATGCTTAAACCATCGTGACCCGGGTCTTCCCTCTTGTCATTTTCTTAATGGTGCTTGACACCTGCTGGGCCGAAAAACGAACCAGATCAGAATCACGACAGCATCCGTCATCGACCACTCGCAACGATGACCCCAGTGGTGACTCCACTTTAAAGTGGTCCATAAACATGCTGGCTATGCTGTCCGGCCGATCAGCACCACCGACACTCACAGGAAGGCCAGGCTTAATATCAAATTTTTTGGTAGCCTTCCAGAACTTCTGAAAATTATTGGCTTTACGGAGGGATGCTACAATATCAAGCTTAATTTGTTCTTGATGATTCTGGCACCACACTAGTTTGCTTTTAAACACCTTTCGCGTCCGGCGCATGTCATTGTAAATATCGCCTGAAGTTGGTTTATTGTGCCATACCCACAGCTGATACTTAAGCCTCGCCTCCGCGTGGGCGCCTCGCACGTGCTTGTTCCATCCAACAACACGGCCAACATGTCTATGAGTCCGAGTTTCCACTTGGCTCTGTATCGCGGCTTCTGACAAAGCAGTAACAATACTGTTATACATTTTGTCCAGAATCACCCTATGCTCAGCATTATTACAGTGACTATCGCTGCACAAACCAAATTCCTCAGGATAATCAATCAGCCTTAACTTACTATTACATAGGTCATAGTACACGCTTATTTGATCGCTATCCCTCTCGCCCCAAATAACTCTGCTACGTGATGTTCTATGGTCAGTTACCTTAGGCTTAATCCTATCTAACCTACACACAACAAATATGGGACAGTGATCAGACCAGAACACATCATGCACAATCCCTATCTCAGTAATCGTTAACCAAGCAGCCTGCGTGACGACACAATGGTCAAGCCACCGCCTACAACCATGCGCGTCACTGACAAACGTATAGCTACTTGACTGTAAGCCTAATTTTTCAATGTCCGCACACCTCCACTTTTGTTCGTTACAAAAATCTAAAAGTTCACAACAAAATGACTCACCGGGGTGTGCGTTGAAATCGCCAAGTATGTAAACAGTTTCCACGTTACTAGCTTCGACAATCGCACTCACTTCACTTAAGCACTCAGTGAATTCTGTCAGATTTTCACTCGAGTCAGTCGGCATGTAAACACTGAACACTATTATGCATCTGTCCCCGAGTGAGACTTTAATTGCCGTTAAACGCGCACTGTCACAGCTGATTACCGTAACTGATTCAAAGGCTCGCTTACGCCACAGGATCGCAACACCGCCATACGGTCGTCCTCTCAATATTCCTGCTGAGGTATCAACAGCTGACTTTCCTGTGTACTCGAATTCGTCATGAATTTGACCAAGATAGGGTATCTCATGAGGAAGCAGCCATGTTTCCTGGAGGGCAACTATGTCAGCTGACTGACACAGAAAATTAACTGTATCAACAGAACGCTTCACCGATTTGCAGTTAAAACTTACAAATTTACTCGTGTGATAATTGCAACCATCCATTATTTATTGTGTCAATGTTTGCTTAAGTATGCCAGTCTTCGTTTTGTAGGCATCATTTACAAAACGTCTAAAAGTAATTCCGTCGGGCCATAACTCACTATCTAGAAACAGTTCTAGTTTCGTTTTGGGGACATACAACTTATAGGAGTTATACCTCTTTTCTGTTTTCCTGTTAATTTTAAACAGAGTTACATCTTCCTGCGTGCTATCTTTAATATATGCAATAATATCACTCTCATTCGTGGTTTTACACACATTAGATATGAACAATGGTACCCTGATGATAGCTGCCTTAAATTTCCCATCCTGACCTACGAACGCCTTTCCCCTCCTTCCATGAGATGAGGGATTTTTGTGTTTCTTATTTGTAACAACAGTCCATTTTTCCCCTACTACTTCTTCGCACTTGTTACTCGCCTTCAGTACATCTGCTAACGACTTACGCTCATTTCCTTGCGGTGCAAACGAGCTATTAGTGCTAACGTTCGAGTTAATGAGATTAGAACTCGTAGTAGGGGTACTGCATTGTTCGGTGCGCCGTTGTTGTGAGTCACAAATGTTATCAGGCCGCTGCGCGAGCGAGACAGCGTCGCACTGGTTTACGTCAACCGTCAAGCTCGCATCACCAGCTGATTGCTCGTTAACGGTCTCAGAAGCGGATAAAAGTTTTTTCTGTTCACCCACTTTTGGAAAATAATCACTTTTTATCGATTGTGACCTGGATTTCGGAGATTTGTCATTGCTTTTGGAGATTGAATGCTGCTGCAAAGCCATTGGACCACTATCAAAGTTGTGTATGTCTTCAATAAATGCGCCTCGCCTTCTATTGACAAAGTCAAAGTTGTTGTGGACAATTGAAGCACTCTTTAGATTTTCTAAATCTGTTCTTAACTCGAGTAGTTGAGACGCTGTCGCACAGTCATTCTTTAAGACTTTGACATCCGTTTGCAGCACGAGGATATCCTTTAACAGTTTCGTCGCGTCTATATGGTCAAACGTAACCGGTGGCAGCTTTTGCAGATCACGCGCCACAAAGATGGGTACTCTCTCTGGTTCAGTGAGCTTCAGAAGACATATGATATCTTCGATGTCCCGTGCACTTTTTCCTTTACTTTTACGGATTTTCCGTTTTGAGTTTGGAACTGAATCGAAAAGCAGTGTCTTCGCCGCCACAATTTCGCTGTCTGTAAAACTATCACTGCACAACCGAGTGAGGGAAACCTCATCCATAACATCCGCCTTGTTTTGTATAAACGCTAATAGTTCATTTATCACTATATTACAATTTGCACATTTGACAATATCTGACGCCATGGTACCGAAATTAAGTAAAAGTACGCAGGTAGTACGTACGCTCACATTCGCGCGCGAACGACGACTTTAAGAAAAATAAAAATAAATTTGGAAAAATAAAAATAAGATTTTAGAACGCAAAAAGAAACACAATATGCTGGATTCGAACTTCCTACTACTTGGTTCGCCTTCGATGCAACGCGCTACTCAACCGCGCCAAGCGAACTTTTACAAAGTCGTTCGAAATACGTGTGTGCTTTGCCGTGCGTCGCTTTAGTGGTCAGGATCGGAGTACGTGATTCCTTTGTGTATATAATGAGTTCAAAGTCCGAAAAATGAGCAAGTTGTAAAAATTTTGGTTTGTTCCGATATTAAAAACCGCTCACACACAGAATTATTGTTGTTATTTCACTGTTATTTTACACTTAGTTTGTCACTCGTTAACTGTAGGATGTAACTGTATAGTTTTGTCGCTGTTATATGCACGTTTTACTTAGTTTTGGAATTAAAAACACGGAGGTAATTATAGGTACGTAAGTGCGCGGTGGCGCCACGGACGGAACTTCACGGACGGGACTGAATAAATGTCAAAGCCAACTATTTCATGCGATTCAACAAAGATTTGCCCAGCATTGGCAGTGTATAACTTTACCAGTACCAGAGCGTTTTATGAAATAAATGAATACCTAATAACAAACTAGGAAACATTTTACAAATTGTTTAGTATCTTTAAGAATCTCTCTCACTTATACAAATGCACGAATTTGTAACCATTGTACAGGAACTTTGTTATGGATTGCGCGGAAAATGAATTTTCTGTTTTTCTTCTCGGTATCTAATAATACACAAAGCATAAAAAAATCCTTTGTTATCAAATAAAATATAGCCAGTGCAACAGAAACAAAAGAATTTAATTAGGTTAGCTGCCTGTTGTAATTATTTGCATGAAATAAACTCGCTATTCGAAAATAAGTTACTAAGTGGATGAAATGTCATTTCGGTACTTCTTTTCCTCTTCTTGTATACTTTTTTCGTAGGCAAATTACGTTTCTATTAAATATGAGCAACTTTTATTGTTTACATACTTTCTTCCGATTTTAAATTTGTGTCAAGGAGTCGTAAATAAAAACAGTAGACATAAGTACATAAATAAGTCAGACGTGATAATGTCTATCACAAGCAAAATCCAACGAGAGGGTCTCGTTCAGATAGTTGAAGTTCAACCTAGACTGAATTCTCTCACCGTGCATTAGTTTCCTACGTATGACTTTTCGCTTAGTTAGCTCTTCTAGCCAAAAAAACTATCAGGTTGACGGTGGATCAGTTTGTTTGAATTATCAGATTTTGCTACGTTCAAGCTTATCTAAATACCAGAGAGTTACCCAAACATACTTAGCTACGATTGTCACACTAAAACATTTAAAAAATGATGACCCCCGAAAGACAAGATCATATTTCCAGCATTTATTTTCCAACACCCATACCCAGGAAACTTTGAACATGAGCTAAGTCTGCTAATAACAGAATTCTATAGCGGTTATTGACCGTTTTGCTAAATTCATGGTTAAACTTGATTGACGTTAATGAGTGTGTGGTTGAAGTTAGCCAGCCAATGTGCAACTTAAAACTTAATTGCACCCCGGGGGGCTCCTATCTTGCCGCCAATATGTTTATTGTTGTCTCCCATAGAGAAGACATATGCCATTGTATCAGATTTATTGCCGTAATAAAACACGAATGTATAAAAGAAAAACAGGAAAATGTTGTAAAACTTAATTGTTTGTGTTTACTGTCTACTTCGCAAGATTGTGCCGTTACTTATTATTTTTTATTTCGTTTATTCATTTTCGTAACATATAATTATATTTTTAAATAATATGTATTTAAAAATATAATTATATGTTAAAAAAAGTATATAGAAAAAAACATTTAATTTTTTTTTTATTATTACTTTATGTGTTGCGAAAAATACGAATTTGTTACAGTTACGTTATAACGCATTTAGACGTGCCTAAAATAACATGTCTGAGCATGTTCATTCATTTTTTGGGAAAACAATGTCTTTTTCAAGTATTTTGCGCTGAGTAGAAAGGTCTGATAACGTTGTGGTCGTGTTACACCTTTTAAATAGAGATAACAATTTGACATGTTGATGTTCATGTGTCCATCAGTATAGATTCAGTTTGTTTTCCCTTAGGGAGGACACGTTAACTGTAAGCGTTACATGGAGTAGTACAGTGATGCTTTTACCCACTTACCTACTAGCTATCACTTGAAAACCTTCAATAACTTGAGTTAACACGACCATTAGTTTCCTCTCTCTTACACCGCTAGATTAACCAGAGGACATATTAATTGTGGAACTACGTGCACACACACGCTGCGGCGGCGCCCCGACGGGTCGACTGAGTGGAAAGGTTGGCAATGCGTCACGCAGCATGTGGCCAATTCAACAAATTTTGTCGCAATCTGTCAAAGATGTATGTAAATTGAGGCTTTTTTGACAGTTTGCGATTAACATGCGAATGCGAACGTTGCTTAATTAAAAATGAGTAGAACTAGCCCTCAGATAATGGTTGAAATTAATGTTCCATCCTCCCGGATTTCCGAAACTTATGTGCCTTAAATTTTGAACAACATGCAGATAATAGTTTTATACCTTAAGACGAAAATTATATAGGTACAACGACCGGAGAACCTAATTTACATAAACACGCACGGGGATTCTGAACTAATGCGTACTAATAGAGACTTCCAATTATTAAGTATCTTATTCATTTTATCGCAGGAATATTTCATAAGGTTTATGTCACAAATTAAAAGTTACCAAAGTTGTAATTACGCTATACTTACCTACACTTTTTCCATCAGTATTGAAAAATATTTTCATGTTCTGATTTCATCCTCCATTGATTTTTTAAAATCCATTCTCAATGAAACTAAATGAGTGCTAATTCTATCAAATTGTGTAATCAACATTCTATCTTGGAATAACAGGATATTTAATTACACAATACAAAGTCAATTTTAATTCACTTTTTGCTTTTCGTTTTACAAACATTTACAGAAGAACCGAGCTAGACAAATATATGTGGAATTATTACAAAGAGTACACAATAAAGAGTATTCTATTCTATTATTCAAGGACTTTAATCGGAATAGTTGTGAAACTTTCATAATTTATTCGTTTGTGTGCGGTTCCATGTGGTCTCGCTCATTACAAGCTTGATTAGAGGTGTGCATGTTGTATAGTTGGTTCAAAAGCTGCTGCTTCCGATATAAAGTTCCTAAATCATCATCTGCCTAGCCTTTTCCCAACTACAGATTGAGACGTCAGATTTACTGGCTTCTGACAATTAGCCACGAGCTCCTCAATGTTTAAAGTTCCTAAAAGTTTGGTTTAAAACTGTATTCCGTGGGGTAAACAACACTTGCCAGGGTTGCAGAATTTGTTCGAAAGAGTCACCGCGGCCCTGGAACCAAAAGGCATTAGAAACACTGGTGGGTCAGTAAAAGTCTGACACTCCCTTCTATTCCGGCCAGAGTGGGAGGTGTCATTTGATGATTTCCCATCCTTAATAAATGGGTAAACAAGACGTTTAGGTGAAATATAATGTAGACTTGAGACACATTACTAAGTAACTTACTAATGCATTCACAACACAGATAGTAGTGTCCTGCGCAATTGTGTTTTTGTGGTGGTTGTTCATGCTCACACACTGCACTGTTGCACTGGAGCCTCACTTCCTATATTCACAGACTATATAAAACATATTGATCCACGTCCTTTCATGCATTTCATAATGTGTGAATATTTCCGCCATATCAGTATACTTTGTAGCCCTTCCATGTGCAGGACATTTTTTTATGATTACTGGCGCTCTCTTGAAAAAGCTTAAAAATAGCGTGCAGATGAAACAGAAATTACATCTGAAAAAGAAAAGTAGTAATCTACATGATATTGCACGTAATTTAGTTTAGCCATAATTTATGTATCATAGGAAAAAAATCACCAAATCACCTCCAAATCGTTGAGATGAAACCATTTTACTCCTTAATTTTTTAACAAAAGACCTATCTACTGCTGTGCAATACAAATGAAAATAACTTAGTTTTGTTAATTTTTAAGAATATGTATTATTTATTTATTTATTGGTTTACCAAACAATTGTTACATCAATAAATACATAGTTAATATAATACAGCACATAACACCACTAGATGTACAATATTAAGCGGTAAACACTACATGCTATACAATATAGGTACTGTGGAACAAGTACTAAACAAACCAAAACATATACAGGAAAACAAAGCCGAGCAAAAACAATGTTTGTGTGTTATTATATTTGTTTTATTATAAAAAATATAAACAAGGGTAGCGGAGTGGCGCGAAGAGGTGTAGTTAGCTCCGTTTGTATGCACAAACAAGGTCATTGGTATATTTACAAGCCTTAAAATAACAACTTCAATGTGAAGTGTAGATTTTTTTACCTACAGAAAACCCCACCCCAAACCCCTTTCCATTTCAAAAGCGTAGTGGCCCGTGAGGCATTATTGCACATCACTAACCTCCAGTGATTGCTATTAATGCTAAGAGTTTGCATCGGAGGGACGGCCGGAGTTTGGCGGTGTGAGAATGTATCAAAAATATGAGAAACCACATTGTAGATAGGATTTCCATTGAATCTTACCATATAATCGTTTTTGTCGTCGTCTTGCTAATAGAGTTGTTTTATTTTCAAAGTCGTAAGACTATTTGCAATGTAAAATAAATTGTGGAAATCAAGATTTCAATAGATTTTCCAAAATGTAAAATACCTACAAGTTATTCAAATGTAGAAATACTGATATATTATGAATAATTCCGTATTTGAATAAGGAATCACATTTCACAGCAAAAATAGCAAACGCAATACAACGAAACGACGAAATATTCAGTGAGGAGTTGTGTTACAAAACATATTTGTCTGTGGTGCCTCAAGCCTGTGGTACGAATTTACAAAGATGATTCTGCATAAGATTTAAGATATTGGTAAATAGTCATGACTCGCTTATATAATCACCTTTCTCCGTCTAACTGTAGATAACGTAGTAGCTTGCAATAGTAAGTATGATTACTTGGCTAATGTCTGTTGAAATTCCATTTATCACCACGATGAAAGTCGTTCTGGGTATTATTGGTTCTGATGTTATTTACAGGTTAATAAATAATTATTAAAGCACATTAACGTGTAAAATGGATAATAATTTTGTTTGGGCTAATTAAGAAACGAGCGAAGTAAACACAAAGTAATTCATGAAAGTAATTACGAATATCACGAGAATATTGTCGCGTAATTCGAGAAAATGTACGATAATGAGCAATTTTAACGTCGGAGTAACAATATTAGCATTCTAATTAAAGTTAAATATCGTCTGAGTATGCAGAGTTAGTGAGTGATTGATAAAGGGGTCGCTTCCAGTCAAACCGGATTCATCTGAATACCAGTATTTTACGTAGAGCGGCTGCCTACCAGCTCCATAACCCATTATCTGGGTAACACGGTACTTCTTGGCAAGACTGAAGGCTGCAGTTTACTAGCGTCTGACAATCCGTACCAAACGACTGCCAAAGATCTACAAATGACAGCCGGGGTCAACGGCTTAAGATGCTTTCCGAGGCATGGAGGAAACTTGTTATATTAAGATGGTCACTCATCCACAGACCAACCTTGGCAAGCGTTGCTTAACCTTGAAGATCGACCCGTGCGGCTGTTATTCTTTAGCCACAAGCTCCTACTTAGTAATAGTCGTATGTATAAGGATTTTGAATGAGGGTGCTGTGCTTTCCCATAGAGATATGTGATATTATCCTATTAGGTACCTTATTATTGTATTAGCGTCCATGCACAAAATGAGGGCTAAGAACAACGTTTATCCATAATAAATAAAATGCTGTTTTTTCAATTCTTAACCGTTTACAATAATACCGAATCGACGCGGCGATAGACCTGACGGAATAAATGTAATCTCAAACTCGTGTCTCACCTCGCGCTTTGTGTAGGTACGATTACATTGTTTCACCTTTATATCCAAAGCCATAAAACGTAACATTGAATAACCAAAGTCAATACGTTTCGTTTTCTGGCAGAATATTTTCTTTGTCTGTGTTCGCTTTCCATGTCGGGAAATAAAACAAGATTACGGTGGTCGCTAAGGGCATCATACTGTCCACTAAATGGATGTCAGACGACAGTAGATGAAACCGAAAACAAATAATAGCAGAAACAATAAACAAGGGCCAATTTACTGGTAATTAAATGTTTTATGTACCTTTAGGGTGCCTATCCATAACAGCGAAGCGAGGCAGCGGAACGGAGAAACGGAGAAATTTTAACGAGGTACTGCTCCACAGTGGAAGATCAGAATAATGAAATCAGAGCAAGTTCTCGCTCGACAACGTTAGAAAAATATGAAAATATCTTCTAGAAATTGGCAGTGAAGAGTTTTTGTACATTCAAGATAGAGTGCTTGCCTTTTGTCTTGCAGCTAACTCACTGTTGTGAGAGTTTTTTCCAAAATATAGAGCATTGCCTTTTCACAGTCGCTGTTCTTAAGTAAATCGTTTGGAAGAAGGAGTGCAGTTAATCCTTTTATTAAGTCTGATAAGCCTTTAAAACACAGTCAACCATTTTGCAAAAAAGTTTCGTTACCGCAACAGAACTCTTATCTTTTTCGTATGGTAATAAAATTCGTCCCATGAAAATAAATGTTGGTTTAGTACCCGCAGCATATTTTATTCCGTGACCATAAACAGGCTGACAACAGTCCACTTCGGCTGACTTAAGTAAGAATTATAAACTGAACGCACCCACATCAAGACAATAGGGGAGCGGACTAAAAAAATTTAATTAGTCAGATAGATTTCCAAAAAGTATCCGACACGTTTTTTTTCTTTTTCACGTTATGAAGGTATGATGTGTTGAAAACTTGTGTCCGCCCCGTGTCGTGTGGGCCCGGTACAAATGCATCATCATCATCTGCCTAGCCTTTTCCCAACTACATTGGGGTGCCCGGTACAAATGCAAGTCTATAAAAACCGGCCAAGTGCGAGTCGGATTCGCACACGAAGGGTTCTGTACCATAAACCTTAATTTTTATTATTTGTTGTTATAGCAGCAATAGATTTACACAATCTGTAAAAAAAAAAAATTCTAACTATTACGGTTCTTGAGATACAGCCCGCTGACAGACAGATGGACGGACGAACGGACGGACGGACAGCGGAGGCTTAGTAATAGTGTTCCGTTGGTTACCAAACCCTAAAAATTGTGAACGACGAGTTCGAGACGAAACTAGAGTTACTTATAATTTCCAAGTGACTGTAGCTGTCTCTTAAATATTTCACGATCATCAGTCTGGTATAGCTTAAGACGTTCTTGTTTCATACAAAGGAGTATTTATTAACTAGTTATTACATTAAAATGAATTAAGTTTTGCGTTTTCTATTGTTATGATGTTCTCTAAAGTCACATAAACTTAACGTTGCCAAATTTAAAAAGTAATATCATTAGACGACCCAATCTAGTCTGCAATTGTTTAAATGATAGGCCTCAGAAATGACAGACCTTTATGCCTCAGTATTGCTGAGATAATATCATCTAATTAGAGAAATAAAAGGGACCGCTTTATTTGTTAAATTGGGAGGAGTATTCAGTTTTGGCTCTGGGGTTCAGCTTCTGATTGGGACAGTATAGTGCTCCGCAGATTAGCAGTCTCATCAAAGCAACGAAAGAGGACTGTTTTCAAAATTAACCTTTCTGATAAGGGAAAAGAAGTGAAATGTTCAGCAAAACTAGAAAAGGACACGCAATAATTAGCTTGAGAACATTAATTACTTAATCTCTATCATTTAGTCATTTGGGGAATACGCAGCACCCCAAATGCGAATAGTTCACTATACAATGTTCCATTATCACATTAATCACGAGGAAAACCACATTTATTTCCACTATTGAATCTGTACTCGCACAATGGAGAGCTGTCCGGTCATAATTGACCGGACAGCATAAATAAAGCGCGGTGGTGGCTTTCATGACGAGGGCACATGCCGTTTATGTACATAGCATACAATTTTTTTTTTTTTTTTTTACATTCTCGGGTCCCTCTTCCTAGAGACCCGGTCCTTTGGTAGGCGTACAAGGGGCGAAGCCAACTCGCAGAGGCCTCTTTAGACATTTCAAATGGAATGGGACACCAACCGACGATTATCCCTGTATGCACTGTGAAAGTATACCCAAGGACAATCCCCGGTTGGAGCAGGACTATTGCAGAATATGGAAACAAAAGATGAAACGCTATGGGTTTGGCTGGTTTAGTGGACTAATAATCGTTACTATGGAAGAACTATTGGCCTCTGCCTGACCATTGACAATTAAAACGGCTTTAAAATGGCAGGGGGTGACTTGCACACTCAATAAATGGGCCCCCCGAAAAGGGTCGCTAGCACAAAGTAACGTAGCGCCAAGGGGGCAACATATCCTGAGGTGCTAGAGGAGTGGAGAGGTATACCACGGCTATCAGGACAATCCCGGAAGTATGGTCAAGATCCCTACCAGCACCTTACTCGATCCTTCTCCCAAGCACGTTTGCTCTTGCGAATCTCCACTCAGACCGGCCGATTAAGGCAAGAAAGAGGTGGGAGCTCTGTTCCTCGTCAGTTTTCACCCCGGCCAGCCAATAAAGGTAAGCCGTAAATGAGGAACAATAATTCTCCCTGGAGATCAGGTCCGTGGGGTCGCCAGTGCCCAACAGTTCGCCACAAAACTGCCTTGCGGAACAAATTTAACAATTTGTTCCGCAAGTGTTTTTTTTTTGACATTCTCGGGTCCCTAGAGACCCGGTCCTTTGGTAGGCGTACGAGGGGCCGATGCCAACTCGCAGAGGCCTCTTTAGACATTTCAAATGGAATGGGACACCAACCGACGATTATCCCTGTATGCACACTGTGAAAGTATACCCAGGGACAATCCCCGGTTGGAGCAAAACTATTGCAAAATATGGAAACAAAAGATAAAACGCTATGGGTTTGGCTGGTTTAGTGGACTAATAACAACTACTATGGAAGAACTATTGGCCCCTGCCTGACCATTAACAATTTTATTATTATTACAAATGACATATTATTTGCATCAGACAACCAATCTTCCAAAGAACCGGTAAGGAGCAAGTAAGTACTCATATGCGTCAAGTTTTTAATAATTTAATTTAAAGTAGATATTCCGTATACTTTTTTATGCTGTGCTCATTATAAACAACGATAATCCACATTAGAATTTTGCCTAACTCACTGAATTCTACCATTGCTCATGAAATGAAAAAAAAAAAAATTAAAAGTGGCATATATTTCAGTGGATAAATTTATGAGTCTCGTTACTTGATCCTTATTGTTTTGGGTTGTAAACAAACGGCATCTTACTGTCAACATTCAGACGAGGGTACGCAATTTAACTTATTTCTAGCTACAATTCAGATGTGTCGCAAACTAAACGTGTTTCTTTTATTAAACTGACCTATTCCTATTTTCATCAATGCATTCCGGCTGTGATCTTGTTGTATTTGCGAAGGAAACTTCTATTTTCATTTATTGTACAAAAAAAAGCATGCTTATCAATCAGCGCCTCCAGTCGTGCACCTTTCATAGCAATCTTCATTTGCTTTCTTTCCTCGCCGGCAGATGGTAAAGCGATCGTTCTTATTCAACGCGCGGCTTCTACTGTTTTCTGCAGAATCTTGTGTTGGTATGTTTTGTATTCTAGTTCATATCCGATGCTTTGTAGGAGATTTTGCAATATACCTTTTTATTTTCTGATTATATTGAAGTGATATAGCGTCTTATTTTCTTTGCATAGAATAAATAAAGCCAACCTGCATGTGGACTTCCAAGGAACGATTCATTTCCCTCAGAGGACTTTTTTAGAAGAAAACTTTTTACAAGTATCAGAGTTGGGTATGCTTACGGTCCTAGTCACAAATCTTCTAAATGTATAATGTATGTGTAAAAACCGGCCAAGTGCGAGTCGGAGTCGCACACGAAGGGTTCCGTGACATAAACCTTAATTTGTACTATTTATTGTTATAGCGGTTATAGAAATACACAATCTGTGAAAATTTCAACTGTCAACCTACGGTTCTTGAGATACAGCCCACTGAAAGATAGACGGATGGACGAACGGACGGAAGGGCGGATAGCGGAGGCTTAGTAATAGGGTTCCGTTGGTTACCCTTTACGTTAACCCTAAAAAAGATGTTATGTGAAATAAATGAAGACATCTGATATTCCAAAGGATAGCATGAACATCATGAACAGAATCATGAAATCAACGAATATTTTGTAATGTTTTTGGTATAAAATAGCTGTGTTTGACGTGCTGTATCTACCTCAACGCCTATTAAACCTACAGTGTAATCGTTACATTCACATTGTAGACAATTTTGTCTTCTTTAAAAGAGTACTTTGTTATCTTTTTACATATAATTCACCGTTTAGAAGATGTAAGCCAAAGTCTGAAATATGAACCAATATTTTGAAGTTTTCCGAGCATCAAGAAATTAGCATTGGTCGTTCGAGGTAAAAAAAATGGGTGCAATTTACTGCGACCTAAAACGTCTTAATAATCATAGGTTTTGAAATTTTGCTATTTATGCCAAACAATTTCAGTATGCAAAATATATATTATTGTGCTTGTTTTCGGTCATGCATTCCACCGTATCTGCCTTGCACGGTTATCATAATATCATTAACAAGTCATAATACAGCACCAGATATAGATTGGAGAAAGACGAAATAAAAGCAAACAGTTTATTTACTTAAAGCTCCACGGAAGCACTCACTTTTAAAATCGCTTGAATATTTTCACCAATTGACGATTCCGAGCGCCGGATAAATATTCAAGGGATAAGGTACAAGCTTTCGCCGCAGTCGATGATTGAGTAAAACGCTATTTCGCAGCGTTCAGTAAACTTCAGCGTTTACAATATTTGAACTTTAATTTAAGCTATACCAAACTATATTTCTAAGCGGCTGTAGTTCAAATTTAAATTAAACTTTCTGGAAGCACTAGCTGCTAGAATTCAGTTTAAAACGGAAATAGTGAACGGTATATGAACACTGTCGTAAGGTTTACCACTAATCCTTATCCTTACTAATATTATAATGCGAAAGTAACTCTGTTTGTCAGTCCGTCGCGCTTTCACGATAAAACTACTGAACCGATTTGAATGAAATTTGGTACAGAGATAGTCTAAAGCCCTTAGGCTTGTACTTTTTTTATCTCGAGAGCATGTTCCCTAGGGAACATGTGGGCGAAGCCGCTGGCAGAAGATAGTTTAGTATATTTATATGTTATGTTTATTGTTGAGCGGAGACTGAGGAGTACGTTAATGGTAATAAATACTGAAAGCATTTTCATATCCGGCAGAACGTTAACGGTTCCAAACAAACAAGCCGATTAAGTGTAACGACCAAAGTGTTAATCAGTTAAATAAAATGTTAGATTATCTCGTAAAACGAAATGGGTCTAAGTTCAGCGAAACAACCGCTTTAACTTTTAAACAACATCTAAAATTAATTTGATTTTTTCGTTTTTCACTCTAATAGCCACTTAACTGAAGTTAAGTAAACAATCTCAGTAACGTTACGCAAACCCATCAGCAGGAGTAAGTTTAATCTTCAGTCGGCCGACTATTACAAGTAATTGAAAAAAATACGAAAACTTCTAATTTTTCTTTTTCCATAGTACCACGTTCTAAAAGAACTGTTGTTAAGAGGACCTCGCATAATAGGCTCCTTTAATGATTATTGTGTCGATATTTTTTTCAGATTTGTTTCGAATCCCAAGCAGTTGAGTCTAAGTTTGTAAATTTCACTGGTTTCATTCTTATTTTAACTGTTGTGTAAACAGCTATGTCGACTGTAAGATGCTCACAAATCTGACATTGAATGAGTTTTTTTACATTTATTATTAGGAACGCGTTTGACTACAATGTCGCCTCGTGGTAAGCGATGATGTGCTGCGAAGATGGAGTTGCGTTTTGTCAGTTCACTAGTTGTTGAGAAATTTTATGAAGTCAAAAAGAAGTAGAAATGTCACCTAGTTAAATACCCTTTTATGTCAATACAAGCTTTTGCCTGCGACTTCGTACGCGCATATCGCGCTTTTTCGGGAATTGCTCTCATGGTGCAAATTTCAGCATTCTATGACCAGTAGTTTCGGCTATGCGTTTTCTGTCAGTCATTCAGTGGAGTTTTATACATATAGATTTAAATACAGTGTTGATTTATTGCTAATACAGAGAATGCGTGTTAACATATATATTTTTATTTTCACACGTTCTTGGCTTCCGATAATATCTGAAATTAACATAGCAACGATCAACTGGCTTGTAGAATTTTAATATCGACTATCAACGTAGCTCGTAGTATTTCGTAGCAAACACGGCGCCGCGTAGCGGTCGGTAGCATGTCGTAGCGCTACGAAAAACACGTCGCATCCGATTGTGAAAATCGATTACAATGAGCTTCCTATGCAAAGCAAGTGACTTGCCTTTCTTCAGATCTGAGAAAATGACCTACATCGAAGGAAATGTTATCATTATCAATCTATAGTTATTTTTCATTGCAATATTAGGATACTTTTCATCAAAGAACCTTAAATATACTATTGAATTTACACGTGAGGCATTGAAACATGCTAGAATAATGTTCAGACTTTGAAATGATTAACAGTGCCACGCGAAACATAAGTCAATTCTAGTTAATTTATCAAATTTCTACCGGCTTCTTGATCAAATGTATAATTGAAACGTGATTCCGTTTTCTATGAAGTTCTATATTAGGGAAGGTTGATATACTCTCGAATTGTGCAATCAATATTCTGAATCTACTCAACAATCCAAACATACCGTAGTTTGCATCTCTGTGCTAAATACACTAAAGCCTCATTTACGGAGACGCGAGGCGTCGCGCGTCGCGTTGTGCGACGCGGCCCGCATAGAATTCAAACATATGGCGTATAAGTGCGTTTACGAAGAAGCGATTTTACACGCGTTTGCTTGAAATAGAGCGTTTTTTGAGGCCAAGCCTGCGGCTGGCACCGCCGTGTCTCACGCGGCGTTTATCGCGGCGGCGTGGCGCACGCAGCGGCAATTCTCGATGAAGCGATGTCCGCTGCGGAATCTTCTGCCAATCATATTTAGAAATTGTAGAACGCAGACGTAGTCACTGTCACGATATGGTGGCCCAGTATTTAGTGGCGTGCTTTGCTACACGCTTGAAGATTCGCCACGGGCGCAGTGGCGGGCACCGCCACGCTTCCTCGATTAATACTCTGACCATTCTGTTCTCTTTGCAAGGGAAGCATACTCTCCACTTGACTATACCTATGGCTCTGCCACTTGTGGTGCCCGATGCGGACCACCCCGACGACGACGACGATGCCCCGTAGGTGACCGAGGTAGACCTGGGAGTGGTGGTTAGTGGGCTCATGGCCAAAAATAATTTGTATACCTATTCAAGTCATGTTTTATGAGACATGTTAATACAAGCGATGATTTAATATCAGTCAAATGGATTGGCAGTACTGGCTTGGCTGAGTTGATGTTAAACGGTTGTCTCTGGTAATGTTTTAGTAATATAATTATTAATGTACCTAATTGTTAATAATAATTTAACCTGGAATATTGCGTTCCGCGTTGTTTGTACGTAAATCTGTTGTCACCTGGCTTCGTTTCCGAGTTCTGTTTGTTATAACTTTTGATTTTGGTAAAGCAAAGAAGCTTTATAAATCGCAGCTGTTTGTACTTTCGGAGTTTATGATTTCATATCTCGGTGCTAGGGTCAAATAATATAGGATCCGAACGTGAGAGCTCACTCGCCTGTGCACTAAGTTTCAGCACACAAATGAAGCTAGGACATCACCGGGACATTCCTAGCTGCAAACTAACCTCTGCTTATTCTGTAATCAGATGATACCAGTAGCTTCTATAATCGTGAAATTAAAAAGCTCAAGCCATTAAACTGATACTTATAAAGGATAAACTAGACGTGCAGCGAAAGTTATGTGTCCGCACTCGCTAACTGCCTTCGTACCTACTGACGACATATGTGTAACTCTCTACGTACCTATATTATGTGTATTTTGAACGTTTCTTACATTATTTTTTAAAACATGAACTTATATTTCCTTTGAAATAGGATAGTTTTAGTACAAACGGACATGCGGGTAGCTGGCCACAGAGCCTCCAGAGGGCCTTTTTTAATGTTGGGAAATCATCAAATGACTCCTCCCGCTCTGGGTAAAGCAAGAGGGAGTGTCAGACTCTTACTGACTAAAACCCATCCGTGTTCCTCCTGGTGTCCTCTGTGTTCCAAGGCTACGGTACCCCTTTCGAACAGATTCCGCAGCCCCGCCTCCAGAGGGCCTAGCACGAATATTTTTGACGTATGGTAACATTAACGTAAGTGAATTTTGAATGTGAAAAACTATAGTTTCTTGGTTTCATAATTTCGCACCTGCACAATTTATATAAATAATTTGAATAATTTATTGAATTCTAATAAATATTATATGCGAAACGACTATTGTAGCTATAGTAAAATTTTACGTTACGTTACATTTCGTCAAAGATATTCGTGCTAGCCTTTGAAATCACACGTAAACCTGTGTCAGAAAGCCGATCAGACATACGATTTACTATGAGGCGGTATAAAAAGCTGTTAGCTTTTCACGACAATGGTGAGAGCAGTACCGAGCTGAGTATCTTGATCATGCCACGGATACGATCACGATTCTTGCAACGTAACATAGAAACATAGCTTGCGTGCTAGGAACTACAATCGAATTCTTCATCTAAGAAACTAGCGTAAACTATTTGACGTTCACTGCACGTCATAGTCAATCGGGCTCGAGACTCCTTTTGGTGTTTTTCGATATTCCTCATAGCTGCGGATGTGGCCGTAAAGACACACTTTAAAAATTCATTCACGTCGCTGAGACAAACTGTACGTATTTAGCAGCAGTTTGTCTAGGCGACGTTACCCGAATACACTCGGACTGTTCAAGTTAATGGAACAAAGAATCTGTTTGGAGGAAAGTACGTCGTTTTAGTGAGACCATCCGCTGTTTAAGAAGTTTTATTTTTATTAAAGCTTTGTGCCACAATTTTTTTTAATAAAACAAAAGCGTGTCAGTTTACTCAAGATTTTTCTAACGCTTCTATTAATACAATATTAAATTAAGACATCTCACATGACTGAAATATTACACATCGAACGGGCACAAACCAACGAATAATTTAGAATCTAAATAATTGTAGCTGAAAACTGAAGATAAACGTTGACCGCGGGAAGTCACAAAGCGTTGCAATAAATATTGTGTTTTCATGAAATATGCGATAGAATAGTGGAAAAGATGTAAAATTTGTTAGACAGTATTACTTTAAGTGACAGACTACTGGTCAAGTCTTTTGAAATACTGAAATACCTACATTGTTTTTAAGTTTAATAACAGGTCTTACATTTCATTTTTATGTAGATTTGAATATTTGATATGCTGATAGCAGGATCTCAGTTTAACTGGTTCTCACTACGCGCAAACACCTCATGACTTCATGTCGTCTAATTTCACGCACGTCACGAACACGGTCGTACTCGTATATAAAAATAAACATGAGCGTGAGACCTGTAGGCATACTACGTTTTCTGGAACAGACAACAGAACAATGATACACATACAAACGACGACTGAAAATAATACAAAACATGCGCGGTGAACAGAGTGACAATCTGTGTAGAAACTTTTAATCGTGGTTGATATGAGAATAAAGGGATGTATATGGTAATACTAGTTTTTAATGTAGCACTTGATTAAATTTACAAGTGCATATGTGGAAACTGACTTAAATGCTATTGTACTCTATGTCAGTTTGCCATTTGCACTTGTCAATTTAGTCTCAGAGATTAAAAAACCGATTATAGATCGATTTTCTTGAGAGGATTTTATACACTTCCAAACTCTGGGTCTCTAGACTTTTAATTTTCCTGATCATATTGAGCATATAGATACATTCATGAGAATATTTATCCAGGTAAAGGGTATAATAAATATGTAGACACCGCGAGATACCCAGCGGAAAGTGTTCTGACAGCGGTATTTACTTGTAACCGACGGAAACGGACCGGACAGAAATTAAGGAATACGAAAATAGATGGAACGAAAGAAGATTTTCGGCTCTATACAAAGTTATATTCTATCAGTGATAGACTTGTCAAAAAATTTACATGCGGTACACGAGATCAATTCCAAACATTTTGACAATCTTAAAAACGCCAACGACGACTAGAGAACCCTGAAACAAACTTACCGTGCAGATAAGCCTTGTTCATTTTCAGAGCTTCGACGCTAGCAAAATACGGACCTTTGAAAGAGAATGTTACAATACTGACAAAGGATTTCTCCCATCGTTATTTTCCTTACAGAAGGAAATGTAAAATCCCGACGATAATGTTCAAAGCTGTGACGTCAGTAACATGTTGCCGTATCTAACACTTTCACGCGTCTTTGTACATATTATTTGTGGTAAGAATGTGAGTGAGTATGTAAATTTGGGGTGTGCGGCACTTAACTTTGACGTCATCCCCAGTTTATGTGTTACCTTGCATTTGTATGTAGCGGCCTCATTTGTTGTATTGTGTTGCGAATCACATTTATAGTATAGGCACAGAGCATAGGTGATGATGATGAGTATTGTACAAAAGACAGTAACGGAGGAACTTGACTGGAGTTTATTCAGTTAAAGATAATTTATTATTGTAATAAAGAAAAAGAAAGCTTTATGCTGGATGTATTTGGATCCAGTTAGAAACTTAGCTATCGGTATAATTTCTGTCTGTATCAGAAGAAAACATTTGAGGAAGTTAAGTTAGTGATAACAAGCTTATATAAATAACAATTTCACATTATGCGCAAATAAATACTTACCTTTTTGTTATTTTGGTCAATTCCTTTAAAATTAATAAATATTTTGCAATGGAAATGGTAAATTACCAGGAACCTCCAAAATGTATGACTGTAAAGGAATAAATCCGTTTTGTTCTGCAGTTTGCTTCCGAGAGCTTTGTCTTACTTCAGGTGACTGCTACATGGTCAGTCTCGAGAGACGCATGCGAGCTCACGGAGATGAACGTTAGTTGCCCAGGCGTCGGGAGTCGCAGGGCGATTTCCGGCCGCCGTAGGCGCGGGCCTGCGGTCGGCGAGCAGTGGGTGGCTCGCCGTCTGATCAGAACTAGGCCCGGGTCGGCGGCGCGCTGCGATCCCAGCGCGCCTCAAAGAGACGTCAGCGTGGAAGACGGGGCCCGCTAGGGCAGGTGCCTGCTGGGGCTGCGGAATCTGTTCGAAAGGGGTGCCGTAGCCTTGGAACACAAAGGGCACCAGAAGGAACACGAATGGGTTTTAGTCAGTAAGAGTCTGACACTCCCTCTTGCTTTACCCAGAGCGGGAGGAGTCATTTGATGATATCCCATACTTAAAAAAAAAAAAAGGACTCGGTGAATAAATCGATGAAGATAGAAGATCTTGGTCCTGTGTTCGTTTTTATGTTTTATGTCCGTGTTAGACATAACTTTACAAATTAATTACACTATGTTGAACGAATAAAACTCAATTTTTTTATATCTCAAATTATTAAAAAGTTGTTTAATGTTAATTTTTTTTTTTTCAAAAAAATTAGATTATCCAGTTATCCGTGATGCTAATTTTAAAATAAGCTGATGAGCCGTATTTGCGCCTTAATATGTGGAGAGGTGGAGAGGTGGAAAAGGAAAGGCTACGGCAGCCCTAGTGACTATTGTTTATCTTCTAGTAGTAGTAAACATGACACTATCTCTACATATTGTTAATAAAAAGTCATCGATGTCCATATCAACATCACGGCTAGCGGCTTAGTAATCCAGTGGCATTTCTATCATCAGTAACTAGGTATATATACATACAACTAATAAAATGAAAATTAAGTCGGTAATTAGGTAGGTATACAAATAAGGAAACATTTTTGACGTTTTGTGTAGAAACTATAAAATTCATGAAATTATTTGCCCTCGTTGAAACACTGGCTCTAACTCGACGAGGAGCACAATATTGCTGCATACGGGGCAGCCCCAACAGCTTACTAAAGCTCATTGTAGGGAGAATGGATGTGGATTGCCACTTCATGGAGCATTGGACAAAGTTACATATACGGGTAGTGCGGACCTGATCCAATGTTTCCAATGTTGTGTGTTTGTTTGTTTGTTTCCCTTGTTGTGTTTGTGTCTCGTGATATTTTATTTAAATTGCTATGGATGTTTATAATTGTAATTATTATGATTGTAATCTATCTGAAATAAATAAATTGAATTCAATTATCCACTTCCCAGACAAACACAAACATTGATTGCGGAACCCATTTTTTCTTAACCAATAAAAATATACGAATCATGCTTAGCAAATGATGATCAGCAAATTGAATCAATAAGTTATTGAGGAAAACAAACATATGAATTTTTGATAAAAACGTTGCTTACTGTCAAGTACATTGTGTATTTTGACATAAAGTCATTTTCCTCCCTTAATCGAGGATCTACGTCATTATTGATACGTGCTTATCTTTCATAGAGAAAACAATATGAAAATATTTTTAAGGAGTTCCCAGCTTGATGTCATCTTCAATCTATAAATCTTTTACACATTTATAAATATCAATTTTGTAAAGCTCGTATCTACAAATTAATTCATCAAAATTCTTACAAATGATGCTTCAGACAGACAGACGTGGTTAGTAAAGTCGGTTCGGTCGCCTTATATTTGTCTTACGATTCCCAATAGTAAACCTAAACCTACATAGATGGTAGTGGCGGCGTGATGAAATTGTTTAGTAAAAGATTCAGTAACTATTACATTTTAAACAAAAACAAAGGTACTTCCTGTTTGAAAACATCTAATTCTATTGTTCGTACCAACTGATATACATCTAACATGATCACTTTTTCTCTGTGTTCTCATCATGCGGCATCCCTCGAGATATAAAGTGGTTCATGTTACCTCCATGTGAAGCATCTCTAGAGGTTTAGCGCGAGATGTTTGCACCTACAACACAGATTTCAGAATAGAAGGATTATTTATGGAGTCTAAGTTTAATCAGTATTCGATGTACAGTCAACAAAACTATTCGATATGCAGGCAAAAATATTTCTTTTTCCACTGGACCTGCCAATATTTATTTATAATGTGTGCATTATAACTTTTTAAGCTTATGACATACTCACGAGTGTGGTGTACAATAACTGTCTCTCACATTGACTCAGCACATACACAACATTGTTTAAAAGTAGTTGCAAGTTAGCTGCCTGCATACTAAATAGATTTGTTGGCTGTAAAAACAACGTAAAAGAATGATCCCTCTTGTAAAAGAATGTTTATCAACGTGGTGTCTCATGTATGACTGACCGCATGAAGCAGTGAAGGTAGCGTACACAAACTTATCCTTTTCTTACTTATCCCTCGATATACTCTATTCAGTCTTTCTACACATTTATAAGCTCTATGGAATTTCTGCTACTTTTTCATCGGAGAGAAAACACTTTTCTTAGAATCCACTTATTGCGACACCCGCTTTATATATCTACATCTCTATAGGTATCCTACCCATGGTATACCTCCAGAGGGTGAGTATGGCGTATGACTTAACGCGACATGATGTATCACAATGAGCATCCGCCTGTAGGGGTACCGCGCTGGCTTTTTATACTAGGTACACACAGGAGGAAAAACTAAGCTTTGAGTTAAAAGCTCACAACCCGCTTTAAAAAAAAAAACTGCGTAAATTATATATGGATATGGGTGAAAGCAATGACCTCGACCATAATAAATTAGTAGAGTGATGTAGAGTAAAACCCTAATTCAAGAGCGCGTGTAGATACTATAAGTCGAGTATAAAACTTTTAACCGAAATCTCTTCAGATGAAGTTCCGTTTAACGAGCAGACAGGACAACCTGCTGAATATTCGGTTCGAATGAAGAAGGCTCTTAAATCTTGGCAGTTCGTTCACAAATTGTCTATAAGCAATCACAGCTTCAGTTCATGCTTCAATAATGCGAATTCTCTAAGTGTCGACTTCCTCGCAATCATTGCTTTATTTTGGGCACGTGCGTTCATCTGATCTATGCTATGGTTAAATAGATGTACGTATTGGTGATAATAGGGCAGAATTAACTTTTACGAGATTGATGATGGTGATGTTTCCTTTGTGAAACTTGCATCTACACAACAAGCACACGATGTCGTTAGTATTTGTGTTATGAAAATATCCTTATTAATTCCGGAAAAATAAAAAAGAAATTAATGGCTTATCTGTTGCATAGCCGCATCAAGACATAAATTATCCAATAATAAACCGTAACTCATTAATGTCTGTAGAGACTCGTAACATGCACTGCAAATTGTGTCGACGATGTAATCGGGTTGCGCTGCTGTGATGCTCATTAAAGTAGATCAGATGTTAAAGTGTACAGCGGGTGATTTCATTTCTCTTGATTTCAAGATATTAACATGAGCAAACGCATTAGCAAACGTTGCAAGTGGTTCAAAACTTGTAGAACATACACCAAACACCACACGTGAATCAACAGGGATTCGCCTCACTAGCAGACAGCGCACGAAGCTCTAATGGATCCAATATTCACGTTATAATTACCAATTACGATGAACAGCAACACCAAGAGATTCATTAATGAACCGCTGTGACCGCCTCCTACCAGGGAGCATATTAATCTTAATTATGTATAGAACTTCCAATACCTATTTAGCAAATTATGTCAGTAACAGTCATTTAATTATTTACAGAGTGTATTGTAGTAGTGTTTGTACTAAGCGCAGCAAGCTTAATTACGAGCTGTATCATAAAATAGTTTTTTCTTTTTTATTTAATGATAAGATTTTTGCCAGGAATTATTTCCAAGAAATTTATTAGGCATCTAAGCTTTTTATCGTAGCTTTAATTTTGTAACAACGGCGAGCATCCCTTAGTCATAATTAAAAATGCTTTCAATAACGACGTTATTCCCCAAGTATAAGGTTCAAATTACAATAGAATATTTTCATAATTATGCCATTAATCACGTGATGATTCAATAAGTGTATGCTCTGACATAATATTATTATGTGTCACATAGCTATCGTGACCCGCGCGCGCACGAAACTTAGCTAATATCTGAAGAATGGGATGGTATTGGTTAAGATAACAGACCTTAGAAAGAGTCTAAGTAATGGGGCCCAAACAAGTATACAGGCTTTAAAAATCTGCTCTCTCTTTCAAATCGAATCGAATTATCATCATCTAATCTTCTTTATATAATTCTACTATACCTGTGTATGTCACTGAATTCCTCCTAAACGGCTGAACCGATTTGAATGAATTGTTTTGTATGCGTTTGGGTGGCGCCCTGGATGGTTTAAATTCACAAATAGGGTAGGTAGTTAGAGTAGCCAGTTGACGGGAGCGAAGCCGCGTGGGTCAGCTAGTCTAATATTGAAAAGTGTTTGTTACCGAACTCCTCCGAAACGGTTCAACCAATTTTCATGAAATTTTGTGAGTATATTCGGTAGGTATGAGAATAGGTGGTTGACTTTTTTTTTTATTGTGTTGAAGTTTTTCAATAACTACTACACGCCTCGCATAATGCCACGCTAATGCTACCTTTTTTTTTAAGGATGGGAAATCACTCCTCCCGCTCTGGGTGAAGCAGGAGAGAGTGTCACACTCTTACTGACTAAAACCCATGCGTGTTCGTCCTAATGTCCTTTGCGTTCCAGGGCCGCGGTGAGTCTTTCGAACTACAATCCAACCGAATTCCACAACCAGTTTGCAAGTTACCTACACGCTTGAAACTAAAAGGCTATATAGAGAAGCAATTATAATTGATCACGTGTCACTGGATGCAAGTTTCAAACTGAAATATTGTAAAAACCTAAAATATTTCAGCGTAAAGTCACTTTCGCATCACACAAAAAAAACAGTCGTATAAAATTTCTGATTCTCGGTATTATTTTTCTTTTAAATTGGATTTCTCTCAACTTTATCTAACGCAGAGGGTCGGCAAATTAACGGAATAATATTTTATAAATAAATAATTTATTCTTCAAAAGTACAAAAGCGTTACAAGAAACAAACATTTTCCTATTTTGGCAGAAGCTGCTGGCAGAAACTATTGAATTATAATTTTATAAATTAACACTAAATGAGGAGCTCGTGGCTAGATAATAACAGCCGCACGGGTCGATCTTCAAGGTTAAGCAAAGCTTGCCAAGGTTGGTCTGTGGATGGGTGACCATCTTAACATACCGAGTTTCCTCCGTGCCTCGGAAAGCACGTTAAGCCGTTGGTCCCGGCTCTCATTTATAGATCTTTGGCAGTCGTTACGGATAGTCAGAAGCCAGTTAATTTGATTCCAGTCTTGCCATGAAGTACCATGTTACCCAGTTACTGGGTTGTGGAGGTCTGGTAGGTAGCCACTCTGCGTAAAATACCAAACCAGATTTAGCTGCACTTTATTTTCTGGGCACGCTCGCTCCATCATAGACCTCATCTATCGCTTTCCATAAGGCGTGATTGTGGTTAAGAGCCCATTCCTAAAAAAAAAAAAAAAAAGCTGAATACCGGATTCAGCTAAATCTGGTTTGACTGAAAGCCGACCCCAATATAGTTGGGAAAAGGCTAGGCAGATGATGATGAAATAAACACTGACATTATCCGAAATCACTAATAACGTAATTATGGTCCTCGATACTCGGAAAAATATATAACAGAAGCACAAAGCGTGTGGAAGCTCGTGAACAGTGACAAATGGTCACACTCGAACGTTACTCACAGAGATACGACGTGATAATTACACGTGAATACATAATACAAGCCACAAATTGATGTTTACCAGGCTAATCCACATAATTACCCGATGTTTATTTCGTTTACGGATATCGATTTGGTTTTACTTGGGTTTGGTTTTGCTATTCGAAGATTCACAGCATTGTATCGGTATGTTAAATTGATTCCTAAATCAAATTAACAACAACAATTAGTACAAAGCAACTCCGAGCCGATGATTATGCAAATGATATATTGTGTAAGTAAGTAATGTAAGATATAATGTGTAGCTTACAGCTCGCCGAACACTGAATTTATCGAAAAGGTAAAACGCTATTGGAAAATACTCTTCATCTACGTGATCAATTTGTTCATGTTTTCTAATATTAATATTTATAAATCCACATTGTTTTATTATCTTATTTCAAGACGTTATTTGGTAGCGCGCTAACGTTCTTTATTTTCAATTGATTGACAGTGACCGCAATTTCCATCAATATCTGGCCGAAGAAAAGATTGTCGGAGGCATAAAATTTCAAAGACTGACCTTAATCTAGATTGCGAAACTTACAAAGTACCTATTCATAAATCTTTGATAGCATTGCTCCTTGCCCTTTTGTTGACATTTATCCCAAAACTTTCGGCAAAGATTTTGAGTAGACTCGTACTTTATTGAATAACTAGAAAAATCTTCAAAATAAACTACGACAAATTCTCAGATTTTTTTCTTAAATAAAAGCGGTTCTAAATGAAATAGTCCTTTTCTTATACTCAATATGGTAAGTAGTAACAGTATGTTGTGTCCGGAGCTTGAGACGACACTTAATGATGTTTGCGAAGTAACATG
This sequence comes from Lacanobia oleracea, assembly GCA_950371165.1. NCBI lineage: Eukaryota > Metazoa > Arthropoda > Insecta > Lepidoptera > Noctuidae > Lacanobia > Lacanobia oleracea. Next base: position 6,945,827 of record OX493404.1, read on the forward strand.
CGGGGTCTCTTCTAATAAATTGGCGTTACGTGGCAAATATAAAAGTATAATCACCTATAGGAAAACCTATAACGCGATCAGGATCTGTCGGAGACGTAAGTCGGTAGGTATGATTTACATATTAAGGGACGCGGACGTGATCTGCTTCGATACGAATGCCTTACGGTTGTCACCTCGTTGGCATTCCAGCAAGAGTGTTGAGGCAATGTGCACCTGAGTTGTCTCCTGTGTTGACACGCCTGTACCGCCTCTCTCTTGAAAAAGGAACGGTGCCAAGATCATGGAAGCTTGCGAATGTGCAACCGGTGCCCAAAAAGGGAGACCGTGCTGACCCTGCGCATTACCATCCGATCGCCATTACCTCCATCCTATGCAAGGTTATGGAAAGGGTTCTGAACAGTAAGCTGCTGACCTACCTTGAAGACAACAATCTCCTCAGTGACCGTCAATATGGCTTTCGCCGGGGACGGTCAACTGGCGATCTTCTTGTGTATGTCACGCACTGCTGGGGCGAAGCCATTGAGAGACACGGCGAAGCACTTGCCGTGTCGCTTGATATCTCGAAGGCTTTTGACAGGGTCTGGCACGCAGGTCTACTCAGCAAGCTTCCTGCTTATGGCATCCCAGCTGGTTTTTGCAGCTGGATATCAGACTTCCTGAGTGAACGGTCGATCCGAGTGGTCATTGACGGCTGCTCCTCTGACCTCATGGCTATTGATGCCGGAGTTCCTCAAGGGTCTGTTCTCTCTGCAACTCTTTTCCTGCTGCACATCAATGACCTACTTCAGCCTGGTCTTGTTGGGTACGCAGATGACAGTACGGTTTCAGAGAGATACTTGTCCAACGCAACAACCAGTGGGGCTGAAGTTTGTTCCTTGAGAGAGGCCATGGTAGAGCGGACAAATTTGACCTTAAGCGTTGTCTCCCAATGGGGTGATGACAATTTGGTCACTTTTAACGCCACCAAAACACAGGCGTGTCTTTTTACCGCAAAAAGGAGTCGTTTTGACCAAGCTCCTACTTTTCGGGTTGCATCTGTTCCTGTGACTGATCGGCTCGAGCTCCTAGGCATGGAGTTGACATCCAGTCTCAACTTCGGCGCCACCATCGAGTACAAAGCCCAAACTGCTGCCAAAAAGCTGGGCATCCTAAATAGGGTGAAGCGATACTTTAGGCCTGGACAGCTTTTAACACTATACAATATAGGGGGTGTATGGGGTCCGTTGCCATCTTAAAGACCCAAGCCAACCTCACCTGCTAGCGGTGCACCCTGCTGTCCAACGGACGAGGCTCTGGCGAACCTGGTTTCCCTCTTGTAGGGTTGTGGGGGTCAGACGGCTGGTCGCCCCACGTAAAACCAACTTCAGTCATATATGAATGGAGAGAAAGAAGTTAGGTAAGGGTACTCGGTCTAGGGCGTCGCCGCATAACGACGCGCAGGCACATCGCCCTAAACCTGCGATAAGTGGGCTAGGGCTACCGTGTCAAGTACGGGCACGGCTAAAGAGGATAGTACCCAAGAAGAAGTTCCGCTTTGCCACCTGGAACATTGGCTCCCTAACCGGACGTTGCCAAGAACTCGCAGACGTACTTGCGAAGCGTCGGGTCCAGTGTGCCTTCCTTCAGGAGACGCGCTGGAAGGGAAATAAGTCACGTGACATCGGGCAGGGGTACCGGCTAGTGTACACCGGATCACCAACGGGTAGGAGCGGAGTGGCCGTGGTGCTGTCTAAGGACCTTCAGGATGGACTCCTTGAAGTAGACCGATGCAGCGACCGGTTGATGCGAGTTAGGGTGCTGTTCGAAGGGTCGGTAACGAACCTAATCAGCGCCTATGCTCCTCAGACTGGTTGCTGTGAGTCTGAAAAGGAGGCCTTCTGGGATGAGTTCGAGGACGTATTACGCGCTATCCCGAATTCCGAAGGTGTTTTGGTTGGGGGGGATCTCAACGGTCACGTAGGTCAGTTTGCTGGAGAGTATGGACGTGTTCACGGTGGTTTTGGTTATGGCCAGCTAAACGCAGAGGGAGTCAATATACTTAGCACCTGCGCTGTGTCTGACCTAGCCATCGCGAACACATTCTTTCAGAAGAAGCCCCAGCATCTTATTACGTACCGTAGTGGTGCCTACTCAACCCAAATAGATTACCTGCTGGTGCGACGGTGCCACATTGGCAAGGTTACCAACTGCAAAGTCATCCCAGGCGAAAGCCTAACGGCTCAACACCGCCTCCTTGTCCTGGACTTTGCGGTTGTACCGAAGAAGAGAGTGAACGAGAAACGCAAACCCCGCACTAAGTGGTGGTTGCTTGATGGTCCTAGGCAGTCGGACTTCATCGCGGAGGTCGAGCATCTTAAGATCAGTGCTCCGCATGAGTCCGCTCAAGAGATCTGGAGTAGGATCCATTCAGCAATCACCGGTGCGGGTAAGCGCGTCCTTGGCACTTCTCGTGGTGGCCGCACCATAGGAAAGGAGACGTGGTGGTGGGATGACGGGGTGCAGGAGGCGACTCGGAAGAAGAGGGTTTTGTTTAAACAGTGGCAAGGGTCCAACTCTCCGGATGACAGGGAGGCATATGGAGCGGCTAAGCGCGCTTGCAAAAAAGCTGTAGCCAGAGCCCGCAGCAAAAGTCTGGCGCCCTTATACGACAAGCTGGAAACTGCGGAGGGGCAAAAGCTTATCTTTAAGCTGGCGCGTGGCCGGGAGAAAGCTACACGGGACATTAGCAAATGTCTTTGTGTAAGGGACGCCCAGGGTAAGCTGCTCTACGATGCCCCCTCTGTTAAGGAGAGATGGTGTACATACTTCGCGGAGCTGTCTAACAAACAGCATCCCCATAACCTTCCTCCGGAACCGCCTCCTAACCTTGGGCTTATTTCCCCTATTTCCCCCGACGAAACCCGCATTGCTCTTCGCCACATGAAGAACCGGAAAGCGGTCGGGCCTGACAATGTGCCAATTGAAGTGTGGAAGGCGATGGGCCCTCATGGTGTGGACCTTCTGACGGATCTTTTTAACCGCATCCTGATCACCAAGGAAATGCCGAACCAGTGGCGATTTAGCCTGATTATCCCTGTTTACAAAGGCAAAGGTAGCGTACAGGATTGTGGTAGCTACCGCGGTATCAAGATCATGTGCCACACCATGAAGCTCTTCGAGCGCATCATTGACACACGGCTCCGTAGCGAGTGTACTGTCTCTGAGTGTCAATATGGCTTCCGGGCGGGTAACAGCACCATGGACGCAGTGTTCGCCTTACGGAATCTGGCTGAGGCTTACAGAGAGAGAAGGAGAGCTTTGCATATGGCCTTTTTAGACCTGCAGAAGGCCTTCGACTGTATACCTCGGCAGTCCATCTGGTGGGCACTGCGCTTCAAGGGCGTTCCCGAGGCCTATATTGACATTATCAGAGACATGTACCGCGATTCCGTGTCCTCTGTCCAGACCGCTGTTGGCGAATCGAATGGCTTCTCAATATCAGTTGGCGTTCACCAAGGCTCGGCTCTTAGCCCGTTCTTGTTTAACGTAGTGCTCGATGTAGTTACGGCAAACATCCAAGATCAGCCTCCATGGCTAATGATGTATGCCGATGACATCGCCCTCGTTAATCAGAACAAAGCCCATCTTGAGCGCAAAGTCAACATTTGGAAGGACACGCTTGAAAACGGCGGTCTGAGACTAAATGTGGCGAAGACTGAGTACATGTCCTGTGGCAGCACGGATACAAACACCATCCGAATAGGTTCGGACCTGATCAGAAAGTCCGATACGTTCAGGTACCTTGGATCCGTGCTGCACGAGTCTGGCATCGTGGACGACGATGTCCAAGCACGTATTGGCGCGGCTTGGGCGAAGTGGCGCGAGGTGACGGGCGTTGTATGCGACCGCAAAATGCCTCCGAAGCTCAAGGGGCAGATATATAAATGCATCATTCGGCCTGTCCTACTGTACGGGGGCGAGTGTTGGCCAGCACTAAGCAGACACACCCAGGAGCTTCGCGTCACGGAGATGAAGATGCTGAGGTGGATGAGTGGCGTAACGCGATCCGATCGCATGCGCAACTCATACATCCGAGGTAGTCTTGGTGTCCGTGACGTGGGGGAAAAACTGCAAGAGTGTCGTCTGCGATGGTATGGCCACATCATGCGCCGCCCTATGGAGTACGTTGGTCGGAGATGCATGAATATGGCTGTTCTTGGGGCTAGGCCCCGTGGTCGCCCTCGCAAGCGCTGGCTGGACGTCGTCAAGTCCGACATGAGAGCCAATGGCCTGACTGAGAAGGATGTTGAAGATCGGGCAAAGTGGAGGAAGCTAAGTAGGAAGGCGGACCCTGGCAATAGCCGGGATTAACGCCAGGTGGAAGAGCTTTTAACACTATACAAAGCGCAAGTCCGATCCTGCATGGAGTATTGTAGCCACCTTTGGGATGGCTCAGCTAAGTATCAGCTTGCCGCGCTTGACTCGGTGGAACGCAGAGCTAAGAGGCTCATCGGCGACGTAAAACTGGTGGATGCCAAGCTACATAGCTTGGCTCATCGCCGTAAGGTTGCCTGCTTGTCGGTCTTCTACAGATTGTACTTCGGTGAGTGTGCCCAAGAACTCCACGACCTCATCCCACCGGCCCCCTTCTACCATCGGACATCCAGACGCACTGCATCTTACCATCCCTACCTTGTGGCTATTCCACCAATTCGCACTAAGCGTTTTCAAACGTCTTTTATAATGCGCACAGCAAAGGAGTGGAACTCTCTGCCAGCGTCTGTGTTTCCGAAAGCTTACAACCCTAATCTCTTCAAAGTTAGAGTGAACAGGCTCCTTCTGGGTAGGCTCGCTCCATCGTAGACTTTGTCTCTGTCATTTCTGACATAGACTAGAGTCAAGAGCAAACCCATTACAAATAAAAAAAAAAAAAAAAAAAAAAAAACCTACTTGTTTGTAATCACGATAATTCAAAACGAACATCCATATATAATTTATTATTAATAAAGACTGAATTAAAACTTCTAAAGTATTAGTTAAATGAGCTTAATCTTTATTTTGAGATGAAATTTCTTAGTTTGAAAACTGTTAAGTGAAGCCAGTTATTTTGTTCGTAATTAAATGAAGTTACTAAAATTTACGGAGTAAAACTTTAATTAAAGCGATTAATTCTACCTTCCAATTTCGTCGATCTCCTTTTAAATAGAGTTTGATGAAGTCAGTAGGTAAAAAAAAACAAGGCTGCGATGGATAAATTATTAATGCGATGAAATATTTTAACTAACGCTAGCGAGATTCCTTTTGTAAAATTTTGTATTTTAAGTAAAGAGCTCTTCTGCCAACTCTGGTAATAAATAATAAAATAAAAATAAGTTTATTGCCACAAAATACCTTTCATACAATATCATTTAGGTACATTTACATAAATAGGTACATTGGATTTTTGGCAAAAGGCTGGCGCATATTGTTGAAAATCCTGCCTCCTAAACTAGGGCTACCCTGTAAAGGTCATTTATATATATAAGGAAGAGCGTAGGCCCAAGCACACTGCCTTGCGGAACTCCGTAATGTGATGATTTCTTCATCACTAGTATATGAGTCGATCTTGACACGGAGTTTCCTGTTGTGGAGGTAGCTCTTGAAAAGCGTATGCGCTGCTCCGCGAATACCTATGGCTTCCAATTTTAACAGGAGAGTAGGAACAGAGACTATGTCAAAAGCTTTCTGTAGGTTCAAGAATATTGAAAGGCACTTACGATGGTCATCTAAATTCTTAGCAACGGTTTCCGTTAGGTCGTTGCCGACCCAATTGCATCTTCCGTAGACACACCTTTTTTAAAACCATATTGATTGCGCGCAATGATTTGATGTTTATCTAGAAAGTTAAGTAAGTAGTTAAGTGGTCTGCTTATCTTTTATATTTCTTAAGCTTGAAGAGTCAAAAACAATATGTTGTGATTGAAAATAAATATATGGCTGTCAGTGCAATATTTACGAAAAACGTATCTCCAAATTAAATTCTAAATGAAAATCTGAGCTGTTCGTGGTTGAGCTCAACCATTTATAATACTGAGTGAAAACTCAAACAATAAGCGGGTCTAACAGAAGCGGGTCGCAGTTGATAAAATTCTCCTTGATAAACTTTTAAAGAAACAGTACTTGTACTCACCACGGACACTTAATTGCTTGTTAATGAAATAAATTTGGTCCAGTAATGTGATTCAAGCATTGTTGAATTCCATTCTGATTAATATTAGCAGTACATTGATAAAACCCGATTTGAATATTTACTGAAACAAGAATTAATAAAACGTTACTTTTTACGTTTGCGCTTTGTCAATCTATCTAAATCATGTAATCTCAAAAAATGTGCTCGAGTTAACTTTCACGGTATTTACAACCAAAAACAATAACTTCAAATTAGTTGAGCAGAAAAATATAAAAGCTTTAAACATATAAACACACTAATCTATTCTGACAGATAGGGAAGGAGATCAGATACGAAGAAATAAAAGATCATAAAACTGCATATTATGGAATTAGCACTCGCAGATGTAAACTTTATTTTATTGTTCCAAGAAAACCTTTTGGGTTAGTTTTGCTGTAATTGTTTTATTGTTGAAGTGCTTAGAGGAAAAGTTGTGTGAATGCAATGAGTATAATAATATAACAAATATAGCATTTTTTAAGAAGGATGTGTGAAGGATGGTGTGTGATCCTTCAAAGTTTTACTCAGGAAACTCTCAAGAGCATAAACAGCTCAGTAAGATCTTCGTAAAACGGTGAATCTCTTGAATCTAATTGTGTTAAGAGATTTAAATCTCGTGGCGCTGTGTCCGCAGTCACTCGTGTAAGTACTTGAACCATGGTCGACGACGCCGCAGTTTTTCCCGCACTACCCGAGATCTGTGCGTGCCCGAGATCGGGCAGCACGGCTTTTGATATGCTAATCTTGCTCAACCAACGGTGATATTCCTGTATAAATGCAAAGTTTCAGCGTAATCGTGGCTCTACTTTAATGAACTGTTAAACTCATATTATACGTAGCCATTAAGGGTGTAATTCAAAATTCTCCTTTTCTAAAATGTTGTGGTAAGGACGCTTGGTTTTGTTCGAGCCCATTACTGCTTTGCTGCAATGGGCTCGAACAAAATAAAGTATCTAATAACAATAGTTATAAATGTATTGATCCTTTCGTTGATATCTTTAGGGAAATCAAAGGGGGTTTTTTATTGGTGTTGTTGATCTCGACCAAACTTCTAGACACCTGGAATTGACAGGAGCCGAGTTGCGATTATTTTCTTTTTAAAAGAATATTGAAATTAATAAACAGATGGGTGGTGGTAAATAAAACGGCGTGTTCTGTAACAAAGTGGGAAACGGGATATAATAGGTTATTAAATAATAGCTGAGTAAATTGCAAAATGATTAGTTTTTATTTAGTACGCACTCCGACCGTATTTTTAATATTCAATTATGTGTACCGTACCGTACTAATGTAACCGTAATAAATTGAAATTATTTAATTAAACGTAAAATATTAACGATCAATTAAAACTCCCTCTGGCTTCAGATCATTAGTTAAGACAATTTATTCATAAGGAGACCATGAGGGTGCCAGCCCATTACAGCGGAGCGGAGAAACAGAAAAATATTAACCAATCATGTCAATCAAAATGCCAGTGACTCACGTGGTGTGGCGCTTTTATGCAATTCTATTGGTTAAAACTTCTCCGTCTTTGAGCTTCGTTGCCTCGCTTCGCTGTAATGGACGCCTTAACAGTCCCCTTTTAATTGAATAAAGGTGAGAGTATTAATAGGGCAACCAATACCGTTTTAATCCCGTTATTATGATAATAAATTATAATTTATATTTAAGAAAGTGAGAGCTCTCATTAATTATTAAAATGGCCTGATAATGTTTCAATGAGATACCTCTCAAGTTTCCGTAATTTATGGCTTCGTTGAGTTTTCGTAGAAACACGAAATATAGAGAAAGGTTGAAGCGAAAATGTGCGCACCGTCCCAAATTTAATTTTGCTGCCCCCGGAGGATAAAATTATACATGCAAAAACACAAATTTTCAGGTAAAATGAAAAAAACGACATTTGTTTTTAACTTTTTAAGTACTAAAGCTAATATCTGACGCGATGTGCGCTATTCTCCTTATTAAGATCCACTTTCACACACAGTGCGGCGCGATGACAGTCGAAGTACGAGTACTATAACATTGTCAATGTTCTACATGTACGTCGATGTCGGTCATTCAATGTAAGTATGGAATCAAGACAAGTAAAACGATGCATATTTATTTGCTGCCATTTGCGGTTAGGTACTAAGCCATTTTAATATTATTGGAGCTTCTATCCTTGATAAAGTTAGTTGATGTAATACTATAATTTTATTATTAGCGTCAAGTTAACGGAAACTTGCTTAAAATTATAACAAGGAATTACCTTTAGTAACATTATTGATTAGTAGTTCTGGTACCCACAAGATATTTCCTGAAACTTTAACAAAGTTTGGGATTGAGTTACGATCAGTAGGTACTACAGGGTTGGATGCCTATCAGACCTTAGTCATTTTGTTACCTAGTGAAAAAAATTACAGGTCTATATTCCCTTTTGTCGTATGAATTGATTCTGTAACCTTTGTTTCGATCAAAATCGATAATTATTCTATTCTTTAAGTATATACATCAGCACTCAGTTACTTTCAATTTAGTTGGTCTACGGTAATAGTACATTGTTATCCTAACGGTGAAAGCAACTGATTTAGTTCCGCCCGAGCATAGCGAGGGTGCCAATAGTTCGAGGAACTAAGTAAGTCTTTCACCCGAGGTAAACACTGTGCTTTTCATTACGAATACAAGAAAAATAAAAATAAAAACACGAATCAGCTAAAGAAAACATCCATATCTAAATCTGATGAACTCGTCGACGTGTCATTTTTTTTTTTTTTTTACTATTGACAGGCACGCGTTTGACCACTATCTCACCTGATGGTAAGCGATGATGTGGTCGAAGATGGAGCACGCTTGCCTAGAAATAACCTATTCACTCTCGACTCAAAAACCCAGGTTGTAGCTATCAGGAAACACTGAATCCGGCAGGGCATTCCACTCCTTAGCTGTACGCATTATGAATGTGTTCCAAAAACGTTTTGTGCGTGTGGGTGGGATGTCCACCATGTACCGGTGGCGCATCGCCGTTCGTCTTGTGGTCCGATGATGGAACGAATTTAAATCTCTCGAAAAAACAAATGAAGATCGGACTGCCGCTTTCCCGTCTATTTTTTCTGTGACAAGCCAGCTATTCAGCCATTATTTTACATTATCATCATATTATCAAAGATTTTGCCCAAATCTATGTTATTTTAAAGAAATAGTTGAAAGTAAATTATAATAAAGTCATTTAAAAAATATAATCGTAAGTTAATAATCACGTTTACGTTATTTCAATTTGACATCGCATTGCAATTGACTGGCTGTATAGAAAATTGGGACATGTTTCGACAGAAATGTTCAACGAGTTTTTTATAAATATTCTCCCTAGGGCTGGAAAGTAATTTACTTATTTATTTAAACTTCATGTACAATACTGGAACATAGGCGGACTTAATGCAACGAGGCATTCTCTACCAGTCAACCTTTGGGTTAAAAAAGTCTAGTCCACAGGCAACTTCAGGCCCACTTTTCGAGTATGAGTAATGAAAAATAATTTATTTACACAATATTTCACGTGGCTGGCTAATATATCAGGGCTAGACGTCGGAAAACTTCGGGTTTTAATTAAGCCACCTCAAGGAGGATGCTTGTCAACAGTCACTGTAATTTTGTGAATTATTATATATATATCAGAATCGGTCAACGATTCAAAAGTTTTCCTAACATGTTGGCAAGGGAAGCTTATTTATTAAAGCAAACTAGATTTCTTTAAATTTTAGGTAACATAATGATAAATAATTAAAAAAAACAAAGAAACTGTTTTTAGTGAGTGAGTGCTTCAATTAGTAAATTGGAGCCTTTGATGTTGAAAGTGTTTTCTTTGACAACACAGCAGTATTGGCGGTAATTTTAAACGGGTTATGTTCTCCCGGTCTTTTGATAAATAATAAGGTTGCCTGTCCATAGACGCCAAGCAACGCAGCGGAGTGGTAAACGTAGAAATATTTACCAATGCAATTGCATATAATGTCACTGACTGAACTTTTAAGCAATTCCGTTGGTTGATATTTCTCCATTTCTCCGCTCCGCTGCCTTGCTCCACGTCAATGGAAAAGCAGCCTTAAACTCGAACTATTCAGGAAAATGACCGTCCAAATAAGTTGTCGTACAGGAAACTACTTTTCACGCAGTTCTTGGTCTGTAATCAAATAGCTAAAGAAAATGTAAGCGTTTAGTATGGGGTCCTTACTGCCCACACGATAACAAGAAGAAGTACAAGACATTTCCTATAAAGACATTACGTTATTTGGTTAGTTGCGTGATATGTTCAGCGTGGTGTCAGGGTGAGTGACTTTAATGAATTTGATTCTCCTGAATTCATATTAAGTCGTTGTGTGACTAAGCATCCCATGCTATTGCACATAGGTACCATCCTATTGGATGGTAGAGCAAAACTTATGCTTACATCGTTTTATGTAAACTAAAGTAAATATATTTCTCGCTGCGTGCAATGTAAATTCTCTTAAAAGATATTTAAATACAAAGTTTCCTCCATTTGATACAATTGAGTAGAAAGCGGACGGGCAAACAAATTATCCCCTTTCCAAAGTAAATCAGGCGCACAACTTTAAGAAACTCTAGAGTACAACTTAAATCTCGTCTCTCTAATTAGATTTTAAAGATGGCTGCATTCAATTTCTATTTAAAATACCTTTTTGTAAATCAAATGAAAGCGAGAAAGGACGCTTGGGGCTCATGCAAACACAGATAATTGTATCGTTTGTAAAAGTAAATTCAATAAATTTAAAGCCCATTGAAATTTTTGATTTTCCAATTGGAATACCTGAGTGAGTTTCAATATTACTAGTTGAAAGCTTTTACTTCTGCTATTCGAGTCAGTTCAGTTTGTTGCTGAGTCAAACTCGTAACAGAAAGCTATTGTAGTTATAGTGGCAGCTGTGTAGTTAAATCGCCTACAGTAAACCTATAGAAAACATGATAAATCCTCCTAAATATTTACAGTGTGAGTCTTTATAATATGCACATACGAAAGTGAGGGAAACTATGCTTAATTTTAACGACGGAAAACGTATTAAAAAAAATCTAATATTTTTCTTTTTGTTTATTTTATAATTTTGTTCGCTACTGACTCATATCAACGATGCGTTGGTATGATTCGTAGCATAGAATGAAAGAACGCATAATATCTGAAAGTTGCAACAAGAATCAGCGTTCTTAGATTAGGAAGATATAACTAAAAACACTACAAAGTAAAAAATAACTTTAATTTCGGAGGTCGGTGTTTTTAGTTATATCGTTTTTAAACACTGACTTCCGAAATTAAAGTTAGTTTTTACTTTGTAGTGTTTTGTTTTTGGAAGTCGGTTTTATTTTTTTGTTAAAAAAAAAGTTTATATTACGTTATGAGCTGGTGTAAACAATCAACAGACATGCGATTACAGAAATCCCGATCTATTTGCTATCATTTATTGAAGAGTTCCGTTGCCTACCTCCGAAGTTCTTCATCAGATCTTCACCAAATTTAAATGGGACCAGTCCGAAAAATACTCTTCCAAACAAAAAAATAATCATCCAAATCGGTTAACAATTGGTGAAAATATCGCAGAACAAACATTTTTCATGGGATCAGATCCTGACTTATACCTTCCATCATCAGCTTAGCAACATAAGATGATGATACCCAGGCACAAATATCTGAATTGCGTTAGAAAGTTTATGTAAAACAGTGTAAGTGCTTATAAAATTTGAGGGTTTTCCTCGATTTTCATGTGATCCCATCATCAGATTTGGACTTGGTGACAGTGGGACCACCTCAGGAGTATAGGCTTTCGAATATTTTTTTTTTTAATCGGTCCGCAATTGGCGGAGAAATCAGTGAACATACATAAAAAAAAATACATACAGCCGAACATAGAACCTCCTCCTTTTTGAAGAAGTTGGTTAATTAAATTAGCAACTTGCAGGACAGAGGTACCTTAACTTCTAAACTAATTATTTGACTATCGATTAGTTTTTGATCTTAGTTCCTCGCAAAGAAATGAGAACTCTTCTCTGTTGAGCCTGTATCGATTCCTGAACTCTGTGTCGGTGATGTCCATCGGATTCACAAGGTTTCTCAATAGGCTTCTTTGCGTTCCACCCGACCGCGAAAGAGGGTAACGATTACGCTGTACGGGACCGCACAGCTCCTAATTTTTGTTGCAGTTAAACTGCAATCGAATCGAACGAAATCTTTGAATAAAATGTAGAACGGACAGGAACACCCTTAATAGTTAGTACATTACTGCTGCAGCCAGCAAAAGAGGCATTTATGGATGAACGTGTAAATGTGGGCCGAGGCGAAGCCGAGGCGCACATACGTGAGTCCATCAATGCCTAGTTGTGTTGAAGGCTTGTATAGTACATTTCTCAAATAATGCGCGGAATTTAAAACAAAATTACTTTTCACAAAATCAATGACGAACAACGAAGAACAATATTATTTCCGAAGTGAAAAAAATGAACACTTAATTTTCATTAGTTTTTTTCAATAAACAGCTTTCTTTTTGCATGCCAATTCGAAAATTAAATAAAACCTTAGGTAAGTTATCTCCTTGGCTGCTATGTCTCGGAGTAAAAGATAGTACCATTTTTAAATTACACGACAGATATGAGTTTACTATGTAATTTATTTGGCCGATAAACACGACAGATATGGATTTTCATACTTTTGCCGGCCGCTGCTCGCATGTATTTGGCCAGTACAGCAATTTCAATTTATCTCGAAGAAGGTTGTTATAAATAATGCTCAAATTTCCAAGCATGTCTGAGAAAAAGGAATTTTGATTCACTCTACCGCACACCAATACAGAAGGCCGTTCTTCGCCTAAAAAAAAAATCTCTTAATCATTAATTTTTACAAATTAATGATTAAGAGAATTGTTTTGTTCACACAAACAATTATAAGTTTTACCAACCTCGTTACTCGGCTTCCAGCCTCGTCGAGTGAGAAATAAAAACTTTTTACAAAATAAAATACAATCGACTTCCAAATAAAAAACACGATAAGTAAAAAATAACTTTACTTTCGGGAGTCCGTGTTTCTGGTACCCCATACCTAACAACACCACTGGAAAATCGCAGGAAAGCAAAATACGCAATTTCGTTTATTTGTCATCCAAGTAAACGAAATCCAGCTATTTTAAATATCCTAAAAACCAACTAAGTCTGCTTCACTAAATACGCAAACTCTCAGCCTGCGTCTGACTTTAATATTAGAATACATTCTTGTCGTACCCCAACCCAATCTACCTGAGTTGCCCTGTTATTCATAAGGTTAATTCCGTCAAGTACCTTGGTATTTTAGTAGATCAAAGGTTAAGCTGGTACCCACACCTCGAACTAACTATAGGGAGGGTAAGAAAACTCATATGGGTTTTCAAATCTCTGAGACATGTTATGAATGCAGAACTACAGAATAAAATCTATATCGCACTGGCCCAATCCGTAATCATATATTGTATCTCGGTGTGGGGAGGAGCAGCTAAGTCGTATTTTATAGATCTAGAGAGGGCACAGAGATCCTTGATTAAGGCCATGTACTGTAAGCCCTACAGGTTCCCTACTGAAACTCTATACGCAAGCTCTAAGCTGCTCTCCGTTAGAAAACTCTACATACTACACATGGTGGTAAGATATCACAAAATTCTACCCTTTAGCCATGCCAAACTTAAAAAAAGACGGTGTGATATAGTAGTAGTAGTATCACTACTCAGCACGTTCAATTTTTGCCAGTCGCCAAAATGTAACTCAAGCCCCACGCGTTTATAATAGAGTAAATCGCATACTTAACATCTACCCAATGCAGCTGTATAGGTGTAAGAAGACATTGACGGAATGGCTCTTCACACTTGATTATGATGCCGTGGAAGACATTTTGGTGACTCTGGGTTGAACTTCATGCATACAGACACACATACACACACTCTCCTACACACACACACACACACACTTTCCAGCGCACCTCTACACTCATTCACACATACACACGCCCACTCACAAACACATCCACTCATACACACAAAATATACATTCTCACATTGATAAACACACATTAATACAAACACACTCTAGTTTTTCACACACTGCCTTAAACACGATTTTTACTTCTCTTTTATTGGTTTTATAAAAAAAAAAATGTGTAACTTATACCAAATTAGCACAACGAATCAATTTGTAAATTAATCGAGGAAGAGCGAGGTTTATCCCATCACAAGTATCTTCGGATTACTTTCTGGGAAGCCCCGGCAACTGAATTAAGATAATAAACACATTTTTTTTTTTTGATTGAAAAACCTAACTTCCAAACCGATTTTGATAAAATTTCTATGAGACCAATCGGGAAGTATATAGAGTTAATAGACGTAAAAAATACAAAATAATAGAGAACTTACTCCTTTTTTGAAGTCGGTTAAAAATATCAGTAATTTCGTAAAAATCCAAAAATTGTTTGACGTGAAATGTCTCACAGAGAAAATGTCAGTGAGACAGTTTTTATACGTGCGTACGTCGTCCCAGCTTGCGAAAACTTCGAAACTATGCAACTCGTACTACCATCCAATTTCCATACATTTAGTTCATTTACGTAACGTTAAAGCGTAAACTCGATACGAAGGTAAGTGTCAAAAACTTGTAATACTGATTAGTTAGTTCCAAATACGGAGACATGGCGATGATCAATTTTGCATACAAAAATTGTCGCAGGCGATACGTTTACGCTGTCGACGCTTTTAAGCAGAAACTCGTGTTTAGCCCTCTGATTACACGTGTAAATATTCACACAAATCAGTGTTGAAATGAGAAAATGTCTACATCAGTGTTCTGATAGTTAAATATCTAGTTATTTTTTACAATTTGAGATTTTGTCGTGACCGATCATTTTAGTCACGGTAACTCACATAATACACTTAGAATTGTAAAAAATTCGCCACAAAAAAATCAAAGTTTCAGTCTGGTATAAAATTAGAACTAAAAGTTTCGTTAAAAGAAACTTCTCTCAATTTCATCAACTTTTTCCCAGACCCCAACACGACCTGCTACTAATTGGGTAAGAGAGGAAAACATAATACTTATTTTTAACAAAGTTGATTTATGTTAAAGACAAAACTTCGAAGCAAAGATAAAACTGTTTTTCCGACGCAATTTTTCAGCAAGAGATATAAAAGCTTTGACCAAAATGTAAGTTGATAAATCTCATTAACTGTTAATGGAGTTGTGATAAAAAGTTAATGTAAAGTACTAAAAAACAAATTATTCAGGTGGTAAATAGAGGTGTTCAAGTGATAATGTAAATAACAGGAGGCATAAAAATTGAATATTTCATAATTAACATCACGAATACATACTAATATATAATCCATACTAATATATAAAGCTGAAGATTTGTTTGTTTGCTTGAACGCGCTTATCTCAGAAACTACTGGTCCGATTTAAAAAAATCTTTCTGTATTAGATAGCCTATATCGAGGAAGGCTATAGCATAATCATCAAGCTAAGACCAATAGGAGCAGAGCAGTAATGAAAATTGTGACGCAGATGAAGTTGCGTGGGTCAACTAATTAAAGATATAAATTTTATATTGAGCCCAAACATTACCTACATAGGAGCTCGCTTGTCGAATAACATTTTTATTTTTGTGATGGGTTTGCTCTTGACTCTTGTCTATGTCGGAGATGACAGAGACAAGAACTGGCAGTGATTGGTGTTCACAGTAACTTTTAACGGTGATAAGGTATCTGTTGTAAAGTTAAAAATATTAACATAATATACGTTAGTAACTAGAGCCATTTCATGCTTGCAGTTTTGTAAAAGAGAACAGTTCCAAAACAAAAATACAATAAACAAAGAATGTTATTGATAAAGCGTTATTGAAAACCTATAACACTACTATAAAACGTACTCTACCAGTTAAACCGTGAACAAATTTAACGAAATATGGTCACATTTAAAGAATATATGGCGAAAACAATGCCGGGGTATGTCTAGCGAAAATTGTATTTGCACAGAATATGTTAGTCGTCGTGGTTTAACTTTGGGAATGCTGTAAATTCGTAAAACATTCTTTGAAGCTTCATCTTAAGCCGCTGTGGTGTAAATAAACATCTTCATTTACCTCCCAAAGCCAAGGAAATCTCGTGAAAAATTCAAAGATTACGTCGCTTGAACAAATTGCGGACGCGTTTTTGTAATACACTCCTGCGTCACGGCCGAGCGGGCGGGAAATACATTTTAAGTTAAGGAATGTTCATCTTGTCACTTGAGAGAGATGTCCCAAGTGACGACCACGAGCTGTGTTACGCAACATTCTCAAAATTTAAGCTGCAAGTGATGTTTGTTTAGAAATTCGTGGCTTTTAAAGTTTGTAAGTGGTCACGTCCTAGTTAGTAGACGTTGAGCTTTGCTGTTAATATTTCATAGCTTTATCGTATCAACAACATTCCAAATTGCCAAAAGTCATACATACTTTCTAAATTTTACTGTGTTATGATGTACCTCTCATTATTATGCTTAAGTTGCGGGAATTAAGTGAAGTGATAGCTCAATATCTTAGCAGTCAAATGTAGTGACGTAAGCGGGTCAATGTGATAAGCTCGCAACTCTTCACTCAACTGTTACGAGTGCCCAACAAACTTTTTATCAAGTTCATTTCATTAGCGATTTCTTACAAAATATGGAGTGTGTTCCGACTCTTTATAATTAACATTAATTGTTTTTAATAAACACGTGCTAATCACGCGGCAGGAATAAACATTAACTTAAACTACGAATTTAAATATTTGTGATGATTATAATATTTTCTAACGCCTTATATGTATTACAGCTACGCAACCCGACTATAATTATATCTATAGCAAAGAATGATCGTCTGTGTATTAACACACAACTTTATGAGAAATTGACGTAGTATTTTTAAATCTGTTCCTGAGTTTAACGAGCCATTCTATCCCACAGCAAGAAGCTAAGCTTTGGTGAGTTATCGATTCGTCCTCGTCAGCTCACGACTTGACCAAAATGTTGGGATTGTCTATCATTCGAACTATTTCCACTACAACTTTTGTTATTCGTAGTAAGATAAATAATTCGTAGTGGCTCCAGCATAGAGTGATCCTATTTGTCATATTTGTTATGTAGGAGTGATTTATGTTATTATAGGTTCCGAATGCATTCAAGTATCTATAATTGGTTACAATGTTATTTTAAGCCCTATCATTATTTCTTTCTTTTTTAAGACTTCGAAAAGGCCAATACTGTAGGTAAATAAATTCTATTCAAGGATGGAACGTAGTAAAGCCATTACTGAGCAAAGTACCCCATAACTGCTCATTTGTGTATGCTCTACCACAAAGTACAAAGATATAGCAAAAGGATCACCTAAAAAATAATGTACCGTTATAACCAGCCTAGTAGAAAGGTAGTAAAGTGCTGGAATCGCTCAGGCGTTTTCGTATATCATACAAACGAGGACGTTATAATAAGTTATTGTTTTATTCGATACATTTATTTTTACTGTCACTTGGTTGCATTATCATAAGACAAATAGGAAAGTTTCATTCATAATTATGAATATTTAACTGTTTTATGATTAAAATGTACGAAACAGTTTCCGATTCCGTTTCCGATAAGCAAACATTTCCAATTTCTCGCATCATTGAACTCTCTTTCTATGTTGACTCAGCAAGTCATCAAAATTCAAATCGTGTTCGAAACACAAATACGCGGCCATGATTGAAACTGTTCCTCACTGCAGCGTTACTGATCAGTGACGAGTTATCCAGCAGCCACGCTGTCTACATTCCATTGTACAGTCCGAGATATATCTGTGACTCATCAAATAAGTTTAGTGATAAAAGCTGTTTGTTTGTAGTAAAAATGTTTATACGCGGCCTAATGCCTAACGACTAGCAAAAAAAAATATTGTAAAGTAAAGCTATTCCGTAAGTTAGTTAATCCATCAACTAACCAAGGGTACACGTGTTACCCAGATTGTTGTTTGTTTAGGGAACTAAACTATAAAGTTAATTAAAACTTACCACAAAGTTAAAAACTAGAACGACTATTTTCAGTTATTCTAATGCTGCTATTAATTACCGTAAGTCTACAAGATAATTCGAAAGTATTTTTGCCCGACTTCTTTTATAGTTAAATTGTAATCTTGGTGAAACCAAGAAACAACTTAGGTACCTCTGCAGAAGTATATATCTGATAGTATATACCCTTTTTTAAGGATGGGAAATCATCAAATGACTCCTCCTGCTCTGGGTGAAGCAGGAGGGAGTGTCAGACTCTTACTGTCTAAAACCCATCCGTGTTCCTCCTAGTGCCCTTTGCGTTCCAGGGCTAAGGTATCTCTTTCGAACTGATTCCGGAGCCCCAGCAGGCACTTGCCCTTGCGGGCCCCGTCTTCTGTGCTAACAGCCCTTTGAGGCGCGCGGGGATCACAGCGCGGCGTCGACCCGGGCCTGGTTCTGATCTGACCACGGTTACAGTTATGTCTGTCAGCTAGGAATTTGTTATATGGTGGTCAGGCGTTCAAGCAAACCAACAAACAAACTCTTCACCTTTATATATTAGTAAGTATATACTTAGATACTAATGTATAAAGCTGAAGAGTTTGTTTGTTTGTTTGCTTGAACGCGCTAATCTTAGGAACTACTGGTCCGATTTGAAAAATATATCATCATGCTAAGACCAATAGGAGCGCCGTAACGAAAACTGTGACGGAGACGAAGTTGCGCGTGTCAACTAGTAAAAGGATATTATGTTTATTTTCACCTTGTTTTTTAAAATGGCTGTTTGATATTAGATGAAATTTTCCCTTAACTTAAAGCACTAGTTATAAGCAGCGTTGTGCCGAAATCTGTATGACATCACGCCTTTTACGTCCATTGCAACGCTCTCATAAGCTGCCTCTATATTTCCCTAAAAACTCGTATTACGCTTTTGCTTTATAACCTTACTATTTCTTTTTCTCTCTCAATGTACTCCATTGAACACATTTGTGGCAATGGATAGCTGTATTTCTCTAAAAGGAGATAAAGATAAACATATTATTATTACGACCTAACATTTTGCACAACTGTATGCTTCTCAAGTTAGAGAGTGAGCGTGAATAGTGTTGTGATATTTCTATATTACCTTTTCGCAAAGTAATATTT
The DNA here is from genome assembly GCA_950371165.1 of Lacanobia oleracea. NCBI lineage: Eukaryota > Metazoa > Arthropoda > Insecta > Lepidoptera > Noctuidae > Lacanobia > Lacanobia oleracea. The sequence continues at coordinate 6,965,186 of OX493404.1, forward strand.
TAAAGTGATCTTTAAATATTTAAAAAATGTGTTATGTTAACCGGGTAACGAATTTTATTTGTTTCTTTTCTTGAGTCTTAAATAAAGGATAATGTGACGAAGCCTTCAGAGGAGATCAGAATCAGAGAAGTTTTATTTACTCTTAATGTAAGTACCTACAATATAAGATGACTTCATCTTTTTCTTCGTGTAATAAGATGACTAACATGAGTTCATGAGATCAGCTACATTTTCCTTACGACATACAAATCGTTCCGACTAAATTTCTGTTATTTCGGCAGCCTAGCCATTAGCAGCGGATGCCGGAGAGGTGAACCAGAATTTCCGCCGGTGATTAGCATAAACACACATATACAGTGTACGTCTTTAGTAGTCTACTACTTATTAGTCTTTTACGAATTTTGAAGTGAAAGTATCCACTGATGGAGCAAACCTGAGATTTATTTATTCCAATTCCAAACTCCGAAACTGTTCCGGCCGTAAATTAAGGCTCACTGAAAGTTAATTAAAACCATTATTATTTCAAAAAATCCACAATTTCTGATTATTTTCATCCTCCACTGACTTGAAAAAATCCATTTAAGCTGAAATGCTGTCAAATTTTGTAATCAACATTCTGTCTCGGAATTCCAAGGTATTTAATTTCACAAAACCGTGTTGAAGTATTCACATTTTACTTTTCGTTTTGCAAACATTTACAGAAGAACGCACACGTAATAAATAAATAAAGGATGCGTGAAAGTGGGGGAGAGGACTTTCACAATGTATTTGTTTTTTCGCGGTTCGCTATGGTCTCGCTCATTACAATTTGGAGTAGGTAGTGTGGTGGATTGCAAACAACTAGTTAGGGAGTGTCTGCTGTTTTTCTAAAGTTTTCTATTTGTTTTGGAACTGTCTTCCGTGGGGCAAATACATTCACCTTGTAACGACACACACATTATAACTTGCCACAGGCGATATGGAAAGTAATTTAGTACAACATTTGAAAATATCAGAAGGTTTATAAATTTACTTGCAAAACACGCGGTAAACACAGTCTATGTTTTCATCGTATACAGGATCAAAAAACCAATAAATAAAACTTCAATATGAACTGCAGAACTTTTATGTTTTGTATTTGGAAAATCTTTTCTATTGCAATGGTTGATGAAACAGTACGCAGTGACTCGTGAAGCATTATTGCACATCACTAAGCTCCAGTGATTGCAACGTAGTGCTGAGTATTTGCCTCGGAGGGACGCCGGTGAGAATGTATCACAAATTCGAGGAAACATCTTGTTTGTTGACAGAATTACCGTTCAATCTTGCCACAGTAAAGACGATAACTGATATCGTCTCGCTAAATAGTTGTATGTTTTTCAAAGTTGTTGCACTTATTTCATATGAAATATCGTGAAGATCACAATAATTATACCTTTTTTCAAAATGTAAAGTACAAATTATTCAAATATAGCGTCAGTAATCACTATGCATGACATTTCATAGCAGAAACAACATTCGCATTTGTGAGGAGTTGCGGTATGATGTTTCTGCTTCTTCGTTTCCGTATGAAGTATGTTTGTGTTGCCTCAGGCGCTACACGGTAGTGCGAGCTTACAGACTTGACAATGCATAAGATGTGGCGTAATGGCATATGGTAGTAGGTACTTCCTTGATTACGTTGCGAAAGTTTCCTTCTTTATCGCCGCCTCATCATTGTTTGTCCATCAAGTGCTAGCAATTGATGAATTGCTCTCGCTCCTTATCTCCTACCTCCGTCTAACTGTAGATACCGTGGTAGTCTGCAATGGTAGGATTAGGCTGTCCATTTCAGCGGAGTGAGTCAGGAAATCTCCGCACCACATGATTCACTGACATTTAGAGCAATTCTTTTGGTTAATAGTACTCCGTTTCTCCGCTCCGCTGAAATAGACAGGCACCCTAATGCTTGTTACTTTAAGTTTGTTGACACTGACACTGTTTCCCTTCTAAAGTAAATTGACACAGTCCACTTACACATTCAATTGGGCCCTCATTGCGAAACACTGTCTCTTAAAATACAGGATAACCTAGTTTAAGAGGCAGAGTTTAGCTTATTGTGTACAGATTCCTAGGCCACCCAAATGTTTATGTAAATGTTCTGGTTGATGTATTCAACAATTGTTAACTATACTAAGACTCAACTGTACCACTATCTGTATTATTGGGAAATAAAGATATTTATTATTATTTTATTATTATTACTGAAAGAATGAAAATGCACGTTAGGAATATTGTAATATACGGAATTCTTTACACTTAACGTCCGAATCTTTTAAGACGTACCATCATCAATTCGAAATGCTAATATCCTCGTAGTAATAAACCTAATCATGAATACTAAAGAAATCTCATCAATAGCCTTGTCAAGTAGTTCGTAGTGTTTTATGTAGATAGTTTTTTATAAAATGTATCACTTTGAACCAGAATAACACATATACCAAAGCACAAAGGAACGTGAATATTCCAGGTAACGTTTTATTCCCTCAGAGGACTATAGCCTTCTCAGAAGAAATCTATCACCAATTTTTTAAGTAACTTGTGTTGTGGCTCTGTTACTAAATCTTTTGAATGAATGAGTCCCAACAGTGTTACATGAATCAATGTGTCATGTTTGTAGGTCATGAGGCCGACACAGATGTTATGTGATATGACAGAAGTTCTCGATATCCCAAAGGGTAAATGGGTAAGATAAAAACATGATTGGTTGTTGCGGCAAACCCCGCACGGCATACTAAAAAGGATAGGTATAATCCTAAAATTTTCATGAATGCGAATAAATTGATTTTATTCGCTTGTTAAAAGATTTTTCAAATGAAAACTGCAATCAAACTACGCCAACTGTTAAAACCATTTGTTTCTAACATTCTCACTAAGTTTAATTTAAAAACGTACTGATATTTTTGGAAAGCTTTAAAAATGTTCTAAACAATTTTATAAATTCACGAGTCCGAGTGCCCGATAATTACTCATATTAGTCACAAGCTCTCGGCGCAGTCGAATGTTGAGTAAAACGCTATTTGGCAGCGTTCAGTAAACATTGCTGTATGAAGCATAGTACTTGCGACGACTGAGATGCTAATTAAAGTCAGTAGATTAGGAAATACTGATGCATGAAAAAAACATTTATTATCTATACAGTTTGTCTAATAATATACAAGAATATAATACTATTGTGTTTTACATTGACATTGTGTACATTTACATTGTGTTTAAAATAATTGTAGGTTGTTTGTTTTTCGAGCAGTTTTAATTCTATTTTCACTGTTAGTATTATATTCTGTCCCTCTCGCGAAAACTCTGTTTTTTGTTATGGCAACTGTTTAGGCATCATGGCTTTTGACGTCAAAATTCATATCGGACTTCTCTTTCTAATTGTAATCTTTCAACCTTTATAACTTCATCACTGATGAAGGTTTTTAAATAATTTCATGATTGTTTAGTAGAGCTAATAAGTATTTAATTTTGCATATAAAAAAAATCGTATGCATAATCCCTATTGTGCCTCTGACCACCATCATTACTTTAGCAATAGTATTTTAACTTTGGTGGTTTAAAGTAGATTCTATTTGCCAAAGAGTTAAGTGTCTGAAACATGATGTGACAGTTATAACAACTGGAATAGACAGATCCGGATAGTAGATTGAATAGTTACCAATACTGTTAGTATCGGTAACTATTCCACTTTCATGTAAGAATATTAAGGAAAAGGTTTTGTCATAGTGTGCTTTCATAAAACTTCTTGCAACTCTCGCTAACTTATAAATAAAAATCTCATTTCCATCGAAGTAACGAACAGGGTCTGGGAAGAGATTGGATTTCCGTATGACTGCAACATCAGCTTCCAGTTTCAGTCGAGTCAGATAATGTGATTGTAGATGTAATTTTGCTGCATAATTTATTTTCCATCGTGGAATAGTGATTGTCAATACTACAAAATAAACGTAGGTATCATAACTTGAAGATACACACGCGCAAATATGCGATACAAATCAAATTATTTACCAATTGTATCTCCACCATCGTGCCGCATGAACGTTGTTTATATTGAGCTCGCTAACGGTCGTTTGATAAACAACGTCACGGGAGACAGACATGTGTTACCACTCGACACTCACTATACACACATAGAGGTTTGACCTATTTGATTTTGCGAATATGTTGAGTAATGGATAGTCAAAATGTTCGTTGATTACATATTCACTTTTTTTTTACTATTGATGGGCACGCGCTTGACCACCATCTCACCTGATGGTAAGCAATGATGTGGTCGAAGATGGAGCACGCTTGCCTAGAAGTAACCTATTCGCTCTTGACTTAAAGATTCCCAGGTTGTAGCCATCGGGAAACACAGACTCCGGCACTTCTATTTGAAAATGTTTTACGTTTTAATTATCAGAGTAAATAAAAAATAGTAAGTAGTAGGTTCAAGGACACTACATCATGTAAACCTGACAATCATAAATGGTTCAAGACGGTGTTGACCCTTTAAAACATCTCCTCAAGTAGGTACGAATACTTTGCTGTCTACCAACTCACTATCTCGAACTTTGAAGCGCCCAAACAGACTTCACTGGTCTGAAAACATTCTGTGTTTCACAAGTATTTTTGCATGGCTATAAGCAATTTCAGAATGTTTTGGTCTTACAATTTAATTAATTTACTGTAAGATACGATATTCTTGGACTTACCTGACGAAATAAACTACTTAAAAGATCCTTGTTCACTTTACTTTACCAAAATGGCAGCTTTGTTTCCAGAGCAGCTTCATGAATTTAAAACGAATAACCCAACAAAAAATAAATCATGAGCGGCCGAAACGATATAAGAAAATTGCTTTTACTCGGTATCCGTAGTAGTTTATACCGAAGTGTTAATCGAAAGGCTCTCATGCACAAAAAAGCCTCCCCGTAGCTTGTTATCTCTACCTATACACAATACTACCGCATAATACCGTCGTTCACTGAATTAATAGCCCAATTACTGTGCGCTTTTCTTATGCTCTCAATTTAAAATTCCACTCACGTGTTTAGTAGATAATCGTTTCCACCTCGAGCGCTGTTTCCATCTAGTCTAGTGTACTCGATGATACTGTTCTGACATTCAGATTAGAGATCGTTAGCTGTGGTTTGTCTGTCGTTGTAACACAATACTTGAGACTGTTTACAGTTTGTGTTTGTGAGTTTGTGAATGCACTGCACTTACTTTGATGATCGCTGAGTGTGATGTATAGTATAGTGGAGTTTGATGTTTAACGCTATTTTTTAAACGAAGTGCTTTTCAGCAAATACTTAATTGAGAAACCAGGCTTCAGTTTGCCAATTTTACTGGTCTATTAACATTTACTGTTTTAAAAACAATTATGTCGACTACAAAATGCTCCCAACTCCGATATTTTATTTGGTTTTTAAACAATTTATTTTTACTGCGTCCTGTCGAGTTTTTTTTTTGAGAAATGATATAAAATCATAAAGAAGAAGAAATGCCATGCAAACAAATAACCTTTTTCGGTGTTGGTTAGTATTTTTATTTTATTTGCGTGAGTTCTTTTCTAGGCACAATTGAAACGTGATTCCATTTGCTATAAAGTGCTATATTAGGGAAGGTATTCTTCAATATAGGCCTCGGGAACGCCCTTGAAGCGCAGTGCCCACCAGATGGACTGCCGAGGTATACAGTCGAAGGCCTTCTGCAGGTCTAAAAAGGCCATATGCAAAGCTCTCCTTCTCTCTCTGTAAGCCTCAGCCAGATTCCGTAAGGCGAACACTGCGTCCATGGTGCTGTTACCCGCCCGGAAGCCATATTGACACTCAGAGACAGTACACTCGCTACGGAGCCGTGTGTCAATGATGCGCTCGAAGAGCTTCATGGTGTGGCACATGATCTTGATACCGCGGTAGCTACCACAATCCTGTACGCTACCTTTGCCTTTGTAAATAGGGATAATCAGGCTAAATCGCCACTGGTTCGGCATTTCCTTGGTGATCAGGATGCGGTTAAAAAGATCCGTCAGAAGGTCCACACCATGTGGGCCCATCGCCTTCCACACTTCAATTGGCACATTGTCAGGCCCGACCGCTTTCCGGTTCTTCATGTGGCGAAGAGCAATGCGGGTTTCGTCGGGGGAAATAGGGGAAATAAGCCCAAGGTTAGGAGGCGGTTCCGGAGGAAGGTTATGGGGATGCTGTTTGTTAGACAGCTCCGCGAAGTATGTACACCATCTCTCCTTAACAGAGGGGGCACAAAGTCATATTGTCTATAGTAATATAAATAAAATACCTATGTATCGTAAAGATTTTGATCTAGATTTCTAAATTAATTTATAACTTGCAGTATCTTTTTAAAGACGTTGCTATGAAAGTCCAACAAAAACTTCTGCATTAATTAGTCCATAGGCACAATCGACTTCCTTCCTATGCATTTTGAATGATCTAGCTTCTAAAATTCAAAGAAAATAATCCGGACTGAATAATATACATTCGGGCAGCTGCCCTGTTAATGTTAACTTCCCAGCAGCCGGTGAGGTTAAGGAGAACCGGAATATCCACCGGTGATTACACGAAAATTATATACAACGACCGTAGAACCTAATTTACATAAACACGCACGGGGATTCTGAACTAATGCGTACTAATAGAGACTTCCAATTAATAAGTATCTTATTCATTTTATCGCATGAATATTTCATAAGGTTTATGTCACAAATTAAAAGTTACCAAAGTTGTAGTTAAGCTACCTATACACTTTTTCCATCGCAATTGAAAAAAAAATTCTAGTTCTTATTTCATTCTCCATTGATTTTTTAAAATCCATTCTCAATGAAACTAAATGAGTGCTAATTCTATCAAATTGTGTAATCAACATTCTATCTTGGAATAACAGGATATTTAATTACACAATACAAAGTCAATTTTAATTCTTTTTTTGCTTTTCGTTTTACAAACATTTACAGAAGAACCGAGCTAGACAAATATATGTGGAATTATTACAAAGAGTACACAATAAAGAGTATTCTATTCTATTATTCAAGGACTTTAATTGGAATAGTTGTGAAACTTTCATAATTTATTCGTTTGTGTGCGGTTCCATGTGGTCTCGCTCATTACAAGCTTGATTAGAGGTGTGCATGTTGTATAGTTGGTTCAAAAGCTGCTGCTTCCGATATAAAGTTCCTAAATCATCATCTGCCTAGCCTTTTCCCAACTACAGATTGAGACGTCAGATTTACTGGCTTCTGACAATTAGCCACGAGCTCCTCAATGTTTAAAGTTCCTAAAAGTTTGGTTTAAAACTGTATTCCGTGGGGTAAACAACACTTGCCAGGGTTGCAGAATTTGTTCGAAAGAGTCACCGCGGCCCTGGAACCAAAAGGACCTGAAACACTGGTGGGTCAATAAAAGTCTGACACTCCCTTCTATTCCGGCCAGAGCGGGAGGTGTCATTTGATGATTTCCCATCCTTAATAAATGGGTAAACAAGACGTTTAGGTGAAATATAATGTAGACTTGAGACACATTACTAAGTAACTTACTAATGCATTCACAACACAGATAGTAGTGTCCTGCGCAATTGTGTTTGTGTGGTGGTTGTTCATGCTCACACACTGCACTGTTGCACTGGAGCCTCACTTCCTGTATTCACAGACTATATAAAACATATTGATCCACGTCCTTTCATGCATTTCATAATGTGTGAATATTTCCGCCATATCAGTATACTTTGTTGCCCTTCCATGTACAGGACATTTTTTCATGATTACTGGCGCTCTCTTGAAAAAGCTTAAAAATAGCGTGCAGATGAAGCAGAAATTACATCTGAAAAAAAAAGGTAGTAATCTACATGATATTGCACGTAACCTATCTACTGCTGTGCAATACAAACGAAAATAACTTGGTTTTGTTAATTTTTAAGAATATGTATTATTTATTTATTAGTTTACCAAACAATTGTTACATCAATAAATACATAGTTAATATAATACAGCACATAACACTACTAGATGTACAATATTAAGCGGTAAACACTACATGCTATACAATATAGGTACTGTGGAACAAGTACTAAACAAACCAAAACATATACAGGAAAACAAAGCCGAGCAAAAACAATGTTTGTGTGTTATTATATTTGTTTTATTATAAAAAATATAAACAAGGGTAGCGGAGTGGCGCGAAGAGGTGTAGTTAGCTCCGTTTGTATGCACAAACAAGGTCATTGGTATATTTACAAGCCTTAAAATAACAACTTCAATGTGAAGTGTAGATTTTTTTACCTACAGAAAACCCCACCCCAAACCCCTTTCCATTTCAAAAGCGTAGTGGCCCGTGAGGCATTATTGCACATCACTAACCTCCAGTGATTGCTATTAATGCTAAGAGTTTGCATCGGAGGGACGGCCGGAGTTTGGCGGTGTGAGAATGTATCAAAAATATGAGAAACCACATTGTAGATAGGATTTCCATTGAATCTTACCATATAATCGTTTTGGTCGTCGTCTTGCTAATAGAGTTGTTTTATTTTCAAAGTCGTAAGACTATTTGCAATGTAAAATAAATTGTGGAAATCAAGATTTCAATAGATTTTCCAAAATGTAAAATACAAGTTATTCAAATGTAGAAATACTGATATATTATGAATAATTCCGTATTTGAATAAGGAATCACATTTCACAGCAAAAATAGCAAACGCAATACAACGAAACGACGAAATATTCAGTGAGGAGTTGTGTTACAAAACATATTTGTCTGTGGTGCCTCAAGCCTGTGGTACGAATTTACAAAGATGATTCTGCATAAGATTTAAGATATTGGTAAATAGTCATGACTCGCTTATATAATCACCTTTCTCCGTCTAACTGTAGATAACGTAGTAGCTTGCAATAGTAAGTATGATTACTTGGCTAATGTCTGTTGAAATTCCATTTATCACCACGATGAAAGTCGTTCTGGGTATTATTGGTTCTGATGTTATTTACAGGTTAATAAATAATTATTAAAGCACATTAACGTGTAAAATGGATAATAATTTTGTTTGGGCTAATTAAGAAACGAGCGAAGTAAACACAAAGTAATTCATGAAAGTAATTACGAATATCACGAGAATATTGTCGCGTAATTCGAGAGAATGTACGATAATGAGCAATTTTAACGTCGGAGTAACAATATTAGCATTCTAATTAAAGTTAAATATCGTCTGAGTATGCAGAGTTAGTGAGTGATTGATAAAGGGGTCGCTTCCAGTCAAACCGGATTCATCTGAATACCAGTATTTTACGTAGAGCGGCTGCCTACCAGCTCCATAACCCATTATCTGGGTAACACGGTACTTCTTGGCAAGACTGAAGGCTGCAGTTTACTAGCGTCTGACAATCCGTACCAAACGACTGCCAAAGATCTACAAATGACAGCCGGGGTCAACGGCTTAAGATGCTTTCCGAGGCATGGAGGAAACTTGTTATATTAAGATGGTCACTCATCCACAGACCAACCTTGGCAAGCGTTGCTTAACCTTGAAGATCGACCCGTGTGGCTGTTATTCTTTAGCCACAAGCTCCTACTTAGTAATAGTCGTATGTATAAGGATTTTGAATGAGGGTGCTGTGCTTTCCCATAAAGATATGTGATATTATCCTATTAGGTACCTTATTATTGTATTAGCGTCCATGCACAAAATGAGGGCTAAGAACAACGTTTATCCATAATAAATAAAAAGCTGTTTTTTCAATTCTTAACCGTTTACAATAATACCGAATCGACGCGGCGATAGACCTGACGGAATAAATGTAATCTCAAACTCGTGTCTCACCTCGCGCTTTGTGTAGGTACGATTACATTGTTTCACCTTTATATCCAAAGCCATAAAACGTAACATTGAATAACCAAAGTCAATACGTTTCGTTTTCTGGCAGAATATTTTCTTTGTCTGTGTTCGCTTTCCATGTCGGGAAATAAAACAAGATTACGGTGGTCGCTAAGGGCATCATACTGTCCACTAAATGGATGTCAGACGACAGTAGATGAAACCGAAAACAAATAAAAGCAGAAACATTAAAACAAGGGCCAATTTACTGGTAATTAAATGTTTTATGTACCTTTAGGGTGCCTATCCATAACAGCGAAGCGAGGCAGCGGAACGGAGAAACGGAGAAATTTTAACGAGGTACTGCTCCACAGTGGAAGATCAGAATAATGAAATCAGAGCAAGTTCTCGCTCGACAACGTTAGAAAAATATGAAAATATTTTCTAGAAATTGGCAGTGAAGAGTTTTTGTACATTCAAGATACAGTGCTTGCCTTTTGTCTTGCAGCTAACTCACAGTTGTGAGAGTTTTTTCCAAAATATAGAGATTAGATTCTTTTCACAGTCGCTGTTCTTAAGTAAATCGTTTGGAAGAAGGAGTGCAGTTAATCCTTTTATTAAGTCTGATAAGCCTTTAAAACACAGTCAACCATTTTGCAAAAAAGTTTCGTTACCGCAACAGAACTCTTATCTTTTTCGTATGGTAATAAAATTCGTCCCATGAAAATAAATGTTGGTTTAGTACCCGCAGCATATTTTATTCCGTGACCATAAACAGGCTGACAACAGTCCACTTCGGCTGACTTAAGTAAGAATTATAAACTGAACGCACCCACATCAAGACAATAGGGGAGCGGACTAAAAAAATTTAATTAGTCAGATAGATTTCCAAAAAGTATCCGACACGTTTTTTTTCTTTTTCACGTTATGAATGTATGATGTGTTGAAAACTTGTGTCCGCCCCGTGTCGTGTGGGCCCGGTACAAATGCATCATCATCATCTGCCTAGCCTTTTCCCAACTACATTGGGGTGCCCGGTACAAATGCAAGTCTATAAAAATCGGCCAAGTGCGAGTCGGATTCGCACACGAAGGGTTCTGTACCATAAACCTTAATTTTTATTATTTGTTGTTATAGCAGCAATAGATTTACACAATCTGTAAAAAAAATAATTCTAACTATTACGGTTCTTGAGATACAGCCCGCTGATAGACAGATGGACGGACGAACGGACGGACGAACAGCGGAGGCTTAGTAATAGTGTTCCGTTGGTTACCAAACCCTAAAAATTGTGAACGACGAGTTCGAGACGAAACCAGAGTTACTTATAATTTCCAAGTGACTGTAGCTGTCTCTTAAATATTTCACGATCATCAGTCTGGTATAGCTTAAGACGTTCTTGTTTCATACAAAGGAGTATTTATTAACTAGTTATTACATTAAAGTGAATTAAGTTTTGCGTTTTCTATTGTTATGATGTTCTCTAAAGTCACATAAACTTAACGTTGCCAAATTTAAAAAGTAATATCATTAGACGACCCAATCTAGTCTGCAATTGTTTAAATGATAGGCCTCAGAAATGACAGACCTTTATGCCTCAGTATTGCTGAGATAATATCATCTAATTAGAGAAATAAAAGGGACCGCTTTATTTGTTAAATTGGGAGGAGTATTCAGTTTTGGCTCTGGGGTTCAGCTTCTGATTGGGACAGTATAGTGCTCCGCAGATTAGCAGTCTCATCAAAGCAACGAAAGAGGACTGTTTTCAAAATTAACCTTTTTGATAAGGGAAAAGAAGTGAAATGTTCAGCAAAACTAGAAAAGGACACGCAATAATTAGCTTGAGAACATTAATTACTTAATCTCTATCATTTAGTCATTTGGGGAATACGCAGCACCCCAAATGCGAATAGTTCACTATACAATGTTCCATTATCACATTAATCACGAGGAAAACCACATTTATTTCCACTATTGAATCTGTACTCGCACAATGGAGAGCTGTCCGGTCATAATTGACCGGACAGCATAAATAAAGCGCGGTGGTGGCTTTCATGACGAGGGCACATGCCGTTTATGTACATAACATACAATTTTTTTTTTTTTTTTTTTACATTCTCGGGTCTCTCTTCCTAGAGACCCGGTCCTTTGGTAGGCGTACAAGGGGCGAAGCCAACTCGCAGAGGCCTCTTTAGACATTTCAAATGGAATGGGACACCAACCGACGATTATCCCTGTATGCACTGTGAAAGTATACCCAAGGACAATCCCCGGTTGGAGCAGGACTATTGCAGAATATGGAAACAAAAGATGAAACGCTGTGGGTTTGGCTGGTTTAGTGGACTAATAATCGTTACTATGGAAGAACTATTGGCCTCTGCCTGACCATTGACAATTAAAACGGCTTTAAAATGGCAGGGGGTGACTTGCACACTCAATAAATGGGCCCCCCGAAAAGGGTCGCTAGCACAAAGTAACGTAGCGCCAAGGGGGCAACATATCCTGAGGTGCTAGAGGAGTGGAGAGGTATACCACGGCTATCAGGACAATCCCGGAAGTATGGTCAAGATCCCTACCAGCACCTTACTCGATCCTTCTCCCAAGCACGTTTGCTCTTGCGAATCTCCACTCAGACCGGCCGATTAAGGCAAGAAAGAGGTGGGAGCTCTGTTCCTCGTCAGTTTTCACCCCGGCCAGCCAATAAAGGTAAGCCGTAAATGAGGAACAATAATTCTCCCTGGAGATCAGGTCCGTGGGGTCGCCAGTGCCCAACAGTTCGCCACAAAACTGCCTTGCGGAACAAATTTAACAATTTGTTCCGCAAGTGTTTTTTTTTTGACATTCTCGGGTCCCTAGAGACCCGGTCCTTTGGTAGGCGTACGAGGGGCCGATGCCAACTCGCAGAGGCCTCTTTAGACATTTCAAATGGAATGGGACACCAACCGACGATTATCCCTGTATGCACACTGTGAAAGTATACCCAGGGACAATCCCCGGTTGGAGCAAAACTATTGCAAAATATGGAAACAAAAGATAAAACGCTATGGGTTTGGCTTGTTTAGTGGACTAATAACAACTACTATGGAAGAACTATTGGGCCCTGCCTGACCATTAACAATTTTATTATTATTAAAAATGACATATTATTTGCTTCAGACAACCAATCTTCCAAAGAACCGGTAAGGAGCAAGTAAGTACTCATATGCGTCAAGTTTTTAATAATTTAATTTAAAGTAGATATTCCGTATACTTTTTTATGCTGTGCTCATAATAAACAACGATAATCCACATTAGAATTTTGCCTAACTCACTGAATTCTACCATTGCTCATGAAATGAAAAAAAAAAAAAATTAAAAGTGGCATATATTTCAGTGGATAAATTTAAGAGTCTCGTTACTTGATCCTTATTGTTTTGGGTTGTAAACAACGGCATCTTACTGTCAACATTCAGACGAGGGTACGCAATTTAACTTATTTCTAGCTACAATTCAGATGTGTCGCAAACTAAACGTGTTTCTTTTATTAAACTGACCTATTCCTATTTTCATCAATGCATTCCGGCTGTGATCTTGTTGTATTTGCGAAGGAAACTTCTATTTTCATTTATTGTACAAAAAAAAGCATGCTTATCAATCAGCGCCTCCAGTCGTGCACCTTTCATAGCAATCTTCATTTGCTTACTTTCCTCGCCGGCAGATGGTAAAGGGATCGTTCTTATTCAACGCGCGGCTTATACCGTTTTTTGCAGAATCTTGTGTTGGTATGTTTTTGTATTCTAGTTCATATCCGATGCTTCGTAGGAGACTTTGCAATAAACCTTTTTATTTTCTGGTTATATTGAAGTGATATAGCGTCTTATTTCCTTTGCATAGAATAAATAAAACCAACCTGCATGTGGACTTCCAGGGAACGATTCATTTCCCTCAGAGGACTTCTTTAAAATAAAACTTTTTACAAGTATCAGAGTTGGGTATGCTTACGGTCCTAGTCACAAATCTTCTAAATGTATAATGTATGTGTAAAAACCGGCCAAGTGCGAGTCGGAGTCGCACACGAAGGGTTCCGTGACATAAACCTTAATTTGTACTATTTATTGTTATAGCGGCTATAGAAATACACAATCTGTGAAAATTTCAACTGTCAACCTACGGTTCTTGAGATACAGCCCACTGAAAGATAGACGGATGGACGAACGGACGGAAGGGCGGATAGCGGAGGCTTAGTAATAGGGTTCCGTTGGTTACCCTTTACGTTAACCCTAAAAAAGATGTTATGTGAAATAAATGAAGACATCTGATATTCCAAAGGATAGCATGAACATCATGAACAGAATCATGAAATCAACGAATATTTTGTAATGTTTTTGGTATAAAATAGCTGTGTTTGCCGTGCTGTATCTACCTCAACGCCTATTAAACCTACAGTGTAATCGTTACATTCAAATTGTAGAAAATTTTGTCTTCTTTAAAAGAGTACTTTATTATCTTTTTACATATAATTCACCGTTTAGAAGATATAAGCCAAAGTCTGAAATATGAACCAATATTTTGAAGTTTTCCGAGCATCAAGAAGTCAGCATTGGTCGTTCGAGGTAAAAAAAATGGGTGCAATTTACGACCGACCGATTGCGACCTAAAATGTCTTAATAATCATAGGTTTTGAAATTTTGCTATTTATGCCAAACAATTTCAGTATGCAAAATATATATTACTAGCTGACCCGGCAAACGTTGTTTTGCCATATAAATAAATACAAAAATGTCATATAAATTGGTCATGCCATTTCGGAGGAGTTCGATAACAAACATTGTGATCCGAGATTTTTATACAGTAGAAGATTAGAAAATAATAGATAGCTGTAGCACGCGACTTCGTTTGCGTGTATGGCATATAGCTAGGTAAGATCGAGATTAAGTTAAGATATCATCATATCACCCGAAAGACCTCTACTGCTGGACATAGCGTCGCCATAACCCCAAGCGTCGCCACAACGACTCACCTTGTAGGAGTATTTTCAACGTTGCGGTCGTTACTCCAAAATGTTTCGGCCCCAACGACCGTCTGTTGTGCAAGCAATATGCCTTTCCCACTGCCATTTTAGTTTGACGATGCTTCGGGTCATGCCGGTAACCTTGTTCTCTACAAATATCATCATTCCTGATTCGATCACGCAAGGAAACTCCAAGCATTGCCCTCTCCATTGCCTTTTGAGTGACTTTAAGCCTTCTAATGAGGCCCATTGTGAGCGAACAGCAACTATTTTGGCATAAAATATACGAACAGTCAACTTCTAGCATTGCTTGGCCCCCTTAGAATGCAAGGCATTGGCTGTATCACCTCTTTTATTCAAAACACCGACTAACCTTAGTAATTTTTCGTAATGAGTAACGTTTTAATTTGAAAAAAAAGTTGCTAGGGTAGAGCTACATAAAGTTGAAATGGAAAACTCTATCCAGAAGGAAAGACTACCCTCGCAACGGAGAGAGTATAGTTGAGATTCCGTTATCCGCACTTAGACTCCCATTCGCGCCATTGTGCTTAGGAGTCCTGGCAAGGTTAGCCAGCGAAGTTACGTATATAGGTTTCGCTAAGTGTCCTCATCTTTCCGAAGATTTTTGCACGTTGGGTAGCAAAAGCCTCATTTCCAGAATGAAGTCGGCGACTGATTTCTCGGTATCGAAGCAACCTTTGTACATTGGGCTGTCTATGGCGACTATCATCATCATCATTATTTTAGCCAATTGCGGTTAAATGTAAGCCTCCCACAAAGCGCCATCTATCGCGATATTGTGTAGTTCGCGTACATCCGCTGCCAGCCATTTTTTTAAATCATTGTGTCGCAGTGCCTATATCGATAAGATTTTTTTTATACCTATTATTATTCGGAGGGTTGAGAGAACTTGGGTTGAGAAGTCACTTAGTTAGTCGCATGTATAACATAATGCCATATTAACATTGCCATTTTTAACTGCCTGTAATTTGTAACCCGTGATCATTTGTTGTCTTGAAGTTCAGTTCATATCTGGCAAATTCATGTACGAATCAGTGAGAAAGGTAAGAGGAGAAGTCGGTACAGGTCCAGCAGTACCGTTTCGGAAACTCTCTTCGTGAGTTCGTCTCTGGCGTCATTGCTTGGGGATCTACAGTTTCCCATGATCCACTGGAAGGTGAAACCCGCAATGGATAATTTTTGGCCCTGAGCCATTGCTTCATTGAGAATTGAACAGTTTTTAGCCAAGCCGGAGCAATCAGCCGAAATTTTATTTCAGCTACTATGACAGTTTGTTGGATACGTGTGACTTTCAACTGAGTTCATTTGCAAAGATTTTTAGAAATTACCTATTTAAATAGTAATCATAAAATTTAATCGGATGATATCTCATTTTCTTCCTTTGCGTTTTCATGGAAATAATTTCCTTATTTTTCTCAAAAAACATTTGTTAATATTATCCGTATTGATGGTCTGCTTAGTCGGTGGGCTCCCCGTTCACAGAAGTAATGAATTAATGCTGAAGCAACGGGACAACATAAGCTATCTTCTATAATAACCTAAACATCTCTTGATTGTGATGTATGCCAATTAATTATCGTCAATTTTTAGCAATATTCTTAAAATAATGCGCATTTGAGTGGTGATATAAGAATATATCATGTTCGCAGGAAGGCTGTTTATGGCGTTGGGCCATAAAAAGGCCATATGTTTGCATTTTTATCTGTGTATGCTGATATTATTTGTCGCTATGTGAATGGTGCTATTCTTCAAACTACCAAGTTAAGAAACTACTTGATGAATCAAGTTAATTCTCAATTTATTTCAAATCAGGAATGCAAATCGAAACGATTTAAGTTTTTAGAACACAGTTAGGCATCCGATTAACCAATATAATTCAACTATTTTCGCTACTCCTCGATGTTGAGACTTTGCCAGCTGCTCGCGGAGGGTATGACGTGACCGCTAGCCCGTAAAGATTCATTTTTGAGCAACTCAAGTTAATCTTATCAAATGTAAGCGCACGCCGGTTGCCAATTCGAAAAATGAGATCAAATGCATAACGCTATCTATGGAATCTGAAGTTGTTCTGTCTAAAAATTCTTTCGGAGTTTGTTTTATTTTTACGAATATTAATAGGAATTCTTTCTGAACGATATTTTAAAGGTATTAAAAGAAACACTTTTTATAAGACGTTTTATAAGTACCACTAATAACTAAAAAATATGTTTTGATGTAATTCACATGCTGTGTTGAGTACTTTTTGGGTCAATAGATGGCACTACGGGTATCTGCATTACGTAGTGTTGGTTTCAAGTATATTGCCACAATTCCTATCCAGTTAATGTGTAAAAGTTAGTTATCTACATTGGTTTTGTACTTTTGAACGTTATGCGTTCTGTTAATTATCCTTTCATATCCTGGTCATTATATTTTGGCATAGATGTATGCAAAAAAATACAATAACATGTTATCAATATATAAAAATATTGGTGAAAATAAAAAAAGAAAGAAAATTAATAATTAAAAATATGTACAAAATTAAAAAAGAGCCATGTCTGGTTGGATTCGAACCCACACCAAGCCTTTTGAAAAGCAGTCTTTAAACCGATAGTCTATGAGCACCGCTGAGATAGCATTGAAATAGCCAATCTTATTAAAGTCATGGTTTTCCGCTGCTCAGCTCCTTGAAAGTATAGCGTGATGATAAACATTGCTAAGGTTAGACGCATAAGTATCTGGAAAGTTGTATTAAGTTGTGGTTTTTATAACAATTCCCCACTAAACTGTTTAGCAAAATGTGAAATATAAATTTAAATGTTATTTTAAGTGCAAAAAAAAAAACAATTTTATTATTTTTTTGACAATTCTTTGGTGTAAAAATAAAGTTTAAAAGATAAAATAAATACAAAAATAATAACTGTTGCTGGCCGGGGATCGAACCTTGTGCCTGTCGTTAAAACGGACATTTCTGAATATTGCTCATCCTCCAAAGCACATAGCGTAATAATATATAGCCTAAAACCTTCTCGTGACCAGAACGCACACAACAAAAAAAGAATTATGGAAATCGGTCCAGCCGTTCAAACGTGATGCGATGACCAAGGGAAATAGGGATTCATTTTTATATATATAGATTGTGCTTGTTTTCGGTCATGCATTCCACCGTATCTGCCTTGTACGGTTATCATAATATCGTTAACAAGTCATAATACAACACCAGATATAGAGTGGAGAAAGACGAAATAAAAGCAAACAGTTTACACTTCCTTTTAAAATCGCTTGAATATTTTCACCAATTGACGATTCCGAGTGCCGGATAAATATTCAAGGGATAAGGTACAAGCTTTCGCCGCAGTCGATGTTTGAGTAAAACGCTATTTGGCAGCGTTCAGTAAACTTCAGTGTTTACAATATTTGAACTTTAATTTAAGCAAAACCAAACTCTATTTCTTGGCAGCTGTAGTTCAAATTTAAATTAAACTTTCTGGAAGCACTAGCTGCTAGAATTCAGTTTAAAACGGAAATATTGAACGGTATATGATCACTGTCGTAAGGTTTACCATCAATCCTTATCCTTTCCAATATTATAAATGCGAAAGTAACTCTGTCTGTCTATCGCGCTTTCACGACAAAACTACTGAATCGATTTAAATAAAATTTGGTACAAAGATAGTCTAAGGCCTGAAAAAGGACATAGGCTACTATTTATTTCGAGAGCATGTTCCCTAGGGAACACATGGGCGATGCCGCTGGCAGAAGCTAGTTTATTGAGCGGAGACTGAGGAGTACGTTAATGGTAATAAATACTGAAAGCATTTTCACATCGGGCAGAACGTTAACGGTTCCAAACAAACAATCCGATTAAGTGTAACGACCAAAGTATTAATCAGTTAAATAAAATGTTAGATTATCTCGTAAAACGAAATAGGTCTAAGTTCGGCGAAACAACCGCTTTAACTTTTAAACAACACCTAAAATTAATTTGATTTTTTCGTTTTCCACTCTAATAGCCACTTAACTGAAGTTAAGTAAATAATCTCAGTAACGTTTCAGCGAACCCATCAGCAGGAGTAAGTTTAATCTTCAGTCGGCCGACTATTGCAAGTAATTGAAAAAAATACGAAAACTTCTAATTTTCCTTTTTCCATAGTACCACGTTCTTAAAGAACTGTTGTTAAGAGGACCTCGCATAATAGGCTCCTTTAATGATTATTGTGTCGATATTTTCTTCAGATTTGTTTCGAATCCCAAGCAGTTGAGTGTAAGTTTGGAAATTTCACTAATTTCATTCTAATTTTAAATGTTGTGTAAACAGCTATGTCGATTGTTAGATGCTCACAAATCGGACATTTAATGTATTTTTTTTACTATTATGTTATTAGGAACGCGTTTGTCTACAATGTCGCCTCGTGGTAAGCGATGATGTGCTGCGAAGATGGAGTTGCGTTTTGTCAGTTCACTAGTTGTTGAGAAATTTTATGAAGTCAAAAAGAAGAAGAAATGTCACCTAGTTAAATACCTTTTTATGTCAATACAAGCTTTTGCCTGCGACTTCGTACGCGCATATCCCGCTTTTTCGGGAATTGCTCTCATGGTGCAAATTTCAGCATTCTATGACCAGTAGTTTCGGCTATGCGTTTTCTGTCAGTAATTCAGTGGAGTTTTATACTATAGATTTAAATACAGTGTTGATTTATTGCTAATACAGAGAATGCGTGTTAACATATATATTTTTATTTTCACACGTTCTTGGCTTCCGATAATATCTGAAATTAACATAGCAACGATCAACTGGCTTGTAGAATTTTAATATCGACTATCAACGTAGCTGCTCGTAGCTCGTAGTATTTCGTAGCAAACACGGCGCCGCGTAGCGGTCGGTAGCATGTCGTAGCGCTACGAAAACCACGTCGCATCCGATTGTGAAAATCGATTACAATGAGCTTCCTATGCAAAGCAAGTGACGTGCCTTTCTTCAGGTTTGAGAAAATGACCTACATCGAAGGAAATGTTATCATTATCAATCTATAGTTATTTTTCATTGCAATATTCGGATACTTTTCATCAAAGAACCTTAAATGTACTTTGGAATTTACACGTGACGCATTCAAACATGCTATAATAATGTTCACACTTTGAAATGATTAACTGTGCCACGCGAAACATAAGTCAATTCTAGTTAATTAATTTGTGAAATTTCTACCGGCTTCTTGATCAAATGTAGGCATAATTGAAACGTGATTCCGTTTTCTATGAAGTGTTATGTTAGGGAAGGTTGATATTCTCTCGAATTGTGTAATCAATATTCTGAAGCCAGTCAACTAACCAAACATGACGTAGTTTGCATCTCTGTGCTAAATACACTAAGGCCTCATTTACGGAGACGCGAGGCGTCGCGCGTCGCGTTGTGCGGCGCGGCCTGCACAGAATTTAAACATATGGCGTTGTATGAGTGCGTTTACGAAGAAGCGATTTTACACGCGTTTGCTTGAAATGGAGCGTTTTTTGCGGCCGAGCCTGCGGCTGTCACCGCCGCGTGTCACGCGGCGTTTATCGCGTCGGCGCACGCAGCGGCAATCCTCGATGAAGCAATGTCCGCTGCGGAATCTTCTGCCACTCATATTTGGAAATTGCAGAACGCAGACGTAGTCACCGTCACGATGGAGTACGATATGGTGGCCCAGTATTTAGTAGTAACCGGCGTGCGCCGCAGCGTTGACCGCCGCGTGCTTTGCTACACGCTTGAGGAATCGCCGCTGGCGCAGCGGCGGGCACCGCCACGCTTCCTCGATTTATCTTACCCGTTTACTGTTTTGGGTGTACGCAACACCTCCACATATTTTTGTTAAATCAATTTTTTTATTTAGGGGCTTTTATCAAAGATGTGTCAGCCCCATTGTACCGTTACCCCCACATATTCTTGTTATTAATAAACAGTCAAAAGAAAAAGTCTGTAAGTCTGTGTGTAATGTAATGCGAGTCTTACAAATATTTAATTCAACATGAAATGATTGACATGCTTTAATCTCCAATCACCCACAGTTCTCTAGCTGACTGATCTATCGGACACACTCCATTTACGGATGTCGTATGCCATCCATTTTCCCATAACTTGTCAATTTGAACACAGCTTGAGTTCGGGAATATTCAGGCGTAAATTATTCTAATCTGTACAATGGGAGATAAACGTTCTAAAATGTTAAGAGTATTTTTGAATTCTTCAGTTACGTTACATGTATAATCCTGTGTACAAATAGCTAGCTCACAGAGCCACTACGGTCAGCTGCAAAAATATAAATTTTCTAAAAAGGTCCTTGTGGAATGTAGATTTACAAAAGTCTACCATGGATCATTTGCTTGTCCAAAAAAAGTTTTTAGTATGCTTTTGTGAGATTGGATTCAACTGGACGGATTCATACGAAAATACGGATAGTATTCAACTAAAACTTCTAATTCAAAGCTTTGCCTAGACGATTCCTGGCAAACGGACTGAACGTTGTGTATGGATGTCAATGAGATCCATCAGTTCGTCTATAGACTACAACACTGCTGTATTCAGTTCAATTGCCTCCCATGAACAAAGATTAGATACTCACTGTGCATTCAGGACAGTTTGAATGAGAAATATCTATTAGACGACCGAACTGAGGTAGTAATACTGTGCAAATCTAATAGCTATCAAACTGGTTGAGTTTAAAACTTAATATATAGATAGAGGTGAACATTTTTTTTCGAAAAGACTTTTACTTCCCAAACTCTGAGTTGTGTGTAGATCGCAGACGCAGATAGGCCGATTCAGAGTGAATCTTAAATGAACAAAAGTTTTGGCTTTATGTTATAAATCTAAACAAACTTGAGGAACATTCAACCACAACAATCCTATTAACTACAAACAAATCTTTCCTCTTTATAATATTAGTGTAGATTTAAGCTTCATCAGATTCCTTCCGTCAGACGAAGTCATGATTAATAATAATAAACAGAGCCAAAGGTCATGGATAATACAGGAAAGTTACGTAAGAGGATAAGTACTTGCATAGGGGTATTCAAATACTCTATGACCAGTGCGACTTATGGAACCGAAACATAGTCGCTCACAATAGGCCACATTAGAAGGCTTGAAGTCACTCAAAGGGCAATGGAGAGGGCAATGCTTGGAGTTTCCTTGCGTGATCGAATCAGGAATGATGATATCCGCAAGAGAACCGATATTAACGACATAGCCCAAATCGCCAAACTGAAGTGGCAATGGGTAGAGCGGCGAAAACCGGGGGGATCCTGCTTGCCTGGGATCTGGCTTGCAAGGAAATTCTGGAGTCTCTGAACGGGAAGCCGTAGGGAAGACCCTACAAAATGGTACGAAATAAGCTCCGCAACAGAGCCCCCCCATTGGCGCAGAGTCTCCGGCCCCTACTGGTGGAGAAAGTGGTGTGCTACTACCTATGGCTCTTGCGGTGCCCGATGCGGACCACCCCGACGACGACGACGACGATGCCCCGTAGGTGACTGAGGTAGACCTGGGAGTGGCGGTTAACAGGCTGAAGGCCAAAAATTCCGCCCCAGAACCGGACGGCTTAGTTTCTTTTCTGAAACAATTTGTATACCTATTCAAGTCATGTTTTACGAGACATGTAGTTACGAGCGATATTTCAATATCAGTCAAATGGATTGACAGTACTGGTTTGGCTGAGTTGATGTTAAACGGTTGTCTCTGGTAATGTTTTAGTAATGTAAGTATTAATGTACCTAATTGTTAATAATAATTTACAGTTTTCTACACACCAAAGAGAATTTTGACAAAATTTTACGGAATGGACTTTTCAAACGAAATAAAAATCCCGATCCCATTGAGCGGACATAGAATATTGCAGTAAAATATTCGACCAGTTTGGCTCTAACGTTCGGCACAGCTAAATGGAAAAATTGAATAAAATAAACGATGACTTATACTGCTTACTTTAGAATAAATAGCCTTTAGAGTTAATTAGGTACAGGTGAAGAGTTTTGTGGTTTCATAGACAACATAATTCCGGTAACCACTTCGCTCACGGTCGGTAACGCAGAAGTCAACTGACAAAGGTCTCGGCCGCTCGACCCCTGTCACACGCCGCAATGGAAATACTGAAACCGATAGCTAATAAAAATCAACTCGTTTGGAAACAACGGAGGAAAATTCATTCTTGTATTTTAGGGTAAATTTAATTTGTAAGAGATTGTGGCAGTATGTTGTAAGAAGACCTTGTTTTAAGTAAAAGAAAGAAATCGCTTCAGTGATTTAGTTATTATTTTGTTCCGTGGAATAGGAAATATTGAGCTTGCCGTTATTGTTGTGTATCGACCAAAGCAAGATTGTCCACCCCAACTTTTAGTTTCCCACAAATACTCGTACCACAAAATCCCGCAAGAACTAGCGACAAATCAAATATTCAGCTGGTGCCTGAATAAACTATGCCGTAAGACCAAGGGGAGGTTAACAAAAACTGACGGACTAAATAGATTTTCAATTTATTGATGGTGGAAACTAGCCTATTGATCACGTGTCACTGGACGCAAGTTTCAAACTGAAATATTGTAAAAACGTAAAACATTTAAGCGTGATGTCACTTTTGCATCACTTCAAGGAAACACTCGAATTCTGACTATCGGTATTATTATTTTTTTACTGTTTATAGGCACGCGTTTGACCACTATCGTAAAAAAAATTGATTTCTCTCAACTTTATCTAACGCAGTGTTAGTCGGAAACATAACGGAACAATATTTTATAAATAAATAATTTATTTTTCTAAAAGTACAAAAGCTTTACAAGGAACAAAAATTTTCACCTATTTTGGCAGAAGCTGCTGGCAGAAATTATTGAATTATAATTTCATATCATAAATGGACACTGATATTAGCCGACACCACTTATAGCTTAACTACGGTCCTCGATACTCGGAAATGGATAACAGAAGCACAAAGCGTGTGGAAGCTCGTGAACAGTAACAAATGGTCACACTCGAACGTTACTCACAGAGATACGACGTGATAATTACACGTGAATACATAATACAAGCCACAAATTGATGTTTACCAGGCTAATCCACAGAATTAACCGATGTTTATTTTGTTTACGGATATCGATTTGGTTTTACTTGGTTAGCGTTAGCACTTTTTGTATAGATTCTATTCGAAGATTGACAGCATTGTATCGGTTTGTTAAATTGATTCCTAAATCAAATCAACAACAAAAATTAGTACAATGAACAACAATTGAGCAACACCGAGCCGATGATTATGCAAATGAATTAATCTGTCAGAGCAGCAAACACGTGGAACACATTAGCTGCTAATGTGTTGCTTACAGCTCGCCGAACATTGATTTTATCGAAAAGGTAAAACGCTATTGGAAAATGCTCTTTATCTACGTGATCAATTTGTTCATGTTTCCTAATATTAATATTTATAAATCCACATTGTTTTATTATCTTGTTTCAAGACGTTATTTGGTAGCGCACTAACGTTCTTTATTTTCTTTCATAAAAAAACGTAGTCGATTGATCGTACAGTGACCGCAATTTCCATCAATATCTGGCCCAAGAAAAGATTGTCGGAAGCATAAAATTTCGAAGACTGACCTTAATATAGATTGCGAAACTTACAAAGTATTCATAAATCTTTGATAGCATTGCTCCTTGCCCTTTTGTTGACATTTATCCCAAAACTTTCGGCATAGATTTTGAGTAGACTCGTACTTTATTGAATAACTAGAAAAAACTTCAAAATAAACTACGACAAATTCTCAGATTTTTTTCTTAAATAAAAACGGTTTTAAATGAAATAGTCCTTTTCTTATACTCAATATGGTAAGTAGTGACAGTATGTTGTGTCCGGAGCTCGAGACGACACTTAATGATGTTTGCGAAGTAACATGCGGGGTCTCTTCTAATAAATTGGCGTTACGTGGCAAATATAAAAGTATAATCACCTATAGGAAAACCTATAAGGCGATCAGGATTTGTCGGAGACGTAAGTCGGTAGGTATGATTTACATATTAAGGGACGTGGACGTGATCTGCTTCGATACGAAAGCCTTACGGTTGTCACCTACTTGTTTGTAATCACGATAATAGGGAACATGCAATATTTCCATTTTTGCTTTAATTTTAATGAACTCCATCTAGAATAGACCACCACATAAATAAGAAATGAAAACGCTTTAATTTACTGTCAAAATTGCGTTTTGAAACCGACAGTTTAAAGGTTCGCGCGCAAACGGACGATGACGTCACTCGTGTCTATCACTGGTCAAGAACTGTCCTAACTCAAAGACATAAGGTTGCCTTTTCGTTGGCATAACAGCAGATACGTCACTAAACGCTGATTGTTGTTTTTAAACACGTTCCGTTTCACGTTACTTTAATTCATTATTTTTGTTAAAAATCGATATTAACCATAATAAAAACGTTGCAATGGCCTTTATTTTATACTTTTTTATCATTTTACTGACAAAATTCTCATAAATTCTGTATTTGCATTTTCCCTATTCAAAACGAACATCCATATATCAATTATTAATAATAAAAACTGAATTAAAACTTCAAAAGTATTAGTGAATTGAGCTTAATCTTTATTTTGAGATGTAATTTCTTAGTTTGAAAACTGCTAAGTGAAGCCAGTTATTTTGTTCGTAATTAAATGAAGCTACTAAAACTTACGGAGTAAGACTTTAATTAAAACGATTAATTCTACCTTCCAATTTCGTCGATCTACTTTTAAGTAGAGTTTGATGAATCAGTAGGTAAAAAAACACAAGGCTGCGATGGATAAATTATTAAGGCGATAAAATATTTTAATCGCTAGCGAGATTCCTTTTGTAAAAAAATTGTATTTTAAGTATAGAGCTCTACTGCCAACTCTACTCTGCTTATCTTTTATATTTCCTAAGCTTGAAGAATCAAAACCGGCCAAGTGCGAGTCGGACTCGCACACGAAAGGTTCCGTACTGTTACGGGGTGGGTCTTAAAACGGTTTAAAAAAAAAAAACTTTATTTTACACTGGAAAAGAATTTAATTATATCAAAGGAAATTATACAGAAAAATGTATCCGCGACGACGTACAAATCCACACTGATTGTCATGTCATGGAACAGTAGCCGTGTGGCGGAAACGCTGACACGGCAAAGAGTCCAAAGGTTCTACTACAAAGACCAGCGTGGTCATTATTATTATTTTATATGTATTCGCATGTATTATAAGATATAACAGCCCCCCAAATAAAATGGAGCATCTAAGACTAAAGATGCGAAATTCAAGATTGAAAGTGAGTTGGATTTGAACGTCATTGAAGATTTACAAAATTGTTACATGTTCTAAAACTAGATGCATTACTATATTAAAGGAATTATAATTGTTTTGTTATCAAAATATTTCTTTTTAAAGAGGTTGGCCTTGATGTTGACAGATCAGGCTCAACAGATTCTTCAAGCACAGAAAGTTTGATAGCTTGTTGAGGATGACTGTGGTTATTAGTTTTCTTGGTATTATTGCATTGATTAAATATTTGTTTGCAGCATGGGGCTTTTGTATTTGAGCAAACTAATTTCCGACCTCTGTAAAGTAGGTATAATAAGAATATAATGAAAAATGTGTAACTTAAAGACTTATAATGAATTCCGTATTTTTGAAAGTGAGTTGGATCTTCAATTTTGTCTAATTCTTGTTCAAATGAGTTTAGATGCATACTAGCTTGTAATAAAGAGTCTAAGTTGTTAACATTATTTAACTTTAGGTATGGTAAACGTGAGAGTGAGTTGTTGACTCTACTCTTCTCACAGCAGTCATCTTCAACGAGATTGAAATTAGAAACAATACGTGAGGTTACGTTAACGAAGACATTTGACGATGGCAAAAATTGTAAAGTTTTATAAAAAGCTTTGCAAGTTTTGGTTAGAGACAATATACCTGTACCAAATAAAGTTTCATCAAAACTACTGCCATCATTTTCACAAGATATATGGCATTTGCCTGGTTCGGATAGAACTAATATCCATCTATTATTACTTATTTTATGAAACACTTGTATAGAACCTTTTAACAATTTAATTTCACAAGAGGTAGGTAGCTTACTGACTAATTCCGTAATTAGAATAGTTTCACAAATCGGATTCACGACACTTGAATATACACTTTCTAATTCACATATGTAGAACTTTTCACGAATCACTTTGCACTTGTTTACGCTGTGCAGCGGTGAGTAAAACATATAATCGATTGTTATTGCAAGGTAAGGACGACTAGGAGCGATAAAAGCGAAGGTATCTGGTTGCGCAGCGTCATTGGGAACTGGCATTGGAATTATGTGGTATAAGTTGTATGTTTGAGGTAAGACGAGCGGGATTTTAATAACCACAATGATTTTGTAATTATGGAAATAAGATATAAGTTTGGAAATGTCAATAAGATCGTGGATATTTTGTAATGTCAAAGATACAGGGAGTTCATAATATCTTGGCATATTGTTCATATTTTGTTCAAGTTGATATGTCGAGTTGAAATGGGCTAAGAACAGTCGGGTGTAGAATATTGATTTTACTAAATAGAATTGCATTATTAACATCTTCGATATCGAACGATAAGGAAATAATGATGCTTTCGACAGAATTAAGGAGCGCATTTATATTAGATTTTATGTCCAATTTGTCGTTAGAATTAGTTAACTGTTGAAAAGCTTGATCAATGATTTCCAGATTTTTGTTAAGCTGGTTTTCGTTTTCATTTAGTTTAGACATGGAGCTATTAAACGTTGTAATAGTTGACTTGATTACGTGAATATTATCTCTCATCAAGTGAGCTAATTGTTTTTCGTCTGACTGCACTTGGTCTATAGCGTTGGAGAATTTGATGGCATCATCTGAATCTAATGTGCCGAAAAAGGTTTTTAAAAGAGATCCACCGGCATCGATCAAACCGCGTTTGAACCGTTTATTGGTTACCATGTAGGAAACTGATGAATATTTTTTAATATTGTTATCATGTTGGCTCTGTAGCGCTGATAACGCGTTTATGCAGTCATCTTGAATTTTGGATGAACTATGATCTTTACAATAAGAACTAGTTTTAGCGAACAAAGATTCAACTATGTCTAAGTGCGATTGTATTTTACTGATATCTAAGTACGTAACTACATTCCAATCATCGTTGGTAAACTTGACATTAATCATTTTATCAAAGTATAAACCGGAACTGCTCGTTATCGGCGTGACGACTTGGTGACACTTACATTGCGCAGCGAGGTGCCTGAAATAGATCAAGTTATTGCAACGTCAGACGCCAGTTTGATTTCGTCATAGTGATGACGTACATGTTTACGGTTTATGAGAAGAGTCACAGTGTGATTACCGTTGACTTTAACGATTTTATATGGGCCTTTCCAAACTGCAGATAGGGCTTTGTTTTGCTTATGGTGACACTTGAGATACACTGAGTCACCGACATTATAAGTGATAGGTTTAGCGTGAGCATCGTAATAACGTTTAGACCTCTCTTTAGAATTTTGGATGTTCTGTAGCGCTTTCTGCCTACTGTAATACAACCTAAGATTTAGTACTCTAACATAATCTGTGTAAGTGTTATTCTCTAACGTATCGATGGACTTGGGAATATACGGTTTAAAGCCGAGTAATAATTCGAATGGAGAGTAGCCAGTAGTCGAGTGGACATTAGAATTGTATGAGAACATGGCTGTGTTTAAGTACAAGTCCCATGTGTGTGCGTTTTCATTGACAAAGGGTCTTAAATATTCTTTTAGAGTTGAGTGGCTCCTTTCCAGAGCGCCACAGGTTTGCGGGTGATAAGGTGTTGCTAGAATATGTTTGATGCCGAATAACTTGCTAAGTTGTTTAAGAACTTCAGAGTTAAAATTAGTGCCTTGATCAGTGACGATCATCTTCGGGATACCGAGATGAGAAATAAAATGAACTAACTTTTTAGCAGTCTCGTCTGCTGAACACGATTGTAATGGATAGGCTTGTGAATATTTGGTGAGGTCATCTTGAACAGTGAGAATGAATTTATACTTAAATTCGTAGGTTTCCGGAAGAGGACCTACTATGTCTAAAAATAACATTTCTAGAGGTTTTGTTGCTGTAGAATTTATAATCATAGGAGCACGATTGGTTTGACGCAAAGGTTTATTAATTTGACAAGATTTGCAATTTTTCACATAATCTTCAATATCTTGCCGCATATTTTTCCACCAATACATAGATTTAATTCTCTCTAACATTCGCGTGATGCCGGGGTGACCAGCGGAAGGTAAGTCATGATTGTCGCGAAGTATTTGTTTAACTTCATCAGGTGTAGGGAGTAGGATAGAATTTTTATAGATGTTAAATTTAATGCCAGTATTGTGGAATACGTAAGCTATGATATTATATATTTTTGTATAGGAAAGTTTTGTGAACGGATCGGAAAAATCAGATATAGCAATTTCTTTCTCTTCCATGTACCAGAATTTGATCATATCTCTATACTCGACTAATAGTTTGAAGATGTGTTTATACGACATTTCGTCGTAGTGATGGACTCGCACGAATAAGTGAGTGAACAAATGATTGTCATTTGATGTGTTGTAAAAGGTGTAGAGTTCACGTTCTATATCGCAAATGTTAGGTTGACTTGTAGATAATTATATAATTTCTTTGCAATAAGGCACAGAATCATCTAAATCAATTGATGTAGGATAGACGATTAATTTGCACTTGGCTTTGAGTAGAGATTCCTTGAACTCTTGAATGACTGTATCAAAACCAAACTTCGGTTCCTTAGAGAGTTTTAAGTACTTTTCATATGTATCCGATGTAGACGGCGAAGGACAGTCGTAGGGTGATTTTGAAGTATTTGGAGAGTTGTTGTCGTCGACGGCGCATACGAGACGATTTGAGTTGTTATTATCTTGCGATGGGAAACGCGATAGAGCATCAGCGTTGCAATTTAATTTTCCCTGTTTATGCACTATCTCATAGTTATATTCCTCTAATTTTAAACGCCAACGGATTAATTTAGAGCCGGGGTCTTTAACATTAAATAACCAAACTAAAGGTTTATGATCGGTGACGATCTTAAATTGATAACCGAAAAGATAGGGACGGAAAGTTTGAACTCCGAAAACAATGGCTAAAAGTTCTTTCTCCGTGGTGGAGTAATTGCCCTCGGCTTTGTTTAGTGTCCGTGACGCATATGCGATAGGTTTGTCTTTACCTATTTCGCCTTGAGATAGTATTGCGCCTACAGCGTAGTTAGAGGCATCAGTTGTCAG
The DNA here is from genome assembly GCA_950371165.1 of Lacanobia oleracea. Classification (NCBI taxonomy): domain Eukaryota; kingdom Metazoa; phylum Arthropoda; class Insecta; order Lepidoptera; family Noctuidae; genus Lacanobia; species Lacanobia oleracea. The sequence continues at coordinate 6,995,292 of OX493404.1, forward strand.
TACGAAGGGTTTGCTGAAATCGGGGTATTGTAAAAGAGGCGCTGTGGTTAGTTTTTGTTTTAAAATAGTAAAAGCGTGGTCTTGTTCTCCTGACCAATTAAATGGGGCGTCCTTTTTTAAAAAGGTAGTTAAGAGTTTTGATATTTTAGAGAAGTTTTCAATGAATCGCCTATAGTAACCGACTAAACCCAAGAAAGATTTGATGTCTCTAGGACATTTAGGAGTTGGGAACTGAGCGACGGCTTTGACTTTGTCTGGGTTAGGATAGACACCCTTGTCAGTGATTATATGCCCTAAGTATGCAACTTCATGTCGCAAGAACTCGCATTTTGCGGGTTTTAGGTTAAATTGACGGAACCTGTCAAAGACTGATTTAAGCTTTTCAATGTGAGACTTGAGATTTTGACTATAAATAATACATTCGTATAAATAAATATGGCAGTGAAGACCTTGCAGACCAGATAGGACAGTATTCATGAGTTTTTGAAATGTAGCAGGGGCATTTTTTAGTCCGAAAGGCATTCTTGTAAATTCATAATGCCCAGAAGTTTCATTTCCTACTACTGTGAAACCTGTTTTAGGCGCGTCTTTGGGGTTTAAATTTAATTGAAAAAACTGCTTACAAGGTCGAGCGTAGTAAAATATTTCGAATGACCTAGTTGATCAAGAATATCTGTAATTAAAGGAATAGGATAAACTTCAGTAACAGTCACATCGTTGAGTTTCCTGTAATCAATAACTATTCTCCACTTTTGTTTACCCGATGAGTCTACCTTTTTGGGCACTACCCAAATAGGGGCGCTCCATGGTGATTTTGAAGGATGAATAATATTTTGTTCGAGCATTTTCTTTATTTGGCTCTCGACTTCACTTTTATGACACTCGGGGAAGCGATAAGATTTTGCATGAATTGGTGCAGCATTGCCAGTATCGATCGAATGTTCAATAGCATTTGTACAAGTTAAGGACTCGCCCTCAAGATGAAAGATGTCTGTGTAATCGGAACAACATTCTAAAAGAGTCTTTGTTTCCTCGGGATTCAGGTGTTCCGTTCGGATTAGATCGAGTACTTGCTGTGATCTATCTAAGGACACATTATTATCAATATTATTAATGAATTGCAAGTTTTCATGGTTTGATAATTGGGACAACAACGAAACAGTCTCGAAGGGAATCAAATGGACACAATAATCTTTAAACACGACTTGTGATTCAGTGGTATTTAGTACAGAGATATTAATGCGATTGTTAGGTTTGACTGAAACAACGCAATTTGCTAAGTAGACTCCTTCGGCATACATATGGTCGAGGACTAAACCTTCTTTCATGGACTTTAACTCTTCTAAGGAATTTGAAACGGAACATTCAACGATCGCTTCTGAGCGAAGTGGAATGATGTAGACTATTCTTCTAAAATTTAACGGTATGAGGTGACCACTAACGAGCAATGAGTTTTGTGAATATTTGACATCGCACTCGAGTTTCTGTAGGAAATCGTTGCCTAAGATTCCGTCGTAATCAAGCCGTACTTTATCGCTGACAGCATGGAAAGTATGACTAAAGCAGATTTTAGAATTTGGAGGAGATATATGTTCGAAGTTGATGGTGAATGACCCTAAAGTTTCATAGTAAGAGTTGTCTTCACTCAGGCCCTTGAGTTTAATTTTGTCACTAGATAAGGACGGCGTAGAGTTAAAATTCAGAAATTTGACAATACTAACACTAGCTCCGGTGTCAATAAGGAAGCATAAAGATTTATTTGAATAATTAGTGTTGAGAAACACATGGGGTAGACAGATTTTACGGAATTGAATTTCATAAATTGGAGTGGTAGACTCTTGGTTTTGTATGACATTAGGGCTCAACGAGTCAGAGATTCTGGACGGAATGATTTGAGATTTATTTAGAATGAGTGAGCCGTCGGTTTGGGACTGGTTACCCTGTCGCATGGCATCACGAGATTTTGAATTGCCGTCGGTTTGGGACTGGTTACCCTGTCGCATGGCAGCACGAGATTTTGAATTGCCGTCGGTTTGGGACTGGTTACCCTGTCGTATGGCAGCACGAGATTTTGAATTGGCCTCGGTTTGGGACTGTTTACCCTGTCGATTAGCCAGATGAATTAGAGGTTGACTTTCAGTTTGGGGCTGGCTACCCGGTCGATCGGTCAACCTTGGTTTAATTGATTTAAATTGTTCATGATTATATTGGATTGGATTGGATGATTATATTGATTGGGAGTTTTGGACTACCGGCCAAAAGTGTACTGTGCTTTTATATCGCTCCTCAGTAATAAATAGTTTTTATAAAGTTTTAAGTGGTTCTCGGTTCAGTGTTGGTGATAGATTTGTTTCTGGACATACGTACTAGCTGTGAGTGGAAGAAATTACACAAAAACATCACAAATAACACTTATCTTATGATATAATAAGTGAACTTTTTGTTAATATACCCAACCGCACACCGAGTACAGATCCCTTGCCGCAAACGCGTAAGCGACGCCGTCTTCCGCGCACTTAAGACTTTTTGGTCGCGAACTCCGAGTCGCTCACTTGGCGTGGGCCTTTATTAGTGTGCACTTCTCATGGTGGGCATTTTTTAGTGTGCGCTTTCCAATTAAACTAAAAATAGAAAGCTTTTTTTTTTAATTAATATGTCCGAATCAGAATCTTCACCTTCAAAAGAAAACTCTGGAAGTACTGTGTCCCCCACCAGACCGGGAGAAAATGTAACCTCGCGAGCCAAAAAAAGAATAGCCCTGTCGTCACCACCGATAAGCAAGCCTAGTACCTTAACTAAGACTGATGTACAAGGCATAGTAGAGACAGTAATAAAAACTGCAATGACTGACATGCTTGCGCAATTAAATGCTAATATGAACTCAGAGCTTAGATCAATCAGGGAAGAGTTGAAGGAGGTAAACGAGGCTATGTCTTTCATGAACAGTCAATACGAAAATGCTATTTTGGAAGCCAAAAAATCTGCACAAATAATAAAGGATCTTGAAACCAAAAATGAAATAATGTCCAACACCATTGTAAAGCTCACGAATCGCGTAAACCAGATGGAACAACATGCTAGATCCAGCAATATTGAGATTCAATGCGTTCCAGAGAACAAAGCAGAGAATGTTATTACCCTGACAAAACAGCTGGGATCGGTCATAGGCTGCGCCGTTACAGATAATGATATTTTAAGCTGCACAAGAATTGCCAAAGTAAACCGTGACTCTCCGAGGCCTCGATCAATCGTCACTCAGTTCAGCTCTCCAAGACTCCGTGATCAATTTTTGGCAGCTTCGATCGACTTCAACAAGAAAAACAGTCAGGATAAATTGAACTCTTCTCTTATAGGTTTGGCGGGACCTAAAAAACCTATCTACGTAATGGAGCATCTGTCGGCGACCAACAAGGAAATCCACGCCGCAGCAAGAATCAAAGCTAGAGAATTAGAATTCCAATTTGTGTGGATCAGAAGCGGTCGTATTTTAATGCGTAAGGACGTAACGTCGGAATATATTGTGATAAAAGATCTAGCCACCTTAGATAAGATAAAATAAGTTGACTTTGTAGAGGCTTTTTATGCATTTCAATTGTATTACACAAATAAAATTCAACTTTTTTAATATAGAGATTTACTATCAAAATGTAAGAGGCCTGCGGACGAAAACGCACGATTTTTTATGTAAAATAGCAACATGTCACTACGATATTCTAATTCTGACAGAAACTTGGCTTAATAATAGTATATGCAATAAAGAACTGTTTGATGATAGATACTTGGTCTATAGAAGAGACAGGTTAAGCTCGGGCTACCACTGGGATAGGGATGGCGGAGGTGTCTTGATTGCAGTATCTAAAAAACTAGTTTCGAAAAGACTACTGCATAGACAAAGATATAGATATAGATATAAGATAAGATATAGATATTTCTACAGACACCCATAGGGGTGTCTGTAGAAATACCATGCGAGCGCTCGAGGCAACTCCGACGTCTTGATCTTTGTGCAGTCTACCTGCCACCACCGGTCTCTAAATCAATGTTGGAATATTTTATTGGTAATTGTAATTCTTATCAGGATAACCATAATGCATACACGTGTATTGTGGGAGATTTTAACTTGAGAACTATAAATTGGAATGACCTAAACAATCCCCTCAAAAAACAGCATATTAGTAGTCTCGATCAACTTCTTGTAGATTTTAAATCAGCTAATAATCTCCGACAATGCAATAATGTTACCAACAAAAACGGTAGACTACTGGATGTTGTATTGGTGGACGTTCCAGGTTGTTGCGTTAGTGAAGCGGATGCTTTAAGTGTTATAGACCCTCACCATCCTCCATTAGATATACAAGTAACATTGACAGAGTCGCTAAAACTAAAATGTAATAGCATTGCAAAAAAAAACTTTCATAAGGCCGACTATGAAGCAATCAACAAGCATTTGAAGGATAAGGACTGGGAAGAGTGCCTGGGATGTTGCAGTAGTGTTGACGAAATGGTGGAAGTTTTTTACAGCGTTATTGGATCAGCTATCAATGCTTTTGTACCTATCGTCCGAAAGCAAAGTAATTTTGTTCCAATATGGTTTGATAAGAGACTTCTTAATTTATTAAAAGAAAAAAACAAACTTCGTATTAGGTATAAAAAGTACAAAAATCCTCTTGACATGCTATCACTCCGATTAATCTCTAAACGATGTGATAATTATGCTAAAAAGTGTTATAATAGTTACATTGAGAGTACAGAAGAATCTATTGGCAGATGTCCTAAATTTTTTTGGTCATATGTCAAGAATAAACGTGGTGGAGAAAGTTCATACCCCGCATCAATGACTAATGGTCCAATATCATCTTCGAATGGAGAAGGAATATGTGAGCTATTTGCTTTAAACTATAGCAGCATCTATAAAGAAGAAACAAAATCTTTTTCAGATCAAAACTATGTAGCCTCCGAATACCTGAAAGCAATAGCCACTCAGTCAGACAGTATAGCTTCCGTGGACATCAAATACGAAAATGTTGAGGAAAAACTAAAAAGCCTTGATATTACTAAGGGGGCCGGCCCAGATGATATACCGCCACTATTTATTGCCAGATGTGCACCTAACCTGGCTGTTCCTTTGACGAAGATATATAACGCTTCAGTCCGATCTGGTCAATTCCCTAAAGAGTGGAAAAAGGCGAAAGTAGTACCGGTCTACAAGAGTGGAGACCCTTGTGACGTAAAGAACTATAGACCAATATCAATTCTTTCGATTTTTGGTAAAATATTGGAGTCGTTGATTTGTCCACAAATTCAACGCTATTTTTCCAAGTTCCTAAGCGACCATCAGCACGGCTTTGTGAAGAGCAGATCCACAAGTACAAATCTGGTGTCTTTTGTTGAGGCCTCATGCGAAGCCATGGACAAAGGTATACAGGTTGACGCTGTTTATACGGATTTTAGCAAGGCGTTTGACAAGGTTTCACATAAACTGCTTGTGAAAAAACTAGCTATGTACGGCGTCACCGGTAGTCTTCTAAAGTGGTTTAGTTCTTATCTGGCTGGTCGGGAGTTTTATGTGGTTGTCAATGGGTTCCGGTCAGGCAGGTATACAATTGCCTCGGGAGTCCCTCAAGGTTCTCATCTGGGCCCAGTATTATTTATCATATATATAAATGACGTGACATCCTGCTTTCACAATACTAGCATATTTCTTTTTGCAGACGACCTAAAAATTTCAAGACCCATTAGGTCTCAACAGGACGTAAACCTAATGCAAGATGATATCGACAGATTGTCTACATGGTGTGATCATAATAAAATCTCGCTGAATAGTTCGAAATGTAGCCACATAAAATTCACCAGGAAAGTTAATATAGCGAATTCGTCGTACCAAATAAACGGAGTGGGTTTATGCGAGGTGGATGTTGTACGAGATTTGGGAGTTATCTTGGACGCAAAACTCACATTTGTACCCCATATTGAGAACATAATCAGTCGATCCCAACGTATGCTTGGATTTGTCATTCGTAATGGAAAGGTATTTCAACGCCCACGTACTAAATTAATTCTTTACAATAGCCTTATAAGAAGCATCCTGGAATACTGCAGTGTGATATGGAGGCCTCACTACGCAACCCACTCGCTACGGATAGAATGAATCCAAAAAAGGTTTGTCCGATACCTAGGGTACTCAAAGGGAAGGCAATTTAAATATCTCTCCTACCTTGATAAACTAGGGTGCTATAAAATGAGTACCCTGGAAGCTCGGAGGGAGCTCTTGGATTTGAAATTCGCATATAAATTACTTAATAACACCATTGACTGCCCACGATTGGTATGTAAGTTCAATTTCAGAGTACCCCGTAGACCACCTCGCAAACCTATAACACCCTTAGCTCCACCTCTTCGCCGTACAGTGTTTGGTGCTAATTCGCCTATACCCCGCATGTGCAAACTTATAAACGAACGCAGCGACCTGGTTGACGTCCACGCAGACTCAATATCCACATTTGTCAAATGTAATTAGTATTAGTATTTAATTTAGTTATCTAAGTATTGTACATAAAGTCTTTGTAAGTAATTTTATAATTACAAAGAGCATTTTGCATGTGGTGTTTGCCTATAATTGGTTGTGCAGTTAGATTTAAGACACAATTACTTATATGTTCCTATCTGTGTAATATCTGTAACAACTGTTGGTGAACCTTAATTAAATAAATTAAATTTAAAAAATTGGTGTTGTAGGTTTGTAATGCAAGATTTTATTGTGCCTTGAACATGGTCGGGCGCAGTGCGGCACGCTAACGACACCCGACTCTTTAGTTTAAATTGTCAGCGGATTCTTCCCACAGTTCAACTTGATCGGGTAAAACCGTGACGTTATGTTGAATAGGAGTACTGTTTTTCTTAGAATTATTATATTTACGCTTATAACATTGGGAGATATCATGGCCCGTATTTTTGCAATACCTACAAACAACGTCCGCGGATTGATTCGGCTGAGTATTTTGGTAACGAAACTTAGACGAAGTCTGAGATTGAGAGTAAGACGAAGTCGATGGTTGAGACCGAGATCGATTTTTCTTTAGACAGTCACATTCTAGGTGACCTGATTTGTTTCAAAACTTACAAGTTTTAACAATTTTTGGGGAGATTTTCAGAGATAAATTTTGGATCTTTTCCTCTTCGATCGCGATGTTTATAGCGTCTTTCAGAGTCTTAGGATTTCTACACCGCACCATATTGCTAAGATTATGTTGTAGACCGAAAATAAAGGTATGGAGAGCTAGGTCTTCCGATTCATTCATTCATTGCGATTCTACCTGATAAATCTTTTTTTGTAGTTTCGGAATTATAAATTTCGGTCTGCATGTCGGTGAGACAGGTTTCTAAGCGCAAAGAAAATTGTGTAACTGACTCATTTTGTTGTTGCCTGCAAGACTGCAACTCGAAGATTTAGTGGCTATAATGTTTTCTTTCGCCAAAGTTTTGACGAAGGAACGCCTGTAAGGACTCAAAGTCATCGAAAACTTTGTTTGAGCAAGCTATTTGAGCTTTACCTCTTAATTTAGATAAAATATATTTCAGGAGCAGTTTTTTCTGACTCTCAGACGCAAGGTTTAGTGAATTTTGGCAGTTAGTTAAGAATGCGGACAATATTTCGCGATCTCCATTGTATGTGTCAATAAAATCGCATAGAATTTTAATAGGATTTTGTTCGCTAAGCGAGATTTCGCCTTTAGTCATTTTGATTATAAATTGATTAACGAATTAAACAAAATAATATAAGGATGTGCAATATAATAAGGATTTGTAAAGATGAATAATAACGTAGGTGATATTTGGGACAAGGTTTTAGCAATAACAAGTGATTAAAGATTCGACTCACAGAAGCACCGCGAGAAGGAGTGTGGGCATCGCAGATTTCAGGTAGAGCAGGTAAGTTGCACTCGCAGATAACCAGGAACCAGGACAGCGGCAGGACTTCAGCAGCAGCAGGGCGCTGGCGAGGTCAGTGGCAACGGACACGTATCGCACAGACAACGTGTATTGCAGCGGTGCCGACGGTGACGGCACAAGGTAGACCAGGCTGTCTGGTTAAACAGGATGTTGGCAGCAAGACCCGACAACTCAGTCAGGTAGGAGTTACGAACAGGTTCGACCACGTTGTGAGGTCACACGGTGCGAACACGTGGCACCACGTGGTGGCGATAGGCTAGAAGATGGCAGGCTTACGTAGTAAGACTTACTGTCGCAGTTCTCCAGAGCTCGTAGAGTTCGTGATTTTGCACTGTTACTAATAGAGTTCGTGGGAGTTTGTAAGATTTTGTAAGAATTTGTAAGTTTTTGTTTTTTAAAACGAGACGCACTCCGCGGATTTTATTTGGGATACCAGCCAACGATTGCTGAATATCCCACTTCTGACACCACTGTTACGGGGTGGGTCTTAGAACGGTTTAAAAAAAAACACTTTATTTTACACTGGAAAAGAATTTAATTATGTCAAAGGAAATTATACAGAAAAATGTATCCGCGACGACGTACAAATCCACACTGATTGTCATGTCATGGAACAGTAGCCGTGTGGCGGAAACGCTGACACGGCAAAGAGTCCAAAGGTTCTACTACAAAGACCAGCGTGGTCATCATTATTATTTTATATGTATTCGCATGTATTATAAGATATAACAGTACCATAAACCTTGATTTTTGTTATTGGTTGTTATAGCGGCAATAGAAATACACAATCTGTGAAAATTTCAACTGTCTACCTATTACGGTTCTTGAGATACAGCCCGCTGACAGACAGACGGACGGACAGACGGACGGACGGATGGACGAACAGCGGAGGCTTAGTAATAGGGTTCCGTTGGATACCCTTTGGGTACGGAACCCTAAAAACTATATGTTGAGATTGAAAGAAACATTACTCGTACTTACCACGGACACTTAATTGCTTGTTAATGAAATAATTTGTTCCAGTAACGTGATTTAAGCAGTGTCGAATTCCATTCTGATTAATATTAGCAGTATATTGAAATCCGATTTGAATACTTACATGAAACAAGAATTTGTTACTTTTTGTGTTTGCGATTTGTCAATCTATCTAAATCACGTAACCTCATAAAATGTGCTAACCTAAAAAAAACAGAAATGTAGAAATTTAATTTCGCTGCCCACGGAGACTAAAATTATACCTGCAAAAACATAAATTTTCAGGAAAAATAAAAAAAAACGACTTTTGTCTTTAACTTTTTAAGCAATAAAGCTAACATCTGACGCGATGTGCGCTATTCTCCTTATTTAGTAAAACTTCATAGGGCCAGGTAACCCGAAAGAATGACTATTTCATGAAATCTTGACATTTTAGGATTATACCGACTTATGGAGTTATTTTCCTGATTTTAATCCGCGAATCATATTTTAATCAACATAATATTACCTAATACTAACTTGCAAATTGCAAAAAACGCAAGACAATTTGAATTTCGCGGGCTACCCTTTTTTTTAACGGGGGGAAATCCTCATGGATATCCTCCGCCCTGGGGCGGGTGGAGGGGTCTGTCAGACTGGTACTGACTAAAACCACCCCGGTGTTCCATCTCTCACCAACGCCGGGGATCACGAGAACTTAATTGGCTTTCCGCGATCCCCGACTGGTGCGGCCGGTGCCAGCCGGCCTCTGCGGGCCACCTCGGGTCAGCGGGGGGAGGGAGGTGTTTGACACACACGGGAACACTACGCGCCGCCACCTCGGGTCCGTATGAATGGGGGGCGACGGCCATCCCCAGGACCGCTGCCCCTAGACCCAGTTAGGGGGGCCGGAAGAGGGCAGCGTATATATAGCGACGCCCGAACTACGGTCGGCAGCGAGAGTTCACTGCCTACCACAGAGATGAGGGCACGGCGCGGCTCCTCCCAAGCGGCACACTCTGACAGCGTATGCCGCGCCGTGTCCTCCCGACAGTCGACGCAGTGGTGACACTGCGCGTCCGGCTCCCTGCCTATGCGACACAGGAACTTCCCGATGCAGCCATGCCTTGAGAGGACCTGCGTTACCCGAAAGGATAATAAGAAGCCGTGCTTTCTCCCGAGCCACAAGTCGAGCACCAGCCGGATAGCCTAAATAGAGAGGCCGGCGGAAGGGCGTGAGAGCCTGTTCCGCCATTCCGCCACCAGGACCTCGCGCAGCTGCGACCGACGCAGCTCAATGTGCCGCAGCATCAGTCGCTCACCGCGCGCCCGCCCGTCCTCACGCCACCGGTGCAGTGACGCGAGGGCTTTTGCCTCGCGGGCTACCCTGGCGCAACCACCTTAAGATTATAACAAGGGCTTACCTTTAGTAACATTATTGATTATTTATCAGTTCTGGTACCCACGAGATAGCCCCTTAAACTTTAACAAAGTTTGGAATTGAGGTACAATCAGTAGGTACTACAAGGTTGAATGTCTCTCACACATAGGTAATTTTGTTACCTGATGAGAAAATTACAGGTCTACATTCCCATCCGTCGTATAAATTAATTCTGTTACCTCGTTTCGATCAAAATCTATGATTATTCTATTCTTTAAGTTTATACATGACAACACTCAGTTACTGTCGAAAGGGCATTGGTCTATGGTAAAATAATTAATTTACATAATATTTCAAGTGGCTGGCTAATAAATCAGGGTTAGACGTCGGAGAACTTGGGGTTTTAATTAAGCCACCTCAAGGAGAATGCTTGTCAACAGTCACCGTGACTTTGTAAAATATTGTGACTGTATTTTATAAGCAAATTTGCTAACTTTGACGATGGTTTAAATTCAAAATAATGTCAAATGTGTAAGTAGTGACTAATACACACAATCATAAAATCATGTTTTTTGTGATAACTATCCTCACTGGATCCAAGAGGACCCACTTTTATATATGAAATATATCTGTGAGGCTCTGCCTTTTAAAATTATCACACAAACAAATTAGCATTTTCCCAACTATATTGGGGTTGGCTTCCAGTCAAACCGGATTTAGCAGAATACCAGTATTTTACGTGGAGCCGCTGCCTACCAGACCTCCACCACTCATTTACTGGGTAACACGGTAGATACTTCATGGCAAGACTGGAGAGATTTACTGGCTTTTGACAATCCGTTACGGCTGCCAAAGATCTACACCCGGGACCAACGGCTTAACATGCTTTCCGAGGCACGGAGGAAAATTCGGTATGTGAAGATGGTCACCCATCCACAGACCAACCTTGGCAAGCGTTGCTTAACCTTAAAGATCGATCTGTGTGGCTGTTATTGTAATGTATTTTATAATTAGTTACTGTGGGTACATTTATATTTATTAGCAATAAGTGTTGTAGGTAGTTGCGTATTGTAAGATTGCCAGTCATTATACGCTAGTGTCTAATCCGACTACGTGTTTTATTTTTCCTGGATCCAGAGCCCTCTAACCCAAGAATTGTTCAGTGGCGACGAGGATTAAAACGAACAGTGTGTAAATTAGGCGGGTGATAGTTTTTAGTCGTGACTGCGAAAGCAACAACGTTAAAATATGTCCGTTGGCAAAATTAACGAATTTGATATTCACAAGGACGATTGGAGGTTGTATATTGAACGACTTGAACAGTACTTTCTAGTGAACAAAATACCGGCTGAATTGCAAGTGCCGACGTTAATTACCGTTATGGGTGCGACTAGCTACGAGTTGTTAGTGAACTTGTGTACTCCGGCGAAACCGAAGACAAAATCTTTTGAACAGATAACGCTTGTTATGGAAAAACACCTACAACCGAAACCGAGTGAGTTGGCTGAACGTTATAAGTTTCGAAATCGCAAGCAGCTCAGCAATGAAAACATATCGGTTTATGTGGCTATTTTGAAGAAAATGTCGAAAACTTGTGAGTTTGGGGCCTGGCTAGAGGAAAGCTTAAGAGACCAGCTGGTTTGCGAGATTAAGAACGAGACCATTAGACAAAGGCTGTATGCAGATACCAAATAGGATTCCATGAAGGCATACAGTCTGGCCGTGAGCATGGAGGCGGCAGAGAAAGATGCAGCAGCTGTAGTGAATGGGTTAGGCAGCGCAACCAGTGAGGAGGGACCGAGGATTGTCAGCTGATGTCAAATAGGCGAGGCGGCGGCGGCGGCACGAGACGAGCGCGCGCAGCTGGTCAATCACCGGCAGGCGAGCACATGCTACGCGGACGGTCGCGGACGGTCGCGGGCGGCCGGGCGGCGACGCCGGCTCCTGCGTCGGCGGTGGAGCGGGAGCAGCAACGGCAACAGTGTCGAGCGTGTGGAGGGCCGCATGAGGCGGCCGTTTGCAAGTTCGGGCGCTATGTATGCAACCAGCCGGGCCATCTGCGGCGTATATGCCCGCGTCTAACGCCGCATTACACCGTCGCGGCCGTGATCGCAGAGGGCGTCGAGAACAGCGAAGATAGTGACGAGGTAATAATGATTGGACTTAATAAGTTGACAGTAACGCAGTGTAAACCTATATACTACTCTGTCAAGAAAGTACCGGGAAAAGATCAATAATACACAAAATGTCTGTTATTCATCCAAATTTATTTTATCACCTTCAAAGTATGCTCCTTTAGAAACGATACACTTGCGCCAACGAATAATCCATTCATCAAAACATTTTTTAAACGCTGCTTCCGGAATTGAGTTCAGTTCTCGCCGCGAATTCTCCTTTTTTCGGTTTCGGTTCAGTTGGAAGGCGCCACTCCGAAGCTTGTTGACTAGTTTGCATGTCAAACTCGTAAACCCACGTCTCGTCACCAGTAACAATGCGTTTCATGAATGTTGGGTCCGAACTGACTCGTTCTAGCATGTCCTCAGCGACTTTCATGCGATTGAGTTTTTGGAGAAAATTCAGATCTTTTGGGACTAGCCGAGCAGCAACATGTTTCATACCCAAATGATTAGTTAAAATGGTACGGATCGACTCGTGAGATACAGAAAGTTCGGCGGCTATCTCTCTCAGAGTTGAATGGGGATTTTCAGTCACTATTTCCTTCACTTTTGCGATGTTAACTTCAGTTGCAGACGTTGACGGCCTACCAGAGCGAGGCAAATCTTCCATCACATCTCGACCGCTTTTGAACGCTTTGAACCACTCATAAGCACGAGTTTTTGATAAAGTCGATTCACCGTAAGCCTTCTGTAACATTTTCAGTGACTCCGAACACGAAATTCCATTGGCGATGCAAAATTTAAGACAAACTCTTTGTTCGATATTTTTGTCCATTATGAAATTCGCAATACACACTATATATGATATTACTAAAACCAGCACTGTATTTAATATAAATAACAGATGCAACTCAAACTCCGCGCCAAAATGGAAAACAGTTGTGTCAATCTAACAACTACAAAAAAAACAAAAATTTGAATTTGGAACCATAAACAAATCATCCATTCCCGATACTTTTTTGACTGAATGTATGTGTCATTAGAGGTTCAGGGCAAGGTAATGAAGTTTGAGTGTGACACAGGTAGTGCTGTATCATGTATAAATGAATGCACATAGGAGTTATTCAGTAACTTAAAAATTACAAAAAGTAATGTAGTTTTGAGGTATTATACGGGTGAGTGTGTAAAACCACTGGGAGTTGTTAAACCTTTTGTTAAATATAAAGACAAATGTATGCAATTAGACTTGTACGTGATAAAAAATGGTAAAACAGTGCTACTCGGCAGACAATGGATGGCATCGTTAAAAATACAACTGCCGGTATTGGATTATGATGCTTATGTAAACAACAACAATATTCGCAATGAATCTGAATTTGATTTAAATACATTTAGTTCTAGATACTCTAAAGTGTTCGCCGACGGGTTGGGGCGTTTCACGGGTGGTAAAGTTAGCATTCATTTGCGGGAAGGCGCGCGGCCTGTATAAATGCGCGCGCGCCCGCTGGCGTACGCGCTGCGAGGCCCGGTGGAGCGCGCGCTGGACCAGCTGGTGCGGGACGGCATTCTCACTCCGGTTGAACGTTCCGACTGGGCTACGCCCATCGTGCCCGTCGTGAAGAAGGACGGCAGCATAAGGATCTGTGCCGATTATAAACTAACATTGAATAAGGTAATAGAAGTTGACCGCTATCCACTACCTAGGGTTGAAGATCTACTCGAAATCGAATGTTAAAGTGGCAAATGGCAATCTAGTAACGAGCTTCTCAAGAATACACAATCTATGGCTTATCAAAAATCTACAGATACATACAACCTTTTGTACTACCTAATCTTGTTTTAGCTCAATAAAGCAAGTATATAGTACAACATATTACATTATGTTCCTTCAAAGCCAACTTATAAAACGTGTATGAAATACCTCGCGCTAACATGGACCCCGGTCAAGTTCTCGTATAACGTACGAGTATATATCTGATATTATGTTCGGGAAGTCGGTCAGACGAGTTGGCGACTCATGCTCAAAAGTAACTGAACATTATAATCGAGTGAGAGTGTAGATAAGAAGCTTGTTCACAGTGTACAGCCTCACTTCGGACGACACCGGACTGTTGCGTGAAGAGCTTATCTCGAAGCCGAATTGTCGAGTTAATAAGTTGGTTTCGGTTTTGTAGTTTACTTAATAAGATTACACACTATTAAGTTTGCGAGAATCACCATGCGACTCCCGACGCCCGGGGCGTCTTCTTCTGTTGCGGCGGCTGGGGCGTAAGGTTTGCCTCTCTCTCACACGTTCGGCTTCCTCCTTTGCTTGCATTACTGCTTCGCAGAAGGAGGTGACCGCTTCCCATGTCTCCTCGCTCCGGACCTTGGCTTGAACCAGGGCCGGAGGCGAGAGATCGCCGCCTCCGATTGCTTTGACGAGGACACGGCGGAACTCCGCCCAAGCAGGGCAGATCTCCACCGTATGCTCCACCGTGTCCTCCACCGTGTCCTTCGGGTGATCCTCGCAGTGTTGACACTCGGGCGTATCCTCCGGCTTTATTCGAAACAGGTACTTCCCGAAACAACCGTGTCCGGTAAGTACCTGCGTCAAGCGGAAAGTGAGGACGCCGTGGCGTCGCTCTAGCCACTCCTCAAAAAGGGGACTTATGTAGCGCTGGGTTGCGACAGCCGTTGTCTCCATACTGCCATGAGCTCCAGCAAGATTGCTGGAGCTCCGTCTGCCGTGCTGTGATTAGCCACGGCAGAGGAGTCTCCACGCGTAACTCGTAAATGAGCGCGAGGGCTCTCGCTTCCAGATCCCATAGCGGCAGTTCGGCAAGGTGGCTCGCCGCCTCACCAGAGACATCAAGCAGCACGATGGCCGGTTTGCGGACGGAGAGTCCGCGGGGCGCCCCGGCTTCTTAATGAGGACCAGTTTCCCCGTCTTCCAACGAAGTGTGAACTGGCCCCTCTCCAAGCATGCGCTCAGGAACCCTCTTAGTCGAGGCCCGAGAGCCTCCAAGGCCAGTACTCAGGCATTTCCAGGTAAGCCGTCGGGTCCTGGGGTTTCACACAGTCCTTGGTCTGTAACCAAATAGCTAAAGAAAATGTAAGCGAATATCGTTGTGTTAGTATGGAGTCGTTAGACCTTACTGCCCACACGATAAGAAGAAGAACAAGACAATTCTTATAACGACATCACATTACATATTTGATTAGTTTGTTCAGCGTGGTGTGAGGGGAACGAGTTTAAAGACTTTATTTTGGAGGACTTATGTAAATCTCCTGAAGTCATATTAAGTTGTGGTGTGATTAAGCATCATCTATTGGATGGTAGGGCAAAAATAAAGCTTACTTACATCGTTTTATGTAAACTAAAGTAAATGTACTTCTGGCTGCATGCAATGACTCAATATTAAATACAAAGTTTCCTCCAATTGATACAATTGAATAGAAAGTGGACGGGCGACCAAGTTATCCCCTTCCAAAAGTAAATCAGGCGGCACAACTTTTAGTAACTCTTAGAGTACAACTTAAATCTCGTCTCCCTAATTAGATTTTAAAGACTTCACTCCATTTCTATTTAAAATACTTCTTTACAAATCAAATGAAAGCGAAAAAGGACGCTTGGGGCTCATGCAAACTACAGGGAATTGTTTCGTTTGTAAATTCAATTAATTTAAGGCTCTTTGAAATTTTCGTTTTTTCAATTGGAATAAATGAGCGAGTTTCAATATTAAAAGTTGAAACTTCTGCTATTCGAGCTCAGTTCGCTGCTGAGTCAAACTCAGAGCGCAAAACCACTGTAGTTTTAGTAGCAGCTGTGTAGTTAAACCATCTATAGAAAACATGATAAATTAATAATATGCCTTTGAGTTTCGTAATTCATTAACAGCTCAATCTTCTAAAGTTACTATTCTGTCAACGTCTCTCCGAGTATATTTGTCTGTATGGATTGACAAGTCACTTCATTTCCACTTCATCTACACGGTGAGAGGTTAACATAATCATACTGCAGTTACTCATTGAATCTAGTTGCAAATCAAAAACGTTTAGGTTACGATCGGTTGAAGCAGCAACGGAGTGTTCCTTTTTAGAGTTCCGTACCCAAAGGGTAACCAACGGAACCCTATTACTAAGCCTCCGCTGTCCGTCCGTCCGTCCATCCGTCCGTCCGTCCGTCTGTCTGCCAGCGGGCTGTATCTCAAGAACCGTAATAGGTCGACAGTTGACAGTTGTTTGTTAACACAGATTGTGTATTTCTATTGCTGCATTGGCAACAAATAATAAAAACTTTAGCCAAAACTTAACTTTAAACAAAGGTAGTTAACACAAACTACAACATAATAAGCTTAGATAAGAATTTTTAACCGACTTCAAAAAAAGGAGGAGGTTTTCAAGGTTTTTTCTTTTTACGTATGTGCACTGACACTGACTACTCCGAGGCTTCTGCTTCGATTTCTGTGATTTTTTTGTTCGATGCGATATACTTGCCATTTGGTCCCGTAAAAATTTAATTCAGTTTGGTTCAGTTGTTTTTATTTTATGACCATTTTTGCTTATTTCAATTTCTGCGTAGACAAAGAAGCCGTCCAAGTTTCACCAATTGAAAAATAACAAATCAGTGTTGAGATGATAAATGTCCACATTAGTTTACTCGTAATTAAAAATCTAATTATTTTATACAATTTGATATTTGGTCGTGACCTATCATTTTAGTCACGGTAAACTCACATAATACAGAATTGTAAAAAAATCGCCAAAAAAATGAAAGTCTGGTATTTTAGTCTGGTATAAAATTAGAACTAAAAAATTCGTTAAAAGAAACCTCTCAATTTCATCAACTTTTTCTCCGACCCTAATACGACCTGTTTACTAATTGGGCGAGAGAGGAAAACATAATACTTTTTTAACAAAGTTGATTTATGTAAAATACAAAACTTTGAAAGAAAGATGAAACTGTTTTTCGGTCGCAATTTTTCAACAAGAGATATAAAAGCTTTGAACAAAATGTAAGTTGATAATACTCATTATTCTGTAAATGGAGTTGTGATAAAAAGTTAATGTATTAAAAAAGGAACTATTTATGTGGGTTGATAATCAATACTACTTTTGTAGATACATTCTATGATAAATAGAGGTGTTCAAGTGATTACGTAAATAACGGGAAGCACAAAAATTGAATACTACATAATTAACATCACGACTTAACGATATACATATACTCGTAAGTTTTATATTGGAGCTCGCTTATCGAATACACAGTAAATTGCTTCTATCAAGAAACTGACAGTAAAGCGGAGATACGAATATGGTATCTGTTGTTAAGCTACATATATTGACATATACTTTGGTAACTAGAGCCATTTCATGCTTGCAATTTTATAAAGGAGAACAGTTCCAAAACATAAACACAATAAACAGAGAATGTTATTGATACAGCGTTATCGAAAACCTATAACACTACTATAAAACGCACTCTACCAGTTAAACCCTGAACAAATTTAACGAAATATGGTCACATTTTAAGAATATATGGCGAAAACAATGCCGGGGTATGTCTAGCGAAAATTGTATTTGCACAGAATATGTTAGTCGTCGTGGTTTAACTTTGGGAATGCTGTAAATTCGTAAAACATTCTTTAAAGCTTCATCTTAAGCAGCTGTGGCGTAAATAAACATCTTTATTTACTTCCCAAAGCTAAGGAAATCTCGTGAAAAATTCAAAGATTACGTCGCTTGAACAAATTGCGGACGCGTTTTTGTAATACACTCCTGCATCACGGCCGAGAGGGCGGCAAATACATTTTCAGTTAAGGAATGTTCATCTTGTCACTTGAGAGAGATGTCCCGAGTGTCGACCACGAGCTGTGTTACGCAACATTCTCAAAATTTAAGCTGCAAGTGATGTTTGTTTAGAAATTCGTGGCTTTTAAATTTTGTAAGTGGTCACGTCCTAGTTAGTAGACGTTGAGCTTTGCTGTAAATATTTGTTACAAAATATGTATTGTATTCCGACTCTTTATAATTAACATTAATTGTTTTAATAAGCACGTGCTAACCAAGCGGCAGGAATAAACATTAATGCTTAAGCCACGAATTTAAATATATGTGATTATGATAATATTTTCTAACGTCTTATATGTTTTACATCTGGACAAAACGACCGTAATTATATCTATAGCAAAGAATTATCGTCTGTGTGTTAACACACACAACTTTACGAGAAATTGACGTAGTATTTTTAAATCTATTCCTGAGTTCCACGAGACATTGTATTCCACAGCAAAAAGCTTAGGTCAGTAACCGACTCATCCTCGTCACTTTAGCTTACGACTTGAGCAAGATGTTGGGATTGTCTATCATTCGAACTACTATTTTCACTACAACTTTTGTTATTCGTAGTAAGATAAATTATGTGTAGTTTCTCCAGCTTAGAGTGATTGTATTTGTTGTTTTTGTTATGTAGGACTCATTTATTTCATTTTAGGTACCGAAGGCATTCAGGTTAATAATACGGGATATATTGGTTGCAATAGGTGTATGTTATCTTAAGCCCCTCTTCTTTCTTATAAGACTTCGAAAAGGCTAATACTGCATGTAAATAAATTGTGTTCAAGGATGGAAAACAATACAGCCATTACTAAGCAAAGTATCCTATTACTGCTCATTCCTGCATTCTGTACCACAAAGTACAAAGATATAGCGAAAGGATCCCCTAAAAAATAATGTACCGTTATAACCAGCCTAGCAGAAAGGCAGTAAAGTGCTGCAATCGCCCAGACGTTTGCTTATATCATACAAACGAGGGCGTTATAACAAGTTATTGTTTTATTTGACACATTTATTTTTTTACTGTCACTTGGTTGCATGATCACAAGACAAATAGGAAAGTTTCATTCATAATTATGAATGTTTGAATGTTTTATGATTGAACTGAACGAAACAGTTTCCATAATAAACATACATTTCCATTTTCTCGTAAGTATCATTGAATACTCTTATACTCTACTATATTGTCTCAGGAAGTCATCGAAATTCAAATCGTTCGAAATACAAACATGCGGCTATGTTTAAAACTGTTCCTCACAGCGTGTTCAATGAGGGCTAGAATTCGCCGCTAGAGGCAATACTGTAGCCTGAGGTTTTCGAAACGTCATATTTAATTGTTGGTTGGCTATTGACGTGGGTTTATTTACTTACCTACCTATGTATTTGTTTTGATTTTGTAAATATTTTTCTAACTATGTCAGATTAAGTTAAGGTTTTCCCAACCACTGCATTGAACTTTTTTCTGTTGGAAATATGTAAATATCCTTCTTTTTATCCATAATGATGGATGAGTCCACGAAACGCTGCGATACTATCTTTGTTATTGTTGTATTAAACCGCACGTTAACTGTATCATAAATTGTTTTTCTCCTTACTTTGTTAACATGCGCGTAATAACAACTTTAATGCTATGATTAAGGACCTTACTCGACAGTGGCGCCAACTAGTGAGTACAAAAACGATAGCTCTCATTATACAACGTTACTGATCAGTGACGTGTTATCCAGCAGCCACGCTGTCTACATTCCATTGTACAGTCCGAGATATATCTGTGACTCATCAAATAAGTTCCGTGATAAAAGCTGTTTGTTTGTAGTAAAAATGTTTATACTCGGAGTAGGCTGCCTAATGACTAGCAAACAATTTTGTAGTAAAGTAAAGCTATTCCGTTAGTAAGTTCATCCATCAACTAACCAGGGGGTACGCGTGTTACCCAAATTGTTGTTTGTTTAGGGTACTAAACTATAAAGTTAATTAAAATTTACCATAAAGTTAAAAACTAGAACGACTATTTACAGTTATTCTAATGCTGTTATTAATTACCGTAAATCTACAAGATAATTCGAAAGTATTTTTGCCCAACTTCTTTTATAGTTAGATTGTAATCTTGGTGAAACCAAGAAATAACTTAGGTACCTCTGCAGAAGTATATCTGATAGTATACCCTTTTTTTTAAGGATGGAAAATCATCAAATGACTCCTTCCGCTCTGGATGAAGCAAGAGAGAGTGTCAGACTCTTAGAGTCTAAAACCCATTCGTGTTCCTCCTATTGCCCTTTGCGTTCCAAGGCTACGGTACCTCTTTTGAACTGATACCGCAGCCCCAGCAGGCACTTGCACTTGCGGGTCCCGTCTTCTGTGCTGACAGCTCTTTGAGGCGCGCGGAGATCACAGCGCGGCGTCGACCCGGGCCTGATTCTGATCTGAACACGGTTACAGTTATGTCTGTCAGCTAGTAATTTGTTATATGGTGGTCAGGAGTAGTATAGATATCTAAGTATCTATACTTACTAATATATAAAGCTGAAGAGTTTGTTTGTTTGTTTGCTTGAACGCGCTAATCTCAGGAACTACTGGTCCGATTTGAAAAATTCTTTCAGTGTTAGATAGCCCATTTATCGAGGGAGGCTATAGGCTATATATCATCACACTAAGACCAATAAGAGCGCAGTAAAAAAAATTGTGACGCAGACGAAGCTGCGTGTGTCAACTTATAAAGGGATATTATGTTTATTTTCACCTTGTTTTTCAAAATGGCTGTTTGATATTAGATGAAATTAACTCTTAACTTAAAGCACTAGTAATAAGCAGCATGGTGCCGAAATCTGTACGACATCACGCCTTTTACGTCCATTGCAACGCTCTCATAAGCTGCCTCTATATTTTCCTAAATACTCGTATTACGCTTTTGCTTTATAACCCTACTATTTCTTTTTCTCTCTCAATGTACTCCATTGTGAACATTTTCGATTAAGACGCGTGTGGCAATGGATAGCTGTATTTCTCTAAAAGGAGATAAAGATAAACATAGGTATTATTATTACGACCTAACATTTTGCACAACTGTATGCTTCTCAAGTTAGAGAGTGAGCGTGAATAGTATTGTGATATATTTCTATATTACCTTTTCGCAAAGTAATATTTTAAAGTGATCTTTAAATATTTAAAAGATGTGTTGTGTTAACCGGGTACCGAATTTTATTTGTTTCTTTTCTTGAGTCTTAAATAGGCTGTAAATTTTGGAAAGGATAATGTGACGAAGCCTTCAGAGGAGATCAGAATCAGAGAAGTTTTATTTACTCTTAATGTAAGTACAATATAAGATGACTTCTTCTCCTTCTTCGTGTAATAAGATGACTAACATGAGTTCATGAGATCAGCTACATTTTACCTTAAGGCATGAAAATCACTAGGTACATTAAATATACAAATAATAAAATACTGTTACTGAAACTGCTATGGAAACCATCACAAAAACTGTTATGATTAAGTTTGGAGTTAGAAATAACGATTTTTCGTGTATTTTAACTGAAGGTAATTGATAATTAAGGTTTTGCACAATCATTTTAAATCTCAATGTTACCAATTTTTGTAATTTTTGTAGTTTACTAAAACTTATAAAAATACAGAAAGAATTATTCCAATTGCTGCTATTTCGGCAGCCGCCCTATTTACGTTAACTAGCCAGTAGCAGCGGGTTCCGGAGAGGTGAACCGGAATTTCCGCCGGTGATTAGCCTGTCATTATACACAACGACCGGAGAACGGACCGGATTAACATAAACACACATATAAACTGAACGTCCCTAGAATTTTATCCAATTTTGTACCAATAAACTCGTCATCATACCTATTTCTTTTAAGAAAGTGAAAGCATCATCTGATAGAGCAAACCTGAGATTTATTTATTCCAATTCCAAACTCATGGCTACTCAAAGAAACTGTTCCGGCCGTAAATTATGGCTCATTGAAAGTTAATTAAAACCATGATTATTTCAAAACATCCACAATTTCTGATTATCATTGACTTGAAAAAAATCCATTTAAGCTGAAATGCTCTTGAATTCTAATTATAAATCTCGGAATACCAAGGTATTTAATTTGTCACACAAACAAACACATTATGACTTGCCACAGGCGACATGGAAAGTAATTAAGTACAACTTTTCAAAATATCAGATGGTTATAAATTTACTTGCAAAATGGCAACAACACATGCGGTAAATACAGTCTACATTCATCTGTTCTCACACTACACACACGCTGCACTGGAGCCTCACTTTCGGCACTCATTGTCGCCCGCCATTGTTCTCGCCACACTATAATACAACGCATATTGTTCGACGGTTTTTCATTATTTTCGCAATGTAAAAATATATATATCAGCCCTAGCTAGTTTTCATCGTGTAGGATCTTTTACCTTGAAATAAATAACAACATCAATATGAACTGTGGAACTTTTATGTTTTGTATTTTGAAAAACTTTTCTGCTGTAGATGAAACAATATGCAGTGACTCGTTAAGCACATCACTAAGCTCCAGTGATTGCAATGTAGTGCTGAGTATTTGCCCCGGAGGGACGCCGGTGAGAATGTATCACAAATTCGAGGAAAAATCTTGAATGTTGACAGAATTACCGTTCAATCTTGCCACAATTTCAGTTACCGTCTCACTAAATAGTTGTATGTTTTTTAAAGTTGTCGCACTTATTTCACATGGAAAATCGTGAAGATCACAATACTTACATATTTTCCAAAATATAAAGTACAAGTTATTCAAATATAGCGTCAGTAATCACTATGCATAACATTTCATAGCAGAAACAACATTCGCATTTGTGAGGATTTGTGGTATGATGTTTCTACTTCATTTCCGTATGAAGTATGTTTGTGTTGCCTAGTGCGAGCTTACAGACTTGATAATGCATAAGATGTGGCGTAATGGTATATGACATTCATTTATTATGTTTGTACTTTGTAGTTAGGTACTTTCTTGATTACGTTGCGAAAATTTCCATTTTTATCGCCGCCTCATCATTGTTTGTCCATCAAGTGCTAGCAATTGATGAATTGCTCTCGCTCGTTATCTCCTACCTCCGTCTAACTGTAGATACACCGTGGTAGCTTGCAAAAGTAGGATTAGGCTGCCTGTCCAATTGAGCGGAACTAGACAGGAGCGGAGAAACGGAGAAATATAAACCAAAGGAATTGCACAAAATGTCATTGAATCACGTGGTGCGGAAATTTTGTGTAATTCCATTGGTTTAAAAATTCCGTTTCTCCGCTCCGCTGAAATGGACAAGCACCCTAACGCTGTTTGTTTACACTGAAAATACGAAAATGCACTTTAGGAATATTGTCGTATATTAGGTATACGTTTGAACCTTTTTAATACGTACCGTCATCAATTCCAAATGCTATTATATTAATAAACCAAATCATGAAATTGTATCACTTTAAGCCAAAGTAACACATATGCCAAAGAAACGTGAGTGTTTCAAGCAACGTTTTATTCCCTCAGAGGACTACAGCCTTCTCAGAAGAAATCTATCAGTTGCGAATACTTGTGTTGTGGCTCTGGTACTAAATCTTTTGAATGAATGAGTCCCAACAGTGTTACACGAATCTATGTGTCATGTTTGTAGGTCATGAGGCCGACACAGACGGTATGTGATATGACAGAAATTTTCGATATATTCGGTAAAATAAAAACATTATTGGTTGCTGCGGCAAACCCCGAACGTCATGCATACTAAAAATGATAGGTATAATCCTAAAATTTTCATGAATGTGAATAAATTGATTTTATTCGCTTGTGAAAAGATTTTTCAAATGAAAACTGTAACCGAACTACGCCAACTGTTAAAACCCGTTTGTTTCTAACACTCTCATTAAAAGCTCCATTCCATTCGAAAACGTACTGATTTTTTTCGAAAGTTTTCAAAATGCTCGAAATATTTTTGCAAATTCACGACTCCGAGTGCCCGATAAATATTCAAGGCATAAGTCACAAACTCTCGCCGCAGTTGAATGTTGAGTAAAACGCTATTTGGCAGCGTTCAGTAAACATTGCTGTATGAAACATAGTACCTACTTGCGACGACTGAGATGCTAATGAAAGTTACTAGAATAGGAAATGTGCATGAAAAACATTTCTTATCTATACAGTTTATTTAATAATATGCAAATATAAATATACAAAAATATTAACAGTGAAAATAGAATCATAATTGCTCGAAAAACAAACGACCTAAAATTATTTTAAACACGTATATCTGTCCCTCTCGCGAAATCGCTGTTTTTTATGGTAACTGTATAGGCGTCATAGACTTTGACGTTAAAATTCATATCGGACTTCTCTTTCTAATTGTAATCTTTCAACCTTTATAACTTCATCACTGATGAAGGTTTTTAAAAAAATAATTTCATGATTGTTTACTTGAGCTTATTAAAATTTCATTTCGCAAATAAAAAAAATGGCATGCATATTTCTTATTGTCCCTCTGACCATCATCACTATTTTAGTAATAGTATTTTGACTTTGGTGGTTTAAACTAGATGTTATTTGCCAAAGAGTTAAGTGTCTAAAATATGATGTGACAGTTATAACAACCGGAATAGACAGATCCGGATAGTAGATCGAAAAGTTAACAACACTATACACTACTGATACTACCGATACTACAAAATAAGCGTATCATAACTAGACGATACATAGTGCAAATCTGTATGGTTTTATGCGATACAAATCAAATCATTTACTAATTGTATCTCCACCATTGTGCCGCATGAACGTTGTTTGTTTTGAGCTTACAAACGCGCTCGTTTGATAAACAATAGCACGTGATACGGATATGTCACTCACTACACACACACAGAGGATTCGTTTGACCTATTTGATTTTGCGAATATATTGAGTATTGGATAGTCAAAATGTTCGTTGATTACATATTCACTTCCTGTATTACGTTTTAATTATCCTCTGATAATTCATCCATGAAGAATAGTAAGTAGAGCATGCAATATCGCAGCATATATTCAATACCGCGATATTGCGGTATCGGATATGTAATACCGCAAAATTAAAAAAATGTTAAATAACCCCCTAATTTAATGTTTTACTAATTTCACTATTATAAATACAAAAATAAAACTATCATAAGTTTTAATTAACCACACAAAACGCTAATCTTTATTTTTTATTTGAAAATGCATAAAATACAAATTTTATCATCATTTAAAGAACTTATAATTTTTTACACATGTGTCCAGGAGTCGAAAATGCTCTCTCAGCATCATTGGTGGAATGCTTAGCACATAGTTATAATGTAGTTTTCTTTTTTTTACAAAAAAAATGTTTAGTACACAGATACAAGTGTGATAGGTTAGTATAGTTTGTAAAATTAATTATTTTTTCACGCTTTCACGTGGTAAACAAATGAAATAGGACAGGTTGGTCACTCACTTGTCCCACTTGCGAGTAGTTAGGGAATTGCAAAGAAGGAGTTGTTACCAAGAGTGTTTACCGCCCGCCTGATCAACATGCGACGATTCGAACCGGGTATTTTTAATACCGCGAAATTCGCATTTTTAATCTCGCTTTTGCGGTGCTGAAATACAGCGCGAAATTCGCGAAAATGCGGTAACGATATAACGTTTGCATGCTCTAATAGTAAGTAGTTGGTTTAAGCAAACTACATCATGTAAATTTCCTGACAATCGTAAATAGTTCAAGACGGTGTTGATCCTTTATAACATCTCCTCAAGTAGGTACGAGTACTTTGCTGTCTACCAACTCACTATCTCGAACTTTGAAGTACCCAAACATTCTTCACTGGTCTGAAAACATTCTGTGTTTCACAAGTATTTTTGCATGGTAATAAGCAATTTCAGAATGTTTTGGTCTTACAATTTAATTAATTTACTATTAGAGACGAAATTCTTTGACTTAGCTGACGAAATAAATTACCTAAAAGATCTTTGTTCATTTTACTTTACCAAAATGGCAGCTTTGTTTCCAGAGCAGCTTCATGAATTTAAAACGAGTAACCCAACAAAAAATAAATCTTGAGCGGCCGGAACGATGTAAGGAAATTGCTTTTACTCGGTATCCGTAGTAGTTTATACCGAAGTGTAAATCGAAAGGCTCTCACGCACAACAAAGCCTCCCCGTAGCTTCTTGTCTCTACATATACACAATACTACCGCATAATACCGTCGTTCACTGAATTAATCGCCCAATTACTGTGCGCTTTTCTTATGCTCTCAATTTAAAATTCCACTCACGTGTTCAGTAGATAATCGTTTCCACCTCGAGCGCTGTTTCCATCTAGTCTAGTGTACTCGATGATACTGTTCTGACATTCAGATTAGAGATCCCGAGCTGTCATCTGTTTGTCTGTCGTCGTAACACAATACTTGAGACTGTTTACATTTTGTGTTTGTGAGTTTGTGAATAGTGCACTTACTTTGATGATCGCTGAGTGTGATGTATAGTGGAGTTTGATGTTTAACGGTATTTTTTAAACGAAGTGCTTTTCAGCAAATACTTAATTGAGAAACCAGGCTTAAGTTTGCCAATTTTACTGGTCTATTAACATTTACTGTTTTAAAAACAATTATGTCGATTACAAAATGCTCACAACTCCGATATTTTATTTGATTTTTAAACAATTTATTTTTACTGCGTCCTGTCGATTTTTTTTTTTTTTTTGAGAAATGGTATAAAATCATAAAGAAGAAGAAATGCCATACAAACAAATAACCTTTTTCGTTGTTGGTTAGTATTTTTATTTTATTTGCGTGAGTTCTTTTCTAGGCACAATTGAAACGTGATTCCGTTTGCTATAAAGTGCTATATTAGGGAAGGTAGGTACTCTTCTCTGGGATTTCTATTGAAATAAGCAGTAATTTTGTGCTCTTTTGTCTGTAGGCAATTATCTTTTTTTAAGTTTATTGTTTGTGCATAAATAAATACAATATTCAGAAGCGACTGAACTATCCAAACATGACGTAAATGACCTCTCTATGCTAAACACACTAACACCTGCTGGCCTTCGCCATCAGTCTGTGTTTAATCAAGTAGGCTTAGAGACTAAATTAAATATTTTCTTGAGTGTTACTCCTCTCCCGCGTGGTGGATTACGGCCCACTCCCTCTCACCGAGAGAAGGCCTGTGTCCCAGAGTGGGAACATTATAGGCTGATTATGCTTATGCTTATGTTACTCCTAAGCTCTTTAAAGCACAAAAATACTATCACTTCAATAATAGTGGGTTATTGATAGTCTTCTATGGTCAAATTCTTTTTCCTCCATTATAAAACTTGATATGCATTGCTTATTCTGAATATATTTGGCTGTTACTATACTTTATACTGTACGTTCTCTCGTCATGTGTGTTGTTTAAGGAAAGTGGGTACGTTTGCGAGGCTGCGTCGCAGTTTGAATGATAAAGATAGAATCACAAGTCTGAGTAAAAACGAGACGTGCGCTGAATATACCGCTTTATGATACAGATTTTATATTAACATTTATTAAACAGCCATAGAATTTAAATCAATACCTTATTAAATGAATTATATTGTTGTTTATTTTTATTAAACTCCATTACCTATATTCAGAACATCATTCACATAACGAGTCTTGTAAACATTTATTTCGATAAGAAACATATCCAAAACATTAGGTTTCCAATCAACTTCAACTGTCTAAATCTGACTGATCGACCGGACACACTCCATCAATGGAAGCTATATGTCATCCCTCTCGTCATAACTTCACAATTTTAGAGAGTATTTCAGTTTTCTAAACTGATTTCAGAATGTGTGTTTTTTTACAAGGTTGAAAAAATCCTTATCTGTACAACGGCAGTCGTAGGTTCTGTATTTTTTTGATCCTTCCCTTATGTTAGCCTGTGTACAAGTACGAGTAGCTACCTTACAAGGCCACAATGGCCAGCAGCAAAAAATAAATTCGTATTGCGGTCACATTCTCACGGAAATTTTGTAACCGAAAGTAACAAAAGTGCTTTAGAAAGGGTAACTAAAACCCTTTCCAAATAAATGGTCCTTTCAAAAAAGGTTTCTGTGTATTTAAGATGTAAAAAGTCACCCATGGATCATTATTTATAACAAAAAAGTCTTTTAGAATTTAAGCTATTGAGCGATTGGATGCAACAGGATGGATCAAGAATACCATTAGGTATTCAACTAAAATCTATGATTCGAAGCTTTGACCAGACTGGCGAACAGATTGAACGTTGTGTGTGGATGTCAATGGGATCAATCAAATCGTCTATAGATGTATAACACTGCTGTATTTGGTTCAATTGCCTTCCATGAACATAGACACACTCTAAGCATTACGACAGTTTGAATTAGGTACTTAATTTATAAGTTTTGACGGTATAGTCGTCCTGAGTATGAATGTAAGATGAACGACATTTCTGAACTTTACTTGAATGAGTTTCAGTCAGCACACAATACGTTCTACATAAAATATGGGTAATAATGTTTAATGTACTCCTGCTAAGTTAAGAAATTTCACTGCTCATTCAAACTTTGTCCCGATAATGTTCAGAGAACTTCGAGATTGTGACCTTATTTCGGAATACTTTATCGAACGTGGATTCTGATTTATAGTAAGTTATTCAACGCATAACTACGTGTGGGGAATATTGTAATAACTACCATCAATATGAAAACAACGTAGTTGTAACTCGTGCCTACATCACATTTAATTAAAAGACTTTGGAAGAACGTGGAATAAAGTTTCTAAATCTCCTTCAGACGTTTGCATAATTGTGTAACTTCTTGATCTTATTAGATAGGAGGAGTCGTGGCCTGGTGGTCGGAGATGGGTATTACAAATTAGTACCTATTTTGGTTTGGCTTGGTTCGTTTAGAATTTCAAGTTGTATGTTTAGCTATATCCTTTATTGTGTTACTTTAATTTTGTGCGCCTTCAATGGCTTTGTTCAAAAGTCATGCTTAGATCGATTATGATGATTATTTTCAAATAGTCATCTTATTCTTTGGGTTTATAAACTTGGAACTTCCTCGTTCGAAAATACTGAGATTAATAACAAGTACTTACAATAAGGTTTACATCTAGTACGATACACTAATAATGTCCAATAGTTTACAACACCAGCTATATGACCTGAAAATTCTGTTTGTTTTAATAACTCAAAAATGGGGTGAATTTGTAAGTTTCAGCTGTATTTAAATTAAATTCATTTTGCGAACTGTTACGCATCATAGAAGCTCAACCTACTAACGTAATAACTTTTGAACTTAACTATTCTCCTCGAATTGCTCTTTCTTTTTTTCGGTCGGCTCCTTAGGGTGCCTGTCCATTGCGAGCGAGCAAGGCAGCGGAGCGAACAAACGGATAGATTTTAATCAAAGGGATCGCATTAAATCTCCGTACCACGTGAGTCACTGACATGATTGGTTAATATTTCTCCATTTCTCTGCTCCGCTGCCTTGCTCGCTCGCAATGGACAGGCACCCTTACTCGCGTACTCGGTCAACTGACGAAGGTCTCGCTCGCTCGACCCCTGACAGACCCACAGGCAGCGAAAAAAACCTAAAACGGTTTTCCAACAAGAAATCTTTCTTGTATTTCAGGGCCAATTTAATTTGTAAGAGATTGTAGCAGTCTGTTCTAAGTATTTGAGACACAGGATTTTTTCCTTCGCTTTAGGAAAATAATAAATTGGGTTTAGGAATTTGGTTGTGTTTTTGTTTCATTACGTGGAATACAAAATGTTTACATGCGCGCATATTGTATCAAGATTACCATTATTAGTAACGAACAAAACAAAATTTGCAACCTCGCAAAAATTTGCCTCCTATTTTTTTCGTATTTCACAAATACCACCTAATTTTTCAAGACCTAGAAATAAATAAAATATGCAGATGGTTCCTGGATAAACGATTGCAGTAAGATCATGTGAGAGCTAACAGAAGCTGATATTCAAAGCTGTGAACTAACAAAACAAAAAGCATCTAAACCTGGACAATTATGTTTCGCACCGCACCGGTTGGACTCTATTGTCATCCGTAGTACCGAGTTCTGTTTGCTAACACTTTTGATCTCGGTAAAGCAAAAGAACTGTTTTAATCTTACAATTTCACCCCTCATTTTTAGGTTCAAATACTACGAAAATAGGGTCCGGAAGTAAGAGCAATACCACTCACCTGTACTTACTAATATTTCAGCACGCAAATGAAGCTAGGACAAATTCGCCGGGACATTCCTAGCTGCGAGCATACCTGTTTTTGAACAGTGTTGATGATTCTACTAAAGTTTTTTTTTAGATCAGCTGTTTTCAGATGATACTAGTAGATAAACTTAAAATTTGACTCAAACTCAGGCTATTAAACGAATACTTTCAAAGGGTAAATAAATTATGCAATAAAGTTACTAATAAAGCTCTTCGGAGTAAAACTCGGCGTATAAGATCCCAATGGCTTCGCACGTGACGATGGCAAAAGAACGGACGGCTTTCTCTGATTCCAAGGAAGTTGGGTAGACCTTTAGTGTGAGACGTAACCTGTGTCAATACTCTTGCGCCATCCCACCATCCTAGTTCGTGATGTGCTGGCGCCTTCTCTGCCGCTGCGGAAAATATCTGAAAGATCTTCACAAACTCACCTAATAACGCCTAATTTTATTGTTTTGGGATTGCGCAGCAAAGATTATGAGTGTGCGCACTCGCAAACTGCCCACGTTAGACGTCATCTGTGTAACTACTACATATCTTATTAATTATTGTATAAACATTATGAATACAGCAGTGATGTTTCCTCTTAAATAAAAAATAAAGTGTTCGTACAAACACACTGCTTAGTAGTTGACCGTAGGTATAGCCTGCACCCCCAGATCACATGCAGCTCTGTGCTACGAAGCCGATCAGACACATGGTGTACTATAAAGCCGGCAAATTGGATGGTCAGTGCCAATCCCGACAACATTCCCGTACGTCTCATTGCAAAGAATAGAATAGAATAGAATAGAATAGAATAGAAAAAAAAACAGAAAAAAAGAAGCAGCAAAAGAAGCAGAAGAAGCTATGTGCGCAACAAGATACTGGATCTGATAGGAATACCTACGAAGCAGCATTGAATAGACTGGATTGTTTTATCCAACGCTACTTTTGGTTATGAAAAGTCTAGATTTACTGTAGTTATCTCTCATCTATAAACTGTCCTGAAAAGACCCGAGTAGCTCTGGACTGGTGGAGTAGCACTTCCAAATGAAAAATTGACTACTTATACGTCTTGGGGTAACCTAGGTACCACTAATTTTAGTAAAATATCTATTACAAAATTCTTTTCTTTGCTTCTCTCATAAATTCTTGACCTCTCTCTTAATCTCTCCTTTAGTTCTCTCTTGCTCTTCTTAATTATTTATTTCTTCTTAATATTTTTTTTACTATTTACTGGCACGCGTTTGACCACTATCTCACCTGAT
This sequence comes from Lacanobia oleracea, assembly GCA_950371165.1. NCBI lineage: Eukaryota > Metazoa > Arthropoda > Insecta > Lepidoptera > Noctuidae > Lacanobia > Lacanobia oleracea. Next base: position 7,026,988 of record OX493404.1, read on the forward strand.
GGTAAGCGATGACGTGGTTGAAGATGGACCACGCAATTTTTTTTTTTGTTTCTTTATCTTTGCTTTCTGTATTCTGTCTAGCTATAATAAAATATTGTTCTTGAATAAAAAGTTTCCTCCATTGACAACATTACGTTCCCCCTGGTACCAGATTAATGAGCAAGCTTTCACGTGTGTCACCGATGTCAAGTCGAGTAAGTTCGCGACCTTAAAAACTACGTACTATAAGTTCGTACGTCTATCACCCACTTTATCACATTCGGTATCAGCGTGCTTGCGACACACCGGGACCTTCTCACGGTCAATATTGGATTAGGTTTCAGCCGGCCTTTTCCGTGTCCATGTTTTCAAATAGCGTTACGAGTATGTAACGGTTCGGTGAGCTCCCAGCCTATTCCGGCTGCCAGCGATGCGGTGCGGATTTCAGCCTCGTGTGGAAAAGCTAAATGGTAGAACTGAATGAGTATTTGTTGAATAGCTTTAAACTGATAGGAGTTAGCGACGTAAAGCGGGTTATCCATTGAAAATAGTTCATTTTAATTGAGAGTGCTGGTACGCTTTGACAACTATATATTTTTACGTTTACATTACAGTATTAAGTAAATTCGTAGTAAATATGTACTAAGATGAAATTGAGTGTAGATATTAGTACATTAAAGTTTTCTTTTGAACTAACTCACGACAAACTTTTCTCTCTGAATATTATTTTTAAGAGGTTTATTTAATTTTGCTAAATGAATCTAGTCAACGCTATAATCATAAATATGTTGATGACAAACAGACCTACGTATGGTAATTAAATTAATATCCCCTGCGGCGCCGCGCGCTCACTGCCTCTGTCCTCTTCGGTCCGCTCTTGTTTAACAGGAAATTGCCATTGCTGTGTGCATTTTTCTATAGTAACATGTAATAGCAGTGTTTTCATAATAAGTGGTCTGAAACTCTTAATAAATCTAATGCCATATTATCTAAAGCAAAGTTATGATGAAACAGTGAACGTTTCAAGAAAATTAGAGAGTGTAAAGTTAATCAATTTAATTTACATAACTTTACCAATTTCCATTTAAATTATTACCGCAAAATTAGGGAACTTTATCAAGCTAGCAATATTATTTCAAATGGTAAACTTCAATAAATGCATTCGACTTAATAGCAAACCACACAATGCAGTGTATAATGAGTACAATTTTCTACTGACACTGTAGTTACTGAAGCTTGCATCTATACAGTTTGCGGTTTTATCAGTCTGCCGGCCTATTCTGTCTGTAACTTAAGGTGAACTGTCGTATTATTTGTATGGATTGACAGTTCACTTCACCCAAGCTTACATGGGCGAGGTTTACAGAATCGCAGTGCTGTTTCTTCAGCGGAGTGATGCGTTTCACATCATCATCATCATCACATCATGTCCACAACAAAAGAGGTTAAATCAAGAAACAATAATTTAAAACAGGGAAAACTATTATGCAGTATACACAATGCTGCAACAGGTAAAAGTCTTCCAAGAGATGTTTTCTTATTTCCGGTAGTAAAGCCAGGGTACCAAGTTCCAATTTCACAAGTCGAGAAAACTAAGAATAATAAGAAAATGTCAGAAGTATTAGGTGTGTAAAGGTAGAATGAGATATAAAGTTTAACTGGAAGGTAAAAGTGAGACGTATTTGTACCGGCTTCGTAGAAGCGAGTCACCTTGGTTGTTAGATGTCCTCTAGCTCGAGATGATACCATTCTTTACTTAGAAACTTTAAACTAATAAACGTTACGATGCTCATAAAACGTTTAAAAATATCGCGAATTTTGAATAAAACATATTATGATTGTAAGATATTTGCCGTGCGTGCCTGCTGCCGCTAAACACTCGCCAGCAGGACCAGCAGTCACCGTCAGTCACTTATCATCCTAGCCTAGCCTAGCCTTTTCCCAACTATATTGGCGACCCCAATACAGTTGGGAAAAGGCTAGGCAGACGATTGGGGTCGGCTTCCAATCAAGCCGGATTTAGCTGAATACCAGTATTTTATGAGGAACGGCGGCCTATCAGACCTCCACAACCCATTAACTGGGTAACACGGTACTTCATAGCAAGACTGGAGTCAGATTTTTACTGGCTTCTGACTATCCGTAACGACTGCCAAAGATCCACAAATGACAGCCGAGACCAACGGCTTAATATGCTTTCTGAGGCACGGAGGAAACTCGGTATGTTAAGATGGTCACCCATCTACAGACCAACCTTGGCAAGCGTTGCTTAACCTTGGAGATCGACCCGTGCGGCTATTATTATCTAGCCACGAGCTCCTACGTCACCGTCAGTTACTACTGATGGTTAATAATGCCTTTACACAGGCTTGATTTAAACAAAATAAAATCGTTGTATGGAAAGTAAACAAACAAATTAGGTACCAAAACAATAAAAAAAAGACGTGTGGCACTCAGAGACTGCCGCGGTAAAGCTATTGCATAGCATTTTTTATCAACTTATGCAATTATAATTATATATTTATTTTATTTATGCAGTATGTTTTTTTCTTTGTTTTTTTTTTCTTTGATATTAATTCAAGTTACACATTGAGCTAAAAAAAAAGTAAAAAGTAAAACTAAAAAGTATCACCGCTGTGCCGGTCGGAGTGGGGGATGTTAGGTTTTTTTTCGTTACGGAATTTCTGGATTCGGTCTCCACGCTCAAGGCCCGCGATAGAAGCTATGCAATAGCTTAAAATTACCTCGACGACAAGCATCATTTTCACTCCAAGAAAGTCAACATTATTTGCTACTTCTGTGTTCAGTCGACAACAACCTCATTACTTTGAGTTTCTAATTACAGAAATGAGCACATTATTTACGACCTCCCCACAGTGAGCCTAGGCGCAAGGCAGTGACACCGACAATTTTTTCGTCATAATAATAATCTACGGCTATTTGACTCAACCCACTCGCATTAAGTTTAAGGATATAAAAGAAATTCCATTTTCTTACTAGTGTCGGCTGCAAAATTATCTGCGAAGTCACAGATGCCTTTCAAAGTCACCAAATAAAATGTTATTTCCACTGTAGGATGGCCGCTATTGAGTAAATCAGTTGCTGTCTTATGTAAAGTAGTGCTTTGATTGACATTATGAGATATCTGATTTAGAGCGTGATTACACGTGAGTGGTTTCGACTGTTCAAAAGTACCAAAGATAAATAACAAATTAAAATCAAGTGAGTGGTGGATACGTTATAGTAACTAATTCCACTCACAAATTGTCGAATCCAGTTGTCGACATTGTTTATAAAAAAAAAAAACAAAGAAATGCACCTGCAGCCACTTGATCCTGGTGATGTTGTCGTCGGTGACGGTGAACGCTTTCCTCTCGCCCAAATTGTAAAACTCGTCATAATACATGTACTTAGTGAACGTCAAGCCACTGTGCACTGTGTGTACACTGTGTGTGTACTGCTGCGTAAAGTATATCAAGATAGTTCCATTCAATATGTCATGTTCTATTATCCATTTACACTTGATCGGGACGGGGAAAGGGTTAGGGAAGTTTTGTCTCGTGATCGTGCCGACGTGTCGCTTCAAGTGTCGGCCGCAGGGTTGTGGTCCTAGGAGGTCCACGCGCGTGCTCAGCGGCCGCGTCAGCACGAGCATACGTCGAGTCGAAGAATAATTACAATAGTTAATTAAAAGCGTTATGTTTTTGCGTTGAGACAAGACTCAAGAATTCATTATGAAATGTCATTGTTCAAAATCGACAAATCGACCACTCCGAAATTTCTTGATCGCAAACCACCTTTCTTGTTTTCTACTGAATGGAATTGCGACCTACTAAACTATTCTAATAAAAAAGCTATCATTTCTTTTATTTCAAAAAGCAATTGGAAAGAGGGCAGAGACTAAAATGAAGTCATTTGTTAAGCGTTTTTGCGTTACTTTAGCTTTCCACTTCGTGATAAATGCCGACATTTATCACGAAGTGGAAAGTCTCTTCGTTTGTCTTTTTAGAATCCTTTAATACTGATCATTGACCCTCGTCATTCTTCTGGAGATAAATTAAAATGGCTCAGTTTAAGTTGTTAACTTGAGTGAGCTCTTATTACAAAGATATTTTTTCATATTAAATTAATTTGGCAGCGTGGCGAAGTTTAGAGGTCAGTGGAGCAATATTAAATTGGCTTAAAATGTAACAGCACAAGTTTTATGAGAGTTTTTCTTCACCTTCATAACTTTATTATTCCTTGGACAATATTGTGTTAGAAAATTGCTGTGAAAGTTACCCTTTGAAACGTAGCGTCTTAGGTATGTTGTTTATATGGTTTTCAGAAGTTACCAAAATGCTTAATAAATAAAGCTATCTAGTTATTTTTGGGAAGACAATCAAATATGAAGATGGTATTAAAAAATGTAAAAGGTTAAAAATTTACATGGACAAAAATATAATATTGTTTAGTGGCGTATACGTATTCATAAAGTATCGGACTGTTTACAGGGAGAAAATGTAAAGTGTGTCTTTGAAACCCGTCCACGATATATTGCGCGAAATATTGAACGTGAAATATGTTCAACTATTTATACGTGAGAGGCCGAGAATTTAATTTTTGTTTGAAGTATTTATGAAGCCATATTTCGATGTAAATGGAATTTTGATGATATCGGTCGCATAATCAAGATATTTAGGTTGTTCTGTAGGATAAAGTACTACTCTTGCCATATTTGCAAAAAGCTTAACAGTTTAAAATTGTCTTCATCCGTAGGCGCAAAACACAGGTACACAAATAAACAGTAGATCAACCATGTTTCATATAAAGTATATTCTTGAAGAGAAAGTAAGCAGGTACCAGGACGACAGCATGAGACCGAAAGAACTGCCAAGTATTCTAGAAAAACGAAACAAAGAAAAGCCAAAAATCCCAAAGGACAGGTTTATGAGGCAGACCTTTCCGTTATCAGGGTTTTCAGTATTTTATCATTATTCAGAATAACAGTCCGTAAGATCTACTGACACATTCAGTAGCGGTTTGATGTTGAATTAGAACGCCATTTGTCTCAGCGACGTTACCCGAATTACTCGGACTATCAAAGTCAATAAACAGACCATATGTTTAGAACAAAAAGCGTCACTTTAGAGGCACTAACCGCTGTTTAACAAGAAGTGAAATTTTCTGTAGGAGTATTTTCATTTCAGCTCAGAATTGAATTTCGGCCAAATGTACGTGTTACGTGGAGGAACTCGTGGCTTAATAACAGCCGCACAGGTCGATCTTCAACGCTTGCCAAGGTTGGTCTGTGGATGGGTGACCATCTTAACATACCTACCGATTTTTTCCCGTGCCTTGGAAAGCACGTTAAGCCGTTGGTCCCGGTTGTCATTTATAGATTTTTCCCAGTCTTGCCAAAAAGTACCGTGTTATCCAGTTAATGGGTTGTAGAAACGGTAATGGTCACGTAAAATAGAAATACTGGTTTCCAGCTGAATCTGGTTTGACTGGAATCCGAATTCAATATCGTTGGGAAAAGGCTGGCATATGATGTACGTGTTACGTGTAATTTAATAATACCTGGAGTAGGTATATGTAGAATTAGGAACAAAACGCTAAGCTTTGAGGATAAATTTATTCCGTTTCACAATCAAACTGTGCGAGAGCTTTGTTTCCTGATCGCCTTTCACTACACTCGACTGCTAACGGGTCAGTCTCGAGGGAATGACGTACGTTTGTTAACTTAATGGCCGAGTTCACGATGGTAAATGTTTGTCCACAAACAAACAATGTATTGATAGCGCTTCGTGGTGAGGGTCTCAATTCTCTATGGAGGAGATAAAAGGAAGAGAGGTCTATTCCTTCAGAGTTAATTTGGCTGTCTCGAGGCCTTGGGATTATTGTTTATCTAATAAATATGAAACACTAAACATTATAAACTAGATTGTCTAAATCTTTTTAGTAATAAAAGCGAACGGTGTCTATCATATTATTAACATCACAGCTATACATAACCGAGAACATTCCTGTCATCAGGTATAGAAATAAGTAAGCGTTAAAAAAAAATTAAGATGGCAGAAACTATTGATACATTTTCTCATTACACAATTTCGATCACATTATCACACTGGCTCTTTAGTAATCTCCCGAGACTGCTAAAAAAAGTTGAACAAAAAGCACTTGTTGTCTAATGACTCAACAGATAGCACATTAACGTCTACTTCATAGGCAAACACAATTGATTGAGGAACCAATTTATGCTAAACCAATAAAAAATATACGATTTCCCTAGGATGCCATCATAAACATTAGGTAATCGAGATGCTGAACAAATGAAATCAATAATTATTAATTAAATAGGTAAATTGCAAAACTCCGTTGTTGAATTTATGATGGTTATTGTCAAGCACATTGTTGATTATTAACTTTTAATCATTAGGTTAAGTGTATGTTATATTCAATGAAGCTTATATATGAAATGAAATTGTATCTAATGGCGGTATAACATAAGTTGTTAAAAGTAACAATAGATGATTATAACAAAAGAAATTTATACTAATCGAAGTTTTATCATTCGTTGATATATTATTGTTGTTGTTTGGATTACATACCTGATCATTTTCTTGTAGTCAAGTCTTTCATTTAATAATCAACACAATTTCTACGAGGTCTCATGTAAGGTTTTTGCCACAGGGCAGTGTAAGTAGCTCAGTTTGTATACGAAAACCCCAACCTTTTAAACGTAGTAATCCTTTTTCTGAATTCGTCTTGACTTTCAGCCTCAATATCTTCGATTCTCTGAATCCGACGAGATTCAATAAAACATCGTTCAGTTCGCCTCCGCTTGATTTAACTCGTCCGAAACGGTTCCCTTTGTGCAGTGGACTTGTGGAAATTCTCTGGGAAAATGTTTATAAGCGCGATTGAATTCCAGTATTAAAGGGAAACACTTTTATCCAGAATTGAAAAGAAGTGAAAATATTGACCCGGAACATAATAGATTAATATTTGATTTTAGGGTTAACTCTATCTCAAAAGCACATATCGAAACATGAGCCCCTAATAAAATAAGCAAAATGTGTTCAGGTGAAGTTCCAAATCTCAAGAAGAATATTCAATTTGTATCAAGAAGCCTCGCAAATTATTTTTACTGGCAGTAACGTTCAGAAATCTTCCAAACTCTCTCGAACTCGAATCGTCAATTCTGGCATCAATATTTGATTCTGTTTACATCGACTTCTTCGCCCGGCTTCTTTTGGGGTATTTGATTTTCTTGGATTGAAACAAAGGTTTGAATATTCTGTTGTCAATGAGATTTAAAACGAACCACTTCGCATCATTACCACCAAAATGATGCGAAGTGGTTCTGTAGAGCTTAATGATGTCCGTGTGAGTATGCCTCGGACCTGTTTATGGAAGTACTGTATGGGGTCTGCAGTCAATGTGAGTGGATTTTAAAGATTTATGTATTTGCTAGATTGGATGGAGAAAAATGCTAGTGAGGGAACTAACAACAAAGCATATCCAGCCCAAAAACAGCTGTTGACCTTCCATGTTATGAGATAGCTTCAAGATTGTATTATGAACCCGTTACAAGTTCGCGTCAAGATCTTAACTAATCCAATAATACCGTGATTGCTGTTGCATATTAATGTCTGTAGAGACTTGCGACACCCGCTGCATATTGTGTCGCCGATGTAGTTGGGCTGCGTTTCTGTGATGCTCATTAAATTGAATCAGATGTTAATTATGGTCCCTAAGTGATTTTGTCTTCACTGGTTATTAGGAATTTTAGTATTAACGTGCAATCAAGTGACTTTAATTGGCTTCTCAACACTTTAACCATGCCCAGATTAACAGCTTTACATAATTAAAATACAAAAGCGCAGGAACCACGAGTGATTCCAATATACACGTTATAATTACCTACTAATAACGACAAACAGCGACACAAGGGACTATAACTAATGAACCGCCTCCAACCAGGAACCACATTAATTTTAATTATCAGTAGAGATTTTCTTCCATTAACTATACGTTCCTAACAGTAATTTAATGAATTATATTCGTAGTTCCTACATAAACACTTATATGCGGTACACCCAACTACGCGGTACGCATAACTACGCGGTAACTTTAGTTATAACGTAAACGAGAAAATGGGATTACCTACTTAATTATTTTACACAATTTGTAATGAAAACATTTGTGATAATCACTAGTTATTTTATTACTATGGTTTTTAAAGTGAAAACTTCTGTGGAAACTTCTATGGCGGAACAAAAATTAAGGCACTCGCGTCATCGTCACCGAACGTTTTCCTTGAGCTCGGTACAATTCACAAGTAACTTAGTTTCACTTCTATCGGCAGTCCCCAAAGACTGCACCGCGTGTTATTTTTGTTATAGAAACAGCCTTTTCATCACAGCTTAAGAACTTATCTCTAAAATACTAACATCTTTCAAAAGAAAGTATTTTCCGGTTTCATTAACACTAACATTGCCGTATAGTGTCAGCCGGTGCCGTGAAAGAATAATACCATCCCATCATTTCCCGTGGGTGTCGTAAGAGGCGACTATGGGACTCACCAGATAATGCTAAAACACTAGGAAGTAGTGACAGGCTGGCGTTTTGGGGACTGTCTTTTGTGAAACTTGACGTTCAAAAAGTGCTGGCTCTCAGCCAAATTTGAATAAACGACTTTTGATTCTGAATTATGAACAGGGAGTCAAGAGTGAACAGGTTATTTCAAGGCAAACGTGCTCCATCTTCGACCACTTTATCGCTTAAGCATCGCGTGGTCAAACGTATGCGTATAAAAAATGTGTTTCTAGAGTGTACGATTAATAGTGTAAGTCCTTTAACATCTTACATGTTAATTTTATAACTGAAGATTAAATAATAACGATGCAGCACGGGATCAAAAGAACGCCAATTAGGTATGATTTTCTCGGTGCCCTGTGAAGTGATAATATACTATATAATTAGTTCATCAAAATGAATGTGTAACCATCATATTAACTTGAATTTATTTTAAAATGGTTGTTATACGTATGCATAAAGTTTTGGATTCCTACAAATAATGGAAATTTTAGTCTGGTGAAAGAAATTTAATATCCTCGCAACAATAATTAATAGATATGATTTAATCCACTCCATACAATCTTAATTAAGTCTGACAAGCGGCCCTTGGTAGTAATTAATTAGACCTTCAGCAGTTCAATGACGACCTTAATCTTCACTAGTATTCAAATTACAATTTAAAATGAACTACGAATCCAAAAATCACGTGAAGGAAGATGAAATAAGAGTTAGGTATGTCAGATGTGTCATATAGCTAGCGCAGCTCGCACGCGCACGAAGTTTAGCTAATATTGGACTACTCCTACATGTTATAGGATATTGTATAGGGTTATTTATTATTCAGATCTCATAACTGGGACTTGGGTGTGACATGTAAGAAAATGTACCGGGCAGCTTTTTACTGCTGCGATATATTGAAGATTTTCCGAGAAGCACTTTTTATTGTGTGTGGTCAACCAAGGTTTTAGTCTGAAAAACATTGAAGTATCATAATTTGATATTCTCTATCTTTGTGTTACTTGCATTTTACTATTCGGAAACGATTTAACTTTGCGTTTAGTGAGATTGCATTGTTCGCAATCAGTTGCCATCTATTTTTAGCGTTTTCCGCTGAAACCAGCGAGTAATGCATCACGTTTTATAGCTGTACTACTGCTTTAGCGCATACTTTGCAAATTGCACCTGACATGTAATACATTAGCTCGAAAAAGCTTACTGGTAGCATACAATCTATAATATTACGATGAATTGGATTTCTTTGCACCTAATAACCAGTTATAGTTCACGTTCCATACTGTATAGCGTAGTAATGTTGTCCACCATGACCATGTAGACCATGTGACCTGGGCCCCAAGTTCTTCGTCATTCCAACGCGATCCCATTGTCATTTTGCTAAAAGTTCGTAATCTGTTAATTCATAATGGTCGATCACTGGTCGGTCAATGGTCTCGTAATAGAATCGTGATAGAATAACATTTTCGTGTTGCTACTATTATAAAACCCGTTAGTAGACACGAATTTCGAAAAATTACTACTAAATTTGAACATTAAGTTATGCCAGATTTCTTTTATATATATTTTTACATATTATTTATTCATTTGTCATTATGTACGAGATTACCATTCTGTGCCATTTCTTTCAATGGAGTGTCAGTGGTTGACCATTGGAAAGTCATAATGACGCTTTAATATTAGTAGATTGCCCAACTTGTCAAAATCAACAATTATGAAATCAGTGACAGACCATTCTGACACTATTGTAATAGCAGACTTGAGCCCTGCACACCTGCAGATATAGACTGTACGTGATCTTTTTTCTACTGACCCTAAGGGTACAACAAATAATTCCAGTAAAGTTCCCAACACTGGAGCGGAGGGACTAGCACGAATATATTTGACGTATAGTAACGTAAAATTTTACCATGGCTACAATACTCGTTTCGCACATAATTTTTATTCGAATTAGATATAATACTATTTTCACATTTTTTAAATGCGAATTTCCCATAAAAATAAACCCAAATACTAAGGGGTTGTAGTTTTTCACATTTAAAATTCACTTACGTTAACGTTATTATACGTCAAAATATTCGTGCCAGGCCCTCAGATCTAGCGTAAATAACTCATTCATATTCGAGAGCCCTTTTCGTTTATCATTTCGTTTCTCCTCGTAACTCGAAGATGAAAAACTCGCGTGTACTACAGACCTGCATTTCACTTTAATCACATTGTCGTCGATTTTATAAAGTACCTATCAATAATTGTCATTTGTGCCAACGAGTCGCTTTGTTCAGTGAAGAGAGCCATTTTGTAAGAACTGGTAGAGGAAACTATTACTTACATGGATGTAACAGCTTTTGCTAGAGTTGCGATTGAATTCGCTAGTATATGATAAAAAAATATCTTATCTTATTACGGAGATTCATTATGGAGTTAATTGGAAATATTATAAGAAGTTAATTATTTCTTGCAATATAACAGTTTTAAACAACAGCCAGAGTTCGGTTTTATTAAATCCTTCATTTCATTTACCCATGCAAATTCAACAGGCATCGAGGTTTCCATTTCATCTGTTTATATTTAATCAGAAATTGCCTAATTTAATGAAAATAATGTTAAATGTAGGTGGCATGTTTATTAAGTATGTGAAAATACGTTTATAGTTGAAAAAAAAATGGTAACTGCTGTCTCCTTAGCTGGGAAGAGTTTTTATATACATAACTCTGACAAATTACCGTGCGACACGGCGACTTGTCTGCCTATTTAGGTAAGTCATTCAGTGCGCCTCTCCCAGACGTTGATGTAATGAACGTCCCTAATACCACGTAATATTCGCCTCGTACTCCGAGTTATCTCCGCCGCCTCTCTGATTACGCTCCGCTCCAACAATTGAATTAGCTCAGTGATGTCTTGGGACACGGACGCGCAGTGCGGTCAGCAAAGCTCCGGATAATAGAGGAAAAAGTGTGAATGACGAAGAAACTAGATTCAATTAATTTTATTATGAAGACAGAAAAAATATTCTTCAACGTGATAATTCATTAGATGGGCAAAAACAACAAGTTGCTACGGGAAAATTCTAGAAAGTACAGAGTGGGTTAGAACCTTCTTTAAAAACACAGGAAATGAAACTTTTAAGTAGCTTATAACATATTGGTGAAACAAACCGGAATAACAAGCGTTTCAAAAACTATTTCACGCTGTAGCACATTTTTTTTTCTGTATTTTCTATTCTGTTTTACTGGTCTATATTTGGACTCGCAGAACACATTATTCAGCGAATACAGGCCAACAATAAAATAGAAAATACAGCAGGATATACTTCATCGATATCCTACATCTTTAAAAGAAAACACTTTCCACATGAAACGTGACGTCAAACATCAGTGTGACATTAAAGCATAAATGAGAAGAAGGCCTTCCAGTGTCCTCAATTGAATAAGTAATTAATTTTACTGTTTCGATTCTGGGTCGAAGCCAGACTAATTAAATTAGTACAAGCTTGCAGTAAATCAAATGTTTGAAAATAAAGTCAAGTCTTGAGTACTCTTGATGTCAAATTATTTCGTAAGACATTTTGCTATTTTTTTTAGACAGCACTTATCTGCAATTGTGAAACGCAGAATACGGATAGAAAGAATCTATTTTGTTTTTGGGGTTAGTTACCTATCCACAAACTTTGGTAGGTTATTGAAAGCGGCTGTTGGAGCATTTTATACCCGACCCGCCGTAACTTTTTAAACAAAAGGTCAGATTTGAATAATTTAAAGCGTAATTTACACCTGTACATAATCAATCTAAGTTTGCTACTTTGGGTAACATTTTTTTTTTAATATAATATAGCGTATGTTCATTAGGGATAATGTAGGATTCTAACGGTACAAGAATTTTTCAAATCGGTCCAGTTTTTACGGAGCCTATTTAATCCAAACAAATTTTCAAACTAATCCTTCCTCTTTATAATATTAGTGTAGATTAAGATGTTTTATGTAAGTGAATACACGAATAAAACCGATTCACTGTAAATAATCTGAATTTTATTGTTTTTCTGCCTCCTGCCTCGTGGATCTGCTGTTATTCATGTTTTATAGTACTTATAACTAAATAACACACCAGTAAATCTAAACTGTATCAAAACATAAATATTTTTTCATCACACGAACAAGCATCGACCTGTCTCGTTCGGGGAACTCCCGTTAATGGCGATAAGTCTGACAAGACCGCGTTCGGACCGAGTGGCAGGCATTTTAAAACACCGTAGATTGTGCTAGTCTGGGTTTGTAAATTTAAGGATTTCCATTGCACATGCATACCAGCTGTTTTAAATTATCATATCAGCTGATAGACGTCCACTGCTGGACATAGTTTTGAATGTATATGGAAAAGCGAATAAATTGGAAAATTCTATTTTTAACCTACTTCAAAAAAAGGAGGAGGTTCTCAATTCGGTTGTATTTTTTTTTTTTTTTTATGTTTGTTACCTCATAACTCCGTCATTTATGAACCGATTTGAAAAATTTTTAATTTATCGGAAAGGGTATACCTCTCGATTGGTCCCATTGTCACCATGTCAGAATCTGATGATGGGATCCTACGAAAATTGAGGGCAACCTTCAAATTTTATGGGTACATACAATGTTTTTCATGAAGTTTCTAACGCAATTCAGATATTTGTGCCTGGTAATCATCATTTCATGTTGCTGAGCTGATGATGAAAGGTATAAATTAGGATCTGATGATGAGATCCCATGAAAAATGTTTTGTTCAGCGATACTTTAGCCAATTGTCAGCCGATTTGGATGATTCTTTTTTTTTTTTGAAAGAGTATTTTCCTAGACTGGTTACGTTTCAATTTGGTGAAGATCTGATGAAGAACTTTGGAGGTAGGCAACGGAACTCTTCGATAAATGAAAGCAAAGAGATCGGGATTGCTGAAATCGCATGTCTTTTTAGTGTTTACACCAGTTCTTAACATAACATTGCGGCGGTACGCTGTTAATGGGTACGCAGGTACCTAGGTCCACTAAAAATTGAAAAATAAAAAAACTTTTTTACAAAAAATACAACCGACTTCCAAAAACAAAACTACAAGGAACAAAATAACTTCGGAAGAAAGTCAAAAACTTTAATTTCGGAAGTCGGTGTAAAAAAACGAAAAAATAATCAAAAACACCAACTTCAGAAATTAAAGTTTTTGACTTTCTTCCGAAGTTATTTTGTACCTTGTAGTTTTTTGTTTTTGGAAGTCGGTTGTATTTTTTGTAAAATAGTTTTTTTTATTAGGATGCATATTTGATATTAGAACCTGCTCTCAAACTGTATATTTGCAAAGAAAATTGATCTACTCATGGCCTGAAACTAAGCCTGTGACCGGAGCATAGAATCTCATCGACCAGATGGACCAGATAGACGCGCATTTTACGACTACGCGCAACAATGAGCTAACAGGAGATTAAACACACGCTTGACCACAAGAGGAAGCATGTGTGTTAGGAGTTGTTTTACGTCAATCTAAATAATTCATTTTTACGTTATGGTATGTTTAAGCACAATAAGATATAATAAGTCTTACATCAAAAATATCGAACTCGCGGTGTGCTATTAATAAATTTTGTCTCGTAAAATGTTATTTAAATACCAATTTTTCTTTAATTTTATAACTGAACTGCCAACTTGCCCCCTTCTCAAAGTAAATCAGGCGGCAAAACTTCGGTTGTATTTTTTTTTTTTTTATGTTTGTTACCTCATAACTCCGTCATTTATGAACCGATTTGAAAAAAATTGTTTCATCTGAAAGGTTCTCGATTGGTCCCATTGTCACCATGTCAGAATCTGATGATGGGATCCCATGAAAATCGAGGGCAACCCTCAAATTTTATAGGCACATACAATGTTTTTCATGAACTTTCCAACGCAATTCAGATATTTGTACTTGGTAATCATCACCTCATGTTGCTGAGCTGATGATGAAAGGAATAAATTAGGATCGCGATATTTTAGCCAATTGTCAGCCGATTTGGATGATTCTTTTTTCGTTTGAAAGAATATTTTCCTGGACTGGTCCCGTTTCAAATTGGTGAAGATCTGATGAAGAACTTCGGAGATAGGCAACGGAATTCTTCAATAAATGATTGTGCAAAGGGATCGGGATTGCTGAAATCGCTTGATTTTTTAGTGTTTACACCAGTTCTTAACATAACATAACACCGACTTCAGAAATTAAAGTTTCTTTCTTTCTTCCGAAGTTATTTTGTACCTTGTAGTGTTTTGTTTTTGGGGGTGCATGGGGTCTGTTACCATCTTAAAACCCAAGCCAACCTCACCTGCTAGTGGTGCACCCTGCTGTCCAACGGACGAGGCTCTGGCGAACCTGGTTTCCCTCTCGTAGGGTTGTGGGGGTCAGACGGCTGGTCGCCCCACGTAAAACCAACTTCAGCCAAATAAAATGGACAAGAAGTTGATAACGGGTACTCGGGCTAGGGCGTCGCCGCATAACGACGCGCAGGCACATCGCCCTAAACCTGCGATAAGTGGGCTAGGGCTACCGTGTCAAGTACGGGCACGGCTAAAGAGGATAGAACCCAAGAAGAAGTTCCGCTTTGCCACCTGGAACATTGGCTCCCTAACCGGACGTTGCCGAGAACTCGCGGACGTACTTGCGAAGCGACGGGTCCAGTGCGCCTTCCTTCAGGAGATGCGCTGGAAGGGAAATAAGTCACGTGACATCGGGCAGTGGTACCGGCTAGTGTACACCGGATCACCAACGGGCAGGGGCGGAGTGGCCGTGGTGCTGTCTAAGGACCTCCAGGATGGACTCCTTGAAGTAGACCGATGCAGCGACCGGTTGATGCGAGTTAGGGTGCTGATCGAAGGGAACGAACCTAATCAGCGCCTATGCTCCTCAAACTGGTTGCTGTGAGTCTGAAAAGGAGGCCTTCTGGGATGAGTTCGAGGACGTACTACGCGCTATTCCGAATTCCGAAGGTGTTTTGGTTGGGGGGGATCTCAACGGTCACGTAAGTCAGTTTGCTGGAGAGTACGGACGTGTTCACGGTGGTTTTGGATATGGCCAGCTAAATGCAGAGGGAGTCAGTATACTCAGCACCTGCGCTTTGTCTGACCTAGCCATCGCGAACACGTTCTTTCAGAAGAAGCCCCAGCATCTTATTACGTACCGTAGTGGTGCCTACTCAACCCAAATAGATTACCTGCTGGTGCGACGGTGCCACATTGGCAAGGTTACCAACTGCAAAGTCATCCCAGGTGAAAGCCTAACGGCTCAACACCGCCTCCTTGTCCTGGACTTTACGGTTGTACCGAAAAAGAAAGTGACCGAAAAACGCAAACCCCGCACAAAGTGGTGGTTGCTTGATGGTCCTAGGCAGTCGGACTTCATCGCGGAGCTCGAGCATCTCGAGATCAGTGCTCCGCATGAGTCCGCTCAAGAGATCTGGAGTAGGATCCATTCAGCAATCACCGATGCGGGTAAGCGCGTCCTTGGCACTTCTCGTGGTGGCCGCACCATAGAAAAGACGTGGTGGTGGGATGACGGGGTGCAGGAGGCGACTCGGAAGAAGAAGGTTTTATTTAAACAGTGGCAAGGGTCCAACTCTCCGGATGACAGAGAGGCATATGGAGCGGCTAAGCGCGCTTGCAAAAAAGCTGTAGCCAGAGCCCGCAGCAAAAGTCTGGCGCCCTTGTACGACAAGCTGGAAACTGCGGAGGGGCAAAAGCTTATTTTTGAGCTGGCACGTGCCCGGGAGAAAGCTGCACGGGACATTAGCAAATGTCTCTGTGTAAGGGACGCCCAGGGTAAGCTGCTCTACGATGCCCCCTCTGTTAAGGAGAGATGGTGTACATACTTTGCGGAGCTGTCTAACAAACAGCACCCCCATAACCTTCCTCCCGAACCGCCTCCTAACCTTGGACTTATTTCCCCTATTTCCCCCGACGAAACCCGCATTGCTCTTCGCCACATGAAGAACCGGAAAGCGGTCGGGCCTGACAATGTGCCAATTGAGGTGTGGAAGGCGATGGGCCCACATGGCGTGGACCTTCTGACGGATCTTTTTAACCGCATCCTGATCACCAAGGAAATGCCGAACCAGTGGCGATTTAGCCTGATTATCCCTGTATACAAAGGCAAAGGTAGCGTACAGGATTGTAGTAGCTACCGCGGTATCAAGATCATGTGCCACACCATGAAGCTCTTCGAGCGCATCATTGACACACGGCTCCGTAGCGAGTGTACTGTCTCTGAGTGTCAATATGGCTTCCGGGCGGGTAACAGCACCATGGACGCAGTATTCGCCTTACGGAATCTGGCTGAGGCTTACAGAGAGAGAAGGAGAGCTTTGCATATGGCCTTTTTAGATCTGCAGAAGGCCTTCGACTGTATACCTCGGCGGTCCATCTGGTGGGCACTGCGCTTCAAAGGCGTTCCCGAGGCCTATATTGATATTATCAGAGACATGTACCGCGATTCCGTGTCCTCTGTCCAGACCGCTGTTGGCGAATCGAATGGCTTCCCAATATCTGTTGGCGTTCACCAAGGCTCGGCTCTTAGCCCGTTCTTGTTTAACGTAGTGCTCGATGTAGTTACGGCAAACATCCAAGATAAGCCCCCATGGCTAATGATGTATGTCGATGACATCGCCCTCGTTAATCAGAACAAAGCCCATCTTGAGCGCAAAGTCAACATTTGGAAGGACACGCTTGAAAACGGTGGTCTGAGACTAAATGTGGCGAAGACTGAGTACATGTCCTGTGGCGGCACGGATTCAAATAGGTTCATCCGAATAGGTTCGGACCTGATCAGAAAGTCCGATACGTTCAGGTACCTTGGATCCGTGCTGCACGAGTCTGGCAACGTGGACGACGATGTCCAAGCACGTATAGGCGCGGCTTGGGCGAAGTGGCGCGAGGTAACGGGCGTTGTATGCGACCGCAAAATGCCTTCTAAGCTCAAGGGGTAGATATATAAATGCATCATACGGCCTGTCCTACTGTACGGCGGTGAATGTTGGCCAGCACTAAGCAGACACACCCAGGAGCTTCGCGTCACGGAGATGAAGATGCTGAGGTGGATGAGTGGCGTAACGCGATCCGATCGCATACGCAACTCTTTCATCCGAGGTAGTCTTGGTGTCCGTGACGTGGGGGAAAATCTGCAAGAGTGTCGTCTGCGATGGTATGGCCACATCATGCGCCGCCCTATGGAGTACGTTGGTCGGGGATGCATGAATATGGCTGTTCTTGGGGCTAGGTCCCGTGGTCGCCCTCGCAAGCGCTGGTTGGACGTCGTTAAGTCCGACATGAGAGCCAATGGCCTAACTGAGAAGGATGTTCAAGATCGGGCAAAGTGGAGGAAGCTAAGTAGGAAGGCGGACCCTGGCAATAGCCGGGATTAACGCCAGGTAGAAGAAGAAGTGTTTTGTTTTTGGAAGTCGGTTGTATTTTTGTAAAAAAGTTTTTTAGATCCCGTGGACGGCCACGGTCCATTTTTATCTTAAATACTTTTACAAATTAAATGGAAAACGCCAGACGTATTCAACCCTATGAATACGTCTGGCGTTTGGGGCTGTAAAGGGTTTATAAATTATTAAGAGTTATTATATTAAAGCTTCCTTTAAGGATAAATAGGAAAAATCTTACTTAAGACTTGTTGGACTAAATAAAGTAATGAGTTGATATTTTGCTACACAAAGTGTGTGTGTATCTGAATGATAATAATGATCAGAATTCATAAAATAAGCTAGATATACCTACATGAAGTTTTTTTTATCAGGCCAGCCACTGTAGCAACGGCAAAATTAGTTTTGTTTCAATCATTGTGTACGAATTATTTCGGCTAGTTGAGGAACGTGCGAAACTGAATATTTCAGTTATTTCAAAAGTTTCAGAGTTTCATTATAGAAACGTTGTAGTGGTTTTTCTACCATATTACGATGTGCAAATGTGTTTAAAGTGAGCGGGTATATCTTATACTTTATTGTACAGCTCATAATCCAGTCTTGCCATGAAATACCGTGTTACCCATTAAATGGGTTGTGGAGGTCTGATAGGCAGCCGCTCCACGTAAAATACCGGTATTCAGCTGAATCCGGTTTGACTGGAAGCCGACCCCAATATAGTTGCCAAAAGGCTAGGCAGATAATGATTGTACAGCTTACAAGCAGCACAGGACACATATTTATAAATAAAAACTAGTTTCCAATGGGTGGTCCCATTGCTCAGCGCAATCGCTTATTTACAAACTTTTGTGCGACTATAAATCTTTTGTCTACTTTTACTAACCGGGATGGTTGGCGCTCTTTGGGGGAGGCTTACGTTTAGCCGTGGACGGCAATTGGCTGATATGATGATGTGAATAAATACCAATCAATAAATAGCCCAAAAAAAACAAGAGTGGGAGTAATGCCTATCAATAGTAAAAAAAACCTAACAGGTATTCGAACAGAACTACAACTTACAGGCACGTAACAAAATTAGAACAAAAACTGTCTTTAAATTAAAGTCACTTAAACTCCCAATTACAACAACTTTGGGCCTAAACTTAATAATACCTACTTCTAATTGAGACAGAGAGGAAAAAATAACACTTTGCTTGGCAAAGTTGAGTTATGTAAAAAAGCAAACTTCGTAATTATGAAAAATCCGTTTTTCAGCCGGCAAGTTTTAAGGATGAGATTACTGAGCTTTTGAAATAATTGAACAAAATGTAACTCGATGATTGTCATTATTAATTTGTAAACAGAGTTTCGTTTTAAAATACTAATTAACTTCGGATAGACGAAAGTTTCTTTGTTGTATTAAGATAAATAAAACTACTAAACACAAGCTACGTATATAATACTGACAGTAAAATTTTAAACTAATTTTGACTCGTATGTAAATAGCTCGGAACGAAAGTAAAATAATACAAGTTGCAAACTTCGTAGATAAAAGTTTAATAAATAAATAATATTTTATATTGAGTCCCAAAATTAATTTGGAGCTTATTGAGTAAACATCAACTCGCTCGTAACACGAAAGTGGCAGCAATTGGCGTTCAGCTAAACTTCTAAAGTTATATGTAACAGCGCGAGCGTTACCGAAAATATATAAAATTGCAATAAAATGCATCTACGGTAAATCGTCAACAACTTAAAGATAATGTGATCAAATTTTATTATGGCGAAAACAATGCCACGATAATGCTAGCGAAAATTTTATGTGTACACAATATTTCAGTCTTCGAAGTTGAATGTTGAACATTGCTTCAGTGACTCTAAATATGTAACATATTTCTTTGAAGCATTATCTCTGGTGTAAATAAAAATCATTATTTGAAAATCATTACAAACTTGTTATCAAGATTATTTCATAAGCAACTTGTTACAAAATATGGAGTGTGATGCGACCTTTTATAATTAAAATTAATTGCTTTTACTAAACACCTTAATCGCACGGCAGGCGTAAATAGTAACTTTAGTCACGGATTTAAATAATCTGTGATAGTGTTAACATTTTCTAACATATAATAATGTAATGCAGAACAACACTGCAACTATGAAAGAATGAGAATTGTCGTCTCAGTGTTTACGACACAACTTTACGAGGAATTGACGAAGTTCTTCTAAATCTGTTCTTTAGTTCAGCGAGACATTAGAGGTATATTCCTCAGCAAGAAGCTTAGGTTAGAGACAACTCATCTTCGTCAGCTTGGCTTACGACTTGAGCTAGATTTTGGGATCGTCTATCATTCAGACTATTTCCACTACAACGTCAGCTTTTGTTATTCGTAGTAAGATGAATAATGTGTAGCTCCAGCGAAGAGTGATCATATAAGTAATTTTTCTTATGTAGGACTTATTTATGTTATTATGGTTGGAAAAATTCAAGGATCTGTATTGTACAATGTAATCTCAAGCCATATAAACTTTTTTTCTTATAAGTCTTCGAAAATGCTGCTTAAATACTGTAAATAATTCGTAAAGTTGTTCAAGGATAGAAAATAATAAAGCCATTACTAAGCAAAGTACCCCATTACTGCTCATTCGTGCAAGCTCTACCGCAAAGTACAAAGATATAGCGAAAGGATTACCTAAAATGAATGTTCTGTTATAACCAGCTTAGCAGAAAGGCACTAAAGTGCTGAAATTGTTCAAAAGTTTTCGTAAATCATACAAACGAGGTCGTTATAATAAGTTTTTTTTTATACACCATCTGAGAGATTTTGTAAATGGGTGAATCACATAAGATGTCCTGTATCTCAATCTTCGTTAGACGTTAAAATATCATGTAAGTTTTCTGAATTCATGAAATACCTCTACCGTTTTTCCATATATGTCCATGTAATAAGATACATAAATAAACCTGAAGAAGTATCCCTAAAGTGTTTTCTTGGTCAATGGGTGGAGAGATCGTCGTGAGTATGTGAGGGACGTGTGAAGTGTTCACGTTACAAGTTATGACTCGGGAGGGTAGGTAATAATGTTGGACATTGGCTCTCGTGTTTGCCCTCGAGGGCTGACGTGATCCATCTAATAACACACGCCTTCAGACTATTTTCAATCCCATTGCAAGGTTGGGGGGTTGTAGTTAGGTTTATACAGCCATTAACTTACTCGATGAAGTTGTTGTACCTATGTTTTGTATCGAGGCTTCTAGGGAAAGTCAATGAACCATGTGTTATCGAACAACAATGTTTGATGTTTGCATGTTGCATACATCTCACGAGACCTAACTGACTGGAACACAATGTAACCCAGCATGTGGCAAACAAGGTTCTGAATAGAAACAATAGATGAAATCAGTATACATAGCTACATATATAAGGCAGGAAACACATCGACTATGTACTCTCTTCAAGGAAACATACTCGAGTACCTGTAGGTACTAGTACACGAAGGATTTTACTTTTTTTTTTGCTTCGTAAATCACGAAACTGTCTTCTCTAGATTATCTGTAGTGGCAACATGTATTTGTCAGCTCACCATCTCTCCGCAGACTTGTTGTGAAATTTAATTATTTTCAATTTGTTGCCGCTGGACTGAAACAGTATTTCTGTTTGGCCAAAGACATCTACCGATAGAAGACAAAAGTGGTTAGATACACTATATAAAGGAGAAAAAAATACGTTAAATATCTGAACTCATAGAAAAACTTTGTAAACGTAACGTAAATGATAAAACTTAGCTCGTACAAGATAAAACCACCTTCCAAATGAGAATGGCTTTTTTATTTAATTTTTTACTGACAACATCTAAATACGACAACTACCTAAGTACCTAAGCTAAATTTTTGTTGATTGAGGTAGGTAGGAGAAAACAATTTTCTCATTGATAAGTTTCGATGAAAAGCCTCTTCTCCTTACGAGCTGTCACACGTTTCCATTTACTCAGTTAGCAATTTGTTTGCATTTCATTTGTGTCCAATATTTTTAAAAACACTGAAGCAGCGAGCTGCCGTGATGGTTTTCAATTATACTGTTTGTCAGATACGATGCCTTATTTTAATCTTGACTTAATAAAATTGTCAATTGGAATACGAATAGGTATTTACTACTATCAAAAATATTAGCTAATGCGAATTATTTCTTTATTTATCGTTAGGCATCGTTTCCAAGTCCGTCTTTAATCATTTTTGAAATGTAAAGTTCTAGTGAATTATAAAACTATTGAATGAATAATTTTCTTCAAAAATTAGTTTTGAGGAGTTGTCGGGCCATAATTGCTGTATACCTTAGTATGGTTTTTAGCTTGTGAAAATAATTTATCCAAGTCTACAGATCTGTATGAAGATGTGATAAAACTTGTTCATAATGTTGTAAGTGTGAAGAGCGCCTTATGTGTCAGCGCCTTCAAGTGTCAGCGCGTTAACTGGCGGGCGCTAAGTGTCCGTACGCATGGGGGAGGGAAAACTTACCCTGATTCCCACTTACAGCATCAATGCTTCAGTACCCCGGCATCTGCCGTAGTGAGTGGACGTGTGTTCTGTGTCGGTTTTTCTCGTGATCGCGAGTGTTAAAACGATGTCGAGTGTGGTGCGTCAATAAAGTGCAAATAGTGAGTGATACACAGGAATGTTTTTAGTTTATCAGGAGTAATCATCACTGCTGATTCAAATGTGAGTCAAACTAACAATGATTGCATATTATGTTATTATGGTCTGCGTGATGGGTAGGATAGGTGTAGACCCTTGAAGACCTAGCGTATAAGCATCTTCACACTTTGCACAAACCAGCTACCGGTTTAACGCTATCCAAATAAAGTAGTAAATTAAATTCTAAAAAAAATAGAGCCTATTGAATAATAACTGAAGCGGCTAGTGTATTTATTTATTCACCCTCAAACAAAAGGTCGATTCTACTCGTATGTAAGAAACCAATTGTTATTTCTATAACTATGATTGTATTTGATTAAAATGCCAGGTTAAGATTTAATTAGGTATTTTCTGAAGCAGGTTCTATAGGATTGGGCTCTCCAGTGACATTATGATACGAGTGCAGAGTTAAATTTCGTATTTTGAGTCTCGGTCTTCATTCAACTGCGTAGATTCTTTTTGTTTCGATCTTCTGATTTTTTCCTTCTTGTTTTTCTTGTAATTCCTTTTTGCGATCTAGGGCCGCGGTGACTCTTTCGAACAAATTTCGCAACCCCGGACCACCCCTCTAACGAACTTTTCGGATATGTAGGATTTTATTAAGATATTTTCCAGTAATGAAGCAAGTTTGGTAGATACACGCTTGCCAATGTTATGTGTCTTTTTTCAGACATTGGCTTGTGTATATTAATTCGCCACTTTACAGTTACAAACTCTTAATATGTCATTGGAATCATGATTATATCATTCAACTTAACTTAATTACAAACATTGGCAACCCAATTTCTATTTACATTCGCAATAAGATTAGCAACAATCACATTAGTGTAACAGATGAAGTCGCTGCACCGTGTTCAAACTGTATTACATGATGAAAATTGGGTTTGAAAATTCGCGTTTACATGCAAACGTGTGTGACTCCGAGTAATAAATAAATGCTATTGTGTTGAAAATTCTCTCTTATTGGTCCCCTACACTCCCCAAGGAACCTTCATACCAAATCAATCAATAATGGAAGAATTTTATTGAACACTAGCGACTCGGCTTCGCACGATTGCAAATTATATACTAAAACCTTCCTCGAGAACCACTCATTATCCGCCTAGCCTTTTCCCAACTATATTTAGGGTCGGCTTCCAGTCAAGCCAGATTTACCTGAATACCAGTATTTTACGAAGAGCGGCTGCCTACCAGACCTCCACAACCCATTGACTGGGTAACACGGTACTTCATGGCAAGACTGGAGTCAGATATACTGGCTTCTGACTACCCGTAACGACTGCCAAAGATCTACAAATGAAAGCCGGGACTAATAGCTTAACGTGCTTTCCGGGGCACGGAGGAAACTCGGTATGGTAAGATGGTCACCCATCCACAGACCAACCTTGGCAAGCGTTGCTTAACCTTGAAGTTCAACCCGTGTGGCTGTTATGATCTAGCCACGAGTGCCTCGAGAACCACTCTATCTATTAAAAAAGACGTGTGGCACTCGGGGACTGCCGCGGTAAAGCTATTGCATAGCATTTTTTATCAACTTATGCAATTATAATTATATATTTATTTTATTTATGCAGTATTTTATTTTTTCTTTGTTTTTTTTTTCTTTGATATTAATTCAAGTTACACATTGAGCTAAAAAAAAAGTAAAAAGTAAAACTAAAAAGTATCACCGCTGTGCCGGTCAGAGTGGGGTGTTAGGTTTTTTTCGTTATGGAATTTCTGGATTCGGTCTCCACGCTCAAGGCCCGCGATAGAAGCTATGCAATAGCTTAAAAAACAACAGTAACATGGTAACCCATCCAAAACCCGACCTTGGTGAGTTTTACTTAACCTCTAAGGTCAAGGTGAGACATAAAACAACATTAACATGATTACCCATCCAAAACCCGACCTTGGTGAGTTTTGCTTAACCTCTAAGGTCAAGGTGAGACAAAAAACAACATTAACGTGGTTACCCATCCAAAACCCGACCTTGGTGAGTTTTGCTTAACCTCTAAGGTCCAAATGAGACAAAAAAACAACATTAACAGAGATAGGGACAGACAGACAGCGGAAGTGACTTTAAATACCGAGAAATAACGTTTCCTACTTGGGTATTTAAACACTGGCTTATGAAATAAAGATTTCAGTGTATAAATGGTTTATGAATACTAAAACACCTGGCATCCTATTTATTTACTTAAAATTCATTAATTTACAGAAAACACATACAGACACACCAACTAACCAATTTGCATAAATAAAATATCAAATCATTCATCATAGTAAACAACCGTATCTTCCCCTCCGTAATATAAAATTCTGTTCTCAAATCGTCCTATTCTAAAAAGGACCATTTAGTTTTGTGAATAGGACGTTTTTACATAGGCAAATTTTCATTCAACATAAAATAAACATATGAATGTTCAAAACCCATTCGATTTGAACCAGAACCTCTATTTGTTTGGTATTCATTATTGAAAATACACATTCAGTCAATTTTGATTAGTCAGCAAATTAAGAATTGGTTCGGAAAGATAGCAAATCTACATTTAAGCCATTGTTGAGTAGGGACTATAAAGCTACATGTACAAGATACATAAAATTATGTATCTTGTACATGTAGCTTTCTTTCGTTCTCTGTATTAGCAGACATAGGCAATAGTATAATTTATTAGGGCCAGTATTCAGATTGATCCACCGTTAATGCTTAGTGTGGTGTAGTTCAAACACGTTGGTAGTTTAGTAACCCTCAGCAGAATCGGCGTCGTGCGTATCTAGTTAATGAAGCTTTCATCCGGTATACATAATTATTATACCTTGAAGAGTTCTGCTGAAGCATGAAGTTTCCCACAAAAATTTCTCTGTATTTAGTAATAGTCGAGATTAATAGGCCATTTGACCTCGATATCTGTATCAGAACTCAGGACGCCTCTCTTTCAACGAGTCAGTGCGAACTCAGTTCTTTAGACATTCTCATGACCAGCCGACCCACGGTCTAGACAGACAGACATACGCGGGATGCCAATAAATTAAATAAGGTTAGGATTCACTAACCTGAACTGATGTAATAAATGAATTTTCTGAAGAAAGATATCTGAAGTTATTTTGTGTCAACGTCATCAAAAGTTAACAAAATAAAGCAATAACAGTCTCATTATAAGAAACTTGAGGACAATACTTTCAGCTGTATAATTTTAATCTCACGCAATATTATAATAGATATTTGCTCTTAATTTTAACGTTCGTTGTAACGACTACTCTGTTTAATCATGCAATGATCAAAATAAGTTTAAAAAGCCATTGAAGTCGCAACGATGCTTTTATTAGCTCTGAAACCATTCAAGTTTGTAGAAGCGCTGCACTATACCTCTAAACTTGTGATTCAGCGCCACGCTTAAAGCGTACATTGGGGACTGGTGCAGAGGATATTGCAAATTCCTACAGATATAAATATGTAACAGCAATTATGGTTTGTTATTGAATTAATTAAGATCTCTGCTGTGCTGGGCTTTCAGCTTTGCAATTAAATTTCTGAACTATTTAAAATGAGAATGTGAGAGGACCGCCAATTGTATGTTTTCCCTCATGTATTTTTAGTTTGGTGTACAATAAAGTGTTTATAAATAAATAAATGAGAACATTTAATTATCTTTACATGTAGCGTGACATCAACAAAAGTACCATTTGTACTTAATAGTTTACAACTCCGCATAACTCGTTAGCAGCAGAATAGAAGTACGAACTTTTCATGAAAACAATCAGTTGCCGCCAAAGAGCGGGAAGAAGTGGATTTAAAGAGAACCAAGTATTGATACGTGTATTGAAGCTTGGAGTGACTTTAGACGATTTGTAAACGTAACTTCCGGTAAACAATATTTTGGACACTGTGCGATACGTATTACTATTCAGCAGGTTACCATCTCTTCTTTGGTACCGTATGTAAACTGAAGACGATTCAGTTGTAAAGTTTTTTAAGTGGCTTGTACGTGCTCTTGAGTTTAGGTTTTATCCTATAACCACCCACCCACCACCCACAAACCCACACACACCCACAGCCATATAAAGTGCCATTAAATCTCCGCAGATATTTTAAAAGCGGGCTCTTAGCTTTTTGTCCACAACGCAGTTTTTTCTTTTATTGCAAATAAAAAAGCAGCGCAGTAACCCTTGTACCGGATACTCATTGTGGTACATCCCACACGAGCGCCGTCATCCGCCATACCACGACCTCACTAACTCGAGCTGTAATTTCTCCATGGGGGTAACACATTACTGTTTAAATAAGAGGATTATTTTCCTTATTTTGAAAACCTTGAGTTGCAGATATCAAAACGAGGCAAAGCATTTTTCTAGAAACAAAAAAGTAGCAGACATTGTATGAAAGAAATTTCGAGGGGATTTCCACATGTCCAGTGCACCGAAGCGACTGTTGAGGTGGAGTACACCTCAACAGTCGCTTTGGTGTTGAAGTATTTGTGGAGTTCTATCAATCAAGCACCCGCAAACTGAATGATTCTCAGAGATTAGAGAATATCGAGGCATACGTAAAGAGTAAAACGCTATTAAATACATAAATATGTGTGACGTTTACGTACAATTAATGTCTGTTTTTTAATCTCGGAGACTAAATTGACAACTGCAAATGTCGAAACTGACTTAAATGCTATTGTAATCTTTGTCAGTTTGCCATTTGCACTTGTCCATTTAGTCTCCGAGATTAAAAAACAGACTATAGGTTTTTTCACTGTCTCATCTGTAGAGTCATACATTATACATCACGTTGATACCGACCTTCTTACTAGATGGTTGGTAGAGTCTTACATTCAACAATATATTGTTGTTATTTAGATTTAATCCTAAACGTAGACTCCGTGCATAAGCCTTTTATTCGGTAAGCTCTATTTTCATATTTTATGTAAAGCTATTGAAGTTGAAACATCTCAAGCGAGCCCTCCAGAGATGCTCTCGGATGGAAATAGAATGGATCACATTATATCTCGAGGGATGTTGCGTGTTGTGAACACACGAGAATCGGGTGATTGGGTTAACTGTGATGTAGGTATGTTCGAACAAAAAAATCAGTACAAACAATAGTTTTGTACGAAGGTGGATTGGGTTTTTTGTGTTTAACTCTCGAAAAATCAATAGGCTAGTTTCCACCATCAATAAATTGCAAATATGTTTAGTCCGTCAATTAGAGTATTGAAAAACAATGGACACGTATTTATTGTTTTTGTAAATCAATGAATATTGACACAGATAAAACGCATCAAAACTAAACCAGTAAAAATTATACCAGGGCGTGACCTATTGAAAATTTTAAAAGCGCTGTATCTTCGTTAATTTTGGTTTACGTAAAAAAGAAAAAATACAGGTCAAATATTTTTTGATAATCTAATTGATAGACTTATTAGATTTTTCCGTGGATAAGCCTATTATTGAAATTAAAATCAATGCAAAACTTACTGTTTTGCCACACAATTTCATCATGCTGCGCCATACAGCCATGTATATAATAGAGTTAACCTGATACTGCGTGTTGTAAGACAAACTTAAAAAAAAATGTGTGTGTCTGCTAAACTTCTGACACTAAGCAGTTTTGAACAGCTGTCTGAAATATCCTTTAAAAGTAACTTCAAGATACCTAAGCTTTAGAAAATTGATGTTATTACCTATACAAAAAATACCTAGGTCGGTTGAGAATAATTGGACAGAACGTTGTTAAGTAAGGAATTCCTTAGATTTACTTCTGATATTATTTGGGTCTATGAATGAAAATCACAGCTTATTACACCTAATGACATAGGTTTTCTATTAAAACGCAGATACGGATTAGTAGCTGATTTTAAAATGAGCATTACGTTTAAACGGCTAGTTGTAATTTGTTTTAAAAAATACATTTGAATTTTTTTTTACTATCTTAAAATATGAAATTTTTGAGTTTTATTCGTTCAACATAGGTAGTTTATTTAATTTGAAAAATTATGTCTAATACGGATATTAAAACCAACCACCGCGCATCGGGTCAAAACAACCGAGCATATTTTAATGAAATTTTCACTATATCAAAGACAATTTAATTATCTAGATTTCTATATACGGTTTTTTTTTATTCATAGAAAAATACAAAGAAAACTACTGAATTTTGGGTCGCATGGGTGTGAAACGAGTGCGCGTTTTGTTCCTCCAAGGTCGCTGGCGTATGTTGTCGCCTTAACGGACAAATATGAATCAATAACAAAATACACAGTGTACCGAAGAAAATAAAACCAAAGCTTTTATCATAAATTCAACAATCGAGTTCCGCAGTAACTTATTGATTCAATTTGCTCATCATCTCGATTTATGTTCAAGATGTATTCCGAGGGGAATCGTATAGGTTTAGTGTTGAAGGGAAATGGGTTCCGCCATAATTTGTGTTTTTCTGTAAAGTGGATGATATTGTGCTATTTGTTTAGTTATTGCCAGTGGTGTAGCGCTGACACTAGGGTGGACAGTAGGACAAATAAATTTCGTATTTTGTTGGGCATTTACACAAAACATTTAAAATCTTGCTTATATGTATACCTACCTAGTTACTATTTGAAACAAAATACAACAAATTAGCCTGCCACATACAAGTGCGAGGTATTAAATGAACTGCGGAATGACGACACAACTAAGTGGCGTGCTCCACACATTTATACATTCACTCACATTCTTACTGCAGATAATATGAACGAGGACACGTTAAAGTGTTAGATATGGCAACATGTTACTCACGTCAGAGCTTTGAACCTCGTCGGCGGGGTTTTACATTTCCCGCCGCAAGGAAAATAACGAGCGGAGTTGTCCTTTGCCTCTTTGAAGTCTTTCAGTATTTTTGTTCAATTTTCATTATTTTAAATTTGAACAAAGCGTGCGGCGCGGTGGTGACGTATAAATAACGTCATATGCCGAGTGGATCTCTTGTGTTGCTACCCTGCATCGGTTATCGCGCGGTATTTACATATTGAACACGGCCTTTGTGCGGATAATATTATCATGGTTCTACAGATCTCAGTATTAAGTTCCTGATACCGTTAGGAGAGGGTTTCTTTCGAGAAATACATCTGATCGACACAAAAAAAAACAGATCTTTTGTAATATTAATTTGTAAGACCGCATTTTGTTCTGATATTAATATCCTATTTAATTGATTACCTTGGTAAACCACAGCAAATAACTGAAGCTAACCTAACCTTTGACTCCAAAGTTCTTAATATCAAAGCTTCAGTTATTAAACATAATGTTTCGGAGTATTTATAGCAAATAAGGTCACTTTTCCAAGGTAATCATCATTAACGTTGGGTGTATAATATTACCAAGTTACAATAGAAAGCAGGTTGCGTAATAGCGTACAACCAATCTATTGAAAATTTTTGAATAATTTGCCTCGTGCCGAAAATCAAAGAGAGGAATAAAATGTAGGCAAATATGAATTACATTGTGTCAACTTGATAAAATTTATTTGAGGGCCATCAAAGCAAATGGCAATCAATTTATTTTTAATAAAAACAATTTGGCATTTCCAATATAGGTTAAATACCAACCTAAGAATGATGGGAACGTATTTCATCTACAGTCATCAAGCTTTATTGGGTCACCTACTTAGAATTAACGAATGATTTAGGGAATATTTTGTTTTGTAATGAGGACACAAATTCAACTAATATAAACATAAATCTTTACCCTCAAATGTCTGTAGTCCGGGACCCAGATTTTGGGAGTGTATTAAATTATAGAAATGTCTAGACGTATCGTCTAGACTGAAATTGGGTGTAACTTTTTCAACTCCTCTCTTTTCTTATGTCAAATAAGATTCCGAAGATTGTCATTCTCTTCACCGCTCAAGTTATCTTCAGTCGTCGGTTGTATATGTGCCAAGTGTTCCGTAGTCTGTTCCAGATAATGTAGTCTGTCTGCAGACATCACGCTCGTGTTTATGTTTACTTACGCGCGTGTTCGTGACGTGCGTGAGATGAGACAACACAAAGTTTGGTGGTGCCTGCGCTCAGTGAGAACCAGCTAAACTGTAGATCCTACCTTAAGCATTTCTCAAAAAACTTGACATTCAACTTCAATACATATTACTTCAGTCGTTTTAAATATTTAAACTACTAGGGGTCGTTCTTTTTATGGTAATTCTGTTTCACAAACGTTTTTCTGCAAGTTTTATGAAGACACGTTATTTATTGCGACATGTCATGATTTTCAGACGTAGATGTTTTTCTTCAGAACTCAACTACAATTTTGATTCAGAATTATTCGTAGGTTCATGGCCACTTGTGAAGTAGTATTTCTGTTTCGTAAAGATATATCTTAATATAACATTTAACAGCTGCTTTTAAAAACAAAGATCTTAAGAAATCTGTAAACGTGCTCTGCAGTAGAATAAACAACTTCAGTTTTATTAGAACAACTTTTTGAAAAAAAAAACTACAGTAAAAAAAAGTTTCTTTAAACAGAAGATGGTCCCAATCAAACGTCGCGCTAATTCTACTCCAAGCATATTGTCTCTTCCATTTACATGAACAGTCTAAGTTTAATCCGGTAACGTCGCTGAGATGAATATGCTCAAGTTTCAGCGTCAAACTGCTACTAAATACTTACGGACTTATTCAGAATGAAGACTAAAAACTCTAATAACGAAAGGGTTAAGGGGGGTTAGGGGGGGGCAAGTACTTAAGTACTAGCTTTTTTTCTCTTCAAAGATTTATTTTATACGTAGAACATTGTTGATTTCCTGTTTACTTGTTTTTATGCCTAAGGAAGAAGATAGTAAAGTGGGAATGCCAGCTTTTCTCGACGAACACAAGAACAGTAACTGCAACTAACCTACAAAACAAGCTGAATAGACCATGCGACCGATATAACCAAAATTTATATAACATAACATCGAACAACAGCTTCGTAATTCTTTAAACTAAAATTAAATTCTCGGCCTGTTATAAATAGGGTGACTGGTAATTTATGACTGACACTTAAACACGTGGTTGTACTCATGATAACAAACAAATTTTATTATTACAAGCACATTATTAAAATCTGCTGTCCAGCACATTTATGTTCGCCTACTAAGGATTCTAAAAAGACAAATGAAGCGAACATTAATCACGAAGTGGGAAGTTTCAGTAGCGCAAAAACATCAAACAAATGACTTCATCTTAGTCTCTGTGCTCTTTCCAATTACTTTTTCCACAAAAGCAATGACAGCTTTTTTATTGGAATCGTTCAACAGGTTCCAATTTCTAACAAACAGAAGATTAGAGAGGAGTGGTCTGTGATCCAGATGTCTCGCAGTGTTCAAACAATGACATTTTTAGGGTTCCGAACATCCGTAATAAACGGAACCTTTGTAGGATCACTCTGGTGTCTGTCTGTCTGTCTGTCCGTCTGTAGCAGCCAGTTTCTCAGGATCTACTGGTCTAATTCTGTTGAAATTTGGTAAAAAATACGGACGCGTTACGTAAATGAATAAATTTTTAGTATGGGGGTCACTTTTGGGGGTCAAACAAGAAAAAAAAGTGTTTTAAACTGTATAGTGTGACACATCAAATGAAGTGCTGTGAGGGTTTTAATTATATTTTTTTCATAATTTTGTAATAGACAGTTTAGAAGTTATTCAAGAAAGTAGACCAAACATTACCATTTTCCCCTTATTTTCTTTTGAAACCACAAAGCCTAAAATTTTGAAAAGAATTAAGATAATAGTTTTATACATAAATATTACAGGAAAATCTATAGGAAGTCTGTAGTGTTAACATAACATGTTAAAAAAATGAAATTGGTTCGGAAACCTTTGCTCGCGGGTCCTACTCGCACTTGGCACGTTTTATAATGACTAAGAGCATTCATGAATTTTGTCTCAACATCATGAAAGGATCCATATGTTAACTGTTATTATTGTTTGTCCCAGGCTGGTGACCGGGCGCGTGCTCGTGCTGGCACTGGTGAGCGCGGCCGCCGAGCACGTGCGCGCGCAGCAGCGACACAGCGAGCTCCAGAGACCACAACCCTGCGGCGGACACTTGA
Organism: Lacanobia oleracea; assembly: GCA_950371165.1. NCBI lineage: Eukaryota > Metazoa > Arthropoda > Insecta > Lepidoptera > Noctuidae > Lacanobia > Lacanobia oleracea. The sequence continues at coordinate 7,059,652 of OX493404.1, forward strand.
AGCGACACGTCGGCATGATCACGACACCAAACTTCCCCAACCCCTTCCCCGTCCCGATCAAGTGTAAATGGATAATAGAACACGACATAGTGAATGGGACTATCTCGATATACTTTACTCAGCAGTACACTACCAGTGGCTTGACGTTCACTGAGTACATGTATTATGACGAGTCATACAAGTTGGGCGAGAGGAGAGCGCTCACCGTCACCGACGACAACATCACCAGAATCAAGTGGCTACAGGTGTCTTTCTTTTACTTTATGTAAAACAAATTGTGTTATTAGCTTCCCCAACCACTGGGCTGAATTAGTTACTATATTTCCACAATATAGTGCTTTGGTAGTTTAAAACTGTCAAATGCACTTGCATTTTACTCACCCTCTAAACCGAATATATCTCAAAATGTCAATGCTCTAGTTTACCTTACCGGCACGAACTGATTTATTCAAACGTTTTATAGTGCCCTAAGATCCTTTAGTGGAAATTAATCATCCGAAATTCCGCAAACAATTTTGTTCCCAAAAAAACATTCATACGTGAGACAAATAGCCGTAAATTGTTATTATGGTGTAGAAACTTGTGAACGTTACTGCCTTGAGCGGCTTACTAAGGGGAGGAGGTTAATAATGTGCCCATTATAGTAATTATATTATTCACCGTAACGAGGTCCTCGTCGACTGTACCGACGCTGCGATAAGAAAGTAATAATGTTGACTTTTATACGCTTGGAGCGAACATGAAGCTTGTAGTTGTATTTTTTTTTCTTTTTTTTGTGGTAGTTTATTATTTCGTGTTTATTTTTTTAACACAAAGATCTCAGGGGTATTTTATTTCTTGCATTCAACTGAGATATTTTCTCTGACTAATTGACATTTAAAGCGTTCATTAAATGTCAGGCAGAAGTTTCTAAGCACAGAATAGTGTCTCAGACAACCGAGTTGGTTCGTTTCCACGAAGCCGGAATAAATACGTCTTTTTACCTTACTGAAATATTGTACGTTATTCCACCTATTTAATTTACACGCCTCTCTTCATCATTTCATCTCTGTTTATTTAAAAATAATGAAAAAAAATACAGTTAAAGCCCTCGCAGTAAGCCTTGTTATTTTAATTTTCTAGTATGACCCACAAAAGTGTGAGCCTTACTAAAAAAATCCATTTTATTTTTACTAAATTTAAACAGAATCGGTCCAGGAGATCCGGAGAAAACTAGATGTGATAGACAAACAGACATACAGATGCCCGCGGGATTCAATAAAGGTTCCGTTTTTTACGGATGTTAGGAACCCTAAAAAGTACTATATTTTTGATAAAAGTTATGAAAGGTATCTAATTTCTATTAGCAAAATGAATAATAATGAATATCCAATCGTACTTTTGATATAACTGCCTACTCGTCAGAAGTACGCGTTTTTCTTCGATTCATTTCAATAATAACTTTAACTTTAATTGTAGTTTACCATTATTTGAACAGGCACATAAAATCTTAAGTAAATTGTATTAAAATATTTGGAACGATATTGCCGCAGGCTGTTGTTTGCTCAGAACAAAAGCAATTTCCTGCTAAACAAAAGTGATCTTAGGAGGAGGATAGAGAAAAGGTCGGGAAGCCCGCGGCCAGCAATTCCAATGTCCATGCGTCGTCGCTTTTAGCAAAAGCCGTAGTTAAGGCTTTACCATTTGTATATTGAATTAAAACTAAAACGTTTGGTACATTTAAGTTTTAATTCCATTAATTACCAGTTTACCACCAAAACTACTAACACTACAAAACACGAAGCAGAAATCTGCTCTGTAGTGTACAACGTGTAACAGAATAAATGCAATACCTCTTCGTATCATACAGCTCATTATTATGAAAAACTTGACCATGGGACCAACACCGCAAACGCGAAAAGAAAAATCATTTTGTTCAGTACATTTTGTCGAGTTATGCGCACACATGAAGTACGGGAATATTTTTTTCACGATTTCAGTGTTGGTCCTATAGCAAAAGTTGTTGACATTGATGAGTACAATGCCCCTTAAGCGATATTGCGTTTATCCTGTTATACGTTGTGTGTAGCTAAAATGGGTGCGGAGCTCACCAAGCGACACTTGATGCTAATTAAAACGTCGACGAATGACGCGTCTGGAGTACAGCCACATCAAAATAATGTTGGTCGAGAGAATGTCCTGGTGTAACCCATACATACTGGACGGCAAACAAAATATCGTACCTAAACTCTTTAGGTTACTGACATCCAATTGTAACGAACGGAGTTTGAGTATCACTCTTATAATGATCGCATCGATAGTGCAGTGTCAATAGATTGATAGCTATTGGTCGAAATATCTAAAAATCTTATAATTGTGAGTAAAAGTTCCATTGTACATATAAAAGGTTTTTTTTCCCACAATAAGTTCGGGTCTCGTACACGTGATGAGAATAGTAATCACTTCTCTCAGACGCTCATAAGTCATTGATACAAATTGCCTTGAGTTGTAACTATTTGCTCACTCAGCACCAAATATCTTACTGACGTGACGTTCGTTAGACTTACAATGTTGGCGGTACTTGTGGCCACCAAACTTGGCACATGTCTTGTGTTCTCTCCGTGGTAAATATATGCGTTATCTAACGAAATCGAACAAAAAAAGTAGTCAAAAAGAAAAGAATATAAGGTGACCGTGACACTTTATTTCAGACCAAACGTTTTGGTTATAACTCCTCAGTTTTTCAAAGTGTCCTGAGTGTTACAAATCGTTGTCTTCTACTATAAGGACTGCTCGAGCTGGATTTTGTATCTAACAAAGCGGTTATACTTTTACTTAGAAAACTAAACAAAGTTCTAATTGCAGGTTCTTGATATGACTGTATCCCTTAAAGTTTGTAAATCTTCTAAAATTCTGCCTTACAATCATTTTTCTCTTTTATTTTAACAACAGACCTATCGTATAACGCCAACCGCTTGACTAATTGCCTGTGTACGTAACTTTTCTGTTGTGAACTTCACCTGTACGTTGCTTTGTTTGTTACACATGAGTCTGTTTTATTCTCGAAACATAGTCTCTTAAAACGAACATGAAATAAAGTTTTGACAAAAAGGCCTATGTTCAGCAGTGGACGTCTTTCGACTGTTATTATGATGATGATGATGATGTAACTACTTCGTACAGAACTCTCGGTGCGAGAGTCCGATTCGCTCTTGACTGATTTTTTTCCTTTTGAGGTACGGAACCCTAAAAATGATACGTCGAACAAACATGGCTTGACTAACATGTTTCCAATTAATTATTAGCTGCACCTATTGAAACAGGTTAACCGTTTACTTACATTTCTGAAATATTTCCGGAAATTACCGTTTAACTTCAACTTTGAGCAATTAACTAATAGCTCGCTTGTTTGTTCCAATAATGCGTGGAATAATGCTTTTTTCATAAATAATTAATTTCAATAGTTTTTATGAAACCATTAAATTATGCTGAATGTATTGCATATTCCCAAATATAAGACGCCCCTTTGATGCAATGTGTTGGTGAATGTTTTACAATTCGTGAAATAATAATACAGAATTGTGAATTAACAAAAACATTTAAAATACCTATTTAGCTGACTTGTGTTAGTTTATTCCATCGTATTTATTTTATTAAAGTTTATAAATTTTAGGTAAGAGAACGATTTTTTTTTTAACTAATAATTACAGCATGAATTGAGCAGAATACAGTTAGACGGACAGCCGACTCCTACATAGCCGGCAAAACCAAAAAACTAATATGTAATTCCTAACTCCGGCCACCAGCGGCTCCCCTATTTAATAAAACAAAGAAGTTATACAATTATACGGTGCCCTCAACAGGAGATTCAGAAACTTTATTCTACGTTCTTCTGAAATCTTTAATAAAAAATGTTACGCCGTTGCAAGATTACTGTCAACGTGTATCAACATAACCGATCGTAGAAAAGTGAAAGGTTTTAACCCAAAATAAATTTAAAATTCACTCATACGTAACATATCTTGGATCGAATGCTGATTGTACTCATTCAAGTTCACAAATGTTCACACATCTAAACCTCCATTACATTCAGACCCCGAACTACCATAATATGAAAACTTAAGTACTAAAACACAGACCGAGACAGCGTGTTAAAAATTAAAATTAGATTCACACTGTATTACAATCTAATTAAAGTTAGATTTACACTACCACCACCACTGAGACCCGACGGAACGCTGGCCCACTCCGCTGAGGAGAAAGCGAACTTGTTTGCTTCCTTGTTTGCGGAATCTTGCGTGCAAGCGTGTCTATTTTTCGCCAACAGGAGCCAATTCCACCCAGCTCCATCTTTCCGATGTGCAACCATGCCGATAACCGACCAACTTGAGCTCCTTGGGGTTACATTAACATCTACTCTCAATTTTGGCCCTTTCATAGAGGCAAAAGCTCAAGTGGCTGCAAAAAAGTTGGGGATTCTAGCAAAGGTGAGACGGTACTTCATGCCGAAACAGCTGCTCAAACCTTCAAAGCTCCAAAGTCTTGAGTATCGACGACGAGTTGCTAACTTTTCGGTTTTCAACCGGTTGCATTTTGGGAAATTTGCGACGGAATTGCATAATTTAATTCCGCCAAGCCCGTTCCATCATCGGACCACAAGACGAACGGCGATGCGACACCGGTACATGGTGGACATCTCGTCCACACGCACAAAACGTTTCGGGAACACATTCATAATGCGTACAGCTAAGGAGTGGAATTTCCTGCCGGAGTCTGTGTTTCCTAATAGCTTCAACCTGGGAGTCTTTAAGTCATGAGTGAATAGGTTATTTATAGGCAAGCTTGCTCCATCTTCGCAACATCATCGCTTACCATCGATGAGATGGTGGTCAAGCGCGTGCCTATCAATAGCAAAAAAAATACCTCATTTGTGATGTACGTATATGTATACACCTTTAGTAGTCCTGAATACTGAATGTATTTACTATGTCTGTATAAAACACATTTAAACTGAACACTCCTTTGATAAAGACGACCTGCTCGATCTCCATACACACACAACGTATTGATCGTTAGTCTAATCAAAGCTTCATACAGCTTTTAATGAAATAAGAGGTTTCAGCTGATGAATCCTAGTATTCTGATATCTCAAATGAATCCTGTTCGGCCCTAAAATAAGGTTAAATCTAAAAGCCTTTTCTGAAACACATACAAAAAAAAAATCATTCAAATCGGAACAGCCGTTTAGACGGAGTTTAGTGACATACACACGTAGAGTAGAATTATATACCTATATAAAGATAGTATGAACCGTTACTAACTGTGTATCATGTTTGGGTACTGCTTCGGAATATCGATTGGAGCACATTAACCCTCCATAATTAAGTTATTGCACTTACAAAAACATAATTTTCAATTATGCCTAGGTTTCATCAACAAGCCGCTAATCATTCGACAAATACACAATAAGTGTTTAACTTAATCAATAATTTCAACGCCGGCAATTTCAAGAGTGTGATTGTCTCATTAAGTAATTAATTCAAATGATTATTAGGCACACATAGATACACACATTTAATCACCACGATATTCAAATTAATATACAAAAACAAATACACTCTGGCGTCGAAGAATTCCTTGGATAAAACTTCATTTTGAAGTTCATAAAGCTACAATTGTAAAAAGAAACGAGTTTTTACAATTAACACTTTTCCTATGTCATTTGCAGTGAACCATAAACTCGTACCTAGTTTTTTTTTGTTTCAGAGTAACAAAAAATAACTATAGATTTACATTGGCGGGAATTTTTCTGATTAGCAATAGGTTTACTGTGCAAGAAAGCTCGTTGCCATCGATTTATATGCAATCGAAAACCACACGCTACGAACCGTTACAACGCACTACGAACCGCTACAATGCACTATGAACGTTACGACGCACTACGAACCGCTACGATGCACTACGAAACGCTACGACGCGCTACAAACCGCTACCACTTGCAACGAGCCACTACAACAAACGGCTACAACGTCCTTTTTTATGATGGGAAATCATCAAATGACTCGCCTTCCGCTCTGAGCGGAGCGGAAGGGTGTGTCAGACTCTTACTGACTAAAACCCAACCGTGTTCCTCCTGATGCCCTTTGCGTTCCAGGGCGTCTCTTTAGAACAGATTCCGCACCCCGGCAGGCACTAGCCGAAATTTCTCTGGCGATTTAGTTTAAAAAGATTGCTTATTAGGGACAAGCCCGCCACACATTCCCAACCACTGCAACTCCTGAAAGCCAGAATCAACAGTGGCGACCACCAGAAAAACGCCGAGCCAATGAAACCCGACGAGTCCCGGAGAAGTGATTCAACTGTCTTGGATCCTGCAACGAAATTAATCAGAAAAGTACAGCGGAGGAGTAGGAAAAAAATATATATATAATTTCCACTTCCCTCCGTATCAAGCAGGAGACAGAATAGAACTAGGCCAATAGGCACCAAGGGACAAATACAACTGGGCTAAGCCCAGTTGCCAAGCACCACGGATTATATCTTACCACTTAAACTAATGGGTCCTAAATTGTGAGCTACTTTTGATTCCAGTAATAGGTATGGCAAAATCGCTTGAACGCACAGAAATTTGTTCTGGTTTCAACAAGGTCCGTATAGTAAACTACCCCAGATGTAACCTTAATACTATCTAACATAATATTGCGTTCAGTTTGCCAAAGACTACACTCCTATAAGATGTGATGTGCGGATTGTTCGTATTCATGGTCAGCTGTAGAACATTGACATAAAGGCGAGGCCACAAGCTTAAAGGAAAATAATTTACTCTTAAAATTGCCATGACCTGTGAGAAATTGGGCAACACAGTGATCCACCTCCAGCCATGTCCTGTCGAGCCGCTCACGAACAGATGGAAAAAACTGGTGGAGGTGACGGCCTTTGATGGAATTTTCCCACCTACATTGCCACTCGGATAAAAGTTCCTCCCAGACATCAGTCTGGGGTTTTAGTAATCTAGAGATCTTAGCACGGCCGCGTTGCGGTAAGAACTCTGGGTCCGTAATCTTTCTAGCGTAGTAGTACATTGCAGCACGCCGCTGCACTTCTAGATCGACTGGGAGAACACCCGCCAGCACTGGTAAGGCTTCAGTACTAACCGTCCTAACGCCTTGCATAAGAATATCAAAGCCAAACGCTGGCTTTGAAGCAATTTACGTCGTACCGCACCTATGGTGGCCCTATCGGCCCAGACAGGTGCCCCGTAGCACATACAACCCAAGTAGGTAGCCCCATAAATAGTTTTTAAGGTTTGAAAAGATAGACCCCAAGTAGCTTTGGATATTCTCGTCAAGGCGTAGAAGTTCTTTCTTGCTTTCTCACCTACTGTTTTTATATGATCAATAAATGAAAAGTTATTTTCTAATAGCATACTGAGATAGCACACGGATTCTTTTCTTTTAACGGGTACGTTATTGAATTTAATACTAGGCCAGGATTTAAGGTTTCCTTTTAAAATAAGTTGATAGGTTTTATGCGGTGCAAAGGTCAGACGGTTTCGATCGCCCCACTGAGATATTAATCGTAGGCATGTGTCAGCCAAATTCTCAAGGCCAGCACGAGTACTTGCCAGAATGAGAAGCAAGCCATCGTCCGCGTAACCGGTTAATGAGCAGCCGCATGGGAGCGGAAGCGCGAGGAAATCATCGTAGCCAATATTCCAAACATATGAACCGATAACTGAGCCCTGAGGACATCCCATGGTTAGAGACTTAGTAATGGAATGATGTCCTAGTTTGAGTTTCACGGAACCGTTTAGAAAGTAAGAAAGAATCAGATTATAGATGTTTTTGTAACAACCACGGTTTTTCATTTTAAGTAGTAGCATCGGCCACCATGCGTTATCAAAAGCGCCAGAAATGTCGAGAAAGATTCCAACCACATATTTATGTTCCGATAAGTTAATAATTTTACGAACAGAGAGCACCGCGTCGACGGTGGATTTACCAATAGTGAAACCAAATTGATTATTATGAAATTTAGGTCCATTCGGTAGTAAGCGCGGAACGATTAGTCGCTCTAAGAGTTTTCCCAAAGATGGATGTAGGGTTATGGGCCGATAGGACTTAGGGTCATCCGGGGGCTTATCGCCACTCTTCGGAATAATGCGTATAAAGCCCTGTCGCCATATTCGAGGAAAAATACCTTCCGCAATACATCGGTTATATACTGATAAGATCGCGTCTCCGGCTGTCTTACACGCTTCTATAATCATTCTATTAGATATTTTATCTTCACCGGATGATTTGTTGAGAGGTAGTTTCTTGACAACGTTTATGAATTTGTCAGTGGATGGAAGATCTGACTCCGGTGATTCAGGTGGCACCGTGGCCCACGCTCTGATCTGTTGGTGGTATTCATTATCATTTACTGATGAATCGTCTGGTATAAGGGAATCAAGCAGAGCATCAGTTGTTTTTGTTTCTTCAATGCCGGTTGTATGTTTATTGTTTACTTTAATGTTTTGAACGTACGCAAGGTTGACAGATCTATTAGCTTTGAACTCGTGGTACAAAGGAGACCACGGACCCTCCTTATCAAGTTAATCAACAATTTTCCGCAATAAATTACCCTTAGATTTTTCAACAGATGCTCTGTAGCGTGACTTGGCAACTCTAAAAGTACTTAAAGCAAGATTAAGGAGGTCCCCGGTAACCTTACGTTTTTTTAGCTTGTTAAGCTGTCTACGAGCTCTACGAAAGCTTCTACGTTGTTCAACAAGGTAGTCACTCCACCAATCACATCTACGAATATTGGTCATGGATGCGCGACCAATAGCAATGTCAGCACAGTAAGTGAAGGCGTCCGACATTATCTCAGCACTTTCCTCAGCTGACAGTCCGTCGCGAGTGAAGTCTTTGACATGACCAGAAAAAAGTGAGCCGAAGAATTCCCAATTCGCGCCCTTACTTTTATATCTAAAATTTCCAATTAAGTGTAACGAACCTTGAGTAAACATAGGAACAAACTCGTACACGATCAGGCGATGATCACTACAAGACGCGTCAGGAAGGACACGCCACCTATCCAAGCGTACGTCTGCACTAGAAAGTGTGACGTCAATACAAGATTCGCCCATTTGGCTACAAAAAGTAGGTGGTGCGTCTGGGGTGTTATGAATTGATAAATTCATCTCAGCAATAAAATCTTCAACCGCACAACGTCGTTCGGAATCAGTGGATCGAACTTTGCCATACCACAGGGAAGAAGATGCATTTACATCAGCACCTACTATAACTTTGCAGCCCGCGAGCGACCGCAAGACGTGACGGAGATTATGTATATGTGGAGTAACTGGGTCTGAGTATTGAAAGTAGCAGCTCACAACGTAAACCTTAAAGGTAGGCGATGATACTTCCGCCACGGCGCAATGAGGCGTCATGAGATTACTTATAGATGTTACAGTAAAGCCCGAAGAACGCGCTACATAAATTCCGGCCCGCGCCCTGCAGTCCAGCTGAACCACCCTGTGACGTAAGCGCGCGTTTTGGTATTGTTCCTGAATAAGCACTATGTCAAGATTATAATCCACAATCAATTTATCCAGTTCAGATGTCGCCACCCTATCGTTATGGAGATTTAATTGTCCTATGGTTAAAATATCCATTATTAGTAGTTAGTGTTTAGGATTAATTGTTCGAGTTTCAGTTTGTAGGTAGTACACTCTTGAGATCCGCAGCGATGATCACACGGTTTTTTAAAGCGTTTGCACGCCACGCAAGTCGGTTTAAAATTTAAGTCGTCCTTATGCGGGCAATCATTTGTTTCGTGTGCCTCCAAACAATTGGCACAGGTCGGTTCCTTACTAGCGCAGTGTTTCTTAACGTGACCGAACTGTTGGCAATGCAAGCACCGAACTACTTCTACATCATCAATAAAACGGCAGGTAGCCCAATCAATAAATAACTTATCCTTGGTAGTCACTAAGTGTTTACGTACCGCGGGTTCTATTTCAATGCCAATCCATTTCCGACCGTTATCTAAGGAGCGCCTACGAATAATTTTGGTAGACTTTATAAAGTCATCCTCTTTAATTTGCATCTCATCCTTAATATTTTGGCGGTAAAGCGCGTTTAGAAAAGCGCCATCATCCATTGATGATGGAACATCCTTCACTAACACTCTAGGGCGTCTACCCTTTGGCTTTTCTAGTCGTAAACCAGCGGCCTTGATAGCATCCACAGATTCTAACTTTCCAAGTTGAATTTCATTAGCAACGCGTAGTACGACACCAGATTTCGCGGTTTTTTTCACGCCTACAATTTGAAAACCGTCGTCACTGGGCTTAATTGCCTTCATGAGCGGTTGTTTTGTCGCGGACGAAGTGTTATAGTAAGCTGACCGGTCCGCGGTAGGGTATGCGACCACACAGGGTAACGGTGGTCGGGACTGCATAATTGCTGGAGCTACTTTTGGCAAACGTAGTTTCAACGAGTCCGCATATGAAATTTTACAGTTGTTATTGACAGGATCGGGATTGACAGCGTTATTCGACTTGATTTTATCTAATTCGCGTTCCGTATTGGCTAACTTCGTCTCGTTGCATGATGATTTTATAGCCAGCATAGAAACAATGGCCGTGACACGCTGTGTCATATCCATGATAGCTGATTTATTTGCAACATTAATTCGAGAGCCCTGATCATTCACTAGGTCGTTAATTTTAGACAGGTATGACGACGCCTCGGAAACTAAGTCACAATAGTCGGTATTGCTCACATCACTGATATTTAAAATCGGCGAGGATTTTTCCACGGTTTCGAATGTTTGATGAAGCCGTTTGGACCTATCATCGGGCGAAATGTATGATGGAGACATTTCGCTGAATAAACGTTTCGAATTAGCGAAGGTCGCCACGGGCGACCTTTTGGTTTTAGTATTTCTACGAAATATTTCTCCGCCGCGATCTGGTGGGTCATCATTTGTTGACATCATCATTGACGGAGAATACGATAAATAAACGTATTAGAACGCGAATGAATGAAATTAAAGAATTAAACAAATAAATATCGATCGATTAAGTTATTTCGCGGTACCTACACACAGAAAAAAAAAATGCACTTACCGAAGGCTGGAGAAATTGACTAATTAGCAATAAAAGAATAGACAGACAGCTTTAAAAACTTACAAAACACGCACTTAATACACTATGGCACAGCTAGGAACAGTTCACAAGCCTTAGAATAGACACACAATGCAAATTCCGAATTTACAGAACGGAGCGATATAATCAACACCTCACAGCGCACAAGCGGGAAGGGAAGTGAGATTGATTATTAGCAGCACTTTGGTTTTAAAAGTATGTGAACACTTAGGTTGAGATTTAAAATCTATAACGACGTGAAAGCAACTTTTTAAATTGTTCCGGCCGCTTTATATTTTATTTTTCTGTTCGCTTGCCCATTTAAAATTCATGAAGTTGCTGTAAAAACTTGTAATTTAATTTTGTAAAAGTAAAAATATAACAAGGGTCTGTTAGGTAATTTACTTCATTAACTATTCTATGCTAGCATTAGCGGACCAACGATCTAGTCTTTCGCAATGAATTAGAATTAAACTTCAATGAATTAAACTGTAATTCCATTTCATTTCTGAAATTGCCAGACTGTTGGTATTAGAAAATTCTATACAAATACGCTTCGGTTTACAAGATTCGATGAGTTGTTTAGAGATCACAGAATGGTTCCAGATCTGTGAAGTCTGCGCGGGAGGATCGAAGTCCGAATTAATACATAGTGAGGTACCTATTTGAATAGTTGCTATAGTATTGATACTCAAACATCTATTCAAGTAGGTAAAAAAATTGTAAATAGGTCAAGACGGTGTTGGCACCGTCTTGACTTATTTACAATTTTTAGTAAATTAACGTCGTTTTCTCGATGCCAACCTATTATATTTTGATTAATTGTACTCTTGATAACGAAGACCTAATTCTACGTGTAAAAATAGAATTTAAAATTTAATCAACGAACTTTTTGATTATCCAACAATTCATGGTCTTTGCGACTACCCGTACTTGATTTTACAGATTTTAAATTCACCATCGCAAAATTAAATCTCTGTAATAGGTCAGACGAATCTCTCATCATAACTTTAGGATGTTTATTATACCAGCGATTGTGAGCTCAGTACAAAGAATGTACATGCGGCACAATGGTGGAGATGACTTTGTTAAATTACATATAATTATGATTAACTTCCAAGTCCAGTTATGATCACTTTATTTTATCGTATGCTGAGTAGCCTGCAGTACACAACCTCATCATTTGACACGACTGAAACTGGAAGTTGATGTTGTTGCAATACGGAAATCCAATCCCTTCCCAGACAAAATTCGTCGATGCGACAAGATGTTTACTCGTATTCATAACAACAGCCGAAAGACGTCCACTGTTGGACAAAGGCTTCCTCCAAAAGGCGGGGTTTGCCATAATCGTCACGCATGGCAGGTGGGTTTGCGTTCGCAGTGTATGGTGTTGCATTTTACAGAGAACGCTGCTGCCCATTCTCTGGTGAGACCCTTAGTCGCCTCTAACGACACCGTTAATGTTAAAAAACGTTGCTACAATTTTCATAAAAGGCATTTCCTTAACAATGCGATGTTTTTGAAAATGGTTTTCTGGAAGTTTTACTATATTTTTCAATTACTAACATTTATAAGATTGTTTATAAAACTTTACTGTAAGCGACGATTCCGAAAAAATGGTGTTGTTCGAAAGTAAAAGCGTTTGTCAAACGGAGTTTAGTCCCATTTAACTTTACGAGATGTTGTTTCGTTTAGGACATAATACCTATTTAACTTTTATTACCAAAAATGTCTCTTGATCGTCCTTACCATATGGCTGAATAACCAAGAATACACAGAAGCTGATACTTAGTCTGAAAACTTGGTAATGAGATGCACCCGATAAATCTGTGGTTTGTACAGTGACCTGCTTGCAAGTCGAATATTATTTGAGCTCTATTGCTCAAGAAATAAAGTTTGATTTTGCTTAACTTAAGGCTCCCATGGTTTATACGAAAATGTTTACTGCTCGCCGCCAAATAGCGTTTTATACAAACATTGACTGCGGTGAGAGCTTGTGCCTTATCCCTTGAATATTTATCCGGCACTCGGAATCGTAACTTCTTGAAAATTTTTCGCTCACTATTAGAGTTTTTTTTTTTTTTTTGCTATTGTTAGGCACGCGTTTGACCACTATCTCACCTGATGGTAAGCGAGGATGTGGTCGTAGATGGAGCACGCTTGCCTAGAAATAACCTATTCACTCTTGATTTAAAGAATCCCAGGTTGTAGCTATCAGGAAACACAGACTCCGGCAGGGAATTCCACTCCTTAGCTGTACGCACTATGAATGTGTTCCCAAAACGTTTTGTGCGTATGGGTGGGATGTCCACCATGTACCGGTGGCGCATCGCCGTTCGTCTTGTGGTCCGATGATGGAACGGGCTTGGCGGAATTAAATTATGCAATTCCGTCGCACATTCCCCAAAATGCAACCGGTAAAAAACCGACAGGCTAGCAACTCGTCGTCGATGTTCAAGACTTTGGAGCTTCGACGCGACGAGCCTCTCATTGCCCATGATCCTCTTGGCTCGTTTCTCAATTGACTCAAGGGCATCAAGCTGGTATCTGGCAGATCCATCCCAAAGATGAGAGCAGTATTCCATACACGATCGAACTTGCGCTTGATAGAGTTTGAGCAGCTGTTCCGGCGTGAAGTACCGTCTCACCTTAGCCAGAATCCCCAACTTCTTTGCAGCCACTTGAGCTTTTGCCTCTATGTAAGGGCCAAAATTGAGAGTAGATGTTAATGTAACCCCAAGAAGCTCAAGATGGTCGGTTATCGGCACGGTTTCACCGCGGAAAGATGGAGCTGGGCGGAATTGGCTCCTTTTGGCGGAAAATAATGGTCTTAGTTTTGGAAAAATTCAGTAAGTTTTCGAATGGAGCTATTAGTTAGATGATAAAAAGAAACGACTGAAACGAACAGCACTTTGGTGATAAGTTTCATTCAAAAAGTACCTTTCCACTACCGGAAAATTTTAACCTAGTAACTTAAATGATTTCTTCACTTTCCTTCTACTTTTTTTTAATTTGTGTGTACATAAGTTGTTAAATAAAATAATTATAGACCATTTTCGTTAACAAATACCTACATAAAACGTCATTAATCACTATGAACTAATTCACAAGGGCGTTTATAGCGAGAGCGGAAAAATGTGAACATACTCGTACTGTACCAGTCTCCTACAAAACATCGGATGCGAACACTAGAATACAAAATATGCCTACAAACACAAGTTTCTGCAAAAAACAGTGATATACACGAAGTATAAGCCACGAGTTGAATACGAATGTTCGCTTTAGCAGCTGCCGGCGAGGAAGGGAAACAAATGAAGATGCACGATCCCCGCGCTGATGGATGATCAGTATTTTTTTGTGAAATGAATTGAAATAAAAGTTTTCTTCACCCGTTCTCAATTATTACCTCAGAAGTTTTCTATCATATGTTTTTCACAGACTTTCACAGAAGCTCTATCAATCAATGTATATATTATACAATTCTTCCGTTACTAACTGAGTGACTAATAGACAACACACAGCCGAAACTACTGGCTGTGGAAGTTGAAATTTGACATTTAGCTTTCATAGGGAAGACTCTCTTAGTGCTCCCATACGGAGTAGAGACTCAAACGCTTTATCACTAGGAAATTACTACGGGATCAGGAAATGCGCGTATAAAGTCGTGTGCAAAAGATAGTTTAGACTAAAACGTCGTTTGTTTTTATTTTTTTACCTATTTCACCACTAAATAACAACTGGCTTGCATTGCTAAAAATACGAATAGGTTAGCCCATTAAATGATAGAAAAAATAAAAGAAAAATTGTGTTGTTTTAAACCAATCCATATCGATGCTAGAATAAGTTAAATTGCGTACCCTGGTCTAAAAACTGTCAGTACCTACTACTTTTTGTTTACATCGCAAACAGATGTAGGGAGCCAAGATACGATACGCGCACATTGTATCCACTAAACAACATGGTTTTTTTTACATTTGACCATGACAGATTTCAGTGAACAATTCATCTGTCACAGTTTATTAGCATACCTAAACAATCAAGTCGTGTTAGTGGATTCATAGAAGCACGAACGAATAATGCTTGACTTATTGCGTGCGTATTTGTAACAAACTGAATAGTTTAAATTAAGCGCCGAAAGCATTCATGAATCAATTTTTATAATGTATTCATGGAATCTCAAACGTGAATTTGAAATTCAGACCCTAGGTTTTGTTAACTAGTTAACCGTTTATAGAAAACCGCATTGGCTCCTGTTTCACCTCATGCTGTTCGCTAATATCACCTATTTATTAGTCTTAATAGTTTCTTCTTTAAAGAAAAGAACTTTATCTGAGTTCATTTCGTGTCTGGAAATAAAACGTGTCTACGGCTGTTACCCGAGAACATCGTACTGTCCACTAAATGGTCGTCAAATGACAATAAACGAAACAGAAAACAAAAGTTTATCTCAATTTTTCTTTGCCTGTTATAAACAAGGACTGTTTGATTGAGAATATAGATAAATGTTACATTTTATTAATAGCTTTGTTTTTTATTAAAGTTTTATCAGTCTTTGACCGGATCGGCGCTAAAAGTTGTGTTAATATATTACGATGCAAGCAACAATTTTGTTAATACTTCCGAATCTTGAGTCTCTTCCAATAACGTTTTAATAAAAAGCACAAAGTACCTCCATTTTAATTCCTACGTTAACCCCGCTTCTATACTATGTTTCTCGTATTTACTCAAATGTGTATCTTAAAATATCTCGTGTTTATCCAAAATTGCTTTAATTAAGTTATTTGTGACGGGCGTTGTATGCGACCGCAAAATGCCTCCGAAGCTCAAGGGGCAGATATATAAATGCATCATTCGGCCTGTCCTACTGTACGGGGGCGAGTGTTGGCCAGCACTAAGCAGACACACCCAGGAGCTTCGCGTCACGGAGATGAAGATGCTGAGGTGGATGAGTGGCGTAACGCGATCCGATCGCATGCGCAACTCATACATCCGAGGTAGTCTTGGTGTCCGTGACGTGGGGGAAAAACTGCAAGAGTGTCGTCTGCGATGGTATGGCCACATCATGCGCCGCCCTATGGAGTACGTTGGTCGGAGATGCATGAATATGGCTGTTCTTGGGGCTAGGCCCCGTGGTCGCCCTCGCAAGCGCTGGCTGGACGTCGTCAAGTCCGACATGAGAGCCAATGGCCTGACTGAGAAGGATGTTGAAGATCGGGCAAAGTGGAGGAAGCTAAGTAGGAAGGCGGACCCTGGCAATAGCCGGGATTAACGCCAGGTGGAAGGAAGGAAGGCTTTAATTAAGTTAATTAAAGTAATTTTAACTAAATAAAATTACATTAATGCTCCTTTCTTCATAAAGTGGGGAAACGGAAATTATTATCTTAAAATGAGGGCTCATTTGCTTTAATTATATTTTCAACGTAAAGGTTGTTAATAGCTGGGTAATCCGAGTCGCCTGGACGACTGCCGAGCGTTGGATTTAGGTTTGATTACGAGGTCGAGTAAAAGGCTTTTTCCATTAGGAATTTTGAAGTTGGTTTTGTGACACGCGTGCCTTTGAAAGCAAATAAAACCTGATCATCTTGCCTGATCTCTGCTTAGTCGTGTTGGACTGCTGAGAGTAAAGGAACAGAAAGCACACCTGTGTCTGCGAAAACACTCTTGTCCTACTTCCTACTTACTCGTATAATATTATAAATGCGATAGTTTGTGAGGATGGATGGATGGATGTTTGTTACTTTTTCACGTCAGAACGCCTGAAAGGATCTTTATGAAATTGGTACAGAGGTACATTATAGTCTGGAATAAAACATAGGCTACATTTTAACCCGGGAGTATGTTCCCTAGGGATCACGCGGGTGAAGCTGCTAGCAAAAGCTAGTACTCTGTAATTTATTATCCAACGTACTAGGCTAATCACCATAGATTGGCCAGAATTACCAAAATGTGGCCGGCAGAATTATTATATATTATTATAAACTCATAGTGTTATAAACAGCTTTCATTTACAAAATAATTGTAACAGAAAAATAAGCACAAAGTTTAGTATACCGTAGACATCCTATATTAGTGGAGACAAATAAAAGTTGAATCATTTGTGTTCATGTTAATCCGTTCCGCTCTCCGGTCGTTGTACCAATGCCCGGGCTAATCACAGGAGGAAATTCCGGTTCACCTGTGTTTTCCCGACACCGGCTGCTATCAGGGATTACATTAACGGGCAGCTGCCGAAATGAACAGGCAGGAATTACAGAAGCTAATTAATTCCAAATTACAGTACATCTGCTACATTTACATTTAATTAGCTTGTATAATACAAAGAGAAAAATACTGACTTGTGATATTAATATAAGGCCAGGTATGTACTTATTTATGTAATTATTTCATCACCACTGCTCTCAAAACGGTGAAGAATAACATCGTGAAACTAGCATGTCCTAGAACCAAAAATTCGAAGACTTGTGACATCTACCAATCCGCACTGGGGCCGCGTGGTGGATTAAGGCCCACTCCCTCTCACCAAAAAAATAATCACAAAGAGTCTGTGGGTAGAAATATATTTTAATGCTCAAATGAGATTTTCTTGCTACATTCTCATTTCCCATGGTTGTGACAGCATGGGAATATATATGTGCAGTTTACAATAATTTACAAACTCTAAATTTATTATAATTTACTGCATTTAGTGTTTTACGATGCAGTCTATTTAAATTGTATTTATTTTTTCTGTGCCATACAGGCCTTAGGGTAGGCAGATTTCTTTGTTCTCTTATTCAGTAAGGGATATAGTGATAATGAGTACTGACGTAAAATGGTAAATGGTTTCTATTTAAAATATAAGTGAATAAACGGAAATGCGAGAACTTGTGACGAAAGTAATTTCTCGAATCTTCCCCTTTTCACAGCAGATTCTATTTCTTCATGAAATCTATCGATAGTTGTTAAACTTCCTAACAAGCTATCTCATGAGAAACTAATATACAGTGGCTTTTGAGTATACAGACAACTTATAATTAAAGTCAATGTTGAGTATAGTCAATTTACCTGATGGTTAAGTTCGCACAAGCTTGCAATTCATTATTAGTTCTAATACTGTTGTGGCTAGGAGAGCTAACTTAGCGGGACTCGTTAATAGAAAACCAATTTACCTTGTGAGAAGTTAGGCTCGTTCGAAACTATCTGAACGAACTAACAGCACGTGAGCGTGACAATTATTATCAGGTTTGTCTTGTATATAAGTTTGCTTTTCTATTTTATTTTGCAGCTTCTAAACTATATACTTAACAAGTAGGGTGGGTTAGACTTGGAATCTCTTACAATTAAATTACTTTTTTTAGGGTGAAAAAAAATTGCCGAACAAAAACGGAAACCTTGTAGGATCATTCGGATGTCTGTCTGTCCGTCTGTCACAGCCAATTTTCTCCGGATCTACTGGCCTGATTCTGTTGAAATTTGGTATACATACGGACCCTTTTGACCTAAACACGGAAGCGTTATGAAAATCATATTTTTTTTAGTAAGGGTGTCACTTTTAGGGTAAAAAGGTTTTTTGAAAAATATCGTGTGACATATCAAATGAAAGGGCTTACTGTGAAGGTAATAAATATTTTTTTTTTTCATAATTTAAAAATTAATGGTTTTGAAGTTATTCAAGAAATTAGACGAAAAATGACACAATTTACATGTTTATTACTTAGTATTAAGATAGAGAAAGGGCCTACGAAAAATAACCAATTACTCTGTGAAATTTGTAAATTATCTTCGGAAACGGAGTCTATTTGAGGGACATATAAAATCACGTCAGCCAGCTAAGCTAATTAAATTCTCTTGTTCCTGTTGCATTAGCCACATCTTTCTTATAAAACAAAGGCAAAAATACACAAAGCATAAAAAAAGCTTTGTTTTAGTTTGGTTTTTTTGTGTGTGCCTTTGATTTTGTATAAAAATAACAGTACATGATAAAAAGGAAAGCAAGAAAGAAAATTACTGATTCATTCACCGCGCATTACAGATATTTTTTCCTGTATAAGGAATACAAATTTGTTAATTTAGTCAAGTGGAAAGATTTTATGGAGCACAAAACAATTCGAAAAAGAAACTGTTTACATGGGGAAAATACATGGGGATTATAACAGTTTTTTTTTAGATTTGTTAATTGATGATATAGATAATTTCTACATCACTATGGCACTAAATTTACTATGGCAGCTCAGCTCTGCAGTCCATTTGTCTCCAGTTATTTGCCGTAATCCATAACCTATAATATATTTTTTTTTTGTTGTACTCTAGTAAGTTACAGAATAAAATACATATCGAAGTTCCAAATGAACTTACAATATGTCTGACTTGTTTAATTTATTCTGCAGATACCTACTGAATATTTTGGGTTATAAGGTCTTTATCAATAAAATAGCATACTTAATTTTGGAAAAGAAATATACATTACGTATTGTTTACTCTCAAGGCATATAATCTTTTTGTGATAAATATTGTTTTTTGTTTAATAACAACAGGCAATACACGACGCTAATCCTAAAGTTTTACAGCATCGAAGTCTATATACCAAGTGAAAATGTTACACAAAGAAGTTTCAGAGAAGATTTATAGGAGAGTTTCCTTCGACAAGTTAGACATAACCGATTCCATTGCAATGCTTGCATTTATAGCATTCACTTTGGTTCGGTTTGAACTGAACTATTGAATAAAGACGATACTTAACTTAAACTGGGTCATCCTCTATTGCTTCCTGGGAAAGGCCTTGATAGAATTCTAATGGCCTTCATTAGAATTCCATAAGCGTTTCCAGTTGTTAAACTTTTGAAATCAGATGCTACTTAGTGGATTTAATTTTAATTGGATTACCTAAATTTGGTGGTAAATGTTGTGAATCTCACATAACTCATTGTATCAGTAAAACTTACAAGTTTGGTAGCTGAAATAAGAGGAGACACGAATATAATTATCTTTTTACATTATAACATATTATAATGTCAATGATATCCATCCAATTTGGGGTCTTCTATTACAGGTTTCTCTAAACTTAAAAGAAGGCCTCCAAAAAATACTTGTAAAACCTATTCTTTACCAAAATAAATTATTTTCTTACGGTTGTTTAATAACACTCATCAATATTGTGGCAGTATAAAGCATTATCTGCTGAGCGAGCACTTTCAATAGATGCCATCAGATCAATCGATTGTTCAGCTAGGCAGCTTAAATAGTACTTTCAAAGTAAAATTAACTTTATTTGTCTCACGAAGCACGAATTGTAACTCATATATAATATTTGCAGCCGTCAGGCTGTTTAAAGATCTTATCTACCACAATGATGTCTTCGTTTAATGTATTTGGACATTTTCACATCTTCATGGCTCAGTCAACCCGTAAGTGTATTCCAGCTGTTTATTTTACACAACACAGAACTTTTCTTCTTGAATGGCTATAAAAGAAAATATACAAGCCATAAAAAGAAAACTTTTCCTTCTACAACTAACAGCTTGCGACACCGACTGACACCCTCTCGTATGTTATACACACTAACAAGTTGCAGAATGTTTTAAGCTAGACACTGACGAAACACACCGACTGAGTTAAGGAACAAATTAAAGTTGTTTGTGCACTTGTATTATATAAGCATCTGCTTAAACCACTAGTGGCATTAGTGCAATGCTTAGTTCCTAGTTTTACAAACATGATGCTTGCCACACTTCGAAACTGCGCAGTGCAATGTTATATTTACAAAACTATTCGTATTTTAAGCTGAAATTAATCAGATTAACGAATAGCTTTTTAAGTTGAACTTTTGTTTGTTAAATTCAGCAATGGAATTCTTGAAAACAAATAAACTCCCTGATTACACATAACTTGACCGTAATGTACTTTTCGTCATAAATTTTCTGAAAATATGAGAGTCGATATGTTGAGCCGCGTTATCCCATGCTCTCTCACAGATATATAGTAGTACCTATAGCTGAGGGCTCACCGACACTACTGACAGATCATCTGCCTAGCCTTTTCCCAACTATATTGGGGTCGGCTTCCAGTCAAACCGGATTTAGCTGAATACCAGTATTTTACGTGGAGCGGCTACCTACCAGACCTCCACAACCCATTAACAGGGTAATCCGGTACTTTATGGCAAGACTGGAGTCAGATTAACTGGCTTCTGCCTATCCGTAACGACTGCCAAAAATCTACAAATGTCAGCCGGGACCAACGGCTTTACGTGCTTTCCGAGGCACGGAGGAAACTCGCTATGTTAAGATGGTCACCCATCCACAGACCAACCTTGGCTAGCGTTGCTTAACCTTGAAGATCGACCCGTGCGGCTGTTATTATCTAGCCACGAGCTCCTCTGACCGCAGCACCGACACTACTGACAGATGATTCCACAAAATGGACGAGTTCGAGACAATGAGGCACGTAGTGTCACCGTGATGTCCATATTATTTACATCCACCACCTCACCAAGACGTCTTCCCATGTTACCTATATTTTCTTTACATATGTTGTCTTCTTTTTATTTCCTTGTCGAAATTATGCCAGCTTTCAAGTTTACGCTTTGCATAATTAGATATTATGAAATATTTCTTTGGAATTTCAGTTTCACGATTTGTGTAGTGAGTGACGAGACATTAAATAAAATATTTGAATCAGAAAATGTTTTATCATATTTATATTTTACTAGCTTTTTCCAGCGACTTCGCACCTCGTATCCCATTTTTTCCTGTTCCCGTAGGTGTTTTGGGAAATCCTCTATAATGCTCCCCTACACTCCCCAAGGAACTTATATGCTGAATTTCAGCTTTCTTCGACCAATAATTTCGGCTGTGCATAAGTCACTCAGCCACTCAATCACTCAATCGGTCAGTAACGGAAGAATTTATAACATATAGATTGATGATTAAGTAATTCATGTATGAGACCCATTCTTTTATTCATGACTGTCAAGTTTTTGACTCTTCAGCGTGGTCTACATTCTTTAACGATGTTACTTGTGCCAATCTAACATTTCCTTAATTGTCCTTGTCGGAACTGAAATAACTATAACAGATTGCTCAACCAACTAATACATTACCTTATATTATTCTAAGGACCTTAATGGTCGAATAAAGTTCACCATTTCCGGCTAGTTCTAGTCTTGCCATTTTCTTTTACGTACCCTGACATGTTGTAGATAAAGGAGCCACGAAAATCTCGTTGGTACGAAATAAACCGAAATTGAACGTCCAATGGAATTGGTAATTTCCAATCTTTCCAGCAAAAGAACCTTTGATACGAATCGTGTTAACAGTTAAATTCGGTTCAGTTCGGATCGGATATATTCGCACTTCGCAGTTTTGAATCATTACCTGAGTAATACATCAAATCATAAAGCGTACCTAATATTATTAGTTCGGTAGAGTTCATTCCAATCATGTTGAAAAAATATCACGTTTCCATTGCTGGAGTTCAAAGGTTAAACTTTTTCGTTTTCCTCCTCGTTACAGCCTTTTTCCTTCTCCTTAGAGAATACAGACGTTAAATATTTAATGTAAACCTAAGCACAGGATGTTGAACTGTGAGTGAGCTTGGCTCACCTGCAACATCCATGAGCTCAGTGGGAATAATGAAATAACTACGAGTACTTCCGGGATTTAGAATGATGTTTGTCAAGTTTTACAGTTTATGTGTGTGTGGTTTACGATTTGCGAAAGACAATTTAGTTACATTACTTTCTTGAAACATTACGACAATTTTCACTTATCACTTAACATCAAAGTACACCTTACAAAAACTTCTGACACAATATATTAGTACTTTATAGGAGGATTCGAGATGCCGTAAGCAATCAATCAGAACGTTTAAAGTGTTCATACATACAAATAGGTTGTGTTCAGAGGAATATATAGATAAAGCGGACTATCGCCTAGAGTGTCTACATACTCTGCTGATTCACTGCCTTTCAAGAGTTGAAATAAAATGAGTGCCTATATCTATTTTTGTCTAATATCCATATCTACACTAATATAATAAAGAGGAAAGATTTGTTCGTTTGTTTGTTTGAAATGAATAGGCTCCGAAACTTCTAGACCGATTTGAAAATTGCTTTCACCATTAGAATCTTACATTATCCCTGGTGTACATAATATTTTCAAAAAATAAGAAATCCTTAAGAAAATTTCAATAATGTAACCCAAAGTAGCAAAATTTTGCCTATAAAATTCATTATTTGGCATGTGCTCAGAAAAGGGGCATATTTATGGAGATGAAGTTCGTGGAGTACCTACTAAACCCGAGCGAACGTAGTCGCAGGCAAAGTGCTAGTGATACATAAAAAAATTGGCCAAATGCGAGTCGGAGTCACACACGAAGGGTTCCGTACCATAAACCTAATTTTTTTTTACTTGTGGTTATGGCGGCAATAGAATTACACAATCTGTGAAAATTTCAACTGTCTACCTATTAAGGTTCTTGAGATGCAACCCGCTGCCAGACAGACGGATGGACAGCGGAGGCTAGAAGGTTGGGTAATGAGGTGTTGCGCTTAACATTCATGGTAAAGCTCATGCGGCTACTATTCGATATTATCCCGTTAGACGCGCTTAGTGGTAATACAGTTTGAATTAACAGAGTGATAAGGTGGAGGAAAAACAGAAGTAAAATCATTTAGAAAATTCTAGTTGTACTTAAAACAATGGTTTAAGTTGGATTCCAAGGACATCTCAACAAAGTAACCTAACAATAAAACCGCCCATTCGTCCTACTTATCATAAAACAAACATAAAAACTCACAATTTTGTCACATCTTTAACACCTCGCTATACATAATTCTGCTCCCTTCAGGTACATAAATTGTTTGTAGGAAGTCATAACTTACAGCAGTTCTCCCGGATGTAAAATACACTTCCTCATGAAGTTACTTGGTTTTTCAGTTTATTTTATTTTTTCTGCACATTTTATGAAACTTTTAAAATGCAATTCATCTAATCCATGTAAAATACTGGCAGTCAGACATCCCACAAGACTGAAAATCAACCGCAATACGGTTGCAATATTGCTGGTTGCCGTAAATTTTACAGTTGCTTGATTGTCTTGACTTTCTTATGTTATTCAATTTTTACTCAACATCATTTCATGACATATTAGTCATGGTGTATTTTTATATTAAATACTTGTATTATTATCCATCTAACACATATTTTTATACTAATTATTCATAAAACATCAGTTTTAAGTTACTTGTACACACTTATTCACCGGCACTGCAGGCAGTGTGTATTCAAAACCACAAAAACGAACTGCATAAAAGTAAAAAGAAAATTTGCAAATGGAATTAGTTCTGCTCGATGAAACGTTACGCAAAAAGCGTGAGAAACGAACGGGTTTTAAAGCGATTTCGCCAGTAAAAGGATTTTCTCTCTGTTGAATCTCGGAGAGTCTGATTGGATTACTTTATAAACTTTATTATTCTGTGTGGCGATTGAGTAATGATAAACATTGATTTTTATAACTTTATTAATTAATAGCTGACCCGATAATTTTACTGTACGTGTGTATGTCACTGAACTCCTCCTAAACGGCTGAACCGATTTGAATGATTTTTTTTGTATGCGTTTGGGTGGCGCGCCGGATGGTTTAGATTCACAAATAGGGTAGGTAGGGTAGGTAGAAAGAGTAGCCATTGGACGGAAGCGAAGCCACGCGGGTCAGCTAGTCTTTATTTATATAATTCTACTGTACGTATGTATGTCACTGAACTCCTCCTAAACGGCTGAACCGATTTGAAGGTTTTTTTTTGTATGCGTTTGGGTGGCGCGCCGGATGGTTTAGATTCAGTAATAGGGTAGCCAGTAGACGAAAGCGAAGCCACGCGGGTCAGCTAGTCTTTATATATATAATTCTACTGTACGTATGTATGTCACTGAACTCCTCCTAAACGGCTGAATCGATTTGAATGATTTTTTTTGTATGCGTTTGGGTGGCGCGCCGGATGGTTTAGATTCAGAAATAGGGTAGGTAGGGTAGGTAGAAAAAGTAGCCAGTGGACGGCAGCGAAGCTACGCGGGTCAGCTAGTCTTTATATATATAATTCTACTGTACATATGTATGTCACTGAACTCCTCCTAAACGGCTGAAACGGTTTGAATGATTTTTTTTGTATGCGTTTGGGTGGCGCGCCGGATGGTTTAGATTCAGAAATAGGGTAGGTAGGTAGAGTAGCCAGTAGACGGAAGCGAAGCCACGCGGGTCAGCTAGTCTTTATATATATAATTCTACTGTACGTATGTATGTCACTGAACTCCTCCTAAACGACTGAACCGATTTGAATGTTTTTTTTTGTACGCATTTGGGTGGCGCCCTGGATGGTTTAGATTCATGTAGGGTAGGTAGGTAGAGTAGCCAGTTGAGCTAGTTATATACAATATATGTATAGTAGGTTAGTCGAATTAGTAGAATTTACTTATGTAAACGGTTTTTTCAAAGAAATGGGACGACAGCGAGTGAAGTGATTTTCTTTATAAATAAAATTGTTATTGTTTGCATTTCCTGAGACATGGAGACTTCTATATGAATTCTGAAACGTATAGTACTCTAGGAATTAACAAGCGACTAACACCCGACCGGGCGGTGAAGATATATGTTCGAAACCTTTCTAAAAATCGGGTTTTTGTTAAGATTATTTTTAATTTCAATTCAGATACTGGATTTTATAAAAAACATGCTGATACTGTGTTGAGTGTCTTTTGTGCTACGACAGCGTAGCTACTGTCACGTTGCGGCCGCGTAGGCATTCTACGTAGCAACGATTCGAAACATAAGTGTAAGTACTCATTTAAACTTCCTAATTACTCCATTCAAAATAAGTTAGTAACTCGTCAATGTAACCCGTGTTCAACAGCTTAGTAATCAGGTCAGGGATTTTTTATGCCGTTACGCAAAACTTTACAAAATTCTAATGACACATTTAGCAGCACTCTGTTACGCTGAATCTTAAAATTGTTTGACATTATAATGGGGTCACAGTTCTGCTCCGCATTGAAGCTACAAGGTCAGTTCTCTCTGGTTGAATGAAAACTGCTCTTAAATAACTGTTCTGAGGGCACATTTATTTCTTGAAAATTTCACAACTGTTTGGTAAGAACGAGCGAGATGTTTAAGATTTATTTAAAAAAATACATTGTAGGAGTAGGAAAAAAATCAGTTAGACTTCTTTTGAGCTAGAGCATTTTTATACTTATGAAAATTCAAAATTATCAAATTAGTCTTAGCAAATACGTACTTATTGTTAAATTATCAAAAGTTCTTCAATCAAGATTTCGTATATTTTACGTATAAGTATTAAAACTTTTTTTTTATGTAAAAAAAGCAATATTTCTGGAAGCTTATGAGAAAACAAACTCGGGTTTGACGGACGTCTTTGAATCATTATCAGCTTACATCGTGAGAAAATAATTAATTGAATACAACTTTCATATAAGTCTTTCAAATGTTCTGCAGTGCAGTGTAGTTTATACAGAATTATTATATCAGAACATTGATTTATTACAATATAACCAAACTACAATAACTATGACCAAATATAAAACGTGCTTAAACAATATTTTAATAAACTAGTCATAATAAACTACAAATCGTAGCCAAAGAAAAAATCCTTTCCACACATCACCTTTCAACAACTGCATCAAACGAACATAACTTATTCATAAAACAGCATCTGCTCTTTTATAGTCGAAGTAGCCAAAGTCTTGAACATCGACGACGAGTTGCCAGCCTGTCGGTTTTCTGCCGGTTGCATTTTGGGGAATGTGCGACGAAATTTCATAATTTAATTCCGCAAGCCCGTTCCATCATCGGACCGCAACACGAACGGCGATGCGGCACCGGTACATGGTGGACATCCCACCCATACGCACAAAACGTTTTGGGAACACATTCATAATGCGTACAGCTAAGGAGTGGAATTCCCTGCCGGAGTCTGTGTTTCCTGATAGTTACAACCTGGCAGTCTTTAAGTGAAGAGTGAATAGGTTACTTCTAGGCAAGCGTGCTCCATCTTCGACCACATCATCGCTTACCATCAGGTGAGATAGTGGTCAAACGCGTGCCTATCAATAGTAAAAAAAAAGTCGAAACAACTTCTGAAATATACCAAGGAAGTGTAGGTAAAGTAGGAATGCCTTACTTTTTTAAATCTACTTCACTTCCTTGCGTGTTATCTTGTGCATTTACGTTTCACTTCACAGTAGAATCAGGTTGAAATATTATTCAGAATTTTGAAAGTTCGCAAGCGTTATGACCTAGCTAAATGATTGAAATTGTTACTTTTCACAAACCATTAAACCATGTAAAGCCATAATCTGCATGTTTTAAAAGAAGAAGCTAATTTTTGAATTCATACTTTTATAAATCTATATAAATATAAGAGCTTCAAATTTTTTTCTTTACAAAGATTGAACCAGGAAGGGCACAATTTTCGTTACAAAAATTGTTGTTTTTTACATTATTAAGTAACATGTATATAATAGAGGCCGTATTATGAAACCATAGCAAGTTCTAATTCGACGCCAATACCATTTATCGAGCAAGATAATAAACTATGGAATTCAGTTTACGAAATATCGAACAAACGAATTGGTTATAAGATTCAACTCTCATATTTACATTATAGTTTAAGTCAAGTACAAGTACATGAGACAAGTAGAAAATTTCCTAAAATTTTTAATTTCTAGGATAGAAAAACGACAATTAAAGAGCAAAATAGTTAATTTTTTAAATTATAAAAAATAATATTTTTTCTGTGTGTTGGTCAAAGTCAAAGTCAAAGTCAAAAACGTTTATTTCAATTAGGCCATTAAACGGCACTTTTGAATGTCATCATCACATTTAAAATAACAGGGATTCTACTGTCCAGTCGGAAGGGTAGATTCTAATGGAGAAGAACAGACAAGAAACTCCATAGTTACTCTTTTCAAATCAATTTTCAAAAACTTTTTTTAATATATGTGAGGACCATGAACCCAGAGTATGCAGAGGTAGACTTATTAATTTTCTAAATAAGTACATGGTACTCACATATTTACAAATATTGGAACCATCAATTAGTAGAGTGTGA
Source organism: Lacanobia oleracea (assembly GCA_950371165.1). NCBI lineage: Eukaryota > Metazoa > Arthropoda > Insecta > Lepidoptera > Noctuidae > Lacanobia > Lacanobia oleracea. The sequence goes on from OX493404.1 coordinate 7,087,866, forward strand.
GTGAACAGAAAAATAAAAACCCAAAACTGAAACAGTAGGTACAACTATAAAGTAAAAAACAAAACATAAACCAACCAGTTTTATCTTGTCTCCACCATTGTTTGTCCTAAGGAGCAAGACCAGCATGTTTCCAAGCATTCTTATCCTGAATGTAATCTTCTAATTTGTAATATGCTTGTTGACAAAGTGTGCTTTTAATGTAGGATTTAAATTTTCTTTCATTTGGTTCTAATATGTCACAAGGTATTTTATTGTAACATTTAACACAGTACCCCATGAAAGATGTGTGTACTTTAGCTAATCTATAAAATGGTTGATCTAATTTATCTTTATTTCTAGTATTAATATTATGTCTATCACTAATTTTACTAAAAAAATGACGATTTTTCCGTACATACACAATATTTTCATACATGAACTGGTACCTAGATAAAAGCGTCTTGGCTAACCAACCATTTCTATGCGATCCTCGATATGATTGTTATAATTATGGTAACAGTGAAATCTCGTGTAGGTTTTGTTTGTAAAAAAAAATACAAATACGTTTACACTTCGTAAAATAAAAAAAAATAACTAACAAAGAAATAGCATTAATTATATACCGCAATCATGTATGTTCAGTATTGAGGTATGGGATAATAATATAGGGGAAACTCTACAGATGCCCAGAGAGCATTTATAGCCCAGAAAAATATATAAGGCCAATCTATAGTCTCAGGTGGACTGATTCGTGCCGATAAGTGTTTACTGATAAACGTTTACTTACACCTCCATCCATGTGCGTTTTTTGAAATGTGCGAATTCGTTAGACACCACCTATCACTTTTGAGCAGGATAATAAGGCCCAATTAAAAAAGAAAATACTACAAAAGCCTCTGGTTGTGTAAAAGAAACTTAACTCCCGCCTTGTTAGCTGGAACGGGTCGGTAGATGTTCATTAATACTCTTTGATCGTCCTCCATGATACGCAGAGCTTCGGTAATCAACAGACGGCGAGTTAATGGAATTCTTTTACCGAACAACCTCTGAATTTAATTGAGTAAGATTTGGGTCACCTTTAACGCAATTAAATACCCTTAAAACATTTCTCTGTAATTTACCTTTCAGTAATGTTATTTTAGAAGACAGTGACAGTACTTTAGCTAAGGGAAGCTAATGGAAAGTTTGAATTTGTTGATAGAAATGTTGAAAGTAGAATAAAAAAAACTGGCCAAGAGCGAGTCGGACTCGGGTGCAAAGTGTTTCGAACGAATTTCACTTTTGTAACATGTAATATTGACTTCTATTAGAAGTCAATATTACATGTTACAAAAGTGAAGTTTTCCTGTAATCTATAGGTAAAGAATTAATTATTTATCTGCATATTTTTTAAAATTTAAGATTCAATTGTTTCAGGCATAAGAATTAGAATGTTACACGGCACAATATAAAAAACATTTTTAAATTTATTTTCTGAATCCCCCAAAAGTGGCCAACATAATGCGTCTATGATTGGGTTAAAGAAGTTTATTTGATGTAATAACAAACAAGATTTGATGCTAATAGTAAATCATTAGAAATATTTTTCTAAAAAGGAGCAACAGAAATTCCATTAAAATATTAGCTTTACCTATGAAATTGCCGTTCTGCAGTACTGGCCATTTCAAATCAAAATAATTTTTGTTTGGCTAAGAATTCTAATTTAAAATTAATTTTATTTTAAAAACATGTTTTTTTTTTCCAAAAGTAGTTATTTGTTTATTAATTAGTGTTACATTTTCATCGCATTTCAATCTTTTTCGTCATCACGGATACGTTAAAAATTCGAGTAATTATGGAATATGAATACCGTCGTGGCAGCAACGCGGCACAAGCGGCACGCAACATCAACGACGTTTACGGAGCTAACACTACAAACCAACGCACCACTTGTTATTGGTTTGCTCGCTTCCGTTCTGGAAATTTCGACCTGAAAAATGAACCTCGCGGTCGTCCGAAGACTTTGGTCGACAATGACGAATTAAAGGCGATTGTGGAAGCTGATGATACACAATCTACGGCTGAATTAGCAGCAGCTTTCGACGTTAGCGTCAAAACAATATTGGTCCATTTGCGTCAAATTGGCAAGGTAAAAAAGCTTCACAAATGGGTGCCCCACGAACTCAATGATCGCCAGCGCGAAATACGCGTCGAGACGTGCCTTGCACTGCTCAACAGACACACAAATGAAGGAATTTTGAACCGCATTGTTACCTGCAATGAAAAATGGATTCTGTTTGATAACCGCAAGCGCTCAGCAAGTTGGTTGGATCCTGGTTCAGCACCTAAACAATGCCCTAAACGAAAACTTACCCCTAGAATAGTGATGGTCACTGTTTGGTGGTCTAGCGCCGGTGTGATTCATCACAGCTTCTTACCAAACGGGGTGAGCATTACTGCAGATGTGTACTGTGAAGAACTGAACACAATGATAGAGAAGCTGGCAAATCTCCAACCAGCATTGGTCAATCGCTCGTCTCCGCTGCTCCTGCACGACAACGCGCGGTCTCATACTGCACAGCAGACGGTCTCCAAGTTGCAAGAACTGGGGTTGGAAGCTCTCCGCCATCCGCTCTACTCACCAGACCTTGCGCCTACAGACTACTATTTTTTCCAGAATTTGGATAACTTCTTGGCGGGAAAAAAATTCAATACCCGAGAGGCAGTACAAAATGCCTTTGAAGAATTTGTTGCCTCCCGTCCAGCTGATTTCTTTAAGAAGGGCATCAATAAACTGCCACTGCGTTGGCAAAGATGCATTGATTGCATGGGTGATTACTTCGATTAATACAAATAAAAAATACATGAAAAAAAATCGTTTAAATTTTTTCATACAAAACGGCAATTTCATAGGTAAAGACCTATAATTTCTAAACTCTTGAAAATACTTGTAATTAACTTGTCAGTTTTATTGAAGTATTTTTCGTTATGAGAAATAATAACTCGATCTTTTCGAAAATTAGGTACGTCCTGGCCATTTTTTATGACAAAAATGTGAATTACCATTTAATAAGACCAAAAAAATAAATTAAAAATAAACCTAATGGCATTTCAATGTTTTTTTAAGAGAAAGTAGCCAGTATTTTCTGGATGTAAATTTTTTAAAAGATTGCACTACACATTTAGAGTTTTGCTACAATCTGTATTTCAATCCAATTTACTATACCTATTTCTAAGTGCTTGTTGAGATACTTTTTGATAGGGAAACAACAAATTTTCAGTCTATACACGACGTCAAATTGAAACTCTCAGGGTACCAGCTAAGATGAATCGCTCCAATTTGAAAGCACTATTTAATTGTGTTCGGTGATAAAGAAAACGATATTATACCAAATAAATAAACACACGCATTGAAGTGCATCGCATGTGTCATTGATTCGCTTAAAATGGTCTTTAGTCTCTAAAAGATATCTACTATGTACTTGAGCATAATTATTTTATCCGTCCGCGCACTCAAGCCATATAAAATAAAAGATAGTGCTAGCGCATACAACAAAATCATACTGAATATTGTAAGCGCTGAGTGCTCAACGAACTATTCCTCATTTACTAACCTCAGGGGAAGGTCAATATGTACCTACCTACATAAATAATTGTGTCCATAAACATAACTAAATTATAGGTAGTTTCAAGCCAAGTGTATTCCACCAAGAACGCAAGTTAGTATTAAATAGTGACGAGCCTAACCAGGCTGAATTCCTACCGTTCCGCTTCTCTCTGTAAAAAAAAAAGAAAAAATCTAAAGTTTCAAGCGGTAGTTACTGACGAAAAGTAATTATTCGTGAGTGAATTGACTAAGGAAGAACCAGTCTTATTGATGGCCTAATAAACTCATTGGTTAAAGACTTTCTGTAGTAAACATATTGGCAATATTATTATTAGATAGTATTAAGAAAATCGATGTACGATTTTCTTAATTTTATCGGCTGCTCGGACGTGATGCGTAGATGAATTCATTTAACTTCAAAATGATTACCGCGTAAAAGTTTGTTTTCAATAGTGTGTACAAGGCTTCTAAACAACGAATGAGCCTCAAAACTTTAAAAACTGGCAACCGGGAAATGGAAGGCAACTGCGCATATTCAATTTTGAAATCAACAATTTTATTTCACTTAGCTGAGGTCACGTAGACATATTGTTTTTTTTTTTATTATTATTGATTTTAGGTTGTTTATACTAATATTAAGTTTAGTGGTGTTCAGTGATATTATTATAAACTGACACCGGAAAACTAATAATCAAATAGGAATAAGTAATAAAAAAACTTTGTTTTGTTTTTAGAAGTCGGTTGTATTTTTTGTAAAAAAGTTTTTTATTTTTCACTTTTTAGTGGTACCTAGGTACCTGCGTACCCATTAACAGCGTACCGGCACAATGTTATGTTAAGAACTGGTGTAAATACTAAAAAAACATGCGATTTCAGCAATCCCGATCCCTTTGCTATCATTTATTGAATAGTTCCATTGCCTTCCTCCGAAGTTCTTCGTCAGATCTTCACCAAATTGAAACAGAACCAGTCCAGGAAAATACTCATTCAAACAAGAAAAGAATCATCCAAATCGTCTGACAATTGGCTAAAGTATCGCTGAACAAACATTTTTCATGGGATTTCATCATCAGATCCTAATTTATACCTTTCATCATCAGGTCAGCAACATGAGATGATAATTACCAGTCACAAATATCTGAATTGCGTTAGAAAGTTCATGAAAAACACTGTATGTGCCTATAAAATTTGAGGGTTGCCCTCGATTTTCATGGGATCCCATCGTCAGATTCTGACATGGTGACAATCGGACCAATCGAGAAGCATAGCCTTCCAGATGATACATTTTTTTTTTCAAATCGGTTCATAAATGACGGAGTTATGAGGTAACAAACATATAAAAAAAAAAATACATCCGAATTGAGAACCTCCTCCTTTTTTTGAAGTCGGTTAAAAAGGCGACTGACGATACAGGTTAACCATTATTTTGAAAAATTACTGTCCTAGTGATAACGTTTTTTTTTGGGTAATGTTTTAACTTATTGGATGGCAGTAAGTAGCCACATTTGGCAGCTAACCAAACTACGAGCTTACACAATCAGCACGATGGTTGAAGTGCTAACTTGAAAGGTTTATGATAGAACTGCGAATGTAGGTACTAAATCATTTATTAGCTTATCGAGGCGACGGTTTGGCGAAATGTGTGAGATTTTGAAACGAAGAGATTTTAGACAAACGTTAATGTAGTGAAAGAGAGGTGTTCACTATATTACAAATTATTATTATTATTTTATTTTGTTAAATCATTTAACCCTTAATGAATAACTCATAAAAAACACTGATAGTAGAAAATGTTAAACTTTCACAATGCAGAGCTCAAATGGAAAGTCAGAATAATTTAATGAAATCTTGCGTCGCCCGAAAATTCTAAGTTTACTTGAAATGGGCACAAACGTTTTTAAAATTTGATTTTATTCCCAGGTGCAGAGTCCCGTACTAGTGGTGGAGCTGAGCCTGAATAGACTAGAGGGCACACAGCTCAGGGCGCTGGGTCTGCTGTCCGTGTACGGGTTCAACGTGACGTATGAGGTGCGAGGAGCAGCGCAGTCTCCGGCAGCCACTTCATGCAGCGCCGTCGAGTGCCGGCTGCTGGGACACTGCTACGCCACACACGATTATCAGTGAGTTGGGTATCTCTTTATTGAATTAATTGTGATTACTACTTACTACCTATTGCATCAATACAACCGTATAGTTTATTCTGCCATTTGGGCGTCATTTACTCACTGGTAAAAAGCCCATACACGATATAACTTTGCTCTCATTATGCCATGGAGATTACAGTGTCTTTATTTACAAAATAATGTGGCTCACTCCACACTGTTTTCCGCAACGCAGACAGTTTTATTGTTCGTGTTTCGAGGGTTACTCCGGAGCAGACTGCGGAGAGGGTCCGCTGTGCCCGAGCACCTCCAACATGTGTAGGAACGGCGGGACCTGTAGGTGAGATTTTGTTACAATTGCCTCGAATTTTTGAAGTTATAAAATATGGATGGAAACAGGAGAATGTAGAGAATGCGGTTTCTTTTCATTTCTGGAGACCAAGCCACATCTGTTTGTAAAGTTGTCTTTTTAGTTTTTTATGTTATTACGCTTTTTGCTTCATTAATCCTAATGTGGCCGATTTTTAGTATTCTTTATTCTTTAACAAAAAGAGTTTGAAATAAAGTAGAATAAACAAATGTGAAGTCATTTACAGTATTTCAAGCGCATTCGTTTTATTGTAAATGTGTATAGTTTTAGGCATGTGTATTTCCAGCTAGATGTACCGTGTAGTAGCTGATCAAACGGCTTCATGGTCGAAATCTTTAATTTAAAACAACGTCATGATTTTATTCAATTTCACAAATTGCTTGTTATCATCAGACAGCTGGGCGAGGCCGCCGTCAGCTGTATCTGCGCACCGGGCTACACGGGGGAGCTGTGCGAGGCGCAGCTAGCGCCGCCAGGTGAGACTACTTCATCCTACAAGCTGGTTGTGTCGACAGACAGCTGGGCGAGGCCACCGTCAGCTGTATCTGCGCGCCGGGCTACACGGGGGAGCTGTGCGAGGCGCAGCTAGCGCCGGCAGGTGAGACTACTTCATCTTACAAGCTGGTTGTGTCGACAGACAGCTGGGCGAGGCCACCGTTAGCTGTATCAGCGCGCCGGGCTACACGGGGGAGCTGTGCGAGGCGCAGCTAGCGCCGGCAGGTGAGACTACTTCATCTTACAAGCTGGTTGTATCGACAAAAATCTGGGCGAGGCCGCCGTCAGCTATATCTGCGCACCGGGCTACACTGGGGAGCTGTGCGAGGCGCAGCTAGCGCCGCCAGGTGAAATTAATTCATCTTAAAAGCTGGTTGTGTCGGCAGACAGCTGGGCGAGGCCGCTGTCAGCTGTATCTGCGCGCCGGGGTACACGAGGGAGCTGTGCGAGGCGCAGCTAGCGCCGCCAGGTGAGACTACTTAATCTTACAAGCTGGTTATATCGGCAGACAGCTGAGCGAGGCCGCTGTCAGCTGTATCTGCGCGCCGGGCTACACGGGGGAGCTGTGCGAGGCGCAGCTAGCGCCGCCAGGTGACTAGTCATTATTTATTGGCAATCATTTCAAGGACGTGACAACCACCGGTGGTACCTCTATTTCTATTCATGTTTGAAAAATATACATACATACATACATTCTCTCGAAAAATATAAGCCTCTTTCTTTCGCAGTCGGGTAAAAAGCACGGTTTCGATTGACTAGGTTGCAGTTAATTTAAATACAGCAAGCTAAGCACCCAATAACTTCGCCTCCCATGAAAAGTACAGGCCACTCTATTTTATTAATTTACATAATTATTTCTTTTAAAGTACCAAAAGTTTCATTTTGCATCCGTCACGTCATGTTATTCGAGTGAATTTTGTTACAGAATGCGGTATAGACGAATGTGCAGAAGTTTGTAAGGAAGGAACAGCTTGTGACTGTAACCCGAAGGATACAGATATCGGTGAGTAGCTATTTACGAGGACTTAGGTACCTCTGAAGACTTACCTATATAACCACTCACTTGCTTTTGGAAACGATTGTTTCCAAAACTGAACACCCGTGATTGCTTCTGGCAACAATCGTTTCCAACAACCAGTTTTTACTAAACAACTTTAAACTTTATTTTGTAGTGCATAAAGTCCTCGTGAAACGTTTTTAAACCATAGACTAATATATTATCCGACCTTTAAATACAAGTTGGCAACATAATAAATCTATTTCTTATTACACGATACGAAATAAAGCTTAACATCGCCATTTTGTGTTTTTCTAAGTGAGCGTCTCTGTGTGCTGGAAGTTGTTTTAAATATTTTATTCCACATAAAATATATCCATGTGTGATTAAATGTGTGTAGTAATTAATCTAGTTTATGACTAAAATAAGAAACAATGCTGTTGTCGATCTTAGTTTTTAGTAAAACGCATTTTTCCATACAAGTAGGTAATATTTTGGGTAGTTAAAGTTTCAAGGTACATTGAAAAATACGGAAACAAGATCTATTAAAAAAACAGACACAGTGTTTAAGCTTGTTTTAATGGCTATTCAGAACAGTTATAAAATTTGAAGTGTGCTTCTGGAGCGAGTCACAATCAAAGTTTTATTACGGCGTGTCGTACGCTCAGATGCGGTCAAAGGTCACTGGCAAACGACCCTCTTTCTTGTATGTTAACAGAATCAGCACGATTTGAAACTAGACTAGAAGTAGTGGAACCAGCATCAGCAGGTGGAAACATATCTGAACAAGTCATAAAACAGGTATTTACAAACAAAATAAATGTACAAAAAATTATATCCCAGCTATAAAAATTACGTGTAACCTACCTCTTTCAGTTAACCAGTTATTTAAAAGCATCAAACATAGAATTGGAAGATGAAATAGAAATTATAAACATCAGGTGAGTATTTCACGTATCTTCTCTTCTATGATTTGCGCTGGTGTGGGGTGTGTTGTGTACATGTGTGTGTGTGTCAGTGCGGCGGGGGAGCCAGGCGCGCGCGGGGTGTGGGCGCGCGTGTGGGTCGCCCGGCGCAACGCGGGCGCACTGCGCGCGGCACTGGGGCGCATGCGCACACTGCGCGCTGACACCACGCACTTCCACATGCAACCCGCGCTCAGCTTGCACGTGAGTACCCATACTTCCACCCACCCATACCCACACGGTCACACCCATACTACCCATACTTTACTTATTTTGTAATGGTAAACACGTGTCGTCTGACACGTGTTTACCATTTTTTTGTTTTTCGAAAATGTTGGCTCGGTTATGTTGAATGCAAAGTTTTCTGTTGCAGACTCTAATAAAAAACCATCGTCCAGAAATATGGGAGGGGTCAGAATTTATACTAACATGTATGGCGTATGGATCTCCCAACATCGTCTTCACGTGGTACAAAGATGGAATCAAGATAAACTTCAATGGAACTACGAGGTGTGCAAAATTGAACATTGAGTTAGAGTGACTGTATGTTTTTAGATTTTTGACAAGTAATAAACAGTCCACATCAGAAAAAATAACTGACCAGATAAACCGTATGAACAAAGCGGACGCTAGCTAATGGCCTGTCGCCGAGACCGACGAGCAATGTTCAGTCCTGGCATCAAACGAGCGGCCATTCAATTACCGGCGACTGTTATTTAACCACACCGATTAATCGGCCAACTTTCAACGCGCGTCCTTTTGAAGGTTTCATTTCATTTAGTTTTTACTATTCAAACAAGCATATTCAGCAGAGGTGAACGTTAAGGTTAAAACATTTTGAAATGTACTTTTTCGATTTTAATAAAATCAGACGATACAGCAGCATTGTGCAATAACCAAATACATATTGCAATTTAAAGTTCGTTCTATTTTCAGAGAAATTTGGACACGCACGGTGTCAGAAGACGCGCTCGGTCGCCGCATGTCAATGTTAGGCATAGCAGAAGCGAAGAAGCTCGACAACGGCAAGTGGTCCTGTGCAGCAGACGATGCTGGCAGAAGACGATGTAGAGCGCTGAGGCTGTCGGTGCTGAGACCTCCCGATATACGACTCGTGCCCTCCACCATCACTGTCAATAAGGTGAGTCATTTATGATCGGTGGTCAAATTTGCGATGGATACACAAATCGGAATTGCAAAAATATATTAGGTATTATTCATGTATATCACAGGGTGACAACGTGAGTATAACATGTCTGGCGGGAGCGGGGCGGGTGCACGGCGCGCTCGGGTTCAGTTGGGCGAGGGAGAGGACGCTGCTACCGATGGCGCCGGGCAGAGTAGTCTGGGAGGATCTGTTCCCTGCGGGGAGCGTACTCAAGCTTTATAACGTACAGGTATGTTTTGTGCAAATGCTTTTCATACGTTTGGTCTTTTAACATAACATAAGGACGCCTTCGGTTAATTTCAGTTATATTTTGAATTTTTTAAACAGAAATCCAGCATTTTCCGGTGTCAGATATCATCAATGGCTGGCACTAACGCCAAAGGCGTGACCTTGTGGGCTCTAGGAATTGACGACGAAGCGTGTGAAAGCGACGCCTCATACGACTTGCGCTGGCCGAAAACTGCTCCCGGCGCGCATGCCACAGCCTCCTGCCCTCCTGGGTACAGCGGTGAGACCACCAGGCAAGTATAAGAATCACCGTTGTTTAAGATTATCCCATCAACGTAACGCATTCAAAATTTATATGCGAAGTACTTTTCAGGTTTTGTGAGCCAAAAACCGGCCAACATGGCGTCAAATGTATGCCACCAGATTTCTCTGGTTGTGTTGCAGACTCACTCAGAGATATTTATGAACAGGTAAATAAAAACCAAATAATGAAAAGATACTTTTTGACTAAAGTACCTACCATTACACATTAATACGTTTGTCAGTTTACTCTGATATCGCTGGGCTACTCGTGGCGCTCGGCGTGGCACGTATCGCGGCAGTACGGCGCAGTGCTGCGCTCCCTGCCGACACACCCGGGCGAGGGCGCGCCTCCCCTCACACATGCAGCGCACATGCTGCACTACCTCATGTCTGCTGCAGCTCAGCCAGCCGACAGGCTCCACAGCGCGGAACATCTGCTGCGCATCTTTGACTACTTGCTGACATATCCTGATGCGTTCCTTGATGAGCAGGTAAGAGTTCAATATCTTATAATATCCTGTCAAATATTCTTTCTGACATTCTATTAAAAAGCTATAGACGTTTTCTTTATTAGAAAATCTTTGAACTCCAAAACGCGGTGGTGGACGCAGCAGGACTTCGAAGTAGCTTCAACAAGCGCTTCCACGAGTTCACAGTCACAACTGCACCAGTACAATTGGACAACGCGGCGCACTTCTCGCTTCAGCCAGCTCCAGGGGCCCGCGAGGAGTGGCTCGTGACGTCAGCAGCAGTGGAGCTGGCGGAGACAACTGGCAATGTTTCCGTGGTCACCGTGCTGTATCATGATTTGGGAGCAAGGTTGCCATCGCTAACAAGATACGTCGAGTATAAGTAAGGATCCTTTTCGTGATTATTAATTTATTGGCAAATCTGATTTTTGCTTTGCTTACAAGTTGGAAAATTAACGATGTGTATACTGTCCTGTTTTTTTTGGAGTTTTCGTCATTTTCTGCCTTTTTATTTTTGTTTCGTGTCCTTTTTATTTATTTATTTATATATTATTTTTCTGTCCCTGCTACACAATATAGTAGTGCAACTCTTCCAGGTCTGGCCGCGCGATACAGTACACAGTGGCATCACAACAGTTGCAGGTGTCTGTCAGCGATGCGGGGGTTAATCTCACTCTGCCTCACACTGTCACTCTGCTGTTTGCGCACTCCAAGAACTACAGCGCCATTGGTGAGTATATACCGCACAGCATACAGTGCCGTCGTGAGTAAAAATGTATTCAGGTGATGTAGTTGTCGTGGTCAGCATCTCAGCTTGCGTGTGGAGGTCGGTCGCGCTCGTCGCCGCGCGTGTGGAGCACGCAGGCGTGTGAGCTGCGCATACCGCAGCACACACACGTCGCGTGCCGCTGTCGGGGAGTCGCCACCTTCGCGCTCTTCACTGTGGACAGGGTGAAATTAGTAAGTTCTTGTTTGAAAAGTCATTTAAGGTCTGATGATGCAAACAAATAAATAATAGGTTTTTTTATTTAGACAGGTACAGAGAATGACTTACGCGACATAGTGAAGATCACAGTGAGCCTGGGAGCTGCGATGTGTCTTGTGGCTGCGTTCGTACAACTCTTCAGTTTAGCAGGTGGCAGTAAGATCAGGCTGCCAGTGTTGCTCAAAGCAGCTACTGCGGGCTTTCATTCTGCTGCGTTCTTGACTTTTTTGGAATGTGACATGAGTCAGGTGAGTTATAATAACGTTCTTTCCTGGGTTAAGCTGCGGTCCAACTGCCTGAATTTTCGCAGGCACCATGATCCACCATGTCAGGCCGACAACCGTTGGAATCGTTGCGTCCGATGAAGCCTGCCGTGGCCTGGCTTAGTGTGTCCGATCCATCGAAAGTTAGTAAGCTCAAAGGCGCCGCCATGGCGCCTATCGTGGTTTGTCTTCAACCGGGCCGTGGGACAGCGGGCGGCTTAAATGGTCCTGGTTGAGTGAGTGAGGTGTGTTGCTACGCTTGGCAGGGCGTAGCCTGTGACGGCAACGCGGGCTGGGCCGTGGCGCTGTGCTGGATGGCGGGCTGCGCCACGCTGTGTTCCGCGCCGCTGCTGCTGCAGGCTGAGCTGGCTGCGACAGCCACGCACGCGCCCTCTGTTGGACTACTGTGCGGTACGTGTAGGTGCAGACGAGCTGGTGTGCAGGAGGGCCGCGCGTGTGGCTATATTCACGTGAACTGATTGCAGGCGTATGCACACTATGCTGGCTGACAGCTCGACTGTGGGGCGGCTCGCCGCTGCAGCTGGGCGCTGCCGCCAATGTCGTGTGTGCTGCAGGCCAAGCGCTACTAGCCACGCTTGCACTCGCGCTTGCACTTGCGCTTAGAGCCCGAGCACAAGACCACGAGCATAAGCACAAGGCGAGACAGGAGCGCGCGCGCGAACGAGCACGAGTAGTGCGGCACACGCTAGTGCTGCTGCTCACTACGTGCGCCACGCAAGCGGCCGGCGTGGCGTACGTGCAGCCCGCGGAGACCGGGGCCGCGCGCGCCGTGCTACTAGCTGCAACCGCGCTCGCTAATGTGAGTCGACATAACAGTGATTCTTATTCTTGAAGACTTAGAATTTAATACTTCCATTGCATGGCCAGGGTGTAGCGATGCTGGTGTGCTACGTGATCGTGGACGACGAGTGTCTGCAGGCAGTGCGGCGCGTGCTGACGCTCTCCTCACACAGCGAGTGGCAGGACACGACGGGGGAAGACGCCTCACATAGTCGTAAGTGATATTATTTATTTTGACACATAATATGCCTCGACTGCGAGAAACGGTGCGTACAAAGAACACGTAAACCAAAAATAAACAACGAATAAACTACAAAAATAATACTCATTATCTCATCTACTTTGTCATTCACAAATTAGCACACAACTCATTTTTAATTGTTTATATATTAAAATTAGTCTTAGTTACTTCCCGCAAAATCATGGTATTCAGCTGAATCCGGTTTGACTGGAAGCCGACCCCAATATAGTTGGGAAAAGGCTAGGCAGATGATGATGACTTCCCGCAAAATCAGCTATCTGCCAGTAATAATCCTATAAAAATTAGTCCAGCTGTTTCGGAAATCGACAAACAGGCAAACAATTTAAAAAATTGCTATTATGTTGTATCTGGTTTTTTGGCTCACGATCGCTTAACGGACTGGACGTTTGTCGGTCGGTCTCGCTGCTTTTTTGCTCAAATTTTTGTGCTCAATTTGGTGAAATTTTGATTCCTTTTGTCACTTACCAAACCCTTACCTGTGACTGACGCCCACTAGGCGGTCTTAGTAGAATAGTTTTGTTAGTGCGACGCCAAAACCAGTACTAAGGTGTGCCGTGATTCATTGGATTCGAACCGGTGTCCTGTGATTCCGGGGCCCGAGCGTGTTGCCTACGCGCAACCAGAGCGATTGCCGGCTGTCCCAAAAAAACGATCTGCTACGTGTGGCTTACGTCACTGCTACGCATACGGTTGCTACGAGCTATCAGCTACGACAGTCGCATCGCCTACGAACTTCGCATCGGCTACGAGCTCGCTCAATATAACAAAATAGTACCATTGTCTTGGATCTATTGGTTCCTGATTGAGTTTTTGTGGTTTTTCGTTATTCTATAACTCCAGTTAACATGTCCGGAATACAACGAACTCCACCGAAAACTCCTATTAATTGGACACCGACCCCGACTCTGATCCAAACTCAATCAGAACTCAACAATCTTCAGGAGTGAAAATGTAAACACGAATAGATTTAAACGACTTCGTCACGCCAACGATAACTCGCCACAAAGTGTAGAGCTTCCATGCTAGCAAGAACATCAGGATAGGTACGCTTCAAGCATGGCGGGAAGAACAGAACAGATCAGGCGGTGGCGATGACTAAACTTACGCCTGAAATTGCTGAAACAAAATTACAAAATACTCAGATTCAGGCATCAAACGCAAATATTTGCAATTCCAATGAAGATATTGTTAAATCAATCTCTTTCATTAATAAACAGTTCGAAAATATCAAGACAGAAATTGCTGATCTTAAGAAAGTCCACCAAGAACAAAGACATCATAAAGAAAATTTGGCCTGTCCAAAATTTGTTATCAATTATGATAGTAACATAACATTTCTACACTTAAATATACGTAGTATTAACAAAAACTTTGGTCGGTTGCAGGTGCTGCTTCAATTAACAAAAACATCTTTTGATGTCATTATTTTGACAGAATGTTGCCTCGGTAAGGTTGTTAACCTGCCTGTTCTGCAAGGTTTTCATTCCCATTTAACAGCAATGAACTCCAATCAGAATGACGGCATTGTTATCTACACGAAGCAGGACCTGCAAATCTCAGTTTGGGAACCTAACTGTATGGGTGGTAACTGTCTCGTTTGTGAAATAGACAAAAAAATAGCCATTGTTGCGGTACATCGTTCTCCATCACACAATTCTAGGGAAAGTTTTGATAACTTTGTAGAAAGTTTTAACAATGTCTACAGTAAACTTTCCTCATAGCAGAACACAGACCTCGTTGGTGACTTAAATACTGACATAAAGCGGAATAGTCGAAGTGACCGAAGCGTTGTTGACTATCTTTTGCTCAATATATCTCATGGACTCCTTCCAACACACTTGCTTCCTACCAGGCTCGATAACCAATTCTACTTAGTATCGCGAATACAATTCCTAAACGCACAACAGGTCACTTCTCTACTTAAATAAATTACGGTGAAATTAAGTCAGAACTAGAAAAAAGTGATGTTTCCTTCCTCTATAAATCTGACGATTCAAACACATCCATGAACGCTTTCATTTCAATATTAACGTCTCTTATTTGCAAACACACAATTAAAACTAGAATCCCGAGGAAAAAAAGAACTATAAAGGCCTGGATTACCCCCGGCCTTTTGAGGTGTATCTTAAATCGGGACAATTTTCATGATAAACCAAACAAGGATCCTGAGAATCTGATACTCAAAATCGCGTAATTTTTGCAATGAACTACTACATAAATTAAAGACTGCCTACGATAAAAATGAACTTGAAAAAGCAAAAATAACCTTAAAGCCCTAGGGAAAACAATAAAGAAAATAAATTAACACCATTAAATAAAAACCAGCCTAGTTGAACTCTTGCAGATATCAGATGGTCCCAAATCCTCCATTAATGAAGTGTGCAAATTCTTCTTTAATGTGGGGAAGAGTTTGGCAGCTAACATTACCTCACAAATGGTCACATCTCAAATGTGTCAAACAGTCAGGTTCCGAACACGAGTGACATTGCACCGCTAGCCCCTGCCAACTCTTTAGTGCTACTGGAGGTTTATGAAACTGAAATCGAATCTCTTATTTTACAATTACGCAACGATTGAGCTATCGGTTGGGATAGTACTTCACCCCTCCTATTAAAACTATGCCGTCAAACACTAATTCAGCCTTTAACGTTTATCATCAACCCAACTAACACTAAAGCGTTAAAAAACTATATAAAACTCGTATATCAGTTCCATTTGAGTATAAAAGTGTTAATGCATACCTGTGCAATTGAGTTAGAGCATGCTCTAACTCACTTATAACCACGAAAGAGGCCCACAGTTTTACAGGTAAAAGTTATAGAACGTCTATAGTACGGTGTCACAAAGATATTAAAGCTGCATAAGAGCGCTTATTCATCGTCATCTACTACTTTAACCGGTATTACCGTTTGTAATACAGGGTTGGTAAACACTACAGGTGGTATAAATCCTATAGTACGGAGTTAAAAAGATATTAAAGCTGCACAAGAGCGTTTATTCATCGTCAGCTACTACTTTAACCGGTATTACCGTTGTAATACCGCGTTGGGGAGCACTACAGGTGGTAGAAAGCGCACGTCAAGATTGAAAATGCCTGTAACCTTACTAAAATTAAATCTGTTCGTAGTGGAAGTGTTATCTCATCCATTATTCAACGCAGCAGAATAATATTATGGAATATTAAGTTATTTAAGTATGTGAAGTGAAAAATAACTGCCTTTATGATTTCACGGTAAATGTATACCATGTTTCTCATCTCAATTTTAACGTGCCTAGGATTTATGAAAGATTTAAAAGAAAAGTTATGATAATAAAATAGGTACCTCAAGCTAAAAATTATTATTCATTCCTGCTTCCTGAGCAGTAGTATGTAAAATTAAGTGGCATTCATGGAACGCTTCAATAATGTAAGAAATTTTGTATATTGTAGTCAAATTGAATAACTCGAAATAATATTAATTGTTAGGTTACCATAACAATGGCGAACTTTACAAAAGTGAGGTTAGTGTTAAAAATGACCCATACTTGCGTTGTTTGACACCAATTCCTTTAGAATGTCTTTAAAAGAGTACTGCCTAACACACACACTTTAGCTTTCGTTAAACCCTTTATTACAGGTTAAACCTAGATAGAGGAGTTGTTTGACACCTTTAATTCTCGTGTTACTAAACTCTCGACAAACTCTATTTTATAGCCTATATCTGCAATAATAGACAATATAGCACCTTAAGTAGTATAAAACATTTCATTGCATTAACTTTACAACAATAAGTGATAAAAGGAGTCGGCGAACACTTTTATAAAGACTTGGGTGTCACAGAAAGGGTAAAGCTATAACGTATTAAGAATACTTGCTGCTACTAGCACCGTTATAAATCTCAAAGCTGTATTACGTCGTCCAATAAAGCTTTAGTGCAGCGATTGGGACTAAAACTTGAATTTAACTCGTCTTTATCGTCTTTAGTTATAACTGAGATAATTATAACCCTGTTATAGTACTTAAAGTCATTAAAATACCTATAACTGACACCAAAATGTTATTTGGGAATACATGTCTTCATAAGGGTGTTTTTACTGGGGCACTTAAAAGAGCAATTATACATCCAAACCACAAAGCGGGAAACAGAAGTTGTGTAAACAACTACAGACCCATCTCGATTTTGACAGCCCTCTCCAAGGTACTTGAAAGGATACTTGCCAGCCGTCTGAAACTTCTCATCTCAACTTCACATCTACAAAAAAGTCACCAAGTCATTAACATTCGCGACCTCAATAAACAAACAGCTAAAACTAAAGTGACAGAATGGCTACTGCAACATGATTATTCACAAACCGAATCACTGCTTTCATTAATTGCTAAATAACTTCTTATTCGCTGCACACTCAAAATCTCACCCACACTTCAAACACACACGCACACATACACACGCATACATTTAGTTTGCTAAGTAAGTAAAATTTTATTTGTTTGAACATGGTGTACATGATACATGCAAGATAACAAGAAGTACAGAAAAATTGGTAGGAAGAGATAGTGAAAATATTCATCAAAATTACATTAACTAAAGATATTTTGTAGGTATTTATTAAACCCCGCTATACAAATAGTTATTTATCAGTTAAATGTACATTAATTTATTTCTTAAAATTTATCATCGATGGTAGACCGACACACATCACATGAGTTTTATTTTGTGATAATAGCTGCTTACTGTCTCTTAAGCTACACGGTATTCCTAGTTTAAAAGGTAAGGCTCATCATTTTGCGTACAGATCTTTTTCATATAACACCTGACTAGTTCTCTTCTACCAAACAGTCCATTTATTATGTAATTTGAAATTTTTACTATAAATTCTATACTACTATCAACTTTGTAGTTGTCTGTTTTGTGTGTGTTTTGTGTTTGTTGGGCACAAATATTTTTTTTATTTATTTTACCTAAGTATCATAAATACTCGCACTTTCATGACAATTAAGATAAAAGTGGCTTTTAATATTGCAAACAAACTTCATTTTTTATTTATTTGCATAGATTTTGATCATCATAAATTATGCATCACGGAAATATAACACCGTGTTGCCCAAACCACCCTCATAAAGAAAACTTCTCTTTCAACTTAACTGGCTTCTCATTAGCTCTAATGAATGTGAAGTACTAACTTCTTGGCGTCTCATTGTTGTAGTGTACATAAGGCAAGGTCGCGAGGTGGAGTGCTCCTCGTCACATGTGTCTCCCGCTAACACCCACTGGCAAGCGACGGCGTTAGAGAGCCCGAACACCATGTACAGGTGAGGACTGAGGTACAATCTCACTGTTATTCAGTCGCGATGTACAGTTTAGCTGTACAGCTGGTAGTGCCGCCTATATGAATTCTGACGTGTTCGGTCGTTGTGCAGGCGTGAGCCGCGCGGCGCGTGCGTGGCGGACATAGTGCGCAGCGTGGAGCACGAGCACTTGCTGACGTCAACGCGCTCGCACACGCGCGCGCTCTGTGACCTCATACCTAGGGGTAGCTTTCTTCTTGTAGTAGACTACTTATGTCAAGATTGTTTGTAGGTGAAAAATGATGTGTGTAGATCACTTCTAAGGAATGAAAGTAATGTATGTCTCTCCCGGCAGACATTGAGGGCGTGCACGTGCGCACACAGCTGCACCCGTCGCTCGTGTGTGTGGAGCTGCGCGTGTTGCCGCCACACGACACAGACGAGTGTGCGCGCTCCTACAGGGACACCCGCGACGCTCCCCAAGACAGCTGCACGCTCTGCAGGAAGTCCACCCCAGACGTGTCGGTTCGTCCTCATAAGAGCTGTCTCAAGAAGCCCGCGTCGCAGTTGTCGTACAGCAACTCATTGCCGTCCATCCACCGCGAGTGCAGCGGCGATCACAACCACTCACACCTACAACTAGTCAACACACACGCACACGAAACAACATCTACTCACAGCATGTACACACACACTGACAAAGTGCTGCACAAGATATCACACGACCTGGACTTCCTACTCAACAGGACGACGAGCCGAGCCGCCGACCATTGCTCGCAGCGCATACAAGAAGCGCCCATTTAGTAGTGCGTGTGTACTGTACTAGTGCCAGTTAACTAGCGACAACGAAACAGGGATGTGATATGACAAGCTTAGAGATAATTGTGCACATAATTATTGTAACAGCGATTGTATACACATAGCTACTTATAGCATAGAATAGGATATTTACATTTAGTGTAATGTATTTTTGTACAAACATCGAAACATACTCGAAGAATTGTAAATAACTGTCAAATGAAATATGTTAAGGATGAATTTAATTTAACAGACATAATGTATTTTTGTATATTTCGAAAATGCAGTTTTATTTTAATCATTCATTGATAACAAAGTTTTCTTTGGCCAACGAATCACTTACCACCAGGTGAGACAGTGGTCAAACGCGTGCCTATAAATAATAAAAAAAACAGCATACCTAGGTATTAATTAATAAATAGTACAAATTATTCACTGTCAGTTAGTAATAATTAGGGAATAAAAGTGCAATTGAAAGACGCTTGCGATCACAATGACGACGTTCTTATGGTTTGTTTAGAATATTGGATGACGAACACAAATTGAATATGTAAATGTAGTCACAGAGCTTTTCAAAGTATGTAAGGATTTGTTGTAAGATAGAAATAATCAAATTACCAAAAACACTTCACTCCAAGCCAACACTACGCTTCTTATAGTCGTATCTTAAACTGACACCTCGGTATGAAGGAAAGCACTGCAGTAGGCAAATAATAATTTGAGATTTGAGATTTATAGGCATAACATACTAATACATATATTATATATGAGAATCTGTTCATTCTTGTACTTCAGCTTCAGTCATTCAATAAGATATCGTCAACCATGTCAGCACAGCACCTTTCAGGTAAGTAAACATTTTTTGATAAACCTCAAGAAGTGTCGATAAAGTACCCTTTTTGATGTCCCATTAGGGTGTAGAGAGATTGTCGTGTGAATGTGACACGTGTGTGAAGTATGTGCATGTTTTAAGTCATGAGTCTCGGGAGGGTAGGTAATAATGTTGGACATTGGGTCACGTGCGTACCCTCGTGGACAGACATGATCGATTTGCCTGACAACACACGCTTTCAGGCTATTGATATCCCCATTACATGGTTGGCGATTTATTACGTAGGTCTTGTATTACAAATTGGTAAGTTCTCCGTGACAATGAGTCCGATCGTACCACTCATGTATTTATCTGCTTTCAATATTCTGAATATTGAGTTAAGTCTAGTGAGATGTATACCTACAACATGTAAATAACAAACTTTGTTGATCGATAACACATAGTTCTTTGAATTTTTCTAGAAGCCTCGATCCAAAATACACCATAACTTTAGTGGGAGTAACATACATCCATTAACTTCGGCACCTAGAGGATCTATGTACTCTCGGGGTACATTTTTGAGCTACCTAACTGGAGGATGTTGTTTCACTGCATGTGCCAAACAAGGTTGTCACAACTGTTTAGTCTCAATAGGTTCTACCAGATACTAAGGTATAACTTCCATTCAACATTTTTTGAAAAAACATTCCACGCGGGTGAAGCCACGGCCATGGGTAGAAGCTGTTGCTAATCAAACACCGCTCGCTGCTCCGTCATCTGTGACACAAACCCGCATTTCTAATAAAAACTTTAATGGAGGACTTTGACTAAAACCAAAGTTCATGATTTTTATCCTGATCCACCTTGAGCTTGATGCTAAGCGTGACCAATTGAAAGCCCGACCACCTGCGGCAATTAACTATAGCTGCATAGATCATGTGCTTACGTGCTGCAGTGTGCGAGGATCTTTACAAAGAAGATTGGTTACGTAAGTCACATGCGAACTTACAAACGACAACTACAGCGGAGCTGAAGCAATCGCCTTGACCGAAATCGGTCGGAACACATCGTCATCGTCATCAACAAACACAATATTCTATTACAACTGATAAAATCGTCTGTAGTGGTAACAATTATTTGTCAGACCGTAATCACGCGGGATTATCTCGCCGTCTCCCCGCAGACTGATGTTAGATTGAATTATCTTCAATATGTCTCCAGTAGGTAGGTTATACGATATCGGTTCAAAAAGGCAATAAAGTGTGGCAAGGTCTACAATACGCTATAATTAAAAATCAAACGAACTTACCAAGTGAAGTTCGATGATAATTATGTGAACAGCTTCATTCAAAGCGATTTATTGTTTACGTATTGTAGCAGCGCTTCCATTTACCAGCCTGGCAGGGATTTTAGAGGTAAGTAAAAGTTTTTTTTTTTTTTCCAGGTACTCTTCATTTCACTGGCAACACTATATCCGTTTAACCCTACTTTGCCCCCACTATACTATTTCTCTTTAACGGTTCGCAGCCATTTCGATATCATTTTGTTGAAAACTAATACCTAAATATTTCTCATTTTTATTTATCTAGGGTAGGGTAGACAAGTTTTCTAGGGAGGGTATAAATCGCTTCAAATGAAGCTGTTCACATAGTTATCATCGAACTTCACTTGGTAAGTTCGTTTGATTTTTAATTATGTTTCACAACTTCATTCGAAGCGATTTATTGTTTACGTATTGTAGATGTTCAGAGACAAAATGTGAAATTAAACAAAACAGGTGGTAATCACAAGTGTCTTTTATTATAACTGGTTTTCATTTATCCCGTTTTATTTTACAGTACTTTGTTCTTAATCTAATATTAGGTACTTATTTGTTACAGGTTATGACAACTAGCAAGTACTGTAGTAGCAAAGAGATGAGGATCAGTTACAACCTGCCTATTATAATGTTTTGCGAAGACAGAAGAAGATGCAGTCCATCCGGCAGTTTTTCTTATGAGGTCAATATTGACTCCAAGTCTATTGGCTGAGGATGTGACTGCGTGACGAGTGCTGTGTGCACTAAATATGGATGTATCTATACCGCTACTGTAAAGTGTATCTTTTATCCAGTGACTAAGGCCCGTATTACAGAACTACAATCAAGACTCAAGCATTACTTAAAACTAGTCTCAGTTGGAGTTCTAATTTTAGAACTTGACTTGAGCAGAGAAACTACAATCAATAATCACCTGAGCAATGGCACTTTAAAATGTCATTTTTTACGTATTATAGAACAGTGCTTGAGTCTTAACTGAGCTTTACTCAATGTGTCCTTATTTTAAAATTACAATCAGCTCAGAATCACTGCCTGAGGCGTGATTTGATCTTTGTTTTCGCAAGTGTAGTCGAGACCACGCTTGAGCATAGATATTCATGAAAATTGTTGTGAATTTGGAGTAAATCTACCTACCTAATCAAAATGGATATATTTGCAGAAGTAGATTAATATAATAATTTATTTTTTTATTTTCTATAACATTTAAATGATTTTAATATTTATAGTACTTAATAAATTTCTTTCCAAAAGCGTAAAATTATTTTTTGGTAAGATATTTCCTAAACCAAATATGAACTACACAGAACCACAATAATTATTGTAAACAATATTTTATTGTATTTCAATACTCTCGAGTAATTTTACAATGAAGATGATGTTTCACAGTTTTTTTATGGATTTAAGACAAGTCTTTATTTTCATTTATATCTTTTTTGAGTTTCATTAGAATGGGGTTGCAACACATTAAAATTTTTTTTGCAGTATTTGGCAGCATTTTACTTCATAATATCTACTAGGAATCAATTAAAACAGCCACTGAACTTCACTCGAAATAATCCAGCCAAAAAAAACTCCGTTTCACAGTTTAGCTGTCCACAGAACATATGTAACCTATGATGTACCTACTCTGAAGGGTTAAGGGTGGCTGTCAGTGTCAATAACGTCGTGTCGTCCACCTCGTCATCCGGTTTTGATCCAGTTTAATCGTACTATAAAACGTACGTAAAAAAGGAATTGCAATAGAAAACAAACTATTGTTCAGGGTTACCATAATAATTGCTTACTCACGTAATCAGAGATCAAAATCTTTACTCAAGCGTAGTTTCGTTTGATTTGAGTTTGAGGACAATTCTAAAATAAACTGAATGCTTAAGTCGAGATTCTTCGCTCAAGCAGTAATCAGTTGAACGCAGTTTAAGTAGTACTTGAGTAAGGTTCTGTAATACGGGCCTAAGTGTTTGTGATGAAACTTTTGAGTGTGGTTTTTTGTAGCTTACAAATAAATACTCGTTTTTGCGAAGTGGTTGAGTCTTATTTATATAAACCTCTAAGCATTTAGCGGGACAGATCTGAGGACGGGCATCGAAAAAAGGTAATCTTAAAACTGGTTGTGAAGAATTAGGTTTGGAAGTTTTTATCAGATCAGGTATTGTTATAGTTATGTCAATAGCAGAATTTATTTGAACGTTGCTTAATTTGATTAACGAAAATGTCTGAACGCGATGTGCAGTTACCAAAGCCAATAGAGTAATAGCCTTTTTGGAAAAGGTTTCCATATCAAAGTCTGTGTTAGCCCATTTTTGTGCTAAATAATTTAGAACGGTCGTAGGATCCCACGTCAAATTGTATTTTGGATTACTAGGCCTTAATCTGTAAACTCCTTTCATAAATCGCTTAATTCTATAATCGTTTGCCACATTACTTGACAACAAGGACAATGCGGATTTATGTGAGTTGATAGTACCGTATTTTGCCCCTTTTACAAAAATTGTGGTAAGAAATATATGACTACAGGAACTGAAAACGAGAAATAATCATAACCATGACTGTGTATTACAATAACTTAACCAAGATTTTATACAAACATCATATTATTGTTTATAAGTTGAATCAGATAATGATGATAGCATAATTTCAATGGATTTGTCAGATAAATGTCTTTTTAATAATGTTTGCCTGAAAGCTTCGCGGCAACTAATTTCAGGGTGCGATGCAGATTGTGAGGCGTTCTGAAAGGAGAAGTTAACAAATTAACGTTTGGTTCAAAATAGATTGGTTTGGAACAAATTAATTTTTGAAAAACAGGGAACCAAGGTTGTGTTGGCCAATGTGGTACAACTACTATGCCATTTGCTTTGTATTAATTGTTTTTTGCATCGTTTTTGCGATAAGTGAAAAGAGTGGAAATGCGTAGAATAGTTTATTTTTCCATGAAATGGTAAAAGCATCGATTACATAAGCGTCAGGGTCGTTTTTCCAAGTTATGTACCTGGGACACTTGGCATTACTTCTACTCGCGAATAGGTCTATTTCAGGATATCCAAAATAATGTGTTATTTGGCTGAATGCATAGTCATTAAGTTTCCATTCTGTGTCCTGAAATTTCATGCGTGATAATTGATCTGCTTCATAATAAAATTATTATCTTTGGTGTTTATGTAAGATGCAAAAATAGTTATTCTACGCCTTTCGCACCACTGCCATATTTTCTTAGTGATATTATGCAACTGTTCAAACTGTATGTTGCCCATGCAATTTATACAAGATATGGCGGTTACATTATCGATTCGTAATAGTATTTTTAAATTATAAGATTCGTGTGCAAAACATTTAAGTGTGCGAAAAGCTGCTTTTAACTCTAACTCGTTAATATGTATGGTTTTTTCATTATCTTTCCAATAGCCAAAACATTTATCAGTGTTACAATATGCTCCCCAACCCGTACGTGATGCATCGGAAAAGATTTCTAAATCATATTGATCACAATTTAAAGGAAATGAACCATGACCAATATGATCTAACCACCACAACATGTAAGCTGTTGGGCAGGCGAACTACCTGTTCGTAGCTTGGGTTGGTAAGTAAACAGGAATATTTAAATTGTTCAAAAAGTTTAGTGTAAAGCCATGCATACTGAATTGTAGGACAAGCTTAAATTAATTAACCTATAAAACGAGCAAATTCACGAAGTTTACATTTACGCTTTTCCAAGAAGCTAGAAATAGGTATATTCTTTTATTTTTGACTTTAGTACCAGGTAATGTTAGTAACATATTTTTCGTGTCGAATTTGAAACCTAAAAACTTGCATAGTGTTTGCGGTATTAAGCAGCTTTTTTCTTTGTTTATTATGAAACCTAAGTTTTTGAGTAATGTTTTCGTTTTGTTAACATTATTTTGACATTCAAGAAAAGTTGATTCAATTCAAAAAATGTCATCGATATATACAACTGATATCATGCCATGGGTTCTTAGATATTTCATAACTGGCTTTAACAATTTTATAAAGACATATGGAGCAGTGCATAAACCAAACGGAAGACAGTTAAATTCATAAAGGGTGTCATTATATTTAAAACGAAGGTATTTTCGGTGAGATGTATGTACAGGAACTAAAAAGTAAGCATCTTTTAGATCTATTGATGCCATATAACAATTTTTTGTTATAAACTTTGAGGCTGTACGATAATCCTCCATCTTGAAATGTTTGGTCTCTATGAATTTGTTTAAACATTTAAGGTTCAATATGAATCTTTTGTCGCCGTTTGGTTTTGGCACCAAAAACACACTCGATATAAATTCTCCTTTAACAGAATGAAAATGAGATATTGCATTATTATCTAGTAGGTATTTGATTGATTTATCAAAATCTTGGGCTTCTTGAATATTCCTAGGAAAAACATTTGGGGAATCAGTACGATATGGTGAACATTTAAAAGGTATTTGGTACCCTTTTATCCAGGACAGAATAGTTTTGTCTGTACTGATAACTGACCACTTTTTGAAAAAATACTGGAGCCTGCCGGCGGTTAGTACCTGATTAGTTACTTCCAATGCGGTGGCCTGTTCGGTGACGAGTGACGGCGCGCATTGCCGCTGGTTTGCGGCGGTGCTGGCGGCCGATGCGCAGGCCGAGCAGCTCGCCTCGTATTGTTCGGCTTGTTGTCTGTCTTGCGGTGCTGAGGGTTGTAGTTTAAATTACCCTTTTTTGGACCTTTTGGAATACCTTTGAGCTTGTTATATTTTGGCATTTCGGTGTGTTTCAAGGCATCTTCTGATTGCTGAATTGTCTTGGTGTCTTTGACCTTGTCTGTAACATTTTCCCCAAATAAGAAACTACCTCTTTTTGTTTCAAGCAAGGCGTCCTTTAAATTAATATTAATATAAGAAATGATAAAGTTTCGTCTTGTTTTTGTCTCCCAAAAATGACTATCGCATAATATACGACAAGCGTCACTTATTGGTTTAAAAGTTTTAGTTTGGACGTTTTATTTGATATTATCATGTCAGTAGCAGATGCTAAGGGTGACAATGCTATACCAAGCTGATTTTGCTTGTACATAAGGGCCGAATCTCTGTTTACCAGAGTATCCTGCAGAGCTGCCTTTACCTCCGGGTTGAGAGCTGGTGCTAGCAGTAGGTCACAGTTGTTGGGGACGAAATAACTTTTTAAAAGTTTTTCCTTCACATCCTTAGCCAAGCCCTTAGTAAGGATATCTTGCCAGCGATTGGCAACATCCTTATGAACAGACGGGCCCATGGTAACGTCCGTCTTTGAAGCATCGCCGAGTAACTGCAGGGTGTCTTCATCTAAGTCTTGGTCTTCGTCACTTCTGGCTGTGCTTCTGCTGAGGTGCCGGGAGTAGGCGACACGGGCGCAATGCATTGCGGTGGTGGAGCTGGTGGCGGCGAAGTAGGACACTGAGAACAAGCACGTGGCGAAACACGTGGCGAGGCATGTAGCGAGACACGTGGCGAAACACGTGGCAGCGAACATTGCGAGTCGCGAAAAGGTGAAGCTTGAAACAAGCCTTCCTCATTCTGTGACATAGCGCAGTCCACATCCAGTTGATGGTGTGAAAAATCTGCGAAAAACGTTTCTTTTTAAAATAAGTTCGGTACTAAATACAAT
This sequence comes from Lacanobia oleracea, assembly GCA_950371165.1. Classification (NCBI taxonomy): domain Eukaryota; kingdom Metazoa; phylum Arthropoda; class Insecta; order Lepidoptera; family Noctuidae; genus Lacanobia; species Lacanobia oleracea. The sequence goes on from OX493404.1 coordinate 7,114,664, forward strand.
ACTTATCACTTTTTTACGTGACAGAGGAAACCCAAGCTTGGTAGCCTCGCATCATTTAAGTAAGTAAGTATTATTTTAATGGTTATGTGACAGTATAAGCCCTAGTATGGCAGTACGCATCACTTTATATAATGACAGAGGAGACCCAAATTTGGTAACCTCGCATCACTGAAATATTTTTATAATATTTGTGTAACTTACTGTGTAAGTCTTCTTCGGAAGAAGAAATTATCGGCGATTAGTCGTTGTCTGCAATTTATTTTTGTATTTTTTTTCCATCTTCCTTTTTTTTCCCATATTGAGCTAGATCTGGATATTTTAAGGAGCGGAGACGTGCGAAGGCTTGAGCACGGAAACACGGAATGATATCAAAATGGCTGCGAACCATTAAAGAGAAATAGTGTAGTGGGGGCAAAGAAGGGGTAAACGGATATAGTGTTGCCAGTGAAATGAAAAATACCTACAAAAAAAAAAAAAACTTTTACTTACCTCTAAAATCCGTGCCAGGCTGGTAAATGGAAGCGCTGCGACAATACGTAAACAATAAATCGCTTCGAATGAAGCTGTGAAACATAATGTATAGTATACTTCTTGAAGTTTATTCTGACAGGTAGGATCTATCTCTATCATTATTTAATACATAGAAAACATAAGAAGATGAAAAATGCATTTACCTCTTCCCCCCGGACCTCTGAGGAGATCAGACGCTTACGCAGTAGACTTATTGTCAATTTAAAAAAATAAATATATTAACTATTTAGTACAATTAAATCAACTCAAAAAAATAGGAGTGCATACATTTTGAGGAGCTTCATTGCTGCGAGCGAACATCGAAGTATCAAGAAGTGAGTCACCGTACCATCAACGATACCACCGCCTCCAAAGTGACGCCCACTGCTGCTTCAAGACCAGCCCACAGAGGAGGCGCGCGTCTCGGCCAATTAGCTGCGCAAGAGATACGCCATCGCACCGAGCGTCATCAGCTGGGAGGTACGTGATCTGTCATACTCTTTGCACATTGTGACTATCGCTGCTCTTCGCTGCGATCCTGGTACTCGCATCTTCAATCATCGTACTTGTTAAAATGCCGTTAAAACGCACTCCCCCGAAGCATTTAACTATGTCGGAGACGGACACGGAGAGCGTGGATGGAGGCGTATCAGACAAGTTAAACGTTGTTGCTCAATCTAACATTAACTTAAGTCGCCAAAAAAGAAAGCGCGAAAATGAAATGTCACAATTTATGAGCGAAGTACGGGAAATGTTCGAGGCCTTTGTTACACAGCAAAATTATAAATTGCAAAATTTGGAGTCTTCGTTATCCGAAATAAAGAAACAAAATGATAGCATAAACACATCTTTAACTGCACTGTCTGATAAGTATGATGATATACAAAAAGAATTAGACAGTTTGAAGTTAGAACGCAAAGAACAGTGCGTTTACATTAAGAGTCTAGAGGAAAAAATAGAAAACTTTGAAAAACAATCATGTACGACAAAGTTAGAGATAAGAAATGTGCCTAAGCTACAAAATGAGACAAAAGATAATCTTTGTAGTGCAGTCGCCAAAATTGGTGAAATATTGAACACTCCTCTGCATGCCTCCAATATAAGAGACATCTATCGGCCCTACGTGAAATCGGATGTTGTTAAACCAATCGTAGTGGAATTCACATCAGTCTTAACAAAAGAAAGTGTAATGAATAACCTTAAAAAGCTGTCCCTGCAAGATAAGAAAGATAAAATGAATACCTCTATTTTTAATCTAGAAGGCCCTCAGAAACCAATATTTATCTCGGATTATCTTACTTCAAAAGGAAGACGACTTTTCTTTTTGACCAGAGATTTCGCTTCTACCCACAATTATGCATTCTGCTGGACTTCATAATAATATGGTAAAATATACCTTAGGAAGAAAGAGGGGATGAAGCATATTCGCGTCGATGAGGAGGCAGATCTTAATAAGTTAAAAGAAAAATCAGCCAAATGACTATACTTCCTTGTCAACCTTTGCTTCCCTGTTTTATTTTTATGCGTACTTAGTTCTGTAATAATTCGTAATTTGCATGCTAATAGTCTGTTAGTTTTAATTTTCTACTTTAAGAAAATGTTTTACTCTTTTTATAAGCACTCCACTCAAACAAAAATCCACACGTTAATCTTATTTACTTGCAAAACACAAAGTGTCAGTTGTCTCATACCAAATGATCAAATACATGTTTTTATTGATTAACAGTATAATATCTAAAAGTATAGAATTCCTGCATTTGTCCATAAATAACCCCAGTGACTTTTTGGTTGTATTTCAAGGTAATCGCTTTATTTATGTTGTTTTAATGTCGAAAAGTGGCTCCTATAGTCCATTCCTAAATGGTACTTCGTTATTTTTAATTATCAAAAATGGTTGATTTTGCCTCTGAAATTGATAGCATACTACTCTGTCAAGAAAGTACCGGGAAAAGATCAATAATACACAAAATGTCTGTTATTCATCCAAATTTATTTTATCACCTTCAAAGTATGCTCCTTTAGAAACGATACACTTGCGCCAACGAATAATCCTTCATCAAAACATTTTTTAAACGCTGCTTCCGGAATTGAGTTCAGTTCTCGCCGCGAATTCTCCTTTATGTCTTCTATCGATTGAAAACGGGTGCCACACACACAGCTTGTTGACTAGTTTGCATGTCAAACTCGTAAACCCACGTCTCGTCACCAGCAACAATGCGTTTCATGAATGTTGGGTCCGAACTGACTCGTTCTAGCATGTCCTCAGCGACTTTCATGCGATTGAGTTTTTGGAGAAAATTCAGATCTTTTGGGACTAGCCGAGCAGCAACATGTTTCATACCCAAATGATTAGTTAAAATGGTACGGATCGACTCGTGAGATACAGAAAGTTCGGCGGCTATCTCTCTCAGAGTTGAATGGGGATTTTCAGTCACTATTTCCTTCACTTTTGCGATGTTAACTTCAGTTGCAGACGTTGACGGCCTACCAGAGCGAGGCAAATCTTCCATCACATCTCGACCGCTTTTGAACGCTTTGAACCACTCATAAGCACGAGTTTTTGATAAAGTCGATTCACCGTAAGCCTCCTGTAACATTTTCAGTGACTCCGAACACGAAATTCCATTGGCGATGCAAAATTTAAGACAAACTCTTTTTTCGATATTTTTGTCCATTATGAAATTCGCAATACACACTATATATGATATTACTAAAACCAGCACTGTATTTAATATAAATAACAGATGCAACTCAAACTCCGCGCCAAAATGGAAAACAGTTGAGCCAATCTAACAACTACAAAAAAACAAAAATTTGAATTTGGAACCATAAACAAATCATCCATTCCCGATACTTTTTTGGCGGAATGTATCTATCTCCGATTCTCGGTTTTGTGACGTCGAGGATTGTAGCAATTTAGTATCAAGCCCCGCTAATTGCCTGACAGTATTAACTCAAAATATACGAAGTATATCACGAAATATTGATGATTTTGTTACAATGCTGAGTAGATTAAAGATTAATTGCGATATTATTATCTTAACAGAGTGTTGGCTAACGTGCAACCCTGTGGTGCCGAGATTAGATGGTTATAACCATCACATTACTGAATATTGTGTTAACCAAAACGACGGAGTTGCAGTATTTTGTAAATCTAATCTTGGTATTACCTGCGAAGAGCCTACTTGTGAAGACTTTAATTGTCTTGTAATAAAGATTGGTACTGAAAGTGTCATTTTAGCCATTTACCGATCGCCGTCAAATAGAAATATTAATAAATTTCTCCAATCTTTGGATAACATTTTAAATAAGCTTCGCAGTTTCAAAAATATCTCTATTATTGGGGATATCAATATAAATATCTGCCCCGAGTCTCTTGAGTCAAGGTCGCAGGACTATCTGAATCTGTGTTCATTTCATGGACTCTTACCAGCACACTCTCTCCCGACTAGACAAAATAAATCATGCCTTGACCATGTTATGCTAAAAACACAAAAATCTGCTCTTACGCTAGTGTTAAACTCTACAATTACGGACCACCAAGCAGTCCTACTCTGTCTGCATCTTAAACAAAAGAGAACCTTTACCTATGTATCTATGAACCGGATCGATACTGAAGGGTTATCGTCAGATCTCACTAAAATCGATTTTGCACCTATCTATACGTCTATCGATGCAAATTTCGCTATGGAATACTTCTCCAAGTCAATTCAGAGGGCTATATTGCTAAACACAGATGTAATAAATTATCCAAGACGTCAAAAAATTATGAAGCCATGGATGACACCTGGGCTGTTAAGGTGTATTCGACATAGGGACAAGCTTCATAAAAGAATGCGACATTCACCTAATAATGAGACATTTAAAATTATTTACTCAAGGTATAGAAACCATTGCAATATGTTATTAAAAAAGGTCAAGCGTATGTATGATAGAGACTTATTAACAAAAGCAGGAAATAACAATAAAAAAATATGGGAAGCGATAAAAACAATAACAAATACAACAAAATTAAAACATAGCGCTACGGAATTAATAAATCCATTAAAACCAAAAGAGTCTGTAGAGATGGTGAACGATTTTTTTCGCATCAATTGGCAAAAAGTTGTCTGATAATACTCATTCCTGTTTAAACCCTACCCATAGTAACTTTAATAAAGCGCCCTCACAGCCGGTCTCCAAATCTTTTGTTTTGCTGGAAACCGATGAATCTGAGGTGGAACGTTTAATACTGAACCTGAAGGATGCGTGTTCCATTGGTTGGGATTCTGTACCAAATAATTTCCTCAAAGAATATAGACATATTTTAATCCGTCCATTAACGCATATTTTAAACCTCTGTTTAAATAAAGGTCAGTTTCCTACGATGTTAAAGAAGTCAGTAGTATACCCAATTTATAAGTCGGGTGATAGAGATCGTGTCACTAATTATAGACCCATCTCCATATTGCCCTCGATCTCAAAGCTTCTGGAACGTATAATAAATAGTAGATTGATTGATTACCTGGAATCAAATAACCTTTTATCCAACAACCAGTTTGGTTTTAGAGCAGGTAAGTCTACTAGTGATGCAGTCCACGAGCTCCAAGACTATGTGGTAAGGAATGTCGATTCAGGTAAAAAGACAATAGGCATTTTCCTTGACCTAGCCAAGGCATTTGACACGGTCTCTACGCCACTGTTGATTAAAAAACTAGAACATCTAGGAATAAGAGGAAATCAACTACAACTTTTAAAGGACTACCTCTCTAATCGTTTTCAGTGCGTTAAAATTAATGACAGTATCAGCAGCGATTTGCCAATCACTCACGGAGTTCCACAGGGGAGCATTCTGGGACCGACACTCTTCCTCGTATACTTGAATGACCTCTGTAAACTAGACCTTTCAGGAGGTAAAATTATATCATATGCAGATGACACAGTTCTGTTGTTTGCTGCTGATACCTGAGACAAAGTATATAGGGAAGCACAGGATAGATTCAATGTTGTGACCCACTGGCTGCAGAATAACTCCCTGTTTCTTAACCCGGCTAAAACGCAGTACATGATATTCTTGATGCGCACTCAAAATGAGCAGCTTCCTTATAGCCCCTCGATTACAGCACATAATTGCTGTAATAGCTTAGTATGCTCTTGTCCAATACTAACAAAGACAGCGTCAATTAAATATCTTGGAGTTATTTTAGACTGTAACCTCTCCTTCAGAGATCATATTCACCTTCTTACATCTAGGACAAGAAAACTGATCTATGTTTTCAAGAACCTTAGACATGTTGCGCCCCCAAAATTAGTAAAGCAAATTTACTTGGCACTCGTACAGTCCATTCTTCAATATTGTATCACCGTTTGGGGAGGTGCACATAAAACTATATTAAAGCCCTTAGAAATAGCCCAGAGGGCTGTACTAAAGGTACAGCCCCTATTTGTACCCAACCCATCTTCTGTATCAGTCGTGTGAGGTCCTGACAGTTCGCCAGTTGATTATATTTCTTGTGGTCCTGAGGCAACACTCTTTACTGCAGTTCTCAAAAGGTGATCTAACTAAAATACGAAATATTATTGGTAATAAGGCCCGACCTTCCTTCAGACATGCGTACGTAAACAATTATTTTTGCTTCTTGGGACCGTACTTATATAATAAAATAAATGACGCTTTAGATATATACCCCTTGAATAAAAAAAGATGTAAGGGTACAATTTTTAAATATATTAGTAAACATACATATGAAGAGACAGAAAACTTATTAAAAATAATTAAATAATAAATCTCTTTTTACTCACCCTCTCACACTCCTTCACACGCTTTATCACATTACTCACCGAGAGGTTAACACTCCACACACAGTTTTGTTTATTTTGATTTGTACTTTTTCGTTTTCTGTGTTAGGAACTCCTCGTATAATTATTATGTCTATCTAAGCTAGTAATGTAGTGGTCATCATAAGGAAGAGCGCTGATGTCTGAGATACAGATATTCTATATCTAGTTTAGACACAGATGCCTTCAATATAATATTAAGAAAATTTAAATGTATCCTTCATATCAGTTAAAATGTAACATATGTGCTGTGTCAAAAATAAATTATTATTAAAATAAATTATTATTATTTTAGAGGTAAATTAAATAATATAATGTTCATTGGTACACAAAAAGTACGGAATTCCTCTATGATAAGATGAAACCACGAACCAAGTGAGAAAATATTTTCAGAATAGTTTTGACCTTTTTAACTTTTTTCATTTAATCATCTTTTTTATTTTTTCGTTTAATATCTGGCCGTCACTACGTAGGCCTTCTCTGATGAAGATACCGCAATTCCTTCAAATACTTTAAGCACTCGGTAGTCGAGGTATTTTACTGCCGCACTATTATAATATTATAACTTAGTTTTAACGAAAATGTCTTTGTTAAATTGGCAGTTTGATAGCTTTTCATTTCAAAATAATTTAGCTTCAAGGTTGTTGAAAATTCTTACACGAGGATCATAATCTTTGATGTTTGTGTCGCCAATTGAGTTGGTGTGCATAATAATACCAAATATCTATACCTAATACATGCATAGAATTTAAGAAAAATAATATCTTGATATTTTTTGTCGTGATAACGTCACATTCCGCACGTTCGATTGTTTTCCTATGACGTTATCACGTACAATTTCGTCGGACATCCATTTTTTTTATCTTGTTAGTTGGTGTGAAGAGCACCTAATATTGAAGACCAATAAAAATCGCTTCATGTGTGTGCGTTAAGTTACGAGCTCTAAGTGTCGGCATGCATATGGGAAACTCTTTGATTTCCATATCTAGCTCAAAGCACAGCACCAAAGCTTTAGTACCCTCTATCTGCCATAGTGAGTGGACGTGTGCTCTGTGTTGGAGAAGCGTTTGCTTGTTGACATAGGATATTATGTAATGCTTAACTAGTTACCTAAGCTTCAATGTGATAGATATTTACTATCGGAAGTTTCCAATAAAGCATTATAGTGCCTAACATTTTCTCAGATCAGTAAATTAAATGATACTATGTTCACGTTATCAAAACCAATAGATTGAACATTTCTGACGTGACTTTGTTAAAATTAGTATGAAAATATAAACGAAATTTGTAATAACAATAACAGTTTAGGTTCTGTAAAAGCTTTTAGTTTCATAATCTCAAATAACAAAGGATATTCACTCTTATTCATAACGTTATTGGAGTGAAAATTGTTTTGAACTCTGAAAAGACGATTCTGTTTAAGCATGCAGAGATTAAATAAAGTTAAATGAACCATTGAACTTGCAGCGTTAAAGGATATTGCTGCTATTAGCTCTGAAACAATTTGATTTCGTTACTGTGTAGGTAAATACATAGGTAGGTAAGTACGTGGCTATGTATTAAATATTACTGAAAAAAAATTTTTTCATACGTTCAGTATTCCACGTGAGGAGCTCGTGGCGAAATAACAACAGCTGCACAGGTCGGTCTTTAAGGTTACGCAACGCTTGCCAAGGTTGGTCTGTGGATGGGTGACCATCTTAACGTACCGAGTTTCCTCCGTGCCTCGAAAAGTACGTCAAGCCATTGGTCCCGGCTGTTATTTGTAGATCTTTGCAGTCGTTACGGATTGTCAGAAGCCTGTAAATCTGACTCAAGTCTTGCCAAGGAGTACCGTGGTACCCTGCTAATGGGTTGTGAAGTTCTGGTAGGCAGCTGCTTCACGTAAAACATTGGTATTCAGTTGAATTCGATTTGACTGGAAGCCGACCCCAATATAGTTGGGAAAAGGCTAGGCAGATGATGAGTTTTCTACGTATAGCTTAGCTGATTACATTCACTCGTATAATATGTATTTATGACATAATGACTTAAGTACCTACTACATGTGGGTATTGCATTCGAAGTACGTTTCATTAATTACCTTTTATGAGTAGTTTACAGGATACTACAGAACTTATACTAAAGATCAATGATTGAATTTACCTAATTATTATAGTAAACTTGTATGAAGTATTTATTTTTATAAATACAACTGTTCTCACCTCAAGGTCAACGGAAGTGTCTACTGATAGCGGAATTAGTATACAGTTGTATGGTTTGTTGTTGTTTGGTATAGGTAAGCATAAGGAATGCCTCTTATAACTAGTGTTAATCAACTACTGAACAAACAAGGTTTTTTTTTACTTACGATGAGTTTGCTCTTGACTCTAGTCTAGGTCAGAGATGACAGAGATAAAGTCTACGACGGAGCGAGCTTACCCAGAAAGCGCCTGTTTACTCTATCTTTGAAGAGATTAGGGTTGTAAGCGTTTGAAAACACAAACGCAGGCAGAGAGTTCCACTCCTTTGCTGTGCGCATTATAAAAGACGTTTGGAAACGCTTAGTGCGAATTTTTGGAATAGCAACAAGGTAGGGATGGTAAGATGCAGTGCGTCTGGATGTCTGATGGTAGAAGGGGGCCGGTGGGATGAGGTCGTGGAGTTTTTGGGCACACTAACCGAAGTACAATCTGTAGAAGACCGACAAGCAGGCAACCTTACGGCGATGAGCCAAGCTATGCTAAGCACAAAAAAGGTGTTAAGTCTTCAGTCACCTGACTTACCTCATACCATTCATAACTCGAAATACAACACAATATTACTGAAATCAATAGTTTCTGAATTTATTGCTTTACTCCTCAACTCATCAACGTCTCGACAAAGTAAAAGAAAACTACATTATCCTCATCCCGCTGTATCGAGTGGTGCCAAAAGTATGTTGCTTACAACGTTGTCGCTTCCTCTCAGAGTATTACCGACAAGGATAATATTCCACACTTCTCACTGATTATGGTTTGTGCTGGATTCGTATTCATAAAGCTTGGTTTTACACTTTAATGGTCAGGAAGCTATTATCGAAAAAGTTTACCTATTGCTTGCACAGAGAAACTCACGAGTGCCTATAGGTATCAACAGTCAAGTTGCTTATTTGTTTACGTCACCAGAAATGTTTTGCACAATGACGTTATTGGCATTGTACCCTATAAATCCTTAAGGAATCTTCTTTTTATTGAGCAGTTTCAGTTAATCAGTACGGAGTATATTATGTTCGGTATCTATTTCCACAATTCGGTCTTACTATACCTATCCTGATTGAATCCCGTTAACCACAATCTAGAGACGACTGAATTGGGGTTGTATATATACCTCGGACCTGCTGTCTACGAGATTAATATGAACATTCTTATTATTTAGATCTACTGAATACATACCGGTACATAACAGAGCTTGTAGGCAGAGAGAGAGAAAGAGTTCAGACCGAAGGCTACAGGCGACGGTGTACATAATGCAGTGAGTGCTAAGTGTTGCTCCGCGGACTAACACCCTCCTCCTCCAGGAACCTGTAAATACTATAAGGGTTACATACTACGAGTATTACTATAAAACGTTTGCCATAATTTTCATGGTGATTTCCACAAAATATAAGTACCTAGGTAAAAATGTTTGCCTAACTGGAATTTTGTTTGTCCAACGTTCCAATCGCTTAGCTTTTGCACTAGAAGATGTATCGTTGAATTAAAACAATATTTGTTTGATTTCTTTTCAAGCTGGAGTAAACAACTTTATATTAATTGGAATGATTTTTAGTAGAAACAAGATATTTTCGCTAATTGTCAAGCGATTTGGACGTTTTTTTTTTGTTTGGAAGAGTATTTTCTCGGACTGGTTCCATTTCAATTTGGCGAAAATCTTAAAAACTTCATAGGTAGGCAACGGAAATCTTCAATAAATGATAGCAAATGGAACGGGATTGCTGAAATCGCATGTCTGTTTATTGTTTACACCAGTTCATAACATGACATTACGCTGGTACGGTGAGAATGGTTACCACTAAAAAGTGAAATATAAAAAACTTTTTTCAAAAAAAAAATACCCGACTTCTAAAAACAAAACACTACAAAGTATAAAATAACTTTAATTTCGGAAGTCGGTGTCAATAAACGAAATAACCAAACACACCGACTTCCGTTCCTTCCGTTTTTTTTTTGTTAATCACATGATAGATATCTCCCAATATTCTTCACCTTGAAATAAAACCTAAGTAGGTACACAGAATCACGGCAGTGAGAACGGGAGTACCAAATAATGACAATAAAGACAAGCTATAGAGAGACAACGGAAACAGCGTAAAGGTGAGTGGCGTAGTGCGCCACTGATGTGCGGTTGAGGATACATCGGATTCCTGTCATTACCATATCTATCTGCAGTTGGACAGCGAGATAACGCTGAATGTGTTCCCAAGCGGAATTCATTATTTTAGCCAAGATTACATACTGAAAATTGGTAATTTTGATTTAAGTCAAGTAACTAACATGTCACCTATTAGCACATTCGCTTCGTGTACATACTCCTCATACTTGACGTGTCCCTGGTGTATGACGACGGTTGACGGCTCGAGCATCTGCTGTACTTTCACCGGGAGATGTTTTATGTATTCACATTAACACGAAAGGATTAACCTGTGTACCCTCGTAATCCCAGTTAAGGTAGGCTTATACTGGTAAACATCGAAAGACTTTGGCGTATGTAAGCTTGCATACACAAAATGCACGTAGGTTTGTTATAGTAAAAGATTTAAAAATATATTATAACTGATTTTCTTGGTTCGTTTTGGTTCTCACTCCATAAATTGTGGGTCGTATTTTATCATAAACGTAATACCTACGAGTAACTATTTTTTGCGGCTCGTTTTTAAATTTTCGGCTGTTAATAAAAAGGAAATTCCAGTCTATTTCCGTTGAGCGATGTTACCAAATTCCTCCAAAAATTAATTTGGAAAGACGTGCACAGAATGAAGCGCTGACACTGTTGTAAAGAAAAGAAGTAGTGGTGTCAACGAACAGTTAAAGCGCTTTTGTTTAGCGCTGCATCTGAATGTATCCTCAGCGTTTTGCTAATGAACGACTCTCTTCAACAACGGCTGCATAGTACTCGTTCACTGAAGGTAAAGTGAACGCTGTTCTTTATGATGTGCGTGAGAACCACTCTACTGAACGTAGATACTGGAGCCTGTTTGTATACTCACTCTATCGGAAAGCGCTGCGCTGCTTTACGAGGTAATGAATACATTTTCTCCTTTTCATTTCCTCCCTCCAAGAACTTTATGCAAATTTACAGCCAGGTGGCGGCCATTACAATATGTTATCCCAAAAAAGTTTTTGTATGGCAAAACTTTTAATTATTAATTGTGAAAATGTTTTGTGCCAGTTTCGATAACTGAGCTATCAAAACACTTTGAATAGTGAGACTTTTTGTAGTCAAAGTTGGGCTTTTAATGATTTTGTACTTTTCAGATTACAGCAGGATAAAGTTAATTTGTCTAATTGTTTCAACCCGCCGAACCGTGTGACACACCTGACAGGTTGGACGAACGCGAACACCAAGTACACAGTGTTTATAGCGATACCTACTATAGAGACATGACGTGTGGCTTTGATCGCGTTTGTGTAAAGGTAAAAACCTACCACGGTGCACGCTATGCACGGCCATGCGGCGCATTTTAGCTGCGTGGGTTCATTTGTTTGACCACGTGGGTTTACGTTTCCACTGCAGTATACGCTACACGCCCACGGCTATGTACAACTGTAGCGTGGCCCATCGCGGCACACGGAGAAGCTACGCATGTTTTTTTGCAAGAATATATTTTTGATATATTTGTGGGTTTATATTCGTGTATAGCGTGCACAGTGTGGATGGCGTTGACAGCGTTGAGCTACGTGGGCGTCGAAAATCGAGCCAGCCACACGTGTGCCAATGACGTCAATTGGTGCGTAGCGTGGCCGTGGGTTGTAGTGAAAATAATCTCATACATTTTCATGCAAGGCGAAGCCTCATACACGTGGATAGCCTCTCTTTGCGCCGCAGTGGGTTTCCGCCTTTACTACAAATAATGTCAGACATGACAGACATACCTAATGCAGATAAAATCACTTTTGATAAAAGATTATCTCACAACACAATAAGATTAACACAGTTTACGTTTCATCACGGTACTAGTAACCACTAATATGATCAACACGGCGCACTTTTTTTATCCAAGCTCTTTTGAATTGTTTCTATATTTTCATTTAATGGGCCGGTACCTTCATCTGACTAAAAAGCACGTTATGTACCACGCACCAAAATAAAAAATTCTCAATTTTAAACAAGGTCTTTAAATGACGTGCAAAATGGGACGTTGCGTAACAGCGAATTTGGCAATCAAGTTCAGGGGAAGGTGATTCCAGACCAGCTTGGCAGCATTTTCCCATTTTGGCCTCGAATTTTTGCTTGCTTCTCGTTTTGTCGCCAGGAAATTGCTCCGTCCTAACGTTCTTTTCATCTGTTATTACCATATGAAAACCCACTTTTTGTGCATCGACCTTATCGACAACGAATCCAGGCTTTATTTACGGCTCAGCTGGTGTTTTGGAACTGATTTCACCAGTAATAATTACTTTTGCCTTTCATAGAAGTGTTCCGACACTTGTTCAGCGGTTGTAAGAGCTTCTAGATTAACTGAAGGCACTGTACTACAGCTTTTTTGCAATACTTTTTAAAGACAAAGTTTCATATATTTTTCATAATCAAGATTTATAGCGACGCTGGAAAGTCTTGAGACGCTTTTCTCAGCATGTGGGAAAACATAATTTGTTATCATCATGTACTTTCTCAGCGGTTGTCGTCTTAAGAATTTCACGAATTTCTGTAAAAAAAATATATATGTAAGTATAAAGAAATATCACCAATGTATTCACTCATTTGTCTTTTCTGCTTCATCATCAGACCGTGTTCACAATATATTTGTAACTTACTAGCTGACCGTAGTAGCTGGCGTAAATGTTAATTATATAGTCTAATGCGGGTTAATTATATAGTCTATGATACTCACAAATAACGTGGTTTTCTGTTGGTAAAAGTATTTTCAAAATCGGTTCACTAGATCCAGAGATTACCCCCAAGAACCTTACAAACTCACAAACTTTACCTCTATATAATATTATTAGTATAAGTAAATATAGTTTAGATTAATTGGTCCCAGCTGTCATTTGTAGATCTTTGGCAGTCGTTAGGGATTGTAAGAAGCCAGTAAATCTGACTCCAAGAAGTACCGTGTTAACCAGTTAATGGGTTGTGGAGGTCTGGTAGGCAGCCGCTCCACGTAAAACACTGGTATTCAGCTGAATCCGGTTTGACTGGAAGCCGACCCCAATATAGTTGGGAAAAGGCTAGGCAGATGAAGATGAGTTCAGATTAATTAAGTAATAAGGAAATGGATGTGTTCCTTCAAAGCAAAATACTTCATGAGATGAATGGGAGAGTTGGAAATTTCCGTGTTGCTTGCAAACTTCAGCTTCTTGTGATTTATTACTATCGCGTGTTCTCATAAATTCAAAATGTATAGTTAGGTTTTACCTTCACTAGCTAGTTTTGAAGAAATTTCATATTTAAATAATATAAAAGAAGCGTTACATCTGCCACTACCAGTCAGGAACTTACTTTGTTACAGTCACTAATACTCGTAGATGCTGGCAGGAGTAATTCGTTCGTACATTACTTGGTATTCGTGTTAGATGTCAACACAACACTTTGACTCTGTTTACGACATTAACCTAAGAGCATGTCTTTAACCACATAGTTACCTACATTCTAATTATAGCCTCACATTTGCACTTAGCAACGTCTAACAACAAGCAACAGCTGCCAAGTTCAACGACTCATATATCTACGAGTGCTGCGATCACTTGCTACTTCATTTGCAAACAATTGACGATTCGAGAGCTTTTTAATTTAAATTTTTATGTTACACAATTGCACACAATCTTTTATACCATCGCTCACTCGTCTCATTCAGCGCATCTTTCATAATATTCATAAAATATGCGGAACCACGAGAGAGGCCGCGTTGAAGAAATGACTCACTAATTAAAATACTGGCAGTAAGTATGTGGAGCGAGACAAGTGAGGTCGGGTACTAACGACTAACAATTCTATTGAAGTGTCTCAACCATTTCTGTTTATAATTTTTCATTAAAGTTATTTTGTTATTTGTCGTGGAGTTCTGGTTTTGAACGCGTAATTAATAAAGAAAACTCTGTAAGGAAAAAAAATACTACACTATTAGAAATGCAAAAGTTTGGATGAAGGGATGGATCGATGGATGTTTGTTACTCAGTCACACTAGAACGGCTGAAAGGATCTGACAGAGAGATTATATTCTGGAATAACACATGTGCTACTTTTTATTCCGGGACTACATACTTTCAAAAATTCTCTTGGGGGGGCATTTCCAATACTCACGCGGGCGAAATCAGTGACAGAAATTAGTGAACCTTTTGGTTAGTTTTTCACTATAGCAAAAAATAAAGTGAACAAGTAATTAACAAAATGAACGATTTTACTCAACATCAATTAAAAAAGAATAAGAATACAGACTCGATGTCAATACGAGTACTCGGAAAAAATCTGTACTTAATAATCTGCGAAAATTAAAGTTCTAGATGACCGCAGACTTCCAATTTCCCTCCATTTCCTTCAACATGGCGCCGGAGGGAGCCAGAGTTCGTTTCCTGAACTCAAATAGCAAGAATCGTTTTCATTTGCATTCTTTGCACTCATGGTTACGTCGCGTCGAGGGACATTTCAGTTCGTTCTTGGACTTTTTGCGTCAATTTTACGTCTTGATTAGTTTCAGATACAAACAAAATCCTATTAGGAGGAAAATCGTCACCAATATTGAACTTCAACCGGAAATCTGTACACCGGGCTTTACTGTTTACTGTCTGTTTTGTGTTTGTATTTATTTTTATTATTTTATCACGAATCTTTAAACCTCACTGGTCTCATTGCTAGTAAACCTTCCATTAGCTACATAGCCTGTGCGAAAAGATAATCCTTTAGTGGCTTATCATAAGACCGTTAAACACTGAACACAAATCCAGCAAAATATTTATCTATTATCTATTTCCAGAAAAACCTGTCAAGCCTGTCAACAGTTCAAAGCAAAAGAAAATGTTTAGCAACCCTTTCATTAAGAGACTTTGAAAGGCCACATCCAATAGTGAAGCTACTTCGGAAACTTGGCAATAAGAGGCTCGTCGCGACGAAGCTCCAAAGTCTTGAGCATCGACGACGAGTTGGTAGCTTGTCGGTTTTCTACCGGTTGCATTTTGGGGAATGTGCGACGGAATTGCATAATTTAATTCCGCCAAGCCCGTTTCATCATCGGACCACAAGACGAACGGCGATGCGCCACCGGTACATGGTGGACATCCCACCCATACGCACAAAACGTTTTGGGAACACATTCATAATGCGTACAGCTAAGGAGTGGAATTCCCTGCCGGAGTCTGTGTTTCCCGATAGCTAAAACCTGGGAGTCTTTAAGTCAAGAGTGAATAGGTTACGTCTAGGCAAGCGTGCCCCATCTTCGACCACATCATCGCTTACCATCAGGTTAGATGGTGGTCAAGCGCGTGCCTATTAATAGTAAAAAAAAAGAAAAAAAAACTAGTAAAAAAGCCGCGGGAAATCAGAATAGCCGCTCCTAGAGTTTCTAGTCAAAAGTTACTTCAGTTTAATATTAAGGTAAAGTAACGAAATGTTCATTTGGCGCGACCCTTACACACCTGAGAATAACAGCAGAGGCTTAGTTGATATTATTGGAGATTCGAACTAGTGCTGTCTAGACAAATTTTAATAAACAAAACAATAATTTGCAGCCTTCGTACAATCACATAAAAAACTTAAAGTTTGAAAAAGATTTATTTAAATTAGTTTTTCTTTGAGTGACTCTCAAAACAATGTAAGTTTTTCTAGGGTACGAGAGAACTACGATCAAAGGCTTGTAAAGTTTTAATGTACCGAAAGTACGCGCGCCAAAACTAGTCTTGTGAATATTTCTGAAAGACTCGCAAAGGCGCTTAGAACAGTTTCTTATAACTCAAGCGTGGCTTTGACTGAGTAATCTAGAAGTTTATGGAGTTGTGGTCCAAGGCATCCAATTTAGCTATTTTAAATATTGTACAGACCGCCGCAAAGGAATTACTTACACTTAACTACTGAATTACTTTCATGTACCTAGATATTTCCAGGTTGCTATGTCTAGAAATTGAATTATTTCTAGACATAGCACAGGTGAAGCCACTTCAGTAGTTTCTAGAACTAGCTCAGTTCCTAGATTACCGGAAAACTTTCACCTATAAAGCCTTGACTTAAACGAGGTCACACAAGCCACAAGCTGGTGAACTAGGCAGCATGCAGCAGGGAATGAAAAGCGAGGATTTTCACGTCAACGATCGTGAAGATTGTAAAGTGAGTACGCTCTGTTTGGCTTATTGAATGAAAATGAATGCGTTTTATCTAATGTAGAGCAGTATGGCACTTTAAGAAGCAAAAATAGGTTCTGTAACACGCAGTAGATGAAATTACACAAAACACTATTTATAATGTTGTCGAGTACGCGTTGATTGAGCTCAGTTATAAATAAAAATTGTGTACTTATGCCAACATTTTATTCTACAACGTGTGTCACCTACTTAAATAAAAAAATGTAGCACTGTTTCTTTCAGCCGCGTTAATATCCGTATAAAGATGTAGAATAAAACTAGTCAAGAACATTAAAATCTACAGTATAGGATATCTACTAGCATCAACATATTTAAAAAAAAAATCCTTTCTTTACAAAAAAATACAACCGACTTACAAATAAAAAAACGACTTTCGAAATTAAAGCTTATTTACATTTTTCACTTTAAAGTTATGCCCCCCACATCTAACCACACTACGTGGTGATGTATTTTGTCAACCAAGTATTTTCAGCTATTTTGGTTTGAAAGCCAACGCTAAAACGATTTTTTTGAAAAACAAGAGTTTTTCCAATCGGTTCATAAAAAAATTAGAACCAAATTGAGAACCCCTCCTGTTTTTGTAGTTGATTAAAAAGAAAAAGAACTTATGGTACAGTTGAATAAAATAAACTCAACTCAAACCACTCAGATAATGGAAACTTCCTAAACAAGAGAATGCGTGTTTGCGCATATACTTGTGTATATCTCCTGGGAATCCGGCAACAGAGACTACACTGAGAGATTAGCCACCGTGACCAGAATTAGGTTGTTAGTTTGATAATAACTTATTAAATACAAGATCCTTTTCAATCGAGACATAGCCAAGGAAAATAACGCTTACTTTTAGGGATAGCAGAGCTATTTCTGTACTGTGTGCATAACATTTTTTAATTGTTTAAAGTTACAGAAAACACCTATTTTTGTATCTTTATTTTAAATAAAGAACCATTTATTTGTGTGCCATATTTACTTGGTACATAACTCATCGCTCGCGTGACTCAGCGTGCTCATAATAATAAGGTAATCTGTACTGAATCTCACTATTCACACTCAAACAGTTTAACATCGCTCCGACAGTTTTATGAAGGAAGGAACATGTAGGTAGGCTTTGGCAACGGCAAAGTCTGCTGGAGCCACGCCAATAATTTACAATCGTAAACTTATGTGTTCTGTCAAAGGTCCATCTGACTCACATTAACAAAAATTAATTATACTGATTTGAATGAAGTAAACAACAGCTAGATTGTGCCACACAACGTTTTTTGAGTGTTTTAGCTGGGAAGAAGAAGTGGCGCAACAAACACCCGGTAATAAAGCAATTGTTTCCTGAATATTTTTTTTGGTTAACTCGAATGTTCTACCTATATTAAACTAGTATTTCTTGAGTATCGTTTGTTTTCGACGTTATTTTATTTTTATTAGTTCAATCATTCTACGCTTTCAAAGATTAATCTGTATTGTTAAAATGCTAAAGATTATCATCTCTCAAAGCACCTTTTAGGCGATTTGTTTTATTGCAATCGCAATAAAATTGTAACGACGTCCTTAGAGACCGGCTTCCGTCTTTGGCAAGTCTCCAAAGTCGTGGTGACAATAATACGGAAAGTGGCAGCGCTTGTAGGTGTCCTTATCAAAAGCAATCGTCTTGAGCAAGTAAGATTAATTTCAATTGAAATGACTGGATTTTATTAATGAGATACTAGAATGAAGGTGGTTATAAAGCCTTCACCTCCGCCAGTACGTAACTCTCGTTTAAGTGTTTATCACATAATTATCATACCTTTATTTAAACGAGTTTATTCCAAATAATACTGTGGATTAGCATCAATGTACTCAACTGAAAAGTTTTGTTCTCCAAAAATGACAGCTCTTAAAGGAGATGTTCCAAAATGTATGGACCCTGGGCCAGGTCCTTGTACACTATACTTAAAAATAGAGAAATATATTTAAAACAGTTCTCAACTGTCCAATTTCTTTAAAATGGCTTTGTTTTCTGGTAAAACAAAAGAAATTACACTTGAAATTGCAACATGTAACAAAAACCCGTCATGGCGGTAAGCTGTCATTTTGATTGATTAATGACGTTTGACATTTATTTCTGACATATTTATTTACCGGCACGAGACGAAAGTGACTGAAGTGACATTGTTATGATAGCTGACAATTATTTTTCTATGATATGTAACTAAATCGGTGCGACGCCATGTTGAAAATCGATAAAAGTAATTTATAAACATCAATTAACTACCACAACAGTAAACATTTAAATGAATTAAATGTATTTTTCCCTAATTCTACGGATCTTTCTCTTTTTTATGAGGTAATGTACATAGACCTGGCCCATTTTGAAACATCTCCTTTAGCATGCGAACGTTGTTTAACTTTAAAAAGCTACAAAGTTTTTATTCTTCTTTTTGAAATTCGGAGCTTTTCCAAAATCTTGGAAAATCTTTGTCTTCTAATACCTACTCTTGCAATATTGTAAAGTGACGTCCAATAAAACTGTAAAATTGAACACCCTTGTTATCAGTTTGTTACATATTAGGTTAGTGTACCATTATGCATATATAGATTGCTTGTTTTCATGTTTCATAATTTTTTATTTAATTTAGGTAATACATTTTTTTACCTATACGTGGACATAAATTAAATAGTATTTGGTTATATTACAGAAAAGAAGCAATCTTGTCATTTTGTTTTCACAGTAAAATATTTGTGTATAAAAATGTAACATATAAACATACATTAATAAAGTTCCTTTGTGAATTTAACATTAAAAAAAAATAAAAAATTACCTGCTGAAAAACTTAACAGATTGTTTGATCAAAACAATGTAATGCGTCGATTCTGGTATTTATTTTATTTAGACTATACACGTTTTTTACTTGAATGAAAAGGCTTTTGTGGAGTCGCGTCGTCCACACAAACCTTTCGAGTGATAAAATACGAAATTAGAATTGGAACCTTTTTTACTGTTATTTAAATGATTGACTTAAATAATTCTGCATGAATGATTTTTTTAATCCACTTGAAAATGTAATTCTTTGTTTGATGTTCATTACCGAATTGACACGCTTAACTGGTTGAAATAAACGA
Organism: Lacanobia oleracea; assembly: GCA_950371165.1. Classification (NCBI taxonomy): domain Eukaryota; kingdom Metazoa; phylum Arthropoda; class Insecta; order Lepidoptera; family Noctuidae; genus Lacanobia; species Lacanobia oleracea. The sequence continues at coordinate 7,134,616 of OX493404.1, forward strand.
CAGAATGCTGTCTACCTAACAACCTCATTTTAAGAAAATGTAATTCTGGCTCTAGAAATGTTAATCAATGGATAATATGAGATGTTAACATTTTACGAACTACGATTTTTTTTTGGGAAATAGTGAGGAAACTTAATAATTTATGAAGACATAGAGTTAGTAGTAGTTGTTTTCGTTACTGCGAAAGCCGAATCGCTACTGAAAATAAATCCTCAAGTGAAAAATATTGTCGTCATTCATTTTGTTGTATAATGCTGCAGGGGCTTCTAAAACAGTCGAGGAAAATAATTATATACTCAGTAGACAAAAACTTGAAGTACTAATAATTTCTTCAGGAAAAAGCAACATTCGTCATGGTTACTATAAATGTTACTTCACGATTAATCACGTTTTTAGTTTGCAATGGGCTGATAGTTATTGAAAAGATTGCAAACTCCCTCTATGAGGCAGCCCTATGTAATATGGGTGCGCTCATGACCGACTGATCAAAAACTTTATTGATATGAATTACGCTTGCTTCTCGTATCTAGTCGTCCGAAGCGTCATGTTCCGGCTCGATTTATTAAGTGAACGTCTAAGTAATTGGCTAATGACTGGGCTTTGGATAAAGCCTACTAATTGAATTTGCTAATGTGATTAGGTATTTAGATACGTTTCATTTCACTTTCCTAAAGAAATAAGAGCCAAGTTATGGTAGCACCTGCTAAACTCAATTTAAACCTCCTTTCCAAATCAAATAATCATTCTAATGAAATAGAAATCAATTACGCCGGATAAAGCGTTTCAAGTTCATAAAATCCCAAAATTATTCATATTGGAAAAAGCACATCTTAATTGTGTTTTATTTCTAACAAATAATCCTTTGACGATTTATACGAGTACATTTATTTTATTGATTAAAATCTATTAACGAAACCACTGGCAAACGAAACTTTTGATAACTTACCTGTGGTAAAATTGGATTTAGGTGTAGTCAAAATTTCCGTTGTATACGAAACGATCACATTTACTCATTTTGGTACAATATTTACAGTTCGGGATGGATATTAAAAACCCGTAATAATGGGTTATATTGTGTATTACGTATGTAATTCACGGTAATTATGCATCAGACGAGGTTTACGCATTTCCCCAACGACTCCAACGATGGAGGCTGTGGCTGTCAGGAGATGTAGATATGGCGCACACTCTTATGTACCTATGTTTGTGGAAACGTATATACGAATATGATGCAAAATATGGAGAGAGAAGGGAAAAACCGGACAAGTGCGAGTCGGACTCGCACACGAAGAGTTCCATACCATAAACCTTAATTTTTATTATTTGTAGTTATAGCGGCAATCGAAATACATAATCTGTGAAAATTTCAACTGCCTACTGAGACGGATTCTCTCGCGCTCTTCAACACGGTGAATTACCCATAAAGAAAAAGACCCAGATTATGGGAATTCTATGTAAAAATGTAAATTAACGGTTTCCTGTACTTTTCCTGGACCCAAGAGTAAATTACACCTTTTTTTATTTATTTTAAAGACACACAGAAATATGCTAAGTAAGGTATTCTAGGTTAGATTATTCTTATGACATATTGGATACTTTCTGCTTAAATAGTGTCTAGCTATCAAATTTCCTGCATTTACAAATACAAAAATTCTATTTTTTTCATATTGACGTTTGTTGCATCTGACAAAATAAGCATATCAAGGTGGGCTCGTGTAGATACCTATATATGTACCTATACTTTTCATAAGTAGCTTCTGTGTGTTGGTAGAAGAATTTGTCAGATTTCAAACAGCGATATTTGAGTTATAAAATTATGTAAGTGTAAGAATTATCAGAAATTCTTGTTTAAATTTACGAAAAAAATAATCGTTTAAATCTAAAAACATACTCCTTCACATAAGAAGAGCTTCGCACGAGATATTTTACGAAAACAATAACGGTATCCTTTCTCTTTGTTGTTCAATGTCTGTGACGTATCATTAACTGTTCTGTATTATGAGAAGCGAACATTTTATGGATTCCCTTTATCGCTACATGTTTCCCGGAGGTGTCATAGAATTTTACACAAGCCTAAGTGCCACTGTACCACTGTATTTCAGCTCAATATTATGTCATGCATTTTGTATTTCAGTTACCAAGAAAACAATTTTTGGGCACTAGATCTGGAGGGCTAAAAAGGCCACTTTAGGAGAATCATACTAAAATCATAATGTTAATTACAAAACAATCTGTCAATTAATCAAACAATCTGTCGGAAAAATTTGACAGTGACGAGTAGCGTGATGTGTTCTCTGATTCTGCTGAAGAGGCCTTTTTAGACCCGCTGGTCGAGTACAGTATATGCTTTAATAAATATGAATTATTAACTGGTTTCCTTTTCCTGTGGCCTGCAAGACGGTGCATTTTCCAAAGTAACAACTAAGCGTGTTTTACTAATCGATAGTTTAGCTTTCTATTAAAAATACTTCTAAAGACAGCCGTAGCAAACAATAAATAAAGTGAAGACTGCAGGGAATACATTAAAATTAGCTCATAGTAGGTTTTACTGTGAGCTCTTTTACGTACAGGCTCACAACACAGTGACCCACTTCTCTTAGAAGATGAAGTGCTAGTGGCGGCTTCAAGTGCAGTAAGTCGAGTTTATAGCCTCGGTTGATAGCCGCCTGTGACACATAATACGAGACGTGACTACTTACACGCACAGTCACGTTACACCTTACCTTATCTATATCTCAACTATAACTTACTTGGGTTGAATTAATCGAATGAACGTTGAAATTGACGAAACTAATCACAACATCAGCTACCATTATATTGTTATTTTCAGAATAAAAAAATCGACTGTCCCATAATATTTATGGCGCATAACTCGACAGTAAAAAAACCGGCCAAGTGCGAGTCGATCTCGCACACGAAGGGTTCCGTACCATAAACCTTATTTTTTATTATTTGTTGTTATAGCGGCAATAGAAATACACAAGTGAAAATTTCAGCTCTCTACCTATTACGGTTCTTGGGATACAGCCTGCTGACAGACAAACGGACGGACGGACGGACAGCGGAGGCTTAGTAATAGGGTTCCGTTGGTTACCCAAACCAACGATGATTCCAGGATTTCACAAAGTTTATCTAAACGCCAACGTGTGTCAACTTTCAATTGTTAGTCTTTTAAAAGCTTTGTAATCTTTTCCTGAAATATTGCATATGAAAAGCAGTTTTATCCTTGTTTCGGAGTTGTTAATGTGACAGAACATTAATAAACTTTGTTAAAAGTGATGTTTTCCGCTCGGTTCCTTTTAGTAGAAAGTGTGATTAGAGTTTGGGGCTAAAAAATGTTGTAATTTAGACATTGAGTGGCCTTTATTTTACGCCACTACTTTTAGTTTTAATTCCGTTGCGTGCCTAAAAGTTAGAGTTCCGCACGAATACCTGTTAGGTAAGTACGTAGTCGAAGGAGAAAATACATTTATAATCGCACATTCACATTTATATACAACTAACATAGGTAGAGTAAAAACTAAAGAGTTCCTATAGTGAAACTCTGAAACTTTCGGAATAACTAAAATATCCAGTTTTGCATATTCCACAAACTTTTGCAAACTTTTGCAAAATTATTCGTTCACAATAATTAAAACAAAACTAATTTCGTTGTTTTTACAATGGTTGACCTGATAAAACTTTATGTAAAACTATCCTCTCTCAGAAATAGCAATCATTACAGTTTTCGTTGAACTGACGATTTGTACAATCGATGCAAAACCGTGCCTACTTTGAATTGTTCTACTACTTCTCTATTTAAAAGACAATTATTTTAAATAGTAATCGGCAGTAGCCGTTCTTGACTCTTGAAATTTAATTAGAGATAAGAGATTTAAGTTTCACTTCAGCGTTTTTCAAAGTTGTGCAGTCTGATTAACTTTGGAGGTAGACAACTTGGGTCGCCGTTCCTCGTTTCATTCAATTGTATCAATTGAAGGAAAGTTTGTATTTGATTATGTTTTAAAACGACTGTTTTTAACGAGTTGCACTCAGTAGAATTGCTTTTTTAATAAATTTAAATAAAATGCTATAAGGTTTTTTTACAACGACAAGAGATGTTTAATTGCACTATAACATAAAAATAAGCTATGTAGATTGGCATAAAACTTCCAAAACCAATGCATAAAACTCTCTCAACATGTTTAACACACCGTGAAACCCAACAGTGCTGTCATTATAATACCCACATAATTAATTATTATTACCTCCAACATTTCAGTGTGGTCAAGTGAAACAAAGAGAAAAAGAAAAAAAATTGTATCAGTCAATATTTGAGGATTAATAGTCGGACACACGCGCTGTGATTTCGAATATTAAATATGCTTAAATTCTAGTAGTTCTGGCCTAATGATAAATGTACCGGACGGGCGTGATCGACTGGAACGGGGTTGTGTTGGGGTAGGTCTATTCTTTTTCTTCTCCTCCGAAGTGAACTGTGACCGACCGACGGCGTCCAGCCGCGCTGACGTCCTGTAACGGAAACTAAGGCTCTTCCGCACCTAACGTACAACGTTCTTCTATCTTGCCAAATACTTGCTGTCTTCGGGGTAGATTGGGGTGCAGGGTGAATGCTTACCAGGGTTAAATAATAGGCAGGAATTTGACAACACTGCAGCTAATGGTTTAAGGGCAAAGTCGCGAGTACTGTGATTCTATTTATAGATTCTAGGGTTTCTTCTGCCGGTGACTACGAATTAGCTATTTTTTACCATTTACTAAGGTACGAGGTTACTTTACCGTAACGAGGCCCAAAAACCACTAACTGCTTCAGTTTATTTTAACTGTGAATTTCAACTATAGTTCTAGAACATTTTTGGCTATATCTAGGTCTATTCTAGGTCTGGATAGGGGTTGATGCACCTCTATACAAATCCCCCGAAATTCCCCGTCAAACGGGGTGGAAACCAAGCCTTCAACCCTGCCCACTAGTGGGCTTGTTGCATTTAACTATCGAAAATGTTACAAGTTTTGAACTTGTTTACTATTTAGGGTTGATTTCCCGGAAAACTGTGCCTCATGGGCCATGAAACTATCTATATTCGGGTAGGTGCATCATCCCTCTATCCAGCTACACAACTTACCAAGCCACCCCTCCAAGGGTGGAGGTACTATAGGTCAGGAACCCGGAAAAGGATAAAAATCTGTGTTTACCTTTTAATCTATTTTGTGGCTTTATGCCTTGCCTGACCATGAAGATGTGTACATATCTGGATAGGGCTGAGTGCCAGCTTTCCAGTGCCTATGGTTTAAGACCTAAATTCCTAGATGCCCTAAAAACTTAGCACTGAAGGTGCGTGTACATGGTGGTTTTCTTCAACCACCCTACTATGATTGAATGTGAAATGACTATTTTGTGTATACCTTCGATTAGGCTGATTTCCATCAGCCAATCAGAACACGCCCTCAGGGTGCTATCGGAAATGTGTAAGGGAAATGTGTAGCCCTACCTATTGACTATAATTTTCTTTGAAAATATGTTTTCCCCAGAACATCTTTTACGTGTTTGGGGAAAACGACAAACATATGATTTTAAATTGATTACATAGCTTACAAACTATCACTATGCAAGTACATAAGCTTCTAAATTCAGTACATAGGCCTACGACTATAGGTACATAGGTACTATCTATGCGAGTTACACAATGTTAAATGCGTCTCCGCGAACATTTCTATTACTATTTAAGTATATAAGCTCCTAACTTAAAAAACATATGAGCTTACGAATATAAGTACATAAGGCTGTTTATGCGAGTTATATAAATCAAAATGCTCCGTCGCGAACACTATTGACTATAATTTTCTTTGAAAATATGTTTTCCCCAGAACATCTTTTACGTGTTTGGGGAAAACGACAAACATACGATTTTAAATCAATTACATAGCTTACAAACTATCACTATGCAAGTACATAAGCTTCTAAGTTCAGTACATAGGCCTACGACTATAGGTACATAGGTACCATCTATGCGAGTTACACAATGTTAAATGCGTCTCCGCGAACATTTCTATTACTATTTAAGTATATAAGCTCCTAACTTAAAAAACATATAAGCTTACGAATATAAGTACATAAGGCTGTTTATGCGAGTTATATAAATCCAAATGCTCCGTCGCGAACATTTCTCCCGCCGTGCAGCGCAGTGATGACTCGTTGCGATGTCGGCGCGGCGCTGCATCTCGCCGGTGAGCGACGACTGTAGTTGCGTCGTCCGTTGCCACGGTGACCGTTGTCTCGACGCGACGCTCGCCGCCCCGGCGACAGTTGCCTCGAAGCTCGCCGGCGCGACGCCCGTTGCTCCGGCCCGTAGCTCCGACGCTCTGGACCATTTCGATGACGGGATCAGCCTCTTCGCCGGACGCTTAAGAGTGCCGCCAGATATGCGCACCTCAGCGATCCGGACCTGTGGTCCGCCCAAGGGCAGACTGCGGTGATGCGGCCTCGCGGCCACGTGTTGCGAGGCAGCTGGCCGTCTGCGATGAGCACAGGGTTGCCCACCTGCAGACCACGGCCACGGTGGTGGCGCTCCCGCCGGTGTTGGAGCTCGGGTAGGTGCTCCCTCACCCAGCGGCGCCAGAACTGGTCAGCGAGCGCTTGTGAGCGCCGCCAGTGTTTCGTGGTGTCGACGTGTTGCTCGGTGAACACGCCGGGTGCGGTGCAGTCTGGCCGAACCACCGAGTAGGAAGTGGTTCGGCGTGATGTATTCATCGCCTTCGCTGGCGACTGATACCTATTTCAGCGGGCGGCTGTTTACCGTACTCTGCCTCACACAACAGTGTGGACAACACCTCTTCGTTGGTGTTTTTCTGTGAGTACGGTTTCTGTGTCGAGTGACTGATTGCGGTCGACTCGTTTTCTCCATACTGTTTGGAGCATTTGCTTGGCGCGTACTGTAACTATTGAGGCTACGCCAAGCACTATTTCGAATGCCTCTTCTTGGTGGGCACGTCTTTCTCTAAGACGCTCCTCGATGGACGCGCTAGGGTCCGGTTGAAATCTAGCGTGTCTGCACTTGGTCTCCATTCTAGGCCAAGCACGTTTTCGGTGGTGCATCCTTGCGCTTGCAGGTGTGCACGTTGGGCTGGCCGCGACGAATATGATTGCGTCACTCTATTCGGCGGGGCTCCCTTTATTCTATTGCCTCTCCACGGACATTGGAGGGCATTCATGTCCTCTTCTCGGACTTTATTTGTGGTTATGTCTTTTCTTAAGACGCCACTCGGTGGACGCGCTAGAGTCAGGTTCAAACCTAGCGTGTCTGCACTTGGTCTTCATTCTAGACCAAATACGTTTTCGGTGGTGCATCCTTGCGCTTGCAGGTGTGCACGGTGGGCTTGCCGAACCGAATACGATTGCATCACTCGATATTCGTCGGGCTCCCTTTGTTCTATCGCCTCTCCACGGACATTGGAGGGCATTCATGTCCTCTTCTCGGACTTTGGTTGTGGGTATGTCTTTTCCTAAGATGCCACTCGGTGGACGCGCTAGAGTCAGGTTTAAACCTAGCGTGTCTGCACTTGGTCTTCATTCTAGACCAAGCGCGTTTTCGGTGGTGCATCCGTGCGCTTGCAGGTGTGCACGGTGGGCTTGCCGAACCGAATACGATTGCATCACCCGATATTCGGCGGGGCTCCCTTTATTCTATTGCCTCTCCACGGACATTGGAGGGCATTCATGTCCTCTTCTCGGACTTTGGTTGTGGGTATGTCTTTTTCTAAGACGCCCCTCGGTGGACGCGCTAGAGTCAGGTTCAAACCTAGCGTGTCTGCACTTGGTCTTCAGATTAGACCAAGTATCTTTTCTATATTTTCTGTGTCGCCGATAGTGACGACATCTGTTGGCGTTTGCGACGGCTCTATTTCTTTTATGACGTTAGCGTCATTCGATAACCATTTCTTAATTTCAAAACGGGCCTGTTGGTGTATTTTCTTCACCGCTTTTGCTATGCGCGTCGCTTCTTCTGTGGTTCTGTAGCTATCCAGGTAATCATCCATGTAATGATTATGAATGATGGCTTCAACTGCTTCTGGTTGCTGTTCTATGTGCATCTTCGCGTTCCAATCTTTTGCATAGATAGCTGTACATGGTGAGCTGGCCGCGCCGAATATGATTGACGTCATTCTATATTCTTCGGGAGCTCCCACTCTTCTGTCGCCTCTCCACAGATATCGGAGGGCGTCTCTGTCCTCTTGTCGGACTTTCACCTGCATAAACATTTCGGCAATATCGCCCGAAATGGCTATGGGGTGTCTACGGAACCTCATCATGACGCCGGGCAGCGACTGTAACAGGTCTGGTCCTGTGAGTAGGAAGTCGTTCAAAGAAATTCCATTCGACTTAGCTGCGGCGTCGTGTACTATACGGAACTTCTCTGGCTTCATTGGGTTGAAGACATCGAAATGAGGTAAGTACCAGGTTCTTCCTGGCGTACTATTTTTGGGCGCCTTCTCGGCGTACCCTTTCTGTAGGAGCGAGTCCATCTGTTCCGTATATCTATCTCGAAGAGTCGAATTTCTATCGAGTTTCCTCTCTATAGAGACAAGACGCTTGTGGGCTGTCTCATAAATATCGGGCATTTCAAATTGCGGTTTCTATATGCCCATTTTCTATCTGTTTGGTGTGTCGTTTCAAGATGTCTTCTGTGGGTCTATGTGGCCTTCGGCTCCAACTTGTCTGGCAAGGTCCTCGTTGATCAATGATACGGTTGATCCATCGTCGGGAAGGGCGAACGTAGATGCCTCTCCCGCCGGTCCAATCACCCGGACCGGTACCATCTTGAGGTAGGCATGACTCGACTATGTTCGCGAACTGGCAACCACTTCTTGTGGTTCGAGGATCTTCGGCTTTTCGGCAGTCGCTGCAGCGGGCTTCTTCTCGTAGTGAAGTAAGCGATTGTGTGTGGCTATACACTCCTTGATGCCACACTTCTTCGGTTTGCACTGGTGCCGCTCGCGTCGAAACTTCATGCTGCGATAGCATAAGTTGAGCTTCTTTGCTAGCTCCCATCTCTTGTCGCTGTTGCCTTCTATGAATTTCCGACAGTCGCGTTCTATGTGCCCATCTTTTCCACATACACGGCATCTATCGGCCGGTTTTTCTGTTGCTGTGTGGGTTCTCTGTGCTATACGTCTGTTTGATAGGCCCTCTGTTGCGTTGATGTTCTCAGCGGGAGCAAAAGCGCTGCAGAAGCGGGCTTGTTCAGTGGTGAATTCGCTGAACAACGAAAGGTCAGGTAACGACTGATACTGTCTTTGCCTACTGAATCTTGCTGTATTCTTGACATCATTGAAATTTTTTCAAGTTGTTACATAAATGGCTCGAAACGACAACCATTCTGTGTGTGCACCATTGAAGTTCGGTAAGGTCATGATGACCTTCGACGGCGAGGAACTATTCTGTTCTGTTTTTCTGTCAGCTAGCGATACTATAGCTGCTGTAAGGTCCGTTTTGAACGGCTGTAATCTGTTTTCCCCGTCGTCTTCTATTTTCTTCGGTGGTGCCATCTGTTTAGTCACTTCATCGACTTTCAGCTCTAGTTCCGGAATTTGCGTTCGACGAGAGTCCACTATCGGTACGGAGTCTAAAGGGGGAGACGGTTGCTGCTCGCAGCATCTATCTATTCTATTTTGCTCGCAGTTTCTATCTATTCTATTCTGCTCGCAGTTTCTATCTATTCTATTCTGCTCGCAGTTTCTGTCTATTCTATTCTGCTTGCAGTTTATATCTGTTTTATTACGGATGTCTCCCTCAGCGGTGTTGGTCTCTCTCTGATCAGGAACAGGTTCAGCTGCCTCTTCCAGCCAGGAACGCACATACTCGTCGTTCGAGTTTCTATCTTCTATATATTCGTCGTCCGATTCTTGTTCGGCTCTCTGAAGTGCTAATTGTGCAAGCTCCAACTTAATCTTGAGTAAGTCTTCGCGTGCCTTTGTGACTCTTCTATATGACCGCGTCGTCCTTCCCACGGTCGACGGCGGCTTGTCACATTCGATACGTTCGATACGGGCGTCACCCCGGGTAGTCACCGGCAGGTTTCGGCTGTATTTTCTATCTGTCGGCTTCAGTGTACTTTCTGAAGGCGTCTCAAATCTGGTTCCCTTTCTTGAGGTTGGCATGATTCAGATCCTCAAGTCGATTCTTCAAAACTGTTCTATATCCCTGGATAAAGCTTCGGTAAAACTTGAACTAAAGTTTTTTCTTCAAACTGTTTCTATTTCCTCGGATAATTCTTCAAAGTCCCCAATCATCAAAGTCCAGAGTTGCTCTGAATTTTCTAAGTGTAAAATTTTCAAAGTCCAAATTCTTCAAAAATTTTCTAAGTTCCGAATCGATCTATATTTTCTAAGTGTAGAATCTTCTCAAAATGTTCAAAGTCCAAATTCTTCAAAAATTTTCTATGTCCCGAATCGGTCTATGTTTTCTATGTGTAGAATCTTCTCAAAATTTTCAAAGTCCAAAATCTTCAAATTTTTTCTAAGTCCCAGGTTCTGTCTTCAAAAAATTTTCTAAGTCCCAGCTTCTATGTTCGAAAAATTTTCTAAGTGTTGGGTTCAATCCTCAAAATTTTTTCTGTCTCAGGTTCTGTCTTCAAAAATTTTCTAAGTCCCAGCTTCTATGTTCGAAAAATTTTCTAAGTGTCGGGTTCAATCCTCAAAATTTTTCTAAGTCCCAGGTTTGGTCTTCAAAATCTTCCCAAGTCCAGGTTCAACTTTCAAACCTTCTCAAAGTCCAGGATTCCCTAGAAATCTTCTAAGTCCAGACGCGATCCTTCAGTGTTTCAGGAAAATTTTCAAAGTCCAAAGTTTCGGGGTGAGTCCTTAAGGGTGGCTCCCGAAGGGTAGTTCTCTTCAAGGGCAGTCCTCACGATGAACCACGATGCTGAGCTTGAGGCTTCTTAACTGGAACGTATGTTGGCGGATAGCTTCGGATCCGCCTCAGGGTGAGTCCTTAAGGGTTGGTTCTTGCAGGGTAGTTTTCTCCAAGGGGTAGTCCTCACGATGAACCACGATGCTGAGCTTGAGGCTTCTTGACTGGAACGTATGTTGACGGATAGCTTCGGATCCGCCTCAGGGTGAGTCCTCAAGGGTTGGTTCTTCAAGGGATGATTCGAGAACGGATACCAATTGACATACTGTTTAAGAAACAAGATACGGGGTGCGTATATTTGGCTCTTGTGCCAAACTATATCGCAGGGGCTTCGGCTTGAGTCTTCAAGGCTTGTTTCTTCAAGGGTTGATTCTTCAAGGGATGATTCGGGAACGGTTACGTTTTGACATACTGTTAAGAAACAAGATGTACGGGTGCGGAGATCCGGCTCTCGAAGGACCAAAAAATTTGGTCCGAAATCCTGCTCGAATGGACCAAAAAATGTACCGGACGGGCGTGATCGACTGGAACGGGGTTGTGTTGGGGTAGGTCTATCCTTTTTCTTCTCCTCCGAAGTGAACTGTGACCGACCGACGGCGTCCAGCCGCGCTGACGTCCTGTACCGGAAACTAAGGCTCTTCCGCACCTAACGTACAACGTTCTTCTATCTTGCCAAATACTTGCTGTCTTCGGGGTAGATTGGGGTGCAGGGTGAATGCTTACCAGGGTTAAATAATAGGCAGGAATTTGACAACACTGCAGCTAATGGTTTAAGGGCAAAGTCGCGAGTACTGTGATTCTATTTATAGATTCTAGGGTTTCTTCTGCCGGTGACTACGAATTAGCTATTTTTTACCATTTACTAAGGTACGAGGTTACTTTACCGTAACGAGGCCCGAAAACCACTAACTGCTTCAGTTTATTTTAACTGTGAATTTTAACTATAGTTCTAGAACATTTTTGGCTATATCTAGGTCTATTCTAGGTCTGGATAGGGGTTGATGCACCTCTATACAAATCCACCGAAATTCCCCGTCAAACGGGGTGGAAACCAAGCCTTCAACCCTGCCCACTAGTGGGCTTGTTGCATTTAACTATCGAAAATGTTACAAGTTTTGAACTTGTTTACTATTTAGGGTTGATTTCCCGGAAAACTGTGCCTCATGGGCCATGAAACTATCTATATTCGGGTAGGTGCATCATCCCTCTATCCAGCTACACAACTTACCAAGCCACCCCTCCAAGGGTGGAGGTACTATAGGTCAGGAACCCGGAAAAGGATAAAAATCTGTGTTTACCTTTTAATCTATTTTGTGGCTTTATGCCTTGCCTGACCATGAAGATGTGTACATATCTGGATAGGGCTGAGTGCCAGCTTTCCAGTGCCTATGGTTTAAGACCTAAATTCCTAGATGCCCTAAAAACTTAGCACTGAAGGTGCGTGTACATGGTGGTTTTCTTCAACCACCCTACTATGATTGAATGTGAAATGACTATTTTGTGTATACCTTCGATTAGGCTGATTTCCATCAGCCAATCAGAACACGCCCTCAGGGTGCTATCGGGAATGTGTAAGGGAAATGTGTAGCCCTACCTATTGACTATAATTTTCTTTGAAAATATGTTTTCCCCAGAACATCTTTTACGTGTTTGGGGAAAACGACAAACATATGATTTTAAATTGATTACATAGCTTACAAACTATCACTATGCAAGTACATAAGCTTCTAAATTCAGTACATAGGCCTACGACTATAGGTACATAGGTACTATCTATGCGAGTTACACAATGTTAAATGCGTCTCCGCGAACATTTCTATTACTATTTAAGTATATAAGCTCCTAACTTAAAAAACATATGAGCTTACGAATATAAGTACATAAGGCTGTTTATGCGAGTTATATAAATCAAAATGCTCCGTCGCGAACAATAAATAAAGTTACAAAGGGGAGAAAGGTCTATCAAAAGTGTCATCGCAAACTTAGTTTAACCCATACTCGTATTAGAATACTTAATGTAACAGTACTTAATGTGGCAGCATTGCTTCTAATAATTCATTCGTGTACTGTAGGTATTATCCGGAGGACCTACCATCTTAATTTCCAACAAGATCAACAGCAAGTCTACAACTTCTTCGAGTTTATCTCCATGCAAAAGTTCGGGGTCGTCCGAAGTAACGCCTTACACTATACCTATCTTTCTACAATCTCACTCGATAAGATTATCGATTCGACCCTTACTGAAAATTAGCTAATTTTCAGTTACTTCAGAGCAGGAGTCGCCAATTCGTCTGACCGACCGGGAAGTCGATCTATGTTCGGGAGAACATACCAGGTGTATACAGAACTTCACCAAGAACTTGAGTCCAAGTTAACAAAAGATATTTCATACATATTTGATTAGTTGGCTTTTGCTTGAGCAGCACTTACTAAAGAACTGCTAGTTTTTTTTTTTTTGCGATTGATTTGCTCTTGACTCTAGTCTAGGTCTGAGGTGACAGAGACAACGTCGATGACTAACTTTGCGATGTTTATATAGTTGCAGGTAGGATTAGAAAACCCACATATAGGTGGAAATCTATATTACTAATAATAAAGCTGAAGAGTCTGTTTGTTTGCTTGAACGCGCTAATTTCAGGAACTATTGGTTCGATTTGCAAAATTCTTTTAGTGTCAGCCCATTTATCGAGGAAGGCTATATATACGCTGAGACTAATAGAAGCGGAGCAAACGAAGTTGCGCGGGTCAACTAGCGAGTATTATACAACAAAAACACATAGGCTAAATTATTTGTCTTGCACACGGGGACTTAATTGGCTTACGGAGTGTTGAAAAACTCCCCTTAAATAATTTAGTACCTCGCATTTGACTAAAAAGAACAGTGTAATGTTAAAAAGTCCCAGTTGAAGATGTAAACCAATAAAGTGTTTTAAATAATATTTGCGTTCCTTAGGTATGCAATAAATTCATCACTTTAAAAAAAAAGAAAAATATATATTCTCTACCACCAATTATTAGTATATTTTGGTTAAAACGGCAACTTAATATAGAAGTATTCCTGCTCACGAATACATTTTACCACAAAAGCACTCGGTTATGAAAAGTTCTGCATGGTAGAGCTCTATCATTGTTTTAATGAAGCGGTTTGTCCGTTAGAATAAAGCATACATAAAACACGTCGTTATCAATATTCCTTTAAACTAACCATAAATCTTAATTACTTATTTTAATAAATCCTTAAAGTAGATTTTAACAAAACTTGAGTTTTAATTAAGGTTTAGAATTAAGTACTCATTAATTATATAATTTGGCCGTGAGTCCTGACCATCGTCAAAAATGTCGGCTCCTAATTACAGTCACAATATTTTACAAGACAAAGAGCAAAATCAAGGTGACTCGACAAGCGTTCTCTTTGAGGTGGCTTAATTAAATCCCGAACTTCTCCGACAACATCTGACCCTGATTTATGAGCTCGCTACCTGAAATTATCCATCTAATAATTTACTAAAGTCTAAGTCTAAATATTTCAACAATATGCTCCACAGAACTTTCAGTGTCGACCGATAGAAAATATCAAAGGCATTAAAATGTTTGTTAGTGTTTTAAGTTTTATATGAAAAAAATAATAAAACCATTCAACGCAAGAACCAATTGAGTAGTAATTGACTAGAAACAAACATCAGCCAGGTTATTATTAGCCAGTTGCAATAAGCCTGATTGTAAACTCCCTTTACCGCATATTCGGTCTCAAAGTAAAAAATAATGTTATTGGTTAATCGAATTTCGAGAAGCTCATCGTGACTGGCAAAGTAGATGGAAAAAGATCTCGTGGACGCAGTCCAATACGTTCGTCTGACCAGATTCGCACCGCCTTGGACACTACCGTTCACAACGCCCTACACACCGCCAGGGACAGAAACAGGTGGAGAAACATCATACGTGTGATAGTGATACAGAAGAGAGGTCACGACCCTCAGCACTATAGAATACGACGCAAGGAGGAGGAATCGAATTAAAATTGTACAGAAAAAAATGCTTAATATTACCCACATTAAAATTTAAAACTACGTGTTTACTCGGACCGCAAATATGTTGCAGCGAGATATTCCAATTAGCCAGCTTAAGAGCAGAATCAGGATTGCATGTAATTTATATTTTGTTTGCTATAGTTCGAGTCTGCTCTTATGAAGGCTGCAGCCCGCAGCGTTCTAGTATTGCTATGTTTTCTTGTTTTTTGCATTCCTATTACGTAGATTGTTATGCTTGCTCGTATTTAACAAAGAAACTGATCTGGAGAAATATCTCTAATATAATACGTTTGGAAAAAAATTAAAAAAAAAATTCATGTAGAAACATGTTCTAAATTTTAACATTCTGACTGCAAAAGCAAGCCGTGTATAATATAATGCAGCCTTTGGTTGGATACATCAACTGGTAATGCCCGGTTTGTACAGTTTGTAGTTGAACCTATTGATAAGTTAGATTTAATTTGACGCACTATCGCAGAGCTCTCATTTCGTTTGTCTCTAATGTTCTGGAACTAGATAAAATATGTCTATCATCACACATTTTCTCTATTATTACAGTCTTCACTTCTGTTTCCTCTAACCATTCATTTTTTCTGTATTTGGGCATCCTAATAGGGTAGGATCGACCCTTATTTGAATAATTTCCATTAACCCATAGTTTACTGAACGTCTCTGGCATACCACATGCAGCGCTGTATGTTTAGGACTTTAGGACTGGACTTACACGTAGACGTCGAAGTACTACTACACGTAAAATGTTTCGGTCTCCGTATGAACCTCTAACATATACTCGTACGATATAAAGATGTATTGTATGATTCAAAAATATTTTAATTTGTTTGATTTTTTTATTGTACAAATTAATTGTTTTATTTATAACTACAAATGAAGTGAAGTAATTAGAAACTATTCCACTTCACAAACAGCATTGTCAGTTATCAAAAAATAATATTACAAAGACTTCCTTTAGGGTGCTTATCTATTACAGCGGAGCGAGACAGCGAAGCAGAAACGGGGAAATTTTAACCAATGGAATGGGGCCGACAACTGTCAAAGTGGCGCTAGTAGCGCACAGACCAATAACAAAGCAGTTTTTGATGAAAAGATGGGTAATTACTTGGGTATGTATTAAAAATGATTATTTTCAGTTTGATTAGATTGTCAGAAACTATTTCCTCTTATTAGTACGAACCCAAATCAACCTGCATCACATAACCTATAATGAAAGATAATGCCTATCCGATATAATAAATCTTAAAAGAAAACAGATAGCCCATAATACACAAACAAACGACAAATCAAAGACTACAATCACAGACTACAATAGTGTTTATCTCACTTTGATAAGCGTTCGTTGAGTGGTGGCGCCATCTGAGATCAGCTTTCTACTTTCCAACGCCATTGCATAAAAAATCTCCGCACCACGTGAGTCACTGACATTTTGACTGCAATGATTGTATGTATGTGCATAGAAAATAATTCAATTGATCAATCCATCCTGGCGATGCTAGCTTCTGTTTATACGCAAAGCTAAATAATTGGTCATACAGTTTTGAATATATCGCAGCTGCTGATGACGAGATTTTTAAAATTCTACTCACGATGTGGTGTTGTGGATAACGATCTCATGATCGAAAATATACGAAAAAAAAAAACAAATACAGAACTAGCACACCCATATCAATTTGAATTTGATACGGCACGGAAATATACCAACATCAACCAACATTAAAGACATAACATTTTTAGAGACGTAGGTAGGTAGTCAAATAAATTATATATCTGCATACATAACTTTTTTTATGTTCCCTGGCCTCATCAGTTTATATTATAAATATAAATGTATTTCTATAGTATTGAGATCTGATGCAGAGATTGAAACTTGATATTAACATCACTAGTTTAGATTCCCTCTTCAAGCACATCCCTCCATTCCACAACACGTACCACACTCGAGCGTCGAGCTGATAATACAATATCCTTGCAATACGCGAGAGAAGCCGACGATCTCCGACGTCACGGAGCAATATGCTGAATGAATGAATTTGTTAGTGCCAATAACGATTTTGGTGAAGCTGGTTAGTGTCACACAAGCTAGAGTACATAAAATAAATATATCTTCCATTTATACTTTAATTGATAATTAAAGTCTTCTGAAAAATAATTATTGTCGCGCTTCACAAATTTGCTGATCGCTTCGAGGCGAAGACTTACATTTTCATTTTGTTTCATATAGTTGCAGAGGATAATTAAGTGGTCGAAGTCAAACATATTATTACCTACTATGTTAATTTTATTTAGATATTTATAAGCGTTTTAATTTAATTAAATGAAAACACTGCGTGGTAAAAGAAACACAAGAAGTATTTTCAATTTTAAAAATGATCGAACATAGTACTGCTATTTGCCAGCAACGGAAGTAAGCGCGTAGCGGTGTCGCTACGTCGCGCGACGTAGCGCGCGCTGTGTATCGGCGCAGCGCCCGTGCTACGCTCAGTGCTACGATTTCGTGTTCTACCACTATTATCTATTCTAAAGAGGTGTACATTAATGTGAGTGTGTGTATTATTCAAATCTGTATTAACATATTTTGATATACATATGTGCGACTTTATATGAATGAACTTAAACAATGTAAATAGTTCTCAAATAAACTGAGCAACCACCAAATAATGATAGTCTGTTAATGTGTCGTCTGATTTAACTCGATCACATCACATCCATATAGCCGACATCGTGGATGTCGGCTATATGGCATTTGTAATGGCATTGGCATTTAGACCATCCTCGCACCGTGCTGTGTGTGAATGTGGAGTTAGATAAGGAGAATGGCGTGCGCGTTGGGTACTGGCCGCTGATTTGCTTGCTATGTTTGTTGTTCATCGCAATAACTGGTTATTGCGGAAATTCAATGTTTAGTTATTTTTAGGCTCTTATTTGTTTTACAAGATAAAACATCAGCAATTGTAACTATGTAAATAAACATGTTTTAGCAGGACCGGTCGTTGTGATGATGATGATGATAATGGTGATATGGAGAAAGAATTTCCTGTATAAAATACAGATGACATTAAAGTTTTGCTTGATTTTTTTTAAGTTTTTAATAGGTTTACTATAATATTTCATTGATTTTTAACCGACTTCAAAAAAAGGAGGAGGTTCTTAATTCGGTTCTATTTTTTTTTATTTGTATTGGGTTTACTCTTGACTCTACGCTGCCCTAGTGCTTGAATGGCCAAACGACCAACTTTACCAAAATAGACTTTTTTATATCAAACTATAGCAACCCTTATTACACGCTTTTTAATGTATATATTTTTTAATTTTGTTGGATGTAATTTGCACTATTAGCAAAAATAAAATATCCAAACTCCCTTATAAAAACTGTTTTAAGTGCTTGAATAGTCAAACTCCAAATTATGCTCAAATGTACGCATTCAAATATCAGTCTCTGTTCTTGTTTGTCCAACCTCCGTCGACCGACCAATCACGGTCAAGCATTCCGACGCCATATTGTTTTGGCTATTATTTGTTTCGTTATCGAGATAGCGTGGTTTCTAAGACAAAATTCTGAATTATATTGTTTTTATGCAGTTATAGTAGTTTAAAATGTCAGTAACAACGAAGAAAAAGGATTGTAAATTGAGGGTTTCGGATTTGGAAAGGTACGTTGGAATTTTATTGACTTTCTTTTATTTTAGTGTTTAAAGTTACTTGTATGTTATATACAGGTTGATTGTTACCTTTTCGCATGTAAGACGTGATCAGGTTGTAGAAGTTGTGATAAATGTTTTCCATGCGGGCAAAGTCACGGTAAAAGTTTGCTTACAAAAATAATAACTAATAACTACCTATTTTTATTTAACCGACTTAAAGAAGGAGTTATCATTGCGGTCCGTATGTGTTGTGTGTAATATTATGTTAGTATAAATGGGTTACTAAACACCTGTTTCAATTTCCATTAATGTATGTATGTCTGTCCACAAATTTCCCAAGCCAAATCTTGTTTTCGCATGTTACAGAAAATCTTGTATAAAAATTGAACATACTGTATAGCGTCTATGATGGCAGTTTGGACAAACAAGCACTATACTTGCGCATCATTTTAGAGCTTTATCTCCATGTCATTATGCTCAATCTCCTTACACATAATTTTGTTGGCGACATTTTGGCCAACCTCCAACAATAAAATTAAAAATAATCAGTATTACAATTATTATTTTTAATTACTATTTCAATAATATAAAAAATACTTGTCAGGTTTCTAATTCATAAAAGATTTTGGTAAACTTTTCATTATATCCATACGTAACTTTAAAAAAATGTCTCCTGTAAAATTTGATCAATGGTTGTTTGGCCATTCAAGCACTAAGGCGACGTCTAGTCTATGTCAAAGATGACAGAGACAAAGTCTACGATGGAGCGAGCGTACCCAGAAGGAGCCTGTTCACTCTAACTTTTTATGTTTTCCTCATAACTCCGTCATTTATCAACCGATTTGAAAAAATCTTGTTTCATCTGAAAGGGAATACTTTTCGATTGGTCCCATTGTTACCAAGTCAGAATCTGATGATGGGATCCCATGACAATCGAGGGCAATCCTCAAATTCTACACACATATAATGTTTTTCATTAACTTTCTAACGCAATTTAGATATTTGTGCCTGGTAATCATCATCTCATGTTGCTGAGCTGATGATGGAAGGTATAAATTAGGATCTGATGATGAGATCCCATGAAATATGTTTGTTCAGCGATGTTTTCGCCGATTGTCAGCCGATTTGGATGATTATTTTTTTTTGTTTCGAAGTGTATTTTCAATTTGGTGAAGATCTGACGAAGAATGAGGTAGGCAACGGACGGAACTCTTCAATAAATGATAGCAAATTGATCGGGATTGCATGTTTTATTAGTGTTTACATCAGTTCTTAACATAACATTGAGCCGATACGCTGTTAATGGGTAGGTACCTACGACTAGAAAGGTCCACTAAAAAGTCGAAAAAAAAAACTTTGTTTTCGGTTAATTTTTCGTTTTTTGACACCGACTTCCGAAATTAAAGTTTTTCTTTCTTCCGAGGTTATTTTGTACCTTGTAGTGTTTTGATTTGGAAGTCGGTTGTATTTTTTGTAAAAAAGTTTTGTTGTTCAATTTTCAGTAATATACAAGTATAACGAGCTGATTCAACCTGAATCACAACGTTGTCACAATGATTCTGATTGATCGTATTATTGTAGGAATTAAAGCTGAAAGACGAATTAATTAAGCTGAAAATACACATGTTCGAAAACTAGGTTTGGCATACAGCGGGGACAGGGGCCATCAATTATCTAAAAAATTAAACGGGCGCCAGCAGACCTCAGCCAGTGTTGAGCTGATTAGTAAATTAAATAATTATCAAATGAAACTAATAGAAAAATATGTAAAATATACACAGCACTTAAGATCTGAAATAAAAGTACTTGAATCTTTATTGAGCTCACTTCACAGTAAATTTTCAATTCAATTTTTTCAATTCAATTTATTCATAAAAACTTTTACAATAAAATGTGTATAAATAGCCACAAAAAGACAATAAAGTAAAAATCCTATATAAAGGTAAATTAGTGCCTAACTTAAAACTAGTGTATGGCTAACAATAATTTGACGTATAAGATATTTAACTTGGAACTTATAATGTATATAGCGACCTGCTCGATCTAGGTTTATTTAAACCTGTGTTTCAGGCCCTCACTTCATCGCAATTTAAATTGGTCAGTTATATATGTAAACTAGATCAATACAATAAAAAATCTTAATCGACTATTAAAAATAAGCAAACTTTACAATTATTAATAAATACTATTCTAAACAATGAACAAAAATAAATAATACAAAGAAATATGAAACAATAAACATCATACTAAAATTTCTAGCAGTTTTTCTGTGTCAACGTAATTGAGTTTTGCTAAATATTCCGCAAGCGTTGTACTGCATTTCTTATAATTTACACTATATATGTCAAGTGGCTTGTTGAGCTTGTTATATAGATAAGGTCCCAAAAACACAAAAAATCTATTTGCGAAAGCATGTTTGGTTTGAGGTTTAATACAAACCAAATCTTTCCTTCTCTTGCCTGAAGGTACTCGGTCATAAGGAAGTTCAGTGTGCTGATGCAGTACGATGTTTAGAATAGCTAGTTGACGCACTGTTAGTACCTTACATGCCATGAAAAGCTGGTGCGTGGGAAATTTAAAAGGGCGAAAGGTTGCAACCTTTAGAATTGCTCTTTGAGCACGTTCTAGAGGAAGTAAAATGGACTTTGCGACACCACCCCAGGAAGTTATGCAATACGTTAGTATGGACTGACACAAAGCCAAATAAACTTGTTTAATTAAATCATAGTCGGCTACGTTACGTAAGTATTTAAAAATGTATATTAATTTCCGCACTCTGCTGCATAGTACATCAATATGTTTACGAAAATTTTGATTTGTGTCAATCGTTACACCTAGATATTTCACATAGCCAGCTTTAGCTAAGGTGGAACAAGTGCATGCGTTGTCAGCGTTAGTTCTACAATTATGTGCAAAAATGTTTAAGTTAGTAAGCGGAATGTTATTTTTCCTAATCGTAAATAAAATGTATTTTGTTTTATCTAAATTTAATGTAATGTTAAGAGACTGTTAAGAAGCCAATTAGATACAGTATTGAAACCATTCTGCGCGTGTTCATAAACCTCGATTTTTGATTTAGCTGAGAACACTAGAGCCGTGTCATCAGCGTATGACAGTATGATACCATTTTTGAGTGGCAAGCTGCACAGATCATTTATATATATTAGAAACAACGTAGGACCCAAAATGCTACCTTCTGGAAATCCGTAACAGCTATTTTTAAGCTCAGAACTTATAAATTGACCAATTTTCACACATTGATAACGATCACTAAGATAATCAGAAAAAAGTTGAAGTTGTGTTCCTCTTATCCCAATCGTTTCAAGCTTATGTAATAATATAGAACAAGAAATAGTATCGAACGCCTTGGCAAGGTCCAAAAAGATACCAATGGTGTGCATGCCATTGTCCATACTTGTACTTATATAATTTGTCAATCGGTGGACTGCTTGGCTTGTTGATCTTTTGGGCCTAAAACCAAATTGACTGTCTGAAAGCAGTTTGTTGTCAAATTAGTTGTAAATCTAGATATTTTATTAAACGAGTGTTTATGATTTTTTCTAAAATTTTGAAGAGGCCCGTTAAGACTGAAATAGGTCTATAATTATTAATACAGTTCTTGTCTCCAGATTTAAGAACAGGGGTGACTACAGCTTTTTTAAGTAATTGGGGGAAAACTCCTTGTGATAAACATAACTGAAAAATATGAGAACGGAGGTGCAATTAGATATTTAAATCTTTTAAGTATATGATTCGGTATGTTATCGCAGCCAATAGCACAAACATCCTTAAGCTCGGTTATGATTCTTAATACCTCATTTGCGTCGGTCTCAAATAAAACAAAAGAATGTAGTGTAGAAGTTGTTACAGGTGAACTTTGAGGAGGCAAAGATCTAGAATTTAATGTTTTTTCTGCCAAGTTTTTACCAACGTTAGCAAAAAAATTATTGACTTTATTCGTTGCTTCGGACGGATTTATTTCTGTTGATAATAAATCAAGGGGAGGTTCGGAATTTTTAGATCAAAAAGTATTATTTTTTATAAATTTCCAAACAAGCTTGCTGTTTTTTCCTGCCTTTTGTAGTTCATTTTTATCATACTGATTTTTTATTTTTTTCAAAAGATTGTTACAGAAATTTCTATACCTCTTATATGTGACGGAAAGTGATTCATCACCAGGTGCCAGTTTCGATTTCAGGTGAAGTTTGTCCCTATGTCTCATACATCGAACGAGACCGGGTGTGATCCACGGTTTAATGTTATAATATTTCCTAGGCATTATTTTAACAAATGAGTTTTTCTTAATTGCATATTGTAGCGAATGTATGAAATACTCTAAAGAAATATTTGCATCGTTTGAATTAAAAACTGGGTCAAAATTAATAGCGCTTATGTCATTTTCAAGGTTTTTCATATTTACTTTAGTATCGCTACGCATGCAGTTTTTTCTAGGTAAAGAAATTTGCAATGTTAGTAAAACAGCTTGATGATCGGTAAACGATGAGTTAGTTACAAATGTTTGGGTTGGTTTCTTTGATTTTATAAAGAAATGATCTAAACATGAGCCGGACTGGTGCGTGGGATGGTAATGAGTGGGTAATAGTCCATGAAACGCGCAAATATTCAGGTAGTTGTTAGCATGGCCATTGGTTTTTCCGGAAGCAATGTTAATGTTTATGTCACCTACAAGAATTATATTTTGAAAAGATGATACTTTTGTTAAATTCATGTTGAGTGAGTCCAAAAAACAGTCAATGTTTTGAGAAGGAGGCCTGTAGATGGCCATTACTACTGTATCAGGAATTTTTTTAATTAATACGCAATTACTGTCCTGGAATAACGGTTCTTCTACCTCTGTTTTTAAATTATTTTTTACATATACTACCAAACCATCATTTTGGTTGATGGTTCTATCAGTTCTTTGTGAGTAATGTCCGTCAAGAGATGGTAAAACTGTTTGTTTCGACAGCCAACATTCTGTTAGGACGATAATATCACAGCTAACCTCAAGGTTCTGTAGCAACACTTCAAAACCGTTGATGTTCCGGTTTAGACTGCGGATATTTTGTGTTAGTTGGGTTAACGTTTTTCCTCCAACAGGTATCAGATTCCTACAGTCCTCAACATTACGGATTTTAGCTTCAGACACAGAAAAACTATCCAGATTACAAATTAGATGATCTGTCATTCTAATTATAAACTAACAAATAAAATATGAGGTAAACTACTGACTAAGTGCTTACTTAGTAATTTGATCGGCGGCGCTCTTAGGCGCCTTGATAATCGATTGAATTGATGTAGTTGCCTTCTGTAAATTTGCGTGCCGGGCAATTTACATCATCAGTTGGATGGTCACATTTTCTTTTGAAGCGTTTACAAGTCGCGCATTGGGAGGGAGCAGCTTTATTGTTACACTCCTTGAAGGAATGACCAGTTACTCCGCAGTGGTTGCATGTCGGACTAGATTCTCGGCAAAACTTGGCTGCGTGTCCAAACTGCTGGCAATTGAAGCATCTGGTGACAATCGTGAAATCTTTCACGGGGCAAGATGTCCAGTTTATGAAAATTCGGCCTTGGTTTATTAAAATTTTCCTGGTACTAGCGGGCACTTCCAATACATAGTTACAGGTAGGAAGGTTTTTCTTACCCGATTTATGGCTCAATTTGATGGTTTCTTGAAAGGACTCACGAGTAGTATTCGGCAGCTTATCAGAAATATTTTGCTCGTAAATGCAATCAAAAACTTCTTTCTCAGTGAGGGCTATGGGGACACCAATGACAGCGATCCTAGGGCGGCGTTTTGATGGTTCTTCTACTTTGAGGCCCGATGAAACTAGTTTTTCGGATTTTCTCAGTTTATCGATGTCGCCTTTGCTATCGGTGCAAATGATGACACCGCCGTTTCTGACTTTTCTCAGGCCACGGACATGTAGTTTTAGTTCTTCTGGCGAGATGATTTTCTGTACTAGGGACTTCGTGTCGTCACTGGTCTTCGTCTTATCAGAGGGATAAATTGCAACAGTACTCAGGTTTGCAGGGCGAATAAAGCTGTCGGAACCTTTTTTTACCATATTGGCATATGAGCCATTTTCAGGTTTGAGTTTAGTTTCGACAACCTCTTTGAACTGTTGAAGTGAGTTCGAAACGTTCTGGTGTACCTGTAAGTGCTGGATGGTGCTGTGCGCCTGGATGGTTTTCTGCTTTAAGGCTTGGTACAAGATTGCCATTTGAGATGTCCCTTTTAAGACCTTCCGGCAAAGAGTATTGACACGGAGCTTCTGATCCGAGTTCATTTTTCCTTCCGCGACAATAGTGCATACTTCGTTCAGAATGGTATCTATAGATAGCGAATAAATAAAACTAATGGAGCTCGTGGCTAAATAATAACAGCCGCACGGGTCGATCTTTAAGGTTAAGCAACGATTGCCAAGGTTGGTCTGTGGATGGGTGACCATATTAACATAACGAGTTTCCTCCGTGCCTCGGAAAGCACGTTAAGCCGTTGGTCCCGGCTGTCATTTGTAGATCTTTGGCAGTCGTTACGGGTTGTCCGAAGCCAGTAAAATCTGACTCCAGTCTTGCCAAGAAGTACCGTGTTACCCAGTTAATGGGTTGTGGAGGTCTGGTAGGCAGCCGCTCCACGTAAAACACTGGTATTCAGCTGAATCTGGTTTGACTGGAAGCCGACCCCAATATAGTTGGGAAAAGGCTAGGCAGATGGATGGTATCTATAGATACCATCCATTTCTGGATCTCTGGCGTACAAATAACTTCACTCGGCAATTCATTCTTCTCCGAGGATGCAGGTGGACTTGGCTCTTTATGATGGAAGTCTTCGATTGGCGTCGGTGGAGGACTTCGCCGTATTAATTGGCTCCGACTAAAAGGGCTAGATCCTGGGTTAGACATAACTAACACAAACACTATTTGTCTATAAATTTAGTTCATCTTTCACAATGACTCAGATGGTAGTTACCTACTAATCACACGCGACACACTTTACTTAAATAACTGACGCCACAGTTAACTAGGTATCAAAACATGTCACAATAATTATTTAATGATATTTCATATTATCCGATTTTAAACGACACGTCTGCTTAGTCTCGCATCTAATTCCTCATTCTGTTCCTCAAATATGTAATCTCAGAACCAGAACCAAAATCGTTGATCATCTTGTTGAAGTATCACGCAAATCTAAGGTATTTATTGAATTTTTCAGTGCAAACTAAACAAGTGGATTTATTTTAAACAGTTACAGAGATGGATTGTAGAAATGAAAATATATACCAAATACTCTCTTCAATTTAAATACATCAACACTATGCGACAGATTTTTGTGTAATAAGTTTCATTGTTTATAATACGAGTACTTTCATAAAATTAATAGAGGACATCATTAGCTTCCTTATTAATATTTTGATTGCGAGTTCGAAATTGATTAATTTTATTATTACGTTAGTACATACATTTGTTGGCTTGATAGTTGTCTAATTTCTGATACATAGCGAAACAATTTGGTTTGCCGCCATTACAATAGTGACCACACATTTTCACTTTACAATAGTGAATATTAAATACGATCAGAGAGCGTTATAATGATAACGAATGTTCGCAATTTAGCTTGTTATTATTTAGTAGCCTATTAGTTCTATCACAAATATGTTATTGCTCCAAATATTGCGTAGTTACGAAATCTGATTTCATTCACAGCCATTGTTAACTGATTTGCCAAAACATCATGTTTTTGTAAATAACATAAACTAGGAGTACCTACCTACTTTGAAAGTAAAATGCGTAATAATTAAAATGAGGTCGACAGTTTATTAGAGCCACGATTACGCTGCAACTTACCATTAACAAAGGGATATCGCGCTGAGCGAGATTAGCATATCAAAAGCCGCATTGCCCGGTCTCGGAACAAAGCGAAAGAGTGCGGGAAAACGATGACGCAGAACTGTGACGTCACAGACTGTGGCTCAAGCGGCTGTGGAGAAAGTGTACTCATTTTCAACTATTTCAGTTTAAGAATTGTCAATATTAAATAATAGTATTATATAATATTGTTATTATTTTTAATTCTGAACCCTGACGTAATTATTAGTTTAGTTGGTGTGTTTAGTTTGTGTTTATTGTTATTCAATTAATCATGGTTCAACAATTGGTATGGTAAAGGTAATCAGAGCAAAGTTAAACCACTCTTTAAATAGCTGCAGCGCTATTCTGTAAAAAAATATTTCGATATCGAGCTTCGGCTGAGTGACAAAGCTCACTAAGTTAGTTTTATCACACACAATATACCTAAGTCTTTATTAATACGAATTTGATGCCTCACCTCGAATTCCACTGTCGAGACACGAAAATGTTGTAACAAAATAGCACTACTGTTCCTTTAAAAGTTCATCATCGAGAACTTTATAAATTGCTATCAGGTTCTAGAGATACTGCCCGCTGACAGACAGACAGACGGACGGACGGACCGAAAGCGGAGGCTTAGTAATAGGGTTCCGTTGGTTACCCTTCGGGTACGAAACCTTTATTAATAGAGCAGAATTAAGCATCATAGCTATCCGCTTTTACTTGTGAAATTATTTCAAGCATAGATAATAAAATCTTCGCCACTAGGAACAGCAAAATATAAGAGGAACTTAAAACAGTGCTCATATTTAATTGCAATTAATTAATTTATTCCATGGATAACGAGTTTATGTATAAATGAAAACGTAATGTAGATTAACGTTTTGTCCATGAGTTAGTTTATAGTTTGTAAAGCAAGTTCTTATAGCATACATTTTTCGGTAAAATTTATGCTATAAGATAGTGTTACAACACTGTAATTAAGAGTTATTTAATGATCGATAAAGAATCTGTAATATTTTGATACAATTAAGAAAGACAGAAAAACATTCAAGTGTTTTTCTGTCTTTCTTAATTGTCTTTCTTAATCTTGTTCTTAGCACAAAAAATAAAAAAGATTGCAGTCGCCTATTTTGCAGAAAATAACCCTTGTGATGTTTTTTGGAACTGTATTTGCAAATTGTCAACACTATTTGGATTTGTCTTCCGGTTTTATATTTGAAACTTGAGCATAAACATTTTCCCAAAAGTGCAGTGAAAACTGTTTTAAAATTTAATAAAGTTTGTTGAAAGTTACAATTTATAAAACAGCTCTTTTTAAAACAAACAGTTTTACAATCGTTTTGTTACGACGATTTTTTGCACATTTAGCGTACCTATTTATCACGAGTAGGACTGACCTGTGTTTGCGGTTCAGTAAAACCACAAAGTGGTGCAAAAATGGGCGAAATACCAATATAAATCAGACTAAAAAAACATTAAATCTTTCGGAAAGATACTTAATTGTTATCATTATCATTATAACAGTCAAAAGACGTCCACTGCTGCACGATTATGGCAAACCCCCTCTTGCCATAATCGCCACGCTTGGCAGGCGGGTTGGCGATCGCAGTGCATGGTGTTGAGTATCACAGAGAACGCTGCGGCCCATTCTCTGGCGAGCCACTTAGTCGCCTCTTACGAAACCCACGGGAAGTGATGGCATGGTATCTTTTACGGCACCATAAGGCACCGGCCAACACCATACGGTGGTAGTTGATGTTGTTCGTGAGAAAATACAGAAAGTCTCACTAGAAACTTCTAACCTTTTAAATACCACATATTATGTACTAGCTCAGGCTGAGACTTTTTTAAACTATTCGTAGGCACGCGTTTGACCACTATCTCACCTGATTGTAAGCGACGATGTGATCGAAGATGGAGCACGCTTGCCTAGAAGTAACCTTTTCACTTTTGACTTAAAGACTCCCAGGTTGTAGCTATTGGGAAACACCGACTCTGGCAGCTTCTGTCGGTGTTTAAAATTTTTTTGTTGCCACATAAAACATGTTTGAAAGTTGAAATAGTTTTGTGATCGGCAGGCGCGGACACAGCTCTGTGCATAGCAAAACAGTTGAAAGCTTCCGATTGATTGACTTCTCAAATATGGGGTACGGGGTTCAAAAGAATAACAGTTTTATTTGTAAGAGACCTTTTATTGTTGTTATGGGAATGACAAGCAGCATCGTGCGTAGCAAAACGTCTGATGAAATAATTTTCCATCAAAGTTAGGTACCCCAGAATTACTTTAATATGATAATTTTATTTACTACCTAAAAAATGTTTTGATTTGCGAAAAGTCCAGTCAAATTATGCTAGTCCCGTGAAACAGAATAGAAAACAAAGCCAGCCAAGTCCGTATCGGGCCAGGTGCAGTGTAGGGTTCCGTAGTTGCAACTATTACTAGATAACTTGTAAGACCCTAGCTATGATAGTTTTCCTTTTTAATTCGTTAAATGTACTAGTACGATGAATTTTTTCACGCATCTGACTGCAGCGTGAAACAGCCTTTGAAGCTTTTGAAGTTATTCCGGTAAGTTTCAACAATATATATGTTAAAAGCTATTTAACTTAGAAGTTTAATTTCATGTCAGTTTTTACCGACGTTTGTATCTTCCAAAATGTCTCCTTATTAAAGTTTTGTTTTCGTTTGCTATCCAATAAAATTATCACACAAATATCTTCATAAGTAATTGGATCTTGCTTCTTTGTCGTTCATACGTTTTCCTCAATTATCACGGACTCTGCTGACCGCACTGCACGTCCGTGTGTCATGAGGTCATTGAACTTATCAAATTGTTGGAGTGGAGCGTTATCAGAGAGGCGGTGAAGATACGAGTAACTCGGAGTGCGACGCGAATATAACCTACGTGATATTATATCAACGCCTGGGAGAGGCGCACTAATGGCTCACCTAATATAGGCAGAAAAGTGGACGTGTATGGGAGGTAGCGGTAATTTATCAGAGTTTTATTGATTGCTAGTACATCGCCCGCGACTTCGTTCGCGCGTATTTAGTAGAGAACAAACTTCATCTCCATAAGTCCTCCTTCTATAAAGGGTAACGTGTAAATTACTTATTAATAGACTCCCCTTCTTATCGTGTGGGCAGTAAGGTCTAACAACCACATACATCCTTTGGTGTCAAATTATAGACCAATCTCTATACTTTCTAGTTTTTCGAAAATTCTAGAGGAACTAATAAATAAGAGGCTAACACTCTACCTAGAAACTCATAAAATTCTTTCAGGTAATCAGTTTGGGTTCAGAGAAAAAATATCAACTGCCGACGTTCTTCACAAACTAACTTCGTATGTAGTCGAAAATATAGATAGGGGGCAAAAGTCTCTAGGTATATTCCTAGACCTAGCAAAGGCTTTCGACACCGGATCCATACCCAACTTTTCCAAGATTACTTAACAAACCGAAAACAGGTCATAAAAATTGATCACAGCGTAAGCCATGAGGGAAATGTGACCTTTGGAGTGCCTCAAGGCAGTGTAATAGGTCCTACGCTATTTTTAATTTATATTAGTGATCTCTGCAACTTGCCTTTACAAAATGGTCAAATAATAACATTTGCAGATGACACAGTATTACTGTTCAGCTCCAGCACGTGGATGTGACCGAAGCTGCTAATCTAGGTTTTGCTTTGGTAACCTCATGATAAGATAATCATTTGTTGACACTTAATCTTGACAAAACTGAATATTTAACATTTACAATTAACTCTAGAACTCAACCTTCTCCTAACTCAATAACAATTCAAACTCACAATTGCAATAATCAAGGTACCTGTCATTGTAAGCCAATCACTAAAACTAATTCTATAAGATATCACGGTGTGATAATAGACCAAAACCTGAACTGGAAAGAGCATGTCACAAAAATAAGTAACCGTACAAGAAAGTTAATTTACATTTTCAAAGCTATTAGAAATGCATGTGTCATTAAGCTACTGACAAAAATATACTTAGCACTATGTCAGTCTATACTGGTTTACGGCTTAAATGTATGGGGAGGAACTTCAAAAACCAACATGTTGCTGGTCGAAAGAGCCCAACGCATGGTACTTAAGGTTATTTCTCGCAAAAAATACACTTATCCGACACACCTACTTTACTCAGAACTGGGAGTCTTAACGGTACGAAAATTATTCATCAAACTTGAGATCATGGCACAACATAGAGTAAAACCACACTTTGCAAAAAGGCGACGATTAGATATAGTTTACAACATACCCAAGTATAGAACATCTTTCGCACACAAATTTCACAATTATCTCGGTCCTAGCCTCTACAACAAAGTAAGTAGAGATCTAAAATTAAAGAAGCTTGATAGCCACACATGTAAAAAATCTATAGAAGAGTATTTGAAAACACTTGCATAATTTAATTCCACCAAGCCCGTTCCATCATCGGACCACAAGACGAACGGCGATGCGCCACCGGTACATGGTGGTGGTTTTGTGCGTATGGGTGGGAACCCATACGCACAAAACGTATTGGGAACACATTCATAGTGCGTACAGCTAAGGAGTGGAATTCCCTGCCGGAGTCTGTGTTTCCTGATAGCTACAACCTGGGAGTCTTTAAATTGAGAGTGAATAGGTTATTTCTAGGCAAGCGTGCTCCATCTTCGACCACATCCTCGCTAACCATCAGGTGAGATAGTGGTCAAACGCGTGCCTATAAATAGTAAAAAAAAAAAACACTAGACTACAACAACACTGAAAATCTACTGAAAAATTTGGCATAGAGGCACATAAATAATAAAGCACACATACAGATACATACAAAACATATATAGAAACACATACATAAAATAACACGGACAAATCCAATCATGTAACTTTATGAATCTTAATGACTGTACTTTGATTTATTATATTATTGTACCAACAGTATGAAATCCATCTGCTTAACTATGTGACTTGTAACTGGAACCCTGTGGGAATCAGCTGTTTCTAGGGTTGAGGAAGACTATCCGCTCGTGATACAGTTTTATACTAGTACGAGGGGATAGGGCGAATCAGTCTTAAGACAACCAAACCATGTTTACAATAAACTATTTCACATTCTTCTACTGTTAACCTGCCTAAAAATTTTACTGTCAAAATAACTGTGAACGATTTTTTCTTTTGACTATACTGTGTTTATTATTAAGTTACTATGTATGATTGTCTCATATTCGTACAATAAAGATTATTATTATTATTACTATCCTAGTGTCAGAGTTTCTAAACCGCCTCAATCGATTATTTTAATACCCGTCGTAACGTTTAAATGAAAGGTCTGATTTGTATAATTTAAATTGTAATTTACGTAGGTAAACATAACAACCTTAAATCACCAAACCATTTAAATGGATAAGTAATAATATCAAGATACCAAAAACACCACAATTCCATTCCACCCGGGTTTTGATCGAATAATTTGAACAAAAAGCGGTTATTGTGACTTAACCATAATAGTTACATATTATACCCTCTTGGATTTTTTTTTGGATAATAATGTCTTCAATAAAACTTTAGTACATTACTTAGCTCTATTGTCAATAGTTTACGCGGCGTACCTACGCGATATAAGGATTTTATAAACAAACAAATCTATCCTCTTTATAATATTAGTGTAGAAAATGGCTAGTTTAGGAAACACCAGTAATAGCTTTTTTCAACTATTTTATATTCACAATCACACGTATACACGTAGCTACAACTTTTTACATAATTTTCATAAAAAGGCAATTTTTAACAAATAAAATCAGTTAAAATTGTATGTTTTGATACCTGTTGAATTCACAAGGGTAAATGAAATGCACTGCGTACCGGCGTGATGTTGTGTTATGAACTGGTGTAAACAATAAACAGAGATGCGATTTAAGCAATCCCGATCTATTTGATATTATTTATTGAAGAGTTGCGTTGCCTACTTCCGAAGTTTTTCACCAAAATGCAATCGGATTAGTCTGAGAAAATACTCTTCAAAACAAAAAATAATTATCCAAATCAAACATTTTTCATGGAATCCTGTCATCAGATCCTGACTTAAACTTTCCATCATCAGCTCAGCCACATGAGATGATGACTTAAGGACACAAATATCTGAGTTGCGTTAGAGATTATTAGAAAATTCCCATCATTAGATTCTAACTTGGTGAAAATGGAACCGAAATTAGAACGAAAGCATATATTTTTTTAAATTGGTCCAGAATTTGCAAAGAAATCAGTGAACATACGGAAAAAAATACATACAGCCGAACATAGAACATCCTCCTTTTTGTTGAAGAAATCGGTTAAAAAGCTACGTTTTCTCCATTTCGTTTAAACTTAAACTACTTCTCAGAAAATCTTCAATATACCGCAGCCAACCAGGCAGTTAGAGAACGAAGGTTACCGACAAATCCCGAAGGATTGCCAAACTGCAGAACTGATGGTCGATGGGGCCGAAAAGTTCTAGAGTGGCAACCGCGTACCGGAAGACGCCACGTTTCTCCTACAAGGTGGAACGATGACCTAGTGAAGGTCGCGGGTAGACGATGGATGCGAGACGCACAGGACCGGTTGTTGTGGCGATGCTTGGGGGAGGCTTATGTCCAGCAGTGGACGGCTTTCGGCTGATATGATGATGATCATTGTGTTGACCGCAGCATTCGACCGGAACATTCAGTAATAAGTAAATCCCTACTGCTCTGTACATTTTTGGGATGCATATATGTCATATTCTAGTCCCTTTATGCGATCAGAATACCAAATTACCCTACACAATATCCTTTAATATGAAGTTTAGTGTATATTAGCCATGTTTCGTGCGCGCGTGAGACACGGTAGCTACGAGTATGTGATACATCTGTCACACCAGAAACTTATTAATCTTCACGTGATTTATGGTATCATTGTTTATTATACATTGTAATTTGAACGCTATTAATTTGGTATAAGGTTGACTTTGTCTGTTGAAGGCCTTATTAATTGCGACCAAGGACCGCTTGCTAGACTTAATTAAGAATGTATGGAGTAGATAAAATCATAGTTATTTTAGCCGGGATATTGCTTTTCTTTTACCAGACTATTAATAACTTTATGCTTATGCATGACTTTGTCTAACTACTACATAAAATGAATTCCACAAAATGACTTCTCTGTAAAACCATATTTTTCATGAAGTCACACATCATCACAAGTAACGTCCGTTTCGTTTTTTCAAAGGTTTTCTATTTTAATGCTCTCCAAAAGTGAAATTTACTTGATGTTTGTAGTAACACAATGGATTTTAATGGTATGCCATTATTTCTAACGATTTTAAAAACAAAGAAGTTGGTAATTAACGCAGAATACTTACAAACAATTAATTACTAAGATACAATCGAGATACTTTGAGAAACACACGAGGTTAACTTCGACCATAATGTTACAAACTTCACAGTAATAATATTGCTATCCATAATGTGTACTAAGATCAAGGGAATTACTGTTTATGTGACAGAAGGTTCATTTAATTCAAATTAACAATTATGGCTATCTATCACTTCAATGGTAGGTTATTATGTTAGTGTTAATGAACACGGGAAATATTTTCTTTTCATAGTCGTTATATAGAATTAACTTGTTAAACTGTGATAAAAAGGCTGTTTCTGTTACAAAACTGCCATACTTATAAATCAATTAATTAATTAGCCATATTTATTAATTAATTGTGTGATATAAATTAAGTGATCCTATTTTATCGTTTACGTTGTAAAAAATTGACCACGTTTGTAAGGTGTCCCAAAAGTAATTATGTAGGAACTACAAACTACTAACGTTATTTTGTATTCTTAAACTGCTGATAATTAGTCAGTCGTAAATTACCTGTATTTTAATTGCGTAGGTAATAATAACAAATAAAACGATACAATGAAAAGCCTTATTTCCTGAAAATCATCTTGTTTCGTGAAATCACCTTTAAGAGCCTCTGCCAAAATTTCTTAGAGTAATTGCTTGACTTTTTTTAGTGGCTTACAAGTTACAATAGCTTACATCATTAAGCTATTATAGGTAGTTAGGACCACTGCCAACTACTAAACGAAATTAAAAATATGTCATAATATTTATTAAATATTACGGAATGGCTAACAGAAATATTTTTTTATTGCTCATCCCCCATAGTTAATGAAGTTTTTATATGGCTAGAATTAGTAACATCTCACCAGGCGGCGCTAGCTGTGCCTCGCACAGGTCCTTCGTGTCGCCCGGCGCGCAGATACAGTGGCCGCGCCCATCTGTCTGATGGGGACCTAATCAGCTCAAAAAATTAGTTAAGTTTTTTTCCATAAAAAATGGGGTTGGCAAGTAAAAGCTGATCTGAGATGGCGCCACCACTATACGAACCTTTGTCAAAGTGAGATAAACACTATTAGTCTATGATTTCCTATAAGATTAATTTGTTCATTTGTTTGTGGCAGTCTGATTTCTTATAAGTTTTATAAAATCGCATTCGCATTATCTTACATTATAGGTTATGTGAGGTTCTGTGATGCAGCTAGTTTTGGGATTATACAAATAATTGTAAATAGTTTTTGACGATCTAATCAAACTGAAAGTAATCATGTATCGCATTACATGCCCATCTTTTCATCAAACGGTGGTCTGTGCGCTGCTATCGCCACTTTGACAGTTGTCGGCCCCATTGGATCAAGTTTACTCGTACCGTTGAAACATACCTCCTTTCGTAGAAAATGCTCTTTTATATTTTGTGCCCCAAATTCAACAAAATAACTTTAACAAGATTTATTTTATTCTCACTCCTTTTTGTTTTAGAACAAAACACCGACGAAATGAGGACACATGACGCAAAAAGCGGAATTGTTTCTCACGCTCAATGCGACCCTTACTCACACATGTGACTTCGTCTTGGAAAATAAAAAACTGGCAATGTTACACTTAAGAAAACAAAAAGCATATTTGTCACGCGTTTTCCTACTTTACTATTATGTTTTTCATTTTAATTTATAATAAAAATTGTACCTTACAGTAAAACTTTATATCTTACATTAGAAAAACATAATTATGTGATCAACATCAGAAATAACCACAGAATAGGGATAAATATGTAACGAAGTTTCTGCTCAGCTGCAGGTGCCGCCGTTGTTATACAATATATTGGAGAAAGTATGTTGGCGTAAGTATGTTGGAGGTGCTCGAGCACAGCGAACCCTCTCCGCAGTCCGCTCCAGCACCAGTACCTACGGGACTCTGCACTTGGGGACAAAATCAAAACTAAAATATGACAGCTTAAAAAAAAAGAGTCAGCTTACATGATCTATCTAGCCTTTCCCCAACTATATTGGCAACTATATTTGGCTTCCAATCATACCGGATTCTGCTGAATACCATTATTTTATGTAGAGCTACTGAACAGCGTAATCCAGTAAAAGTAGCAAGCTTACATTTCAAGAAAATTGTGCGTAAGTAAGCAAAGATGATAATGTAGTATATAAGTAATAATAATAATAATAATTTTTAATAATAATTTTGTTTATTTTCTCCACAATATTACTCTTAATTGCTAGCCTTATTTCTATAGTAACATATAGGTGGGGCATTATATTGTGGGAGACTGGTGCCTAAACTAGGCTCAAGGCCTGTATTTCGGGTCACCAGGACTCCTCCATTTAAATTTAATAAATTATGTTAAGTACTCGTACAAACAATTGGTATGCAATTAGGAAATATTAACATTTAGGCATAAAGATTCTGTTAAGTTTTTTTTTTTTTTTTCCTTTTAGTTAGTATTGTTAGTATCCAGGATGGGAGTACGGTAGAGTGTGTAATGCGTGAGTGTGTGTAGTTAGAGAAGTGTGTGCAGTGATTGTGTGTTTGGGGAGGTTGTGTTTTTTTTTGTACGTAGTATATTTGCATCTTCTAGTGATGTTTATGTAAAAGCAGTTAACAAGTTCTCAGTGTCATCGTAATTGAGTTCCTGAAGCCAACTATATAGTTTCATTTTGCACTTTGTCTTATTGAGTTCATAAATAGATATGACCCTATTTACTTTATTGTAGAGATATCGACCAAGGTGATAAAAGAAACGTTTTGCAAAAAAAGTTGAAGGCGAAATATGGTAATTGACAACAGGATTAAATCTTCTCTTAGCTCGAGGGAGTGATGGATTGTAGGTTAGTAGTCCATGTTGTTTCAGAATGGTTAGTTGAATAAACAGTTGACGCACCGTCAAGACTTTCGCTTTTTGGTATAGTAGTGTTGTAGGGTGGCGATAAGGTAAGGACAAGGACACCTTGAGAATGGCTCTCTGTGCTCTTTCCAGTTTCAGGAGGGTACTTTTTGGAGCACCACCCCAAGAGGTGATGCAGTATGTTATTAAAGACTGAGCAAGAGCATAGTATACCATTTTTTTTATTTTGTCGTCAGTCACATTTCTTAGGGTCTTAAAAACATATATCAGTTTTCTCAGTCGGTTACTTAAGGTGTTGATATGTTCCTGGAATTTGAGTGTGCTGTCTATAGTTAAACCAAGGTATTTAATGCAATCGACCTTGTTAATTTGCATACAAGTGCATGTAGTGGAGTGAGGAAATGCACACGTGTGGGCTAGGATAGTGTTCGGCGTCATGGCTGGAGACGGTGTATGCTGTTTTATAGAAAAGGTGACGTAATTTGTTTTTTCCGCATTTAGAGTGAGAACGTTGTCACGCAGCCAGTTCGATACAATATTGAATCCAGACTGGGCGCATACAAAGACCTCACTCCAGGTGTCTGCAGTGAACAAGAGGGCTGTATCATCCGCGAAAGTTATGACTTTGCCTTTCGGGAGAGTGAGCATACCCAGTTCGTTTATATATATGACAAGTATGCGTTGAAGTATCCATGCGTAATGTTTATGTCAATTTTAGTGAAGATCTCGCATGTCAATGTCCACGATACACGGAGAAGACTTGCTCTTATTACTTAAAGAGCTTGCTCTTAATACTTTTTTTTAATAAGCATTTCCAGTTAAACATTAAGTAGTTGTAAAAGGTCAGCATAACCATTTTCCCCTATTTTGAAGGCTCACTATTCAGATCAGACATACGACAAAGAAACGCTCTGTCAACTTGTTGATGAACATATTCGTCAACCGCCCCCGCGCTGTCGACTACACAAAGAATTCTGAACTAGACACGAAAACCTGGCAAATCTCCAGAAAAAGAAAACAATATGTTTTCCCTTTTGCAAACTGAAAGTTTATTAATGAGGTGACATGTATCACCACCAGCTATTAACTAGGAAGAAACAAACTGGTGAGAATTTATGGAGGCACCGTTTCACTTATCCACGAGCTGGATTGACTTTTAAATTACAAATGTTTTTGTTTAAATTTTGATTTTTTATATTGAGAGCAATAAAGTTAATTATTGCGACGGATGAGTGTCATTAAAAATTTAACAGCGATAATAAATGTTTACGCAATTTTCACAACACTTCTGAATCCTTGTGTGTTGGCATTTAAAGAATGTTAGTAGCAGCTTTCGGTCGCCGCGAGCGTTTAAATTAAAAAAAAAGCATAATTACAGATTTATATATCTATACTTTAAACACAGTAAGAAAAGATTCGAATGTTTTGTAATGCAACGTAAAAAAAATCCAATGAAAAAGATTTTAGGGTACAACTTTTTAAAATAAACATGAGGAAATCGGAAAGTACTCGCCACTTGCTCTCAAAAAATATTGAAATGCCATTAGGTTTTTTAATTATTATTTTTTTGCTTTTTTAATAGCGACGCAATATTTTTTCACCAACAATGGCTAGGATGTCATTGAGACCTTTTTATGTTTTAAATTAATGCAATTTTTACTGAACTCTAAGGATAACAGAACTAATAAAAGTAAAGAAAGAAAGCGATGAAGCAAAGTTTATGGGACGCGATCTATAAGAAAGCAATGAACGAACTTTTGAGTAGGGAACTGAGATGACGACTTGAACCCTTCAAAAGGCCTTTATAATAAAAGTGTGAGGTTTTCTTCTGAACAAACTTGAAGCCTTTTATGGGGTAACCAAACAAATCCTCAAACGTTACGAGAGTTGATTGGGCACTGTTGACACAAGCTTCAAATTTTATTGACTGATGTGACAGATTTACTTTATTTACATTTTCGTCAATTGTGATGGATTTGGTTCAATAACACTTGAGTGAACGTATTAGTTCTTGTTATCTTAAGTATAAACCGTTTAGAGCAATGTTTGAAATTTCTTTGTCATCCTATATTTACAAGTTTCTTACTAGTTATAATAATAATAAACATAATAATTTTATTCATCAATAGGTACAAAAAGTAAACATGTAACAAAATGTAGGTATATGGTTAAATCATTGTACAGTGTAGCAACTACATATAGCACACTGATTCCCATACTGAGGCGAGCTCGTATTTTGGGATTCGGCGGCTCTCCACTCTAGTGTCATTACAATAGTTATGACCAAACATTTGCAACATTAATATTTATAGTTATGTTATCAACAATGTA
Source organism: Lacanobia oleracea (assembly GCA_950371165.1). NCBI lineage: Eukaryota > Metazoa > Arthropoda > Insecta > Lepidoptera > Noctuidae > Lacanobia > Lacanobia oleracea. Next base: position 7,173,605 of record OX493404.1, read on the forward strand.
CTTCTATGTTCTATTATTATTATTATTATACTACTCTGTCAAGAAAGTACCGGGAAAAGATCAATAATACATAAAATGTCTGTTATTCATCCAACTTTATTTTATCACCTTCAAAGTATGCTCCTTTAGAAACGATACACTTGCGCCAACGAATAATCCATTCATCAAAACATTTTTTAAACGCTGCTTCTGGAATTGAGTTCAGTTCTCGCCGCGAATTCTCCTTTATGTCTTCTATAGATTGAAAACGGGTGCCACGAAGTGGTAATTTGAGTTTAGGAAAAAGAAAAAAGTCAGCAGGAGCCATATCTGGTTAATATGGTGGTTGCTGAATGGTATTTGTTGAGTGTTTGGTTAAAAATTAGTTCACAATGATAGCCTTGTGCGAAGGCGCATTGTCGTGGTGCAAAATCCAAGAATTTTCTTTCCACAAATCTAGCCTTTTTCGTCGAATTTGCTCTCTTAAACGCCGCATAACGCTCAAATAATATTCTTTATTTACCGTTAGACCTCCCGGTAAGAATTCAGAGTGCACAACACCGCGATAGTCAAAGAAAACAGTCAACATGACTTTGACTTTTGATCGACTTTGGCGTGGTTTTTTCGGTTTCGGTTCAGTTGGAAGGCGCCACTCCGAAGCTTGTTGACTAGTTTGCATGTCAAACTCGTAAACCCACGTCTCGTCACCAGTAACAATGCGTTTCATGAATGTTGGGTCCGAACTGACTCGTTCTAGCATGTCCTCAGCGACTTTCATGCGATTGAGTTTTTGGAGAAAATTCAGATCTTTTGGGACTAGCCACACATGTTTCATACCCAAATGATTAGTTAAAATGGTACGGATCGACTCGTGAGATACAGAAAGTTCGGCGGCTATCTCTCTCAGAGTTGAATGGGGATTTTCAGTCACTATTTCCTTCACTTTTGCGATGTTAACTTCAGTTGCAGACGTTGACGGCCTACCAGAGCGAGGCAAATCTTCCATCACATCTCGACCGCTTTTGAACGCTTTGAACCACTCATAAGCACGAGTTTTTGATAAAGTCGATTCACCGTAAGCCTTCTGTAACATTTTCAGTGACTCCGAACACGAAATTCCATTGGCGATGCAAAATTTAAGACAAACTCTTTGTTCGATATTTTTGTCCATTATGAAATTCGCAATACACACTATATATGACATTACTAAAACCAGCACTGTATTTAATATAAATTACAGATGCAACTCAAACTCCGCGCCAAAATGGAAAACAGTTGTGCCAATCTAACAACTACAAAAAAAACAAAAATTTGAATTTGGAACCATAAACAAATCATCCATTCCCGATACTTTTTTGACTGAATGTATATAAATAAATGGTCAGTGAATGGAAACCCATTCACTGACCATTTATTTATCAATTATATATATATATATATATATATATATGAGCTTTTCTGTTTCTTCATAATTTAAGGACTTAAGCCAATTAGTTAGTTTAATTTTCAAGTTATATTTATTTAGTTTATATACTTAGTGAGACTTTTTGTTATAAATTCTAGAACTTAAACGTTAAACGACCAACGTTCATTTTGCATTAGTATACTGTGCACATGGATGACTTAGAAGAAAGATTACTTATAAACAGTCAATTTGCAACGTTCTTCTAGAAAAAATTATGTTAACTGAAAATTTCTTGTAAACTGTTTCGTGAAAGTTTTCTAGTGAATTTTCAATATTTTATTTTGAAAAAAAACATGTGCTCTAGAAGCTTTGTTATTCAGCGCTTTGGAGTAAGAGCTTATTTACTCAAATAGGTACTACTATATTATAGTAATGCCACATTTAGTTTTTAAACCATTGGTAGTTACTTTTTAGGTTTATTCATTTCTCTAGTTTCTTTAATTTTAACTTTTGATTGTATCATTTTGTCAATGATTGGCAAAAATTATATTTTCTTATCTCTTAAGGACCGTAATTATAGTGCCAATTTAAATGATGACCACGAGTAAAGGGAAAAGCATAAAATAGTATACGGAGTTACCTCATCCTGATCCGTTTTTCAACGCTTTTTCTTCAAATAAATGAGCGGCTCTTTTTAAACGAACCACATAACCGCAGCCCGGTTGTTACCGGTAAAAGGCCAAAATATGCTACGCGAATAAAGGTGGTGGTAAATTCTACTTTCCTCTAAAATGTCAGTTCAGATTATTCAAAACTTGCAGAAACATATCGCATTTTTCGAGAGGAAGGGCATCTTTTACAAGCTAGGTAATAAATGTGATATTTTTTAGCGTCAAAAAAATGCTTACCAGCCCTATATGTTCCTAGAATTAGTATTTATGAATCAAAAGCTAAAAGCACATAAGCGATAGGATTTTAGCAGTAAACGTTCTCCGTTAAAACAAAAATAAGATTTTTCTTGATGCAAGACAAAACGATGAGTTGGTTAGAATTTCTAATACTGATTGGATTTTACTTGCTTCAACATCGTGTTTTAGTGAGCTGTATTTTCTCAGGACACGAGATATATTTAAACCATAGTAACTTTTGAAATAATAACGTCTAGCGTCGGCTGTGTCATGCCGTGCAACCTACGAGGTACAAATGACCGGAAATGCGCCAGTAGATTTACTTATCTATCATTAGTAATTACAGATAAGCTGAGTAGTTACGTACCACTGCGCAGAAATGGGCGTTTTGTAGAGCAATAATTATACTAATGCAATTGTTTTATATAGTAATCTTTTCTGCTGATGACTGAAAAACACACACTATTACATAAAGTAATACAATGCACAGTTGGATGTAGTACGTCACAGGGCTACTCGGGGAGTAGAAAACGTCCGCAACTAAGGCCGACACTACGGACTCCGGCCTTAGAGAGTAGCCCCCAGAACTATTACTGCCGGAACCACTAAAAAGCTAAGTATACTATCGTTAAGGAATTTTAGCTATTCGTGTCAGAGGGCCTAGCATGAATATTTTGACGTATAGTAACGTTAGCGGAAGTAAAAGAAAGAAAGAAAGAAAAGAAAGAAAAATGTTTATTTGGGACTCGCACAAGACACATAAAATAAAGTAAAACAAACTGTCATAAAAAAAACATGTTTACACATAATTAATATGTGCGAGGCCAAAAAAAAAATTCTGAATGAAGTGAATTCTGAATGTGGAAAACTGCAACTCCATAATGTTTTGGTTTAATTTTATGGGACATACACAATTCATATCATTCAAAAATATGAATATAGTATTTAATTCAAATAAATATTATGTGAGAAACGAGTATTGTAGCTATGGTAAAATTTTACGTTACGTTACTATACGTCAAAATAATTCGTGCTAAGCTCTTTGTTCTGTGACAGTATATACTTTTTCTTTTCTTTATTTCACGTAGTACGAAGTACTGTCACTGCCTTCTAAAATCACATTACTGAAAGGTAATTACAGAGAAGTGTTTTAAGGGTATTTAATTGCGTTAAAAGTGACCCGAATCTTATTGAATTAAATTAAGAGGTTGTTCGGTAAGGGTTTTCCATTTACTCGGCATCTGCTGACTATCGAAGCTTGGATATCATGGAGAATAAATGAAGAAATACCGACTCGTGCCCGCAAGGCGAGGGTTAAATGTTGGATTGAGATTGTAAAACTATTTTATGGTTGGAGATTTAGATTTTAATAAAGTTATTAAAAATTAATCAGTGTAAACACTGCTTTCTTATTAGAAGAACTGATACAGTCTAGCCTACTGTAAGAAATTACTGTTACTGGCCTCGTTATTTATGTGAGCAGGAAGAGATGTCTGTACTCTGTAGTGGTATGTAAAGTTACTGGAGTCAACAGTTGGACGCGCGCCAAACATATTGAGGATCGAAATATGAACCAAGTCAACTGCAACAGGATTAAGTTTTCTACAGAAACGTCCAAGCGGTTGATCTAAGTTCGAGGCAGTTCAGGAAATTGAAGGACAGTTATAATGCATAAGAAAAGTTGGCTAGTCAAGACCTTTATAACTACAACTACATATTCTACATTATTCTATTTATCCAAAACCCTAGAAATAAAACATGAACAGGATTTTTTTACTTTTTTAGTGTACTTGTACTTGATTTAAACTATCATGTAAATGGGTGCCTGGAACTTGTCAAGACTAACAAGGCCGTCAAACAGCGTTGTGTCAATTCCCCACGTCTGGCGACGCCACGTAATGGCGCCATCAGTTTTGACGTAATTTTCATATTTTAACTATTTCTATCTCGCTCAAACTTGCACAGAGTCGGGTGACGGCATTTTTACTTGTGTCTATAGCTAAAGCCCCAGAAGCTTTCGTTGTACCTGCCGTCTTTGTCCGATTATTCATAAACTGAATTCCATAGTATAAGATCTGATCGAAAGATGGTGTTGGCATCGAATTAGAAGTCACTATGGTTTGTTAAGCACGGTGTATATCGTATGCCTGTCACTTGACAATGTAGATAGAATACTTTTAAATACTGCAGCAGGAATTTATTGAAACATAACAATTTGTGAAATAAGATTGGGCCCTTTCTGGTTCAATCTTTGTAAATAAAAATTACGAAGTTTTGGTATTTATATAGACTAGTTGATACACGCAACTTTATCTGCTCCGCTCCTATTGGTTTTAGCGTGATGATATAAAGTCTATTGCCTTCCTCTAAAAATGGGCTATCTAACGCTGAAAAAATTTTTCGAGTCGGACCAGTATTTTCTGAGATTAGTGCGTTCAAGCAAACAAACAAACTCTTCAATTTTATGTATTAGTATAGAAGTAAAGATTACTAGCTGAATCAGCACATGTTGTTTTGCAAAATAAAAAATCCTTACCACCTATTGTCATACGTACCGAATATACACACAAAATGTCATGAAAATCGGTCGAGCCGTTTCGGAGGAGTTCGGTAACAAACACCGTGACACGATATTTTTATAATATTAGAAAAATCAGATAAAAGTGTGAATTCAAAAATTAACTTCCTCTTTAAAAAATGCAGAAAATGGCTTTACATGGCCGTAACGGTTTGTGTAAAGTAACAATTTCAATTATGTAGGTAGGCCATAACGCTTTCTCCTTTAAAATAAACTTTCACTGAAATATGTTTAAATCCGAGTCAAACGGAAATGCTCAAGCAAATAGCGTGCGAGGAGGTGGAATAAGAAATGTAACGCGTTCCTACATTGTAAGCGAGGTTTGAGCGGATTCAGATGAGCTATAAGAGGCTACGGGTAGAGCTGGTACGGTACACGTGAATAATGCAGGTTGCTCTCGGCGACGCTCGGACACTGGATACACTTCAAAGTCGAAAGGGTCACACAGCATGACAACTGCTGCTGTTTGATTCAAAAGTTTAGAGATTTAAATTTTTCGAATGTAACGTCTTTTCATATTACAGAAATTTTTTAAAATACTTGTACCGTTTTAGCCATTTCCAGTCAGCAAGTATTGACTAAGTGCTAAAACTGAACTCGTTGAACTGAAACGTTTTCACTGTGGTTTCTGAAGTACGTGTTTGAAAAATAGTAAACAAAACATTTCTCATCCTTCAAACTCTGTCTCCATCACAGTGCAAAATAGTGTGAATCTAACAACATCGGAAATATTGTGACATACCGGATAAGGACGTGTAGCGCTTATAAGGAAACTGTCAATATACATTTTATTATACACTTCCTTGGTATATTTCCGAAGTTATTTCGGCCATAAAAGTCAGAGCAGATGCTGTTTTTAACCAACTTTTTCAAAAAGGAGGAGGTTCTATGTTCGGCTGTATGTATTTTTTTTTATGTATGTCCACCAATTTTTCCGCCAATTCTGGACCAATATTAAAAAATGTTCTACTATAGACTCCTGAGATGGAATCATTGTCACCAAGTTAGAATCTGATGGTGGGATCCCATGAAAATCGAGGGAAACCCTCAAATTTTATAAGCACATATAATGTTTTTCATAAACTTTTTAACGCAATTCAGATATTTGTGCCTGATCATCATCATCTCATGTTGTTGAGCTGATGATGGAAGGTATAAGTCAGGATCTGATGATGGGATCTAATGAAAAATGTTTGTCTAGCGATATTTTCGCCAATTATTAACCGATTTGGATGACTCTTTTTTGTGTGGAAGAGTATTTTCTCGGGCTGGTCCCATTTAATTTTTTATGAATAAGTTGTGTTTGTTTTAAGCTTAGAGAATTTATACTTTACTATGTTCTGTTGGAGGTTATTAGAAGTATACAGTTGTTTGAGGATGTTTGATAATTGCCCATAGTGTTGTTTATTAAACATACAGTTACACAAGTTATTATTAAGAACCCAGTTTTGATCATTTTCGCGTATTAGTATTGGCCAAAAAATCATGATGAAACCTTATTAACTGCCACACTGACTTATGTTATACACTGTGGGCCATCTCGTTGAATATAATTATAAATATTTGTTTTAATCTTCAGCATATTGTAATAGTTCCTTGTAATAAATTGTGTTTATGCAGAATACCTAAGTAGCAATACTACGAATAATTCCACAGCACGGAACACTCTAGAAACCCTTCTGGGCAAAAGTATTGCTCAAATCAACTGGTTATTTTTTCACTATGCTGGCCGATAAATAATTCACGATGTTTCACTTCGTTCGATTGATTTGTTTTTATAACTATGCTTTTAGAACACTTAGAATTGAGTTGAGCTTTTATTTACACACTGGTTGACCCGCGTAACCACGTCTGCTCCGCTTCTATTGGTCTTAGCGTAATGATATACAGAGTTGATACGACAGAGGGCATTAAATTAAACTACGTATACTATACGTGTTCAGTATTAATTCGATACGGTACAAAAACAAAAAGCGCCATAAATGAAAAAATATTTTTTTCAAACAAACTAAATAGCTTGCAAATCAGAATAAAACGCAACCACCCTTTGTAAAAAAATGACACTGACCTTAGTTACCTAGGCCGCTAGGTAAAAAGCGGCAACGTCGCGCGCGCGCCGGAGCGCGGTGTGCGGTATCTCGTGTGCTCGGTGGGTGCTGGGGCGGGGTGGCGGCCGGCGTCTTAGCCTCCGCTCGCACTGGCTTTTATGTTAGGTAACGTTTCGAAGTACGCGCACAAAAACAAACACTAAATTTTAAAATTTTCGATGTATCCTCCATTCACATTGATGCACAAATTATACCGACGGAGAATATTGTTATTTATTTTTCTAATTAGATCACTGTCCGTCGCTAAGCCCTTTAATTTGTGAAATGCTAAAATAATCCTATTTTTTAACTCATCAATTGTATTTAACTCTGAGGCATACACTTCACCCTTAATGTACCCCCACAAAAAGAAATCCATGGGAGTGAGGTCCGGGGATACTAATACTAAATAATAATAATCCCAAGTTACATGTCCTATCACCATAAAAAACAGTCAATCACAAAAAAAAAACACAAATACTAAATAATAATAATCCCAAGTTACGTGTCCTCTCACAATAACAAAATAAAATCACAATTGTTTGCGCGCGAATTCCACAAACCGTACGTTCGAAAAGACAACGTCGGTGCACTGAATAGAGGCCCCACTTACCGATCGCAAAAAAACAAGGATGCAACAAACTGACCTATTTCTGTTTCTTTCAAATGCGCTACGTTTGCCGCTTTCGTAGTGAAAGTGCAAGTGTGTGTGTATTGATTGCTTCCTTGTTTGCATTGCCAATTTTTAGTGAATGTCCTTCGACATGCGTCAGAGCGGCAACAACGCATCGTAGATTCATCGTTGTAAGGTGCATGACCTATGCTTAGACGATAATCAGCTGTTAGAAAATATACATTGTGTTCAAACCGTGCAAAAACTTTAAAAATCATTTGCGACTAAACTACTGCTCCTAATTAATTTATTTTTGGTACAGAGCTTGAAAATGGTACCTAGTATAGGCAGTTTAAAGGAAAGCCCCTTTGTCGTATCAACGTTGTATATAGTTTATAGCCGTCCTCAATAAATCTAACATTGAAAGATTTTTTCAAATCGGACCATTAGTTCCTGAAATTAGCGCGTTTAAGCAAACAAACAAACTCTTCAGCTTTATATTAGTTAGTATATGTATACTAAAGAATGACACTAATTTAGACTAAACACAGAGCCATTTAAGTTGTTTAACAACGGCAGCCCACTTCATCTATATGATAGATGAAGTGAGTTGATGGCTACTACACATTCATTAAATAAAAAAAATAATGAAATTTATAAACATTTGAACCAGACAGTTCCCGCCGCCTCACATGTGAGGCGAGGCAATTGCCTTACTATTATCTTTTAATTTGCGGGGCCTGACAGGTTACAATTTTTTATTTATTATCATGACGCATGACGTAGTTTGAAACATCCAGGAGCGAGCGCAGTCCGAGCCAAGGTTGTGTTCCAAGGACGGCGCGGAATGGAAGGGGTACATTGTTTTAATAAGTTATTAAACAGAGTATTTCATAATGCTAATGCATTATTTATTTGTATTGTAGGTACTTATTATCTTAATGAACTATCAAAAAAAGTGGTCGCGCCTGGAGGTAGTGTATATCGGGTACATTAAGTGGTACCGACTTTAAGACGAATAAAATGGCACCGTGATATAATTGTTTGCTGTGAAGTATCTTTGGCAAGTAAATGTTAAGAGTTCGATTTAGCTGTGAATAATACCACTTCCCCATATTATTTATAAATATTACATGGTTATAAATAAAATCAGATGAAATAAAGAGGGTTCAACTCCTTGATGAGGTGTTTTCATGGCAGAACAGCTAAGGCCGCCCATAATTATATAGTTCGTAGTTTGCTTTAATGTTATTTTTGGTGTACAGTTGTTTATGTTATAAATAAATAAATGACCAGCTGTAAATTTGTAGTTGAATTAATTTCTCACTACAGCAACTAAAATTCAGTTCAGTTTGAATGCAATACCTCTGTTGTTAAGTCCACACGAAGTTCTCACGAATTTCCGAGCCAAGTTTATATTGAGGTATAATGGCCATTGGTGTCAAATAATTTATCGTTTGTATACACACCTACAACTGAATTATCCGACGGCGTGTATGTTGCAGGTATTTAGGGAGTGCAAACGCTTGTGCATGTCCAACCGCTTTTAAAGAGTACCTAGCACCAATTAAGAAATGAATGTGGCTAAAGAACAGTTATTCCGGGGAAGCTCTCATTAACCCAGGGTACTGACCTTGATTCTTTAACACGGAGCAAGGCCGTGACCTCTTTCTGTTTAAATACTTTTCTTGACTAAGTTAGATTAGCATTCAGCGTAACGAGATAAAATTAATACTTTATGATGAATTTGTGAAGTTTTTTACTTTTGGTATTAAATATTTCCCAAGAGGCTTGTAGCTGATTACAAAGATTTCAAAAGAGAGCAATTTGTTTAATGCCTACTTTTTTAACTGAACGTTGTAGTTACTCATATGTTACCTCGTACTGAGTGTGTCGCGTCTCAGTGAGGCGAGTCTAGTCGCTCAAGGCGGTGCAGATCAAAGAGCCGACACTCGCCACGGAACAGCTTTTAAACTACTTGTTTTTAACTTTGAGCTTCTTACGTCTGCTAAACATAAATTCTAGTTTAAAAATATTTGAGGTCAGAACAAGGGGTAGAGAAATCGAGTGTGTGTGATGTACTTTGGTGTATGTAATTTTCTTCTCATAGTAAGGCTCAGAGTGGTTAATGATTTTACTAAACCAAAAATATATCATATAACAATATAATACTAAAACGTTGGAACATTATTTAATAATAATACCTACACGCAGTAAGTAATATGTACCTACATAATTAAATAGAGAACACGCTTGCTACGTCGTAGTAAACCGCTACACGGCTGCTACGCGAGCTACGCTATCGTAGCACAAAACGCACTCAACCTTAAATATCGCAGTTATTCTCGTATTATATTGAACTAGCTCTATAACAACTGTCATTTTTAAAAATCTATTAATTATTTGAATTGATACTAAAATAATCTTTTCAAAAAACAGATTTTTAAAAGCTAGCGAACATTTATCCATTTTATCGTCGCCACCCGGTCGTGTGTTGAGTCGTTCGTTAATTCCCAGAGCACTGTACGTTTAAAAATCCGGATAAAACTCTCCAAGTCTCAAGACATGCATTATGCAATAACAATTTATTTAACAAGAAAATCTCTTCACTCGCTACCGTCCCATTTTTATTTAAGTAAGTCGTGCTACGAGTATATTTAAACAAGATCCTTTTAAAGAAAAGATACCTAAGTTTACTCGTATACTTACATAACAGTCTATGAATGTTGTAAAAATCACGTAGATTTAAATTGGTTTTCATAATCAAACAAAGAAAGAGGCTTTTAAGCTCTATATCAGGTATATACTCGTAGGTGCAGCTTGTGGGCTACGTGTACGCAAAGATCGTACAATGCTCTCCGCGTTAAGTATATTAACGAGTTTAGGATACTGGTGGGGCTGCCTCGCTTCTGTAGTGTGTACCACCAACGGTATACTAAGTATGATTGCCAGTCGCCTGGACTGTATGTATGTGGGCCGCTGTTGTGGAATCACGCATGGTTTGTCGCAGCAGTGATCCAGCATTATTTTTTGTGTTGTTTTGTTTTATCAGTGTTTACTAATATAGTCTTAAGTTTTTACTAACAGTGTAAGTAAAAACTTAGTAAAAACTGTAATTGAGTCGTGTTACTTGATTAAAGAAAATTATATTCTATTGTAGTTGTAAAAAACTATATTTATCGTTTCGCAATCGCCAGACAGAATAATAAAGTTCATAAAGTAATCTATTTAGAACTTTAATTACTAATTAAAACTTTGACTTTTGCTATAGAACGTTTCATCGAGTGGAACTAATTCCATTTTGTAAAATTGTTTGTTTACTTAATATGCAGCTCGTTTCAATGCACAATACACAGTGCTGTGCTAGCAGCACTGTGTATTGCTCTGTGTATTTGTGTTTTGTGCTATAACTTCGTGCGGAAGTGAATGTTAAAACCACGGAGTACTGCTGTACGTAATGTCATCCTACAAACAGTTTATGGAACAGGAGGGAACAGACTTATGTGTAGCGAAGTGTTAAAGATGTGACGAAATTGTGGCTTTTTATGCTAAGTATAAATAAAACTTTACAGCTACTATTAAAGTTTTAAAGTATAACGGCAGTTTTTCTTAAACCAATTTTTTAAAAGACTTGCTGAGTTCGTTGTGGAGCGCAACTTACAGTCAATATCATTTATCTTAGCTCGCGCCGTCGGCGTGGGAACTCGAGTTGAGTCGAGATAGTTGGACCAGTTAGTTGCAATGTTTTTAAAAGTAAAATTTATAACAGAGTTTTTTATCCTAACATATAAAATTCTTCCGTTACTGACTGATTGAGTGACTAACAGATAACGTACAGCCGAAACTACTGGTCGTAAAGAGCTTAAATTTAGCATGTAGGTTCCTTGGGAAGTGAAAAGGAGCGCTAACAAAGGATTTCCTGAAATTCCCACAGGAATGGAAAAAGCGGGTACGAAGTCGCGGGCAAGAGCTAGTATTCAAATATCAGACAAAAACAGATTTATGTGCCAAATTGATCCGTAGGCGCGGGTCTACGGACGGCGAGCATTGGGTGGCTCGCCGTCTGATCAGAACCAAGCCCGGGTCGGCGGCGCGCTGCGATCCCAACGCGCCTCAAGGAGATGTCAGCAGGGAAGACGGGGACCACTAGGGCCGCTGCCTGCTGGGGCTGCGGACGTCGTTCGAAAGAGGCAACGTACCCTGGAACGCAAAGGGCACTAGGAGGAACACGGATGGGTTTTAGTCAGTAAGAGTCTGACACTCCCTCCTGCTGTACCTAGAGCGGAAGGAGTCATTTGACGATTTCCAATCCCAAAAAAAAGGTGCCAAATTGATTCCAACTCTTTAAATGCAGTAAATTAGCAAAGTATGTAGACTCACGAGAAAGTCAACACAATAGTCTGCTTTATGTCTATATGTCGCAGGGATATGATGAAAACAGAGATTTGATCAAATCACGGAGGATGTTATTTTTTTTTTTGTTTCTGCTTCATGGCAATCTGTTTTCCAACAATAAGCCACTTCTTTGTTTGATTTCTCAGTTTATGTTTTCCTCGAAAGCCATACTTGTATGAAAATTCATTTCACAAGACTCTCTCGATGTCAAGTGGGATATTAAAATAACAACACGATTTTATTATTTCTCTAAACACATTTAGTGAATTGTAAAATCTCAAAATAGTTTCAGTAAAATGAAAACCAGAACTGACATGACTTTTCATGTCAGTTCTGGTTTGCGTCACGTTCGCGCATTTTATCAAATCACTTCCATTCCTCTGAACACAAGCTATTTGTACCTATCAGCACTTAACACGTTCTGATTAATTGCTTCTCGCATCTTGGATCCTTCAATAAAGTACTGGTATATTGTTTGAGAAGCTTTTTATACAGTGTAACTTAAAATTTATCGCAAAGTGCCGCGCAGCAGCAGCGCGGCCACGGCGCTGCTGCCGCACTGCCCATTTATGTATGGAAAAATACTTTCTAATTTAAATATTTATTCATTATAATGCATTCTGTTTGACGTGATTCAACAAGCTGCAATAGAGAAATGCTAAGCAAATATTTAATATCAAATTATGCAAAATATCAACTTGAAAGCAGGTATGATTCCGACAAGGGAAATAAAAACAGGTCATGATAACAATATAACGAAACAAAAATGTAACAAGGGGAGACGTCGAGGCGGCAAATAATAAAGACATTATTCATTTATACACCTCTCCACGACACGATGACTGGTAATATGAAAACGGTGCGACAAATTGTTGATTTGATTCAATTTTCGGAGGTGGAAATATTCTGCGTCTGATTTATAAAATGTTCCTTGACAGCGGTGGCACACCAATTTACAGCGGTATTATCTAGAAAAATAACGTATGTTATGTTTTATAATTAAATAAAATTGAATTTAATCTTGCTCTTCCGCAGTACAAGGAAATAATTTTATTGAGAATTTAATAAAACGAGAGGATTTTATAGCTACACGTTACGACGTTACCTATAAAGCTGGCAGAAAAACCGCCAATTTATTAAATTTTAAAGATTCATGATAATTACTTGTAGGCAAACTAACGCATTAATACCATCGAAAATGATTAAGTATATAATCTTCAAACTTTTGATGATATTAATTGTATTATATTGACAACACAGAACACATACATAATTAACACAAACATACATTTTGATAACTGTTGGCAATAGATAACAGCGTTTCTAGCGTCTGATGTCAAATGGAAATAAAAACTTATTCAATTATTTCACTCAACTCGTGTTTTCCTACAAAGTCAGCAAATATCAAAATTTTATGCGTAAGTACTTTTATAAGTCCCAGTTTGTTGAAAAAGTTGTAACTTGTGATAAGTAACGAGACAGTAATTGTTCAAGGCCGACTTACGCATTTTACATACGAGTAGGAATAATCTTTGTTCTTTACAACTTGGGCAAGTTTAGGGACAAAGTTCTGAAAAACAGATTAATTACTCCTTCAAATCAAACTGTTATGTCATGTTTAATTTTCAATTTTGATGTAGATATTTAGAACAAGTAACACTGCAACATCCCACTGATAACTTATCGCAATTTTCGTGAACTAAAGTTCACAAAAAATCATCGAAATGTTGCAGACATTGATAATGACGCAGTCGGTTCGAACTTGTGTACATTCCAAAGAAACATCCATTTACTCAGACTATTGGGGTAGAATTTATAGAATAAAAGCTATCTTTTCAAGAAAACCTTTAAAGAAAATGAAAAGACAGTAGGTACTGTAGGTAGCCTAAGGTTTAGGCGAGTAAAGTTCATTTCCAGTTTGTAGCTAAGTTTAAGTCAAGTTTTCTAAAAACAACATTTTAATTGTAATTTATTTACCGGTAAAAGCCATTAGTAACAATGACATGGAAGATCTGAAATAGCAAACGGGGTATTTTGGTTACGCTAGTGTGATCCTCAAGGATAAAGAACGCTCAATGAGCGAAAAAAACACTCACAACGCGAATTTCGCCTCGTGACATTAAGTCGCGTTCTGAGCCCTAACTGATGCAATCAAAATGCAAAATAGGGTGAGGCTTGAGGGTACTTTGGACACACCGTAACGGATAGGTTAGGTTCGAATGGGACGGCGGGAGACCTAGAATGAGCGAAGCGAGCGAACTTAGCTCCCGTGGTCCGATTCATGTTAGGTTCCTTTAAACCCTGCAGACAGAGACTTGAACCCCGCGCACTGGGTCTCCGTCGTCATATTTTGGTTGGAAGTGAACAACAATATTAGAGCCATATTTAGACCTAATAATATTATTTCACGGTGTAGTTTCATAAGTCGGAGCTCAAAGCGAGTCATGGCATTTACTCATTGTGGCCGCGCCAAGACGCGAAATTCGTGATATCGAATTTTGGAATAAGCAATAACGCGTTGTAAGCTGTGTGAGCTCAATGAGCGTTTCAATCAATGAGTCTTTGGGGTAACATTTACAGAGTGATTGGTAATTAACTGTGTTCTTTACATAACATAATAATAATTTCTATAGATTTTCATATTTCAGTTAAAATTTACCGGACATGAAACCCATTGAAACATAAATTAATAATTCCCTAAAAAAATTGTTGGAAAGAGACGACAAAATGTTGCCCCATAGCCAACATACAATATGCACATCTTCCATAATTAGGTATGTACACTTTTGGTTGGTTTTCTTGTTTTTAATTTCTGGAATTATGACAAAAATTATGAGTTCATTAAAGTCAGATAACAGTGTTCCATATTTTTATCTTTTTAGTTGTATTTTAGATCTTGTATAATATAAGTAACAGCTGCTTATAGCGATTCACAACCAAGTCCTCCAAAGAAAATAAAAATAATTTGATACTTTACAATAAGGTAGATGATAAAAAAAATCTTATTACTTCGTCAGATAGATTCCCAAAAAAAATTGGACACGTATTTTTTCTATTTTCACGTACTCGTAAATAAAAAATTAAGACGAAACAGTGCGTTGAAAACTTGTGTCGTCACATTATTTTTCCGAATAGTAATGTTAAAAGCCCCCCACTCCAGTAGTGCTATTCTGTAACAACATTTTCGTGTCTCGACAGAGGAATCCGAGGTGAGTATAAACATTAGACCTTTATGATGTGTGCATTAAAGTTCACTTTGTGAGCTTTGTCACTCAGGTGAAGCTCGATATCGAAATGGTTTCTTACATAATAGACTAGCTGATCTTCGTCGAATTTTATTGATTTGATAAAGAAAAAAATACGAGTCCAATATTTTTCGATAATCTAACTGACGGACTGTAGTCCGTCAGAAATAATAGAATATTATTTTTTTACCCAGAAATTATCCCTATTGCTTGTTATTAAGGAGTATGACGTAGTAATACAATATTGTTTCCTTGTTTATTAATGGAGGCGAAAATTAAGTTAGTATCGAATATCGTGATTGACGATCAGCATTATTGATGACACTCAAGTTACAACTCCAATATCGATAATGCTGTTTCCAATAAAACATTTCGTAATTAACAACAACTTAAGAAAATAACGAAAACATATCTGATTCCATAAAAAGGCCATTTCCCCAAAACTGAAGGGATTAGACGAGGGTTGTTGTAGTAGTAATAACGTAACTTTTTTCAAAATCTTTGACAATATTAGAAATCATGGCACGTGCGCAATTTCTCAAACGCGTCAATTTTGTGAAACGACCTGACGCGACCAGCGCCGCAGCGGCGCGTTCAAATGCAGAGATGTATAATGTAACTGCCCGCCCCGCCACCGCCGCTGCGCCGCTCTTTGCCCGCTGAGTTTGAGTCCGCGGCCTTAGTAGTGTTTGTGAGCCCTCGGGATCCCTGAATTCACTACACGGGCCAGCACACCCAGGTGATTTATGAACGCCAATACAGTAATGTCGTTATTTGTGTAATCAGATTGCTGACAAACTTATTGGTTTTCGAAAATACTGTAGTTAAATTTTGGATGGAAATATGATTGATATGAATCTGAATTAAGCCAAAATTGTGTTGCCGCTGAAATTCATTCCAAAAAGATTTTTGCTAAGCTGATTGAGTGCAGCATAAAATACAGTAGTTATGCTTGTTTAACATCCACGCTGTTTCTAACTGCAACAAGCATAATGTTTGCACAACCAGGAAATTAGTATTGCACTAGTGATTTAAACACATGCTTTTAATGCAAAAATAATTGTTACAGGTGTTCAAACAGCGTTAGTTTGTAAACTTATTCATTTTGTCAAGCTGCCGCGGTCGATACAAACATCGGCAGCGGGTTAGTCTGGCTGCGCACACGAAGGCTGTCACTCGGTTTTGAAATCGGCTTGTTCTAAAAGGAAAAGCTTTCTGTTTAAGGCTTGTATTACTAACTCATTTCAAAGCCATTTAAGAAGAAAAATAGTGTGTTGTGTGCTAAATAAAATAAACAAACAGTCCGAAACTACTTATGAGTAGTATCCGCAAATGTACCTAACGTTGCGTCAGCTAAACACATGGGACAAAGATATTATTGTGGTAGATAAGATCGTTGAACAGTCTACCAGTAGCTAATACTTCAGTACAAACTCATTGAAATTTGTTCTCTACGTGTGACGTATAAGACTCATTTTATATTGAAAATTCTTGTTAAGTCTATTGAGACAGCTGAACAATCGATTGCTCAGTTGACATTTAGTGAAAGGGTAGACTTTACACTACCGCACTGGAGATAAATGTTATCGAACACCCGACAGAATAATGGATGTTCTTGGATTATTGACATTGTATTTTGCAACTTTAGGAAGATAGATGCGTATTTACTTAATTAACAAGTTACGTACGTATTAGTACGTCTCTCTTTTGCGAAGCAAAACCGTATCGTATCGTAGACTTAGTTCTGTCATCTCTGACTTAGACTAGAGTCAAGAACGAACCCATAACATATTTAAAAAAAATGGCGTAGGACCGAGTTTATTTTTGAATAGTTCAATTTAGACAAAAAAAAATTAAACGTTATAAATTGACAGAGAGAGACGTCCTGTTAATAGGACGATTTTTTAATAGTATGATTTTCGATATACAAGACGATTTAAGAATAGAACGTTAGATACGGAGTCTCACAAAATACCCGACAGAGACGACCCCAAAGCAACTGCGTCATATTGTACTCGTATGTGTGTCACATTGAAGACTCCTCTGCTTCTGTTTCGCGTTTCGGTCCCTGCAATAAAGGGACCAACCGCCGCGTAACTATCTGCCGTGTTTACTAAATGTATAAGACAGATTGATCAAAGTAAGTTGACGAGTTTACTTATGTGAAGCTTGTGTGTGTGCTTGTGTTGGTTATTCAATACAATTTTTTTAAATCATCCGTATTATGTGGATGTGTACAACAATTCGTAAACTTCATCGGCTGTTACATAAACTAAGTCAGCTGTTGCTGCGGTTAATAGTTTCTGATTGGCTAGATTGAAGAGGTAACTATAATTTTCCACAATTTTACTGCCAAATATCTTACAGCCAATGTAATACCTAATTTCTCTTAAAGTAATAACATTAAATAGATTTATTGCCATAGTAAAACACGAATGCGTAAAAGGATAACAGGAAAATGTTGTGAAACATACGATATTGTTGGTGTTGACTTTTCACTTCCTAAGACAGTGTCGATAGTTTATGCGTGGTGAGAAAAAAGACAATTTGGTTATACTTATACGTTATGCTATAAAAATTATACTTTGAAGATAAAAATTAAATACTCCAATAAGCAAGTATGTTTGTACCTACTAATTTTTAAAAAGCTTATGCTTGAAGCTTATTTTTTAAAGCTGGATATAAAAACTTTATCAGTTTGTGCAGTGTAACGTCTTTTGAAGTAAAACTTTATGGTTTGTAAATGTTAACGTTCGCTTTGTATAAAATGTCCCGTCTTACTGTAGTGGCATCAATGTCGCCGCAAGAAAATCCAACGGAGCAATTCAACGTCGCAGCAAAAAGAACCGTAATGCCATCTATCCTAATAAAAGTAACTAGCAGTGAACTAAAATCCTGCATCGCGCAAGCAAAGTTTACGGTGCGATTTGAACATAAACATCAGCCCTAATATCAACTATAGGGCAGTAGCCCGCCAGACACAGCAACCATCTGGTCGGAGGATCCTCTTTTTCAATGAGGATATGCGGGACTTTACTCTCTGTTACGCGTACCTCCAAATTACCGTGGTATTTCACTGCTGCCAGTCCCTGGAAAAGTTTTTGTCAGGATATTACTGAACCACCTAACATACTCGTATATAGATAGCACCGACATTTAAATGACATCACGCCAGTTGCGACCTGAGGCTAAGCGTATTCTGAGTCGCAGGTGACGCAGGTCCTCGTAACGCAGAGCAGAGCAGATTTTGTAACGCTTGAACCTACTACGAGCTGTGAACGATGCGGCGCATCTACGTGCAACACAGACATGTGCTCGTGGCCCTATGTTTGCCTCGCCCGCCTTGCTCTGAAAAATCTGTACTGTGCTGTGCTGCGTCACCTCCCAACTAACACTAAAGCGTTAAAAAAACCTATATAAGACTCGTATATCAGTTCCATTTCAGTATAAAAGTGTTAACGCATACCTGTGCAACTGAGTTAGAGTATGCTCTAACTCACTTATAACCACGAAAGTGGCCCACAGTTTTACAGGTAAAAGTTATAGAAAGCCTATTGTACGGTGTCACAAAGATATCAAAGCTGCACAAGAGCGCTTATTCATCGTCAGCTACTACTTTAATTTGTATTACCGTTGTAAAATAGAGTTGGTAAACGCTACAGGTTGTATAAATCTTATAGTAAGGTGTCAAAAGGATCTTAAACCTGCACAAGAGCGTTTATTCATCGTCAGCTACTACTTTAACCGGTATTACCGCGTTAGTGAGCACTACAGGTGGTAAAAAGCGCACGTCAAGATTTATAAATTATAGCCTTACTAAAATTAAATCTGTTCGTAATGGAGGTGTTATGTCATCCATTATTCAACACAGCAGAATAATATTATGGAATATTATGTTATTTAAGTATGTGAAGTGAAAAATGACTGCCTTTATGATTTCACGGTGAATGTATACCATGTTTCTCATCTCAATTTTAACACGCCTAGGATTTATTAAAGATTTCAAAGAAAAATTATGATAATAAAATAGGTACCTCAAGCTAAACATTATTATTCATTCCTGCTTCCTGAGCAGTGGTATGTAAAATTAAGTGGCATTCATGGAATGCTTCAAATAATGTAAGAAATTTTGTTTATTGTAGTCAAATGTTGAATAACTCGAAATAATATTAATTGTTAGGTTACCAAAACAATGGCGAACTTTACAAAAGTGAGGTTAGTGTTAATAACGACCCATACTTGCGTTGTTTAACACCAATACCTTTAGAACGTCTGTAAAAGAGTACTGCCTAACACAATAAGTTAAACCCTTAATTACAGGTTAAACCTAGATAGAGGAGTTGTTTGACACCATTAGTTTCTTGTGTTACTAAACTCTCGATAAACTCTATTTTATAGCCTATGTCTGCGATAACAGTCAATGTAGCACCTTAAGTGGTATAAAAGAGTTAATTGCAATAACTATACAACAATAAGTGTTAAGAGGTGTCAACGAACACTTTTATAAAGACTTGGGTGTCACAAAAAGGTTAAAGCTATAACATATTAAGTATACTTGCTGCTATTAGCGCCATTATAACTCTCAAAGCTGTATTACGGCGTCCATTAAAGCTTTAGTGCTGCGATTGGGGCTAAAACTTCTTTGTTAACTCCTCTATATCGTCTTTAGTAATAACTGAGATAATTATAACCCTGTTATATTACTTAAAGTCATAAAAAAGCCTGTAATTGACACCAAAATGTTATTTGGGCTGCTTCTTAGCCTGAAACGCTCTAGTAAACTGCCTCTTCCTATAATTAAAATAAAATATAAATTAAATAGTTTGCGCGAGAGACACTTCCAAAGTGGTAAAATGTGTCCCCCCTGTAACTTCTTTGTTCCACCGAAAATTTGATTGAACGAGATCTAGTAAGTAGTTTTTTTTTTTATAAGTTTTAAATGTTAACCTCATATAAACCGTTATTTATAAGCAGACAAAGTTAAACATATTGCGTTCTAACATTTTGCACAACTTTATGGTTACGATACAATACAGACTCTCAAGGTAATTAATGTGACCATTTGCCCTGTTTATGTCAGCTAGCTGGCACAGGAGAGAATTTATGAGGTGAACTGTAAATCCGTTGATTAGCCGTTCATTATACAAAACGACTGGAAACCGGACCGATTTAACATATACGTGCCTACTTACCAATAAACACCACATCGTACAAAATATTATTAAAACGAGAAAGTATCCATTGATAGAGCAAACCTAATATTTATTTATTCCAATTTCAAGTTTATGGCTGCTCAAAGAAACTGTTCCGGCCGTAAATTAAGGCTCATCCAAAGTTAACTAAAACTAACAAATTCCATTATTGTTTTAAAACATCTTCAGCTTCTGATTATTTTCATCCTCCATTGACTTGAAAAAAATCTATTTAAGCTGAAATGCTCTTGAATACTAATTATGTCAAACTTTATAATCAATATTCTGTCTCGGAGTCCCGAGATATTTAATTACACAACACGGAGGTGAAGTATTCAAATTTAGTTTTTCGTTTTACAATCAGATACAGAAGAACGCAGTAACGCACACGGAATAAGTAAATAAGGAATTAGTCATGGCTGAAGGGGGCCATCTTTAACAAATTTGTTTGTGCGCGGTTCACTATGGTCTCGCTCATTACAAGTTGGAGTAGTGTGGTGGATTGCGAACAACTGGTAGGGGAGTGTCTACTGTTATTCAAAGGTCTTCTGTTTGATTTGGAAATGTCTCCCGTGGGGCAAACCAAACTTGGTATACTCCATTACATTCACCTTGAAACTCTTCAGACACACACATTATTACTTGTCTCAGGCAACATGGAAAGCAAATTACAACTTTTGAAAATATCAGAAAATAATTTATAAATTAACATGAAAAATGATCCAGACCACATGCGCTAAATTCCGTCCATACTCATCTGAACTTACACTACACACACGCTGCACTGCTGCTTTGGAGCCTCACTGTGCCCGCCATTGTGCTTGCTGCACTGTTATACAGCGCTTATTGTTTGACGTGTTTTTCATCATTTTCGGAATATGAACTGCAGAAATAATAATTCCTTTATATTTCAAAATCGTAAGATTAATGTGCAGTGTGCTGTGAGCCGTGAGGCATTATTACATAACACTAGCCTCTAGACTGCTATTTTGCTGAATGTTGCACCGGAGGGGCGCCGCACAGGTGAGAATGTATAAGAAATTCGAGAAACATAATTATTTGGAGACAGGATTCCCATACAATCTTGCCACATTATCAGTCATCGTCTCGCTTATAGCTATTTTTTTAAGTTCGTCACACTTTTCTCCAAGTGGAAAATCGTAAAGATCAAAATTTGTATACATTTTTAGAAAATGTAAAGTACAAGTTATTCAAACATGGCATCAGTAGGTATGCATGACATTTCTTAACAGAAGTAACATTCGTATAAGGAGTTGTGTTTTCGTATATGTTATACGGATATATTTGTTTGTGTTGCCTCAGGCAATACAGAGCTTATTCTGTCTGAGATTTAGAGAAATGGTAAATAGACATGACATTCATTTATTGTGTTATCTTGCTGACTCAAGTCTGCTGAAGTACATTGCAATCCAAAAGAATCCGGGATAGTTACATAAAAATATATTCGTGTACCTGTAATGTTTTTGAGCATTCCTCGGTTTCAGTTATTGTAAAAAGTACCATTAATGACCGTCTCTATTCATCATCTGCCCAGCCTTTTCCCAACTATATTGGGATTGGCTTCCAGTCAAGCCGTATTTAGCTGAATACCAGTATTTTACATGAAGCGGCTGTCTACCAGACCTCTACAGCCCATTGACTGGGTAGCACGGTACTTCATGGCAAGATTGGAGTCAGATTAACTGGCTTCTGGGTATCCGTAACGACTGCCAAAGATCTATAAATGACAGCCAGGACCAACGGCTTAACGTGCTTTCCGAGGCACGGAGGAAACGAGTTTAGTCCGTGCCTCATTACCGGAGGTATGTTAAGATAGCCACCCATCCACAGACCAACCTATGCAATCGTTGTTTTACCTTGAAGATCGGCCCGTGTAGCTTTTATTATCGAGCCACGAGCTCTTCTATTGTTTATTGTTTATCATCATTTTTTCCCGTCGATTTATACACACAAAATATACCCTGACTCATCGCCACCTCATCAATTGTTTTTCCGTTAAGTGCTAGCAAGTCATCAAGCTCTCGCTGCTAATCTTCTATTTGTAGATACCGTTATAGTCTGCAATGGCAGGATTACGCTGACTGGCATCCGACGCATTTGCGATGTCATAATTTATTTGCAGAAGGTACAGTGGCATGGTTTTTGTAATTTGTTGTTTGTAACGAAGTAATTGTTGGTTTGTAATTTGTTTGGCATGGTTTTTGTAATTTGTTGGTTTTTTGTAATAATTATGTGCTGAAAGTCATTATGTGAGAAACGAATTTTGACTTCAATTTTATGTTTCAGTAAGTTAGCTGTGAACAGGACGAAAAATTTGCTGACCAAATGGAAATGTACATTTTTCACAGCAGACATCTCGACATAAATATACAATCAAAAGCTTAAATTTTGATTCAAACAAAGTGTAGCGAAATCAATGGAACGAGTTTGATGAAACCTATTATTTCATTAAACTTTTTAGCACAGCAACAGTAAAAATGAAACGTAGGTTGAGCGAGAAATATTGTCCGTATTGAATAAAAAAGTCAGACTAACAGTTTAAGTACCTACTTCTCTATTTTTCTTACTAATATAATCGAGATTGTTTCCTTTAAATTCACCTAATTCATGAGCGTGAACAAAACTATTTTTAATTTGACTCGGCTTTATTAAGAAAGAAACGTTAAGAATGAATATAATGGACGAAGTTATTTTGAATGGACAGGATGAATTTTAAGTATTAGGTATACTAAAAATGATATTATATGCTTGTAAATTATCTACGACTAAAGTTTATGAGTCATTCATATCCGTTTCTTTTTACGATTCGGTTTTGTTCTATTGTCTACAATTGCAATTTAAGGTCACCTGATTCGCAACAAAATATATAAAGTGGTTTTTACAATTCATCAAGGTTCACAATAAAATGAAAATGACGATAGACCTGATAGAAATGAGTATGATTGAGGTTTTATTGATTACAAGTCATGTTTCATCACGTGTTAGCGCACGTTTGTTCTCTATCGCCTTTGCTAATAAAATAAACGTAAGAAATGGAATATGGGTGCTCACGACCCAAAAAGTCGGTCTGCCATGTTTCATTTTCTGCGTCAGGAGTTATGGCGCCCATCAGAAAACATCGTAGTGTCCACTAAATTGATGTCTGATGACAATAAACGAAACAGAAAACAAATAAAAGCTGGAACGGTAATGAAAGATCTTTTCATTGGTGATAAAATGTGTTATGTACCTGTATAGGTAAGAATATGTAGGTTAGCTTTATTTTAGACAGTAAAACCTGAATGAAACCGAATATATAACAACCTGATACTAACCTAGATGATTGTTCATTATAGTTTTAATACGATGCGAGACGCAAACAGAATGTATCTTCCGTATACCGCACAAACGAAGCAAGGCCGGTACTTTCAACATTATCTTGTATAACACAAATACCGAGTTCATGCACGTATTTGAGCAATAAATAGTTAAACTTAGCTGCAGCAGCGGTCTCCTCTTGAATAAATTTCGTCTTGATGCCGACGCATCAGAGCAATAAAAGTGAAACTCGTTTTTGATTAATTTGTTGTGACGCCTTAGTTACGCGACACTGAAATATTCTCATAAAGTATATAAAATTGACAAATTAAATTAAGTGTTAAATATGTTTTGTAAAAGAAACAACATCTCTTATAATTAAATTGGTCTAAACTCTGTGTTACAACCGTTTTACCTTCAAAATTTTCAGTAATTTTTCAGACTTTAACTTACATTTTCTAAACGATGAATTCTACATAAAAAGTAAATTTGAGGACTATTAAAGTAATTCAAATTTTCTATAATTAGAGTGCAAATGCAGTTGAATTAGTTTT
Source organism: Lacanobia oleracea (assembly GCA_950371165.1). Taxonomy (NCBI): domain Eukaryota; kingdom Metazoa; phylum Arthropoda; class Insecta; order Lepidoptera; family Noctuidae; genus Lacanobia; species Lacanobia oleracea. The sequence goes on from OX493404.1 coordinate 7,197,879, forward strand.
ACAGGTATTGATATATAGCACATCAAACACGAACCATTTTACTCAAAATATCGAGATTGTAGTTTAAAAATTTTCTTTCGAAAAAGATTTGTAAGACAGTTCAGATTTACTTTGCGCGACTAAAGACTTACTTACCTGTAATTTCACGACTGAAAAGTTTACATGAATAATTTGTACGTCACCGTGTAGTCAATAAAGTGTTCTTCGATGTTTTATGCAAAAAAATATGGTAATATGACAATATAATATTGCCTACCCCAACTTTAAAACTAAGACTCAAATTACGAACTTTTTGAAAAAAAATAGCTGTTTGAAGTGGTGTACGTCAACACCTGTTAAATCTGCAGAGTAACCGTTACAATCAAATTGTTGAAAATTTTGTCTACTTTAAAAGTCAATCTGGATAAGATTGACTTTCTCCGTAGAACGCACCGTTTACGATAATTAAGCATAAGTCTTAAAAATTAGCAAAAATTAAGAAGTTGAGCACCGCGCAGTTAGCACAGGTCTTTCGAGGTAGAAAAATTGGGTGGACAGTACTGGCATCTATCCTTTTTTTTTTTTTTTTTTAATTATGGGAAATCATCAAATTACTCCTCCTGCTTTGGGTGAAGCAGGAAGGTGTGTCAGTCTCATACTGACTAAAACCCATCCGTGTTCATCCTAGTGCCCTTTGCGTTCCAGGGTACGGTGCCTCTTTCGAACGAAGTCCGAAACCCCAGCAGGCACTGGCCCTAGCGGCCCCGTCTTTTGTGCTGACAGCTCTTTGAGGCGCGCGTGGAACACAGCGCGCCGTTGACCCGGGCCTGGTTCTGATCAGACGGCAAGCCACCCAAAGCTCGCCGTCCGCAGGCCCGCACCTACGGTGGCCGAGAATCGCCCTGCGACTCGCGACGTCCGGGGCGTCTTCTTCTGTTGCGGCGGCTGGGGCGTGAGGTTTCCCTCTCTCTCACACGTTCGGCTTCCTCCTTTGCTAGCATTACTGCTTCGGAGAAGGAGGTGACCGCTTCCCATGTCTCCTCGCTCCGGACCATGGCCTGAACCAGGGCCGGACGCGAGAGATCGCCGCCGCCGATCGCCTCGATGAGGACACGGCGGAGCTCCGCCCAAGCAGGGCAGACCTCCACCGTATGCTCCACCGTGTCCTCTGGGCGATCCTCGGAGTGTTGACACCCGGGCGTATCCTCCCGCCGAATCCGAAACAGGTACCTCCCGAAACAACCGTGTCCGGTGAGTACCTGCGTCAAGCGGAAGGTAAGAACGCCGTGGCGCCGCTCTAGCCACTCCTCAAAGAGGGGACTTATCGCCGTAATTATGGCGTGCCCAGCACTGGGTTGCGACAGTCGTTGTCTCCGTAATGCCATGAGATCCTGCCGGAGCTCCGTTCGCCGTGCTGCGATTTGCCGCGGCAGAGGAGTCTCGCCCCGGCGTAGCGCCTCCACGCGCCATTCGTAAATAAGCGCGAGAGCTCTTGCCTCCAGATCCCACGGCGGCAGTCCGGCAAGGAGGCTCGCTGCCTCGCCAGAGACCGTGCGGTATCCACGGGCCAGCCGGATGGCCATGACCCTCTGGGACGCGTTGAGGTAACGGGCAGGTCGCTTCCTCAAAGTAGGCGCCATGGACCGCACGACCCCCGCGTAACTGGCATCTATCCTAACGACTACCCAAAAAATCAGGATGGTCCAAATTTCTGTGACCTAACGCGTTTAATCAGTCTACGGTGACTGGCCTACAGTGTAAAGTAAGGGCTCCTATTATGACTCGAGCCAATATTTTCCTAGCATAACCTTTTGATTCTCATGTTGTCGTTAAAACAGCAAACGTTAAACGAGTAAGATTTTTCCAGAAAAGTTGAAATATTTTTGTGTGCTTCTTTCTGGTCTCACCGAATTGATGAGAGATTTTATTTACTGCGCTTTGCAATAAAAATCTCATTTCATCTAAGTAACGAACCAGACCTGGAGGAGATTGGATTTCCGTATTGACAAGGCATATTGGCAAGGGTAATTTGATGAGAATGTCAGAACGGAGAAAGCTTCATCTGGCTACCCTATTATTTGGCATAATTCTCACAAAAAAAAACCAGGCTATCTGTATAGTAAGTTAACCTGGTCGCGAGATG